>CM035145.1:108711799-110188173 GCA_020205605.1 Panax ginseng
GTTTAATTCCCTATAATCAATGCAAAGTCGCATTGACCCATCCTTCTTCTTCACGAATAACACTGGCGCTCCCCATGGTGACACACTCGGCTGAATGTATTTCTTGTCTAACAGCTCCTGCTATTGTACCATTAGTTCCTTCATCTCTACTGGAGCCATTCTGTACGGGGCCTTCGATATCGGAGCAGTTCCTGGCGCTAAGTCGATCACAAATTCAATCTCTCTGTCAGGCAGAAGTCCTGGCAAATCCTCCGGAAACACATCTACAAACTCCCTAACCACTGGTATCTCTTCTAGTTTCACACCCTTCTTCTGAGTATCGACTATGTAAGCTAAATAACCCACACAGCCTTGACTCAACAACTTCTTGTCTTGCATAATCGTTAGACATCTCGCATGTCTAGGCAATTTGCTACCATAGAAAACTACCTTTGATGGAGTAATAAGGTTTACACATTTCTTTTGGCAATCAATTATCGCTCCATAACTGAACAGCCAATCTATTCCCAAAATAACATCAAACTCTCCAAGTTTTATCGGAATTATATCTACCATCATGATATTCCCCTTAATATTCACCCTATAGTTCTTGTATATGAACCTAACAGGAATTACTTCCTTATTCGCAATTTCAATGTTTAAAGGGAAATTCAATTCTTCACTAGGCAATCCTAACCTCTTAGCAAATTCATCAGATATAAATGAGCAAGTAGCACCCGAATCAAATAATACATACACATCAATATCATTGATTGGGATAATACCTGACACAACATCCTTTGATTGCACATCATCTTGCACAGTCGTGTTGAAGGTTCAGGCTGTGGGTTTGTTTGATGTCGTTGGTCCAACAATGGCCCATGTACCTCCACTGCTACCTCCCTTGCTTCATGTTGTCTCCCCAGCATTCTTCTTAGGGCAATCACGAGCAAAATGATCCTTTGACCTGCATGTGAAGAAAACGTTCTTCTTGGGTTGATTGCAATTTAGGGCGATGTGACCCTTCTAGCCACAGTTAAAGCATACACGTTTCCCCATTAAGCACACACCCTTGTGAAACTTCCCGCATGTAGCACATGCTTCGAACTTCTTATTCTGCTGGTTACCCTGCTGACTTCCAGCACTCACATTGCCATTCCATTTTCTCTTCAGATTATTGTTACCATTTCAACTACCACCACCACCATTCTTAACCTCCACTTCATTCTTCTTCTTTTTCTGTTCTTGATTAAACTTCGTTACTGCCTCGCCTCCACCTTCAGCGAGAATTGCCTTCTCTATTATTGTTGTAAATGTCTTCAGCTGAAATAGAGAGACCATATTATACAACCAGGGTTTCAGTCCTTGTTCAAACCTCTTAGCCTTGTGTTCATCTGTGCTGACTTAATATGGCGCAAACCTCGCCAACTCATTAAATTTTGCGGTATACTCTGATACCGTCATTGTTCCCTGTTTTAGTTCTAAAAATTGCACCTCCAACTGACTCTTTGAACTCTCTGGGAAATAAGTCTCGAAGAATATCTCTTTAAACCTATCCCAAGTCATAACCCCTTGACCTCCTCGAGTTTTATTGGCCTGCCACCAATAACTAGCCTCTGCTTTCAACATGAATGTTGCAAAAGTAGTCTTCTGATTATCCCCTACTCTCGCAACACCGAACACTTTCTCTATCTCTATGATTCAGGTCTGTGCCTCAACTAGATTCATGGATCCACGAAATTATGGTGGTCCAACCGCCTTGAAGTCCTTAAAAGTTGTAGCTTGATTCTGCAATGCACCCGTCAGTAATGTCACCAGCTCTGAACTGGGTTAGCCTCAACATTGTCATTATTGGTAGTTCCCTCAATGGTTCTTTGTCGGGGTTGACGTCTTGGAGGCATTTTCTGTTAAAATACACTCATTAGATTGTTTCTCAATTCTTTTAAGTATTTTATACTTAACTTGCACTCCATAAAAGAAATCATCATATAACACATAACACTTAAAATAAAAAATAACTTTTATTCATTCATCACCTTTTTCAAAATATAAGAATAATAGCATCGCTGCTATTTACATAACTTTCCTGAAACTACTAAAGTTTCAGGACGACATCAACACCATATCCCATCGATTACATATCACCAGGGATTTACATATTATTTAACATTTTATTAATCGCATATCAGGTACATTCCCTACGATGTCCTACTAAGATACTGTGTAGCCTTACGATGCTCTTCCTCTATAATCCGAAACATTGTTTTGCGATCTAATATGTACGATGGCAGCGTCTCGAACTGGATCAGATAACCCATGACCCGATCTTGAGCTCGATTAATCACGGTGTTGAATACATTATTCATCTCTTCCATCATTATCCTCTTTGCTTGTGTGTCTCTCTCTGCTATCCTGGCTCGTTGATAAGCTTCCTCGTACGTGTCTTCGGCTCTTGCTCTCTTAGTAGATTCTTCCTTCAACTTGTTCTTCAGTTCTGCGATCTCCGCTGTCATTTGTTCATTCTCTTCTTTAGTGTGGACCAGCTTCTTTTTGACATTATTCAGACGTTCCTCTCGATCCTGGATCTCATCGTCCTTCTGTGCCATCGAGGTCTGTTGTTCAACTAATATCTCTTCCAACTCTTCGACGGTATCCTGAAGTTCCAAATTACGGTCGTAAACTTCATCGTACATACGAGCAGCGATCGAGTTTAGTGGAATCTCTTCCTCCTTGTCCTCGTCATCCTCATTCGACTATGGCAGCTCAACGGGATCCTCCTCATCCGTTTCTACATCATCATCATCATCATCAAGTAAACTCTCCTATTCGACCACTATGACCAACAGAGCTGACTCCTGTGGAAGTAATTGTTCCCAAACCACTTGAATGTCACGAGGCTCCTCCTCTATAGGCATCTGAGGTCCTTCCTCACTAGCCCGACTGGATTCTTCTACATTAGTCATCCTGACAACAAAAATTTTAAGTTTTAATTACTAATCATTACTACTCGACACTCACGAGCACATAAGTTGTAATCACATAAGCACATAAGTGTTTTATTACTTCTTCCTTAAAACTCGATAAGAGTTTATCACCACTATCTTTTCAAAGGTTACTTCCTAAGGCTTTTCCACCACTTAAGGTTCATAACCTAAAGCTTTTATACCAACTTGTGACACCCCCAAATCCGGGTACTTCATTACCTCAAGATTTGGTGTTCACTTTATAATAACATTCATGTCTAACTACCCAATCATAATAAAATTGAATAATAAACCTTCCTATTAAAGGATTACATTAATAAAAATCTCCCAGATTATCTAACCTTTAAGTACAAACATTCATATGCGAAAAATTAAATAAATTCATTACATTAATAAAAATAAAGTCTGACAACAAAATGTCAACATGATTACAAGTCTTCAATACTTGTTCATCTTTCCTTTCCCTTTACCGGTGCTAGGTGCATCGACCTTCTCAACTTTAGTTGTAATATTTATATAAGCAAGAGTGAGCAAACAAGGCTCACTTGAAATAATAATGAATAAAACTTTACAACAATTGCCAAATAATAGGTTTGATAGAACTGAACAATAGGTTCTATCAATGATAATCAAAATTCTGAATCATTCATCTGAGGGTCATAAGACCACGAACTATGTCCATAGTTATAAGTAATCTTTCAACTTAAACTTTAACAGCCATAAGACTATAGGGACTCCTCGTACTTAGGGGGATCATCCCTTCGTACAATTTATTGTGCACAAATATTTCAACGCTATGCGTAAATTATCCCCTACAAATAGGGTTGTTCATCTCAGCATTTAGAATACAAGTCCGCACCAAAGTAAGTTTGGTTTGGATACGTTTCAAGGTAATTTGGAATTCAACGATCATCAACTACGGAGTAGTTGAATAAAAAGTAATAACATTATGTTATGGAATACATCATAAGTGAATCAACATCGTATACTAAGGTCATGCTTTAGGAATAATCTAATAGCATAAGCACTGAATGACATAACATACCTTGCTTGAACAATATTAAGCTAAGGTTATTTAGAATTAAGTACTAAGCATGCATAACCAATAGTAAATTGAATGATAAAACTTGATCAACATTAGTATATCAGAATATATAAACTTGCATGCTAAATAACAAGTTAAAGACAAGTATAACTTGCTCAATATCAGAATAAGGTTTAGAAAACTTGTATCATCATAAACAAATTAGATACAAGAAACTTACTCAACATAAGAATAAAGTTTAAGAAACTTGCACAATGTAACAATAGAACTAGCTCAACGAGAGTGTAGAGTTAGAAAACTTGCACAATATAAGAATAAGGTCTAGGAAACTTGCTCAATGTAACAATAGATTTAGAGAACTTTCCTTGAGTGTAGGCTAAACCATAATAGTTTGATTCACAATATTATAATCACATATCATTAGGATACAATTAGTCATTACAAATACTCTATAAGTATCTATTTCATTTTTGGTTTGATTGTTAACCACATTATCAAATTACATCAATAAAATAATAATAAAATTCGTTAAGTATTAGTAATATGCTCATAATACCACAATAACCAAAATTATATTTTTAACAGCCATAGTATTTCATTATATCAACAATTACAAACTTTGTGCAAAACAAAAGTCATTTCTGGACATTATGTTAAGCAAGTATTTGCATTTACGCAGATTTATCTTATGGTATTATTGCTTATTGATGATAAGCGTTATTGGTAGCGACTCACATGTAGTGAATGGTGGATTGTGACGGTGATTGGTATGCTTAATGCTGATGCTGAGCGCCGGTGATGGTGTTGCGGTGCGAGGGTTCGTCTTCTGACTTCGACTTTGCGCCGAGGCGAAGTTTAGAGTGAGGTCTTTATTTTTTTTATTTGGGCTCGAAAGTTCTGAGAACCAAGCACGAAGAACAAAACAAACCTAACTTAGTTGATGTATCTTAATTTCTAACAACAATTTATAATGTATAACTTACATAAATTATACATAAACTTCACCAAACATACATATACTAATTTAGCACAACTTAAACCACAATTTTAGAAAATTAAATACTGGAATAGCATATTTTAAAATTAAAACTCCATGTTTGATATGATCTGACAAAATTAACTGAAATTCCACGATTATAAACCAAATTGATTCATTCTAACTATATTCTCTTTGTTTCTTACCAAATTAATATATTCAAAGTTCAATTTATCTATTAGGTCACAATCGTATATATATATATATATATATATATATATATATATATATATATATATATATATATATATATATATATATATATTCATACCTATATTCAAACCATGTTCATACATATATGGTCACTGTAAAACCATTCTCTTTCTTTTAAACGTAATTTAGCATACAATCATATATATATGTTCTAGCTATAACTATTACATATACACATAATTTCATAACCAATTATAAAAATATGGATTACATAAATTTTTGTAACAACTTTATACACAGTGAAATTCAAGAACACAAAAACTTAGAAATTTTGGCGTAACACATATACGTTAAGGTTATGTAACATACCTTTTGTTGCTTAAGAAATCCTTGTTAAAAGACTTGATATTCACAGCACCTTTCTCTCCTCTCAATTCAATGACAACCTTCTTTTTCTTTTCTTTTTCGCTGTAACTTTCTTCTTAGGCTTAGGTTTAGACCAAATACACTATACGTAATATTAAAACAAAACCAACGCCTGCTTTTTAAACGTTAAAAAAACTGACGTTATATTAAATATACTAATAAGTTATCGGTTACCAAAAATTAATATATAATATTTATATTTTACTTATTTTATTTATATTATTATAATTCAAAATTCAAAAAAATCCAAAAGCCTTAAGGCTCCGTTTGGCAAAACTCTTTAAAAATTAAAGACTTAATATATTTAAGCCTTGTTTGGCAAAACTAAATTAAACTCCTTTAATTTATTTTAATAAACCATTTATAATATAGTTTATGGTCACACTTAATTTAATTAATTAAATTAAAATATTATAATAATCCATTTAATTATTATAAACTCTCTAACTTAATTATTGAATTAAATTAGAATGTTATCTCATAATAATTAATTTCCTTAACTCCTTAATTATTTATTTAACAAATAATTAACCAAATCAAATCAATTTAAACAAATATTTATTCAACAATAAACACATCCATTAAATATTTATATAATTCAATAAATATTTACAAATTATAATTAAAATTCTGGATTGTTACACTACAGCTTTGATACTAACCTATAACAGTACTCCAAAATCTGGGTACTCCAATTCCCACGGGATTTGGTGTTCATTGTACAAACATCATATGTCTATCTACTCATAATAATTGAAAACCATAAAATAGATATAAATAAATTCTCTCCTTAAGGATTTACAACATCTGAAAATAAATACATCAATCCCAGGTCATACTAACCTTAAATCTCAAATGCGGAAACATAATCAAATATTTAGTCTTACACAAATTAAACATAAGTCTGAAACATAACATAACAACTAAACAACAAGTCTTCATCACTTGTTAATCTTGTCCTTGACTTTGCTAGTGGAAGGCTCGTCGGACCTTTCGTTTTTAACTGCAATATTATTATTACGCAAGAGTGAGCACGATTACCCACAAGTATAATAATGTACAACAATATAATAACATGCGAGTGAATCAAAGACTTCTGAAATAAGAAACTTGACTTTTGAATCAAGAATGAATAACAAGAATTAAAAGACTTATGAGGGTCATAAGACCTTGAACTATGTCCTAGGTTATCAAGTGTTATACCTGAAACCTTTAATAGTCATAAGACTATGGACTCTCCTACTCGTACTTAGGAGGATCAGCCCTTAGTACCATACTGTGCACAATATCTCAACGCTAAAGCATAACTAATCCCCTATAATAAGGTTATTCATCTCAGTTTGACATTAGAGTCTGCACCAAAGGAAGTTTAGTTTGGATAAATTCAACAATAGTTCTGAAATTTAGAACGCTCATCAACTATAGACTAGTCGAATCATTAAGGGTTCACTAGTCTTACAAGGTTTCAAAATGAACTGATACTCAATTTGAATAAAAATTTTAAAAAGGTATACAATCAAAATAAGTATTGTATGACTGAATTCATGCTTTAAAAGAATTATAACATCTAATATAAAGTCTTGAACTTGAACAATTAAGAACAAAAGCTTACTCGATATAGAATACAATTCTACGACTTGATGAATGAGTAATTTAGAATTTAAGGAATTGACTTAACAACAATAATTTAGAAATAGACACTATTACAAAATACTAAATAGACAACGTTTAAAAGACAACGTTTTTTATAAAAATGTTGTAGTATTTTTTTTGTATAACGTTTTAAAACAAAATATTGTAGATGTATATGCAAAAACGTTATTTATTTAAAAAGGCATTATTTTGATTTTAACTAGACAACATTTTTTTTTTTTAAAAAACGTTATCTATCTAAAAAAACACGGAGCTTAAAATCACGCGACAAGTGAAAACACGGAGATTAAAACTTTTGCTATACCTTAATTTCATTCCCTCCTTACTTTTCCCCTAATATTTCCCCGATCTGATATTCCCTCCCTCCCATTTTTCACACAAAATCTTTTACCTCTCCACCTAAATCATCTAGTTGCTTCAGATCTTTCGATTCTCCACCGATCGACTGTCACAAAATGCGTTCAAAAATAACTTTTGTTGCAGAGGGTTGAAGTGGAAGGTGGAGATGAGAGAGCTCCACTTCTCAAACCCTAGCCATGTTCTACTTCTACGTGGCGTGTGAGCTCCAGCGACACATCGGCGATGGAGTAGAACTTCTGCATCTGGAGAATCGGGATCCAGTTCAGTCGCCGCCAGTGAATGGCCGCGAACGCCGACTCGTACTCCGATCCTCTGCCACCTTCCAGCTGAGTCGGTATTTGTTATACCATTTTCTCAAAGTTCTATTTTCATCTGTATTTGTTATACCAGGTGTACAATCCTGATGTGTGAACGACTCAGCAACAGAATTGTGCAGTATGTTCAGTCCCATAAAAGTGGTTATTTTTTGCTGTTAAAGGTAAACTTCACTACCACAACTTCTTGCTAAATTTGAATTTTGACATCTCTGCGTCATATGTAATTTTGGTTATTTCTGTAAAAATTGAGCAGCATGACCAGATACTGCTACAGAAAATGGATTCTACATATTGTCCTAACCATCTTTTTGCGTTTTCATCATCTGCTTCCATGTGTAGCTAACACCATTCATTTTGATAAATTGGACCTGAGGAATTCGTATAAGCTCAATAATTTTTTAATGAATTTGATTTTATAAGCTCAATAATTGTCCTAACCATCTTTCGTTGAGCTTTTATTATCTTTTTATGAGCTTTTATGCACTCACTTTTGCATTTTGTAATATGTGGTGTTTTCTGTGCGACTGTCATAGCCTAAGCATATTGAAAAGTGAAAACTGTTAGATTGAGGATGGATCTTAGACCAACGGTGCATTCATAACTGTGAAATCATATCTATCAATCAGTTCATTTGGACTATGCTATCTGATCAAATTATTTTTTATGCATATAATGCACTCCCTCTGTCTGAATTTTACGCATATTTTTGCTATTTTCTTACAGGAAAACTCTACTGGTGGCTTCTGGCATCATAGTTGCTGGGGGGGCAGCTTCAGCATCCGGAAGCCTCGACGGACTTATCCAAGTATGGGACGTGTCAGCCGGAAATCTGAAGTGCACACTTGAAGGTCGTGGAGGTGGAATTGAGGTGAAAACTCTTTATTCCTTTGTATTGTCTTGTTCTTTATTAACAAAGATGATGTATGAACTATGTGACTGCTCAGTGGGTCAGGTGGCATCCAAGAGGACATTTGGTCTTGGCTGGCTCAGAGGATTCGACTGTTTGGTTGTGGAACGCTGACAAGAATGCCTATCTTAATATGTTTTCAGGTCATGCCAGTAGCGTGACCTGTGGGAAATTCACCCCTGATGGTACTTTCATTTTCTTATTAATAAGATATTGGTTATTCTTTCCTTTACCAATACCCTTTTTTAAGTTCCTTGGACTTGTATGTTTAAGGTAAAACCATCTGTACTGGTTCTGATGATGCAACTCTGAGGATATGGAACCCAAAAATGGGGAAAACATCCATGTTGTTAGAGGTGAGTGTTTGGATTCCTCTATTCAAATTGCTTTTCGTGATTTGCTTACATGCTAATGTACTTGAAGTTTCAGTCTACAGTACTGGGATTCTTGATTATCTAGTTACCTGTTCTTCAAAACTGAAGCACTGAAAATAGAGAATTTTTTTGAAGAATTTTCATTACAACATTAATTTACTGCTATTAATACTAGAAGCCCTGGTTCCAGAAATGAATGCAAATAATATTGTAGGAATTTATATTAGTTGATGGGTAAAACTGATGATCAAGATTTAAGGCCTTTTCTTTGTTCTGAATGAACTTTGTCATTTGAATGTTTGTATTTGGTGTTGTGGATTTTTTTGGAGTTATTGACATGGTGTTATATATCTTAAGGTCATCCATATCACACTGAAGGATTGACTTGTTTGGGGATAAGCTCTTATTCAACTCTTGCTATTACTGGTTCAAAGGACAATTCAGTTCATGTTGTAAATATAACAACTGGGAAGGTCTGAAGTTTTGACTGTTTTTTCTTTCCTTTCACATCTCTCAAAGCACTATTTCAAATTATAAGCAGGCAAGTATGATTTTCTAGATCAATTATTATGTATTTATCTTTGTGAGTGGTATTTGGTTGATTGATGTTTGTTTCATTGGTCTGAACTTACCGATTATGTGAGTATGTGATAAAGCTTTGATGTTTTGGAAACTCATGCAAATATCCACATGCCAGGTTTTGATGAACTTAACAAATGACAACTCTGTTGGCTGTCAACAAATTGCTGCCTGTACAGGTAAAGCTTTGATGTTCCGTGGATTTCATTACAAGTATAGTTATACTGATTTCTAATGGCTTTATTGTAATGCTGATTTCCAGGTCTTCTCTATGCTCGACACTCAAAGCCTGTGTTATGCTGCTGCAGCCTGTTCCTTTTTCCGCAAGTGTGCCTTGGATCCATTGTGCTATGCCAGTATTGACTTGATGACAGTAGTCCCAAAAGTTAATAATCTTGTAGTTTCTACAATGATTCAACGAGCTGGAAAAGCACTTCTGTTAGATTTATTTATTCATTCATATTGGAATATAGTTTTTCTTTTTATTGCTGCTGTTTTATCATACCTTTATTTCTTTGCTTCATTTGGTCATAGTCTTGTGAGAACCGTGATGACTCTTTTTGATTATTGTAAGTATAACCACAGTCTCTAGTTTACTGATTTTGATTATAGCAGTTACAGTTGAGTTCATTCCAAATTTCTCTTTTAACAATTATTGCAGCCTTACTGACAGTGTGTTTTTTACCCCATTCCTCCAAAATAATTGAGTAAATAAAATAAATGTAGTACACTTGTGAGTCATATGCTTCAGTATGAGCAAGTCATATTGGTGGAAAGGTACATAGAACGAGGATGGCATTTATAATTCTCGTGTATGTGTGGAACAAATAATGGTTCTAAGTTCATATTGTGCTTTGTTATAGACTGAGATATGTATGGCTATGAGCCTCTAACATGAACAAATTTTGTTAGTTACTTGCTATTTTTTATGTTTTATGTGTACCTTGCTGCTTTTTGTACTCCCATCCGTTCATCTGCATTTCATTTCTATGTGGCTTCTTTTATTAATAATTATTTTTGTTTTGACATTTCCCCCTGGATTCAGGTCTATTAAGCTTGGTTTAGTGCCTGGCCCCACCGCATCACTTGGTTCTTCTCAACCATTAGTTTATAGTATGAGGAACTCCACAGATGTATCAGGTTTCTCATGGAATGATAAGAGATCCAGATAAGGAAGGGAATCGTCTATTCTTTCACGGTCCTGTTTAAATTCTTTAAGTTTGGACACAGGTGCTCCAGGGTATTGTTCTAGTCTTTTACAAAAAGAAAAATCCTGCTCTATATTTAATTTTTCTTTATTTTGTGTTTTAAGTATTTTCGTATTTATTTATTTTAAGGGCTCTGTTGAGACGGTTGCACCTATATAATATTGAACGGATGGATAATACAGCACTTTCTGTGGATTGAAAAGTGAATTTGAAATGTATATATGGATAGTTTGGTATATATTTTGTGGATGTAGTAATTTGAAATTATAAACGAATGGTATTATTGAGATGTATTTTGAATGGTTGATACATTTTGGCATAAATTTAAATGAGAATTTAGACCTTTTAACTATATATTATGGCATTAGCATATTGCAGGTGCATTGGTAATATAGGTGAACTATAATATTTTTTTTTCTTTTTTTTCTTTATCTACAACATTTTAAAAATGTTGTATAAATTGGTTAACAATGTTGTCTGATATATTAAACTACAACGTTTTTATCCAGAAAACGTTGTGGAATCATACCTTTTACAACGTTTTTAAGCATTTGTTAATTTATGAAAAACAAATTTACAACGTTTTTTTCTTAAAAATGTTGTGTAATGTGCTTAACTACAACGTTTTAAAAACGTTGTGTAATGGTGTCAAATAGACACACCCTTAACCACGACGTTTTTCTGACTGAAATCACAATGTTTTTTTCGCGTTGTCTATTTAATATTTTGTAGTAGTGAGAATATTTGCTCAATATAAACGTAAGGTTTAGAAACTTGCCTCTTGCACAAGCTACGATTAGTTCACGTTCCTTATTAAATCCTACATATCAATACATTCACAATGCACATTAATTAATAGTTCGATATACCTATCGAATCCCCACGATGGTCTTTGAATATGTTATTGGACCTTTAAGTCTTATTAATTAATCACATAACGTAAGTTAATTAACATATTACATATGATTGACATGTCTTCTTGTTCGTTACATTAGGTTTTAAAACACATTTTCAAAGCTTGAACACTTAGAAAAATTTCTGAAGTTCTGAAGGTAGAGCGCGAGCGCGCTACATTTGTTCTTTGAAGAGGCACAAGCGCACTGCTTGGCGAGGGCGCGCTCCATTTGTTCTTGAGCAGGTAGCGGCCGTCTTATGACGCAGACCTGAGATTCACGTAGTTCGCGAAGAACACATGTAACGACCCAAAAAATTCCAAATTAAACTAACACGATCAATTCTAATGCTACCCATGAAATATAGACTTCACACAAAGCCTTTAGCATGATTTTAACACTTTAATTCATGTAATTACACGAATTACAACATTTAATTTCACTGTTTTTTTGATTTTATAAAGTTTTGACGAAAATATGAATTTTAACATTATAGATTTGTTAATTCACCAAATCCATCCGTTTAAATTCTGTTTTGTTTGTTTCAGCATACATAAGGATATAAAAGTGTGAATTTTTTATACAACTTATGATTAAAGCATTTAATTTATACGTGAGGGGCCATATATACACTTTTATACTTCGTAACTTTTAAAAAAAATCCAATTACTACATATTTATATGGATTTAATATTTTGAAAACATACATAGATGGTAGAAAACATGTTATGATTGTGAGACCCCAGATTTTATGAATAAATATTTAATTTTCTCGAAATAATTTTTTTTGAATATTATGGTGTGGATTTGATATAATGTTATAGTTGTGGGTAATATTTATAAATTTTGCAAAGTATGCAAGTTGTTGTATAATATTCGATTGGTCGGAGAATATTCTTTTTATCGGGGAATATCCAAATGACGACAATGGCACAATCATTGGTGGACCCTACAATGTAATTATTATCGGAATGAGAAAACGACAAAAATATTTTTTATGAAAATAACGGTGGAAGTTTCTGAATTATCTTTGTTGAACTACTCTCAGTAGTAAAAAGTACGATGAATCTGGCGTGGTTGCATAGTAGCATTACGATATTGATTATTGATGCTTATGTGATAAGTCACTCGGTTTTGTTTTATAAAGTATTATTAATGTAATAAAAGCGAATACTTTTATAAAGTTATTCTATAAATAGAATATATTATATTCTATTATGCATAGTGTTGCATAGTGTCTGCAGATAGTGTTTTGCATAGTAAAATCTTTTTATATAAAATAAAATACTTTTATAAAGTTATTCTATAAATAGAATATATTATATTTTATTATATAAATTCGTATAGTGCTCTGTATAGTATTTTGCATAGTAATTTTTTTATATAAAATGTAATACTTTTATAAAGTTATCTCATTTTATTAGACAATAATTAGAATATATTATATTTTATTATGCATAGTGCTGCATAGTGTTTGCATAGTAAAATCTTTTTATAAAATTATTCATTTTATTAGATTATAAATAGAATATATTATATTTTATTTAAAAGATTTTGCTTTAAATATGGACCATCAAATTAAAGTAAATCAATCTGAACCGTTCATAAGTTAATTACTATACAGTCCATTTTTTTATAAATAGAAGCTCATTCCTTCATTATTTCTTACGAATTCACTGAAACTCTAGAGAGAGAAACTATAGAGAGAAAGAAGAAAAGTGTTCTGCTACTTCACTACTTCTATATCCAGTACTCTTCTTTCTAAGGTAGAGAATATTATTTGTTGTACTCGTAAGGGGTATTCTTTCTTTCTTATTCATGAAGAGAACTTCTGTTATTCCATTCTTTATTATTCTGTTGGAATAACCTGTATACGCGGGATACCCTATACTTGGTGAAACTCTTACATTATTTCATTCATTATTATTACATTGGAATATCACATCATGCGCTTTTACGTCGGACTGGTTAAAATCTTTATTATCGGTATTCGTTAGAATAACTTTTGCCTATCACAAGCAACCGCATGCATGGTGATTTCGGTTATTATTCCGTTCTTTATTATTCTGTTGGAACATCCTATCTGTGCTTTACGCATGACCTGGTTCCGTTATTATTATTCTGTTGGAATAACCTGTCTATGCGAAGTACCGCATGCATGGTGATTTCTTTTGTTATTCCATTCTTTATTATACCCAGTTGGTTAAAGTTTTGACTTGTATACTCCATGAAATTAGTGGAATATCCTTGATATTTGCGCTTCATCCAGTATCTTTTCATGGAAATATTCTTCTGAGCATTCTTGAATTTTACTCTACAAAGAAGTATCATGTTGACAATTTGGACGTTATTGGTTCCTGGATAAATTAATTCTTGAACTTGTTTTATTGAATTATTATGTCATTGTCATCATCCTCATGTTTATATTATGTTGAAAAGTCATCTCGGGCTGTAGTGCATAGATGGACTTGGTATGATTATGACTGAGGGGATTATTGGTATAATCATGGACAGTAATGTTATAAATGATGTCGAAAAGTCCTCATTGGCCGTAATTCGTTGATGGGACGGTTTTTTGGTATGATTATAGCTATGGATTCTCTTCGCCGAGGGTGCAAAAGATGAATTATTTTATGGCATGATCGGGACCAGTTGATGAAAACACAATTATCTTTGGCCGTGAGTGCATGGATAATTGTGGTCGTGATACTAAAGAATATCCTCGTCAGTAGTGCGAGGGGTGATTCGATGATGTGGATTATTTATTGTCGAGTCCCAACGATAAAAGTGATGAAAAACCTTTTAAATCATAAAAGATAGTAGATTTTATTCTCTACTTGACTCTTTTAATGGATTACTTATTCACTGCAGATTAAACTTGATGTTTGGTATATTGTATCGGTTTAACATTTGTTTAAGGCTAATGATAATTTATTCTGCATTATCTTAGTCATAATATTTCTTACTGGGCTAGTTGAGTTCACCCTTTCTTTCACTATTCTCTTCAGGAAATGAGAACGTAGCGGGGACTAGTCGGGGAACAGAGTGATGGTCCTAGATGGTGCATTAGTAGTCCTCACTATTCTGTGAAATAGTGTGATAATAAATGTAATGAGGTCTCTTTGTATACTCTCTAGAGGATAGTATTTGTATTAAAACTCACAAATTTTTATGTTTTGTCGTATTTTACACATTGTTGTATAATTAAGTTTGTATTTGAATTACGTACCATGTATTTGGCGACTCAAGATGGGTGATGTATACCTATTTTGGGGCGTCACAATTGGTATCAAAGCTTAGGATATGATCTCGGTTAAGATGTGAGACTAGAACTAGGAGGGAGAGGCAGAATTCCTTCTCTCTCAGTATGACCTACCTAAGTTTATTTGATATTTAATTGGTCGGTCATAGTATAGAGATAATATGTGATATATTAATTAACCCTTGTTTTGTGCAAGATTTGAAAATGGCATCCGAAAATGTTGAGATAAGCAATGGAGCATGAGAGATTGTTGATTCTCCACAGATCAATAATCATGACAATGTGCAACAGGATGGCGATAATCCTCCTGTAAACAACAACACTGATCAATTAACGAGCGATGAGACGTTTAGGAGCTTTTTAGAATTCATGCAACATTAAAGTAAGGCGGCTCCTGTTCATAATGCAGGAGGAAACAATGGCAACCCACGGTTGGTCACCACTAAGCAATTTAAGGAGCTGGGACCACCAGAGTTTTTGGGAAAGCCAGAACCACTTAAGGCGGAGACATGGTTAAAGTAGATCACCAAGATATTTGATGTCTTGGGATGCTCCGAGGAGCAAAAGGTTCCCTTTGCCACCTTTATGTTGCGTGAAGAGGTAGATCACTGGTGGGAATCTGTAAAACGTACCCAGCCTGACGCACTCAAGATGTCTTGGGAGACGTTCAAGAGTCATTCAATGACAAGTACTTTCCAAAGCATTCGTCACATGAAGGAGGTGGAATTTATCAAGTTAGAGCAAAACAACATGACCGTGTCGCGAAGACGAAGCCAAGTTTCTTTGAGTTGTCCCGATTTCGCCCCACTTGGTTGATAATGAAGAGAGAATGACGCGGATGTTTTTAAGAGGTTTGAAAGCGGAGATACGTCAATATCTTATTTCTCATAAAGCTGTGTTTGTATTCGGATGTTGTAAATAGGGCTCGGTTAGTGGAGAGCGATAACAAGTCAACGCAACCAAAAGAGAGTAGCCGATAAAATGATAATACCGGTGATAACAGTCATCAAAGCGGTGACAATAAGTATGGAGGGAATCAACATGCCAGAAATGGTAACCACTTCGGTGGTAATCATGGTCAAAACAATAAGAATGGACATTTCAAGAAGAGGAGATTCAACAATGATGGAAAGACGTCAGCACCAACACCCGTTGTTAAGGAAGGAGAACGACCACCTATCATATGCTTCAAATGCGGAGGGGAGGGACACATCAGTCCAAACTGCGTGATGTCGTCCAAAGCATGCTATAATTGTGGAAGAGGAGGTCACTTAGCCCAATTTTGTCATTCACTGAAGACAAGTTCAGCTAGGGTGGAGGCACCAAAGGATGTCCCAGACAAGCCAAAGCCAGTAGTTTAAGAGAGAGCATTTTTTTTTCGTGACGAGGAACCTGAATAAAATTATCACGGGTATGTTAGTCATAAACTCTTGTGAAGTATATACCGTGTTAGATACCGGTTCTACTCACTCTTTTATTGCACCTAGTTGTGTTTAATGTTTGAAGTTAACTCCGGAGAAGTTAGACTTTGATATATCTGTTTAAACTCAGTTGGGAGAAACCTTCGTTACCTCCACTATTTATAAATCTTGTTCAAATCAACACTTTCACGTTACCTGTCAATCTTATCTCTTTTAAAATACTTGCCTTTGATGCGATTTTAGGAATCGATTGGTTAACTACTCATCATGCTTTTCGTAAGGTTGTTAGTTTTCATATTCCTAACCAACCTGTTATGCGAATTCAAGCAACCAAACCACTAAAGTCAATCATTGTCATATCAAGCCATAAGTAAAGAGCCTCGGTCCTTTCGTTGTTGACTTCCTTGAGTGGAATGCACCGAAGCCAGACTTTCTGTAGGCGACGTCGTGAATGACGATGGCAAGTTGATAGGTATCAATGTGACGTATTATCCAAGTCTTGGATGAGGGTCACAGCTTTGAATGATATTTTTATTGTTAATAAATTTCCTGATGTATTCTTGAAGACTTCTTAGCCCTACCCTAGAGCGTGAAATCGAATTTTGTATTGACCCCAAAGACAAAACCCATTTCTTAAACCCTCAAATATTTCTTTACTTAAACGAACGTAACATGCACCAAAGACGCGTTGGCTCGAATTTGTTGAAGATTACAATCGTATTCATTCACTACCATCGTGTGGGAAAGTGAACGTGGTAGGTGACGCGTTGAGTAGAAGATCGTATCACGGTTACAAATGCGAGTATATCTGAACCCACGTGAAGATAACGAATATACGATTAGAATTGACTTTAATCGATAAAGTTAAAGCCGCTCAAGTTACACACCCGGAGCTGATAAATGTGAAGAAGAAGGTTCAAGAAGGCGTTATTCTAGAAGCAAGAATCGACGAAGAGAAGAAATCTAAACCCTCGATTTAAATGGCCCATTTTGAAATCCTTGATCGAGTAGGAACTGTGTCTTATAGACTCGTTTTACCGCCAAGTATGTCGCGTGTTCATAACATTTACGTAAATATGTGGACGACCCGAACCACATTATTGAATTAAAACTAGACGAGATAGCAGAAGATTTAACGTATGAGGAGCTACGTGTTAAAATCTTGGATAAGAAGGATCGTATTCAACACTCAAAGGTTATACCTCAAGAGTTAGAATTTGAAGTGAAGTCAAGGTATCCTCACCTCTTCGGCATACCAGGTACGTACGTAAATTTCAAGGGCGAAATTCCATAAGGATGGGAGATTGTGAGACCCCAGATTTTATGAATAAATATTTAATTTTCTCGAAATATTTTTTTTGAATATTATGGTGTGGATTTGATATAATGTTATAGTTGTGGGTAATATTTATAAATTTTTCAAAGTATGCAAGTTGTTGTATAATATTCGATTGGTCGGGAATATTCTTTTTTTTGTCGGGGAATATCCGCATGATGAAGACAATCATTGGTGGACCTAGCGGAATTATTGTCGGAATGAGAAAAGCGACAAAAATATTTTTATGAAAATAACGGCGGAAGTTTTACCAGTTAATCTTGTTGAACTACTTCAGTAGTAAAAGTACAATAATAATGGCGTGGTTGCATAGTAGCACACAGTATTGATTATTGATGCTTATGTGATAAGTCACTCAGCTTTGTTTTATTGGTATTATTAATGTAATAAAACAGAATACTTTTATAAAGTTATTCTATAAATAGAATATATTATATTCTATTATGCATAGTGTTGCATAGTGTCTGAATAGTGTTTTGTATAGTAAATTTTTTTTATATAAAACAGAATACTTTTATAAAGTTATTCTATAAATAGAATATATTATATTTTATTATGCATAGTGCCTGCATAGTGTTTTGCATAGTAAAATCTTTTTATATAAAACAGAATACTTGTATAAAGTTATTTGTTTTATTAGACAATAATTAGAATATATTATATTTTATTATGCATAGTGTTTGCATAGTGCCTGCATAGTGTTTGCATAGTAAAATCTTTTATAAAGTTATTCGTTTTATTAGATTATAAATAGAATATATTATATTTTATTGAAAAGATTTTGCTTTAAATATGGAATGTTAGATTAAAGTAAATCAATCGAACTGATTTCATGAGTTAGTTACTACGCGGTCCATTTTTCTATAAATAGAAGCTCATTCCTTCATTATTTCTTACTTAATTCTTTGAAACTCTAGAGAGAGAAACTATAGAGAGAAAGAAGAAAAAGTGTTCGCTACTTCACTACTTCTATATCCAAGACTCTTCTTTCTAAGGTAGAGAATATTATTTGTTGTACTCGTAAGGGGTATTCTTTCTTTCTTATTCATGAAGAGAACTTACATTATTCCATTCTTTATTATTACATTGGAATAACTTGTATACTGATGGATACCCTATACTTGGTGAAACTCTTACGTTATTTCATTCTTTATTATTACGCTGGAATATCCTGTCTCATGCGTTTTATCTTGGGATTTTGGTTAAAATCTTTATTATTATTTTGTTGGATATATCACATACAGTGTGTTTCTGTGGGACCTGGTTAAAATCTTTATTGGTATTCTATTGGAATAACTCTGCATCATGCCAAGCACCGCATGCATGGTGATTTTGTTATTATTCCGATTCTTTATTATTCTGTTGGAACATCTTATCGTGCTTTACGCATGATCTGGTTCCATTATTATTATTCTGTTGGAATAACTTTGTCATCTGTAAATACGCATGCATGGTGATTTCTTTTGTTATTCCATTCTTTATTATACCCGGTTGGTTAAAGTTTTGACTTGTATACTCCATGAAATTAGTGGAATATCCTTGATATTTGCGCTTCATCCAGTATCTTTTCATGGAAATATTCTTCTGAGCATTCATGAATTTTACTCTACAAAGAAGTATCATGTTGACAATTTGGACGTTATTGGTTCCTGGATAAATTAATTCTTGAACTTGTTTTATTGAATTATTATGTCATTGTCATCATCCTCATGTTTATATTATGTTGAAAGTCATACGTGGACCTGAAAGTGCATAGATGGACTTGGTATGATTATGACCAGGGATTATTCGGTATAATCATGACCGTAATGTTACAAATGATGTGGAAAAAGTCCTCATTGGCCCGTAATTCAGTGATGGACAGTTTTTGGTATGATTATGGCTATGGATTCTCTTCGGCCAGGGGTGCAAAGATGAATTATTTTATGGCATGATCAGGACCGTTGATGAAAACACAATTATCTTTGGCCCGTAGTGCATGGATAATTGTGGTCGTGATACTAAAGAATATCCTTGGCCGTAGTGCAGGGGTGATTCGATGATGTGGATTATTTATTAAGCTGAGTCCCAACGATAAAAGTGATGAAAAACCTTTTAAATCATAAAAGATAGTAGATTTTATTCTCTACTTGACTCTTTTAATGGATTGCTTATTCCGCTGCAGTTAAACTTGATGTTTGGTATATTGTATCGGTTTAACTTTGTTTTAAGGCTAATGATAATTTATTCTGCATTATCTTAGTCATAATATTTCTTACTGGGCTAGTTGAGCTCACCCTTTCTTTCACTATTCTCTTCAGGAAATGAGAACGTAGCGGGGACTATTCGGGGAACAGAGTGATGGTCCTAGATGGTGCATTAGTAGTCCTCACTATTCTGTGAAATAGTGTGATAATAAATGTAATGAGGTCTCTTTTTGTACTCTCTCAGAGGATAGTATTTGTATTAAAACTCACATTTATGTTTTGTCGTATTTTTTACACGATTGTTGTATAATTAAGTTTGTATTTGAATTACGTACCATGTATTTGGCGACTCAAGATGGGTGATGTATACCTATTTTGGGGGCGTCACAGTTGGTATCAAAGCTTAGGATATGATCTCTGGTTAAGATGTGAGACTAGAACTAGGAGGGGAGAGCGGAATTCCTTCTCTAGTATGACCTACCTAAGTTTATTTGATATTTAATTGGTCGGTCATAGTATAGAGATAATATGTGATATATTAATTAACCCTTGTTTTGTGCCAGTATTTGAAAATGGCATCTGAAAATGTTGAGATAAGCAATGGAGCACAGGAGACTGTTGATTCTCCACAGATCAATAATCATGACAATGTGCAACGGGATGGCGATAATCCTCCGTAAACAACAACACCGATCAATCGATTTAACGACCAGTGACGTTTAGGAGCTTTTAGAATTCATGCAACATTAGGCTAAGGCGGCCTGCTCATAATGCAGGAGGAAACAATGGCAACCCACGGTTGGTCACCACTAAGCAATTTAAGGAGCTGGGACCACCAGAGTTTTTGGGAAAGCCAGAACCACTTAAGGCGGAGACGTGGTTAAAGTAGATCACCAAGATATTTGATGTCTTGGGATGCTCAAGAGCAAAAAGGTTCCTTTGCCACCTTTATGTTGCGTGAAGAGGTAGATCTTTGGTGGGAATCAGTAAAACGCATCACCGACTGACGACTCAAGATGTCTTGGGAGACGTTCCAAGAGTCATTCAATGACAAGTACTTTCCGAAAGCATTCGTCACATGAAGGAGGTGGAATTTATCAAGTTGGAGCAAAACAACATGACCGTGTCGCGAAGCCAAGTTTGCCGAGTTGTCCCGATTTGCGTCCCACTTGGTTGATAATGAAGAGAGAATGACGCGGATGTTTTTAAGAGGTTTGAAGCCGGAGATACGTCAATATCTTATTTCTCATAAACTGTGTTTGTATTCAGGATGTTGTAAATAGGCTTAGTTAGTGGAGCGCGATAACGAGTCAACGCAACCAAAAGAGAGCAGCCGATAAAATGATAATACCGGTGATAATGATCATCAAAGCGGTGACAATAAGTATGGAGGAATCAAGATGCCGTAAATGGTAACCGCCGGTGGTAATCATGGTCAAAACAATAAGAATGGACATTTCAAGAAGAGGAGATTCAACAATGATGGAAAGACGTCAAGACCAACACCGTTGTTAAGGAAGGAGAAACGACCACCTATCATCATATGCTTCAAATGCGGAGGGAGGGACACATCGGTCAAAACTGTGATGCCGCCCAAAGCATGCTATAATTGTGGAAGAGGAGGTCACTTAGCCCAATTTTGTCATTCATCAAGACAAGTTCAACTAGGGTGGAGGCACCAAAGGATGTCCCAGCATAAGCCAAGCCCGATAGTTTAAGAGAGAGCATTTTTTTTTTCGTGACGAGGAACCCGAATAAAATTATCACGGGTATGTTAGTCATAAACTCTTGCGAAGTATATACCGTGTTAGATACCGGTTCTACTCACTCTTTTATTGCACCTAGTTGTGTTCAATGTTTGAAGTTAACTCCGGAGAAGTTAGACTTTGATATATCTGTTTAAACTCAGTTGGGAGAAACCTTCGTTACCTCCACTATTTATAAATCTTGTTCAAATCAACACTTTCACGTTACCTGTCAATCTTATCTCTTTTAAAATACTTGCCTTTGATGCGATTTTAGGAATCGATTGGTTAACTACTCATCATGCTTTTCGTAAGGTTGTTAGTTTTCATATTCCTAACCAACCTGTTATGCGAATTCAAGCAACCAAACCACTAAAGTCAATCATTGTCATATCAAGCCATAAGTAAAGAGCCTCATCCTTTCGTTGTTGACTTTCCTTGAGTGGAACGCACCAAGCCGGATTTTTCGTAGGCGACGCCGTGAATGACGATGGCAAGTTGATAGGTATCAATGTGACGATTATCCAAGTCTTGGATGAGGGTCATGACTTTGAATGATATTTTTATTGTTAATAAATTTCCTGACGTATTCTTGAAGACTTCTTAGCCTACCCCTAGAGCGTGAAATCGAATTTTTTATTGACCCCAGTACAAAACCCATTTCTTAAACCCTCAAATATTTCTTTACTTAAAACGAACGTAACATGCACCAAAGACGTTGGCTCGAGCTGTTGAAGATTACAATCGTACCATTCACTACCATCGTGGGAAAGTGAACGTGGTAGCTGACGCGTTGAGTAGAAGATCGTATGCGGTTACAAATGCGAGTATACGAACCCACGTGAAGATAACGAATATACGATTAGAATTGACTTTAATCGATAAAGTTAAAGCCGCTCAAGTTACACACCCGGAGCTGATAAATGTGAAGAAGAAGGTTCAAGAAGGCGTTATTCTAGAAGCAAGAATCGACGAAGAGAAGAAATCTAAACCCTCGATTTAAATGGCCCATTTTGAAATCCTTGATCGAGTAGGAAGCGTGTCTTATAGACTCGCTTTTACCGCCAAGTATGTCGCGTGTTCATAACATTTACGTAAATATGTGGACGCAATTCAACCACATTATTGAATTAAAACTAGACGAGATAGCGAGAAGATTTAACGATGAGGAGCTACGTGTTAAAATCTTGGATAAGAAGGATCGTATTCAACACTCAAAGGTTATACCTCAAGAGTTAGAATTTGAAGTGAAGTCAAGGTATCCTCACCTCTTCGGCATACCAAGTACGTACGTAAATTTCAAGGGCGAAATTCCATAAGGATGGGAGATTGTGAGACCCCAGATTTTATGAATAAATATTTAATTTTCTCGAAATATTTTTTTTGAATATTATGGTGTGGATTTGATATAATGTTATAGTTCAGGTAATATTTATAAATTTTTCAAAGTATGCAAGTTGTTGTATAATAATATTCGATTGGTCTGGGAATATTCTTTTTGTTCGGGAATATCCGCATGCGACAGTACAATCATTGGTGGACCCCAATAACGGAATTATCATTCGGAATGAGAAAACGACAAAAATATTTTTATGAAAATAATGGCGGAAGTTTTTTAATTATAATTGTTGAACTACTCGGTAGTAAAAGTACAATAATACGCGTGGTTGCATAGTAGAAGACACAAGATTGATTATTGATGCTTATGTGATAAGTCACCAAACTTTGTTTTATTGGTATTATTAATGTAATAAAAGCAGAATACTTTTATAAAGTTATTCTATAAATAGAATATATTATATTCTATTATGCATAGTGTTGCATAGTGTCTGAATAGTGTTTTGTATAGTAAATTTTTTTTATATAAAACAGAATACTTTTATAAAGTTATTCTATAAATAGAATATATTATATTTTATTATGCATAGTGCCTGCATAGTTTTTTGCATAGTAAAATCTTTTTTATATAAAATGTAATACTTGTATAAAGTTATTTGTTTTATTAGACAATAATTAGAATATATTATATTTTATTATGCATAGTGTTTGCATAGTGCCTGCATAGTGTTTGCATAGTAAAATCTTTTATAAAGTTATTCGTTTTATTAGATTATAAATAGAATATATTATATTTTATTGAAAAGATTTTGCTTTAAATATGGAATGTTAGATTAAAGTAAATCAATCAACTGCTCATGAGTTAGTTACTATGCGTATCCATTTTTCTATAAATAGAAGCTCATTCCTTCATTATTTCTTATTTAATTCACTTTGAAACTCTAGAGAGAAACTATAGAGAGAAAGAAGAAAAGTGTTCTCGCTACTTCACTACTTCTATATCCAAAGACTCTTCTTTTTAAGGTAGAGAATATTATTTGTTGTACTCGTAAGGGGTATTCTTTCTTTCTTATTCATGAAGAGAACTTACGTTATTCCATTCTTTATTATTCATTGGAATAACTCAGATACACGGATACCCTATACTTGGTGAAACTCTTTCGTTATTTCATTCTTTATTATTACGCTGGAATATATGCTCATGGCATGCGTTTTACGCTTAATTCGGTTCCGCTCTTTATTATTATTTTGTTGGAATATCCCGTCTGCATGTGTTTTACGCTTGGGACTGGTTAAAATCTTTATTGGTATTCTATTGGAATAACTCTGCTCATGCAAGCACCGCATGCATGGTGATTTCGTTATTATTCCGTTCTTTATTATTACGTTGGAACATCTTATCCGTGGCTTTTACGCATGATCTGGTTCCATTATTATTATTCTGTTGGAATAACTGCCTCATGCGCAAGCACCGCATGCATGGTGATTTCTTTTGTTATTCCATTCTTTATTATACCCAGTTGGTTAAAGTTTTGACTTGTATACTCCATGAAATTAGTGGAATATCCTTGATATTTGCGCTTCATCCAGTATCTTTTCATGGAAATATTCTTCTGAGCATTCATGAATTTTACTCTACAAAGAAGTATCATGTTGACAATTTGGACGTTATTGGTTCCTGGATAAATTAATTCTTGAACTTGTTTTATTGAATTATTATGTCATTGTCATCATCCTCATGTTTATATTATGTTGAAAGTCATTTGTGGACTGTAGTGCATAGATGGACTTGGTATGATTATGACCAGGGATTATTCGGTATAATCATGACCGTAATGTTACAAATGATGTGGAAAAAGTCCTCATTGGCCCGTAATTCAGTGATGGACAGTTTTTGGTATGATTATGGCTATGGATTCTCTTCGGCCAAGGGTGCAAAGATGAATTGTTTTATGGCATGATCAGGATCGTTGATGAAAACACAATTATCTTTGGCCCGTAGTGCATGGATAATTGTGGTCGTGATACTAAAGAATATCCTCGTCAGAAAGTGGGGGTGATTCGATGATGTGGATTATTTATTAAGCTGAGTCCCAACGATAAAAGTGATGAAAAACCTTTTAAATCATAAAAGATAGTAGATTTTATTCTCTACTTGACTCTTTTAATGGATTGCTTATTCCGCTGCAGTTAAACTTGATGTTTGGTATATTGTATCAGTTTAACACTGTTTAAGGCTAATGATAATTTATTCTGCATTATCTTAGTCATAATATTTCTTACTGGGCTAGTTGAGCTCACCCTTTCTTTCACTATTCTCTTCAGGAAATGAGAACGTAGCGGGGACTAGTCGGGGAACAGAGTGATGGTCCTAGATGGTGCATTAGTAGTCCTCACTATTCTGTGAAATAGTGTGATAATAAATGTAATGAGGTCTCTTTGTATACTCTCTAGAGGATAGTATTTGTATTAAAACTCACAGCCTATGTTTTGTCGTATTTTACACGACTGTTGTATAATTAAGTTTGTATTTGAATTCTGTACCATGTATTTGGCGACTCAAGATGGGTGATGTATACCTATTTTGGGGGCGTCACAGTTGGTATCAAAGCTTAGGGATATGATCTCTGGTTAAGATGTGAGACTAGAACTAGGAGGGGAGAGACGGGGAATTCCTTCTCTAGTATGACCTACCTAAGTTTATTTGATATTTAATTGGTCGGTCATAGTATAGAGATAATATGTGATATATTAATTAACCCTTGTTTTGTGCCAGTATTTGAAAATGGCATCTGAAAATGTTGAGATAAGCAATGGAGCACAGGAGACTGTTGATTCTCCACAGATCAATAATTAGGACAATGTGCAACAGGATGGCGATAATCCTCCTGTAAACAACAACACTGATTAATTGACGAACGACGGTACGTTTAGGAGCTTTTTAGAATTCATGCAACATTAGGCGAAGGCGGCTCCTGTTCATAATGCAGGAGGAAACAATGGCAACCCACGGTTGGTCACCACTAAGCAATTTAAGGAGCTAGGACCACCAGAGTTTTTGGGAAAGCCAGAACCACTTAAGGCGGAGACGTGGTTAAAGTAGATCACCAAGATATTTGATGTCTTGGGATGCTCCGAGGAGCAAAAGGTTCCCTTTGCCACCTTTATGTTGCGTGAAGAGGTAGATCACTGGTGGGAATCTGTAAAACGTACCCAGCCTGACGCACTCAAGATGTCTTGGGAGACGTTCCAAGAGCTGTTCAATGACAAGTACTTTCCCGAAAGCATTCGTCACATGAAGGAGGTGGAATTTATCAAGTTGGAGCAAAACAACATGACCGTGTCGCAGTACGAAGCCAAGTTTGCCGAGTTGTCCCGATTTGCGTCCCACTTGGTTGATAATGAAGAGAGAATGACGCGGATGTTTTTAAGAGGTTTGAAGCCGGAGATACGTCAATATCTTATTTCTCATAAACTGTGTTTGTATTCAGATGTTGTAAATAGGGCTCAGTTAGTGGAGCGCGATAACGAGTCAACGCAACCAAAAGAGAGTAGCCGATAAAATGATAATACCGGTGATAACAGTCATCAAAGCGGTGACAATAAGTATGGAGAGAATCAACATGCCAGAAATGGTAACCACTTCGGTGGTAATCATAGTCAAAACAATAAGAATGGACATTTCAAGAAGAGGAGATTCAACAATGATGGAAAGACGTCAGCACCAACACCCGTTGTTAAGGAAGGAGAACGACCACCTATCATATGCTTCAAATGCGGAGGGGAGGGACACATCAGTCCAAACTGCGTGATGCCGTCCAAAGCATGCTATAATTGTGGAAGAGGAGGTCACTTAGCCCAATTTTGTCATTCATTGAAGACAAGTTCAGCTAGGGTGGAGGCACCAAAGGATGTCCCAGACAAGCCAAAGCCAGTAGTTTAAGAGAGAGCATTTTTTTTTCGTGACGAGGAACCTGAATAAAATTATCACGGGTATGTTAGTCATAAACTCTTGCGAAGTATATACCGTGTCAGATACCGGTTCTACTCACTCTTTTATTGCACCTAGTTGTGTTCAATGTTTGAAGTTAACTCCGGAGAAGTTAGACTTTGATATATCTGTTTAAACTCAGTTGGGAGAAACCTTCGTTACCTCCACTATTTATAAATCTTGTTCAAATCAACACTTTCACGTTACTTATCAATCTTATCTCTTTTAAAATACTTGCCTTTGATGCGATTTTAGGAATCGATTGGTTAACTACTCATCATGCTTTTCGTAAGGTTGTTAGTTTTCATATTCCTAACCAACCTGTTATGCGAATTCAAGCAACCAAACCACTAAAGTCAATCATTGTCATATCAAGCCATAAGTAAAGAGCCTCGGTCCTTTCGTTGTTGACTTCCTTGAGTGGAATGCACCGAAGCCAGACTTTCTGTAGGCGACGTCGTGAATGACGATGGCAAGTTGATAGGTATCAATGTGACGTATTATCCAAGTCTTGGATGAGGGTCACAGCTTTGAATGATATTTTTATTGTTAATAAATTTCCTGACGTATTCTTGAAGACTTCTTAGCCTACCCCTAGAGCGTGAAATCGAATTTTGTATTGACCCCAGTACAAAACCCATTTCTTAAACCCTCATATATTTCTTTACTAAAAATGAACGTAACATGCACCAAAGACGTTGGCTCGAGCTGTTGAAGATTACAATCGTACCATTCACTACCATCGTGGGAAAGTGAACGTGGTAGCTGACGCGTTGAGTAGAAGATCGTATGCGGTTACAAATGCGAGTATACGAACCCACGTGAAGATAACGAATATACGATTAGAATTGACTTTAATCGATAAAGTTAAAGCCGCTCAAGTTACACACCCGGAGCTGATGAATGTGAAGAAGAAGGTTCAAGAAGGCGTTATTCTAGAAGCAAGAATCGACGAAGAGAAGAAATCTAAACCCTCGATTTAAATGGCCCATTTTGAAATCCTTGATCGAGTAGGAACTGTGTCTTATAGACTCGTTTTACCGCCAAGTATGCCGCGTGTTCATAACGTTTACGTAAATATGTGGATGACCCGAACCACATTATTGAATTAAAACTAGACGAGATAGCAGAAGATTTAACGTATGAGGAGCTACGTGTTAAAATCTTGGATAAGAAGGATCGTATTTGTGACGCCCCCAAATCCAGGTTCTCTAACCTCAGATTCAGTGCTCACGATCCTATCATCATCATAAGCATTCTATAACTATTTCGAAATAATAAACATACATTGTTCATTATAATAAAGTCTCATAACATGGTCCCAAGGTCTCCATAACCTTAACTTTAAATACACTATTTATAATACAGATAGTTTACTTAAGAAATTCCATTAGATAATAACTAATTTAACATTCATTCTAAAATTACTCCTGGATCTTGCCCTTGCCCTTGTCCTTCGCATTAGATCCTTCGGGCTTAACTGAAAATAGAGGTCATGATATAGCAAGAGTAAGCAACTAATTTGCTTCACAAGTTTATAAAGACAAAGGATATATATGATGACTTAGAAAGAAATATTGCCTTCAATGTTCAACAATAATATAAGATTGTGAAGGAACATGAATTAATAATCAACAATTGAATATTCGATAATTGAATAACATGAATCGAGTGGTGGTTTGAATAACCATGAACATTTGCCAAGGTGCTCGAGTGATTTAAAATGGACCTTTTAAAAAGTTTTGGTATTCAAGGGGATCAGCCTTTCATACCCCGTGATTTATGCATAAACACTTAATAATCCGAAATTGATATCATGCCTTAATCAAATTTGTTCATTTCTCACCAAGAGTTCTTACCATATCAATTAATAAGAACAGTTATTTAAAATCCATTTGATTTAACAAATTTAGACATGCTTGATCTAGTCGATACAATTAGCATAGATCTATCCCATAAACAGATTCATAAATGAAGAACTTTAATTTAATTCACGATTCAATGGCAGTAGAATCGAATTCAATTGCACAAAGTGCTAATTTCAATAATCAATAAAGACGTGAATAATCATCAATAATTATTCACTAATATGCTTTTGAAAATAATAACTCAAGTTGAGTTAGGAAACTTGCCTCGATCGTAGAGTTACTGACTACGAAATAAATTTTATCCACTATGTAGTTAAATTATCTTCCTTTGAGAGACCTATAATTAGTCTTTCAATTAGTCAATGCATAACATCGATTATGTAATCACATAGATATCATACATTACAATAAGTTCTTATAAACATTATCATGCCTAGATAGTGTTATTATTAATTAACGACTACCTTTAATTCACATAATATTATTAACTTAGATAATATTAATTCACCTTCTAGTATTATTGGTTCACTAATAATACTTTAAATCATTTACCAATATTTTATTCACTTACTAATATTATTAATCATTTAATAATATTTTATCCCTTTACTAATATTATTAATCATTTAATAATATTTTATTCACTTACTAATATTATTAATCATTTAATAATATTTTATTCACTTACTAATATTATTAATCATTTAATAATATTTTATTTAATCTCGAATATTATTATATAATAATAATACTCTAATCTAATATTTTTATTTACATAACAACATCATATTATAATATTATTAGTATTATAATAATATTCCAATAATTTATTAAATTAATAAACAATTTATTCTAATTGTTCATCTTTTAATAACTTCTTATTTAATATCCATAAAAGGTCATAAGTAATATTTATTATTATAAATTACCAAAATGCCCTAAGATAGTCATGATATAATATATTATGAGCATTCAAGTATAAAAATCATATTTTTCTCATTAAAGGCATCATTTAACTATTTATTTCCTTTTATTCATAACCTAATAATTTTTAGGAAAAATAGCAAACTGATTCCAAAAATTCTCAGCTTCTGGATTTTAACAGAATATGAACCAACAATGATCCTCTAATTTTTCTAGAATTTTAGAAAATGATTTACTATTTTTAGAGTGTCCAAAACACTCGGATCTTGCTCTATTTTTCATAAATTGAGTTTTACTCAGAAACATCTGAAATTTTCAGGGTATTCTCTCTTAACATATATGAAGCTACTGTAAAAATTTTGGAATTTTCCAGTGTATACACAGTGAGATATTCGTAGGATAATATGTATGGAGTGCTTTACGGAAATAGTCATTACGCACAATATATAACTCAAACGTGTCCGTTCTTTTTTTTCCTAACGCTGTAGATAACTTCATAAGGTACCTCTGTAATATTTTTCCAGATTTTTACAAGACAAGGAACTGACCGAAACAGCCTCATGAAAAACAAGTCAGTAGCTGATTTAGAGTTTCAAAGCTTTAGCATATAAAGTGGACTGTTTTGGGAAAAATAATCTTAAAGGTTTCAAACTTACTAGATTTGTGATCTACCACTTGGGTTTACTAGATAACTCATGTATCTAGCACCCCCTTCGACGGATCATAATTCCAAGTTGTAGAACTTGAGTTACACAAGATTTAGTGGAAGAAAACAAGAGTTTTCACCCTTGGAGAACATATGCTCATTTTCTTCCTCTAAGCCTTAGATCCAACACTCAAGATACTTAGTTCCATGCATGATGGTATGTATAACTAGTGTATCTTGAGTAGTTGTACATAACCCCATCAAAACTCAAGCTATCAAAACAAGGTAAGAGAAGAAGATGAAGGTACATTATACCTTGACTTAGTGGCTACCTTCCTTGATTTTCCAAAGTAACTAATAAACTTAGGGGCATAAACAACTAGAACTCCTATATTTTTTTTCTTTTTATGGATGAAATCTCTCTTTCTTTTCTCTCTTTGAAGTTGGCTAGCTTGGGAGCAAGAGATAGAAGAAGAAGATGAAGAGGATGGAGAGAAAATGAAATGTTGGAATACTGAATGAAGTGTTGGAAGAATGAGATGTGCATTCAAAATGTAATGGGCAATTCATTATTAATTCTCCCACAATCATTTTGTTGCCCATTAGGTAAAACACTTTGTATTATTACTTACCTTAGGTTAAACATGATTAAATGTGCATAATGGAGTGGCAACCAATGGGAGCCTTACAACATTGTCCTTATGTTTAATCATGTCTACTAATGGACAAGCTAGATTAATTAATCCACTTAGGATCCTCATAATATCCACCATTTAGCTTTTATTTTAAATGCCCAATTTTGATTAATCAAATGTCTAGAATACCCCAATCAAGTGGGCTAAGTATTGGATTACATTTTATTTTCCTTGGGCTTTTCTTTTAATTGATTTGGGCTAGATAAAACATAGTCCAACAATTTTAATAATGTTACCCAATTTGATAATTTAGGGCTTTCATCTCCAATCATATGAAGTTTAATTACTTATACATATGATTTTATCTCATAACCTAATTAGATTTATAAGAATTAGGTTTAAAATTATTAGTCACTTGAAATACTAAGTTTACCCACTTAAGTTAGTATACATATAAAATACTAACTTTTTCGTGTTACCATAACCCTTAGGTTATTTAATATCCTTACCTAATGTATAATTAGGTCACAAGGCTTTCATTTTTAATGAAATCCATAAATGTATGTATCCATATATAACACAAAGTAAAAAAAAAATGTACATACATTCATGGTGACTTAAAATTCACGGTTATTACAGTATTCAACACTCAAAGGTTATACCTCAAGAGTTAGAATTTGAAGTGAAGTCAAGGTATCCTCACCTCTTCGGCATACCAGGTACGTACGTAAATTTCAAGGGCGAAATTCCATAAGGATGGGAGATTGTGAGACCCCAGATTTTATGAATAAATATTTAATTTTCTCGAAATATTTTTTTTGAATATTATGGTGTGGATTTGATATAATGTTATAGTTGTGGGTAATATTTATAAATTTTTCAAAGTATGCAAGTTGTTGCATAATATTCGATTGGTCGGGGAATATTCTTTTTGTCGGGGAATATCCGTACGACGGTACAATCATTGGTGGACCCCACAACGGAATTATTGTCGGAATGAGAAAACGACAAAAATATTTTTATGAAAATAACGACGGAAGTTTTACAATTAATCTTGTTGAACTACTTTCGGTAGTAAAAGTACGAGAATCTGGCGTGGTTGCATAGTAGCACACAGTATTGATTATTGATGCTTATGTGATAAGTCACCGCTTTTGTTTTATTGGTATTATTAATGTAATAAAATGTAATACTTTTATAAAGTTATTCTATAAATAGAATATATTATATTCTATTATGCATAGTGTTGCATAATTAATGCGAATAGTGTTTTGTATAGTAAATTTTTTTTATATAAAATGTAATACTTTTTTATAAAGTTATTCTATAAATAGAATATATTATATTTTATTATGCATAGTACTGCGTAGATAGTGTTTTTGCATAGTAAAATCTTTTTATATAAAGCAGAATACTTTTATAAAGTTATTTGTTTTATTAGACAATAATTAGAATATATTATATTTTATTATGCATAGTGTTTGCATAGTGCCTGCATAGTGTTTGCATAGTAAAATCTTTTATAAAGTTATTCGTTTTATTAGATTATAAATAGAATATATTATATTTTATTGAAAAGATTTTGCTTTAAATATGGAATGTCGGATTAAAGTAAATCAATCTGAACCGTTCATGAGTTAGTTACTATACAGTCCATTTTTCTATAAATAGAAGCTCATTCCTTCATTATTTATTACGAATTCACTGAAACTCTAGAGAGAGAAACTATAGAGAGAAAGAAGAAAAGTGTTCTGCTACTTCACTACTTCTATATCCAGTACTCTTCTTTCTAAGGTAGAGAATATTATTTGTTGTACTCGTAAGGGGTATTCTTTCTTTCTTATTCATGAAGAGAACTTCTGTTATTCCATTCTTTATTATTCTATTGGAATAACCTGTATACGCGGGATACCCTATACTTGGTGAAACTCTTCTGTTATTTCATTCTTTATTATTACATTGAATATATCACATCATATGCGTTTTATCTGGGATTCGGTTAAAATCTTTATTATTATTTTGTTGGAATATCACATGCATGCGCTTTTACGCTAGACCGGTTAAAATCTTTATTGGTATTCTATTGGAATAACTCGCCTCATGCAAGTACCGCATGCATGGTGATTTCTGTTATTATTCCGTTCTTTATTATTCTGTTGGAACATCTTATCTGTGCTTTACGCATGATCTGGTTCCATTATTATTATTCTGTTGGAATAACCTGTCTATGCGAAGTACCGCATGCATGGTGTGTGACAATCCGATATTTTCTATATAAATAAATTATAAATTTTTTGTATAATTTTTTTTTTATTTATTAAAATAAATATGAATGATATGTGTCAAGGTAATGTGTAATTATTATTATATGTGTGATAAATAAAATTTATTTATTACATTAAGTATTGCAAATAAATTTATTTTAGAATTATTGATAATTATCAATTATATTTTTATACTAATTAATTTTATAATAAAAATGTTTTTAATGTTTATTTTCCAAGGAAATAGGATAATTATATTATTTTATATGATATAATTATAGAATTTTTATAATATTTATTTTATTATATGAAATTATTTCAGAATAGTTAAGTTAATTATTTTAACTTAATTATTAAGGTTATATATGAAAGATAAATCAGATATGGGATCCAAACCCTAATTTCGGGTTTTGATCAAGGAATGAGAATAATAATATTATATTATTATTTGTCAGTGTTACAGATATGTATGATTATATGTGTAATATGTGTGGAACAGTTTTAATATATTACGATCAAACCCTAATAATATAATGATAAACCCTAATTTTGGTTCTGAGATAAGGAATAATGATAATAATATTATTATATTATAATATTTTGAATTTTCAGTGCCATATATATATATATATATATATATATATATATATATATATATATATATGTGTGTGTGTGTGTGTACTGTATGTGGACTGACAATGGTTGGCCAATTATGGTGTTATATGTATTAACCCTAATTAGGGAGAATCATAATTATTCAAAACCCTTATTATTATTATTATTATTTTATATATTATAATCCCTAATTATAATTTTGGAACCCTAATTTGCTTATGGAAAACCCTAATTGAATTAAAACCCTAAAGCGAAAGTCATTCACGACTTTGAGAATTTGTTAAAGCCGTTATGTAATCACAATAATGTGATTAACGACTGGTGATATAGAAATCAAAACCCTAAAACCTAGAACCCTAATTTAATTCTAGAAACCCTAATTGTATTATGGAAACCCTAATTTTTGGTATTATAAACCCTAATTGCTTAATTGGCAAGGTTAATATGGATAAGGGTATTAAACCCTAATGTTCTTGTATAATTTAATTATTACCCTAATCTAGTTAACAAATTTTAATTTTTAAATTTTAGAAACTAAAATAATTTTATTTTCTTTATAAACCCTAGTTGCTAAATCCTAATTTTGGAAATCCTAGACTTTTTTGCTAAAATGGCTCAAACCCTAAACCCTAAATCAAACCCTAAACCCCAAAGGGTTTGACAAGTTTCATTTTGCCATTAAAATGAATTATTAAAAGTCTATTATGCCCCTAATTGAATTATGGAATGCTAGGCTAGGTTTTGACATTTGTGATAGTTGTTTACCAAACCCAACCACTCTCTTGACCTTCAAATGACAACAAATCATCTCTAGGTCAGCTCATACATGTATCTAATTGTCTATATATATGGATTGGAGAGAGAAATTGCATTTTGTTCACTTATTTTGTGCAAAAACCTTACTCAACTCTCTCAAGCACCACACCTCCGAAAATATCAAGTATATCAGTCATATATTGAAGCCCCACGAAATCCAACAACAAATCAATAGCCAGAAATCAAGAATTGAGCATAAAAGGTATAGAACCCTAGTTCAAATTCTGTCCAAATTTTTATGTTAGATGTTAGTTTTTGTTGTTGTAATATGTTGTATTTAGTCTGTAGTGATGATCTGGGTCGGTATATTGCAAGTCCATAACATCTAAATACTTAAATCAATGATTTTCAAAATTCTGAAAAATGTATTTCTGTTGTCTGACATCAAATGTCAGGGGCTGTAGATCGTTGTGTGTTTATTGTTTTTGTTGTTCAAGTGTTGGGTTATGTAGCTTGGTTTATGGTCTTTAAGATCCAACTGGTAGAATAGCTATTTGATTTCTGGAAATAAAGTTATTCACTAATTAAATACCGATTGACCTAAGATTGAATCGTACTTTCTCGGGAAACGAGAAAATTTTCCAAATATCGACAAGATCTCAAGCTTTTATATCGGCAGTTTTGATGATGTTTGTTGATGTTGTTGTATTAAATTTGTAGCTAGATATGTATTCTATACATTCATGTTTCTAGAAGTCATAAACAATAAACCGAGTGGTTGTAATCGATGGTCAAAGTAGCCTATATGGCTACTACGGTTTGAGTTTAAGGAAAAACCGAAACTTTCGAAATGATTTTCGGCCCTGGTTTGACCGGATCATAGATGGAGTTGTGGTTGTTTTTGACCGTTATTTTGATATCTCGTTGTTCCTTGTCATGAATACTACATGTATGAATCATAAAATCATCAAAAAAACAACTATAACCTAGATAAATTTGTCTTTGGAAAGTGGTCGTCAATTTACGGGTTTCGATGAAACCCAGATTTGGTCCGATGACATGTTTGGCGTGATCATATCTTTTTATTGTGTTATTGTTTGATCAAAGTGAGTGTTGGATGTTGTAGTACTACATGATTACTACACAACTGATGTTTAAGCTAATTTAGAACTTGATTACACTGTGAGTAAAAGCCGGTCAAAGGAAGCAACTTGAAATCGATTGTCGTTGTTCTTGGTGCTCAAGAACACCAACAATGACACTTTTCGTCGCTAAAGACCTCAAATGACAGTTCTATATATTTTAATTTCAAATTAGAAAATTAGTTAAAAATAGAAAATAAATTATAAAAATTACAAAATTAGTTTTAATTTTTTTTTTAAATTATGAAAAATAACTTTTAATTATTTGGGATATTTTTCATTAATATTTATAATTATTTGAATATTAATGATATTTAATTTATTTAATTAGTATATCAAATAAATTAGAGAAAAATGATTTTAATTATTTAAAAATCATTTTAAATGAGATTAATGTATTTTAAAATATTTTAAGGGATAAAATGTAACTTTTAATATTTTTGGAGAAATTTCATTAATAAATTAATATTAATGATATTAAATTTATTTGATTATTAAATTAAATAAATAAGATAAAAATGATTTTAATGATTTAAAAATCATTTTAAATGAAAATAAAGTATTTAAAAATATTTTAAGTTATAAAATATAACTTTTAATATTTAATGGTTAATTTCATTAATTAATGATTAATAATGATATTAAAGTTATTTAATATTTGTATTAAATAATTTAGTTTAAAAATGATTTTAATATTTTAATAATCATTTTAAATGAAGATAAAATGTTTAAAGATATTTTAAGTTATAAACTATAACTTTTAATATTTAAAGGATAATTTCATTATTAATTAATATTAATGATATTTATTTAATGATTAATGATATTAAATTTATTTAATAATTATATTAAATAAATAGTTTTAAAATGGTTTTATTAATTTAAAAATCATTTAAAAGGGATAAAAATGAATTAAAAATATTTTAAGTTATAATTAATGACTTTTAATATTTGAATAAATAGTTCATTAATATTTTAATATTAATGGTAATTATTTAATAATAATTTTAATTATTTTAAAAATCATTTAAGGGTAATATAAATATGTTAAGAATATTTTAAGTTATTATTCATAACTTTAATATTTTGGCAATGGTTTCATTAATAGTTTAATATTAATTAAATATTAATGATAATAGAATTATTTGATATTTAAATCATTTTATAATGATTTCGGTGTTTGAAAATTTGTGATAAATTATGATAAATGATAATAATTATTTAAAAATTATTATAAAGCCATGAAAGATAGTGCGATTGATGTTTAAGTTATCCAAATGAATATGTAATTACTGTATAGAGTCTTAGACTCGATTATTACCCGATAAAGTTGTCGGTAGACCGACATGGTTCAGAAGTTGATCTGGACATAGATAATTTAATTAGTTAAAGGTTTATTTGTGATTCAATGGTTGTTAAGGTTATATGACAATGTGATTAAGAATGTGTTAATGATTGTTTGTGAGTCGATGATATTTGTTGAACATGTGTGATAAGGTGATTAGATTATGTCTTCAATCGCAATAAAAGTGTTATGTGTTACGTTATGATATACTAATCGAACAAATGATTTGATTAATGATAGGTCGTGATAGAAAAGATAAATCTAAGTTCGTAGAAGTGTAAGCAACAAGATCGTGCAAAATATCTTAACTTTGCATTTTCTTTATGCAATGGACAAGTGTAAGAATGTTTCAAAATTATATTATTATTATTAATGTACAGATTGTTAAAGCTATATTATATAAGCCCATTGATTATCAACATGTTAGTATATGATAATTCGGATAAATATATTCATTCGTTTAATTTCTATAAATGATTATACAAGTGTCCCCACTTGGATAATCATTTAATTATGTCGCATGTTGATACACCTTTGATATACATATATGTTGGATTATATAAGACCTTTGTTATGAAAACCGAATGAAATGAACATCCCAATAATGGGAAAATTTTTATGCGCTACTACTGCCGAACAAAGGATGAACGATAATATCGTTCTAGCAATGTAGTATTGATCAATCACAGGCCCGTGAATTTGTACACCCTCAAAGTTCGTAAGCAATGCTTAGTTTCATGATGAATTTCGTTTAACCTTTTCGAAAATGAAAATAATGTTCATGATATGTCACGAAACCTTATAAATAGACAATACAGTTTCAAAAAACTTGAACGAGGGTTGTTATGCTATTATTATTGGTAGTGCAGATTACTTCACAACTCTCGATTGGTTGTAGAAGAATATTATAAAGAAAACATTTAAATTCTTTCAAATTATATATATATAATACTTCTTTGGCACTCAAATGCTCATCCTTGCTTAATTTAAATATTTTTTCATTTAAGTATGAAAAGCTAGAAGGCTCGGCCAGAACAAGTTTAAAAGGAAAGCAAAGCAGAATATGTTATTGGTATCATTTGTAATAGATTGTATTAAGATATTGATATGTATTATATATCATGTAAAGAATGTAGTAAAGGTTGCGTACTTGGGATTAGACTCTGATAAATGTAAGTTAAGTTTATAATTTATATTATTATTATTATTATTAGTATTATTCCGCTCATAGAAATGGTATCGTAAAGTACCGAGTTTGGGTTTCAAGTATCCGGATTCGGGGACTCTACATGGTGATTTCTTTTGTTATTCCATTCTTTATTATACCCAGTTGGTTAAAGTTTTGACTTGTATACTCCATGAAATTAGTGGAATATCCTTGATATTTGCGCTTCATCCAGTATCTTTTCATGGAAATATTCTTCTGAGCATTCTTGAATTTTACTCTACAAAGAAGTATCATGTTGACAATTTGGACATTATTGGTTCCTGGATAAATTAATTCTTGAACTTGTTTTATTGAATTATTATGTCATTGTCATCATCCTCATGTTTATATTATGTTGAAAGTCATCGTGGATCAGAGTATAGATGGACTTGGTATGATTATGACCGAGGATTATTCGGTATAATCATGGGTAGTAATGTTACAAATGATGTGGAAAAAGTCCTCATTGGCCCGTAAATTCTGATGGATGATTTTTGGTATGATTATGGCTATGGATTCTCTTCGCCAAGGGTGCAAAGATGAATTGTTTTATGGCATGATCGGGATCGTTGATGAAAACACAATTATCTTTGGCTCCGTAGTGCATGGATAATTGTGGTCGTGATACTAAAGAATATCCTTGGCCGTAGTGCAGGGTGATTCGATGATGTGGATTATTTATTAAGTTGAGTCCCAACGATAAAAGTGATGAAAACCTTTTAAATCATAAAAGATAGTAGATTTTATTCTCTACTTGACTCTTTTAATGGATTGCTTATTCCACCGCAGATTAAACTTGATGTTTGGTATATTGTATCGGTTTAACTTTGTTTAAGGCTAATGATAATTTATTACGCATTATCTTAGTCATAATATTTTCTTGGGCTAGTTGAGCTCACCCTTTCTTTCACTATTCTCTGTGAAATGAGAACGTGGCGGGGACTAGTGGGGAGCAGAAGTGATGGTCCTAGATGGTGCATTAGTAGTCCTCACTATTCTATGAAATAGTGTGATAATAAATGTAATGAGGTCTCTTTGTATACTCTCTAGAGGATGATTTGTATTAAAACTCACGATTTATGTTTTGTCGTATTTTACACATTGTTGTATAATTAAGTTTGTATTTGAATTACGTACCATGTATTTGACGACTCAAGATGGGTGATGTATACCTATTTTGGGGGCGCCACGGTTGGTATCAAAGCTTAGGATATGATCTCTGGTTAAGATGTGAGACTAGAACTAGGAGGGAAAGGCGGGAAATTCCTTCTCTAGTATGACCTACCTAAGTTTATTTGATATTTAATTGGTCGGTCATAGTATAGAGATAATATGTGATATATTAATTAACCCTTGTTTTGTGCTAGTATTTGAAAATAGCATCTGAAAATGTTGAGATAAGCAATGGAGCATGAGGACTGTTGATTCTCCACGGATCAATAATCGAGGACAATGTGCAACAGGATGGCGATAATCCTCCCGTAAACAACAACACCGATCAATTGATTGAACGTCGAGACGTTTAGGAGCTTTTAGAATTCATGCAACATTAGGCGAAGGCGGCTCCACATTCATAATGCAGAGGAAACAATGGCAACCCACCATTGGTCACCACTAAGCAATTTAAGGATTTGGGACCACCGAGTTTTGGGAAAGCGAGAACCACTTAAGGCGAGAGCGTGGTTAAAGTAGATCACCAAGATATTTGATGTCTTGAGATGCTCCGAGGAGCAAAAGGTTCCTTTGCCACCTTTATGTTGTGTGAAGAGGTAGATCTTTGGTGGGAATCAGTAAAGCATTACCCGACTGGACGCACTCAAGATGTCTTGGGAGACGTTCCAAGAGTCATTCAATGACAAGTACTTTCCGAAAGCATTCGTCACATGAAGGAGGTGGAATTTATCAAGTTGGAGCAAAACAACATGACCGTGTCGCTTGATCTGAAGCCAAGTTTGCCGAGTTGTCCCGATTTCGTCCCACTTGGTTGATAATGAAGAGAGAATGACGCGGATGTTTTTAAGAGGTTTGAAGCCGAGATACGTCAATATCTTATTTCTCATAAAACCGTGTTTGTATTCGGATGGTGTAAATAGGGCTCGATTAGTGAGTAGCGATAACGAGTCAACACAACCAAAAAAGAGAGTAGCCGATAAAATGATAATGGGGTGATAACGGATCATCAAAGCGGTGACAATAAGTATGGAGGAATCAACATGCGGAAATGGTAACCACTTTGGTGGTAATCATGGTCAAAACAATAAGAATGGACATTTCAAGAAGAGGAGATTCAACAATGATGGAAAGACGTCATTACCAGCACCCGTTGTTAAGGAAGGACAACGACCACCTATCATATGCTTCAAATGCAGAGGGGAGGGACACATCAGTCCAAACTGCGTGATGTCGTCCAAAGCATGCTATAATTGTGGAAGAGAAGGTCACTTAGCTCAAGTTTGTCGTTCACCGAAGACAAGTTCAGCTAGGGTGGAGGCACCAAAGGATGTCCCAGACAAGCTAAAGCCAATAGTTTAAGAGAGAGCATTTTTTTTTGTGACGAGGAACCTGAATAAAATTATCACGGGTATGTTAGTCATAAACTCTTGCGAAATATATACCGTGTTAGATACCTGTTCTACTCACTCTTTTATTGCACCTAGTTGTGTTCAATGTTTGAAGTTAACTCCGGAGAAGTTAGACTTTGATATATCTGTTTAAACTCAGTTGGGAGAAACCTTCGTTACCTCCACTATTTATAAATCTTGTTCAAATCAACACTTTCACGTTACCTGTCAATCTTATCTCTTTGAAAATACTTGCCTGTGATGCGATTTTAGGAATCGATTGGTTAACTACTCATCATGCTTTTCGTAAGGTTGTTAGTTTTCATATTCCTAACCAACTTGTTATGCGAATTCAAGCAACCAAACCACTAAAGTCAATCATTGTCATATCAAGCCATAAGTAAAGAGCCTCGGTCCTTTCGTTGTTGACTTCCTTGAGTGGAATGCACTGCAGCCAGACTTTCTGTGGGCGACGTCGTGAATGACGATGGCAAGTTGATAGGTATCAATGTGACGTATTATCCAAGTCTTGGATGAGGGTCACAGCTTTGAATGATATTTTTATTGTTAATAAATTTCCTGACGTATTCTTGAAGACTTCTTAGCCTACCCCTAGAGCGTGAAATCGAATTTTGTATTGACCCCAGTATAAAATCCATTTCTTAAACCCTCAAATATTTCTTTACTTAAAACGAACGTAACATGCGCCAAAGACATTGGCTCGAGCTGTTGAAGATTATAATCGTACCATTCACTACCATCGTGGGAAAGTGAACGTGGTAGCTGACGCGTTGAGTAGAAGATCGTATGTGGTTACAAATCCGAGTATACGAACCCACGTGAAGATAACGAATATATGATTAGAATTGACTTTAATCGATAAAGTTAAAGCCGCTCAAGTTACACACCCAGAGCTGATGAATGTGAAGAAGAAGGTTCAAGAAGGCGTTATTCTAGAATCAAGAATCGACGAAGAGAAGAAATCTAAACCCTTGATTTAATTGGCCCATTTTGAAATCCTTGATCGAGTAGGAACTGTGTCTTATAGACTCATTTTATCGCCAAGTATGTCGCGTGTTCATAACGTTTACGTAAATATGTGGACGACCCGAACCACATTATTGAATTAAAACTAGACGAGATAGCAGAAGATTTAACGTATGAGGAGCTACGTGTTAAAATCTTGGATAAGAAGGATCATATTCAACACACAAAGGTTATACCTCAAGAGTTAGAATTTGAAGTGAAGTCAAGGTATCCTCACCTCTTCGGCATACCAGGTACGTACGTAAATTTCTAGGGCGAAATTCCATAAGGATGGGAGATTATGAGACCCCAGATTTTATGAATAAATATTTAATTTTCTCGAAATATTTTTTTTTGAATATTATATTGGTGTGGATTTGATATAATGTTATAGTTGTGGGTAATATTTATAAATTTTGCAAAGTATGCAAGTTGTTGTATAATATTCTATTGGTCGGGGAATATTCTTTTTGTCGAGAAATATCCAAATGCGATGAAGACAATCATTAAGTGGACCCCTACAACGAAATTATTGTCGGAATGAGAAAATGACAAAAATATTTTTTATGAAAATAACGGCGAGAAGTTTTACTGATTAATCTTTGTTGAACTACTCGGTAGTAAAAGTACAATAATACGCTGGCGTGGTTGCATAGTAAGCACGGTATTGATTATTGATGCTTATGTGATAAGTCACTCGACTTTGTTTTATTGGTATTATTAATGTAATAAAAGCAGAATACTTTTATAAAGTTATTCTATAAATAGAATATATTATATTCTATTATGCATAGTGTTGCATAGTGTATGCTGATATAGTGTTTTGTATAGTAAATTTTTTATATAAAATGAATACTTTTATAAAGTTATTCTATAAATAGAATATATTATATTTTATTATGCATAGTGCTCTGCATAGTGTTTTTGCATAGTAAAATCTTTTTATATAAAGCAGAATACTTTTATAAAGTTATCTGCATTTTATTAGACAATAATTAGAATATATTATATTTTATTATGCATAGTGTTTGCATAGTAAAATCTTTTATAAAGTTATTCGTTTTATTAGATTATAAATAGAATATATTATATTTTATTTAAAAGATTTTGCTTTAAATATGGACCCGTCGGATTAAAGTAAATCAATCGAACTGTTCATGAGTTAGTTACTATGCGGTCCATTTTTCTATAAATAGAAGCTCATTCCTTCATTATTTATTACTTAATTCCTTTGAAACTCTAGAGAGAGAAACTATAGAGAGAAAGAAGAAAAGTGTTCTGCTACTTCACTACTTCTATATCCAGTACTCTTCTTTCTAAGGTAGAGAATATTATTTGTTGTACTCGTAAGGGGTATTCTTTCTTTCTTATTCATGAAGAGAACTTCTGTTATTCCATTATTTATTATTCTGTTGGAATTACTTGTATATGCGGGATACCCTATACTTGGTGAAACTCTTCTCTTATTTTATTCTTTATTATTCTGTTGGAATATCCTGTCTGTGCGAAGTACCGCATGTTTGGTGATTTCTGTTATTATTCCGTTCTTTATTATTCTGTTGGAACATCCTATCTGTGCTTTACGCATGACCTGGTTTCGTTATTATTATTCTGTTGGAATAACCTATCTATGCGAAGTACCGCATGCATGGTGATTTCTTTTGTTATTCCATTCTTTATTATACCCAGTTGGTTAAAGTTTTGACTTGTATACTCCATGAAATTAGTGGAATATCCTTGATATTTGCGCTTCATCCAAAGATCTTTTCATGGAAATATTCTTACGAGCATTCTTGAATTTTACTCTACAAAGAAGTATCATGTTGACAATTTGGACGTTATTGGTTCTGGATAAATTAATTCTTGAACTTGTTTTATTGAATTATTATGTCATTGTCATCATCCTCATGTTTATATTATGTTGAAAGTCATCTCGTGGCTTCTGTAGTGTATAGATGGACTTGGTATGATTATGACGAGGATTATTCGGTATAATCATGACCGTAATGTTACAAATGATGTGGAAAAGTCCCTCATTGGTCCGTAATTCGGTGATGGGCGCTTTTTGGTATGATTATGACTATGGATTCTCTTCGCCAAGGTTGCAAAGATGAATTATTTTATGGCATGATCGGGGATGGTTGATGAAAAACACAATTATCTTTGGCCGTAGTGCATGGATAATTGTGGTCGTGATATCTAAAGAATATCCTTGGCAGAAAGTGCTCAGGGGTGATTCGATGATATGGATTATTTATTGTCGAGTCCCAACGAGAAAAGTGATGAAAACCTTTTAAATCATAAAAGATAGTAGATTTTATTCTCTACTTGACTCTTTTAATGGATTGCTTATTCATTGCAGATTAAACTTGATGTTTGGTATATTGTATCGGTTTTAACTTTTTTAAGGCTAATGATAATTTATTATGCATTATCTTAGTCATAATATTTCTTCTTGGGCTAGTTGAGCTCACCCTTTCTTTCACTATTCTCTTCGTGAAATGAGAACGTGGCGAGGGACTAGTCGGAAAGCAGTGATGGTCCTAGATGGTGCATTAGTAGTCCTCACTATTCGTGAAATAGTGTGATAATAAATGTAATGAGGTCTCCATTGAGTTTGTATACTCTCTAGAGGACAGTATTTGTATTAAAACTCACAACCTATGTTTTGTCGTATTTTACATGACTGTTGTATAATTAAGTTTGTATTTGAATTCTGTTCCATGTATTTGGCTACTCAAGATGGGTGATGTATACCTATTTTGGGGGCGTCACCATTATTGGTTTTTGATTTTATGATGTTTTGAATGATGACTAATTTAAGTATATTAGACATGTGCATGGTTCATGGATAGTTATAATATTATAATTAATATGCATGGGTTATGGTTATTACATGAACACTTGTTGCTGATTTTCTTCTGTTGGTAAGTTGGAATGTTTTAAAATCATTTCAAATTTGATTTGGAGTTTATTAAGGAAGATTTGATTTGGAGTTTATTAAGGAAGATTTGATTTGGAGTTTATTAAGGAAGATTTGATTTGGAGTCTATTAAGGAAGATTTGATTTGGAGTCTATTAAGGAAGATTTGATTTGGAGTCTATTAAGGAAGATTTGATTTGGAGGATTTGAATTGGAGTTTATCAAGGAATATTTGAATTGGAGTTTATTAAGGTATGTTGGTATTTATAATTTTAATAATGACAGATATTATGGTCTTTTGTTATTAATTCCAGCTGGCCTAAATTGGTTCTTCTATTTCATCAGAGTATTTTGTGGGTGGCATTTTGGTATTCTATTTTGAAAAGGAGACTTACAGAAGCTAGTGGGTCTTATCCTTATTAATCTCCTTGTTCCTTTATTTAAGGTGTTTTGGTTTGACTTGAAAACATATCCTTGATTTACCAAATCTGTTGGACTTTTTAATTGCTAATATTATGGGGTATACACCAACTATTATATGAGTTTCCAATTCTATCTTATGTTCATATCCGTTGGTCAATATTGTAGCTTTAATTATGGGATTTAAATTATCTGATTTCTTGCTAACAAATATAGCCGTTGGCCTTCATGTTATATAAAGCTTCATCATGCTCGGTTATGAAGGAGCCCAACAATTGGAAAGCAGCAACTCATTCTTCTTAATTCTTATAGCTTTCAAATAGTCTTTCTAGCAATCAATGTCTTGTTATTCTTAGGCTAGAAAGTTGATATTCCATTGGAATCACCATCATTGTAATCTGAAAAACAAAACTATTAGCTTTGGTGGTCTAGAGTTTCTAGAGTTTAGTGGGTCTGTTCAAAGGAAGCTTCAAAGGTCTCAGAGGTGAGAACAAAGGTGCGAGAAGTGTACGATTCTTGAGAGAGGTGCAAAGGGGGCATTGGTGTCCAAATCAGAATTGAAGCTTCTTTGTAACAGGGAGTTCTTTTTATTGTATTTAATTGAATATTAAGTTTAATAAAAAGAGTCTCCAATCCTAGTTGGGATTGGACATGGATTAGGCCACTAGATTAGAGGATAGGGGCTGAACCACGTAAAAATCTTTGTGTGATTTTTACTTCTGTTTATCTTTTTAACTGTCATTCACGCTCTGCACTTTTTTTTTTCACGCCACTATCCAGACACTAAAGCAGACAGGTCTAGCTGTCTGATAATAAGAAACGAAGAACATAAGCTAAAGCAGACATGCGTAGCTGTCTGATTTATACTTGTTGTAGAAAATTTCAAAAAGTTTTCACCGTTTATCACTTTTAGTTTAACCACCTATTCACCCCCCTTCTAGGTGTGCACATACATAGAATTACATTTGGTATCAGAGCAAGGCTCTACTAATATTGATCGTTGCAGGTCGTAGGGGAAGATCCTATGGCACACCTAAACTTTCAAGAAGGTCAGTCCACAAGTAGGCCACCGCTGCTGTTCGGAAGTGAAAACTTCAACTTTTGGAAGTTCAGAATAAGATTGTTCTTAAAAGAAACCCATGGGAATGGTGGGTTGTTGAAAATGGACCTATTATTCCTAGACATGATGATGGCAAACCAAAGGCTCTCATGTAGATGGATGCAAACGAAAGCTATATATTTTCCTACAACTCAAGAGCCATGAACACCTTGCTAATCGGAATAGTCCAAGCTGAAATTGATAAAGCATCATCGTGCAACACATCAAAAGAAATGTGGGATACAATCTTAATGAGCCACGAGGGAACTACTAAAGTGAAGGAGGTCAAACTGAGCATGTTAATGCACGAATATGAACTATTCAAATTGGAGAAAAATGAATCAATTAGAGATGCCCAAGCAAGATTCCTTACTCTAATGAATTCTCTAAGCATGCTCGGACGAAAGATTGATCAAAAGGAAATCAACCGAAAGCTTCTCAGAGTCATGCCAAAGCGATTCGTTCCAAAGGTTACTACAGTTCAAGACTTAGTCACAATTAACACAATGGAAACTCTTACCTTATTTGGAGAACTTGAAGAGTTTGAAAACCAACTAAAATTGTATGATGAAGAAGATGAGGCACCTAAGAAGAAGACCTTGGCTCTCATGTCGAAAAGCTACATAGAAAGGCAATGATGAAGATTTTGATGAAGAATTGAAATGCTCTCAAGAAAACTCGAGACTACTTCAAAGAAAGAAACAAAGGAAGAATCAAGAAGGTATCTTAACTCCAATGAGCAAGTCCAAAACAGAACAAGATGAAGAAATTGGCCAATTATGTTTCATGGGACTAGAAAACGGTGATCAACTAGAGGTAACGAATTTTCATGAAAATTTTGAAATATCTATATCTGATTATCTTGCTTTACAAAATGAAAATCAAAGGCTTAAAAAGAAAACTGCTTATTTTAAGAACTGCGTAAATGAGCTAATGAACGAAGTTGAGTCACTTATTGAAGAAAGAAAAGAAAATGAATATCTTAAAAATGAAAATGAAGTGTTAAAAGAAAATTTGAAAATGAGAGATGTATGCATAGATGCTTTTAATGATGGAAAAATTATGAATATGCAACATGATGATAATGTAATAAATGCAGAAATAGTATCTTTTAAAAATGATCTTGCTAAATTTGTGCAAGGAGAAGAGAACCTAAATGTTATGTTAGGGGCACAAAGGTTCAGTCTTGATAAACAAGGGATTGGGTATAATCTTATTAAAAATATGGAAAATAGGACTAATAATAATATTAGAATGATTAATAGTAAATCAAGGCATAAACCACTTTATTGTTCACCATTTATTACTTGTAAAAAATGTGGTTTTAAAGGTCATTTTGATTCTAATTGCAATAAAATTAGAATAAAATAAATTTGGGTAAAGAAAAGTGATTTATATGCTACTAACCCAAAAGGACCCAAGAAGATTTGGGTATCAAAAAGATAGAGACTATTTGTTTGTAGGTGTCTCAAGATCAAAAAGGAGATGGATGATTCTTTACTTTGAGAGAGTAAGTTACCTATAAATTATTTGGTGGAATCTATAAGTACCTCATGGTAAGATAGAGACTTTTCTTTGGATGATTTTTTAAATAGAGTTTTAATTAGATATATTATTATAAAAACTCTATGGATTTCAAGGGTTCATAACATCATTTATTATGTCAAATGCTCCATATTTAATTCACATGATAATCTTGATAAAATGTTGATATATAGGTAACAAATTGCAAATGTATAATTATATTGTTTACTTGCTATATGTGATTTTGTTATAACCTTGTTCTATTGTCATTCTTTATGCTTATTTTTTTAATTTGGCAAATGGGGTGAGATAACTAACTTAAACTAAATTGATATGAATTATTTTTTGTTGATGACAAAGGGGGAGAGATATAACTTAATGATTTATTTCTTTTTGATAATGACAAAGGGGGAGAGATATTTGAGTATATTTAAATTGGTTTGAATTGACATTCATGTTGATATTGAGATACTATATTATGTTGGAATATGCAATGATGGTTATTTGGATAAAGTAATTTTCTTTTGCTCCTTAATATGCATAAATTTATGGGGAGCCATATACTTAGGGGGAGCAAGTTGGTGGATAAATTGTCATCATCAAAAAGGGGGAGAATGTTGGTTTTTGATTTTATGATGTTTTGAATGATGACTAATTTAAGTATATTAGACATGTGCATGGTTCATGGTTAGTTATAATATTATAATTAATATGCATGGGTTATGGTTATTACATGAACACTTGTTGCTGATTTTCTTCTGTTGGTAAGTTGGAATGTTTTAAAATCATTTCAAATTTGATTTGGAGTTTATTAAGAAAGATTTGATTTGGAGTTTATTAAGGAAGATTTGACTTGGAGTTTATTAAGGAAGATTTGATTTGGAGTCTATTAAGGAAGATTTGATTTGGAGGATTTGAATTGGAGTTTATCAAGGAATATTTGAATTGGAGTTTATTAAGGTATGTTGGTATTTATAATTTTAATAATGACAAATATTATGGTCTTTTGTTATTAATTCCAGCTGGCCCAAATTGGTTCTTCTATTTCATCAGAGTATTTCGTGGGTGGCATTTTGGTATTCTATTTTGAAAAGGAGACTTACAGAAGCTATTGGGTCTTATCCTTATTAATCTCCTTGTTCCTTTATTTAAGGTGTTTTGGTTTGACTTGAAAACATATCCTTGATTTACCAAATCTGTTGGACTTTTTAATTGCTAATATTATGGGGTATACACCAACTATTATATGAGTTTCCAATTCTATCTTATGTTCATATCCGTTGGTCAATATTGTAGCTTTAATTATGGGATTTAAATTATCTGATTTCTTGCTAACAAATATAGCCGTTGGCCTTCATGTTATATAAAGCTTCATTATGCTTGGTTATGAAGGAGCCCAACAATTGGAAAGCAGCAACTCATTCTTCTTAATTCTTATAGCTTTCAAATAGTCTTTCTAACAATCAATGTCTTGTTATTCTTAGGCTAGAAAGTTGATATTCCATTGGAATCACCATCATTGTAATCTGAAAAACAAAACTGTTAGCTTTGGTGGTCTAGAGTTTCTAGAGTTTAGTGGGTCTCAGAGGTGAGAACAGGTGCAGAAGTGTACAAGTTGCAGAGGTGCAAAGGGGGCATTGGTGTCCAACATCAGAATTGAAGCTTCTTTGTAACAGGGAGTTCTTTTTATTGTATTTAATTGAATATTAAGTTTAATAAAAAGAGTCTACAATCCTAGTTGGGATTGGACGTGGATTAGCCACTAGATTAGAGGATGAAATTTGAACCACGTAAAAATCTTAGTGTGATTTTTACTTACATTTATCTTTTAAGCGTCATTCACGCTCTGCACTTTTTGTTATTCACGCCACTATCCAGACACTAAAGCAGACAGGTCTAGCTGTCTGATAATAAGAAACGAAGAACATAAGCTAAAGCAAACACTAAAGCGTATATAATATTCTACGATTTATACTATTATGAAAATTTCAAAAAGTTTTCACCGTTTATCACTTTTAGCTTAACCACCTATTCACCCCCCCTCTAGGTGTGGACATACATAGAATTACAACAATGATTATATATTATCATGTATATACACATAAATCACCAATTCATGCATTGATATCACTCAATTTTTGTTTTACAGAGAACTCAAAATACTTATTAATGGAAACTCTAATTTTAGCATGATTACATGAAATCAATTACTTTAAACACATGAATATATGATATACACATGTTATAGACATATATTAACATATACATCACATCCTATATTCATAAATTGCAAATTTCTTCAATCACAGAAGACTTAGAAATAGCTTTTTCTTTTACAAAATATAAGAACATAAATAAGGTTTGGTTAAAGAGATTACCTAGCAGTGTAGATTAGTAGGAGATGAAATCCCTTTCAGAATCTTCTTCAATCACACAATTTCCCTCAAATTCTCTCTGAATTTTCTAAGTTAAGTCTGATAAATGAAATGCGTAAGAGAAACCAGACTGATTAATGCGCACAGTTGTGTTCAGTTAATCCGTAAGTGGTTTAACTGCTCCCAACTCCTCATATTGCCTTGTTTGGCTATCACTTAGAAGGTTCTTTCCATTTAATTTAATAAATCTCTTATAATATAGTTTAATAATGTCACACTCAATTAAACAATAAATCAAATGTCGTATTTAATTTAATTTAAATAAAACATAATAATTTCTCATTAAGTCACATAGTCACATTATAATTAAATCTCTCATTTATTAATGATGTCAAATCAATAAATCTCTAATTAATTATAAAATTAATTAAAAATAATGTTATGCTTATTAAATAATTTCTTTAATCAAATAAGCTTAATTAAATACTTACCTTGAATAACAAAATTTCCCACAATAATTTAATCAGTATAACACATATAATTAAATTAATCTACCATAATTTTATCAATTAATTATTTAATCCAATAATTAAATCATCAAAAAATATTTATTTAATTCAATAAATATTCAAATTAAATTACAAAATCTCGTTCGTCACAGTCTTGCCGAGCTAAAACTGACATCAACTCTTTCGTAAAACAATTCATGCATGTTATAACATGAATCAAAGAAACTTAACTAAAACGAAGGTCAGACAAGCGTTAAGGAAACTTGCCTTCAAGCGTCTTCAATTAAAATTCAACAATTCTCGGTCTTTACAGTTTCTACATGATAGATTCATATAGCACACTGGAATTAGCTACCAAACAATCTAATCACATTATTTTTACCAGCTTCTTTATCTTCTATATCTTAATTGAAATTATTTCATTAATAATACTTGTTTCAATTCATTTATCCTTCATTACAGCTTATTAACATTCATATGTCATAAACCGACACTTAACGACTATTGTTTAAGTACAACGACAGTTGAAACCCTAATTAGTTTGCTAACTTAGACACATTTTCCCCTGAATAACCAATATCGGACTTCGTATTGAAAGTACATAAGTTTTATCTTCATTTCTTATCATTCACATACCCCGCATACCTATTACATATCATATAACGTTAGGATGCGCGTTAAACTCGAATACGATTCACAATTTACGTTCTCGCATTTTACGTTCTTCATTTAAATACTCTTAACCAACGTTTAATTCCTAAAATCTTCACTATACATGTTATTTAGGAATTGTCTCTTCATGTATAGTAAGTATATACATGTCCCATAGTTACCATGTAAAAATTTTGGTTAATGAATAACTTCATCATAAAATTTTTCTTACTTATTATTCTGCTAGCGCCCGATTATAAATGTACAAGTTGTGTTTTGCGGCGCCATTCATTTGATATCTTACATCCGAATCCCGTACTATGACCGCGAGAACTTTAACCCGAGCCTTTGAAGTTTTTTTAAGTTTTTTCAATTCGATTTATTTTTGGGCTCGTAACTCGATCGTTATAAGTCGGAATTGGCTCATTCAAAAGTCTTTAACCCACATATCTCATATACTTCAATTTCATTAGAACAAAATAAGTTTTTGAATCCGTTAACAATAAATTTATTGTTTAAATTCTCGATTACACGTTCCTTAAATGTTCTTGAACGTTCATAGCTCGTTTCTTCATTTTAAGTTAGAATTCGACCATTCTTGAGTCCACGAGTCTTAAATACATTGTTCTATGATACGCTATTGAAATATAAGGTTTTCGAGTTAAATCGCGACTTTTGACTACCGTTCTGGGAATTCTACATTTTCGACGATTATCGTCTAATCTAGTAAATTTCGCCATAACTTCTTTACTTGAGATTTTTACACCAAACCAAATGGAATCAATCCATTGGTCAATTATCTATATCTTAACCAAGCAATTTTCATCTAACCTATACCTGATGGTTTTCAATTTGTCCATCAACAACCAATTCAACATTTTAATGGTTTTTTTTATTAAAGCTTAATTAGTCGATTATGATTCTCGCATATACATGGCTTATTAATGTTTTTGTTCACTAATAGCCATCTGTATTCCTCCGGAAGAAACATGCTCCACCAATTCATACTCTTTATAAAAACTTAATCAAAAATAATCGAAAGTTTAAGTTTATGTATTTTTACCTTGGTGTTCTTCGAGTTCTTGCAAGTTTATGAACTATTTAGCTTCTTGGCTTCTTGATTCCTTGTTATTAGCTCTTCTTTCTCTCTCAATATATGCTCAAATGTTTGTTAAATAACAAATGAACCAACATAAGCTTCTTTATATAAAAAAACCAAAGTGAGGGCAAAATGGTCAAGAGACCACATCCTTACTATTCCATTCTTCCTCACCAAGCCACCTCCCTTTCTTGGGCACCAAGTGGCCACCCCTCTAGCTCCTTGAGGGATCCACATGGGTTGCCCCATGGGTTTTATCCATTCGGTGATCCATCGATTCGACCCACGGGTTCGTTTCTTGGTTTGGGCTTAGAATAAATTCATATCGAGCCTATCTTTGGGCTTGATTTGACTTAACTTTGGGCCTTGATATAATTCATCATCCAATTGGGCTTGACAAAGTCTAGGTCCAATAACTAAAGTTCATTAAGAACTAATCATATTCTCATCGTAAAATTCTAGTATTTTCTTCGTGTATACCTCGTACGATATTCGTATTATTCATCGTAAAAATCTTTTTATTATACTTGTATAATAACTAGTATTATACTCGCATTCCTCACGTATAATAACAATTCTTATTATTTATAATCATTTAGTTCTTGAATTTCACTTTTCCTAACCCTTAGGGTTTTAAGTCCGCAGGTGAAAACTTTGTTTGCCATAACTGAAATATTATTAGATATTTTATTTCGTCTTAGAATTCTATCATTACGCTTTTCTCAGAAATTCAAAATAAATTCCCAAGCAGAAACAAATGAATAGTGTTTTTATCGAAATTTCTCAGAAAATATTTATTTTTGCCTTGGAAATTCAAATCATTTATTCTTAACACATAACCAGAATCCTAACTACATTCGCACATTCTAGGTCATAGAATGACCTTTAAACAACTTACTCACTTTAATAAACAATTAAATTCATTTAATTCAAATAATCAAATAAAATTTAATTCACATAATAATCCAATTTTTCTCGGGTGTTTCATCGCAAGTTCTACTGACGATTTGTTCGAAATTTCAGTGAGATTACGCACCATTGACCAAGGTCATCAAGAAAAGTGTGGGATTTAAGTGAGGTGATGAACATGAAAAATATTTAATTTGATTAAGGATAAATTGACAAATGCTCCTTTAATTAGTTTGCCTAATTTTGTTACAACTTTTGAGATTGAGTGTGATGCTTCAGGTTTAGGGATTAGAGCAGTTTTAATGCAAGAAGGGAAACTAGTGGTGTATTTCAGTGAAAAGTTGAGTGGGCAACTTTGAACTATCCTACTTATGACAACGAGATGTATGATTTGGTTAGAGCTTTGGAGACATGACAACATTACTTGTGGCCCAAGGAGTGTGTGATCCACACCGATCATAAGTCATTGAAATACTTGAAGGGTCAACACAAGTTGAACAAGAGACATGCGCGATGGATGAAATTTATCAAGACATTCCTATATGTCATTCGATATAAGCAAGGTAAAGAGAATGTCATTGTTGATGCTTTGTCTCGAAGGTATGTATTGTTAAATACTCTTGATATGGAATTACTTGGTTTTGAACGAATCAAAGACTTGTATGCTAATGAACTTGATTTCAATGAAAAGTTTAAAACTTGTGGAAAGAATGTTGTAGGTAAATAGTTTAAAATTGATGGGTTTTTGTTTCGTGAAAATAAATTGTGTATACCTGCAAGTTCTTAGCGTGAGTTATTGGTTAGGGAATCACATGGGGGTGGTTTGATGGGAAACTTTGGCCATTTTGAAGGAACATTTTTATTGGCCTCATATGAAACGAGATGTTGAGCGAATTTTTGATCGATGTATTATTTATAAACAAGCTAAATCTCATGTTCGACCTATGTATTTTATACGCCATTGCTTATTCCTAATGAACATTGGATTGATATATCGATGGATTTTGTTTTAGGTTTACCTAGCTCAAAGCATGGTAATGATTCTATATTTGTGATTTTGGATAGATTTTCAAAGATGTCACATTTTATTCCATGTCACAAAACTGATGATGCATTTTACTATGATGGATGCTATAAAGCCCTGAGGAAGCCCCTTAAGGAGTAGATCAGGATATCGAGCATCTCATAATAAGAGAAACTCGAATTCTTAACGCACGTAAACAACAAAAACAAGAAAACAACAACAGAAAAGTTTGTTTTTTCATAACAGAAGTAAACAACAAGGCGGTCGACCCTTATTCTCTTTCCTGTGTGGAAAGAGTTAGGTCGTGTTAGAGCGGACCGTTTCCCCTCCCATATAGTTGATTTGTTCTTTAGGGAGATTGTACGTTTACATGGTATGCCTAGAATAATTATTTCTGATCGAGATGCAAAGTTCTTAAGCTATTTTTGGAAAACCTTATGGTGTAAATTGGGAACTAAACTATTGTTTTCTACTACTTGTCACCCACAAACCGATGGTCAAACTAAAGTAGTAAATAAAACTTTGTTTTCTTTGTTAAGGGCTATCATTAAAAAGAATATCAGCCATTGGGAAGAATGTTTACCATATGTTGAGTTTGCTTATAATAGATCTGTTCATTCTGCTACTAAATTTTCACCATTTGAGGTTGTTTATGGTTTTAATCCTTTGACTCCATTGGATTTATCACCATTACCTGTGTCTGAATTTGCTAACATGGATGGGAAAAAAAAGTCTGAATTTGTTAAACAGATACATGAGAAGGCGAGACTCATTATTGAAAGGAGAACAGAGTAATATGCGAAGTAGGCTAACAAGGGTCGATGCTAAGTTATGTTTGAACCGAAAGATTCGGTGTGATTACATATGCGAAAAGAAATATTTCCTGCTCAAAGAAGTTCTACAGAGAAGAGATGGTCCCTTTCAAGTTCTTGAGCGCATTAATGACAACGCCTACAAATTGGACATTAGGTGAGTATACTGTTAGTGCAACATTCGATGTTTCTGACCTAAGTCTGTTTGATGTAGGTGACAATTTGAGGGCAAATCCTTTTCAAGAGGATAGGAATGATGAGGATATGCCTAGCTTAAACTCAAATAAAGGCTATGGGTTGGATCCAATGCAAGTGCCAATTGGGCCCGTGACGAGAGCTCGATCTATCCGCTTTAAAGAAGGACTTATCGGATTTATTAAAAGAGCTTGGAGTGAGGAAGGAACGAACTTGAAGGCCTTGGTGATAACATACTTACCAGGCTCGCATCAAACAATAACGACTCAACTCGAGTTCCAAGGGTTCAACAAATGATTGCGAGTAGTTGGGCTGAATTCAACCCGAGGATGCTTACGTTAGTATTCAAGTCAATTGGTGTCATGTACGTTGCATGGATAGGAGCTTACAATCTATCAAGCGACAACACAATGTTGAAATACCTGGAACGAAGAAGAAGAGTTCAAGCGTCAAGGAAATATGTTCATCAGGTAACCGAGATCAAAGATTGGCATTTTCAGCTTGCCAAATGCGTACCAGCCACTTTAAGCTTGATTTCAACCTTGATCTAGACATAATATTTTGATCCTCAAAGAATAAAAGATGTAGATCTATTCGTTCTCTTTCCGAAAATTCTTTAATCACCTCAATCGGAGTTCGGACGAGAAAGTTATGGCCATTTTACCAAAGGATATTGCAGTAGGAAAACCATACCCGCCCCGGTGGATTTTCAAGGCATAAAAGCCCACCCCGGTAGGTATGCCTCCGCCCAATGCCACCCCAGCACATTCTGGCTCCGCCCTAGTTCGTTCATCTCTGCCTAATGCCTCCCCGACGGGCCTCTCAGGCTTAAAAAGCCCGCCCCGGCGGGTGTGTTTATTTTCAGTTTTGATTTTTACGCGTTTTGACATATTTAGGACTTAGATTTACTTCCATAATTAGTTATTTTCAGTATCTTTTAGATTTCTAATGTATCTAGGAGTTATATTAGATAGGATTTGATTTCCATATTAGTTTGTGAGCTACGGTTTTACATTCCTTTTGGAATTCTTATTCCTTATGGGATTAGGGTTATTGTTATTAGTATAAATAAGGTACATGGATGTAAAAATTATTAATAATTAAATATTATTCTACTTGTGAGATTATTTTCTACTTTTAGTTCTTTGAAGAATTACTAAGTATTTTCTTAGTTATTTATTTTGAGATTCAACTTGACTTATCATACAACAATTCATAGTTGTGTGTGGCGTCTTCTACCGCATCAATCGTCGATTGTACCGAGATTACCGCTTGAATATAAGTGAGGGGTCAAGGTGTCGTTGGAGTCCATTCAACACATATTTCCGAATTTGTATCAAGATTATCGTCTACATACAAACAAGGGGTTAAGGTGTTGCAAGCAATTCACTCAACAACTGTGTTAGAAACGATCCGGATTAGGACCACCTCATGCAAGTGTGCTGTGGAGTCTATCATTTGGTATCAAAGCTAAGCTTTTCTAGCAAGTTACTTATCTTTAATTTCTGTTGAATATATATTATAAAAAAATCGTGAGTATATTAAAAAAAAAGGAAAAAAAGAAGAAAGAAAGAGCGTTAAGAAAATTTTCTTATTTTGTTTTAATTGTGCTAACAAACTTGTAACACACCATCAATTCTGATCAACCGAGATTTTATCCAAATCCGTCATCATCAATTCTGACAAGCAACACAATAAGTTTCCGGGAAAAACTTACTCGAAAAATTTAGAGGCATACAAGAGGAGTACAAGGCAATCAATTTATGATTTTGTGGTATTTCGATAGTCATACCTTCTATATTTTGTTCTTGATAAGTTACTTTTGAATTACATTGTAAAACTATAAATTTATTTGGTGAATTCAAAAAGAACCTATAAGAGAGAATATTAGAATTAAAAGGCAAGAGTGTAAGATTATATTAGAGGTCATAAGCCAAATTTGAGTGATACACGAGTGAATCATCATTGTTTGAGCGAAACACGTAAGGGAGTGTGTGTGGAAAATTTTTATCTACTAACCTTTATTTTGCAGCAAACATGTATGGCTACAATTATGAAAGTTTTTATGGGTCTCGAAGGAATACTTTCCAATGCAATATTGATACAAAGGCATATCAAAGATGGGAGAGAAAAATGGAGCGAGAGTTTGACTATCATAATTACTCTGAGCGGAGGAAGGTCAGACGGGCATTTCAAGAGTTTTTCAATCATGCAATTATATCGTGGGAGTTTCGCAAAAATTGTGGAGAGTGTCCGATCGAGACATGGGCATAATTAAAAACAGCAATGAGAAAGCGGTTTGCTCTAGTACAATGAGATAGGAGAGAGGTGTCACAACCCGAAAAAAACCAGATTATCCAGAATGCAAGTTTAAAGAATTAGTTATTAATAAAATAAATTTTTATTAATAATATTATGTGCTATGTGTTTATTAATCGTTCTAGAACCTTGGATGATTATAAAACGGGAGGATTCTGGCTACGAGCTAGACTGAACGAGTAGGAATTTTCAAGATAAAAACAAAACTTTTCTAGGAACAAAAATATTTCTGAGGAAAAAGACGAAATATGCATTATTCACCAGACGAAACCTTAAGGGTTATGGTTTGAATAACCTAAGCCTTTTGAGAGATCGGTATGTCGAAATGACACTCCATCGAAAGATTGGACGATAAGATGTTGAAAAAGTTAAGTTAGCCGATAAAAGTTTTTCTCAAAAAACGTGAAGATATCGGAAGAAATAAAAATAACAAAAAGTATTGTTATGAACTTTTCACTCGTTTAACTACGTTAGGGGGAAAATGTGAAGGAAAACGCTTATCATAAAAAAGTATTTTTTAGTTTTTTGAAGTTCCGAAGAATGCGTAAAATTTAATATGTAAAAGAAAGATGAAATATCAAAAAATATTTTGATTCCGAGAATCGCAGTTTTCGAACTATCGGATGAATTTCGCAAGACAGAAGCACGAAGCTTCGAAGAGAAGCTTCGTGAATAGTAAGGAGGTGGGAATAGTAACTTTGGGGGCGAAATGACTATTTTGCTCCTAGCCTTGGTTTTCTATATAAGGAGAGTCGTAGCTCATTTGTTGGTGATTTGAAAATCACCAACACTTGAGAGAGAGAGAGAGAAGTCAGATGAGGAGGAAAAGGAGGAGGAAAAGCTATCCCGAGTGCAAACTTTGTCCAACAGAAGAAAGGTAATCCTAAAACCTAGTTTAATATAAATTTTCTTTAAGTTTTATATGGAATCATATAGCTTAATGAGAATAGAAGTAAGAGATGTTAAGAATGATTTTCATATGGTTGAAATCATGAGAAAACGAAGAAATAAGAATTAGAAGTTTAGGTTATAAATTTCTTAAAAATCTTTCTTAAGGAAGTATGAATTTGTTAATGAATTTGAACGATCCGAATGAATCATATGAATGATTCAGTGGAATAAGTAAGGAATGGTGTTTTATAACACCAAATTCCATGAAAAAGTGAAATCATAATCAAAGTATGGATTAAAAATGAAAAACGAATGAAGAACACGGAGAACTGTGATACCCCCAAATCCCGGTACTTCATTACCTCAAGATTTGGTGTTCACGTAATCAAAACATTCATTTCTAACTACCCAATCATAATAGAATTGAATAATAAAAGAAAACCTGTCCATACAGGATTAAACTTAAATAAAAATTTCCCAGGTTATCTAACCTTTAACAACAATCATTTAAATGCGGAAAATTAAATAACTTCATTACAATCTTTAAATCAAATTCTGAAAGTAAACTATCAAAACTATTACAAGTCTTGGTATTTATTCATCTTTCCTTTTCCTCATTGGTACTAGGTACGTCACCGCTTTTAACTTTAGGCAAGAAATTTCACTGTGCAAGAGTGAACAAACAAGGCCCACTTGAAATAACAATAAGTAAATCTTTAAACTTTTACATCAATTGCCAATATTAGGCTCAATAGAACTGAACAATATATTCTATTAACTTTTCGAAAATTATAACATTCATCGAGGGTCTAATGACCACGAATCATGTCCACGATTATAAGTAATTTTAACTTTAACTTTAACAAATCATAAGACTATAAGGACTCCACGATTACTTAGGGGATCAACCCTTCAGTACAATGTATTGTGCACAACCATTTCAACGCTAAGCGTAAACCTCTATTAAAAGAGTTGTTCATCTCAAATTATTTAGAATCTTAATACAAGTCCGCACCAAAGTAAGTTTGGTTTGGATAATCTTTCAAGGAAATTTGAATTCAAACGAACATCAACTAAGGAGTAGTTGAATAAAACCAATAACACTATACTATAGAATAATCGTGATTGAATCAATCATAGTAAACTAAAGTCATGCTTTAGGAATAATCTAATAGCATACCATTTGAATAACTATAACATACCTTGCTTGAACAATACTAAGCCAAGGTTAATTAGAATTGAATACTAAGCATGCATAGTAACTTGAACGATAGAAATGTTCGACATTAGTATATATATATAGTTGTGCATGCTAAACAACAAGTTAAATACAAGAATAACTTGCTCCAGAATAACTTACATTATTATATTATAATCGAATTGAAAACAGTACTTGAATTAACAAGATAATATATTAAAAAACTTGCTTACATATGGAAATATACCAAGAATACATATACTGACAAATTTTCCTCTTACTATAGACGAAATTTGCATGCGATTATTGTTTAAACACCATATCTAATCACTATAAACATGTATAACACCCATAACTTAGTTACATAACAACAATTCGGAAGAAAAACTAGAACTCACAGAGCATAGAAGAAATAAAATTCACAGAGTATAACAAAGCTTCACCGAAATACTCATAAATAATATCAAAGTGGTAGAACATACCTTCAATTAGCTTATACAATCTTTGTTAGTTGAAGACCAATCTCCCTCAATCTCTCAAACTCTTTTCTCAATTCTCTCGCTATTCTCTGAACTCTCTCAAAACCCAAAGAACTAGTATGCGTAATATAAAAAAAAAAAAACCGATATGGCCATAATAGCCATCATCAGTTACCCAAAATAACGTATACATTATATTTATTATTTATTTTATTTTATTTATTTTATAAATTAGAAATATCAAAAGCCATAAGGCTTGTTTGGCAAACCATTTAAATTTTAAAGAATTTATATCCTTAAGCATTGTTTGGGTAAAACTAGATTAAAACTACTTTAATTTATTTTAATAACTCCTTATACTATAGTTATTTGTCACACTTTATTTAATCAAGCTTTCATATTTAATTTAATTAATTCAAATAACCATTAATTAAATAATTCATTTAATCACATAACTCAAAGACAAATAATTAACCATCAACTTGAAATATCAATATAATAATAATTTTCTTAACTCATTAATTATTTATTTACAACATAAATAATTAATCAATTCAAATTAAACAAATATTTATTTAGCAATAAATGCACCAATTAAATATTTATATAATTCAATAAATATTTAAAATTATAATTTAAATTTTAGGATTGTTACATCCTTCCCTCCTTACAAGGATTACATCCCCGTAATCACAACTCAAACAAACAAATTGTCACATTCTTCCCTTTTACAAAGATTACATCCCCGTAATCGAAGACACGATTTAAACAAATAACTGTGGTAATTCTTCATCATATCACCTTGAGTTCGCACGTAGCCTCTTCGACATTGTGGTTCCTCCATATCACCTTCATGGAAGGTATCACTTTATTCTCGAGCACTTGTTCTTTCACCGTCGACTATCTCGGATAGGAATCTCTTCATAGGACAAGTCTTTCTCAAATTGCAATGGTTCGTACTCAATTACGTGCTTGTAATCGATTTATCTGGCCGTAATAATGACGACGCGTGAAAAACATTATGAATGTTTTGCAATTCTGGAGGTAGAGCTACCTCGTAAGCTACCTCTCCAACTTTCCTCAGCACTTCAAAGGGTCCAATAAACCTCGAACTTAGTTTCCCCTTTTTACCAAATCGAATTTTCCCCTTCCAAGGAGAAACTTTTAGGAATACGTAATTTCCTATGTCAAATGCACGATCTTGTCTGTGTTGATCAGCATATTTCTTTTGTCTATCTTGAGCAGCTATCAATCTTGTTCTGATGAGTTGGACAACCTCAGCAGTTTGTTGTACTAGTTCTGGTCCTAACAGTTGACGTTCACCGACTTTGTCCCAAAGATGGTGGAGTTACGCACTTCCGTAGTATAATGCTTTCGTAAAGGCGGCATGCCGATGCTAGCGTGGTAACTGTTATTGTAGGCAAATTCCACCAACGGTAATTGTTCATCCCAGCTTCCTTTGAAATCCATGACGCATGCTCTCAGCATATCTTCCAATGTCTGAATCGTTCGTTTGCTTTGGACATCTGTTTGCGGATGATATGCCGTACTCATTCGCAACTGCGTTCCCATACATTCTTGTAGTCTCTTCCAGAAGTTTGATGTGAACCTTGGATCTATGTCTGACACAATTGACACTGGAACCCCATGTCTAGCAACGATCTCTTTAACATATAGTTTTGCCAGCTGATCAAGATTGAATCTAATCTTTATTGGCAAAAAGTGTGCAAATTTTGTCAACCTGTCCACTATCACCCAAATCGCATCATCCTTTCTGAGTTGTTGGAAGACCTACCACAAAATCCATTGTGATGCTCCCATTTCCATTCCGGTATCTCCAACGGTTGAAGTAACCCGCTTGGTCTTTGATGTTCGGCCTTGACTCTCTTACATGTTAAGCACTTTGCAACGCATTTTTCAACGTCTCTTTTCATATTTGGCCACCAAAAATGTCGTCGCAAATCTTGATACATCTTCGTACTTCCTGGATGAATCGAATATCTCGAGTTATGAGCTTCGGTCAATATGTCTTCTTTAATATCTGGTACTGCTGGAACCCATATTCGTCCTTCAAATCTCAGCATCCCCTCGGTATCAACTTTGTACTTTATTTCTTTTCCCCCGACCACACCTTCTCTTATTTTTCTGCATTCCTCATCCTGCAGTTGAGCATTCTTCACTTTGTCCACCAAAGTTTGACTGGCTTCCATCTGGTACAATTTCTCATCAGATTCTTTTGGAAATTTGATTTCCAACTCTAACCTTGACATTGCGTTGTAATAAGCTCCTCCTTATCGATTAACAACATCAACTTTTCCCCGCCTTTCCTACTCAAGGCATCTGCAACCACGTTTGCTTTGCCTGGATGATAAAAGATCTCACAATCATAATCTTTTATCAGTTCCATCCATCTTCTTTCGACGCATCTTCGGTCCTTACGTGGTGAAAATATACTTGAGACTTTTATAGTACGTGTAAATCTCACATTTCTCTCCGTAGAGATAGTGTCTCCATATCTTCGTGAGCAAACACAAACCGCACTTAACTCTAAATCATGAGTCGATACCCTTTTTCGTAGTCTTTCAATTGTCTTGATGTATACGCGATGACTTTCCCATTCTGCATAAGAACACAACCCAACCCTTTGTGTGAGGCATCACTATACACTACAAAATTTCCTGTATTGTCTGGTAATGTCAACACAGGTGCCACACTTAGCTTCTTCTTCAAATCTTGAAAACTTTCTTCACATTTCTCCGTCCACTTGAATTTTATTTCTTTCCTTGTCAAATTTGTTAGCGGAGTGGCTATCTTAGAAAAATCTTAAATGAATCTTCTATAATAACCAGCCAGTCCCAAGAAACTCCTCACATCTGACGGTGTTCTTGGTTGTTCCCAATTGATTACAGCTTCCACTTTTGATGGATCCACTGAAATCCCATCCTTGTCAATAACATGACCTAAAAATTGTACACGGTCGAGCCAAAATTCGCACTTAGAGAATTTCGCGTACATCTTTTCCTTTCTTAGTGTCTCCAATGTCAAACGTAAGTGTTCCACGTGTTCTTCTTGAGTCTTGGAATACACTCAAATGTCATCGATAAATACCACTACAAACTTGTCTAAGAATGGTTTAAACACCCTGTTCATCAGATCCATGAACGCAGCAGGTGCATTGGTTAAACCAAAAGACATCACCAGAAACTCGTAATGTCCATACCGAGTTCTGAATGTCGTTCGTGGTATATCCTCCTTCCTCACTTTCAACTGGTGATACCCAGTTCTCAAATCTATTTTCGAAAAGTATTTGGCACCCTTCAATTGGTCAAACAAGTCATCTATTCTTGGCAACGGGTATTTGTTTTTAATAGTGACTTTGTTTAACTCCTTGTAATCAATGCAAAGACGCATTGATCCGTCCTTCTTCTTCACAAATAAAACTGGCGCTCCCCACGGCGATACGCTTGGTTGAATATATTTCTTGTCCAGCAGCTCTTGCAACTGTACCATCAGTTCCTTCATTTCTACCGGAGCCATTCTGTACGGGGCCTTCGATATCGGTGCTGTTCCCGGCACTAAGTCGATCACGAATTCAATTTCTCTATCAGGCGAAAGTCCTGGCAAATCCTTTGGAAACACGTCTTCGAATTCTCTCACTATCGGTATTTCTTCTAGTTTTACCCCCTTGTTCTGAGTATCGACTATGTAAGCTAAATAGCCCACACAACCTTGACTCAACAATTTCTTGGCTGCGTGATAAATCCAGACATTTCATTTGTCTAGGTGACTTTTCTACCATAAAATACTACCTTTGATTTGAGTCATAAGGTTTACACACTTCTTTTGGCAAATCAATTCATCGCTCCGTATTTGAAGCACCAATCCATTCCCAAAATTACATCAAATTCTTTAGTCTAATCGGAATCAAATCTACCAACAAGATATTCTCCTTAATGTTCACCCTACGGTTCTTGTATACTGAATCTAACAGGATTACTTCCTTATTCGCAATTTCTATGTTCAAAGGAAAATTCGGTTCTTCTAGGTAATTCTAACCTCTTAGCAAATTCATCGATATAAAGCGAACAAGTAGCTTTTAATCAAATAATACATAAGCATTTATATCATTGATTGGGATAATACCTGACACCACATCTTTTGATTGCACAGCATCCTGCACAGTCATGTTAAAGGTTCTGGCTATGGGTTTGTTTGATGCTGCAGGTCCTGCAATGGCCCATGTACCTCCATTGTTACCTCAATTGCTTCTGGTTGTCACTCCATCCCTCTTCTTAGGACATTCATGAGCAAAGTGATCCTTGGATCCGCACGTGAAGCACGCATTCTTCTTCGGTTGAGTGCAATTTGGGGCGATGTGGCCCTCCTGGCCACAATTGTAGCAAACTCGTTTCCCCATCAAGCACGCACCCTTGTGAAATTTCCCGCATGTCGCACATGCTTCAAACTTTTTGTTTTGTTTGGTTACCGCCGGTGTCCAAGACCCACGCTCCCATTCCACTTCCTCTTCATGCGAATTCTTTGTTGTTGTTGTTGTTGTTGTTGTTGTTATTGTTTCCACCGCTACCACTCCCATTCTTAGTCTCATTCTCATTCCTCTTCTTCTTTTGTTCCTGGTTGAACTTTGTCCTTCGCTTCGCCTCCACCTTCATGTAGTAATCGCTTTCTCCATCACCGCCGAACGTCTTCAATGGAACAGGATACCCTACTATCTGACCTGGGGCTTCAAATCCTGTTCAAATCTTTTCGCATTACGCTCGTCTATGCTGACCTGATATGGCGCAAACCTCGCCAATTCATTGAATTTCGTGGCATACTCAGATACCGTCATCGTTCCCTGCTTTAATTCTTAAACCGCACTTCTAGTCGACTCTTTGAACTTTTCGGAAATAAGTCTCAAGAACAACTCCTTGAACCTATCCCGGTCATCACCTGGCCCTTCACGAGTTTTATTGGCTCGCCACCAATAACTAACCACGCTTTCAACATGAATGTTGTAAAGCGATCCTCACGATCATCCCCTACCCTAGCGACATCGAACACCTTTTTATCTCCATAATCCAGTCGTGCTTGATTGGATTCATAGACCCACGGAATTCTGTGGTCCAACCGCCTTGAAATCTTAAACGTTGTACCATGGTTTTGTGGTTGATTCGCAACGCCTCTGTCAAGAGTGTCACTAGTTGTTGAACGGGGTTACCGTCAACATTGTCTTTATTGGTAGTTCTCTCATTGTTTCTTTGTCGGGGTGGTTCACGTCTGGGAGGCATTTTCTGTTAAAATAAAACATCTATTAGACTATTACTCATCTTCTTTAAGTATTTTCTAATTAACTTGCCTCCATAAAAGAAATAGCCATATAACGCATAACACTTTGAATAAAGTAACAACTTTTATTTATTCAAAACCTTTTTGGAAAACATAAAACAATAGCATCACTACTATCTACATTACTTTCCTGAACTTCAAAAGTTTCAGGACAACATCATAGTCATATCCCATAGGTTGCATAACACTTGGGATTTACAATTTATTTAATATTTCACTCATCGTACTACATCTACGATGTTCTATGAAGATACTTCTTAGCCCTATCACGTTCTTCCTCCATGACTCAAAACATTGTTCTGCGATCTAACACGAATGATGGCAGCGTCTCGAACTGAATCGGATATCCCATGACCCGATCTTGAGCTCGATTAATTGCAGTGTTAAATACTTTATCCATCTCTTCCATCTTCATCCTCTTTGCTTGCGTGTCTCTTACTGCTAATCTGGTTCGTTGAAAAGCTTCCTCGTAAGCATCTTCAACTCTTGCCCTCTTAGCAGCTTCTTCTCTCAGCTTGCTCTTCAGTTCGGCAACCATCTCGATCAATTGTTCTTTCTCTCCTTCAATCTGTATTAGTTTCTCCTCTACATTTGTCAGTCATTCCTCACGATCCTGGATCTCGCCGTCTTTTTGTGTCATTGCAGTCTGTTGTTCAGCTACTATCTCCTGCAACTCCTCAACTGTATCTTGAAGTTCCACGTTACGGTCATGCACCTCATTGTATATATGGCCAGCTATCAAGATAAGTGGAATCCTTTCCTCCTCATCCTCGTCATCCTCATCCTCCTGTGGTAACTCAACAGGATCCTCCTCGTCTGTCTCCACATCATCATCCTCATCCTCAACTACTGTGATCAACGAGGCTGACTCCCGTGGCAGTAGTTGTTCCCAAACTACCTAAATGGCGCGAGGCTCCTCCTCTATAGGCATCTGAGGTCCCTCCTCCCTAGCCTGACTGGATTCTCCGACATTAGTCATCCTGACAACAAAGTTTTAAAGTTTTAAATATTAATCATTACTACTCGACACTCACGAGTACATAAATATAAACACATAAGCACATAAGTGTTTTATTACTTCTTTCTTAAAACTCGATAAGAGTTATCTCCACTATCTTTTCAAAGGTTACTTCCTAAGGCTTTTCCCCACCTAAGGTTCATAACCTAAAGATTTGATACCAACTTCATGACACCCCAAATCTCGGTACTTCATTACCTTAAGATTTGGTGTTCACGTAATCAAAACATTCATTTCTAACTACCCAATCATAATAGAATTGAATAATAAAAGAAAACACATCCATACAGATTAAACTTAAATAAAATTTTCCCAGGTTATCTAACCTTTAACAACAATCATTCAAATGCGGAAAATTAAATAAATTCATTACAATCTTTAAATCAAATTCTAAAAATAAACTATCAAAACTATTACAAGTCTTCAGTATTTATTCGTCTTTCCTTTTCCCTTACTGGTACTAGGTACGTCACTCGTTTCAACTTTAGCTGTAAGAAATTTTACAGGCAAGAGTGAGCAAACAAGGCCCACTTGAAATAACAATAAGTAAATCTTTAAACTTTTACATCAATTGCCAATATTAGGCTCAATAGAACTGAACAATATATTCTATTAACTTTCTGAAAATTATAACATTCACTGAGGGTCTAATGACCACGAATCATGTCCACAGTTATAAGTAATTTTTAACTTTAACTTTAACAGTCATAAGACTATAAAGACTCCACGTACTTAGGGGGATCAACCCTTCGTACAATGTATTGTGCAAAATCATTTCAACGCTAAGTGTAAACCTCTATTAAAAGAGTTGTTCATCTCAGTATTTAGAATACGAATACAAGTCCGCACCAAAGTAAGTTTGGTTTGGATAAGCTTTCAAGGAAATTTGGAATTCAACGAACATCAACTAAGGAGTAGTTGAATAAAACCAATAACACTATACTATAGAATAATCGTGATTGAATCAATCATAGTAAACTAAAGTCATGCTTTAGGAATAATCTAATAGCATACCATTTGAATAACTATAGCATACCTTGCTTGAATAATACTAAGCCAAGGTTAATTAGAATTGAATACTAAGCATGCATAGTAACTTGAACGATAGAAATGTTCGACATTAGTATATATATATAGTTGTGCATGCTAAACAACAAGTTAAATACAAGAATAACTTGCTCGTAATAACTTACATTATTATATTATAATCGAATTGAAAACAGTACTTGAATTAACAAGATAATATATTAGAAAACTTGCTTAAAGATAGCTGCACAATTATAAAAGTGGAGTTAGAGAACTTGCCTAGTGCGTAGGTTAAACAATTACTATTCACGTTCACCCCAAGTCCTACATACCATATGTATGTATTGACAATACATTATTAGTTACACTAACATTACCTTTATGAGTTACTTTATTACTCTTAGTATAGCTACTAACTAAGTTTAAGTTTAAACAACATCACATCTTTTCATGAACATTACTTTTTAGCTTTATTACAACTACTTAAGTGATCATGTCATTGCACCACATGCACATTAACAACTTGATACAACATCCTATTACATGTCCAATATGTTATCATTAAGTTATACTAATACACAAAGGGTTGCGAAAGTTGTAGGTCTATTCGTCCTCGTTCCGGATCATCTTGAATCAACTCAATTGGAGTTAGTATGAGAAAGTTATGGCCGTTTTACTACAGGAGGTCAAAACTGCGCAACTCAGACAACTTTTTTTTATTTGGCGCGGATCAATGGCGCTAGTGGCACGAGTTCAATATAATGGTGAAAGCCATCGCCCATTTTTGGTACTGGGGTGCGAACTTTGGCATCAAGGCTGAAATTTGGTATTTGAGGCGCCAAACTCAGAGAACCCAACGATGAAGAACATAACAACTAAATTTTGTACTAAATGATACTGCTAACATCTTAATTTACATGAACAACTAACATAATTTACCCATAATCATAACCAATTATTCAGATACTAATTAACAACGACTAAACCAAGATTTTAAAAACTTAAATTTTGAAAACACGGTTTAAAAAAAAACTAAAACTAAAACTCCATAGTTGATAACACAGTAAACACTGTGAATTCATTAGTAGACCAAAATACTCTATTCAAACTACGTTCCGTTCGTATCTCAATGAAATACCATAAACAAACTTCAATTTACAGTTTCACAACCAAATTGGCCATTAAAATTGGTACTTACATGATTACATATGGAAACATACCAAGAATACATATACTGACAAATTTTTCTCCTACTGTAGACGAAATTTGCATGCGATTATTGTTTAAACACCATATTTAATCACTATAAACATGTATAACCCCCATAACTTAGTTACATAACAACAATTCGGAAGAAAAACTAGAACTCACAGAGCATAGAAGAAATAGAATTCACAGAGTATAACAAAGCTTCACCGAAATACTCGTAAATAATATCAAAGTGGTAGAACATACCTTCAATTAGCTTATACAATCTTTGTTAGTTGAAGACCAATCTCCCTCAATCTCTCAAACTCTTTTCTCAATTCTCTCTGCTATTCTCTGAACTCTCTCAAAACCCAGCAACTAGTATGCGTAATATAAAAAAAAACAAAACTGATATGGCCTTAATAGCCATCATCAGTTACCCAAAATAACGTATACATTATAATGAAATAGTACAACGCTTTCAGAGTTTCTGCGATATTCTAATGAATAATCAAGAATCAATTCTACGCAATTACAAAGTGGAATGTTTTCCAAATTTATGCTGAGTGATCACACTAGATCTAGAACTTCTTTTCTCAGGTATCTATCAAAGATTTACTTTGATACATATGCAGGAGTATCAGATAACCATAAAGATTAAATCATACCCATCTGCAAGTACTTAGAGCCGGCTAACTCCTTGTACCCTATATTATGCATGATACTTAACAGTGTGCAATGGTCGAATATACGACCTAAAATGTTCCCTTTATATAAAAGGTTGTTCTTCTCACTCTCAGAATCAAGATTTTGATTTAACAACGAAATACTGTGATTTCAAATTCTAGTTACTTCTTGATCTAGCCGAAATAATTGGCATCGATCTGTCAATAATAATTGAATTCTCTTCTCGAACCTATCAAGTGCTAAAAAATGTTCGTCTAGTCCAGAATAATTAGATAAGACATTTCTCAACATAATTCGATAATAAATAGGAATTATCTGTACTGTCAATATTAGTTTCTACAAATTTAAATATCCAACAACAGTTATTCTACGAATATATTTTCAAAATCAGTAATTCAATTTGAATTATTAAATATGCACTAACTACGAATAATCAACAAAAAATCCCTGGACGTGGTATAATTAGCAATAATTAACCACTATAATAATTGAATGAATATAACTCAAGGTTGAGTTAGGAAACTTGCCTTCCGCATTGATTACAGCTAGACAATAAACTTATCTGCGTTCGTAAGACCTATAACCAATAATATCGGTCTCACAATTAGCACAATATTTCATAACATGTAACACTGTATTCTACAATCAAACTTCTCCTAGACACATTACCACATAGTCACATCAGTGTTTACAACTTATATAAACACTTATCAAGTCTAACTAGTTTGGTCTAATTGGACTTCTGTGACAACCCCAAAATAGGTCCATCCATCCAACATATTATGAGTCGCCAAATACATGGTACAGAAAACAACTACAACTTTATTACAACAATTATCGTGAAAAATACAACAACACATATGCTGTGAGTTTTGATACAAATATATACCAACTGTGACTCTCATCCCAACCTTGGATAGCACGTCACAATGGCACCTTACATAAAGGTATAGTCAAAAACTGTTTTAGAAATTAAAATCTTTGGGAAGTGCTCAAGGAAACCTTCATACATGGGAGGCCATGCGTCTAGGTTATGATAGATATCATATGCCCATAGAATTATCCTTGGTTGACCCAATAGACCTCAAAGAAAAACGAGAAGATTACTATCATATTCTTTCCAATAGTGAGTCTTCTCTTAACATATAATTATCTCTACTGTCTCTAATTGAGAATTATACTTCAAATAAACTCCAAGATCATATAAGTAGTGCTCGTAGATATACTCGAGAAAGTGGATGCACCTGACCGCCTCTTATGATGACACGAGGTTGTATTTCTTTAGACATCTTGTATGATAGTGGCAAAACACCCTTCCAACGTTGGGTTCGCCTCACACTATTTGATTCACCAAATATAACTACTAAATGATGACCACCGTTCTATTCCCTTGTTACCCCCGCTCGACCCAGCTACACTCTTATTACCTGAAAGGAATTGTGAAGCAAAAAGGTGAGCACAACTAGCTAAGTAAAGAATATCATGACTAAAGATAATTAAATTATCAATAGCCTTCATCAATAATAAATCAAAGATTTAGAACATATGGTAGATGATAAAAATTTCAACCATAGTTGCAGTGGAACGAGCAATCCATTAGAAGAGTCAAATAGACCATAAAGTCTATTATCTTCTCCATGTTAAAAATCCACCAACAATATTTTATCCCTGTAACATCAATCAACAGTTCTGGTCCATAATCATATGAATAACTCATAATCATAATTGTGATTCTAAATTCCTCTTCACATCCAGGACAAAGATAATTTTCATCACATGTCTTTACCTGAAACATCAAAGATCATGGTTATACCAAATCACATTTCATGTTCATAATCATACTAATGAATTCATCTTTGCACTACGGGCAAAAGATATTCATCAATAGTTCATCTTTGCACTACTGGCCAAAAATATTCATTAACAATTCATCTTTGCACAACATGCCAAAGATATTCCTCAACAGTTCATATTTGCATTACATGCCAAATATATTCATCAACAGTTCATATTTGCACTACAGGCCAAATATATTAATATCTCAAAGAAATATATAATCATTTCAGAATTTATATAAACAATAATTATAACCATGTTGATCCATTCACCTTTGCACTTAAGCTAAAAATATTCAATTGTAAATTCAATGTTCATGATCATACCAGTCAACGATTCAACTTTGCACTAATGGCCAAAGAGAATCCATAGTCACGATCATACCAATAATCTACCCATCTTTACACTCAAGTCAAAGAGAAATTTCATCACTAAGATTATAAAAATGTTATATATGATAATAAAAACAATATGATCAAAACATGGATTTAATTTCAAGAGTAAGATTCATAAATCAACGGTAATTTGGTCAGAAAAAGAAACCAATTTTGTCGTGAATAGTACCCATGAATAGTAACTCGTGAATAGTAGCTCATGAATAGTAACTCGTGAATAGTAACCCCGACATGAAAAAAAGGTAGAAATTCCACAATAAAATCCATACCAATATTTCGATATAATGATATTAAAAGAATAATATTTCTTAAGCTTATAAACAATTTATTTTAATTGTTTACACTTTACTAAATAATGCATTTAATCATCCTAAAATGCCAAACTCATAAGATTTCATCACCAATAACCAAAACCCTCATCAAAAATCTGCATATACCTCATGTAGGATTCTCAAGCCATAAAATCCTATTTTCTAATTTTCTTACTTCACATAACATATTTAATTCATCTACTCACAACTAGTCCATTTTCATGAAAAATACTAAATCAGTCCCAAAAATAATTCTTTTCTGGGATTTAGCAAAATATAGTCCTATATTGAACATATATTTTTCCCAGAATTTTTAAAATTCATTTACTATTTTTCATATGGACAAAACAGCCGAATATTTAGACATTTATCATAAATTGTAATTTTATCCAAAAATTCTGAAATTTACAGAGTATACTTCTGTTATATACATGTACTTCCAATAAAAATTTTACTAATTTTGAAGTTAACCACAAGAAGTTATAAGGGTTTTCTTTTAAAATAGTCTTTTCCCGTAAAATTCATAACTCTTAATCTATACATCCAAAAATCGCCATTTTTGGACACAATCAATAAAACTCATTAAATTATCATTTCAAATTTTTCCAAAATTTTTGAAGGTCTGAAAAGTTACGAAACATGAAAAACATAAAAACCCTTAAAATCCCTTACTTCAAAAGAGAAGTACTTCTGACTGGAATATCGGATGAAAAGCCGAAGGAACCTTGTACCGAATAGCAACTCTCAAATTATCTAAATACTCATAAAAATACGCTCGACAATATTGAGAGAGAAAACTTATGTTTCTGGTGTGATTTTCAATTCTAACCTAAGCGTCTATTTATAGGAAAATGCTAGAACGCCATATGAGACTAAAATAATAAAAAATTATTATTTTTAAACAAAATTTCTACGCCACCCATCTTGAAAATTCTAGCAGCCAACTTGGAAGAAAAACAAGCAGCCCACATGTTTTAAACAAGAGTGGGTCCCACCCATAATTTTAATAAAAATTATTTTATTTTCCAAAACTTCAACAATTCATAGAAAATAGCCCGGTTATCAGAAAAATACGAATTTTATGTCCATTCTGCCTGAAATCGAATTTTCTACAACTTTGTAGCTTTGAGTTTTTCCAAATTCCAAACGAAAAATATCTGAAATCCACAAACGGGTGATTTTTAATACCTCCCTTCCGACAAAATACTGATAAAAAATCACAGCATTAATTCCTTCATTTATAACCACATAAATAAATACATCATTTATATTCACATCAAATAAATATTTCCTTATCATATAAATCAATAATTAATTATTCACAAATAATATTACAGAATCACAATTATGACAACCAGGCCGTTTCCAGGAAAGAGGGGGCTTTCAAATAAGAATTTCTCCTTACTGGCGCGCAATTAGGTGACCAAATCTCTCCTTGACAGAACTTTCTAGTCATTGCCAATAATGTTATCTAATAATATTATTCAAATAATATGAATTATTGATCTGATAATGGGAAATACTGTAAAGTGACAATTATTGAAACAATAATAATATAAAATATCAACGCATAAATTATTGAATCAATAAAATAAAATATTAAACAGTAATTACTGTAACAATTATTGAGTAGTGCCTTCTCACGTAAGAATCAATAATTAAAAAATACTGTGCAAAATCGTGTGCTACTGTGCAACAACGCGTATTACTTTACTTTATCCACCAGGTATTCCAACAGTGTTAATGGTAACGATTACGCCGTTATTTATAAAAACTCAAATTTTTCGTTTTCTTCATCCGACAGTTATCCGTTATGGGGCCCACAAATGGTACGCTACTGGTCGCATTTAATATTCCACGACGGAAAAGAATATTCCACGACCAAACGAATATTCCCCGACAACAATGAATATTTTATAACCACTTGCGTATTTTGAAAAAAATTCATATATCACCCTTAACTTTTACTTTTTATCAATTTAACAATTTACTGAATTGTAATTATAAGAAAAATTGAATACATTTATTTCATAAAATTCGGGGTCTTACAATCTCCCCTCCTTATGAAATTTCGTCCCCGAAATTTACGTACCTGGTATTTCAAAAAGTTGAGAATACCTTGCTTTCATTTCAGATTCTATCTCCCGGGTCATCATGATTTCTCCATTGCTCATCTCCCGTGATAACTTCATTTTGGTTCCTCATTTGTTGGGAAGTCATAAAGACCGATCTCCCTTGAACTACTCGGCTTTGACTTGTCTGGGGCAACATTTGGCGTCATCACTACCGTTGGAATATACTTTTCTATAGGGCATATTCCACCCTCAACTGCTTCGTCGTATTCCTAATTCATGATCTGAATCATCAATCTTGGATCCATATCGAATTGAGGTTGACCGCTCCGTACAGGGTAATTCAAAATTCAATGTTGGGTTCTCTCAATTGCTGTCCAAAAAGAGAAATACATATCATCTATTTTAGCCTTCTTAGAACGGACATCTCTTTCCACAATATCAATGTGTCGTGTGGCCTTTCCCCATGCATCACTCACTCTCACTCGTTCAGTTGTTTCTTCTTTCAGCTCAGATTCCAGCTTTATCATCTTATACTCTGCCAAAGAATGCTTCTTGTGACAACCCCCCATTCCATCCAACCCATTCTGAGTCGCCAAATACATGGTACAGAAAATAACTACAACTTTATTACAACAATTGTCGTGCAAAATACAAAAACTCATGTGTTGTGAGTTTTGATACAAATATATATATATCAACTGTGACTCTTGACACCAACTTGGGTAGCACGTCACCATGACATCTTACATAAAGGTATAGTCAAAAACTATTTTAGAAATTAAAATCTTTGGGAAGTGCTCAAGGAAACCTTTGTACATGGGAGGCCATGCGTCTAGGTTATGATAGATATCATATATATGGCCATGTAATTATCCTTGGTTGACCCAATAGACCCCAAAGAAAAATGAGAAGATTACTATCATATTCTTTCCAATGGTGAGTCTTCTATTGACATATCATTATCTCCACTGTCTCTAATTGAGAGTTATACTTCAACCAAACACCAAGATTATATAGGTAGTGCTCGTAGATATACTCAGCAAGTGGATGAGCACAACCCTGACTTATGATGACATGAGGTTGTATGTCATTAGACATCTTGTATGATAGTGGCAACACACCCTTCCAATGTTGGGTTCGCCTCACCCTATTTAATTCACCAAATATAACTACTAAATGATGTATACAACACCTTTCTATACTGCTTAGGGAGAACCTCCACAGCTAGAGACCAATTTTATTTCCCGATTACCCTCATTTCAACCCAGCTACACTCTTATTACCTGAAAAGGAATTGTGAAGCAAAAGGGTGACCACAACTAGCTAAGTAAAGAATATCATGACTAAAGATAATTAAATTATCAATAGCCTTCATCAGTTATAAATCAGAGATTTAGAACATATGGTAGATGATAAAACTTTTCAACCATAGTTGCAGCGGAACGAGCAATCCATTAGAAGAGTCAAATAGACCATAAAGTCTACTATCTTCTCCACATTAAAAGTCCACCAACAATGTTTTATCCCTGTAAAATAAATCAATAGTTCCTGTCCATAATCATATGAATAACTCATAATCATAATCGTGGTTCTAAATTCCTCTTCGCAACCAGGACGAAGATAATTTTCATCACATGACTTTACCTGAAACATCAAAGATCATGGTTATACCAAATCATAGTTCCTGTTTATAATCATACTAACAATTTCATCTTTGCACTACGAGCCAAATATATTCGTCAACAGACCATCTTTGCACTATCTTTTCACTACAGGCCAAAGATATTCAACAATAGGTCATCTTTGCACTACGGGCCAAAGATATTCATCAACAATTCATCTTTGCACTACAGGCCAAAGATATTCCTCTATAGTTCATATTTGCACTCTGTGCCAAATATATTCATCAACGATTCATATTTGCACTCTAAAGCCAAATATATTAATATCTCAAAGAAATATATAATCATTTAGAATTTATATAAACAATAATTATAACCATGTTGATCATTTCACCTTTGCACTTAAGCTAAAGATATTCAATTATAAATTCAATGGTCATGATCATACCAGTCAACAATTCAACTTTGCACTACTGGCCAAAGAGAACCCATAGTCATGATCATACCAAAAATCTACCCATCTTTAAACTCAAGTCAAAGAGAAATATCATCATTAAGGTTATAAAAATGTTATACATGATAATAAAAATAATATAATCAACATATAGATTTAATCTCAAGAGTAAGATTCATAAATCAACGATAATTTGGTCAGAAAAAGAAACCAATTTTGTCGTGAATAGTAACTCGTGAATAGTAACTCATGAATAGTAACTCATGAATAGTAAACCCGACACAAAAAGGTAAAAATTCCACAATAAAATCCATACCAATATTTCGGTATAATGATATTGAAAGAATAAAATTTCTTAAACTTATAAACAATTTATTTTAATTGTTTACACTTTACTAATGAATGCATTTAATCATCATAAAATGCCAAACTCATAAGATTTAATCACCAATAACCAAAACCCTCATCAAAAATTTGCATATACCTCATATATGATTCTCAAGCATAAAATCATATTTTCCAATTTTCTTCCTTCACCGAACATATTTAATTGATTTACTCATAACTAGTCCATTTTCCTGAAAAATACCAAATCAGTTCAAAAAATATTTTCTTTCTAGGATTTAGTATAATATAGTCCCACATTGAACATATATTTTTCTCAGAATTTTTAAAATTCATTTACTATTTTTCATATGGCCAAAACCGTCGAATATTTAGACATTTATCATAAATTGTACTCTTGTCCAAAAATTCCGAAATTCATAAAGTACACTGATATTATATAGATTTACTCCCAATAAATATTTTATCAATTTTGGAGTTAACCACAAGGAGTTATAAGCGGTTACTTTTAAAATAGTCTTTTCCCATAAAATTCGTAACTCTTAATTTATACATCCAAAAATTGCCATTTTTGGACACAATCTAGAAAACTCATCAAATTATCATTTCAAATTTTTCCAGAATTTTTGAAGGTCAGAAAAATTACGAAACTGAAAAACATAACAACCCTTAAAATCCCTTATTATCCCTTACCTCAAAAGAGCAGTACTTCTAACTGGATATCGGATATGACGCTGAAGGAAACTTGCACTGATGAATAGAAACTCACCAAGTATCTAAATACTCACAAAATATACTCGATAATTTAGAGAGAAAAAGAGTGAAAACTTATGAATTCTGGTGTGATTTTCAATTCTAACTTAGCCCTCTATTTATAGGAAAATGTTAGCACGCCGAAGCAGACTTGACCTGCTACCTGATGGCTTTACCTGCTACTATTTCACCCACCAAAAATCAGCCATCTTCCCCAATAACCAAAAGTGGGGCCCATCCATTTCTAAAATTTTCCACCAAAATTATTTATAAACCTAATTTCTGAATCGGTCACCTCTTAAAATTCATAACAAATCATTCGTTCATTTTTAACGGTTCAAAATTTGTGAACATATACTCAACTTATATATGTATAACATATCCAAAAATCACAACGATCCAACGGTCAGATTAAAAATTATAAGTCACACAATAAAGCTGTAAGAACACTGATTTGATCTTTTAATACATCCAATCCGACAAAATACTGATAAAATACCTCAACATTAATTCCTTCATTTATAACCACATAAATAAATCCATCATTTATATCCACATCAAATAAATATTTCATTATCATATAAATCAATAATTAATTATTCACAAATAATATTATGTAATCACAATAATGACAACCAAAGCAGGTTCGTGAAAGAGGGACTTTTCGATAAAGATTTCTCCTTCATCAGTGCGCAATTAGGTGACCAAACCTCTCCTCGATGAGAACTTTCTAGACATTGCCAATAATGCTATCTAATAATATTATTCAAATAATATGAATTATTGATCCGATAATGGAATCTTGGCAAAGTGACAATTATTGAAACAATAATAATATAAAATATCAACGCAAACAATTATTGATTCAATAAAATAAAATATTGAACAAATAATTATCGTTACAATTATTAAGTAGTGCCTTCTCACGTAAGAATCAATAATTTAAAAAAAATGTAATATGCAATACTGCTCGCCATGCGTAACTACGCCAGACATCGTATTTTAACCACCAGGTATTCCAACAGTGTTAACGGTAACAACTACGCCGTTATTTATAAAAACTCAAATTTGTCGTTTTCTTCATCCGACAATTATTCTGTTATGGGGCCGACAAATGGTTTGCTTTGCCGCATTTAATATTCCCGACGTAAAGAATATTCCACGACTAAACGAATATTCCACGACTAAACGAATATTCCTCGACAACAATGAATATTTTATAACCACTTGCGTATTTTGAAAAAAAAATTCATATATCACCCTTAACTTTAACTTTTATCAATTTCACCATTACTGAATAGTAATTATAAGAAAAATTGAATACTTTTATTTCATAAAATTCGGGGTCTTACACTTCAGTTCAAGCATCACATATCGGGTAACACAAGCTTGGATTGTTGCATCCTTTTGTTCCACGACCGCCTGCCGTTCTTCAGCCTGCTCTTCTAACTCATGAATACGATTTTGCAATTCTACATTTCAATCATAAAATTCTTCTAATAAATTATCCTCAGGTTCTTCTTCCTCACTCTCAGCTGCTACCTATGCGACTAGCTCGGGTGCAACTATTAATTCTTCCCTCACCACAAGAATATCTCTAATTTCTTTTTCGTCTGACATCACATTATCATGGTTAGTGATTAGAGGTATCCCCACAGTCTCATTCATTCCATTGTTAGCATTCTCAGCTGCCATTCTCAAATACTGCCATAAAACAAGGGTTAATTAAGCAAATTAATGTATCACATAATATCCGTATATTATGACCGACCAACAATTAAGCTTAGGTAGGACACACTAGCGAAGGATTTACTCATCTCTCCCTTCCTAGTTATATTCCCCGATCTCCGCCAGAGACCATATCCCTAAGCTCTGATACCAACTGTGACAACCCCAAAATAGGTCCATCCATCCAACCTATTCTGAGTCGCCAAATACATGGTACAGAAAACAACTAAAACTTTATTACAACAATTGTCGTGCAAAATACAACAACACATATGCTGTGAGTTTTGATACAAATATATACCAACTGTGACTCTCATCCCAACCTTGGATAGCACATCACAATGGCACCTTACATAAAGGTATAGTCAAAAGCTGTTTTAGAAATTAAAATCTTTAGGAAGTGCTCAAGGAAACCTTCGTACATGGGAGGCCATGCGTCTACGTTATGATAGATATCATATGCCCACAGAATTATCCTTATTTGACCCAATAGACCCCAAAGAAAAACGAGAAGATTACTATCATATTCTTTTCAATGGTGAGTCTTCTCTTGACATATAATTATCTCTACTGTCTCTAATTGAGAATTAAACTTCAAATAAACTCCAAGATCATATAGGTAGTGCTCGTAGATATACTCAGTAAGTGGATGTGCACAACCCTGTCTTATGATGACACGAGGTTGTATGTCTTTAGACATCTTGTATAATAGTGGCAAAACACCCTTCCAACGTTGGGTTCGCCTCACCCTAGTTGATTCACCAAATATAACTACTAAATAATGACCACCGTTCTATTCCCCTGTTACCCCCGCTCGACCCAGCTACACTCTTATTACCTGAAATGAATTGTGAAATAGAAGGGTGAGCACAACTAGCCCAGTAAAGAATATCATGACTAAAGATAATTAAATTATCAATAGCCTTCATCCATAATAAATCAAAGATTTAGAACATATGGTAGATGATAAAAATTTCAACCATAGTTGCAGCGGAACGAACAATCCATTAGAAGAGTCAAATAGACCATAAAGTCTATTATCTTCTCAATGTTAAAAATCCACCAACAATATTTTATCCCTGTAACATCAATCAACAGTTCTGGTCCATAATCATATGAATAACTCATAATCATAATTGTGATTCTAAATTCCTCTTCGCATCCAAGACGAAGATAATTTTCATCACATGTCTTTACCTTAAACATCAAAGATCATGGTTAAACCAAATCACAGTTCTTGTTCATAATCATACTAATGAATTCATCTTTGCACTACGGGAAAAATATATTCATCAATAGTTCATCTTTGCACTACTGGCCAAAGATATTCAACAACAGGTCATCTTTGAACTACGGGCCAAAGATATTCATCAACAATTCATCTTTGCACTACATGCCAAATATATTCATCAACAGTTCATATTTGCACTACATGCCAAATATATTAATATCTCAAAGAAATATATAATCATTTCAGAATTTATATAAACAATAATTATAACCATGTTGATCCATTCACCTTTACACTTAAGCTAAAAATATTCAATTGTAAATTCAATGTTCATGATCATACCAGTCAACGATTCAACTTTGCACTAATGGCCAAAGAGAATCCATAGTCACGATCATACCAATAATCTACCCATCTTTACACTCACGTCAAAGAGAAATTTCATCACTAAGATTATAAAAATGTTATATATGATAATAAAAACAATATGATCAAAACATGGATTTAATTTCAAGAGTAAGATTCATAAATCAACGGTAATTTGGTCAAAAAAAGAAACCAATTTTGTCGTGAATAGTACCCGTGAATAGTAACTCGTGAATAGTAACTCATAAATAGTAACTCATGAATAGTAACTCGTGAATAGTAACCCCGACATGAAAAAAGGTAGAAATTCCACAATAAAATCCATACCAATATTTCGATATAATGATATTGAAAGAATAATATTTCTTAAGCTTATAAACAATTTATTTTAATTGTTTACATTTTACTAAATAATGCATTTAATCATCCTAAAATGCCAAACTCATAAGATTTCATCACCAATAACCAAAACTCTCATCAAAAATCTGCATATACCTCATGTAAGATTCTCAAGCCATAAAATCCTATTTTCTAATTTTCTTACTTCACATAACATATTTAATTCATTTACTCACAACTAGTCTTTTTTCATGAAAAATACCAAATCAGTCCCAAAAAATTTCTTTTCTGGGATTTAGCAGAATATAGTCCTATATTGAATATATATTTTTCCCGGAATTTTTAAAATTCATTTACTATTTTTCATATGGCCAAAACAGCCGAATATTTAGACATTTATCATCAATTGTAATTTTATCCAAAACTTCCGAAATTTACAGAGTATACTTCTGTTATATACATGTACTTCCAATAAAAATTTCACCAATTTTGGAGTTAACACAAGGAGTTATAAGGGTTTTCTTTTAAAATAGTCTTTTCCCGTAAAATTCATAACTCTTAATCTATACATCCAAAAATCGCCATTTTTGGACACAATCAATAAAACTCATTAAATTATCATTTCAAATTTTTCCAGAATTTTTGAAGGTCTGAAAAGTTACGAAACATGAAAAACATAACAACCCTTAAAATCCCTTACCTCGAAAAGCAAGATTACTTGATTGGAATATCGGATGAAAAGCGAAGGAACCCTTGCTTAGAATAGCAACTCTCAAATTATCTAAATACTCATAAAAATACGCCGACAATATTAAGAGAGAAAACTTATGTTTCGGTGTGATTTTCAATTCTAACCTAATACTATTTATAGGAAAATCTTTAGAACGCATACATATGAGACTAAAATAAAAAAAATTATTATTTTTAAACAAAATTTCTCGCCACCCATCTTGAAAATTCTAGCGGCCAACTTGGAAGAAAAACAAGCAGCCCACATGTTTTAAACAAGAGTGGGTCCCACCCATAATTTTAATAAAAATCATTTTATTTTCTGAAACTTCAACAATTCATAGAAAATAGCCCGGTTATTAAAAAAATACGAATTTTATGTCCATTCTGCCTGAAATCAAATTTTCTACAACTTTGTAGCTTTGAGTTTTTACAAATTCCAAACTAAAAATATCTGAAATCCACAAACGGGTGATTTTTAATACCTCCCTTCCGACAAAATACTGATAAAACACCTCAGCATTAATTCCTTCATTTATAACCACATAAATAAATACATCATTTAAATTCACATCAAATAAATATTTCCTTATCATATAAATCAATAATTAATTATTCACAAATAATATTACAGAATCACAATTATGACAATCGGCCGTTTACAGGAAAGAGGGGCTTTCAATAAGGATTTCTCCTCATCAAGCCATGATTAGGTGACCAAACCTCTCCTTAATGAACTTTCTAGTCATTGTCAATAATGTTATCTAATAATATTATTCAAATAATATGAATTATTGATCCGATAATGGGAAATCTTTGTAAAGTGACAATTATTAAAACAACAATAATATAAAATATCAACGCATAAATTATTGAATCAATAAAATAAAATATTGAAGCAAGAATTATTGTAATAATTATTGAAAAGTGCCTTCTCACGTAAGAATCAATAATTCAAAAATCTTGAGCAAAACCGCCGTGCTTCTTCGTGCAACAACGCAGCGTATTACTTTACTTTACCCAACGGGTATTCCAATGATGTTAATGGTAACGATTACGCCAGCGTTATTTATAAAAACTCAAATTTGTCGTTTTTCTTCATCCGACGGTTATCCGTTATAGGGCGCATAAATGGTTTGCTACTATTGTCATTTAATATTACCTCGACAAAAAGAATATTCCACGACCAAACGAATATTCTCAAACAATAATGAATATTTTATAACCACTTCTTGCGTATTTTAAAAAAAATTCATATATCACCCTTAACTTTAACTTTTTATCAATTTAACCATTTACTGAATTATAAATATAAGAAAATTGAATACTTTTATTTCATAAAATTCGGGGTCTTACAACTTCGGTCTCGTCTTAGTGTTTTCATCACCCTATCCGACAACTAACAGAGTTGTTGTCAATTAATTTTTGGTCTCTAAGCTTCAATATTATATTAGATAAGTCAAATATCATTTATAATATTTCTCGGAAGCTTTTAATAATTTATAAATAATTATTATAATTTATAATAATTTTTCAAATACTTAAATCATTTTTAAATGATTTAATTATCAAATAATCTTATTATCATTAATATTTAATAATATAAAAATATTAATGTTATACTTGTCAAAATATTAAAGTTATTATTAATAACTTAAAATATTTTTAAATCATTAATATTCTACTTAAATGATTTTTAAAGTGATTAAAATTATTTTTAAACCATCACCATTAATATTTAAATATTAATGAAATTATTATCAAAATATTAAAAGTCATTAATTATAACTTAAAATATTTTAAAAACATTTTTCTCATTTTTAAATGTTTTTAAATCAATAATATCATTTTTAATTCATTTATTTAATATAATAATTAAATAAATCTAACATCATTAATATTAATTTATTAATGAGAATTCTCCAAAAATATAGAAAATTATATTTTATAATCCCAAATATTTTCTAACACTTTATTCTTATTTAAAATGATTTTTAAATCAATAAAATCATTTTCCTCTAATTTATTTAATATACTAATTAAATAAATTAAATATCATTTTATTCAAATAATTATAATTATTTAAGAAAATGTCCCAAATAATTAAAAGTTATTTTTCAGAATTTAAAATGATTTTTAAAACCATTTTTGGTAATTATTATAATTTATTTCTATTTTAAAATAATTTCGGGAATATTTAGAAATTAGAAAATAATAAAACCGTCGCTAAAGACCTTTAGCGACACAAAGCGTCGTTGTTGGTGTTTTTGAGCTCAAGAACACTGACAGCCTTGTTATCAACCTGCCTTGTTTGACCAGATTAAATGCTCGGTTTAAAATCGTTTCTGGGCTAACTTTAGGTTTAATATCGTAGTACACATATAATACTACAACTATAATTCCTCAACTTTGTCATAACACATCACAGCCAGAAGATCTCGAAGCCTCAAAGTAGTATCGTCGAAGCTTACGGGCTTTCGGGTTACCCGAAACCCGGCGACTTCGACGCCTACTTTGTTGCTCAATTCGCTTCTAGTTCTGATTGTTGCATGGATGTTATTAAAGTTCACAACTATATTAATAATGTCAAGGTATAGTTACAAATCAATAACTCAGTTAAATAACATCCAAATCGCCATATTTAATTCGGTCAAACTATGTCAGAATGTTTGTTCTAAGCATTTTCGGGTTTTCGGAAACAACACTTCGTCTTTCAATCGAGTCGAGGTTTGACCACCCACTACACTTGATCTATTGATGATATTAATGATCTAAAACCATTGAATCAAAGAACATATAACAGGCTACAAGTATGTTACAACAACATCAACATAACACTAAAAACCTGACAGATCAAGAGGCTTAAAAATCTTGTCAGACGGATATTTTAAATTTCTGGGTTGCCCAGATTGTGCTTGGTCATTCCCGGTCAACGGGTTTTGACCGTTAATAACTTCAAATCCAGACATCAAATGGTACTGATTCCATTTGCAGCTTAAAGACAACATTACAAGCTACACATAACAACTTTAAAACATCAAAAAACGAAAACGAACAAGAATTTGTGGCTCCTGGCATTAGCTTGTCAGACCACAAATTTTGTTCTTGGACAGATTTTAAAAAATACCTTTTTAAAGCCATTTGATGCTATGGATCCATCATGGATCAACATAGATCAACTAAAAACATTATATAACACTAATCTAAACACATAAACACAAAAGTTGTCTTAGCATACAAGATCAAAAATGGATTTTAGGGTTTATACATTTATGTTCTAGATTTTGATCTTTGTTCTTCAATCTGTTATTGGTTGATCTAGGGCTGTTTCTAGGACTGATATACTTCAAATTTTCGGATGTCTTGGTCAGAGAGAAAGTAGGTGAGAGCAAGAGAGAAAATGGCTAAGATTTATGCATTTTCTCTCTCTAATTCTCTTATATATGCCATGACTTGTTGCTAGATCTAATAATTTCGGCTGGTGGCTGATATAATACACTTACCAAGTCAATGTAGTGGTTCACCAACTAAAGGTGTTGGTGAATTTTGCAAGTTACCATTTAAATAAATGAAAAAGGGCATTTTGGTCTTTAGCAAAATAATTTAATGGCATTATAGACAAATGCACAAACCCTTAGGGTTTAACCCTAAGGTTCTAACCCTTAGGTTTTACAAACTCCAATTCTAGAATTTTCTAATTATGGTTTTAAAATAGAAAATTAAGAATTTTGAAAATGTAATTAGGGTTTTAAATAAAAATTAATATTTCTAAAGTATAATTAGGGTTTCCTAATTATATTAACACATAATAATCACTTTAGGTTTGCTAATTAGGATTAAGATTTCCTAATTAGGGTTTTAATTAGAAAAATAAAATTTCTAAATTACAATTAGGGTTTGTAAAATAGAAATTAAGATAACTAAAATATAATTAGGGTTTTCTAATCATATTTAAGTTTAATAAACACATTAAGTTTACCAATTAGGATTAGGGTTTCCTAATTAGGGTTTTAGGATTCCCAGATTTTAAATTAGGGTTTCCCGACATTCGTTTAGGGTTACTAACTGTACGTTATGGTTTTTAAACCTGAGAATAGGGTTTCTAATCCCTTATTAGGGTTTACTAATTTTAAACCTTATCTGATCAATCATTGATCAATAAATCTCTTCGGTACAAACACATACTCATTAATATAATTAGGGTTTCTAAAGCGGTTAAGCACAACTCTACTCTAAATTTATTAGTCAATACACAAATTGACCTTCTCGAGACTCGTATCACAGACAATTGTCACAAAATTGATAATCAATATTAATATTAAATAAATAAAAAAAATTATTCGTAAAATTTTGATTATTCGAAATCCCGGGTTATCACACTATGAACACATAGTATTAGCATTAAACGATAGCTCTTAACATACTAAAGACTATATGACTTTGATGATAAGGAATAAATTCTAAGGTAAGGCATTTAGTTGCCAGAAAACCATAAGGAAGGGGAAATCAACTTAACGAACATTATAGCTTTAATGGTTTGGATAAGTTAAGTTAAGTTTAGGTTGTGGTACAATCATAATCTTTAATGGTTGACATATGGGAGTTGGGCTAAATAATTCCTTCAGAGAGCGGAGGTATATACTGTAAGACCCCAACTTATTATAAATAAAATTGAATTTTCTCTATTTATTATGTTGAAATAAAAAGGTGTTAATTGATATAATACTTTGGTTGTGGGTGAAATGTGCAAATTTTGCAAAATAAGCAAGTGGTTATAAAATAATCATTGTTGTCGGGGAATATTCGTTTGGTCATGGAATATTTTTTGTTGTCGGGGAATATTAAATGCGACAGTAGCGATCATTTGTGGGCCCCATAATGAATAAGCGTGGAATGAAGAAAACGACAAGTTTAAGTTTTTATAAATAACTTGGGCGTAGTTATTACTGAATTAACTTTGTTGGAATACCGGTGGTTAAAATACGATGTCTGGCGTGGATGCACAATATTGATGAATTATTGATCTTTACGTGAAGGCACTACTCGATAATTGTTACGATGAGTTCTTATTCAATATTTTATTTTATTGATTCAATAATTCTTTGCGTTGATATTTTATATTATTGTTGTTTCAATAATTGTCATCGCATGATATTTCCCATTATCGGATCAATAATTCATATTATTTGAATAATATTATTAGATAGCATTATTGGCAATGTCTAGAAAGTTCATCGAGGAGAGGTTTGGTCACCTAATTGCGGCGCAGATGAGGAGAAATTCTTATTGGAAAGCCCCTTTTTCTGAGGAGCGGCTGGTTGTCATAATTGTGATTCTGTAATATTATTTGTGAATAATTAATTATTGATTTATATGATAAGGAAATATTTATTTGATGTGGATATAAATAATGGATTTATTTATTTTATGCGGTTATAAATGAAGGAATTTTAGCATGTAATAATTGTTGAAAGTTTGGCATATTTTCTGTGGAGTTATAATTATTTTCTCTGATAAAATATTCTCAAATATATTATAAATAATAATATTATTATATGTATATTTGCATGTGACGGATATGAATTAAATTCTTGCATGTTTTTCTAAGTTGGCGGGCGGAAGAATTTCCCTACATACATATAATTTGTCTTTGGTGGATGGCTATTTCAATCCTTTGCATTTCATGCAAAGCATTTCCAAGAGTGGGCCTCCAAATAAGCAAATCATTTCAAACTTTTCCTGCAAAGATGCTTTCTAAGTTAGTGGGCAAATTCTTCTACAAACTAGTTGCCAAACTGTGGGCCCAACTATTGACAAATTAAACAGTTAGGCAAAAGAAAGGGAGAGGTTAGGCAGGTGGGTGGAGAAAAATTAGACAGCCTCATTTGATTTTTCCTCCGTCCTGCACTATAAATAGAGGGGTAACCCTCCTTCCTCAACACACCTTCATAAATCAGAAATTCCTATTCTAGAGTATTGTGAGTATTTTCTTTGAGTATAAGAATATTTTGAGCGAAGTTTTTCTGCAAGATTTTCTCAGAATAATATCTGATATTCCAGTCAAATCCAATTTCTACCAAGGTAAAGGATATTATTTTATTTCAATACTCGTGAGAAATATTATTTTCTTTCATACTCCATAGTATGGAAGGAATATTATTTCATTTCATATTCCTAAATTTGAACTTACTATGGTAAGTATTGCTTCTATAATTCCTGAAATGATTAGAAATTTCGTTTCATCTAATATCATTTCATAGGATTATTGGTCTGAACTTTTTATTAAATTTGGAACTTTTCATGGTCAGGTGTTTCACGGATTGACATTCACGATTCATCGTTCACGAGTGCATTCACGATTACTTATTCACGGGTATTGTTCACGAATATCTTCATTCGCGAGTCTTGTTCAAAAGAAAAAATTCTTCCAAGTTATCTGTTGTGACCCTTATTCTTGAAATTAAATCCATGTTTTGATCTTCATTCTTGAATTTTACTCCACTATAGTTTATTATGGAGTATTATTGATCTTGGATAAACTGTTATACTGAATCCTTAATATTTGTTCTTGGTCTCCTTTGGATTCGTTCTTTAAAATATTTTTCATCATCCTCCGCCCTAAATAATGATATTACTAAATATCTTTGGCCCAGTAGTGCAAAGATGAGCAGTGTTGAGATGAACATGACCAATTTGGTGATCTAAAATGAATATCTTTGGCTGTAGGTGCAAAAGATGAATATTTGATTTAAGATGTATATTAATTGATGTTCTGAGGATAAATTATTGATGATGGACTTTTAAATCTTAGAAGATAGTAGAAATTTTTTCTCTACTTGACTCTTTTAATGGATTGTTGTTTCTGCTGCAATTGTTGATCTAAAACTTGTTGTCTAATATATTTTATCAGATTTTTCCTTGTTGAAGACTAATGATAAATTGTTGTATATTATCTTAGTTATAATATTTTTTACTGGGCTAGTTGAGCTCACCCTTTTCCTTTTTGTTCCATTTTTCTTCCCAGGAGGTGAGAACATAGCAGGAACTAGCCGGGGTATGGAGTGATGGTTCAGGATAGATGTATTAGTAGTCCTCACTATTTTGTAAAATAGTGTATCAATAATTGTAATGAGGACTCATTTTGAGTTTGTATACTCTCTATTAGACTATATTTGTATTCAAACTCACAGTATATGTGTTGTCGTATTTTGCACGACAATTGTATTACTGAAGTTGTATTTGTTTCTGTACCATGTATTTGGCGACTCAGAATGGGTGTTGTATACCTATTTTGGGGGCGTCACATATACGGACTAGCAACCGATCCAACTCGTTGTGAAAGACAATGTAGATGAGACGGGAAACTAGTTTGTTGGTTGTTTGTGGGAAACCACTCAGAGTACCATATGGATTACTAGTAGAGACTCGATGTGTGCAAAGTCCTAGAAAATTTATAAAAAGAAGGTAAGAATGTAAATCATCAAAAATGATGATCGTATGAGTTAAGACATCTCTGTATGTCATAACGCCGTAAAACAGTAAAGAAGGAGGGTTACATGAACTTAGGTTATAAACACGAACCATAAGGAGTAAATTTATGCTTAAACCAATGTGTAAGTCAAGTATATAACTAATTGGTGTATATGTTATTTCCTTATGTATTATATAGGGATTGCAATGAATAGTTCAGCATAAACTGTAAGTTGTAGCTGTGCTTAAGGCAAGTTTCCTAACTTCATTCATGTTTAATATGAATGCTAGTTTCTTAAACTTTCTCAGATGTTTAACATGAGAAGTTTTATCTATGTGCAAATGTGTGATATTTGTATAAGGTGGTAGAATGTATGAGGCCTTGTGCCACAATTTTAACACTTTGGTGTTTCTATGAGATGAACTGTTCTGTGATTGACTGTTCAATATGAAAATGGTCTGTTTATTCATGAATCGTTATTGTTAAGTCTGTGCTAATGATTCTATCCAAACAAAAATGTGTTTGAAAAAGGTAGAAGAAAGAAAGCATTTCAAAGTAAATGTGGTTAATGTGTTAAAATGATAGGAATCAGAAATTATTCCTATTATTCAAGTTGCTTCATAACCTTTGTTCGGTTATTAAACTTCTAAAGGAATGTTTAAATTCTTAATATTGTTTATTCAACTGCTATGACTTGCTGAGCAATTGAATGCTCACACTTGCTTTAAATAAAAATATTTTTAGTGACCGATGTTAGATTAAGCTGACCAATTTTCAGACGAAGTGTCATTCAGTATATGAATGAGCGTAAAGATCAAGCCAAGACTTGTAATGTAGAATAGTTTAATTATGCTATAGAATAGTTTAATGAACTGTTATGTATCATTGGTGGTAGATGAAAGTCACTCTTGAAGATGTAAAGAATAATGTAATTATCATTATTTGTAATGATCAAGGTTATAAGGTATTAGAACTTGGGATTTGAGAATGCATGTTGTTATATTTAGCTATATAATAATATATGGTTGGAAAGAGATGGGACCGTGATGTACGAAATTAGGGTGTGAAAATAGACCAAATTTTGGGGCGTTACATTTGGTACAGAGCTGATAGGTTATAAACCTTAGGTATGACTGAAGAGTGAGATTTAAACCCGCGAATTAGATTCGTTATTGCTTAAGAAGATGCTTATTCTTCATAATTTATATAGCTTGTGTATTATTTTGTTATTATTTTACTTAATCTATGTGTTGCAGGGCTTATTAGGTCATTTTAAGCTGCGAGGGCAAAAGGTCAAATTTCTATATACGTACTGCGGCAAAGACTCTATGCCGAAGCTTAAAAGCTGGCTATTCTGGCGCCCTACACCGCCAATAAAGTGACATCATTCTGCAGTTGTTGCGAGTGCCCAGTTCCTTTACAAATTGGCAATGTAGTGCAACTTACTAACCAAATGTGTTGACCCAGCGCTGCAGCGCCATTCCAACGCTAAAACTTGGCGCTGCAACGCCACCTCCGGTTCCCAGGCAGACAAGACCTGGTTTTGACCTAGCTAAAGGAAAAGATACATATATATAAAGAGAGGGGCAACCTCCTTGAGATATATCAGATTATCCCCTCTGGGATACTCCATCTCTCTCTTTCTTATGTAACTTCCTCTCCATTTTCTAGTAGGTAATGATTGTACATATAGTTTAGTAGGTAGATTAGGGAGATGTTTGGGATTTCATGGAGCTCAAGAGCACTTAGCAGCATGGATTGGAAAGCTTGAAAGGATTGGGATTCTTGGAGACTGAAGAAGCTTTGACAGAGTTTATTCTTCTCTATTTGTTTCCAATATTTTGTAATCCATAAATGTTGTTTATATTTCTACTTATGTTTAGTTTAAGAGCTATGAACTAATTTTTGGCTCAAAGGTTATAATGGAACCCTTTTTTAATTTGAATTGAATATCGTATCTATTTGGTTGACACCATATGGTTTGGATCAATATATTTATGCTTAATGATTCTTGCTAAGGAATTAGTGATGATTTTGGTAATCTATATGAAATTGAAAGAGGGATTGTAGATTTATACCTTGATATATTGGCACGTGATTATGAGTTGTCTACTTGATTCGACAGCATAATTTGTGTATAGAATAGGAATATATATGTGCACCATGTGTGACCGAATTGAGAACTTATGCTTTAAATCCTTATTATGGTTAATTCGCATAGAAATGTGTAGGATTATCTCCTAGCTTGGATGTTCTTTTCTGTTCTATTCACTATCAGGTGGACCTAGAGAGGATAAGTTTATACATACCTCGGAAGAGGTGTATGAGCACTTGTGTTTTCTCGGTCGACAAACTGTCGTGACCACAAAGACCAAAGAGAGAAAGTTAGTAAGTTTGTTGAAACATAACACACCAAGTGTTTGACAAAATACTAGTGTGGGGTGAAATTATGATCTTAGCTTGTAGTGTTTTAGATACCATTCGTTATCCAATTACTTGCTTTGATACTTAGATGTAACTAGATTAATTACATATCTATTATTCTATTGTTCGAATAAGACTTAAGCGATACAATGTCGGTATTTGGTAAATATTAGTGATAATTTCTCGTGGGTTCGACAACTCTCTTATCATTATATTACTTCTTGACCGCATATACTTGCGCGTGTTTATCGGTTGTGAAATCAACCAACAAGTTTTTGGCGCCATTGCCGGGGAATTATTATTCTAATATTGTCCAATATTGATTTCAATTAATTTATTCTTAATTTGAACGTATATTTATCTTTTATTTATTTGATTTTTCTTTTGTTTTTAAGCTTTCAGGCTATGGACAATCATTGTTATCAATGGCCTTTTGAGAGGACGGCACAACCGAAATCAGAAGAAGGACTTGAGGGATTGCAAGATCAAATTGCAAATCTCTTAAGGTTTTCTGACAATCTAGATTGTCACTCCACTCAGATTGCCTACTGTCAAGAACGAGCTGACAATGAACCGACTTACTATCATCCAGACTGTCAGGGTTATCCAAACTCTTGGGACTACAGTCAAGAGCAGTATCATGATCCAAATTTTTCCTATCAGACAGAATGTGAACATCATTCTCCACCGCAATATAAGGCAACATCTCAAACTGATGAGAGCTTATCTATATACTTAAAACGAGAAGAAGAGAGAAGGCTTGTAGAGCTCCTTACCAACTTCATAGAGATAAATGAGGTTCGAATGGCGAACCAAGACGGCTCATTGCAGAGCCTCGAGGGTCAATTGGGACAACTCGTCAATGCAATCACAAACCCACCACAAGGAAATCTACCGGTCATAACTAATCACAACGAGGAAGTTGAAGAGCATTGCACAGTGGATACGCAAGGAAAAGGCGATGAGTCTCACCAAGTTGTTGAGGGAGTTGTCAAAGTGCCTATTGACCAACCTGTGGAGTCTGAAGAGGGAGAAGAGAGGATCATGAGTGGTTGTATTGTCAAGACTAATGAAAAGTTGGAAACCACTCTCAAGGCTGTTGGAACCCTAGAGGGCCCACTAGCGCACAAGGAATGATTTCAGTTTGATGAGAAAGGTGAATTAGTGAATAATTCTAGTGGTGAACGATTCTTCGGGCCGATGGGTGAAGTGAAGTTTGGGGATGGCCAATCATCCATGTCTGCCATGAACATAAAGGAGTTGACAAATAGGCGGCATGAAATGGTCATCTTTGCATATGAGCCGGATTAAACGACAGTGACAAAGTCGGGTCGATGACTATAAACAAGCGCTTGGTGGCAACCCCGTCTCAGTATCAATTTCTCTGCTTTTTTTTGCTTCTGTCTAGTTTTATAGTGCATCTCTTCTATATTGTTTATTATCATAGATTTCAATATATTTATTACTCGTAGTGGTTTATCTAATAAGTATTGTCTATCTGGTTTGAATGATGATATATTCTCGCTTTTGGTATGATATTGTTTTAAGTCAAGCTAGGTGTGGTGACTTGCATTTTTTTGTAGTTTTAGTATACTCTATTTTAGTTTTCATATGCGTAGTAAACGAGTGTGTAAAAAGTAATTTGTTGTCTATATTAGTATGGGTAAGACTAGTTACGTTAGTGGTTTGTAATGGTTTTTGATGCGTTGTTGGTTGTTATGGCTAATAAGTGGCTTATCATGTGCAGGTGAGCACTCTGTCTTGGGTTTATTCGAGGGACGGTACCGAAGCGCTTTGTGTTTAGCCTATTACCAACGATATGGCCGCTTTTATCAAAGTTCGCTTTTTACAAACCCATGTATTGCGGCTTTTATAATGTAAGACCCCAACTTTTATGAATAAAGATGAATTTTCTATAAATATCATTTTTGAATATTATGGAATGAATTTGATATAATGTTATAGTTGTAGGTAATATTTATAAATTTTTGCAAAGTACGCAAGTTGTTATATAATATTCGATTGGTCTGGGAATATTCATTTTAACAGGAATATTCAGATAACGGCACAATCATTGGTGGACCCCACAATGGAATTATCATTTGATCGAGAAAACGACAAAAAAATACTTTTTATGAAAATAATACATGAAGTTTTACCGTTAATCGTTGAAACACCCGGTGTTAAAAGTACAAGAATACGCCAGTAGTCGCACAAGAGAGAATACCTGTATTGATTATTGATGCTTACGTGAGAAGTCACCGCTTTTGTTCAATTATTGTTACAAAGAATTGCCGCGATAAGATCTCACGTTATTTGATTCAATTATTGTCAATATTTTATAATCAATAATTGAGATGACAAAGTTATTAATATTATTATTTGCAATATTAACGATGTCTAGAAGTTCTCACAAGGAGAGGTTTGGTCACCTAATTGCGCGCCAATGGGGAGAAATCCTTATTGAAAAGCCCCCTCTTTCCTGGGAACGACTTGGGTCGATTAATATTGTGAATTATAATAATGATGATGAGTTTTGTTTTATTAGTATTATTAATGTAATAAAATGTAAAAGCTTTTTATATAAAAAATGTAATACTTTTATAAAGTTATTCGCTTTATTAGACTAATAGTAAAATCTTTTTTATATAAAATGTAATACTTTTATAAAGTTATCTATTTTATTAGACAATAATTAGAATATATTATATTTTATTATATATAGTGTTTTGCATAGTGTTCGTATAGTTTCAGATAGTAAAATCTTTTTTATATAAAAAAATACTTTTTATAAAGTTATTTTATTTTATTAGATTATAAATATAATATATTATATTTTATTGTAAACCAACTGACCGTCTGCTTAAAGTAAATCAACTGGACCGCTCATGAATTAGTTACTATGCGTTCCATTCTTCTATAAATAGAAGCTCATTCCTTCATTATTTCTTACTTAATTCATCAAACTCTAGAGAGAGAAACTATAGAGAGAGTTCTTCTTCTATAATCTTGAGCGTATTTTTTTTAGAGTTTAAGAAAGCTTTGAGCGTAGTGCAAGTTTTCTTTGAGTATATCCTCGCCTCTACCTACCAAAATACTCTTTCTTTACTAAGAAGGGATATTATTTGTTGTACTCGTTAGGGGTATTCCTTCTTTCTTATTGGTGAAATTCTTTTGTTATTCCATTCTTTATTATTTCGTTGGAATAACTCAGATACGCTGGATACCCTATACTTGGTGAAATTCTTCGTTATTCCATTATTTATTATTTCGTTGAACATCCTCGTCTGTAATTTTACGCATGACCGGTTCCATTGTTTATTATTCGTTATTACCGGTTCCATTATTTATTATTCGTTGAATATCCGTCTGCAAGCGCTTACGCATGACCGGTTCCATTATTTATTATTTCGTTGGAATATCCCGTTGCGCATTTATGCATGACCGGTTCCATTATTTATTATTCGTTGCTTGCATGCATTTACGCACGACCGGTTCCATTATTTATTATTTCGTTGAATAACTCGTCTGCATGCGGTCTATCGCATGCCCGGTGATTTCTTTTGTTATTCCATTCTTTATTATACTCAAATTGGTAAAAGTTTTGACTTCTATACTCCATGAAATTAGTGGAATATCCTTGATATTTGCGCTTCATCCAAAGATCTTTTCATGGAAATATTCTTCGAGCATTCTTGAAGTGTTTTTACTCTCACAAAGAAGTATCATGTTGATAATTTGGACATTATTAGTTCTCGGATAAATTAATTTTGAACTTGTTTTATTGAATTTTATATCATTGTCATCATCCTCATGTTTATATTATGTTGAAAGTCATCTGTGGGCCTTCAGTAGTGCATAGATGGACTTGGTATGATTATGACTGTGGATTATTCTTGTAATCATGACCGTAATGTTACAAATGATGTGGAAAAAGTCCTCATCAACCCGTAGTAGTGCATTGATGGACGCTTGTTGGCATGATCATGACCATTGATGAATACACTAATATCCTCGGGCCGTGGTGCATGGATAATTTGTGGTTGTGATACTAATGAATATCCTCGTCAGAAAAGTGTGGATGATGTGGATTATTTATTGTCGTCGAGTCTCAAATGATAAAAGTCATGAAAAACCTTTTAAATCATAGAAGATAGTAGATTTTATTCTCTACTGACTCTTCTAATGGATTGCTTTGTTCACCGCAGCTTAAACTTGATGTTTGTTATATTTTATCGCTTAACATCGTCAAGGCTAATGATAATTTATTTCGCATTATCTTAGTCATAATATTTTTATCGGGCTAGTTGAGCTCACCCTTTTGCTTTCATTGTTCTCTTCGTGAAATGAGAACGTAGCAGTGGACTAGTGGGGAAACAGAGTGATGGTCCAGATAATAGCATTAGTAGTCCCCACTACTATTCTATGAAATAGTGTGATAATAAATGTAATGAGGACCCCATTGAGTTTGTATATTGTCTAGATGACAATATTTGTATTAAAACTCACAAGATATGTTTAGTCGTATTTTAATTTAATCGTTGTATAATTAAGTTGTATTTGAATTTTGTACCATGTATTTCATGCACTCGTAATAGGTGATGTATACCATTTTGGGGGGCGCCACAGCTTGGTATCAAAGCTTAGGATATGATCCTGCTAAGATGTGAGAATAGAACTAGGAGGGGAGAGACGGGAATTTCTTCGCTAGTATGACCTACCTAAGTTTATTTGGTATTTAATTGGTTGGCCGTAATATAGGATAATATGTTACATGTCAATTAACCTTTTGTTTTGTGGCAAGATTCAAAAAAATGACATCCGAGAATGTTGAGAATAGCAATGGAGCACAAAGCATCGCTGATTCACCACATATCAATAATCGTGGATAATGTGCATCAGAAGGCGACAATCCTCATGCAAACAACAACACCGACCAAAATGATGAATGATGGAATGTTCAGAGGCTTTATGCAATTCATGCAACAAAGAAAGTAGAGCGGCTCCTCATCCAAAATGTAGGTGGAAACATCGAAACTCTGACGGTCACCGCTAAACAGCTTCAAGGAGCCGGGACCACCGTGAGTTTATTGGAGAGCCAAAACCACTTAAGGCGGAAGCATGGATAAAGCAGATCACCAAGATATTTGATGTCTTGGGATGCTCCGAGGAGCAAAAGGTTCCCTTTGCGCGCTTTTATGTTTGTAGAGAGAGGCAGACATCGGTGGGAATCCAGAAAGCGACTCAACCCGCCAGATCGAAGATGTCTTGGGAGAAGTTCCAAGAACTATTCAACGACAAGTACTTTTCCAAAAGTATTCATCACATAAAAGAGGTAGAGTTCATCAAGTTGGAGCAGTAATAATATGACCGTGTCGCAAAGACGAAGTTAAGTTTGCCGAAGTTGTCTTGCTTTGCATCCCCTTGGTGGATAATGAAGAGAGAATGACGCGGATGTTTTTAAGAGGTTTAAAGTCGAGATACGCCAACATCTTATTTCTCATAAACCGTGTTTGTATTCAGATGTTGTAAATAGGGCTCGCTTATTAGTAGAGCGCGATAACGAGTCAACGCAAACCAAAAAAAGAGAGCAAACAACAAAATGATAATACCAAAGAGAGAGCAGCCATCAAGCTATGACAACAAAGTGGAGGAATCAATGTGCCGTAAGTGGTAACCACTTGGTGGTAATCGTGGCCAAAACAATAAGAATGGACATTTCAAGAAGAGGAGATTCAACAATGATGGAAAGACGCCAAGACCAAAGACCCGTTGTTAAGGAAGGAGAACGACCACCTCATCATATGCTTCAAATGCGAGGGGAGGGACACATCACCCAAACCGCATGATGCCGCCCAAAGCATGTTATAATTATGGAAGAGAAGGTCACTTAGCCCGATTTTGTCGCTCACCCAAGACAAGTTCAGCTAGGATGGAGGCACCAAAGGTCATCCCTGTAAAAGTCAAAGCCTAAGCAAGCAAGGGAGAGTGTTTGTTGTGACCTCCCGTAAAGCAAGGAACCCGAATGAGGTCATCATCACGTAAGCTTATCATAAACTCTAATAAGTCTATACTTTATTTGATACCTGTTCTACCCATTCTTTTATTTCTCCTACTTGCGCCAACGATTAAATTTGACTCCCGAGAAATTAGACTTTGACTTATCTCGTGGAAACTCCGCTGGGAGAAACTTTCATTACATCCATCGCTTATAAGTCTTGTTTGGTTCAAATCGGCACCTCACATTACCCGTCGATCTTATTTCATTGAAAATACTTGCATTTGATGTGATTCTAGGATTGATTGGTTAACTACTCATCATGCTAAAATTGATTGTTTTCGTAAGGTTGTTAGCTTTCATATTCCTAATCAACCTATTATGCTAATTCAAGCGACCAAACCATTAAAATCAATCACGGCCATCTCAAGCCATAAAGCTATTCGCTTATTGAAAAACGGATGTCAAGCTTTCTTAGCTCATGTCACGGATCTAAACAAAAATACGTCAGTTTTGAATGATATTTCTATTGTTAATAAATTCCCTGACGTATTCCCTGAAGAACTTCCTGGCCTACCCCCAGAGCGTGAAATTGAATTTTGTATCGACTTTGACCCCAGACAAAACCCATTTCCAAAGCCCCATATCGAATGGCTCCTATTGAACTTCAGAGTTAAAGACCCAATTGCAAGAATTGTTAGACATTGGTTTCATTCGCCCTAGTACGCCTCCTGGGGGGTGCTCCTATTCTATTCGTGAAGAAGAAAGATGGGAGTATGCGATTTTGTATTGATTATCGGAGTTGAATCATGTCACCATCAAAAATAGGTACCCATTGCCACGTATTGATGACCTGTTTGACCAGCTTGTAAGGAGCCAAATTTTTTCAAAGATTGATCTTCGCTCCTTGATATCACCAATTGAAGATTGTAACCGATGACATTCCAAAGACGGCTTTCGTAACTCCTGCAGACGGCATTATGAATTCCTAGTCATGTCCTTTGATCGACTAATGCTCCCGCCGCGCTTCATGGATATGATGAACCGAGTATTCAAGGAATATTTGGATCACTTTGTGGTCGCCTTTATTGATGACATCCTTATTTATTCCAAAAGCCGTGAAGATCATGAGCAACACTTGAGGTCGACACTCCAAAAGCTTCGTGAATACAAGCTTTATGCCAAGTTGAAGAAATGTGAGTTCGCTTGAGGAAGTAGCATTCCTTGGGCACGTAGTATCAAGTCATGGAATATCCGCTGACCCAACAAAAGATGAAGCAATTCAAAGTCGGGAGCAACCTAAATCAATGATCAAGTACGTAGCTTTCGGCTTTAGTCGGGTTATTATCTGAGATTCGTGGAAGGATTTTCTAATAGCTACTCCATTAACTCAAATTGACTCAAAAGATACAAAGTTCTATTGAGCGAAGAATGTGAGAAGAGTTTTCAAGAACTCAAGAGGAGACTCATTTCAAAGACTGCTCGACAATACCATCCGCCTTGAGGGATTTGTCATCTACAGTGATGCTTCGGGCAAAGGGTTGGGATGTGTTCTCATGCAACATGGGAAAGTCATAGCCTATGCCTCAAGACAACTCAAAGAATATGAGAGGAATTATCCTACTCATGACCTAGAGTTAGCAGCTGTTGTCTTCGCACTTAAAATTTGGAGGCATTACTTGTATGGGGAGAAGGTGGAGATCTTTACGGATCATAAAAGCCTCAAATATTTCTTCACTCAAAAGGAACTCAACATGCGACAACGACGTTGGCTTGAACTGTTGAAAGATTATGATCATACCATCCAATACCATCCTGAAAAGTTTAACGTGGTAGCCGACGATCGAGTAGTAAGATCATATGCAAGCACGAAAAGCGATATTGTCAACACAAAGGCCCATTTTGTGTGACTTGCAAAGGATGGAGATAGAGTTAAAGACTCAGGACCCATGTGATGATGGCGTAATATACGAAAGTAGAACCCGATTTTAATTGATAAAGTTAAAGTCGCTTTCAAGCTACGCACTGGAGCCGATGCGAGATGAGGAAGAAAGTGCAAGAAGGTGCTATGCCGGAAGCAAGAATCGATGAAGAAGGAATACTTCGAGTCAACTCCAGATTTTGTGTTCCTAACGACCCTGATTTAAAGTATAAAATCATGATGGAGGCGCACAACACACCGTTTGTAATCCATCCTGGGAGTACCAAAATGTATCATGATATTCGTCATACATTTTGGTGGAGCAATATGAAGAGAGAGAGAGCGTTGTTTATCTCAAGGTGTCTAACTTGTCAACGAAGTTAAAGCGAGCATCAAGTACCAAAAGGTCCATTGCAACCACTTGAAATTCCGTAATGGAAGTGGGAGCACATTACCATGGATTTCAAGCATCGGCCTTCCTAAGGTTTCTCAAGGTATAGATGCGATTTGGGTCATTGTTGATAGATTGACCAAGTCCGCTTCATTTTTTACCGATACGAGAAACTTATACACTTGAACGCCTTTTGCTCGTCAGATGTACATAAACGAGATTGTAAGATCGCATGGTATGCCAAGATCCATAGTTTCGATCGAGACCCAAGATTCACTTCACGATTTTGGGTTAGTTTGCAGTAAAGCTATGGGCATGATTTACGATTTAGTTTCTCAAGATATCATCCTCGCATCGATTGGACGGGCAAATGGAGAGGACTATTCAAACTCTTGAAGATTTATTAAGACTCGTGTCCTTGACTTCAAGGGAAGTTGGGATAAGTTCTTACCATGGTGGAGTTTTTCCTACAACAACAGCTTATCAAGCAAGTATCGCATGGCTCCATTTGAGGCGCCAGGATGGAAGAAAGTGTCGTTCTCCAAAGATGCCGGGATGAGGTGGGTGAAGCAACGTTGTTGGGACCGAGTTGGTACGTATGACTACGTAAAAGATTCAAACGATCCGACAACGATAAAAACCTCACAAGATCGAAAAAGAGTTATGCCGATCTTCATCGAAAGGACGTGGAATTCGATATAGGAGATCATGTGTTGTTACGTGTTGCTCCATGGAAAGGAGTTACGAGATTTGGAAAGAGAGGAAAGCTCAATCCTCGATTCATCGGCCCATTTTTAATCCTCGATCGAGTAGGAATTGTGGCCTATAGACTCGCTTTTACCGCCAAGTATGTCTCGTGTTCATAACGTTTTTCACATATCCATGTTACGTAAATATGTGGAAGACCCAAACCACATTATTGAAGTTAGAACCGACGAAATAAGCGGAAGATTTGACGTATGAAGAGGTTCCTGTTCAAATCTTGATAAGAAGGAACATATTCTACGCTCCAAGGTTATACCTCAAGTCAAAGTTTTGTGGGAGAAACCACGATGTTGAGGAAATGACTGGGAGTTAGAATCAAATGAAATCAAGGTATCCTTACCTCTTCGACATACCGTGCACGCACTCTAATTTCGAGGGCTTAAATTTCATAAGAAGGGAGGTTGTAAGACCCCAACTTTTATGAATAAAGATGAATTTTCTATAAATATCATTTTTGAATATTATGGAATGAATTTGATATAATGTTATAGTTGTGGGTAATATTTATAAATTTTGCAAAGTACGCAAGTTGTTATATAATATTCGATTGGTCTGGGAATATTCGTTTTAACAGGAATATTCAGATAAACGGCACAATCATTGGTGGACCCCACAACGGAATTATTGTTTGATCGAGAAAACGACAAAAATATTTTTATGAAAATAACTATGGAAGTTTTACCGTTAACTCGCTGAAACACCCGGTGTTAAAAGTACAAGAATACGCGAGAGTTGCACAAAGATACACCAGATTGATTATTGATGCTTACGTGAGAAGTCACCGCTTTTGTTCAATTATTGTTACAAAGAATCACGATAAGATCTCACGTTATTTGATTCAATTATTGTCAATATTTTATAATCAATAATTGAGATGACAAAGTTATTAATATTATTATTTGCAATATTAACGATGTCTAGAAGTTCACAAGGAGAGGTTTGGTCACCTAATTGCGCGCCAATGGGGAGAAATCCTTATTGAAAGCCCCTCTTTCTTCGGGAACGACCGGTCGATTAATATTGTGAATTATAATAATGATGATGAGTTTTGTTTTATTAGTATTATTAATGTAATAAAATGTAAAAGCTTTTTTATATAAAATGTAATACTTTTATAAAGTTATTCATTTTTATTAGACTAATAGTAAAAAAATTTTTTATATAAAAATGTAATACTTTTATAAAGTTATCATTTTATTAGACAATAATTAGAATATATTATATTTTATTATGCATAGTATTTTTGATATAAGGCTGCCGTTATAGTAGGTTTCATAGATAGTAAATCTTTTTATATAAAATGTAATACTTTTTATAAAGTTATTCATTTTATTAGATTATAAATAGAATATATTATATTTTATTGTAAACCAACTGGACCGTCTGCTTAAAGTAAATCAACTGGACCGCTCATGAATTAGTTACTATGCGTACCATTCTTCTATAAAATAAGCTCATTCCTTCATTATTTCTTACTTAATTCATCTAAACTCTAGAGAGAGAAACTATAGAGAGAGTTCTTCTTCTATAATCTTGAGTATATTTTTTTAGAGTTTAAGAAAGCTTTGAGCGTAGTGCAAGTTTTCTTTGAGTATATCCTCGCCTACCAACCAAAATACTCTTCTTTTTACTAAGAAGAGATATTATTTGTTGTACTGTTAGGGGGTATTCCTTCTTTTTCTTATTGGTGAAATTCTTTTGTTATTCCATTCTTTATTATTCTCGTTGAATAACTCGTATACGCTGGATACCCTATACTTGGTGAAATTCTTCTATTATTCCATTATTTATTATTCTGTTGGAACATCATGTCTTGTGCGTTTACGCATGACCGGTTCCGTTGTTTATTATTCGTTGGAACATCATCGTCTATGCATTTACGCATGACCGGTTCCATTATTTATTATTCGTTGGAATATCCCCGTCTGCATGCTTACGCATGACCTCGGGTTCCATTATTTATTATTCTCGTTGAATATCTCGCTTGCGGTGCATTTACGCATGACCGGTTCCATTATTTATTATTCGTTAGAATAACTCCGTGCAAGGTCTATCGCATGCCCGGTGATTTCTTTTGTTATTCCATTCTTTATTATACTCGGTTGGTTAAAGTTTTGACTTCTATACTCCATGAAATTAGTGGAATATCCTTGATATTTGCCAAAGATTCATCCATGAAAATATCTTTTCATGGAAATATTCTTCACAAAGCATTCTTGACATTATTGTTACTCCATAAAAAGAACTTATTATGTCGATAATTTGGACATCCTTATTAGTTCTTGAAAGATAAATTAATTTTGAACTTGTTTTATTGAATTCTTATATCATTGTCATCATCCTCATAGAACGTAGCGAGGACTAGTCGTGGAACAGAGTGATGGTCCAGATAATAGCATTAGTAGTCTTCACTATTCTATGAAATAGTGTGATAATAAATGTAATAAGGACCCCCATTGAGTTTGTATATTGTCTAGATGACAATATTTGTATTAAAACTCACAGCATATGTTTAGTCGTATTTTACACGACTGTTGTATAATTAAGTTGTATTTGAATTTTGTACCATGTATTTGGCGACTCAGAATAGGTGATGTATACCCATTTTGGGGGCGTCACACCAACCGTACGCCTAAGTTCCCCAAGCCTTAGTGTAGCATAATTGTACGATCCATCCCACATCAATTCATCACCTAGCAGTGCACACCTGTGTAGACGGACCTAATAAGTATGTTGGACCACCTCTTTACCTAAAAGGTTAACCTATTAGATTGAGGCTATAACATACTTATTAACCCATCTACACTCTTGAATTTATCCAATGTGGGATTCATGTGAAACAACCCAACAATCTCCACCTTTCACTTGAATACCCATCACAAGTATCATACTAGAGTATTCACCATTAAGCACACCTTCTTTGAATCCTTTCAAGAGCTCTGCTCGACTCTAATACTACTCCACCACGCCAGAGCCAAACGTGTCTCAGTAATTTCCTAGAGCCATCCTAAGCCCTGCTCCACTCGATTCAAATCATACTTCACCTTTGAGTCCTTCAAAAGCTTTGCCCGACTCTAATATTACTCCATCACGCCGGGGGCAAACGTGTCTGAGCAACTTCCCCATAGTCATCCCGAGCCCGCTCCACCCGAGTCAAATCATCTCGTGCTCCACCGGATTTAACTCTATTTGTTCCACCCACGAGGCCTGCGAACCCTCGTACTCCCCTCGTATCCTGGAGTTGATACTTGGACTCTATTTGCTCCACCTACGAGGCCTGCAAATACACCATCGCACTCCCCTCGCACCTTGGAGTTGATACTTGGGCCCATCGAACCATGAGCTTTCATACCATTTTGTAGCGGAATTGTACGATCCATCCCACATCAATTCATCACCATACAGCGCACACATGTGTAGACAGACCCAATAAGTATGTTAAACCACCTCCTTACCTAAAAGGTTAACCTATTAGGTTGAAGCTCTACCATACTTATTAACTCATCTACACAATCTCCACCCAATTCAAATACTTCACCTTTGAGTCCCTTCAAGAGCGTTTTGCTTGACTCTAATATTACTCCACCACGCCCGGGGCAAACGTGTCTCAGCAACTTCCCTAGAGCCATCCTAAGCCTGCTCCACCCGACTCAAATTCAAATCATCCCGTGCTCCATCTGATTCAACTCTATTTGCTCCACCCACGAGGCATGCAAATTTACCTTCGCACCTTGGAGATGTTCTTGGGCCCATCGAACCATGGGTTCTGATACCATTTTGTAGCGTAATTGTACGATCCATCCCACATCAATTCATCACCTAGCAGCGCACACTTGTGTAGACAGGCCTAATAAGTATGTTGGACCACCTCCTTACCTAAAAGGTTAACTTATTAGATTGAGGCTCTAACATACTTATTAACTCATCTACACTCTTGAATTTATCTAATGTGGGATTCATGTGAAACATCCCAACAATCTCCACCTTTCACTTGAATACCCATCTCAGGTATCATATTAGAGTATTCAGCATTAAGCACACCTTCTTTGAATCCTTTCAAGAGCTCTACTCGACTCTAATACTGCTCCACCACGCCAGAGCCAAACGTGTCTTAGTAATTTCCTACAGCCATCCTGATCCCTGCCCCACCTGATTCAAATCATACTTCACCTCTGAGTCCTTCAAAAGTTTTGCCCGACTCTAATATTTCTCCATCACGCCGAGGGCAAATGTGTCTGAGCAACTTCCCCAGAGTCATCCTGAGCCCGCTCCACCCGAGTCAAATCATCCCGTGCTCCACCTGATTCAACTCTATTTGCTCCACCCACGAGGCCTGCGAATTCACCCTCGCACTCCCCTCGTACCCTGGAGTTGATACTTGGACTCTATTTGCTCCACCTACGAGGACTACGAATACACCATCGCACTCCCCTCGCACCTTGGAGTTGATACTTGGGCCCATCAAACAATGAGCTTTGATACCATTTTGTAGCGGAATTGTACGATTCATCCCACATCAATTCATCACAATGCAGCGTACACATGTGTAGACGGGCCAAATAAGTATGTTAAACCACCTCCTTACCTAAAAGGTTAACCTATTAGGTTGAAGCTCTACCATACTTATTAACCCATCTACACAATCTCCACCCAATTCAAATACTTCATCTTTGAGTCCCTTCAAGAGCGTTTTGATTGACTCTAATATTACTCCACCACGCCCGGGGCAAACGTGTCTCAACAACTTCCCTAGAGTCGTCCTAAGCACGCTCCACCCGAATCAAATTCAAATCATCCCGTGCTCCACCTGATTTAACTCTATTTGCTCCACCCACGAGGCCTGCGAATTTACCTTCGCACCTTGGAGTTGATACTTGGACTTTATTTGCTACACCCACGAGGCCTGCGAATTTTACCCTTGCACTCCCCTCGCACCTTGGAGTTGTTCTTGGGCCCATCGAACCATGGGCTCTGATACCATTTTGTAGCGTATTTGTGCGATCCATCACACATCAATTCATCACCTAGCAGCGCACACCTGTGTAGACGAGCCTAATAAGTATGTTGGATCACCTCCTTACCTAAAAGGTTAACCTATTAGATTGAGGCTCTAACATACTTATTAATCCATCTACACTCTTGAATTTATCAAATGTGGGATTCATGTGAAACATCCCAACAATTTCCACCTTTCACTTGAATACCCATCACAAGTATCATACTAGAGTATTCACCATTAAGCACACCTTCTTTGAATCCTTTCAAGAGCTCTGCTCGACTCTAATACTGCTCCACCACGCCAGAGCCAAACGTGTCTCAGTAATTTCCTAGAGCCATCATGAGCCCAGCTCCACTCGATTCAAATCATACTTCACCTTTGAGTCCTTCAAAAGCTTTGCCCGACTCTAATATTACTCCATCACGCCGGGGGCAAACGTGTTTGAGCAACTTCCCCAGAGTCATCCTGAGCCCGCTCCACCCGAGTCAAATCATCCTGTGCTCCACCTGATCCAACTCTATTTGCTCCACCCACGAGGCCTGCGAATGCACCCTCGCACTCCCCTCGTACCCTGGAGTTGATACTTGGACTTTATTTGCTCCACCCACGAGGCCTGCAAATACACCATCGCACTCCCGTCGCACCTTGGAGTTGATACTTGGGTCCATCGAACCATGAGCTTTGATACCATTTTATAGCGGAATTGTACGATCCATCCCACATCAATTCATCACCATGCAGCGCACACATGTGTAGACGGACCCAATAAGTATGTTAGACCACCTCCTTACCTAAAAGGTTAACCTATTAGGTTGAAGCTCTACCATACTTATTAACACATCTACACAATCTCCACCCAATTCAAATACTTCACCTTTGAGTCCCTTCAAGAGCATTTTTCTTGACTCTAATATTACTCCACCACGCCCAGGGCAAACGTGTCTCATCAACTTCCCTAGAGTCATCCTAAGTCCGCTCTACCCGACTCAAATTCAAATCATCTCGTGCTCCACCTGATTTAACTCTATTTGCTCCACCCACGAGGCCTGCAAAATTTACCTTCACACCTTGGAGTTGATACTTGGACTTTATTTGCTACACCCACGAGGCCTGCGAATTTTACCCTTGCACTCCCCTCGCACCTTGGAGTTATTCTTGGGCCCATCGAACCATGGACTCTGATACCATTTTGTAGCGTAATTGTACGATCTATCCCACATCAATTCATCACCTAACAATGCACACATGTGTAGACGGACCTAATAAGTATGTTGGACCACCTCTTTACCTAAAAGCTTAACCTATTAGGTTGAGGTTCTACCAGACTTATTAACCCATCTAAACTCTTGAATTTATCCAATGTGAAATTTATGTGAAATATCCTCACAAGTAGCCTGTAAATTAGTAGTAGTCGTTGCCAACAATTCAAGAACAAAGAAGATTTAATAAACATTGTTGAAATAATATAAGCTAGAATTAAGTTCCAGAGTTACCATGGATCCTATCTGCCCTGGGATTTGAAAATTGAGAACTATACCAAATGGTGGTACGGGAACGTAGATACTTTTTATACTTCACCAATAGGCAACATTTTATTTACCCGATTTTGTTTTGCATATGAAATCGATCCACTCCTGATAACCCTCAAGTTAGACCTTTACCATACCGATGAAATTGAGTTCGATCAAATTGAGGTGACATTTTTACCACGTGGCTAAGTGAAAAAAATGAGTAAACCGTAGGTAGTAAATTACACTTTACCCTATTTTTTGGGTTTACATATCAACTCAACCTTTATTCTCTCTCATTATTGTTTATGTATCACTCAATGTCAAGTGTTTTTTTAATTGAATTTTTTTCTAGTTTCAATTCGTTGGCAGCATTTTTAAAAAATATCACACATAAGTACCAAGAATTTAAGAAAGGCAAATGAAGAATTAGTGTTAGAAAGTTGTTACAACAAAATCAACTATATATGTTCTCAAGTTCCTTTAATGAAAGATATTTTGACCATAATTTTCTATCAGCTTCAATGTTTTTAAAGCAGCTCGGAATTGATCATGTACAAATGGGAAATAGCATTTTTAGATAGGGCTGTCATAGCATACAAGAAGAGCAACTACTGGTGTGCCCCTATAAGGCTATGTATAGAAACTTAGAAGCTAACTAAAAACATCACTATAAGGAAGAGTAAAAGAAGACGTAGCAGAATAGCTCTGGATATAACCAAGTAGTTATATATCTTTTCTGAGTATATCAAAATATTTACACTGCATTTTTGTGCTTGTTATCTGGCTGTATTTGAGAAAGGAGATGAAAAGTTATGTTCACATTTGTTTCCTGTCTACTGCTACTGCTTGTATGACATTGTTACATTTTTCTGCAGTGCCTGAACAGGAAAAAGAGAACAATAAATAAGTTTTATGACTGGATAGAATTAGAAATACATTTATAAAACCTTGAACTCTAAATAAAACTGTATTTTTCAAAATATATCACTGACATTATGGCATAATAGTACTCGATCTACCACTTTGAATAAATAATGACATTAAAATAATGGAACTGGGATATCGATGAAATAATTCTCTTTCTTGACGATTGGATGCACTTCTTAGGACCTTAATGTAACTTTATAGTCTTAAACTAGAAACCTATCTCTAATTTTGGAATGAACTGAAAAGGAAGATGTATTTCTAATTCTAGAAAAGAGGTAGTATAATATTATACTATCATCTCCAACCTCCAATGCATGCTAATTCTTAGCATTATTTTTATCGATTAAAATAATTGCAAAAGAACTCTAAACGATGGTCGTTTTTCCATCTTAAGTGTCCACAAAAGTATTGCTAATAATTATAATGACTTTGAAAGAAATTACAAAGATTTGTGTTAGGGAGTAATTCTCTTGTACAAAACGGGGAAATATTCCATCAAAATGCCAATTCGCAACATAGAAACAAATTCACATAATATAGTTCTTGTGCTTAGCATTTGGTGTGATTGGAACTTCTAGACGCACTTGAAAATCTCGTTCATCTAACATCTTCTTACTGTAAACGCAATTTATTTAACTTACAAATGCAACATTTGGAACTCGAACACAATGCATCAAAAAATGAAATTGGGATAGGATGGAAAAAATCATTTTTTGACAAATGCACTTCTTAAGAACTTCATGTAACTTTATAGTCAAAAATTAGAAACGTATCTGTAACTTTGGGACATACTAAAAAGAAAAATATATACTTAATTTTGGAACGAACTAAAAAAAATGTGTATCCCTAATTTTGGAACCTAGGGAGTATAATATTATGATGAGGGCATGTCTAACTTGAATTCAAATGAAGGTTATGATTCGGATCCGGTAGGGTTAAATGTTTTCTAAGTCACTGTACTTTATGTCAACTTACAAATGGATCGATGAACTTTTTTTTCTTATAGTAAACTCACTGTACTCGACTTTTCTAACACAAAGTTAAAAAAAACCGTTAAGTCAGGTTGACTTTAACGGAAAAAGACAGCTAAGTTGCTGAGTTGTCCAAAAAAAAGCTGATGTGGCGTCTTTGTGTGACGTGATAGTAATTATGTGGATTTGGAGGAAATTTTTTTTAAAGAAAATGAAAAAAATATTTTATTAAAGTATAATATAAATTTAAAAAGTGTGCCAAAAAACAAGAAAATAAATAAATAATCTATTTAATTATTTTTGTAATTAATATCAAACAATAATTTATTTATAATTAAGCCATTTATAAAATACAAAATCCAAAAATATGCTAATTAAAATTAAGGGAATGTGAATTATATTTAGGGGAAATGAAAGAAAATTATAATAAATCGTAAAATTTAACAAAAAATACATGGTAGAAATTAAAAATAAAAAGAGTTATTTAGTTATTTTTATAATTAATAGAAAATATTTTTTATATAATTAATAACAAATATAATTGAGGAAATTATAAAAATTATAAAAATAAAAATCTTTTCAAATTAAAAATCTTTTCAAATTCAGACATTAAAATTATAATTGAGGCAATAATAATAAAATATTTGAAAATTATTATTATTATTATTATTATTATTATTATTATTATTAGGGTTAAGTTCAGATGACCACCTGGGGTTTGGGCGGTTTCCCACTTACCCACCTGTAGTCAGTAAAGCTACATTTAAACACCTGACTTTTTGAGGTAAAGTGAAAACGTCACTTTTTCCGTCTAAATTAACTGTGAGTTGACTAATGACTTATTTACCCTCCAATTTCACAAACAGAGCCCCTACTCCGGTGCTCCCTTTCATTCGACCCAAAGAAAAGAAAGAAAAATAGGCTCTCTCATCTCCTCCATTCCAAATTCAATTCAAGCATACCATAAGAAAAATACAATTAACAATTGAATTGGGGGAAACTTTGAAAGCAAATGCAGCAAGAATTCATCACAAAAAAGGACGTTTATGCGAGTGCCGAAACTAACTTTGCGACAGTCAGAATTCCAGAAACACAAATCTATATATACACTTTGCATATATATATGGATAATTACTCGAGGCTTTATATATAGATATATATATTACAAAAATCTATATCTTCCCATTTCTCTGTTATTTTCCCCTCCATGCGTCGAATTTTCACTCACAGTCATCGACTCCAAAGAGCTCATCAGCTCGGTTAGAGCATCTTTATAGCTCAAAACCTAATTCAACTCTACACATCCCAACCGATCCCCAAAACGAGAAATCGCTGAAATCACGCCCATCTTCTAGGATTTCATTGGAGAAACCGGCGGAGACAGCGATGGCGACATGGGTAGAGATAAATGGGACATTCCGATTAGGGTAGAAGTAGGAGAAGCAAAAAAGCAGATCTTCCTCTTACAATTCTCACTGTCTTTGCACGCCTCGGTCCTGTAGCGAGCCGGGTGAAGCCAACACTCAAACACCAGGTGGCATTAACTTCATGATTATCTCCCACATTTGCAGTAGCCGTGCGCGAACTTCAATGCAGCAGACGCGGTGTAGTAATGGTACCTTCGGGATCCTCCTGGCGAGCTTTCTCGGACGGGATGGGCGAAAGGCGGGCGGTCTAGTCGTGGTCATTTGCAGCATGAGCAACGCTGGCAAGACCTTGAACTCGTGAGATGCGAAATGATCGGAAGAGTAGGAATTGCCGTCGCGTCGTCAAGCGATTGTTGTGGGGGAGGAATTTCTGGAGGGTTTCATCGGCAGATCTGGGAGAATCCAAAAACATGTCGGGTTTTGCTCGAGTATTTTACGAGCGTCTTGAGGGGTCAGTTGGAGGTGCAGCGGTGGTGAATCAGCGGCGTTTGAGAAGGGGTCGCCGTTCTCGTCAGTTTTGAGAGAGAGGACGCATGGAGAGAGAAATGAGAGAGAGGAATGAGGTTTGAGGAAGATGAAGGGTAATTCGGACATTTAATTGTCTTTTTTGACTGTTATACTCCTCTCTCACGCGCTTTTGGCGTTTGACTTACACGCACGGTTAATTTAGACGGAAAAAGTGACGTTTTCACTTCACCTCAAAAAATCGGGTGTTTAAATGTAGCTTTACTGACTACAGGTGGTTAAGTGGGAAACCGCCCAAACCCCAGGTGGTCATCTGAACTTAACCCTTATTATTATTTCAATATTATTATTATTAATAGCCATTTTTCTTCTGATTACGAAGAAATTAAGAACATCAGATTGCGTATACATAGAATTAGAAAGTGGAGCCAAACAGAGGTGTCAGGAATAAGCATGTGAATGTTATTCCTATTTACATATTATTTGATTATGATATATATGAATGAATATGAAAGTATGCTTGCATTGAGAAAAGTTGTAAAGTCCTTTGATAGATAATAGAAACATGTGTACAAGGACTTAGAATGAATTGATCAAGTATGTTAGGTTGATCCTACATAAGCAAAACAAGCTTTGTAAAGTCCTTAAAAAGAAATGACGTACAAAGACTATAAACATCAAGCATGTTAGGTTGATCTTATGATGTAATAGATGAAGCATGTCGATCGCCGAAATCTTCGCTGAAATAAATCGAGTCCGCCGGAGAGTTAAAGAGAACTCGAGAGTCGTCGAGGCGTAATCGTAGTCTGCAAGATAGTAGATCTCGGAGTTAAATGAAGCGCCAGGAGAGACGAAGAAGGATTGCGATTGTGTCGAGTAGAACTTCCTCAGAGTCAAGTCTGCCGAGGAAGTCATGTTCGAGAATCGTGAGACACACGCCTACAAGTAAATAGAACATCCATAGAAGCCAGTCGTAAACGTAGACTACACTTGGAGTCGTAGAGTCTACCGATGCCGAAGCCAAGTCAAGAATCATAGACTACACTCTTGAGTCGTAGAGTCTATTGATTACATGCAGAGATCGTAGTCGAGCAAGATCAGATGAAGACATCGAGCACAAAGACAGAAATCGTAGAGTGTCAAGATCTGATCCCGAAGTCGTAGGGTCGTGACAACAAAAAGTCAATCGTAGAAAGTATAATCACGACCTCAACAGTTGTGCTCACAATGCCAAGGCAGAATCGTAGAGCTAATACGATTCTCAACGAATGAGCACTGCCAGCATATCCAAAGGAACCAAGTCTCTGGTTGGCACTGCAAAGATACAACCCATCTAAAAAAAACCAGAGAGCACTCAACGAATGACATGCAAGCTAACATAAGATCCAAGCACCAACCTAATTAGCATCAAGATTGAGTTGTGAAGCCATTCGAGATGAAGTTTTCCACAAGGAGATCAGAACAAGACTTCAGTAACTGACGAAGGAAAGTCAGCAAGTGCAGTAGCTGTCAAGCAGACAGAAGACAACGATCTTGGAAGCAACCAGGATCGTAGTGTTTGCCATACAAAGAAAGAACTGATGAAGTGCATACAGAGATCTTGGGCGCCTTACCAAGAACAAGGCTTAAGTGATTAAGCATTGGGTCAGTCCATTGATGATAAGTGAACGGGAGATCACAAGGAGAAAGCGAGCTGGACACGCCACAAATTTGAAGTGTCTTGCTATTCAGAAGGGGCCAGAACAAAGAAGTCAAGTCATCGAGATTCGAGAGCCGCTGAGGCAAATGAAGTGTGTCAAGGATCGCACAAAAGAAGGAAGACGTGTTCTACATTGAAGATCCAATCAACACTCTTCAAGATCGTAGTGTTGTCTCTACCAGTCAACATGACACTACGATCAGGTCCTTGAAGACATGCATCAGAATTGTAGAGTTCAAATAGCTGAAGACTGAAGCATTGGCAACGGTTCAGTCTGAAGGGTAATATTCGGACAAGTGCTTATTGAGAGCATCGATGCAAAAGGACAACCTCTAATCGAGAAATCAGGAGGAAATAAAGTCTTCAACCTGCCCGAAGCATAAAAGCAATATATCCGGCGAGGTAGGTGAAACGAAGAGATCGATGTCGTAAAGTCAAAATTAGTTATCATGTCACATCTGCAGTTTGCACCAAGCAACTCGAGATCTGTGAAGCATTTCAAAGAGCTTTCAACAGCTACTCTCCAACGAGAAGATTGGGAATGAGTATAAATCTGCTAGAGCTTCAAAGATCAAAGGTTGTTGGAGTTGCCGTGGTTGGAGAAAAGGTGGACTGTTCTAAACCATTTGAGACAGTGAGTCCGAAGGCTCACTCTACGATCCACCAAGAACACTTAGAGTCAAAGAAAGAAGTAGAAATGAGAGTTCTACAATGTAGAAGTGAGAGTTCTACTACATGAAGAGTGTTCTGAACTGCCGAGAGAAAGAAGAGCATTAATGACATCTTGATGTCCATCATGGGAAGACTCTAAGTACCATAGAGAAGAGCTCACAGTTGATAAGTGGATTTTATATACACTTATCCGGTAACTTTTACTTGAATTAATTGCTTATATTTATGTGTCCTAGTTACTTTTCATGAATTTTGTGTTCATTTTGTAGGTTATACGTTTGGGAGCGGTGTGAGCGACTATTAGTAAGGAAAATGCAAAGAAAAGCAATCCGAATATCATTTGGGATATCGTGTTCATTTCATGTTCTTGGCTTGGAACTTGGACTATGTTGTAGAGCTTCTTCTAAGCTTTCCGAAACATCTTGAATCATTCCAATCGGAGTTCGGATGCAAGAGTTATGATCTTTATACCAACAGACGTCGAACTTCGTTGTTTTGGTTAGCCAGTTTCTTAGCAGTCACTTCCAGACCACTTTCAGCCTTCATCCGTCCAGAATTTCTGAATCATCAAAGAATGAAAGTTGTAGATCTCGTCGATAGCTTTGATTTGATAGGTGGCAGGCCCCGTAACTCTTCCCGGATCAAAAGTTATGGCAATTTTACAATAGCACATTGCAGCAGAAAATCAACCTCGGCAAGACAATTTCTTCTTGTGCGATTTGACTCTGATAGCAAAAAGACGTGATTTAATACTTTACGGCGGTCGCTACCAACTTTAGGCCAATTCTTGCGGCGACGTGTGACGACAGTGTTGACCAAAGTCGATTTTTCATTAAACAAAGGCAATTGAAGCGTAACGGAGAGGGGGATTCAATTAGGGCTTATATATTAGACGTATTTTCATGATGTAAGAGACATTCCACCCCTTGGGGGCTAAAGCTACTATTGTTTTCTTTTCTTCTCTTTCTTTTTAGATTAGATTAGAACCCTAGATTAGATTAGAGTTGAAGGTTGAAACAATCGAAGAGCATTGGAAATTCAGAATTGGAGCAAGAGGAGAATCTCAGATTTGCATTCCTAATTCCCTAACTTCTCTTTACTTCTATCTTTATTTCTCAATGTGTAATCTATTGTGGATGATGGATTTTGATTCTATGATGAGCTAAACTCTATTTTGAGATTACAATGGATTCTATTGATTAGTTTAATCCGATATACTTCGTTGTTAACCTTATTGATTGCTATGGGATTGTCTATTAAGATTCATGCTTATTTGCTTAGTTGTTTGGCCATCAATTACTGGGATAACCCATATGAACTTGAAAGACGAAATATGGGTTTAGATTTGATCTTGATAGCTTGTGTTTGTATGTTCTACATGGTGATGGAATGTATGATTCGTGCTTAGGATAGACATACACCGAGGCATCGCTCATAGTCAATTGAGAATTTTGGGCTTAAACCCTAATTATTTGTAAATCACATAGACATATAGTGATTTAGGTAATTTGGGTGTTCATGTGTATTCTTTCAACTGAGGATTATATTTGATATGGGTATGGTACATCGAGAGATGGCTATATTTCACTTTTGTGTTCTCGACTAACAAACCGGTACAATTAGTTTGGCGTAACATGAAATGTATGGATTTGAATGAGTCAATAGATGAAATTGTAATCTCAGGTCTTTATTATCTAGTCTCACTCTAGGAATAGTTAGGTTTATTTAATTTCGTAGTTTAAATACAAAATATAATATCATTCGTTTAAATAAGACTGAGATGGTTATGGGTTAATGCTTGGTGAACTTTGTTAGTTAATTCTCCGTGGGAACGATACTTTACTTACTCTTTATTACTTGTTGACCACATATACTTACGTGTTGTGCGTAACTAGAATTTACCCAACAACAGTCATCTTAGCAAGTCCATCATGAGAAGGCATCAAGTATCAAGAAAGAAGATCACAAACGTCATCATGGTGGCAAGCATGAGAAAGTTTCTAAGTACCTAGCAGAAGAGCTTACAGTCATCTTAGAAAGCCATCATGTGCGCCATCACGTATCAAGAGGAATGATCTTCAAGGAAGTTCATCAAGGGATCATCAAAGGGGGTTAAGTAACTGAAGAAGCTGAGCATCATGCAACACTCAACTCCACTTCAAGGATGATCACGCCAAGCTGCTAAGTACATAAGATGTTCAAAGCATAAAGACATCTTAGCAGCTCAGCACTAACTCCAACAAACAAACAACTACAACAACAAGAAGTCAGGGCATGAGGGGTCCTTGTCTGGAGGGAATAAATGAAGTTCCAAGCCTGCTGGGCTTGAAGAGTTCCTAGGGAACTAGAGAGATTCCAAGGCTGTTGGCCTTGAAGAGTTCTTAGTGAACTGAAGTCCCAAGGCTGCTGGCCTTAAAGGAATCTTAGTGATTTGTAGTCTTGCCCTTCCTTAGTGGAAATTCTGCTAGTTGAAAGCAGAAGAGTGGATTAGGAGCTTGAGTCTCTGAACCACTTAAAACCCCTTGTGTCTTTTACTTTATGTCATTTACATTATGTCTATTAACTACTATAACTGATATATATGTTTTAACTGCTTACCATTGAACTAACTCTACGAACAATGTATGTATGATTATGAATATATCAATGAAGGGGATCTTTTACTTATTCCGATGTGCTAGAAAAGATTCTTATGTTTGTCATATGCTAAATTATGAGCAATACAAAATAAATCAAAAAAGTATTTGAAATTAAAAAGAATCTATTCAACCCCCCTTCTAGATCTATTGTGCCTACTGGGAACTAACAATTGGTATCAAAGCAGGTTCTCATGCTATATTCAAAAGCTAATCGCTTTGAGTCTGATCCTAGGAACAAACATTGTTAAGTTTAGTAGTAAGTAACGTGTTATATGCAAATGAGCTCACACGTTGGAAATATTGTGTACAGGTTAAATGTGTATATACACCTGAAGCTGCTCAGATTGGTTCATGTTCTTGACTGACATATCAACAAGACCAATCCTTGCTCATAGTCAATCTTGTAGTCTGACGACCAGGGTAGAAAGCTCAAGAGACATCCACAGAAAAGAGTCAAACATCCACCAGCTTGAAAAGATGAAAAGGCCATACATGCAAAGAAATGCTTATCCAGAGAAGAAAGAAGAACTTCTCAAACTTGTGTCTGGCCAACCAGCAGCTGGATGTAAACTTTGTAAACTGAAGGATGTCAAAGAACTAAAGATGTTGAGATTCTCCTAGCCTGCATCTTCAAGATCACGACTGATTGATTAAAGGCCAACAAGAGCAACAAGCTGTCAGGAGCAAATATGAAGCTATGCACATCAATGCCTAAACTCAGTATATTAAAGATAAATGACTGTTAAGTAACTGACAGTAAAAAGGTACGGTTCCTCACTATTATAAATATGTACATCATGAATGCACCTCCTTATGAACTATAACAGTATTCTGTCAAGGAGTCATAATCTACCTAAAAAGGTGAAGAGAGAAATTACCCTGAGGATGGAAACTCAATTGTCTATATACTTTCTCTCCATCCAAGTTTTAGGTTGAAGATGACATCTTGAAAGAAATCTGAAATGGGTCATAAGAGCATCACAGGCCAAATTAATTCTATGTGAAGTAATCTTTGCTGGTGGGTTAGTATGTATGTACAAACCTATGTTCTAAGTGTTTGACAACACACAGAGTATGATCAATTTTACAAGAGTATCTTGATGATTTGTAGAAACTGATCACCTCCATGAATCAACTAGATACACATAAATCGTAGAGTTGATTCTCACTCTGTGAACACTTAAACCTTGTAAACATAACCCAGCAAATGATGAAACCATCAAAGAAACAGGGTGTGTTATTAAAATGAAGAATCTTACACACACTCACCATCATGCATCTCAAAATGTATTATCTAAAACTAGTTGCATGCATGAATATGACTGTTGGTGATAAATGTGATGATTATCCAAATATGAGGAAAAGGGGTTTAGAAAACTAACCTAGCAGGACCCATTTAATTGTGGGTACCAAAAATATAAATGTATCTAACCTGCAGGTACTTGGTATGTCTGACCACACTAAGGAATGCTGAAGCAGAAGACTTTAGTCAAGAAGACTCAACCAGCAAAAGGCTAAGGACTGTTCAGAAATGATTCTGAGAAAATTCCTATATGTCCAAGCCTGTCCTTGAAGACCCGCTGAGCTAACCAAGAATAAAGCTCACATGGCTGCTAATCTGTATATGGAAGCAGGCCATTCAACCTAAGATGAAAAGGGTCTTATGTGCTCAAAAGTAAGCAAAGAATGCTATATGAGAAGAATCCTCAAAGAAGCTCACAACAGAGGATCATCGAGCATCAGTCTAGAGGAACTCATCGTGGAAGCAAAACTCAGCAAGAACAAGACTGTCAATGAAGACTGCGTTCGTAGTGCTGTCAAATGATCGTATAGAGTGATCAGTCCTGAAAATATCCATGCCTACGATACAAGGAGATTTAAGTGACAATGGTGATACCAGTCAGAAGGAGATATGCAAGGCTGCCCTCAAATGAACCTAAAGAAAAAGGAATCACATTTATCTAAGAAGACAACATCAACCATGGGGAGCAATGATCTGTTTAGGAACAACAATACTGAGATATACTATGAAGTAGAGTACCAGCTACAGAGTACCAAAACTTTGTGGCTGATGAACCAAATGAAAATCCATAATCAGTAGGAACGTCTCAAAACGTACTACTGATAACCCATCAGCCACCCAACCCAACATCGTGGAGTGCATGCGATCAAACCTCCGATTGTAGTGTAAGAGCAGGAGGACACCGCGATTACAGCAAGTGCAATTGTCTAAAGTTGGTAGAGGACCTCCCAACCAGAAAAAGTCAAATGAGATACCAGTGCAAATCACTTCTAAAGTATTTCATCTGGAAAGCGCCTCAGGGACAAACCTGACCCTTAGCTCACTCTATCTAAGAGTTAGGCCCTTCCTGAGCTACCTTGACCAAGAAGGAATGCCTAGTAAAGTTCATCTCAAGGACCAAGTCAGTCAACGATCGTAGAGTCGAAGTTGAAGAGAACTCCACGATCGTAGTGCAACCTCAGCGATCGTAGAAGCAGACTCGAAGATCGCAGTCCTACCAGAGGATACTCCAGCTCATAAGGAGCTCGGAAGGACTGGACAATTGCTCAACAATTCAGATTATGAGGAGATAAGTTCAGATATATCAGTGGTCAAGCTATGCAGTTTCAGAATGAGGATTAATGTCAAAACCACCCTCTGCAATATCTCACAATAGTTGATCGTTGAGTCAACAGAGGAAAACGTAGAGTCCATAGCTACTCTACCATGCTACTCTACGAACCAAAAAGGTCAACGGTCAATCCACGTCAATTAAACGTCTACTCTCCTAAAGGAAATATCTAAGCGAAAAGTTATGGGGAGTTCTGACTCATTCTTGGACTTCGTGCAACCAATGGTTGGTTGACACATCACCGATTATCAGAGTTAGAAGAACCGCATCATTAAGACAAATTCGAAATCTGCAAACAATTATCAGAAACCATCGAGCCTTTCTCCCTCCCATTTTCAAACCCTAGAATCCTCTCAAAAGCCAAAATCAATTAACCTTCCAGAGTCTTGCCCAAATCACAATCAGCCATCTCTCAAAAACTCCTCTGAATCAAATACCCATATTCCTCAAACTACTCAAATGGAAAACTGGCGAGTAATCACTGGCATTTAGCTCGGAACCAAGACGTTTGAAAAATCCGAAAAGAAGTTCAGGGACATTCTCGAACTTGTGAGGAAAGCTGGATTCTCAGAATGTCTTGAGGCTAGCACTCAAGTATATACTGAACTGGTCAAGGAATTCTACTTAAATGCATCCATAAATGCCGGAACCCTTTCAACCAAGGTTAAAGGTCAGTATCTTAAGCTAAAATCGTCTGATATAAATCAATGCTTAGGTTTCCCTGACCTAGGACTGAGAAACCTTGATGAGATCAACACTGAGCAAGAAAAGGAGATTATGGGGTACCAAAGGAGCCCCAGTCTAAAGGGTATAAAGAAAAAGGAGTTCCTTGAGGAATTTGAGTTCCTTGCTGAAATAGTAGGAAAATGCATACTATGCAAGGACACTACACACGACACGGTACTTGATCAACAACTAAAGATTATGTCTGCAATAGTTCAAAAAAGACGAATCAACTTTGAGGTTATCTTACTAGATCAAATCTTAAAATGGCTGGAAAAGGCTGAGATGAAGAAATCTACAGATAAACCCCTGACTAAGGTTTTTCATGGAAGACTACTGAGCATTGTGATGAAGAAGAAATTAGGAGGAAGAATCAAGGATGATGAGGGAGAACCTCTTAATGTTCACAAAGTAATGTCTCCACAACTATTTGTGAATTGGAAAAAAAACCCCAAGGAGAACAGAAGGCTGACAACTGGGAGCAGTAACAAGGCCTCTACAAAGAAGAAGAAGGCAAAAGAGGTAGAAAGCTATGAGTCTGATGACTCTGTACCAGCAGCAACCACACTAGCCAGAAAGAAATCCAGAGGTGTGAAGAAAACCAAGGCCCCATCAAGAAGTAGAAGTCTCTCCTCCAAAGACAAGAATGAAGAAGAAAAAGTCCTAACTGCTGAAACCACAAAGATGAGAAGTAACAGATTACTTCAAGGGCCATCCAACAAGAAAGCTAAGGTGATAATCAAACCAGCCTCAATTTCCCAAGATAGTACATCTGATGAAGAGGAGGATGTAGAATCAGAAGAAGAAAAGGCTGAGTCCTCACAGACCAAATCCAGCAGTAAATGTGAAGTTGGATTAATGAATGAAAATGCAGCATTTACTGATAAAGAAGAATGCTCAAGCCCCGTGGATAATCCTTAGAGCAGCCACTCTGCTGATGAAGAAGAGATTCAAGATGACCAAAGTTAATCCCCAATGGCAACTGCCCCAACAAGCCCAGATGATAGGTCAAATGATGTTGTTTCTAAAGAAGAAGAACATGCCCCTTCCAATCCTGAAAGCCCCCATGACGGCTCAAGAGGTGATGAGTCCAAAGAAGAAGGGTATGTTCTTATCAGTGCTGAACCTCAAGGAAGTTCATCTGATGATCCAAAGGCTTCAGAGTCTGAAGAGGAAGAAGAGTCTGACTCTCCCATAGCTGAACCTCCAAGGAGAAGGAAGAGCTACAGACTACAAGCAAAATTTGCCTCCAAAAAGAGAAGTGATCACTCCAATGATGTCATTGACTTAAGTGATGATGAGTCTGTATCACAAGAAGTAGGTGCTGAAGAAGGATCCAGTGATGAAGAAGATGAATCAGAAGAAAATCTTGCTGAAGAAGGTTCTGGAAATGAAATGCAGCAAGAAGGATTCATTGATGGAAATGATCAGAAAGTCTCAGGCTCCGAAAGAGAAGACATGGAGAAAGATTCTGATTCTGCACATCAGGAATCAGAAGAACAAGAAGACTATCCAGTTCTCTTTCCCGCAAGGATTAACAAAAGAATAGTGGTGGAAGTCTCAAATGAACTACCAGAAGCACCTCCCGAGAGATGGGTGAACTATGGAGATGAACAGCTCAAGGTGGTAAGGATGACTACATTTGATATAGTTAAAAATTGGAACAACATGGAGCTAGACTGCACGACCATCCTCTACAATCTTGATGATCTGCTTATGAGATGGTTTTTCCAGTGGATGCCTTGGCTAAAAGCACTTACTGAAAAGGATGGAAGTTACTTCAGCTGGTGTTACTCTCATTTTCCAAGCATGGAGCTGGTAGCACAAAACTTCCCAAGGGTGAAGAAGTTTGCCACCAAATTGATCACAAACCAGCCTCACTACAAGGTCTATAGACATGCCGACAATCACTATATCCCCTACGATCGTAGAGTGGACTCTCAAGGAAAAGGATCATGACCAAGGAGATGATCGTAGAGTCCGTTCACTCTATTACTGATGGTGTTCAAGTTCAATACCAGAAGCCTCCATCAGCTCAAGCACTACTAACCAACATTCCTTCATCCTCAACTAGTGATTGGAACTCAACTCAACGATTCTTCAGATTCTCAACACCTTCGAAAATATGTCCAAGGATGCAGATCGTAGAGTTCAATCTGATGCTTGACAGGAGACTGCTCAACTAGATAATCAAGTATCTGTGGAGAAGGAGCTGATGAAAAATTTTGGTGAACTAATTGAGAAGATGTCTCTATTTACTGAAGAGTCAAAGAAGCTGACAACAACAGAAGATAACTCAGTTCAAGAGAGACTCCAAGCAACAATAGCTGATGTATCTCTCAAAATCAGAGAAAGAGATCACATCTATCTAAAGGCCATGAATGATCAGAAGGCAGAAGCTCTACGAGCACAGAAGGCAAATGAAGAGCAGATCCAAGTCCTCTCTGACAAGATTGACAACATGAATCAGTCCTTCTCAGTGCAACTTGAGCTAGGACAACAAGAACTCAAGTTTGAAGTTGTTAACTCCTCTTATCTGATGGAACAACTTATGTCCAACATGGAGCAGCTCTCCCGAGTGATTAATGACAAAAAGGGAGAGAAAAAGAGGCATAGAAAGAGGCAGAGCAAGAGGCAGTCAAGGAAGAGCAAGAAGATCAAACAAGAGAAGAATTCAAAGAAGCAAACAACAGAAGAAGATGCAGAGTCATCATCTGAGGGGGAGCCAAAGAATGATGAGCCTATGTACGCCGAAGTTGAGGGGGAGCTAGAAGGAAAAGAGAAGCATACATCTGAGGGGGAGCAACGCAAAACAGGAAAGTCATCATCCCAAGGGGAGAAGGAGCACAAAGAACAAACAGATGATTAGCTGATCAACAAACATCCTGGAAGCATACATGGAGCCATAGAGGTACATCTCTAACTAGTTAGGTATGTTCTGGATCCAGGATGTAAAATGTCAGTATATTAAATTCCACATCATTATAAATGACATTCATGATTATCTGTTTTAGAAATACAGTTGCTCAATGTATATAAGATTCATTCATAACATGCATATGCACTTATTTTTTTTGTCATAATCAAATAGAGGGAGATCGTCAGGAATAAGCATGTGAATGTTATTCCTATTTACAAATGATTTGATTATGATATATATGAATGAATATGCAAGTATGCTTGCATTGAGAAAAGCTGTAAAGTCCTTTAATAGATGATAGAAACATGTGTACAAGGACTTAAAATGAATTGATCAAGTATGTTAGGTTGATCCTACATAAGCAAAACAAGCTTTGTAAAGTCCTTAAAAAGAAATGATATACAAGGACTATAAACATAGAAAGATCAAGCATGTTAGGTTGATCTTATGATGTAATAGATAAAGCATGTCTCGATCGCCGAGCATTGCACCGAAATCATAGATGCATCGGGGAGAGTTAAGGAGAACTCAAGAAGAGTCATCGAGGCGTAATCGTAGTCTCGCAAGATAGTAGATCTCGGAGTTCGTAGACTGCCAGGAGAGACGAGGAAAGATCGTAGTGTGTCGAGTAGAACTTCCTCGTAGTCGAAGTCTGCTGAGGAAGTCATGTTCAGAATCGTAGAGACAGCCTGCCTACGAGCCGAACAACATCCGCCAAGCCAAGTCGAAGCGTAGACTACATTCGAGTCGTGGCGTCTCACCGATCTAGAAGCCAAGTCAAGGATCGTAGACTACACTCTGAGTCGTAGAGTTTATTGATTACATGCAGAGATCGTGGTTGAGCAAGATCAGATGAAGACATTGAGCACAAAGACAGAAATCGTAGAGTGTCAAGATCTGATCCCGAAGTCGTAGGGTTTGCACAGCCAAAGCTGAATCGTAGAGTGCAGAACTACGACCTCAATAGTTGTGCTCACAATGCCAAGGCAGAATCGTAGAGCTAATACGATTCTCAACGAATGAGCACTCCCAGCATATCCAAAAGAACCAAGTCTCTGGTTGGCACTGCAAAGATACACCCCATCTAAAGAAAACCAGAAAGCACTCGACGAATGGCATGCAAGCTAATAGAAGATCTAAGCACCAACCTAATCAGCATCAAGATTGAGTTGTGAAGCCGTTCGAGATGAAGTCTTCCAGAAGGAGATCAGAAGAAGACTTCAGTAACTAACGAAGGAAAGTCAGCAAGTGCAGTAGCTGTCAAGCAGACATAAGACAACGATCTTGGAAGCAACCAGGATCGTAGTGTTTGCCAAACAAAGAAAGAACTGATGAAGTGCATACAGAGATATCTTGGGATGACCGAAGAACAAGGCTTAAGTGATTAAGCATTGGGTCAGTCCATTGATGATAAGTGAACGGGAGATCACAAGGAGAAAGCGAGCTGGACACGCCACAAATCTGAAGTGTCATGCTATTCAGAAGGGGCCAGAACAAAGAAGTCAAGTCATCAAGATGTCGAGATTTGTTGAGGCAAATGAAGTGTTGAAGCCTTTGCATAAAAGAAGGAAGAGGTGTTCTACATTGAAGATCCAATCAACACTCTTCAAGATCGTAGTGTTGTCTCTACCAGTCAACATGACACTACGATTTGGTCCTTGAAGACATGCAACAGAATCGTATAGTTCGAATAGCTGAAGACTGAAGCATTGGCAACGGTTCAATCTGAAGGGTAATATTCGGACAAGTGCTTATTGAGAGCATTGATGCAAAAGGACAACCTCTGATCGAGAAATCAGAAGGAGAAAATAAAGTCTTCAACCTGCCCGAAGCATAAAAGTAATATATATCGACAGGTAGGTGAAACGATGAAGCTACTTGATGATCGAGAAAGTCAGAAAAAGTTGTCATGTCACATCTGCAGTCTGCACCAAGCAACTAGAGATCTGTGAATCATTTCAAAGAGCTTTCAACGGCTACTCTCTAATGGGAAGATTGGGAATGAGTATAAATCTGCTAGAGCTTCAAAGATCAAAGGTTGCTGGAGTTGTCGTGGTTGGAGAAAAGGTGGACTGTTCTAAACCATGTGAGACAGTGAGTCTGAAGGCTCACTTTACGATCCACCAAGAACATTTAGAGTCAGACAAAGAAAGAAGTAGAAGTGAGAGTTCTACAATGTAGAAGTGAGAGTTCTACTACATGAAGAGTGTTCTGAACTGCTGAGAGAAAGAAGAGCATTAATGACATCTTGATGTCCATCATGGGAAAACTCTAAGTACAATAGAGAAGAGTTCACAGTCATCTTAGCAAGTCCATCATGAGAAGGCATCAAGTATCAAGAACGGAGATCACAAACGTCATCATGGTGGCAAACATGAGAAAGTTTCTAAGTACCTAGTAGAAGAGCTTACAGTCATCTTAGAAACCCATCATGTACAACAATCACGTATCAAGAGGAATGATATTCAAGGCAGTTCATCAAGGGATCATCAGAGGAGGTTGGGTAAATGAAGAAGCTGGGCATCATGCAACACTCAACTGCACTTGATCACGCCAAGCTGCTAAGTACATAAGATGTTCAAAGCATAAAGACATCTTAGCAGCTCAGCACCAACTCCAACAAACAAACAACAACTACAACAACAAGAAGCCATGGCCTGAGGAGTCCTTATCTGAAGGGACTAAATGAAGTTCAAGCTCATCTTGGGCTTGAAGAGTTCTAGGGAACTAAAGAGATTCCAAGGTCACTTTGGCCTTCAAGAGTTCTTAGTGAATGAAGTCCCAAGGTCTTTGGCCTTGAAGGAATCTTAGTGATTCGAGGTCTTGCGCCTTCCTTAGTGGAAATCCTGCTAGTTAAAAGCAGAAGAGTGGATTAGGAGCTTGAGTCTCTGAACCACATAAAACCCCTTGTGTCTTTTACTTTGTCATTTACATTATGTCTATTAACTGTTATAACTGCTATGTATGTTTTAACTGCTTACCATTGAACTAACTCTACGAACAATGTATGTATGATTATGAATATATCAATGAAGGAGATTTTTTATTTATTCCGCTGTGCTAGAAAAGATTCTTATGTTTATCATATGCTAAATTATGAGCAATACAAATAAATCAAAAAAGTATTTGAAATTAAAAAGGATCTATTCAACCCCCCTTCTAGATCTATTATGCCTACTGAGAACTAACAAGAGGGAATATATATAGGGAGAGAAGGAAACTAAGATCATGGCCATCGCCATCTTCACCACAAACTCAGAAGAAGAAAAAAACACCATGATATGTATTGAAAGCTTGGACAGATCGTACTTCAAACGAAAGTAGAAGAGTATGAATAGTAGATTATGGGGATTTTTGTATGAATAGTAGGGGGTTCTGATTTTTTGCGAGCTGGAAGAGGAGTAATGATTTGATATGGTGGATCTCTTATGGGTGTGGGATTTTAGATTTGCTGGTGTTGAGGGTTTTGGAGGCTGGATCTTGTTCGGATCTAATTCTTTTTTGAATCACTTTTCGAACTGTTCATGCTGGAATATGGGCTTTCTGGGCTTTGATTTATTTCCGGTGGTTTGGTTATGTGGCCCTATTGGGTTTCATGTTTCACGTCGATTCGGTGTGCTTTGTGACAATATGGGTTCTTGTTAGCATATCCAGATTTGGAGTTTCAAATTGATTTAAATTGAAGTCTCTCCTCAATGGGTCTAATTAATTTGTGGATTTCCCAACTGATTCTTTATGCTTATTGTTGTCTCTCTTTGCAGAATCAATTAGGTGTTTGTTTTCTTAGTCTTTAATGATTATGTTCTAGGTTGACCCAAGCTAGGTCAGTTCTCTCTCTTGGCTGAGGTTTGATTGAGTTTGTCATGGCCAGATGGTTTGGTCGTGGTTGCTAGTTTGGGATCCTCTGTGTTGTACAATTTTCTGGTTGTGGGTTTTACGTTGATGATGACGATCTTGAAGAAGATGAAGTTTTAGAATAAATAAAATAATTTTTTAGATATAGTTCTTTGTGTTGTTTTTTGGTTAAATGATATAAATATTAATGTTTATTTTATTATTATTTTTTGTTTGATTAATTAACATGTTGTTTTATTTAATTTTTAATTTTATCAAATAATTTTTATTTTAATTTTATTAATTAATAAATGTGCTCTTTTTACACTAACTATGCTCTTTTTAATTGATAAAATTACAATAAAAATTAATTGATAAAATTAAAATAAAAATTATTTGATAAAATTAAAAATTATTTGATAAAAATTATTTGCATGTAAAAGTACAAATTTATTTATCCTAGTTAGAAAGAAAAAAAAATTATCACCAAATTGACTCAATTATAATTTTAATGTCCGAATTTGAAAAGATTTTTAATTTTAAAATATTTTTAATTTTATAATTTTATAATTTCCTCAATTATATTTGTTATTAATTATATAAAAAAACATTTTCTATTAATTACAAAATAACTAAATAACTCTTTTTATTTTTTAATTTCTACCATGTATTTTTTGCTAAATTTTATGATTTTATTATAATTTTCTTTCATTTCCCCTAAATATATTTCACATTCCCTTAATTTTAATTAGCTTATTTTTGGATTTTGTATTTTATAAATGGCTTAATTATAAATAAATTATTATTTGATATTAATTACAAAAATAATTAAATATTTTTTTATTTATTTTCTTATTTTTTTGGCACACTTTTTAAATTTATATTATACTTTAAAATATTTTTTTCATTTTCTTCATAAAAAGTTTTCCAAATCCACATAATCCTTTGCCATGTCACACAAGAGGGCCGCACAATTTTTTTTTTTTTGAACAACTCAAATAGATTTAGTTTGTTTTTTTCACGAAAGTCAACCTGACTTAACGGTTTTTTTAACTTTGTGTTAGAAAAGTCGAGTACAGTGAGTTGACTGTAAGAAAAAAAAGTTCAGTGACTCATTTGTAAGTTAACATAAAGTACAGTGACTTATAAAGCATTTAACCCGGATCCAGTATAAGTACCTGTTGGACCCGTGACGAGAGGTCGAGCTAAAAAGTTCAAGGAAGATCTTATGGGCTTGATGCAAACAATGTGGAGTGAGAATGGTTTGACATGCTCTAAGATGGTTGAAAGTGATCCTAAGCTCATCAATGTGATCGAAGTAAAGATATCAGATTAGGTGGATCACGTCAAGACATGCATGTTGAGTCAAAGGATTGAGAATCGGCACAGTCTGACAAGCGCGACTGCGACGCTTTGCAGACTTAGAAAATAAAGGACTTCGCCCTGGCGAGCTCACCAAGACTTTTGAATTTGCACCGGTGAGTTCCTCTCTGTATTTTGTCGCCCCTACGCTTTCCGAACTCGCCTCGGTGCCTTCCACTCTGTCTGAGCCAAACCACCAGTGTGGCCGCGCCACATGGGAAATTCTTTTGGCGCTTTTTTTAAGGCAGATGCGTTTTGACAGATTTGGGTCGTGGATTTATTTCCTAAACTCAATCTTTTCAGTTTATTATTAGATATCTACTATAACTAGGATATTAGATTAGAGATTTGATTCCAAAACACTTGTAATTCCATATTGGGATTCTAGGGTTTCAAGTTATTATTATTTAAAGGCTTATTGATGTAATTGACATATTTTATTCAATCATATTTAGTTTATCAACTCTTGTGAGAATTATTCTCTACTTTTGATTCTTTAAAGAATTTCTAAGCTAATTTCTTAATTGTTCTTTGAGATTCAATTTGACTTATCATACAATAATACATAGTTGTGTGTGGCGTCTTCTACCGCATCAATCATCGATTGTACTGAGGTTCCTGTTTCAATATAAACATGGGGTGAATGTGTCGTTGGTGTTCCATTCGACGCTAATTGAATTGCTTGATCGATTGTACTAAGGTTCTTGTCTCAATATAGACGTTGAGTTGAGGTGTCTAGAGAGTTCCACTCTATCAACTTTGCTAGAAACGATATGGGCGACGACCACCTCACGCAAACTTGTTGTGGAGTCCATCATTTTGTATCAAAGCTAAGTCGTCTAGCGAGTTATCTATCTTTAATTCTTCTGTTTGAAAATGTTTGGGTAAAAAAAATACAGAAAAAAAAAATTCAGATTTCAATTTTCGTCGAATTGCATAATATTGTGAGAATGCATACCTTCTATATTTTGTTTCGTGACAAGTTATTTTTGAGTTGATTAGTAAAATCGAGAATTTTGTTAGGTAAATTCAAAAAGAACCTATTATAGAGAATATTTAGAGGAAAAGCCTTAGTAGTGAAATTAATTGAGGGTAAAAGCTAAATTTTGAGCGCATACACGAACGAAACCATTGATTCGAGCGAAACGCGTAAGGGAGTGGTGAGAAAATTGTTTTCTACTAACCCTTGTTTTGCAGGAAACATGTCTAGCTCCTAAGATAAAGGACTTATGAGGATCAACCTTCCACGACCTTTGATATGAAGTTCATGATGGAAGCCATGAATAGAGATTGGAATAGAAAATGGGAAATGTTGAATGATTGTTTTGATCAGTTAAGTGAGACATGGGGAGAATAATCTCAAAATACTAATGGAACGCATAAAAAGGGAAGAACACAACAAAATGATGCTAGGGAGGAAGAAACTTACGGTGATGGTGGGATTAGTGAGGAAGAGGATCGTGAATCCGATTTCAGCCATCAAATGCAAAGAGGTGCTAGAGGAAGAGGGGGTTGAAATAGAGAATATGGTAACTTGGATAGCATTAAAATGAAAATATCAGCTTTCCAAGGAGGGAGTGATCCTGAGGCATATTTAGTATGGGAAACGAAGATGGAGCGTATTTTTGACTATCACAACTACTCAGACCTTAAGAAAGTCAAGATGGCCGCCATATTAACATGGTGGGATCAACTGAAAGCCAACTGGAGAAGGTGTAATGAGCATCTGATTGCAACTTGGGGGGAATGAAGGCTATAATGAAAAAGAGATTCGTGCCGGCCTACTACCACCGGGAGATAATTGGCAGCTTACTAGTTCTGAAACAAGGAAGTCAGAGCGTGGAGGATTACTACAGGGAGATGGAAATATTGATAGCCAGGGCTAATTTAGTCGAGGATAATGAAACAAAGATGGATAGGTTTTCGGCAGGATTGAATTGGGAAATTGGGGATTTGGTTGAACGGCAACATTATCTTGAGTTGGAAGAACTGGTACACATGACTATCAAAATTGAGAAGCATCTTAAAAGGAGAGGTGGCCAACGTTCAAATTCTACCACAAGTTCCTCATGGAAATCTAATGTTGCAAAGCGCGAGGAAAAAGCCAACTATGAATAAGCCGAAAGTGGAGTTCAAACAAGGAACGACTAACAACGGGATGCAAGGTAAAACTGACCAACCTTCGTTTAGTCGCAATCGAGATATAGTTTGCTTTAACTGTCAAGGCAGGGGACATATTTCTAGTCAATGTCCAAATCAAAGAACTATGTTGTTGCTTGACAATGGAGAGGTGGAAACCGAGGGAGAAGAAAGTGACACCGATTCTATGCCACCACTAGAGGAGGTTGATGATAGGGAGGTTGTTATGCATGGCGAGATAGTGGTTACGAGGAGAGCACTTAGTGCACAAGTAAAAGAGGGCAGTTTGGAGCAGTAGGAGAATTTATTCCATACCAGGTGTCTTGTGCAAAGGAAAATTTGCTGCACCAACGTGACAAGTACGACCATGGTAGAAAAATTAGGATTGTCAACAACCAAACATCCTCAACCATATAGTTTGTTATGGCTTAATGATAGTGGAGATGTGAGGGTGACAAAGCAGGTGTTGGTACCGTTTACCATTGGAAAATATTCGGTTGAAGTTTTGTGTGATGTGGTTCCTATGTAAGTTGGTCATTTACTACTTGGGAGACCGTGGCAATTTGATAGGCTTGTGAAGCACGATGGTTTTACCAATGAATACTCTTTTGTACAATAAAAGGAAAGTTACCTTATGTCCTATGTCACCACAACAGGTGCATGAGGATCAAATTCATTTGCAAAAAGATAATGTTAAAAAAAAGAGTAAAGAAAAGAAGAATCCAGAAAAAAATAAGAGAAAAAGAAAGAAGAAAAGAAAACAAACATTTTTGCAAAAAAAAGTGATGTGAGAAGAGTTTTGGTTTCTAAACAGCCGATGATTTTACTTCGGTATAATGAGGCGCTTTTGAATACTAACGCTAATGTTTCTTTGCCTAGTGTTGTTACATCTCTTTTGTAGGAGATTACACAAGGATTACAACCAATGCAGGAAATCGAACATCAAATTGACTTTGTTCCTGGTGCGACCATTTCAAACCGTCCAGCTTATCGGAGTAATCCCGAGGAGACGAAAGAGTTACACATGCAAGTTGACGAACTGTTAGAGAAAGGGTTCGTGAGGGAAAGTATGAGTCCATGTGCATCCGATGATCCTACTGCCAAAAAAAGATGGAAAATGGAGGATGCGCATCGATTGTCGAGCGGTAAATAATATTACGATAAAATATCAGCATCTCATTCCTCGTTTAGATGACATGTTGGATGAATTACATGGGTCTTGCATATTTTCTAAACTTGACTTAAAGAGCGGTTATCATCAAATAAGAATGCAAGAGGGTGATGAATGGAAAATAACGTTTAAAACAAAATATGGTCTTTATGAATGGTAAGTGTTACCTTTTGGTTTAACTAATGCACCTAGTAGTTTCACGAGTCTAATGAATCATGTTTTGCGTCCATTCATAAGAAAATTTGTTGTTGTTTACTATGATAATATCTTGATTTATAGCAAAAACTTGGAATATCATGCATTACATTTAAAATCTGTTTTAGATGTACTTAGAAAGGAAAAGTTGATTGCTAATATGGAAAAATGCACGTTTTGTTCGGATATAATTGTTTTTCTTGGCTTTGATGTGAGTTCACAAGGAGTCCAAGTTGATGAGGAGAAAATACGTGCTATTCGAGATTGGCCGAGTCCAAACAATGTGAGTCAAGTGCGAAGTTTTCATGGACTCACAAGTTTTTACCGGCATTTTGTTCGAAATTTCAGTGAAATTACAACACCATTAACTGAGGTTATCAAGAAAAGTGTGGGCTTACCTTGCCTAACTTTGCTAAAACTTTTGAAATTGAGTGTGATGCTTCAGGTTTGGGAATAAGGGCTGTTTTGATGCAAGAAGGGAAACCAGTGACGTATTTCAGCGAAAAATTGAGTGGGGCAGCTTTAAACCATCCTACTTATGACAAGGAGATGTACGCTTTGGTTAGAGCATTGAAGACATGACAACGTTATATGTGGCCCAAGGAGTTTGTGATCCACACTGATCATAAATCATTGAAATATTTGAAGGGTCAACATAAGTTAAACAAGAGGCATGCACAATGGATGAAATTTATCGAGACATTCCCATATGTAATTCGATACAAGCAAGGTAAGGAAAATATCGTTGCAAATGCTTTGTCTCGTAGGTATGTGTTGTTAAATACTTTTGATACGAAATTGTTTGGTTTGAACAAATCAAAGAATTGTATGCAAATAACCTTGACTTCGGTGAAGAGTTTAAAACTTGTGAAAAGAGTATTGTAAATACTTCAAAATTGATGGTTTTTTGTTTCGTGGTAATAAATTGTGTATACCTGCAAGTTCTTTACGTGAATTATTGGTCAGGGAATCACAAAGAAAAGCTTATTCTTCCTTGCCTATATATTCTCTCTAAAGAAGCATTTTCTCTCTTCTACTCAAAGTTCTGATATTTTGCAGAAGAGAAAATTAGTCAAAGTATTTGAGATAACTTGTTGAATTAATTTATTTAAACTATCTCATACTATATACATATAGATATAAAAATATAAATTGTTATACAAATTTATATATATATATATATATATATATCATCTAATTATATCATATAAAAAGTCAGTACTTAGATACTGATAAAATTCAGAGATACACCTCTTGAGAGAAGGAATCATCTTAACGGTCTTTAAAATCCTAAGTGACCTTTTATTTATATAATTTATTTATATAAATATCGTAAAGTGGATCAGTACTTGGATACCGATATAATTCAAAGATGCACGTCTTGAATGAAGGAATTATCTGAACGGTTTTTAAAATCCTACGTGGTCTATCGAAAATATTTATATAAATATTAGTTGTGAAACTTTAAATTTTATCAGTACTTAGATACCGATACAATTCAAAGATAGTCCTTCAAATTAAGGAAATCATCTGAAGGGTCTTTAAAATCCTAAGTGACCATATTTAACGTATTCACATCATAAATCAAATATATTATTATATATATTTGAGTGAAACAAATTTATTTGTTATATCAAGTATTTTTTACTTGATTTTTTTATTATATTTGATATATGTCATCACAAGTACTTGAACACAAATTCATTAATTCATAAAATACTTGTTGCATAATATAAAAGTTATTTAAACTTTTATATCACAAACTTCATTGAATATATCTACTTAAAAAGAAGAATATCAGTCACTATAAAAGTTATTTAAACTTTTATATCTGAAATTAATGTTATATCCGTTTGACATAGAAATACATTCTTTATTTTTAAAGGAAAAGTAAACATTTATAAATCTACACTAAATTATATATCTGCTTATATAGAAACATATTTGATCTAAGCTTAATTTTATATATTTGCTTAAATAGAAGCATATTCACACAAGTATAAAAGTTGCATAAACTTTAATAACATGACATTTTAATATATATCTGCTTCCACAGAAGCATATCATATTTGAATTTTTATCTTATCTTTAATTATTATCTACTTATTTGAGAAGCATTAAATATAAAAGTTATTGTGAGGTAAGGGAAAGGTTGTCGTTTCAAGATCAGATCATAAAGTAGAACACAATTCAAAGGAAATGTGTAACTTATAAGCTTGAGAGAGGAGCTGGGAGCTTGTTGTCCAAGATAGTTAGTTGTGTATAGTTAGAAGTTGATCTATAAAACTTTGTAAGGATTTCTCCGCATGTTGAAGGAGTATTTATTACTAGGAGTAATAGGATCTCAAGTCCTGAAAAGAAACTTGAGGCTGGACGTAGCAACATACTCAGGGGTGTATATTGTGAACCAAACAAATCTCTGTGAATTGTGTGATTGAATTTTTACTGTCTTGCATATTAGATTGTAACACTGCAAATTAATTAGCTAAAAATTCAAAAAGGTCTTTTAATCAGTAATAATCAATTCAACTCCTCCTAGATTATTATTGAACTTTCACTTGTCGTAGCTTATTTAACTAACAAATGCAGTGTTAGAGGCTTAAACGCAACGCAACGCAACGCAACGCAACGCAACGCAACGCAATACACCAAAATGGAGTGATGCGTTTGGGCGTCCAACGCACCAAATGCTGCGTAATGCACCAAATGTTGCTCCAAACGCAGCAGACACGTGACAAACCAATGATCAATCACATACACAATTTTAGGGAAGATTAGAAACATTATCTTTAGTTGTTGATGATATTATATGATTATGTATCTATCAAGGGGCGGACCTATGCATGGGCAGCATAGGCACCTGCCTATGCTGGGTTTCTTTTATAGGTATAGGGGCAGGGGCAGATATGTAATTTAATATGCTTAAGGGGGCAGCTATGTAATTTAATAAGTTAAAAGGGACAGATTAATGGAAGAGTTAAACTTAAAGGAGGCAAAAAAAATTCATTAGTACTCTAAATACAACTGTGCAAGTACAGACTACTATGGTCTATGGCACTATCTCTAGGCTTTTAAAAGGTAACTAAATTAGGGCTTTTAAAATAGGGCTTTTTTTGTTTGATAATTTAAATTTTGTAGTTTGTTTGAATTTGTTTTTGGTTGGGGACTTGGCTTAAACCCAATTTAATTTATTTGATGTATTTGGCAATGGATCAACTCATTAATCAAATAAAATGTTTCTGCAATAAAGTTCATCTTTTCAGTTCCCAATTCGAAATTTATGGGTATTTTGGATGTTGAATTATTTGTTTTGGGGGTTATTTATCTTATGTGATTTTTAATGAAATTTTAGGATTTCAAATTTTTACCACTCCAACAAGTTATAGGACCCAGTTTTGGTTTGTTTCTTGTTCATATAATTTTCTTTTTCTTTTGACCCATTTTCTTCAGTTTCCTTTCAATTTTTACTAATAATTGATTTTATACTTTTATTGCAGCAGGTTACACTAACCAGTAACCAAGAAGGGGTTTCATCATTGATTTGAAAGGGGGAATTTTGTTGCTTAATTTTAACATTTATTCTGGAAATGCTAAATTTAAGTAGGTCAAGAAATCAAAAGGGTTAATCGATCTATGTCTTTAGGAGGTAATTTATTATTGCATTTTGTTTCAACATCTGAGATTTGTTCTGCAATTGTCTTTCAATATTGGGAGTTAATTTATTATATAACTTGAGGCATCCAAATCATTTTGTTTCCTTCAGTTCTTCCATCGACATATATTCTAGCAAATAGTAATAATTTGCATCTGCGACAACAATTTATGTGATTGAACTGCTATTAACATGTATCCTTCAGTTCTTTTTGACTGAGATTACATTTTGTATGGTATGTATAGATTATTAAGTGTTTGTTCATTGTGTTTGAGGAGTAAGTATTGATTTTCTTTTCCTTTTTTTCGTTGTATGATATTTAAAGTCATATCCTCTTTAGGATATTAGGACGTGTATAATGCAATTGTTGAAAATCTCTTTAATGCAAATTTGTGTTGAAGTTTTGAAATTAATTCATGATTCTGTTTGAATATAGAAAATAAATTTGGTTTGAGACTTTGAAAAATCCGCCCCTGCTGGGAAACATTTCTAGATTCGCCCCTGTATCTATCATAGGTCAAAGGTAAAGAAGAGATAAAATATAGTACCTGTAATCTCTTATTTTCGTTTGAAACTTTTGCATGCGTTGTTCAAACAACTTTGGTTCTTGTAGTTTTCGTTTTTGTGCGTGTAATCTTGATATGTTGTCCTTTGGTTCTTGATTTTTAACAGCTTCAACCTTCTCTATCTCATCCACATTTAAGCATTCATCCTCAGATAATGAAAGATACGAAACTATCAAAACAAGATTTAGCTCTGTTAGAAAAGATGAATTCGGACTCAAATATGAAGAATCTCTTTCACCATTCTCTCCATGTCTTTCTTCCTCTTCTATTTCCCTCTTTTCATCTTCCTGAATATTTTCCATAGCAAGTTCTGCCATTTTAACTTGCCACAATTTTGTCGTCAAAACAATAATAATACAACCTGAGACAAGTTTACAACGGTTTTAGTAAGGGATATCAATTGCAACCATATTTGATGGGGATCGATTATGTTATATTCACACAATCACTCCGTTCCATTATCATCTTCTTTCTTTTGACAATTTTAAGCGTACTAAGGATTATTAAGGTAAAAAATTTCCCCATAACAAGATTTAGAAAATTCACAGTTTAGAAATTAAAAAAGAGTAAAAAGTTGAAAGTTAAAGTTACTCTAATATTGGGACAAGGTAATCCATAATCAATGAACTTACGGAAATATAAGGCATACGTCCAAATATGAAAGACAATTTAAGCATATTAAGGATTGTTAAGGAGCACAATTTTTTCCCAATAATAAAATTTAGAAAATTCACAATTAAAATAAAAATTAACAATCTACGCGCAAGTTTGACTAGAAAAATATCAAAAGACCAAATTGACTCTAATTTTGGGACATGATTATCCATACTAATCAGTGAACTTATCAAAATATAAGGTAGACATACAGATATTAAGGACAAGGTTAAGCATATTAAGGATTGTCAAAGACTAATTAAGTAATTTTTTTCCAATAACAAAGTTTAGAAAAATCACATCATAAATAAAAATAAAAATATTCCATATTAGAAGAAACATAAAGAATCAATTTAACTGGGTGATGTGGGTACTCAATGATTCAGATATATCATCAGGATCAAAAGTCTAAAAGTACGAAATCTGTAACAATAAATTTTTCAGAAATTTACCCATAAATACTCCCAAATAGAACGAGCAATAAAGTAGAGAATTCAGAATTGTTCACCTTTTTTGCTGAAGATTTTGAGATGCTCAAGGAAAGAATCTGTAATTGGTGTTAGTTAATTAGGAGACTCTTTGGTGATCCAAATCACAAAATGAATTTGTGTTTGGTATTGAATAAGAAACGGAATTTACACTCTACATCCTTCCCCGTAAACAATGGTTTGCATTTATCGGGCTTCTTGACCGTAGAGAAGTCCACCTTCAACTTTCTCTAGAATAGTGGTATTTACTTCTTTGAGTTGGAAATAATCCAGAGATTTTTATTGGGGGTATTTCAGTCATTTGACCAAAACTTAAATGATGAAAAATATTACATTTGTCTAGGATGAGCAAAATACAACTTACACACTATCAAGAAAAGTGAAAGTGAAAAGAGAATATTTTTTTTTAGAATTTATCACTATTAGCCCCATAAGTAATATAATATAATATGATGAGTACTTTTTATTTTATTTTTATACTAATGGACCTCTTTTAAAGATATAGTTATCCTTCACTTTATATATTTTATCTCATCCTTTTGGGATAAAAAAATTTATAACTTTAGTCATCTTTTTGAGGACGGATAAAGTACATCTGTTTTAAATTATAAAATTACTATTGAATTTTGAAATTCACATTAAGACATTTTCAAACTTAAAATTTAGATAATTTTTTGAAAATTGTGAAATAATAAATTTTACAATGAGAGTACTATTTTTAGATATTTATAATAATATTCATTTGTATTAACTAAAATTAATATTTTGAGTTTGAAAATATTTTAGATTTATTTTGAAAAAACAATAATAATCTTATATTTGGAACAAGGGAGCTCATCACCCCTAAGTTTTGTGTTTTATGAATTATGATCACTAGAAATTATATAAATTTTAGTCAAAGTATAAAATTAGGTGGCACTATATAAAAAGACAAGAACATAAGTTTATTCTGAACTTGGATTTTAACCAAACTATACTTGTCCATTAAATATCGATATATATGTTGAATGTTTATTATTCATAAGATTAATATTATTTATTGATGCATATGATGATATGTATGATAATAAATGAGATAGATTATGGACTATTGATCAATGTGATTGAATTTTTGTGATGACCCCAAAATAGGTCCATTTCATCCAACCCATTCTGAGTCGCCAAATACATGGTATAAAAATAAATACAACTTCAGTAATACAATTGTCGTGCAAAATACGACAACACATATACTGTGAGTTTAAATACAACTATTGTCTAATAGATAGTATAAAAACTCAAAAGGGGTCCTCATTACAAATATTTATACGCTATTTCACAGAATAGTGAGGACTACTAATGCAACCATCTGGACCGTCAATCCATTTCCCGACTAGTCCCAGCTATATTCTCATTTCCTGAAGAGAACAGTGAAAGAAAGGGTGAGCTCAACTAGCCCAGTAAGAAAATATTATAACTAAGATAATATACAACAAATTATCATTAGTCTTCAACAGGGAAAAATCTAATAAAATATAATAGACAACAAGTTTTAGATCAACAACTACAGCGGAAATAACAATCCATTAGAAGAGTCAAGTAGAGAAAGAATTCTACTATCTTCTAAGATTTAAAAGTCCATCATCAATATTTTATCCCTGTAACATCAATCAATATACATCTTGAATCAAATATTCATCTTTGCACTACAGGCCAAAGATATTCATTTGTATCACCAGTTGGTCATGTTCATCTCAACACCTATTCATCTTTGCACTACGGGCCAAAGATATTCATTAGGTAATCATTCATCTTTGCACTACAGGCCAAAGATATTAATCAGTTAATCATTCATCTTTGCACTATAGTCCAAAGATATTCAGTAATATCATCATTTAGGACTGAGGATGATGAAAAATATCTTAAAGAAAACGAATCCAGTGAGATAAAAGATCAAATATTAGGGATTCGTATTACAGCTTATCCAAGTTCAAAAATACTTCATAATAACAAATTTTGAAGCAGAATTCAAAATAAAGATCAAAACATGGATATAATAAAATATAGTAACCATAATAGACACCTTGGATAAAAAAGAAGAAAATTTTATTGAATAGTTTTTTGGTGAATAGTAAATAGTAGTATACATCGTGAATAGAAATTCCACAAGAAAAATCATCATCGTGAATAGTAACATGAATAGTAACACATGAAAAGTTCCAAATTTGATAAAAAGTTCCAGATTTGATACTCCAAACAATATTTAAGATAATGATATTGAAGAAATAATATCATATATGAAGAAAATAACATCCCTTACCTCAAAAAGATAATACTTACGGTTTGGAATCTTTGGATATAGTCTTTGAAGGAACTTGTATCAGTATAGCAACACTCAAAGTATCAAAATATTCACAAGAAATACTCGATAATAAGAGAGAAAAAGAAAACTTATGAATTCTGGTGTGATTTTCATTCTAACTAAGCACCCTATTTATAGGAAAATGCTTAGGAACGCCATAGAAGACTAACCTGCTACCTGATGGCTTTACCTGTTACTATTGCCACCCACCACATTTGAAATTCAATTGAGCATATTTCTCACCAACAAAAAGTGGGGCCCACCAATTCTAGAATTTTCCAACAAAATGATTTATAACCTAATTTCCGAATCAGTCACCTCTTAAAATTCATAACAAATCATACACTCATTTTTAACGGTTCAAAATTTGTGGACATATACTCAACTTATATATGTATAACATATCCAAAAATTACAACGATCCAACGGTCGGATTAAAAATTATAACTCACGCAATAAATCTTAAAAACACTGGTTTAATTTTTAATACCTCCATTCTGAGAAAAATACTGATAAAACACCTCAACATTAACTCCTTCATTTTTAACCACAATAAATATATCCAACATTTATATCCACATAAAATAAATATTTACTTATCATATAAATCAATAATTAATTATTCATAAATAATATTACAGAATAACAATTATGACAACCAGGCTATTCCCAGGAAAGATGGGGCTTTCAATAAGAATTTCTCCTTCTTGGCGGCATGCAATTAGGTGACCAAACCTCTCCTTGTGAGAACTTTCTAGACATTGCCAATAATGCTATCTAATAATATTATTCAAATAATATGAATTATTGATATGATAATGGGAAATATTATGCGTTGATAATTATTGAAACAACAATAATATAAAATATCAATGCAAGCAATTATTGAACTAATAAAATAAAATATTGAGCAAAGAATTACGTAATAATTATTGAGTAGTGCGCTTCTTACGTAAGAATCAATAATTCAATAATTCAGTAATATCTTGGAACACCACGCATACATATGACATCGTATTTTAACCACAAGGTATTCCAACAGTGTTAACGGTAACAATTACGCCGTTATTTATAACAACTCAAACTTGTCGTTTTCTTCATCCAACAGTTATTACATTATGGGGCCCTAAATGGTCTGCTTGTCGCCGCATCGAATATTCCCCGACAGAAAGAATATTCCACGACCAAACGAATATTCCATGACAACAATGAATATTTTATAACCACTTGCTTATTTTGCAAAATTTGCACATTTCACCCATAACAAAAATATTATATCAATTTAACACCTTATTATTCACAATAATAATTAGAGGAAATTTGATTTTATTTATAATAAGTTGGGGTCTTACAACCTCCCCTCCTTATGAAATTTCGTCCTCGAAATTGACATACGTACCTGGTGTTTCGAAAAGGTGAGGATACCTCGCTTTCAATTCTGATTTCATCTCCCAGGTCATTTCTTCAGTAGCATGGTTTCTCCACAAAACTTTAACTTGTGGTATAACCATCGTGCATAGGACATGCTCTTTCTTATCCAAGATTTTGACAGGTACCTCCTCGTACGTTAAATCTTCGGCTATCTCGTCTGGTTCTAACGCAATACTGTGGTTTGGGTCGTCCACATATTTACGTAACATCGATAAGTGAAAAACGTTACGAACACATGCATACTTAGCGTTAAGGCGAGTCTATAAGCCAAAGTTCCTACTTGATTGAGGATTTCAAATAAATCGAAGGCTTGAGCTTTCTTCTCTTCATCGACTCTTACTTCTAGAATAACGCATTATTGCACCTTCTTCTTTATATTCATCAGCTCCAGTGTGTAGCTTGAGCGATTTTAACTTTATCGATTTAAAGTCGATTCTACTCGTATATTTAACATCATAACGTGCGTACTTGGAGCCTTTAACTCTATCTCCATCCTTTGTAAGTTATACAAAATAGGTCTTTGTGTTCGAAACTATCGCACTCGTACTCGCATACAATCTTCTACTCAACGCGTCAGCTACCACTTTCGTTTTCCCACGATAGTATTGAATGGTACGATCGTAATCTTCAACAGCTTGACAACATCGAGCCAACGCTTTCTTTGGAAATATTTGCATTATGAGTTTTGTTTTGGTTGAAGAAATATTTAAGGGTTTTAGAAATGGGTTTTATACTAGGTAAATATCATACAAAATTCGATTTTTCACGCTCCTAGGGCTAAGAAAACTTGACATTCGTTTTTAAGAAGTCTTTAAGATTAATCAATGAGAAATATCTTTCAAAAAGTTTAGTTGACTCTCATCCAAAACTTGGATAGCGAGGATATGTAATGAAGGTTTCTACTAATGAAGTTTAAAGAGATCGATCAAAAAGTAAAGTCTAACTTCTAAATAGATAGTTAAATTTAAACATTCCACAGATAAGTCAAAGTCTAAGCAAGTCAGAGATAAAATAATGGGTAGAAATAAAGAGTCTAATAAATAAGGTATAGACTTCACAAAAATTTATAATTAACTAACCCGTGCTAACTTCATTCGGGTCACTCGCTTTTTGAGAAGTCATGAAAAATGCTCTTCCTTAAACCACCGACTTTGTTTTGTCCGTATCCACCTTTGGTGCCACCGTCCCAGCTGGACTTGATTTCGCTATAGGACAAAATCGAGCTATGTGACCGTCTTTTCCACAACTAAAACATAACTTAGAAGGCTTTGAACAGTTTGGCCTTATATGTCCCTCCTCTCCGCATCTGTAGCATCTAACTGGAGGTCGTTCTCCTCCCCTAGAATTTGTTCTTTGGTCTTTGGTGTCATTCTCGATGTCTTCCCGTCATCGTTAAATCTTCTCTTCTTAGATCGGACATCTCTTTCCACAATATCAACGCGTCGTGCAGATTTTACCCATGCATCACTCATTCTCACTCGTTTAGTTGTTTCTTCTTTCAGCTCATATTCTAGCTTTATCATCTTATACTCTGCCAAAGAGTGCTTCTGTTCAAGCATCACATATCGGGTAACACAAGCTTGAATCGTTTCATCCTTTTGCTCCACGACCGCCTGCCGTTCTTCAACCTGCTCTTCTAACTCATGAATACGATTTTGCAATTCTACATTTTGATCATATAATACCTCTAATAAATTCTCCTCAGGTACCTCTTCTTCCTCTTCTTCCTCACTCTCAGCTGTTACCTCTGCGACTATCTCGGGTGCAACTATCAATTCTTCATTCACCACATGGATATCTCTAATTCCTTCTTCGCCTGACACCACATTATCCTGGTTGGTGATTAGAGGTGTCTCCACGATCTCATTCACTACATTGTTAACGTTCTCAGCTACCATTCTTAAATACTGCCATAAAATAAGGGTTAATAGTCATGTCATATATTATCCCTATACTCTGACCGATCAAATAAATACCAAACAACTTAGGTAGGTCATACTAGCGAAGGAATTTCCCATCTCTCCCCTCCTAGTTCTAGTCTCACATCTTAGCCAGGGATCATATTCCTAAGCTTTGATACCAACTGTGACGACCCCAAAATAGGTCCATTCCATCCAACCCATTCTGAGTCGCCAAATATATGGTACAAAAACAAATACAACTTCCGCAATACAATTGTCGTAAAAAATACGACAACACATATACTGTGAGTTTAAATACAACTATTGTCTAATAGACAGTATAAAAACTCAAAAGGGGTCCTCATTACAATTATTGATACGCTATTTCATAGAATAGTGAGGACTACTAATGCAACCATCTGGACCGTCAATCCATTCCCCGACTAGTCCCAGCTATATTCTCATTTACTGAAGAGAACAATGAAAGAAATGGTGAGCTCAACTAGCCCAGTAAGAAAATATTATGACTAAGATAATATACAACAAATTATCATTAGTCTTCAACATGGAAAAATCTGATAAAATATAATAGACAACAAGTTTTAGATCAACAACTGCAGCGGAAATAACAATCCATTAGAAGAGTCAAGTAGAGAAAGAATTCTACTATCTTCTAAGATTTAAAAGTCCATCATCAATATTTTATCCTGTAACATCAATCAATATACATCTTTAATCAAATATTCATCTTTGCACTCTGAGCCAAAGATATTCATTTTGTATCACCCGATTGGTCATGTTCATCTCAATACACTGTTCATCTTTGCACTATGGGCCAAAGATATTCATTCAGTAATCATTCATCTTTGCACTACTGTGCCAAAGATATTCATCGATTAATCATTCATCTTTGCACTATGTGCCAAAGATATTCGATAATATCATCATTTAGGGTGAGGATGATGAAAAATATCTTAAAGAAAACGAATCTAGTGAGATAAAAGATCAAATATTAGGGATTAAGTATTACGGTTTATCCAAGTTCAAAAATACTTCATAATAACAAATTTTGAAGAGAATTCAAAATAAAGATCAAAACATGGATATAATAAAATATAGTAACCATAATAGACACCTTGGATAAAAAGAAGAAAATTTTATTTTTTTGAATAGTCTTGAGTGATTCGTGAATAAGGCCAGAGTACGCCAAAAAGTGAAAAATAATTATGTGCTCGTGAATAGTACGTGAATAGTAATCGTAAATAGTAACTCATGAATAGTAACTCGTGAATAGTAACCCCACACAAAAAGTTCCAAATTTGATAAAAAGTTCAAGATCAATATTTCTAAGATAATGATATTGAAGAAATAATATCATATATGAAGAAAATAACATCCCTTACCTCAAAAAGATAATACTTACATTTGGAATACTGGATATAGTCTTTGAAGGAACTTGTACCAGTATAGAAACACTCAAAGTATCAAAATACTCACAAGAATACGATAATAAAGAGAAAAGAGAAAACTTATGAATTACGGTGTGATTTTCAATTCTAACTAAAGACCCTATTTATAGGAAAATGCTCGTAACGCCATAGAAGACTAACTTTGCTCTTTGATGGCTTTACTCGTTACTATTGCCACCCACCACATTTGAAATTCAATTGAGCACATTTCTCACCAACCAAAAGTGGGGCCCACCAATTCTAGAATTTTCCACCAAAATGATTTATAACCTAATTTCCGAATCAGTCACCTCTTAAAATTCATAACAAATCATACCATTTTTAACGGTTCAAAATTTGTAGACATATACTCAACTTATATATGTATAACATATCCAAAAATTACAACGATCCAACGGTCGGATTAAAAATTATAACTCACTTAATAAATCTTAAAAACACCTTTGGTTTTATTTTTAATACCTCCATTAAACAAAAAATCGATAAAACACCTCAACATTAACTCCTTCATTTTTAACCACAATAAATATATCCAACATTTATATCCACATAAAATAAATATTTCCTTATCATATAAATCAATAATTAATTATTCATAAATAATATTACGAGAATCACAATTATAATGACAACCAGTGTTCTCGTGAAAGATGGGGCTTTCAATAAGAATTTCTCCTTCTTGGCAGCGCAATTAGGTGACTAAACCTCTCCTTGATGAACTTTCTAGACATTGCCAATAATGTTATCTAATAATATTATTCAAATATTATGAATTATTGATATGATAATGGGAAATATCATGCGTTGATAATTATTGAAACAACAATAATATAAAATATAAATGTAGCAATTATTGAACTAATAAAATAAAATATTGAATAATAACTCTAATAACAATTATTGAGTAGTGCCTTCTTACGTAAGGATCAATAATTCAAAATACCGTAATACGCAACGCATATTAACCACGTATTTTATTTCAACCAAGGTATTCCAATGTGTTAGCAGTAACAATTCGCGTTATTTATAAAAACTCAAACTTGTCGTTTTCTTCATCCAACAGTTTATACATTATGGGGCCCATAAAATGGTTGCGCTTGCCGCATTTAATATTCCCGACAGAAAGAATATTCCACGACCAAACGAATATTCCATGACAACAATGAATATTTTATAACCACTTGCTTATTTTGCAAAATTTGCACATTTCACCCATAACTAAAATATTATATCAATTTAACACCTTATTATTCACAATAATAATTAGAGGAAATTCGATTTTATTTATAATAAGTTGGGGTCTTACAATTTTATTTTAGTTGATGCATGAATGATTGAGTTTTATAAATGAGGTCTGCGTACCTCATCTTCTCTATTTTTTCTTGATGTATTTTCTGTAACGATTTGAAATTTCGGAGATATTAAAATAAAGATTTAATTAATAATTTTTATTTTAATAATAATTTTTTATATTACATTGTATGTGTGCCTTCGTGTGATGCAATATGTGTGCTTACGTAATATGTTAAATATATTAAATTATATTTACTATATGTAAATAAATTGATATAAATAATTTATAACGTGAGAGAATAAATGTATTTATTTTCTATATGTGATGTGTGTACATGTGCATTACATGAGAGATATTTGTAAGGTGATATATATATATATATATATATATATATATATATATATATATATATTTATTTTGTATATAGATTTATTCTATGAGGGAATGAAATTGTTGTGAACAATTTGTACGATGAAGCGAAAGGTGGTTTAAATATATAATATTTTTATATACTTTACTCAAGAGCATTAAAATAAATTCTTAAATGAAATTATTTTAAAGAAGCACGGATATTATGATTATTATAATATCTTAAGAGAATGAATAATTTCATTAGCCTGAGAAAGTACGATTAACATATGTATTTAGTGTTTATAAAATAAACACTAAATATCTTATGTTATGTTTTTATTATGGAGAATATAATTTATATATTAATGATTATATATAGACTTTATATATCTCCAAAAGGGGTGTAAAAATTTTATAAGTGGGTTAAGTAGTAACTTAATAAATAAAATTAAGTTACTAAATATTGGGTAATTAAATTAAGCATGAGGAAGTAATTTGGTCTAATTAATTAAATTAAGCCAAATTGGATGTTTATTTAACTAATAAAACACTACCGCAAGCTTAGCTTCCAAGCCATTTTTGCTTGTGCCATGAATTGGATGGAGAAGGGAGGAGTGGAGTAGGGACCAAATAAATTCTTGGGCTCTATTAACGCCAAGATCTTTCCTCTCGTCCTAATCACGTAAGACGCGTCCAAATCCTGCACAGTAAACACGACAATCACCAAAAGCTTGACGGCTTGACCGTCGGGGGATAACTCCGGCGTGAGAGTCAGTACAGGCGATCACAAGGTTAACAATGGAGGATAAAATATCTAGTGTTTGAGAGAGATAATAATTCAGTTAAGTGTTACCTTTTTCTTTGTGTGATCCTTGTTAACATATACTCCAAGCCCGGTTTACCGTGCCACCCACTACCATCTGACACAATCCCCTACATCTGGTGATTCACCTACTACCCCATCACCTTTGTCCACCGCCGGCTAATACCATCCCATCCTCATTAATGCTATGCAGACGGTGACAGAGATAACAGTCAAATGTTATCTCATTCATCATTACTCGGTTAAATCCCAAGCCAAAATATCATCTGCTTCACGGGTCAGCCCAACGGTTCGACCCAATACATTTTAAGACAAAATAAATAAGATCCAAGGGAGGAGCCCAACCGGTCTAGCCCAATACCTAAAGTATTATGGCCCAACATTGCCCCCAGTCTTTATTAAACAGGATGTTTAATGAAAGACTGTTAATAACATAGGTCCATAATAAATGGATTTGTAAAAATTAAGAGAGGTCCAACAATAAAAATCACCGAGGCCCAACTGATAAGCAACAACCAATAATTCAAATAAAATCGGAGGTCCACTTGGGAAGCCCAACCCGATTAACGACTAGGACCAAAAATGGACACTGCCCCTTCCAATTCACCATCATTTCATGCAATTAATGCGCCGCCCTCAATTTTGTAAAAAATCGAAATGACCGCCTAGTATAAAAGGTACTTTTCCCCAATTTTAAGGGTTTTACCTGCCAATTCAAATTTCAGAAGCCTCTTGCTTTCTTTCTTCCTTTCGGTCCCTCTCTCCACCTGCAAATCTCTAACAAAGGCTTCTCAGATTTCTGACAACACTATCCCCATCGACGCCATTCCACTTACCACTGTTCCTCCTTCCCCAAGCCTCAATAAGACTGCTTCGAGGTCAAACCCTAATCCTACTGTAACTCCAAGCAAGAATACACTGACAAAACCACTTCCAAACCCTTCTGTGTTCTTTCAAAGTGCAGAACAGTTCCCCCATGCCAACACTCCATCGACTTTGTCTGAGAAGGATGTCCAAAATGCCCAAGAACGGTACTAAATTCCGGCAACTCACCACCTGAGACGCCCTACTACTACTGAAAGGATGTATCAGTGTCCGGAAGGCTGGACTGCTATGCCCCTTACCCTTCTGGAGAAAGGAGTTCGATTCCCCCTCCATGTCTTTCTGGTTACCCTCCTGGGGTTCGTTGGCGTCGGATTCGCCTAACTGGTTCCAAACTCCTACATTAATATCTTGGCGTTCATCGCCTTCTGCCACGAGGTAGGCGTCGCTCCCACCCTCGACTTCTTCTTCTCCATATACACCATCACCAAGTCTAGAGAAAAGGGCTTCAAAGTTCTGGGAAAAATAGCTACAAAACCCAGAGAGAACTTCGAGAGACGTTCTCTGATCAATACTCCTTCTAGCAACAGAGGATGGCATACTCAATGGCTCTTCGTCAAAGGGCCTGAAATTGCCTCTCTTCCTGACTGGACCACTCAGGAGAAAGTTTCCGTAGACTTCGGAGACATAGCTGAAGAGCGTGTCCAAGAGATGATCGAGCTCCTGGACAACTTCCCAAAGAAGGAATGGAGTCACGGTCTTCTCACCAAACAGGCATGGTTATATGATCATAAATGTAAGTCCCAAAATTGAACTTGATTCGTTATATAGTTTTATCAATCTCTTCTAGCAATATCTAAACTGTTTTCTTATTCACACAGTATCCCTTATCAAACCGATCTCAATAGACTAAAGGGATCTGGATAAATTTCTCTTGGGTAAACCTTCATCACCTTCTACTGAAGTTCCAACCGAAGAAATTCCCACTTTTAATGCCTAGGATGCTGAGGTCCCCCCTGTGGAACCGGAAATTGCAGAGGAACCTAGCTGACCTCGCAAGAAGAAGAGGGTTACTCGAAAACCGAGATCTACCTCCCAAGAATCTCAACCAATTTCTACCTCCAGTTTGATTGATATGCTCGCCAACGAACGGATGCAAGCTCTTCGCATCAAGAAAAGGCGAACCAAGGTAACCCCCTTGTCTGCTGACGACCTTCGGGTTCCCCCCTGTGGAAATTATCGTCTCCGAAGAAGAATTTGAAGAACAACCTGGGACTTCAACTCTATCTCGAAAAAGAAAAAAGCCCTCAGATGATCAGCCGCCACCACCTACAGGACCTACTCCTGTTCAACCTCCACCTCCTTCAAATTCACCCAATCAATCTCCTCCTCGAGACGAACTTCCTGTGCTCTCCCCAACACGATCATCCCCCTCAGCCTTTAGGCGCGAAGCCATGTCATCACCTACTGTATGGCCAAAGTTCAATAGAAACTTACCTTTTCAATTGTTTGACTCGTTTGTCAGGGATACCGATGAGTATCGGTTCGAAAATAGCTCGATTATGGACCTAATCAAAGAAGGCATGAGCTACCATGCTAAGGTGAGTTAGTTGTTTAATCTGGATATTTGAAATTATATACATCTCTTGACAATTAACTGATTAACTTTGAACATCTGCAGGCAAATGCTGTCTTCGGAAGGCTTCTTCCCAGATATAAAGAAGTTGAGGCCGAAGAAGACGCAGCCCGATGAGAGAATACCATTCTGAAGTCGACCTTGAATAAAGAGAGAAGTGACCACGATACCGCTCTCTAAAACATCGAGTGCCTCTAAAAAGATATGAATAAATTGAAAGAGAAAATGGAGTCAGCTGAATCCAATCATCGAACCATCACCAACATGAATGCAGATTTGGTTCACAGGAACGAAGTCCTTGTGGAGAAGAATGATACGCTTGTGAAGACCAACAAGAGCTTGGCGCTACAAGTAAATGATCTCGAAGCCAAGGAGTTACGAATTCTGAAGGAACGAGTGAAAGATCGAGAGAAGTTCGAAGAGGAGCTTTGTGAACTTCGCGCCCTAAGAGATATTAGTCCCCCCCTGACCGAAGATCTTCGTAAAGAAATTCAAGAAGAGTACCAGAAATCAACTGAGCTGAATGAGAAGATCGTTCAGATGTTCTCTGATGGGTATGATGAATGCCGAAGCAAAGACAAGGCAAGACTTGTCACATCTAAGGTTGATCTGACCATTCTCGACTCTTCTGAAGACGAAGCTGATGCCTGAAGATGATTCTCCTTTCCCTTAACTATAGGATTCCTGTAAAAAATTTCTATCTTCTTGTAATCAACACTATATTAATGAAATATTGGCTTTGTTCCTTATGACTCCTTTACAATTACTTTTTGTCAATACTTCAATATCAATCAACTTGAAAAATGTACAAGCTCTTTATGAACTTAACTTCAACTTTTAATTAACAATTAGGCAAGTTATATAACAAATAAGATTAAGTAAAGTAATAATGCAAACCAAATCCGAATTCAACACTTAAGCAAAATTAGGTAAGAAAGTAATGCAATACTTATTCGTTACCGAAGTGTGAGGCAGATCTGCATCATCGATGAAGTTTTCCTGCCATGAAGGGCCTGATAATTTCATAAGGACCACCTGCCGATAAGGCTACAATCGAATGGTCAGCGAGTCCACCTGAACCTCATTACACCAATGAAGTTTGCCTACCACGAAGGGCCTGACAAATTCATAAGGACCACCTGCCAATAAGGTTACCATCGAATGGTCAGCGAGTCCACCCGAACCTCCTTACACCAATGAAGTTTGCCTACCACGAAGGGCCTGACAAATTCATAAGGACCACCTGCCGATAAGGCTACCATCGAATGGTCGGTGAGTCCACGAACCTCCTTTTTAATGAAGTGAAGTTTGCTACCATGAAGGGCCCGGCAAATTCATAAGGACCACCTGTCGATAAGGCTACCATCGAATGGTCAGCGAGTCCACCCGAACCTCCTTACACCGTAGGTCATGGACATCAATGAATATAAGATGAATTGGAGAAAAGGATCTTTTATTGATGATGTTTCAAAATTTTCTGAGACTTAGATTATCTATTAATCGATATCTCTTGAAAATACTTCAAAGCTGCTTGAGATGCCAAATATTCTTGATCTCTGATCCGTCCAATGCCTTCAACTGATAAGTCCCTGACTTCGGTACCTCGATGACTTCATAAGGTCCTTCCTAGTTCGGCATCAGCTTTCCCAAGTTTTGAGGCGTAGATGCTTTGACTTCTCTAAGAACAAAATCTCCCACTTCAAATCTACGAAGCTTTACCCCTTTATTGTAATGCTTAGCCACTCATACCGATAGGGTCGCTAATCGATCAAAATTTGTTTCCTGACTTCTTCGAATAAATCCAGATTGACCTTCAGCCCTTATTCGTTGTAAATTTCTTTGAATTGAGTGACCCGAAGACTTGGAGATCCAATTTTAACTGGGACTAAGGCATCGATTACCACGAGACCGACTGAAAGGTGAATCCCCTGTTGTAGTCCTCGGTGTAGTCTAATAAGCCCATAACACACTGAGCAGCTCCTCTGGCCATCTCCCCTTAGCTTCATCCAGTCTACGCTTGATCCCATTCAAGACGGCTCATTGGTCACTTCAAACCCGCCTGATTCATTGTGGATGAGCTACTGAAGTCTTTCTGTGCTGAACCCCCAATTCCTTCAAAAATGCTTCAAATTTTGATCCCACAAACTAATGTCCGTTGTCCGATATCACCACCTTGGGAATTCCAAAACGAAACACTACTGACTCCTTCATGAACTTCAAGCATTCTTGTTCCGTTATCAACCTAAGTGGCTTCGCTTCTACCCATTTGGTCATATAATCAATGGCAACTATAACAAAACTAACCTGACCTTTAGCTTTCGGCAATGGACCCAGTATATCAACCCCCCAGACAAAAAAAGGTATAGGAGATAAGATCGAGTATAGCTCTTCTGGTGGCTGATGTGGGATCAGACTGTTGAGTTGACACTTCTCGCACTTCTTGACGTACTCCGTAGCTTCCTTGAAGATTGTAGGCCAGTAGTATCCCTGACGAAGTACTTTGTAGGCTAATGACTTAGTAGCCATATGGTGAACCTCTTGAAGGGCATAATCAACTTCAGATGGAGTTAAACATTTCATCAGTGGAGATGAAAAGTCCCTTCGATATAGATCCCCATCTATCAGAACGAAGTTATCACTCTTGTACTTGACTTTCTTGGCCAGCATCTGATCTCAAGGAAGGACGCCATCTGCCAGATACTCCAGATATGGAGTCAACCAACAGTTAGAGCGATCAATGCACATTACCAATTCATGTTGAACACTAGGATGTTGCAAAATTTCCAAATAAATGGACCCATTAAAAATATTAGCATCCGTAGTGGAAAGCTTTGAAAGTGCATCGGCAATGGAATTATCATTACGCTCGACTCCTTGAAACTCGTACGATAGGAAATACTAAAGTCAATCTTTCCATTCTGCCAAATATTTGACCATTCTCTGACCTTGAGCTTCGTATTCCCCTGAGACTTGCTTGACGACCAACTAAGAATCACTGAAAATGACTATCCTCTGCAGTTTGAGACTCTTAGCCAGTCGTAACCCTGCTAGCACCGCCTCTTATTCTGCCTCGTTGTTCGTTGCTCTGAACCCGAACCTAATGGCCTGCTGCACTTTGAATCCCTCCGGACTTGTCAAAATGATCCCTGCTCCACTGATGTCCAAAGTAAAAGACCCATCTGCATATAGTGTCCACGAGCTCTGCTTCTGCTGAAGAACTGCAACTTTCCTGCTACACCCTTCAGCTTCTGTCCCAGCTTCATCCGCTTCAGAAAATGAACATTCGACAACAAAATCAGCCAAGGCCTGCCCCTTGATAGCTGTTCGGGGATGATATTCAATAAAAAATTGGGACAACTCCATTGTCCATGAAGCTAATCTCCCCGAAACTTCAGGTTTGCCCATAATTTTATTCAGAGGTTGATCCGTGTATACCACTAACAACCGACCCTGGAAATATTGCCTAAGCTTTCGACTAGCTATCATCAAAGCAAAGGCAAATTTTTCAATATTTGGGTACCCTTTTTCAGCATCCCTAAGGACATGGCTTACGTAATAAACTAGGTGATGCTTACCCCCTACTTTATGCACCAAAACTGCTCCCACTGCCAACGAACTAGCTGCTAAGTATAAATATAGAGGCTCAGTAGGAGGGGGCTTCACCAACAAAGGTGCCGAAGATAAATAGGTCTTTATACTCTGGAAGGCGTCTTCACATTCCAAAGTCCACTGGAACGTCTTCGCATTCTTCGGCCCTTTCAATGTGTCAAAAAATGGCAAACACCTTTTTGCCGACTTGGACATGAATCTCCTCATAGCTGCAATCCTTCCAGTCAAACGTTGGACATCTTTAAATGACTGAGGAGTCTTCATATTCAAGATTGCCTGAATCTTCTCTGGGTTGGCTTCAATTCCTCTCTGACTAACAAGATAACCTAGAAACTTGCCAGCTCCCAATCCGAAGGTGCACTTGGTAGGATTCAGCCTCAAGTTGTGATGACGGACCGTCTGAAAGCATTCTTCTAAATCATCTAAGTGTTTCTGCACAAGCATGCTCTTCAAAATCATGTCATCGACGTACGCCTCCATGTTCCTACCTAACTGGTGTCTGAAGACGAAGTTCATCATTCTCTGGTACGTGGCCCCCGCATTGATTAGGCCAAAGGTCATCTTCTTGTAGTCATATACCGAGCGATGCGTATTGAACGCCGTCTTCGGTATATCTTCTTTGCACATGGAAATTTGATGGTAACCAGAGAATGCATCCATGAAGCTCAATAAAGCATACCCCGAAGTCGCATCGATGAGCTAGTCGATGTGGGGTAGTGGATAGAAGTCCTTCGGACCCATTTATTTGCAAAATTTCCAAATAAATGGACCCATCAAAAATATTAGCATCCGTAGTGGCCAGCTTTGAAAGTGCATCAACAATGGAATTATCATTACGCTCGACTCCTTGAAACTTGTACGATAGGAAATACTGAAGTCGATCTTTCAATTCTGCCAAATACTTGACCATTCTCTGACCTCGAGCTTCGTATTCCCCTGAGACTTTCTTGACGACCAACTGAGAATCACTAAAAATGACTATCCTCTGCACTTCGAGACTCTTAGCCAGTCGTAACCCTGCTAGCACCGCCTCATACTCTGCCTCGTTGTTCGTTGCTCTGAACCCGAACCTAATGGCCTGCTGCACTTTGAATCCTTCCGGACTTGTCAAAATGATCCCTGCTCCGTTGATGTTCAAAGTAGAAGACCCATCTGCATCTGGCGTCCCACGAGCTCGCCTTTGAAGAAGCGCTGAATCGTCTGCTAGACCCTTCGCTTACATCCCGGCTTCATCCTCTTCAGAAAATGAACATTCGACCACAAAATCAGCCAAGGCCTGCCCCTTGATAGCTGTTCGGGGATGATATTTAATAAAAAATTGGGACAACTCCATTGTCCATGCAGCTAATCTCCCCGAACCTTCAGGTTTGTCCATAATTTTCTTCAGAGGCTGATCCGTGTATACCACTAACAATCGACCCTGAAAATATTGCCTAAGCTTTCGACTAGCTATCATCAAAGCAAAGAAATTTTTTTTAATATTTGGGTACCCTTTTTCAGCATCCTTAAGGACATGGCTTACGTAATAAATCGGGTGATGCTTACCCCTTACTTTACGCACCAAAACTGCTCCCACTGCCAATGAACTAGTTGCTAAGTATAAATACAGAGGCTCAGTAGGAGCCGGCTTCACCAACAAAGGCGCCGAAGACAAATAGGTCTTAATACTCTGGAAGGCGTCTTCACATTCCGAAGTCCACTGGAACGTCTTCGCATTCTTCGGCCCTTTCAATGTGTCAAAAAATGGCAAACACCGTTCTGCCGACTTGGACATGAATCTCCTCAAAGCTGCAATCCTTCCAGTCAGACATTGGACATCTTTAAATGACTGAGGAGTCTTCATATTCAAGATTTCCTGAATCTTCTCTGGGTTGGCTTCAATTCCTCTCTGATTAACAAGATAATCCATAAACTTGCCAGCTCCCAATCCGAAGGTGCATTTGGTAGGATTCAGCCTCAAGCGTGGGCATATAGAATATCCACGGAAGACCCATTGTCTATCATCATTCTCTTCATATCCACTGAACCCACCTGTACCATTACCACCAGTGATCCCTCATGTGGTTCGATGGTTTCGGAAGGGTAATCCTCATCAGTAAAGGAGATTACCATACCCGGATAAGGTCTGTCAGTCTTCGGGAGGGTACCCGCCACCGACATAACCTAATCTAGGTAACTCCGATGCTTTTTTCCAACAAGTTTGCTAGAAGTTCCCCCAGTGATGACATCTACCACGTGCCTCGCAGGCTGTCCGGGAGCTGTCAATGCAGGCTGAGCTGGTTGAGCAACCTGAACAGGTTCTCTATCTCTTTGCTGGGCTTGTTGAGTCGTTCTCGCAGAAACATACTAAACCAGGGCACCCCTTTGAACCTTCCTCTCGATGAAGTCCTTCAGACTAGCACAATCGTTTGTATCGTGACCCGAATCCTGATGATAGTCACAATATTTGCGAGAATTACCTACTCCGGGCTTAAGGTTGTCTCGAGGTGGTTCATAGATACGTTGATTTTTGATCTGGTCTAAGATGACAGCCATATCAGTATTTAGTTGAGTGTACGTCCTATTCACTTTCTGGGTCGGAGCGGACGAATGACCTCCTCCCTGTCTCTAGTTGTTGTTGTACTTCTTCGACCCTCCATCGTAGCAGTCGTTATTCCCTTCATTTTTCTTCTGGCCCCCATTAATTCTGTCCCGATCTATCTCCTTGAGCCGATCCGAAGAAGGACGTTTAAGACTATTCATGTCCTCTTCTACCATGATGTAGCCCTCTGCCTTATCGAAGGCTTCAGCAAGACTCTTCGGATGGTGAAACATCAGCTTTTTCACCAATTTCTCTGACTTCACCAAGTCCAAACCGTTCTGGAATAGTCCAACGGCTTGAAGATCATTCAGGTCGGTCACTTGGCCGAATGCTTCCCGGAATCATTTCACATATTGACTCAAAGACTCATTTGAATATTGTCGAACCTGAGCCAATGAGCCGGTTGGTTTTCCCCTCCTCTTGTTGCTTCCGAAACGAGCATGGAACTTAATGCACAAATCTGTCCATGATGAGACTGAATCCGAAGGCAACGTCCCCATCCACTGCCTGGCGTCTTTACGGAGCGTTGTAACAAAAGTATGACACTTAGCAGCATCGCTAAAGTCATATAATCCATCAGACTGTCGAACGCCTGACTGTGGTTATAAGGATCTCCAGATCCATCATAGCTTTCCATATGAGGCAACTTCTTGGTGGGGTCGGCTTTTTCTTTGAGAATCTTCACGGAAAAAGGAGATGCCTTCTTTCCCGAAGTATCCTTTACTTGTTGGACTTCGGCAAGCTGTTTCCGAAGCTCCTTTAACTCTTTAACCAAGTACTCTACTCCTTCTGGCTGAGACGAGGATTCTTTTTCCGGTGACTCTCCCTTCTTCTGAGTAGACCGACCTTTAACAATAGAACCCCTAACCTTCGAGGGACTTTTCTGTCGACGAGTGTCCACAGGGTGGTGTACCCTCAGTGGACTCTCTGGTGTACGACCCCTGGATCTGCTTCGTCACGAGGCTCTGTCGCTGTGGCGAGAATACTCAAGGCGGGGTGCCTTCTTTGTATTCTCGGGCATGTACTCTCTGGATCTACCCCTCTGTCTGCTTCTACCCTGCTCCCTAGAACCGACAAGGTGGAGTGCCCTCTTCGATCTTTGGGGAGTAGGGCTTCTTGACCTTCTTCGTTCACGAGGTTGGCCTCGAGATTCACGACCCAAATGGGAAGGTTCCTTTCCCCTCCCGTGCCCATGCTCTTCGGACTGAACATAGCTAGACGCTGCGTCCTTCAACTCTGCCATCCGAAGCATCTGCTCGGCTATGTCCTGTCTTTGTTTCAAAAGTACCTCCATGGCCTTATCTGCTTCGTCTGCCATCTTGGCTAACTTGGAGGTCTTATCGTCCTGATCATCTTGGTGTCGGGTTCTAGGGAGTGTGCCTTCTACCCGTTTCCGACCATGATCAAGTTCTTTTTCGGCAGTGAAAACCAGTCTTCTCTTAACATTACCAACGACCTTCGAGTGAGATCCTTCAGATACACGTTTGGAAGCCGTGCTGGCATGAGCACTGTTAGCAGGACCCAACCGGTCCTTGGCAGATACTCGTGGTGTAGACGAACTAACAGCCATCGGCTGTCCTTCGGGTGTAGGTGTTCTACTCTTCACGATGGATTCTGATGTAGAACAACTAAAGTTTGTGATTAAAAATATCAAGGACACTAAAACACAACCCTCCTTTTAGCGCCAATGTTAACGCCAAGATCTTTCCTCTCGTCCCAATCACGTAAGACGCGTCCAAATCCTGCACAGTAAACACGACAATCACCAAAAGCTTGACGGCTTAACCGTTGGGGGATAGCTCCGGCGTGAGAGTCAGTATAGGCGATCAAAAGGTTAACAATGGAGGATAAAATATCTAGTGCTTGAGAGAGATACTAATTCAGTTAAGTGTTACCTTTTTCTTTGTGTGATCCTTGTTAACATATACTCCAAGCCCGATTTACCGTGCCACCCACTACCGTCCGACACAATCCCCTACATCTGGTGATTCACCTACTACCCCATCACCTTTGTCCACCGCCGGCTAATACCATCCCATCCTCATTAATGCTATGCAGACGGTGACAGAGATAACAGTCAAATGTTATCTCATTCATCATTACTCGGTCAAAGCCCAAGCTAAAATATCATCTGCTTTACGGGTCAACCCAACGGTCCAGCACAATACATTTTAAGATGAAATAAATAAGATCCAAGGGAGGAGCCCAACCGGTCTAGCCCAATACCTAAAGTATTATGGCCCAACATGCTCCAAGTGGTAAAAATTATTTGCAAAAAACTGGTGGAAGTCTCTTCCCCATCCCATATTGCGGATCCTCTTTCTCTCTCTCATCCTTTAGAATTTTTGAAATTTCCTAACATGGTGAAGTGAAGAACCATGAGATTGTGAAACCATAGAAAAAATTTGGAATCAAGAATAAGATAAATTGAAAGATAACAAAGCTTGAATTTAGTAAAGAAAGAGAGCTAGTAGGTTGTGAGGCAATTTTTTTAATGAAATTCCATCGTATTGATTCAATTCATATACATATAATTAGCATTGATTTTGAATTAATAGACCAAAATTTGATTTTTTTTTGTAAGCTTTACTTTACTAAAAATCATTTTAGTTTGATTTTATGTATGAATTGTGATTGGAATCATGGACTTAGTGACTTTGTGGTAATGTTTGTATTGTGCGGTGATATAAGGATGGAAATTGTGGCAAATTCGCTAACAAATGGACAAGGAATCAAGTTGATTGATAATCACACATATTTTCTTCGTATAAAGTTCATAAAGAGTAAAAATGACTAAAAACATGGAATTATATGAAGCCAAGACCTTAGAACAGTCTTAATATATTAAATAAGACTTACTTGGGAAAGTGAGTTGGGTTAGAATGATTCGAGACAAGTTTTGGATGACAAACGAAAAGTTCAAAAACTAGTGTAATCGCTGACCTTAAGGCCAATTTCGGATCTGGTTAGATGTTCCAAAAAATTCTGGGTTTCTAGGGTATTATAGTACATTGAATAAGGATTCCATAGACTCTGGAATGGACTAATTCCGAATTTCGGATCAAGGAGTTATGACATTCCAAAGTAAGTGCGTCGAATTTGTCCAAAATCTGGAAATCAGATTCGAACTTGTCCCTTGCACGAATTTTTTGGAATTATGTGTTAAGAATTTGAAAATCGTTAAAGCATGAGAGTTGTAGCCCCGGAAGTTAGCTTTGTGTGAGCACACGAATCACTCAAAAATGTGTCGACGTCGGGATTTATTTGTGTTCCTTTCTGTGCTTGTCCTTTGGTGTTCTCATTTTAGGTGAGTTTTATCTGAAAAGATAGGTTTGAAAAGGTTCGACGTATTAATGTCGACGATTTGACTTAGAGTCAGCAGTTGGTAGATTTGAAATGGTTGCAGTAACTCAATCGATTTTAAAAACGTTTGCACAAAGACCCAATAGTTGGATACTGTTTAACTGGTCTTAGAAATCGAGATTCATTAGGTTCAAGGGCTTGATTAAGCGGAGGGAAGGTGTTAGGCACCCCCCGACTTCCGTGAAAACACGGTTACCGTAACTTTTCAATTACCTTTTTATCTGCGTGTGTGTGTGTGTTGGGCATATATGCAATTATTTAGAAGTAGTGCTATGCCTCGTTTGCACATATATACAAGGATAAGGTCCAAAAATGCTCCTGACATTTTCCCCAATGTCTACCGAGCACCCTATACTTTTTTTTGTCCAAAAATACCCTTACCGTTACAATTTTTGGGTCATTCGTGCCCCTGCCGTTAACAGCTGTGCCAACTAGACAAACGGGTGTTAAACCCTCTATGACGTGGCTGACACATGGCAATATTTGCTGACATGGCAATATTTGTTGATATTTATTTTGTTTATTAATTATTTATTTTGTTTTAAAGAAAAATAAAATAAATAATTAATAAACAAAATTAATATTTTTATTTATATTTAATTCATTAACACAAATAACAAAAATTCGTCCTCTTAAATTAATTAATACAAATAACCCTAAATTAATTAATACAAAAATTAATGCAGTCTTCTTCCTCTTGATGACTTCAGTAGATGCAAAATCCTAACACCACCAACCAACGGTCAAATGAAAGGCATGGCAGATAGACCCTTTAGAGTCCCGATGTTGATTTTGAATTAGAGCAAGTTTCTTTATGGATCCGAAGACAAACATACTCAAAATTCTTTGACATCAAACCAAAACATAAATTTAAATCGTTCACATCAATTTAAATTAATTAATCTGAAAAAATTCATGAACCCTTGGTTCATTTTCATATCCGAAAAAAAAAAACAACAATTTTCGATTCACCAAACTTCCCAACAGTTCCAATTCAAACAAAATAGAAAAACCCTAAATCGGCAGATCCAATTATTAATATGAGTTTCCTAATGCGGTGTAGGAAAAGATGGCTCGATGAGCTTTAAATGGACTAACTTAACGAGCGATTGTGACGACGAAGTTGGCGATGACAACGAACTATCGGCGGTGGTTGAGAGGATCATGAGCTCAGATTTAATGAGCACATCTTAGTACCTCGGCATCTTAGTATCTCGGCATCAGATTTGTTCTACTGAAGACTTTATCAAATACTGAGATTTGGATATGAGGTAAATGAGATTGAGAGGTGAAAGGATTTGCACATCAAATTTACCTCATCTCCAAATCAGATCAGAGAAAGAAGAAAGGATATATAACGTTAATACTAAATCAGATCTGTTTTACTTTTAATAAGAATATATAACGTTAAATATATTCTTATTAAATATATTCTTATTAATACTAAATATATTCTTATTTTAGTAAAAAAAATAGTATATTTAGTAAAATATAATACTAAATATTTAGTAAAAATTGATATGTTATACTAATATTTAGTAAAAAGTAAAAAGTATATAATACTAATATTTAGTAAAATAATTTTAGTATTTTTTTAATTAACAAAGTATTTAGTATTTTAGTATATTTTTTAATTAGTATTTTTAGTATGTCCATGTGGCTGCCACGTAATCAATTTGGATGGATGGTAGTCTAGTTGGCACAGCTGTTAACGGTAGGGGCACGAATGACCCAAAAATTATAACGTTAAGGGTATTTTTGGACAAAAAAAAAGTATAGGGTGCTCGATAAACATTGGGGAAAATGTCAGGGGTATTTTTGGACCTTATCCTCATATATACAAAGGGTTTGACTTGTATATAAAAGTTCAATTTTAACAAGATATAGCAGTGAAGTTTTGGAAAACAGGTTTTCAAACCCCTATGCTCAATAGTAATTGAGGTCTTTGATACTTCCAATTTATCATGTATTCGGCTTGATTGCTTTTTATTTTTGAGATGCGAGGCATCTTCGAGAAAATAAGATACATAGCAATGCCGAACTCTTTGTGGGCATGAGAGCCATATAAGGATATCCATACACTGTAGATAATATACAAGCTGATCGCAACTGAGAAATGTCCATCGTGGGAACCGAATCTAGATTCAGAGGCTGAATCTTCGATCACATGATTCCTAGGCTCACATGATAAATTAATATGTACAAAAGCTAGAAAAAGAACTAGATTTGAATAAATCTAAACCATTCTAGCTTCAACGATTCCAGTTTAGTCACTTTTAAAAGCATTGAAGTTAGAAATAGTCGATTTAGGCAAATCTAGCCCATAGACTAGAATATTAAATATCTACATTATGAAAGCGGTTAAATCATATATATATAAAAGCAAATATATATATATATATATATATATATATATATATATATATATATATATATATATATATATAGCGATAAGCGCTAGGATATTTTATCCAGCTTATTCGAGTTTCGAGTTCGATGATATATATATAAATATATAAAAGCAGTAAACGCTTCGGATATTCTATCTAGGCTCAGTCGATTCCGAGGATCGATGATATAAATAAATAAATAAATATATATATATATATATATATATAAGCAATAAAAATCCATGGATCAACGATCCGGGCATACCCACTCAAAGAGACTCTCAATGTCAGTATATATATATATATATATATATATATATAGATATAAAAGTAATAGAAAGCTTAAAAATCTGAAATATATTACAGTGGGCTACCAAGAAGACTTCAGATAGCTTTTGAGGCTTGAAAACTTGGTTTTCACCGGTTAAACTTCAGTATGTTATAGAACACGAGCTTACAAATGTTTAGAAAGAAGAATCACTCAATTTGGAGCACTCTAGCAGTGGTTACAGACTGAAATGGATTGAGTGTTCTCTTTCTTCTTTTTTATACATTTTATACCTAATGGGGGGTCTATTTATAGACAAAACGTGTCGCGGGTCAAACCGCGGCAACAATGGGTTTACTATCTTGTACGCCGGGCTATCCGGGTTAAAATTAAATCTCGAAATACATGCACTTTCGGACGATGCTACCGTCGCTTAAACCTTCATAACTTTTAATCCGGGAGTCTGATGGAAGCGTGTCATACCATTCCGGAAAGCTTATTTCGAGAGCTACGCAATGACATATGGCTTGCCCTTTTTTGAATCTGGGAAGATGGGTCCATGACAAAAATGGTATCTTCGGGTCTCAGCAGGCAATCCGGTGAGCTTTTTTTGCGTAGTTTGCGCTCGAAAGTTAAGCTATGGTTCTCGTGGGACATCTTTGACGTAAATTTCATTGAAATAATGTTGAGTTGAAAAAATGACCATTTTTCCATTCCCGCGGTTGTCTCTGACTTTGATGCAGTTGTAGTAGTCTTTTCTCAGGGTTATCTCCAAGATCAGCCTGCTGTTGACTCTGACAGTCGTTAGGCTTATCTCTCAGGTTGGTTTGACCTCCCGGGGTTGACTCCAGGCTTTGAACTGGATCTCATGGGGTTATCTCCGGGGTTGGAAACTAATCTCCCGGGGTTATCTTCGGGGTTGGAAACTGATCTCTCGGGGTTATCTTCGTGGTTGAAACTGATGTTGTGGTCCTCCAGTGTTTTCTTTGGAGTGTGAAAAAGACGTTTTTGTCCTCCTACATAGTTAGTAACAGAAAAATGAAATTTCGAGTGTCTACAGATGCCCCTCTTTATCATGTTTATGTAATGTAATGGAATGAATATAATAAAGATTACTAGACACTTGAAATATGAAAAGATATATTTAATGATGCAAATGGCAATTCATTGAATGTTATGATGAATGTTAAAATTCTTTCGCAAATCGCAGTTCGCAAATTGCACATCGCATTTGGCCAATCGCACATCGCATTTCACAAATCGTAATTCGTAAATCGCACTTCGCACATCACAAATCGCTTTACCATTACTGATTATTGCTGATGCATATGCTTGTGTTGACTTCAACAGTTTGGGTTTTTGTTGGTGTTGTCGATGCTTGTTTAATGAAGAGAAATTGAGATATTTTATACATCTCTTTTGGGGATGACGTTCTGAAATCACCGAACCTTCCCGATGTATATGCTGGTAGTTTACAATGGTACCTACCTTGCTAGTAGTTTGACAATGAATCCTACCCTGTTGGTAGTTAACTATGCTGACATCACTAAACTATTTCGATTCCCACTCAAACAGTGGTATACAAAAGCTTTCATCACTGAACTATCTTGATGTTACGCTGAATTGATGCCAATAACTTATAATACCAAATGATGTCTGCGTCGAAATTTTTCTCTAATCTAGGCATTTAATGTGCACGCATATTTAAATCTACTAGAGATGCATTTTAAACCTTCATGGAGATGTACGCTGATGTAGCGCATTTTTACATGTGCAGATCATGCATGATGTGATGATCTAGATTTATCCTTAGGAGTCTATTATCCTAGGTTGATGCATATTTTAAATTATCTGGAGTAGAAACTTACCTCACCTTTTCTGAGGTGATTTGGAGTTTCTTTTCGTTGTTGGGTGCTTGTGCCCCATTACCTTGTGTTTTTGATTCGTAACTTGGCTGAACTGATGACCTGAGTTCAACTGACATCCCTAGAGGGTGCAACCCATTCTTTCACTGCCCAGATTTGAACTTTGGTGAAAAGGCCTTGACTTGTGAGGACTTGACGTAGGTTGACACATTTGATGATGAGGATTTCATTTGATAGGCCTCTTGTCGGTCAGGCATTTGTTTTTGATTTAAGGACTCTCTTGAGAACTTTTTCCCTTCTTTTGTCAAGGCAAGCTTGCATCGCTATTATTTCTTTCACGAGTTCTTCTCTTTCTTTTGAGAAGTTTGATCCTGCCTTAGACTCTTTCCATTCTTTGGAATCATAAAATGCCCCATTCCTTTCACATGTTGTTGCCGAGGATTCATATAACAAACTCTCTTTGTTGACCAAATCGCGGGTGAGCAATATCGTGCATATAAATAGGACAAAATACACCAAAAGCTTGACGGCTCGGCCATCAGGATTAGTACACTCTAGTGAATAAGGCATTTAAAGTAGAAGTTATGCAATTGAATAATTTATGAAATCGCAAGGAAATTTTGAAGCATCCATGATCATTGTTCATGGGTAGGATTAGATTCAAAAGACTTATCTCCCTATATCAGAGATACTTCATCTTCGCTCTAGACGTTCTTCTTCGCAGACTTGATTTTATATGATACATATACTATGAGTGACACAACTTTTAGCAGGGGTTTCATTTCTATGCCTTCACAAATTTTCATGATTCTCGCTCTTTCTTCCTCTCGCCTAACTTGTCTCGTTTTCTTAGGCTATTTAGAATTACCCATGTAATGGGTTTTAGACCAATGAATCCCAAACCGGAGGGCTTTAGGGCACTAGGTGTTAAGACACCCCTTCGGGTTAACTAGCTCGAGTAATAAAGGCCGTGCTTCGAGATAAGTCAGGCGATCACTTTATTTGCTTTTTTTTTCGAGCTTGACAGGTCTGTTTTCTTCAGCTCTAAGTCACCCATGTAGGGAGCGTTGGGCCGGTGACTCCCAAACTAGATGGCTTTAGGGCACTAGGTGTAAAGACACCTCTCGGGCTTAATTACTCGAATAACCTATGCCACGATTCGGATCTGCTCAGGTTTTGCCTTTTCTTTTTTCAATGCTCATTTTCTTAGGCGCTAAGTTACCCAATGTAACGAGCGTTGGGTCGATGAATCCCAAACCATATGGCTTTAGGTCACCAGGTGTAAAGACACCCCTCAGGTTTAATAACTCGAGCAACCTATGCCACAATTCGAGACATTTGGTTGGCGCTGCAGCGCGTCGTTTACAATATAAACAGGCGTTGCAGCGCTAGTTCACAGAAACTATTTTTTCAGTTCGCGAATTCTGCAGTTTTTCTCCAAAAACTCAATTCTATGCTAACAATTATGCCTAAAAAATTTGTATAAAACACATATCAATCATATATATCAAATCTAAACAATTAATAACAACATAAAGGTTTGGCTCTGATACCACTGTTAGGTTTTATAAAAATCAAAGACGCAATCAAATTGCATAAAATAGCAGAAGCATGGCAAAATCAGATTTTAAAATCTTCACAAACCAATTACCCGGATCATCCTTTACGCATGTTATTAATTAAAATGAAGAATAAGAAGTTATGGAATCACACCCTTATAGATTTGAGCTTCCATATATACGAGTTCAACTCCTAGTTCTCCGCGATCTCCTTGAATCTCCGGGATTGATTCCTTCCTTTGATCAACGTTAGCCATCCAAGTTATAAGCCTCTAGAAGTGATCCACCAAGGAAGAAGGATTATTCAAGAAGGATGGTGGTTGGCTAAACCCTAGTTTTCTATCTTTATAGAAAAGAAGTACTCTCCAAAAATTAGAATTTCACGTACACTGATATCTATCATAAGACTCATCTTATATTGATATTAGTCAACTCTTCTAATCTAATTAGAAATAGGTTTATATTTAATTAATTAAATCCTTTAATTAATTAAGCTCCCCAATCTTATTAGGGATAATTAATTAAACTCTTTTAATTAATTTGTCTCCTAATCTTATTAGGAATAAATGAGAGTACTTATATTAAATTAATTTCCAAACTCCTTTAGAAATTAAAATAATAATAATTGTAATAATATTAATAAGACTTCTCTTATTAATTTATATTTAATATTTCCAAAATATTAAATAACAAATATTAAGCTATTTAATTTACTCTATCACTATAGATTAAATTAAATACACTTAACATATTACTACGATTATGTCATTAACTTCTTAAATAATTATTCTTCCCTTTATGGTGTGACCCTTTAGGTTCTCCATATTAAACCGGTTGTGAATAAATCAATTAGAAGAATTCTAATCTCATTTAAATAAATAAATTAAACTATTAATTTATTTAAATAAATAATATTTATTCTACAATAAGGATGAGTCTCTTTATCGATCAATGACTTTCCAGATAATATAGATTTCAACATTAATCATAAAAGAATCTTTGAGTTAATAGTTAACGTACAATTCAATCATTACACCATACAATGTCCTAATTAAATATAAGACATAAAATTGTTGTCAAGTCTTATTTTATTTAATTATATGTATTTTGATTCTGAAATGCAGAACTCCGAATCACATAAGACATTTCTCTTCTTTTACTAGAAGCTATAGATTCTTTATTGATCATTTATTATCTCCATATATAACTTATTAAACTCAATCATACCCTTTGATATACTCTTAAGAAATAAGTTAAAGTGTAATTCATTATACACAAGATACTATGATGATCTACTGTTTAAGGATCACTTGTACTACTATCACTACATGAATTCCTATTGACAGGCAGGTAAAACTCCATTATGTATTCCTTAGCGAGCTACGTTTAGTGAACTTATTCTCCAATAAGTACCTACATACTTGCTTTAGTGTCTCCACACAAATGATCATGAGATCAATCATCCTCATCCAATGAGCAAGCAACGTATGTACCAATCTGTCCGGATTCATTAATCCCCTTTTTAGTAATCCATTGATTGAGAACATTTTAATTTTTGAGCTATCTAAGAATTTTATATCTCATTAGCATGATCTCATCATGATTCTAAAAGTATTACATAAAACTATGAGTTTATCACATATTATTAAAAGAACATCATGTAGGTAATCTGTCGACATCGGGATTTTTATTTGTCCCTTTTCTGTTCTTGTCTTTTGGTATTCTTATGTTAGGTGAGATTTGTTTGAAAAAATAAGTTGTGAAAAGGTCCGACATGTATATGTCGACGATTGGGACTTGTAAGAGTCGCCATTTGGTATTTTTAAATAGTTGTACCAACTCAACCGAGAAAAGGTTTGCACATTGACCTAATGATGTGACACTATTTAACTGGTCTGTGAAATCGAAATTCATTAGGGTCCGGGGGCTTGATTATGCGGAGGGAAGGTGTTAGGCACCCCCCGACATCCGTGTTACCATGATGACCGCCACTTTCCAATTTAAACCATTATCTAAATGTGTGTGTGTGTAGATCAATGTGCAATTATCTGGACGTAGTGTTATGCCTCGTTTGCACCTATATACAAAGGGTTTGAATTTTGTATAAAAGTTCAGTTTTAACAACATATAGCAATGAGGTTTTGTAAAAGAGGTTTTTCAAACCCTTGTGATCAATAGTAATTCTTGTGACACCCCCAAATCTGGGTTACCTGACCCCCGAGTTTGGTGCTCACGATTTAAAATATAATTAACATCTAACTACCCATTCATTGATGAATAAAATATTACACCACATTAACTTATATAGTTAATACATTCATCCCAGGTTATCTAACCTTAACATTACAATCATGCCCTTTAGATATACAAAAAGGGTTTACAAAACAACATAATAGTAATAATGTTCATTAAACTATTCTAGCAACAGGCCTTTGCCTTTGTTCTTCTCAGCACCTCCAGCCACTTCGTTCCTAGCTGAAATGTTTTATTTAGCAAGGGTGAGCAACAAATATTCCCCATAAGTTAAGACATATAATGAATGTATACGAATCAAGAATAACAGACTAACTATTTTGATAGAATGACACCAAAGTTCAGGGAACTTTGAAATAGCTGAATAATTCATTAATCACTAATAAGTCTTCTCGCAACCTATGCAACACAATAATTCGATAATGAAAGAGTACAACGCTTTCTAGGTTTTACGATATTCTATTAAATAAACAAGAATCAATTCTACGCAATAACAAAGTGGAATGTTTTCCAGATTTATGCTGAGCGATCCATTGGATCTAGAACTTCTCTTCTCGGGTATCTATCAAAGATTTACTTTGATATATACGCATGTGTATCAAATAACCATAAATATTAAATCATACCCCTCTGTAAGTATAACAAGTGATTGGCTTTATTATACCCTATATTATGCATAATACTTAAAAAGCGCGTAATAGCCGAATATACGACCAAATATGTTCCCTTTATATAAAAGGTTCTTCTTCTCAGTATTTGAATCAGAATTTAATTTAACAACGAAATATAATGATTTTAATATCTAATCACTTCTCTTCTCTTCTCAAACCTATCAAGTTTTCTTTTTCGATCTAGCCGAAACAACTGGCATTGATCTATCAATAATAATTAATTATCTTCTCTTCTCTTCTCGAACCTATCAAGTTCTAACAAATGTTCGTCTAGCTAAAACAATTAGCTAAGACATGTTTCAATACGATTAAACAATAGACAAAATTTAACTGTACTATTTGAAATAAATAATAGCTTCTACGGATGTGAATATCCAACAATAGTTATTCTACAAGTATATTCTCAGAATCACTAATTCAATTTGAATTAATAAACATGCACTAACTGCGAATAATCAACAATAAATTATTGGACGTGGTCTAATCAATAATAATTAACCACCATAGTATTTAAACAGATATAACTCAAGGTTGAGTTAGGAAACTTGCCTTTCGCGTTGATTACTGCTACACAATATACTTATCTGCGTTCACAAGACTTATAATCACAATATCGGTCTCACAATTAGCACAATAATTCACAACACACAATACTGCAATTTACAGTCAGTCATTCTCCTAGACACATTACCACATAGCCACATTAGTATTTATAACATATATAAACACTTATCAAGTCTAACTAGTTTGGTCTGGTTGGACTTTGGTCTCATTTCGATATTCTGGTCACCTTATCCAACAATTAACACATTGATTGTTAATTAAACTCGGTCTCTAAGCTTCAATATTATATTAGATAAGTCAAATATCATTTATAATATTTTTCGGAAGCTTTTAATAATTATAAACAATTATTATAATTTTATAATAATTTTTCAAACAATGGAATCATTTTTAAATGATTTAAATATCGAATAATCTTATCATCATTAATATTTAATAATATAAAATATTAATGACATACTTGTCAAAATATTAAAGTTATTTATAATAACTTACAATATTTTAAATCACCAATATTCTACTTAAATAATTTTTAAAGTAATAAAATCATTTTAAACCATCACCATTAATATTTAAATATTAATGAAATTATCATCAAAATATTAAAAGTCATTAATTATAGCTTAAAATATTTTTATATCACTTTTCTCATTTTTAAATGATTTTTAAATCAATAAAATCATTTTATCATCATTTATTTAATTTAATAATTAAATAACCCTAATATCATTAATATTAATTTATTAATGAGAATTTTCCAAAAATATTGAAAATTATATTTTAAAATTCAAAATATTTTCTAACACTTTATTCTCATTTAAAATGATTTTTAATTCAATAAAACCATTTTAACTCATTTATTTAATATGATAATTAAATAAATCTAATATCATTAATATTAAATTATTAATGAAAATTTTCCAAAGAACACTGACAGTCTCGTGTTGAAGGCTACTACGTTAACCACGTTTAATTTTCTGCCTATCTTGTTTCTATCCAATCTAAGACTCAGATCGTGTAGTAGGAATGTAGCACTACAATCTCCAATCATCAACTAGATCAAATCATATTACATCATGAAGATCTGGGCCCTCAAACATCCTGTCAGACCAAATCTGGGTTTTCTAGGTAACCCAGAAACCCAGACAGTGTCGACTGGACACTTTCTAGCTCGATTTAATCTAGGTCATGTCCATTAGTTAAGTGTTCTTATGGTCCAGACTTGTAGTACATATGTCAAGGAAGAACTACATGTCATGATTTCAGTTCGACTATAACAGAATCACGAGTTATGGTTTGGTCAAACCCTGTCAGAGGGTTTGTTCTAACGATTTTTGGAATTTCCAGAAAACAGCTTCGTGATCGGATGGCCTAGTTTGACCGTCCACTCTGTTTGATCTATTGATTATATAAACGATCTAAAGCCATGGATCTAGAGTCCATACAATAGGCTATGACATGCATATAACAATATCAACAAACAACATCATACCTGAAAGATCAAGGTTGGACAAAACCTTGTCAGACGCTGATCACTTACTTCTGGGTTACCTAGAATGTACATGGTCATGGTCGGTTAACCGACTTTGACCGACTATATCTTGTAATCTGAATATCGAATAGCTTGGATTCCACTTCCAGATCACAGACCTCATGTCAGAGTATAGATTAAAACTTTAAAACAACACAAATCATAAACAAAAAAGAATCTAGGGCCATTGACATTCGGTTGTCAGGCCACCTTTGTGTTCTTGGACATTTTTTGAAAAACTCCATTTTTACCCACTTTGATGCTATGGATCCATGATAGATCATCATAGATCATCATAAAACATCCTTTATCTCCAATCTAAACACATAAACACAAACTTTACCTTAGCATACAAGATCAAAAGTAGGGTTTAGGTTTATACCTTTCTTGTCCAATCCTTCATCTTTGATCTCCTTAACTGATATAGGTGTTATAAGGGGTGATCTAGTGACTCATTTACTTAAGAAATTCGGAGGTCTTAAAGAGAGAAAGAGTTGTTGAGTGTTGGAGAAAAAAATGTCCAAGTGAATGAACTTTCTCTCACTAAATCTCTTATATGTTATGATGCATTGCATGTTGCTGAGATTGCTGCTACCCTAGACTGATTTGCTGGAGTTTCTAAGTCACAAAGTCAAATTATTAGGTCACCAACTAAAGATCTTGCCAATTTTGCAAGTTAAGTCATTAAAAATTTAAAAAGGGTATTTTGGTCATTATCCTTATAATTTTAATGGCTTGATTGTCAATTGCCCAAACCCTTAGGGTTTAACCCTAAGGTTCTAACCCTTAGGTTTTACAACACTAACTTTTTAGGATTTTCTAAATTAGGGTTTTAAAATAGAAAATTAAGATTTCAAAAATATAATAAGGATTTCCTAATCATATTAAAGATTACTAATCACAATAAAGTTTACTAATTACATTAGGCTTGCTAATTAGGATTAGGGTTTCCTAATTAGGGTTTAGGATTCCCGAATTTAAAATTAGGGTTTTCCGACTTTCGATTAGGGTTCCTAACTACGCGTTAGGGTTTATATTCTTGAGATTAGGGTTTCTAATCCCTTATTAGGGTTTACTAATATTGTACCCCACCCGATCAATCATTGATCAATAATTCTATAAGTACAAATACGTACTCAACAATACAATTATTTTAATTGTATTTTCTATCTAATCCCTATCCGAACTTAGGGTTAGGGTTTCTAAATCAGTTAAACACAACTCTACTCTAAATTTATTAGTCAATACATAAATTGATCCCTTATCGAGACTCGTATCACAGATACTTGTCACAAAATTGATAATCAATATTAATATTAAATATATAATAAAAAAAATTTATTCGAAAAATTCGGATTATTCGAAATCCAGGGTTATCACATTCACCCTTCCTTAAAAAGATTCCGTCCTCGGAATCACCGCTTCCTTTCTCCCTACAATCTTTTAAAGTTGTATCATAAATTCATTTTATCAACACAATATTAATTTGTGTCTCATATTCTAACATGTGACTTGAATCTATAAAAGAAAACAATTCACAGCGATACCTATCCCATATTACTCGCGTAATTTAATTTCTCAACGAAATCGTTACCTGTTGCCACTAACTCCTGTGTAGCCTATGGGTCTGGAACTGTCATGCTAAAAGTAAATGATGTTGGTCTTCCCTGCTGAGTTGATTCTTTAATCCATATTGTTCCGATACTGGTTCCCTTGTTGACATTTTCCTTCACCATGTTTCTATTCGGACAATTTCGAACCAGATGATCGGTCGATCCACACGCAAAATAACCTTGTGTCTTCTTTGGAATGGGACACTCGGGAGACATGTGTCCCTTTTGGCCACAGTTATAACAGACTCTTTATTTCTTCAAACAAACTCCTTGATGATGCTTCCCGCAAACTGCACATGTAAGACCCCAACTTTTATGAATAAGGAATAATTTTTCTCGAAATATATTTTGAATATTATGGTGTGAATTTGATATAATGTTATAGTTGTAGGTAATATTTATAAAATTTGCAAAGTATGCAAGTTGTTATAAAATATTCGCTTTCTGGAGAATATTCTTTTGTTTCGGAAATATCCGCATTGACTCAAGACAATCATTGGTGGACCCCATTAACGGAAGTATTGTCATAGTTAGAAAATGACAAAATTATCTTTTATAAAAATAATGGCAAAAGTGTTACCGTTAAAACTGTTGAACTACCGGTAGTAAAAAACAAGAATGTCTGGTGGTCGCATGCGTAGTATTACCAGTATTGATTATTGATGCTTACGTAAGAAGTCACTCGGTTATACTCAATTATTGCTACGAAGAATTTCGCATCATATCTCTCATATTATTGATTCAATTATTATCACATTATCATCTGCATAATATGATATATTATTAAATCAATAATTGAGACGGCAAAGTTATTCATATTATTATTTGCAATATTGACAATGTCTAGAAGTTCTATCAAGGAGAGGTTTGGTCACCTAATTGCGTGCCAATAAGGAGAAATCCTTATCGGAAAGCCCCCTCTTTCCTGGGAACGACATGGTTGTTAAATATTGTGAACTATAATATTAATGATGAATAAATTCGTGTTGATTAAAGATGAAATTGATAGTTCCATTGTGTGGGAATTATTAGTGTTAGTAGAAATCGATATTTATTTCGATAATAATTGATGTCTGGAGGTTATATTAACCAATCGGGTATTCGGGGCACTTTTCGTGTCGGAGTACTATTCACGGGTTACTATTCACAGGTTACTATTCACCCAGTTACTATTCACTCTAGTATTGTTCACTCGAGTATTTGGGACACTTTTCGTGTCGGGGTACTATTCACGGGGTACTATTCCCGAAGTACTATTCACGGGATACTATTCACCCGAAACATATATTTCTTTTCGGTCCAAATCATTTCTGGGTACAATATTATTCCATGAGGAGATGTGATAATTTTTCAGACTGTTGGTTGAAGTTATAATAGTAAATCAATATGGATCGTTGGTTGAAGATATAATAGTAAATCAACATGGATCGCTGGTTTAAAGTTTTAATAGTAAATCAGTATGGATCGTTGCTTTAAGGTTTAAAAGTAAATCAATCTGGACCGTTCATAAATTAGTTACTATTCAGTCCATTCTCCTATAAATAGAAGCTCATTCCTTCATTATTTCTTATGAATTCACTGAAACTCTAGAGAGATAAACTATAGAGAGAAAGAAAAAAAGTATTCTGCTACTTCACTTTTCCAATATCTAGTTTCTTCTAAGGTAAGGGATATTATTTATTGTACTCGTAAGGGGTATTATTGTGATGACCCCAAATCCAGGTACTTGAAACCCGAACTCGGTTCTCCACGATACCATTTCTTTAAGCTGAATAATACTAAATAATAATACATTCGAACTTAATTTACATACATCAAAGTTACTTCCCCAGGTACGTGACCTTCAAATACATTCCTTACAATACTTGAATAGATACAAATACAACTATAACCATTAACTCATAATACACACTTATTCGATCAGCTTTCCTTTTCCTTTGTTCGTGCTTGAGCCTTCAGGTTGCTCATACATAACTGAAAACATTTAATTTAAGCAAGGATGAGCATTTAAGTGCCCAACAAGTAATAGCAATTATATATAAAATTTGAAAGAATATAAGTATTCTCTTTACATAACACTTCTACAACGTAATTGAAAGTTGTGAAGTAATCAGATCGATGATAAAAAAATTCACATAACAACTCTCTTTCAAATTCTTTAAATTTGGCTCTCGCTCTACCCTTGAATAGGGTTTAAGAAACATACTATGAACATTCTTTTCATTTTCAAAAGGTTTAGCGGAATTCTATCCTCAAACTAGTCATAACTTACAGGCACGGAGGGTGATCATTTCAGATTGTACCTCAGATTGATCAATACTACATAACTTGAACGAAATTCATCGCTCACTCTATCCGCCGCACTTGTAAAAATCTTCCCATATAGGGATGTTCATACATGCACGGTTCCAAACCCAAGGTTTTTAATCTTGCTCAACAATAATATGTAATTCAACATATATATACGAGTAATTGACAAAGGTGTATCAACATGTGAACAAATGTCATGATTATCCAAGTGGGGACACTTGTATAACCATTTATAGAAATCAATGAATGTAATATATATCTCGAGCTAACATGTCGATAATCAAAGAGTACATAAACATGACGGTGGATAGAATAATTCGAAACTTCTTACTCATGTCCATCAGATAAAGAAAATGCAAAGGTAAGATACTTTACTGATTCAACGATTACAAATCTCAACTTAGGTTTTATCTCTTTATCACAACCTATCAATAATCAGATCATTCGTTCGATTAGAACAATATATCTTAACACATAGTACTGTCTATTACAGTCAGCACATAGTCCAATCACATAATCACAGTGATCATACTTTTAGTTCCTATTATATACTTGAAATATTTTTATACATTTTTCAAATATCTCATCCATGCTCTTACAGTAGTCTTTTCTTTCTTTTATAAGGTCTGACATTTGTCGGCGTACCGACAGCTTTATCGGGTAAATACTGAGTCTAAGACTCTTAATCTATACCTCAACATCTGTAAATATCAGACATTTTACTTTTAATCATTTTCGAATTTTCCAGAAATTGAAAAATTTAAAATAAATCAAATCTGTCACTCAAGGCTTATAGTGATATAACTGTTACTATGGGTGCTCTTCATCAAATCCTGGACTTCATAACCTATTTCTCAATCACCTAGTTTGGCAAATTTATAACTTTCAAACATCTAATCATAATTAAATGACTTAAACATTAAACAATTCCATTATCATTAATAATTAATTTATATTAAACTATTAATGAAACCATTGCCAAAATATAAAAGTTATTTATAATAACTCAAACTATTTTTAAAACATTTATATTACCCTTAAATGATTTTTAAAACAATTAAAATCATTTTTAAATAATCACCATTAATATATAAATATTAATGTACTATTCATCCAAATATTAAAAGTCATTAATTATAACTTAAAATATTTTTAAATCCTTAATATCCTCTTTAAATGATTTTAAATAAATAAAACCATTTTTAAACTATTTATTTAATAATAATTATTAAATAAACTAAATATCATTAATATTATCTTAATATCATTAATATTAAATTATTAATGAAATTATCCTTTAAATATTAAAAGTTATATTTTATAACTTAAAATATTTTTAAATACCTTAATTTCATTTAAAATGATTTTATAATATTAAAATCATTTTTAAACTAAATTATTTAATATAATCATTAAATAACTTTAATATCATTAATATATAATTAATTAATGAAATTCATCACAAAATATTAAAAGTCATGGAAAATAACTCAAAATATTTTCTTATACCATAAAATAATTTTTTATGATTTTTCATGAATTAAAACTATTTTAAATCATTTATTTAATATTATAATTAAATAAATAAATACCTTTTATATTTCAAAAATATTAAATATTTATGAAATATACTCAAAATAATTAAAAACTATTTTTCAGACTTTAAACTAATTTTTCTAATTTTTAAATTAATTTAGGAAAATCGTAAATTAAAAATAATTAAAAGCGTCATTAAAGGCCCCTATAGTGAGGTAACTGTCATTATAGGTGTTCTTGAGCCTACCCAGATCTTCATAAGGCGAGGCAAGAGTGGGCTACTTTTGTAGTGAATAACTCTCTCATCTTAACGAATTTGGACAATCTATAAATTGGGTCTTGTAGAGGAAATACAAGACTACAAGATCCAACAAACATAACCTCTAAACAACATCCGATCTCGGGAGAAAACGAACCTCAAAGTAGTCGCCAAAGTCGTTTCTTCACGAAAAATGACTTGAGGTGCCTACTTTGGACCTCTATAACTCTTGGTGATCGTGTAACATTTTTGTGCTCTATCACTTTAGTGTGTAGACAACATGTAGGACTACAACTACAAACCTTAACATCATCATAATAACATCGGATCGAACTAGAAATTGGTCAAAGTCGACTACAGACAAGACTCAAGAAATTTGGATTCATTTGGTTTTTGCGATTTTGGTCAACCCTGTTTGACTGATTATAACTTTTGATCTATAATAGATATGGCCTTGATTATTTTTGAATCTTAAAGACCTCATAACAAGCTACATAACATCTTACAAACACAAAAAACAGTAAATAACCACAGAGATATAAGGCTTGACATTTGCCCAAAAATAACAAGGAATTCGGTTTTACAAAAGTTGGAAAAACTTTGATTTTGAGCACTTTGATGTTATGGGTCCCAATTTAACAACCCAGAACATTAATAGACTCCCTATTACACAACTTTAAACAATCAATTGCACCACTTAACATCGAATCGAAGGATTTCTAGAATTTAGGGTTTTTACCTTTTCTAGCTTTGATTTCTTGATTTTGATCCTTTGATGCTTCTGATTTATTGTTGGTGTGAATGGGGCTTGATTATAGACTGATATGGTAAGGAAATTTCGTAGGTTTAAGCTTGAGAGAATGAAGCTAAGTGCTTGTGAATAAATAGGCCAAAAATGGTACATTTCTCTCTCTTAGATCCATAAAATAATGTATGAAATGATTGTAATGGCTGATTGATGGTAATACTACAGCCCATAGGTGATTTCTAGATGGAATGGCCGGATTTTGTGGACATGTGGTAGCAATAAAGCATAATTAATGAAAATAATGCATTTCCCCTCTCTTTAATCTATATAAAAAATATAATAGATACATTGGATGCTACACTTGGATAATTCCATTGTTTGCTAGCTGATAACATGGTAGGGTAAGCATGTTGGGCATTTTGTTACAAGATTCCATCAACAATGTAAGTAATAATACACTAAATAACCAAAAAGGGCATTTTGGTCATTTCACATATAATTTCAAGGGCATTTTTGTACAAGGCAATTAAATGTAATATTTAACCATTAGATTATAATTCTTATAATTTACCAATTAACTTCTATCCTTTGGTAAATTAAAACACTTATACAATAACATCGAAATTAAACCCGGTAATTAAAATTAGGGTTTCTCAACGTCATCAATTAGGGTTTCTAATTGACCATTAGTGGTTCTTTAATTATTTGTGTATGTTACTAACACAGTCGTTACGGTTTCTAATTTCAACCGGTTAGGGTTATAATAATTAGGGTTTGTCCTAATTATCGACGTACAACAGTAATTAGGGTTTCTTCTAATTACCGATATTCTTATTCACGATAACTTCATATACACAAATACTACTCGTAAATATCCCATAAGCGAGTTTAATAATTAGGGTTTTACAAAGATGGTAATATCTTTATGACCTAAATGACGTCATTGCTCAATATTATCTCGTCACATATACCCAAAGTACATAATTATGGTACTGTAAAATCATTATATAAATAATATAATATTATTATTCTCATCTCTTGATCACAATCCCAATCCAGGGTTTGGATCTCATGTCTGACTTATTCTTCATACACAACATCAATAATCAAGTTAAAATAATTAACTTAAATATTCTGAACAATTCATATAATAAACTTAGTTTAGTAGTAATGAACTTGTTATATGCAGATGAGCTCACACGTTGGAAATACTGTGTATAGGTTAAATGTGTATATACACCTGAAGTTGCTCAGATTGGTCCTTGTTCTCGATTGTTACATCAACAAGACCAATCTTTGTCTGCAATTAATCTTGTAGTCTGAAGTCCAGACGAAAAAGCTCAAGAGACATTGTTGATCGATTTCGCAATCAATGAATACGTGCAAGTATACACGGTCAACAAGTAATAAAGTGAAAGTAGAGTATTGTTCCCACGAGAAATTATTTAATAAAAATCACCAAGCACTAATTCTTAACCAAACTAATTTTATTTAAACAATCTCAAATTGTGATTTTTCTAATTAAGAAAACTAAATTAACTAACTAAGATTTGAATGAATGAATTCAAATAAATAAACGTTAAGACTACAATATCCCCAATTATGAACTATAAACCAATTATAACTATCCCAATTATTATGCCTACTGAATTGTTAATAAGAATTCTCAAGTGCCAAAAGTCCTTTTTCAAGTGATCAATTGCCTTCTATTTAATCTAGATTAATCTTGCTATATTCCTATGCAAAATAATTTAATTAAACTCCTTTCAATCCCAATTCCTTATGTGTTACATGCGGTGAACAGATATTTCCATTCAATTCACAAACCTAATTATTCACAGTGCAAATAACTAAGTCACATGTTATCATGCCCAGTTCTAACCCTAGAATTCCTCTTTTAATTCCTTCTAGAGTAACAAGGTAATTATTGATCAAATAATTAAGCAATAAGCACAAGACAAGATAAACAATTCACCTAGACATAAAATAATTGAAATAAATCGAATTACTAATTTATAGACATAAAAGGTTCAATTGAAATCTTAATAAAAGAGTTAGTTCATAATTAATGAATTGAAACCAAGAATCCACAACTGAATAGACATTAAAAGATAAAAGTATGATAAGAGAAGAGAATAGAATCATTGTCAAGACAAATCGATGCTCCCCTCTTGCTCGCTTTCTTGATCTTCAAGTGTTCTTCAATTTGCTTCAATCTGCAATGGCTAATTAAGAACTAGGGTTTATATTCTAATCTAATGGAGTGTTTTATCTAAGCTAAGCTATGTAATCTCCCTTTATTTTATGCCTTACATCATGTATTTATAGGTTACAAGTCCAATTTTTAGCTTAGGAACAAACTCAATCCTATTTGGAGTCAAAAATGTGTCAAAATTCGCCCAAAATGCGTCCAAGCCTTCCGAGTCTCTTCCCAAGGCCCCAATATTGGCTCACGCCCTCGATTTCTGCCCCTAGCGCCCCGACGCTAGAAATGACCTATAAATGGGCGCCCCAGCGCTAGAAGATTTCTGGAAATTTTGTGCTCTGACGTCCTTTGGGAAAATGTCCATAACGTCTTCGTCCGAACTCCAATTTTGATGATTCAAGATGTTCCGGAAAGAGGAGACATAGATCTACAACTTTCATTCTTTAAGGTTTTCGAAATAAGTTCCCGAGCAATACTCAAATTGGCTTTGAAGTGACTACTGTGTAAATGGCAAGCCCAAAACGCGCATCTAGCCACCCAAACGTCGATCCAAGTAACTTTTGTCCCAATTCCTACAAAACAACATAAAACATGTATGAATAGACATAAACACTTAAAAACATCCAAAAGATTAAGTTCAAACGCACTCAATTATGAGTATAAAACTCCCTCATCAGACATCAACGACAAAGAGTCAAGCATCCACCAGCCTGAAAGATGAAAAGGCCATTCATGCTAAGAAACACTTATCAAGAGAAGAAAGAAGATCTTCTCAAACATATGTCTGGCCAACCAACAGCTGGGTGCAAACTTTGTAAACTGAAGGATGTCAAAGATTTAAAAAATGCTGAGATTCTCTTGGCTTACATCTTCAAGATCACGACTGATTGATTGAAGGTCAACTGGAGCAACAAGCTGTCAGGTGCAAATGTGAAACTATGCACATCAATGTCTAAACTCGGTATATTAAAGATAAATGATTGTTAAGTAACTGACAATAAAAAGGTACGGTTCCTCACTATTATTAAATGTGTACATCATGAACGCACCTCCTTATGAACTATAACAATATTTTGTCAAGGAGTCATAATCTACCTAAAAAGGTGAAGAGAGAAAGTACCCTGAGGATGGAAACTCAATTGACTATAAACTTTCTCTCCATCCATGCTTCAGGTTGAAGATGACATCTTGAAAGAAATCTGAAATAGGTCATAAGCATATCAAAAGTTAAATCAATCTTTATGGGGAGTAATCTTTGCTGATGTGTTAGTATGTATGTACAAACCTATGTTCTAAGTGTTTGATAACCCTCAGAGTATGATCATTTTTACAAGTGTACTTTGATGATTTGTAGAAACTGATCACCTCCATGAATCAACAAGATACACATAAATCGTAGAGTTGATTTTCACTATGAGAACACTTAAATATTGTGAACATAACCCAGCAAACGATGAAACCATCAAAGAGAAATAGTGTGCTATTAAAATGACAAATCTTATACATACTCACCTTCATGCATCTCAAAATGTATTATCTAAAAATAGTTGCATGTATGAATATGATTGATGGTGATAAATGTGATGATTATCCAAATATGAGGAATAAAGGATTTAGAAAACTAACCTAGCAAGACCCACTTAATTGTGGGTACCAAAAATAGAAATGTATCTAACCTGCAGGTACTTGTTCTGTCTGACCACACTAAGGAATGATGAAGCAGAAGACTTCAGTCAAGAAGACTAAACCAGCAAAAGGCTAAGGACTGTTCAGAATTGAGTCTGATTAAACTCCTATATGTCCAAACCTGTCCTTAAAGACCCACTGAGCTAACCAAAATGAAGCTCACATGGATGCTAATCTGTATATGAAAGCAGGCTATGCAACCAAAGATAAAAAGGGTTTTATACGCTCAAATCAGGCAAAGCATGCTATGTGAGAGGAATCCTCAAAGAAGCTCACATCAGAGGATCATCGAGCATCAGTCAAAAGGAGACTTCGTTCGTAGTGCTGTCAAATGATCGCAGAGTGATCAGGCCTGAAAATATCCATGCCTACGATACAAGGAGATTTTAGTGATAATGATGATTCCAGTCAGAAGGAGATATGCAGGGCTGCCTTCAAATGAGTCTAAAGTAAAGGGAATCACATCTATCCGGGAAGACAGTATCAACCATGGGAAGCAGTGATCTGTTAAGTAACAACAACACTGAGATATACTATGAAGTAATGTACCAGCTACAGAGTCTCAAAACTTTGTGACTGATAAACCAAATAAAGATCCATAGTTAAGAACGTCTCAAAACGTACTACTGATAACCTATCAGCCACCCAACTCAAAATCGTGAAATGCCTACGATCAAACATCTGATCGCAGTGTAGAAGCAGGATGACACCACGATTACATCAAATGAAATTATCCAAAGTTGGTAGAGGACCCCCCACCAGAAAAGGTCAAACGAGATATCATTGCAAATCACTTCTAAAGTATTTCATCTAGAAAGCGCCTCAGGGACAAACCTGACCCTTAGCTCACTCTAAGAGGTTGGCCCTTCCTGAGCTACCTTGACCCAGAAGGAATGCTTGATCAAGTTCATCTCAAGGACCAAGATAGTCAACGATCGTAGAGTCGAGGTTGAAGAGAACTCCATGATCGTAATACAACCTCAGCGATCGTAGAAGCAGACTCGACGATCGCAGTTCTACAAGAGGATAATCCAGCTCATGAGGAGCTTTGAAGAACTGAACAATTGCTCAACAATTCAGAGTGTGGGGAGATAAGTTCAATCATCAGCTCAAAAGAAGTCTTGCAAATTCATCTCAGAAATGGAGCCCTCAAACCTTCATGAAGTACATCAGTGGTCAAGATGTGCAGTGTCAAGATAAGGACTGATGTCAAAACCACCCACTACAACATCCCTCAAAAGTTGATCACTGTGTCAACAAAGGAAAACGCAGAGTCCATAGCTGCCTTACCATGCTACTCTACGAATCAAAAGGTCAACGGTCAAAGCCACGTCGATTAAACGTCTACTCTTCTAAAAGGAAATATCTAACTGAAAAGTTATGGGGAGTTACAGCTCATTACCGGGCATCGTGCAACCAATGATCGGTTGACACATCACTGGTTATGCAGAGTTAGAAGGAACTATCATAATGACAAATTCAAATCTGCAAACAGTTTTTAGAAGCTTTGGAACCTTTCTCCCTCCCATTTTCAAACCCTAAAATCCTCTCAAGAGCCAAAATAGGTTAACACTCCAAAGCCTTACCAAATCACAGTCAGCCATCTCTCATAGACTCCTCTAAATCATATACCCATATTCCTCGAACTATTCAAACGGCAGATTGACGAGTAATCACTGGCATTCAGCTCGGAACCAAGTCATTTGAAAAATCCGAAAAGAAGTTCAGAGACATTCTCGAGCTTGTAAAGAAAGCTGGATTCTCAGAATGCCTTGAGGCTAGCACTCGAGTATATGTTGACCTGGTTAAAGAGTTCTACTCAAATGCCTCCATAAACTCCAGAACCCTTTCTACCAAGGTCAAAGGTCAGTCTCTAAAGCTGAAATCTTCTGACCTCAATCAATGCTTAGGTTTTCCTGACCAAGGACTGAAGAGCCTTGATGATATCAACATGGAACAAGCAAAGGAGATCATGGGGTACCAAAGAAACCCTAGTTTAAAGGACATGGAGAAGAAGGAGTTTCCAGAAGAGTACAAGTTCCTTGCAGAGATAGTGGGCAAATGTATTTTATGCAAGGATACTGCACATGATACTGTACTTGATCAGCAGTTGAAGATAATGTCAGCAATAGTTCTGAAGAAACAAATTAACTTTGGAGTCATCCTGTTTGACCAAATCTCTAAGTGGGTAGAAAAGGCTGAGCTAAAGAAGTCTACAGAAAAACCTCTGACAAAGGTGTTTCATGGAAGACTACTGAGCATTGTAATGAAGAAGAAGCTAGGAGGCACGATCAAGGATGATGAAGGAAAGCCTCTGAATGTTCACAGAGTGATGTCTCCACAACTATTTGTGAATTGGAAGAAAAACCCCAAGGAAAATCGAAGGCTGACAACTGGGAGCAATAGCAGGGCCTCTGCAAAGAAGAGAAAGACAGAAGAGGTAGAAAGCTCTGAGTCTGATGACTCTGTGCCAGCAGCAACAACACCAGCCAAAAAGAAATCCAGAGGTGTGAAGAAAAACCAAGGCCCCATCAAGAAGTCTCTCCTCCAAAGACAAGGATAAAGAAAAAAAAGTCCTGACTGCTGAAACCACAAAGCGAAGAAGCAACAGGCTACTTCAAGAACCGTTAAGAAAGAAAGCTAAGGTGGAAAACAGGCAAGCCCCAGTTTCCCAAGATAGTACATCTGATGAAGAGAAGGATGTAGAATCAGAAGAAGAAAAGGCAACAGACAATCTCGAGGCTGAGTCCCCACAGACTAAATCCAACAGTGAAGGTAAAGCTGGATTAATGAATGAAAATGCAGCATTTACTGATGAAGAGGAATGCTCAAGCCTTGTGGCTAATCCTCAGAACAGTCACTTTGCTGATGAAGAAAAGATTCAAGATAACCCAACTCAATCCCCAAATGCAACTGCCCTAACAAGCCTAGATAATGGGTCAGAAAATGCTGTTTCAAGAGAAGAAGGATCTACCCCTGCCCTTGCTGAAACCCAAGGAAGCTCATCTGATGAACCAAAAGCTTCTGAGTCTGAAGAGGAAGAAGAGTCTGACTCTCCCAAAATTGGACCTCCAAGAAGAAGAAAGATCTACAGACTGCAAGCAAAATTTACCTCTAAAAGGAGCAGTGATCACTCCAATGCCATCATTGAACTAAGTGATGATGAGTTTGTATCAAAGGATGAAAGTGCTGAAGATGGAACCAGTGGTGAAGAAGCTGAATCAGAGGAAGATATTGCTGAAGAAGGTTCTAAAAATGAAATGCAGCAAGAAGGATTCACTGTTGGAAATGATCAAGATGGTTCAGGCTCTAAAAGAGAAGAAATGGAAAATGAGTCTAATTCTTAAAATTAGGAATCAGAGGAACCAGAACTCTATCTTGTCCTCTCTCCAACAAAATTCACCAGGAGAATAGTGGTAGAAGTCTCAAATGAACCACCAGAAGCTCCACCAGAAAGATGGGTAAACTATGGAGATGAGCAGCTCAAAGTGGTGAGAATGACTACCTTTAATATAGCTAAAAACTGGAATAACATGGAGCTAGATTGCACGACCATTCTCTATAATCCTGATGACTTGCTGATGAGATGGTTCTTCCAATGGATGCCATGGCTAAAGGCCCATACTGAAAGAGATTGAAGCTACTTCAGCTGGTGCTACTCTCACTTTCCAGGCATGGAGTTGGTGGCACAAAACTTCCCAAGGGTAAAGAGTTTTGCTACAAAGATGATCACAAACCAGCCCAACTTCAAAGTCTATCGCCATGCTGGAAATCACTATATCCCCTACGATCGTAGAGTGGACTCTTAAGGAAGAAGGAACATGACAAAGGAGATGATCGTAGAGTCTGTTCACTCTACTACTGGTGGTGTTCAAGTTAAATACCAGAAGTCTCCATTTGCTCAAGCACTAATGACAGACATACCTTCACCCTCAACCAGCAATTGAAACTCAACGATTCTTCAGATTCTCAACACCTTTAAAAATCTGTCCAAAGATGCAGATCGTAGAGTTCAATCTAATGCTCGACAGGAGACTGCTCAACCAGATGATCAGGTATCTGTGGAGAAGGAGCTGATGAAAAATTCTGATGAACTGATTGAGAAAATATCTCTATTCACAGAAGAGTCACAAAAGCTGACAACAACAGGAGATAATTCATTCCAGAACAGACTTCCAGCTACTATGGCTGATGTATCTCTCAAACTCAAAGAGAGGGATAACATCTATCTAAAAGTCATGAATGATCAGAAGGCAGATGCTCTACGAGCATAGAAGGCCAATGAAGAGCAGATTCAAGCCCTCTCTGACAAGATTGACGATATGAAGCAGTCTTTCTCAGTACAACTTGAGCTAGGCCAGAAAGAACTCAAAAATGAAAGTTGGTAACTCCTCCTACCTAATGGAGCAGCTCATGACCAATATGGAGCAGCTCTCCCAAATGATTGATGACAAAAAGGGGGAGACTCTCCCAAATGATTGATGACAAAAAGGGGGAGAAAAAGAGGCATAGAATGAGGCAGAGCAAGAGGCACTCAAAGAAGGGCAGAAGGAAAGGAGAGAAGAAGTTAAAGAAGAAGATAGCAGAAGAAGAGGTAGAGTCATCATTCGAGGGGGAGCCAAGGAATGATGAGCCCATGTATGCCGAAGTTGAGGGGGAGCCAGAAGGAGAAGAGAAGCATACATCTGAGGGGGAGCAAAGTAAATCAGGAAAGTCCATATCTCAAGGGGAGCAGAAGTAAGAAAGCCAAACAGATGATTAGCCGATCAGCAGAATCCTGGAAACATACATGGAGCCAAAAGAGGTACATCTTTAACTAGTTATGTATGTTCTGGATCCAGGATGTAAAATATCATTGTATTAAATTCCATATTATTATAAATGACATTCATGATTATCTATTTTAGAAATACAGCTGCTCACTGTATATAAGATTCATTCATAACATGCATATTCACTTATTATTTTTATCATAATCAAATAGGGAGAGATTTGTCAGGAATAAGCATGTGAAGGTTATTCCTAATTACATATGATTTGATTATGATATATATGAAAAAATATGCAAGTATTCTTGAATTAAGAAAAGTTGTAAAGTCCTTTGATAGATAATAAAAAAATGTGTACAAGGACTTATAATGAATTGATCAAGTATGTTAGGTTGATCCTACATAAGCAAAACAGCTTTGTAAAGTCCTTAAAAAGAAATGATGTACAAGGACTATAAACGTAGAAAGATCAAGCATGTTTGATTGATCTTTTGATGTAATAGATAGGCTTGTCTGATCGTCGAGCACTGCACCAAAAATCGGGGTCTGCCTGGAGAGTCAAGGAAAACTCGAGAGCTGTCGAGGCAGAATCGTAGTCTGCAAGATAGTAGATCTCGGAGTTCGTAGACTGCTAGGAGAAACGATCTAGGAGTTATAGTATGTCGAGTAGAACTTCCTCAGGACCGAAGTTTGTTGAGGAAGTCATGTTCAGAATCATAGAGACAGCCTGCCTTTGAGTCGACCGAACATCTGCCGAAGGCAAGTCAGAAACATAGACTACACTCGGAGTCGTAGAGTCTACTGATGCCGAAGCCAAGTCAAGGATCGTAGACTACACTCTGAGTCGTAGAGTCTATTGATTACATGCAAAGATCGAAGTCGAGAAAAATCAGATGAAGACAACAAGCACAAGGCAGAACTCGTAGAGTGTCAAGATCTGATCTAGGAGTCGTAGTGTCGCAGACAACCAAAGTCAATCGTAGAGTGCGTAAGTCACGACCGACCTCGTTATATGCTCACAATGCCAAGGCAGAATCGTAGAGCAAATACGATTCTCAATAAATGAGCACTCCCAAAATATCCGAAGGAATGAAGCCTCTGGTTGACACTGTAATATTACATCCAAGGAAACCAGAGAGCACTCAACGAATGGCATGCAAGCTAACAGAAGATCTAAGCACCAACCTAATCAGCGTTAAGATTGAGTTGTGAAGCCATTCGAGGTGAAGTCTTCCACAAGGAGATCAGAAGAAGACTATAGTAACTAACAAAGTAAAGTTAGCAAGTGCAGTAGCTGTCAAGTAGGCATAAGACAACGATTTTGGAAGCAACCGGGATCGTAGTGTTTGCCAAACAAAGAAAGAATTGATGAAGTGCATACAGAGATACTGGACATCTTCTGAAGAACAAGGCTAAAGTGATTAAGCATTGGGTCAGTCCATTGATGATAAGTAAACGGGAGATCACAAGGAGAAAACGAGCTAGACACGCCACAAATCTGAAGTGTCTTTCTATTCAGAAGTGTCAAGTCATCAGTATCGAAGAACTGTTGAAGCACTGCACAAAAGAAGGAAGAGGTGTTGTGACGCCCCCAAAATTCAGACACCCATATCTCGAAATTTTTTGGTGCATCACGTGCAACTATGAATATCTTACTAAATCATCAACAATGGAAATAATAGAATAATTTACATTGATATAATATAAATATTGGCGTCCCAAGGTACCGTAACCATTACTACGACAATTCAGTGATTAACTTAAACATAACTTAATCTTTCTTGAATACATCATAACAAGCATAACAATAATAATAATACTTCTAGTCTTAAGGACTAAGTTATTTTGTCGCCTTGCCCTTTCCCTTGTCCCGTCTCTCGGCACCTTGCTATGCCTTAACTGTAATGTTTTAGGAAGCAAGAATGAGCAACAAGTTTGCCCAGCAAGTAATATAGCTAGAAGAACAAACAGTTATATCATTTCAATCTTTCAAGGGTATAATAATAATTGATAGTTTAAGGATATCAAGAATATCAAGAGTATTCAATAGGAGTCGTTATAGACTGAAGGATATCAACAAAATCTCAGGATTTATCCATTTCGAGGTTCAACACGAATGAGTACTGAGCAGCCACTAAGGACTAAGAACTCTTACTAGAATTAACAGTATTTCACTGTAATCCAATACAAATGAGTACAACAGGTGATCAGCCTAAAGTACCCTACGTTATGCATAACATTTAATCATACTCATAATGCGTCGGTTCCCTCGACAATATATAATTTCCCCTTCTATGAGGGTTGTTCATCTCAGTAGATTTACGATAGTCCGCACCAAATCAATCGGTTTGGATAGCTCTTTAACTCATAATAATAGTCTAGCCGAATCAAGGGCTTAGACAGTTTTTCATCATGCATTTAGGAATGATAAGTCCAGTGCTTACAACAACGTCAAGGTATACAAGTGATTTTCAAATAGAAGCAGATATTTGCTTGATAAAATATGATTGATATGACAAAAATTAAACGTATAAAGTGTGTGAATTAAGGAACTTGCAACACAATAATAATAGTGTTCGGATACTTGCTCAATGTAAATTTGAGTGAGGTTAGGGAACTTGCCCAACAATAACAATAAGTTAGGGATAGGAAACTTGCATAATATAAGTAACAAGTTTTTAGGGATAGGAAACTTGCCTTTAGCGTTGATTACTACTAATAGCGAAAATCACCTCAACGAACTATGTTTGTCCTATTCATGTAAGTATAGATATTCATTAGCCAAACACACTTGATATATATCAACAACATGTACACATAACACATTTTTCTTTTCTATCTCATTGTACTCCATCAAAACTCATAGCTGCATACACTAACATGCTCATACTATTGACCACTGCTAGTTTATTCATAATCTTTCTTCCTCGAAGTTCTAAGAGGTTCATTACTTTAAGTAGACCATAACGTCTATTAATCCCACCGACCTTTTTCTATGCATGTTTGCAAGCATTAGATTTATTTTCCCGAAGTTAGTAAAATTCTCTACTTAGAACTTATTCGTGTACTAATAGTTTATAACAGTATAGGAGTATTTATTAATCCATCCTTATTTCAAGTTATGATGCTGTCTCCGAGTCCCAGGACATCTCGCCATGTCCGAAGATATTATGACTTGTCCGAAGACAACATGCTTCGTCCGAAGACATCGCGCTTTGTCCGAAGACATCACGCTTTGTCCGAAGACATCACACTCTGTCCGAAGACATCACGCTCTGTCCGAAGACATCACGCTTTGTCCGAAGACATCACGCTTTGTCCGAAGCCAGCTCCTTCAGAGACTTCGGTCTACACTATTTTGACAAAGTTTAAGTTCGTCGGGTTAATTTCATTAAGACTTTACTATATGCATACAACCTAAGGGAATTTCTTAATACATGGTCTAACATGACCGAACCCATCGATTGGTTCCTAAATACAGCAGATGCAGCACCCCATGGATTTCGTAAGCGATGAACATGCTCGCTTTTGCGAGAGTAGCCACAACTTGATTCCGCATAATTTTTAACGTATTCATGCACGAAGGTAAACTTTCTAAACACCCTATATCATGCTAATTCATCATACTTGACCTATTAATCTGAAAAACCGAGAATCAACAAGACTCAAGTTAAGAACGGAGTATAAATTATACCTTCTCGAGCTTTAACCTTGATATCTCACACATCGATTTGGTAATGCTTAAGAACTAAGAATTCTTTACTTAGATTTCTCGAACACTCTTATCACTAAAACAATTTGCCTTGGGTGGCTTGTATTTAAAGAGAAAACATGGACTAGACACTTGCTTTACCCAATGTTGGGATTCATGGTGCAATAGAAATGAACAATGGTTACTTAAGGAGTTGTTCAACCACTCCATACCAGCCACTTAGCTAGCCATGCATGCCTAGGATTAGCAGCTTGAAAGTTTGCGTAAAGAGAGTTTAGGCTACTGTTCCTTGAACTTGGTGACCCTTAATTTGGGACAAGAGAATAGATCTTAGATATAGACAAGGGGCTAGTCGGTCGGGCCCACTGCCCCACGCCACATTTTATTTAACCAACACCATGTACCATCAGTTAACTATTATGTTGGGTTCCGAATTGGATTTTAAATAACCCAAGTTTATTGGGCTAACTCAAAAGTCCATCAATTAATTTATTGGGCTAGACTCCCAATTATTATCTGGATTATAAACATGTAAATACTTAATTATTACGGCAGCAATTTAATTAATTTAATTTACCCAATAACACTAAATTATACACCACCTTAATAATTATTTTAAGTTACTCACTTAATAATAATAAAAAGATTTAATTCATCCAGACAAACTTTCAAACCAATTCAATGATTTACTATTACTCTGGTATAATTAAATAAATTAATTATATACCACCTCTCTTATTGTCATCTTTTACTTAGTAATGCATTCCTTCTTACTTATTCCTCACTAACTCCATCATTGTGTCACACAAGACATTTCATAACCTATCATAATTCTCCTCATCTTATCAATTATTAAAAGTTCAATTTTAATTCAATTGAGTCACTCACCTCATGCCATGTAAGCATTTATAAAATAAATAATCACCGGCTCTATTTATAATTATTAATATTAAATCATAAAATTTACGGTTATTACATCCTCTCCCCCTTATAAAAATTCCGTCCTCGGAATTGATACAAGGTTACACAAAAAGATGGGGATAGTCTCTCCTCATCCTATCTTCTAATTCCCATGTGGCCTCCTCGACATCGTGGTTTTGCCAAACAACCTTTACAGAAGATATAACTTTGTTTCTTAGCATTTGTTCTTTCTTATCTATTACCTGAACAGGAATTTCTTCATATGCCAGATTCTTTTCTACTTGAATGGGCTCATAGGAAATCACGTGCTTAGAGTCAGACTTGTACGGACGTAGTACGAAAATGTGAAACACGTTGTGGATGTGTTCCAGTTCGGGTGGCAAGGCAACTATGTATGCCACTTCTCCCACTCGCTTCAATATCTCGAATGGTCCTATGAACCTCGGACTCAATTTTCCTTTCTTTCCGAATCTGATCTTTCCCTTCCAAGGAGATACCTTCAAAAACACAAAACTACCGACTTCAAAGTCTCGGTTCTGGCGATGCAAATCGACATACTTCTTTTGGCGATCTTGAGCTGCTACCAATTTGCCCCTTATTGTTGCTACCACGTCGGTCGTTTGCTGGACTAATTCTGGTCCCAAAAGTCGTCGTTCTCCGACTTCATCCCAACATAATGGTGTTCTGCACTTCCTCCCGTAAAGAGCTTCATATGGCGGCATACCGATACTCGCATGATAGCTATTATTGTAAGCGAATTCTACTAATGGTAAATGGTCGTCCCAATTTCCCTTGAAGTCCATCACGCAAGCTCTAAGCATGTCCTCCAACGTTTGTATGGTTCGTTCACTCTGCCCGTCAGTTTGAGGGTGATACGCTGTACTAAACCTCAATTGAGTTCCCATTCGTTCCTGCAAACTTTTCCAGAATTTTGACGTGAAACGCGGATCTCGATCGGAGACAATCGACACCGGCATTCCATGTCGCGATACGATTTCCTTTACATACAAATTTGCTAACTGGTTCAAATTGAATCGAATCTTGATGGGTAGAAAATGAGCTGTCTTTTTTAGTCGGTCTACAATAACCCAAATGGCATCATAACCCTTTTGTGTAACCGGAAGTCCAACCACGAAATCCATCGTAATGTGCTCCTATTTCCATTCCGGTATTTCTAGCGGTTGAAGTAGTCCACTTGGCCTCTGGTGTTCTGCTTTGACTCTTTGACAAGTAAGACATCTACTAACACACTCTGCAACCTCTCTTTTCAAATTAGGCCACCAAAAATGGTGTCGAAGATCCCGGTACATTTTTATGCCTCCTAGATGAACAGAATATTGTATTGTGTGGTGCTTCGTAGATTTCTCTCGGTTCGATTCGACTGGTGGCACCCATACTCGACCCTCAAACCTCAATATACCGTCCTTATCTACTTTGAACCTTTCTTCCTTATCTTCTACTATTCTCTTCTTTATCTTCTCACATTCTTCATCTTTCTCTTGTGCTCCCTTTATTCTATCTAATAACGTCGGGTGAGCTCTCATCATGAGTAATTTTCCTTCTGTTTCTTTTGGTTCCTCCACCTCTATTTCCAACTTTTCCATTTCTCTTATTAATTCCTCTTGAGTTGTTAATTTGAATAACTTCTCCCTTCCTTTTCTACTCAAAGCGTCGGCTACAACGTTTACTTTTCTCGGGTGATAAAGAATTTCACAATCGTAATCCTTGATTAGTTCCAACCATCTTCTTTGTCGCATGTTTAACTCCTTCTGTGTGAAGATATATTTCAGACTCTTGTGATCCGTATATATCTCACATTTTTCTCCATACAAATAGTGCCTCCAAATCTTCAATGCAAAGACTACTGCCGCTAACTCCAAGTCATGGGTAGGGTATCGTTTTTCGAAATCTTTCAACTGTCATGAGGCATATGCAATGACCTTGCCGTGTTGCATTAGCACACAACCAAGTCCTCTATGCGATGCATCACTATACACCACAAATCCTCCTGTATCATCTGGTAATGATAATACAGGTGCCTCACTCAACCTCCTCTTCAATTCTTTGAAACTCTCCTCGCATTTCTCCGTCCACACGAGCTTCTCTGTCTTTCTTGTTAGATTGGTCAGCGGGGTTGCTATCTTAGAAAAATCTTGGATAAATCTTCGATAGTACCCGGCTAAACCTAAGAAACTCCTAACTCTTGTTGGCGTCTTCGGCTGTTCCCAGTTACTTACCGCTTCCACCTTTGCAGGATCCACGGAAATTCCATCTTGATCTATCAAGTGTCCTAGAAACTGAACCCTTTCCATCCAAAATTCACATTTTGAAAATTTAGCGTACATCTTTTCCCTTCTCAATGCTTCCAATACCATCTTCAGGTGCTCGGCGTGCTCTTCCTTCGTCTTTGAATAAATCAAAATGTCATCGATAAATACTACTATGAACTTATCTAAGTATGGCCTAAAAACTCGGTTCATCAAGTCCATGAATGCTGCCGGAGCATTGGTTAATCCAAATGACATCACTAAAAATTTGTAATGTCCGTAGCGAGTTCGAAACGCCGTCTTTTGTATGTCCTCCTCTCGCACTTTCAACTGATGATAACCCGTTCGTAAATCTATATTGGAAAAACCCTTCGCTCCTTTCAGTTGATCGAAAAGGTCGTCTATCCTTGGGAATGGATATCTATTCTTAATTGTCACTCGGTTCAACTCCCGATAATCGATATAGAGCCTCATCGATCCATCCTTTTTCTTTACAAACAACACTGGTGCTCCCCAAGGAGACACACTTGGCCGAATGTAACCCTTATCTAGTAACTCTTGCAATTGAATCATCAATTCCTTCATTTCTACTGGTGCCATACGATACGGGGCTTTCGAAATTGGTGCGGTCCCCGGTGCTAAGTCTATTATGAATTCAATTTCTCTGTCTTGCGGAAGGCCATGCAGTTCGTCTGGAAACACGTCTTGGAATTCTCTTACCACTGGTATATCTTTCATTTCTATTCCCTTTTGCTGAGTGTCCACTATATAGGCTAAATAACCTACACATCCTTTCTTTAACAATTTCTTGGCCTGCATCATCGTAAGGCAACACGATTGCTTGAGCGATGAGCTACCATAAAACACTACCTTAGACCGATTTGAGGTCTGAAGGTTCACACTCTTCTTCTGACAATCGATTATCGCAGCGTGGCCGGATAACCAATCCATTCCTAATATCACATCAAACTCTCCCAGTTTAATCAGAATTAAGTCTATGTTTAGTTCGTGACCTCTAATGTTTGAACAACAGTTTCGGTAAACAAACTCTATGGGAATTACTTTTATTCGCAATCTCTACGTTCAATGAATTTTCTAAATGTTCAGGAGGTATGTTTAGTCGATTAGCAAATTCTTCAGACACAAAGGAATAGGTAGCACCCGAATCGAATAATACATAGACATTTATATTATTGATTGGGAGAATACCTGACACTACGTCCCTTGCGGTCACTGCGTCTTGGACAGTCATGTTAAAGGTTCGGGCAGTGGGTCAGTTGGATTGCGTTAGTCCACCGATCATCAGCTTGCTGCCCCCTCCTTGTTGGTCGCTTCCTCCGTTGCTCCCCTTCTTTGGGCAATCCTTGATTTGATGCTCAGTTGAGCCACACGCGAAACATCCCTTGATCCTTTTTGGCTTTGGGCAGTTGGATGAAATGTTCCCTTCTTGGCCACAGTTGTAGCAGATGCTGCGCCCCTTCTAGCATCCCCTTGATGGTTTTTCCCGCATTTCGAGCAAGCTTCGCTTCTTTTCTTAAACCCTCCTTGAAAACTTTCTGACTGGTTGATGTTTCGGTGGTTGGTGTTGTTGTTGTTGCTGTTGTTGTTACGGTTATCCCATTTCCACTTTCCCAGATAACTTCCACAACTGCTACTCCCTCCATGAGTTTCTCCCCCAGCATTCTTGTTCTTCTTCTCCTTGTTATATCGGCTCAATGCCTCGCTACCTCCCTCAGTAATTATCGCCTTCTCTAATAATGTGGCGAACGAGTCAATTTGAAGGACTGACACCTTGTTGAACAACTAAGGTTTTAGTCCAAGTTCGAAGCGTCGAGATTTCCTTTCTTCAGTGTCTACTTGATGTGTTGCGAATCGTACGAGTTCGTTGAACTTGGCCGCATACTGTGCCACTGTCATCTCCCCTTGTTTTAGTTCTAGAAACTTTACCTCCATCCTATCCTTCATGCTCTTCAGGAAGTAATTCTCGAAGAACAAAGTCTTAAACCTTTCCCAGGTTATAGTCCCTTCTCCCTCCCTCTGTTGATTTGCTTCCCACCAGTAGTTTGCTTCACCCCTCATCATATATGTAGCGAACACGGTTTTCTGGTCTTCACCCACACGAGCAATGGCGAAGGCTTTCTCCATTTCCTTGATCCATGTTTGCGCTACGATAGGGTCGGTAGTACCCATGAATTTTGGAGGTCCTACACTCTTAAAGTCCTTGAAGTTTGCTACCGGAGCTACTTGGGGAATGGGTGGTACTTGTTCATTTCTTCCCCTAAGAGCCTCCCCTAACAAATCTACAAGCCTTTGAATGGGATCTACTTGTCCTCTCTCATCATTAACCGACTTTTCTGGTGCAGTTAATCTACGTCTGGGCGGCATTTTTCTGCATCATAAAACTTCCATTTTTATTATCTAATTATATTACTTAAACCATTCTCCATAAAAGGATTAAGATTTCAGAATACATTTTGAACAAGATCATTTATATTCATATGCCAAATTGTTACATTACATGATTATCTCCAGCATACTTCTATAAATGACACAACTTATCCCCTATTATCACAAAAGATGGGGACAACCATTAACATACTACCCCTCTAATATAACTCAGAAGTTTGGGGCTTACAACTATCTCACATTCTACATAAAAGACTGAAATTACGACAACAGATAATACACTACATAACGAACTACAACTAATAACTTTTAACGCCTAGACTTAATCTATCATTCCGCGCTCCACAGCGCTCTGGTACTCCCTCTGAGTAATGTGCACACCAAATCTAAACATGGTGTGCTGTGCATCTCATTCTATCGGGTAGTGATTTACCCCATCAATCAGTCTCTCCATGGCCGTGCGCACTGCATAGCCCATCCTATTCATCTTCCTCCTTTTGCACCTCACTTCATATTCTAGGTCGTTAGCCCTATCATTGGCCCCTTCCCACTTTCCTTCGAAATGGATCCTATTCCTTACCTCCATCTCTAACTGAGTACGGATAGCTTCCTTCTCTGTCCTTTCGCTCAACTCCCTCTGCTCCATCTCTTCCAACTTCCCTGCTAGTTCTACATTCCTAGCCACCGCCTTGTGAAATAAAGCCCCCATCTGGATTCCTGCCTCCTTACGGTGAGCAATCTCTACCTCCATCTCCTGCATCACTAACTTTCTCTGGTGGTCTTTGTCCCTCAGCTTTTGGAATTCGGACTCCCTGTCCCTAGCCTCAGCCTCTAACTCCTCAACTCTGCACCCTAATTCTAAAATCTGCTCCTCATACTCCCCCAACATCCTATCCTCAAAAGTAGCCTCGTCGGAGTCCCCCATGGGCTAGTCCACCATATGCTCCTCCATATGCTCCTCCTCTGGATCAGACTCCTCGGGTATTAGCTCCATCTCCTCTTCCTCATCATCATCATTGATAGGGACTACAGTTGATATAGGCTCCGCTATCGATGGTGCCTCATATACCATGTGTATGTCACGCGGCTCCTCTTCTACTACTCGGCTAGGTCCTCCCATGTCAGTCATCCTACAATCCCCAACACAAGACAAAACAAACAACAACTTCATTAGAATGTTAAGTAACATAAGTTCATTGTATAGAATGAAGTTATATTCTGTAACATGCTAAGTCTCTCTCTACGAAAACTCTTTATGAGTTTCATCCCTTTCTATCTTCTAAGTTCTCCTAAGTTATAATCTAAAGACTCTCGCTCCTAAGGTTTATAACTATAGCTTTGATACCAACCTGTGACGCCCCCAAAATTCAGACACCCATATCTCGAATTTTTTTGGTGCATCACGTGCAACTACGAATATCTTACTAAATCATCAACAACGGAAATAATAGAATAATTTACATTGATATAATATAAATATTGGCGTCCCAAGGTACCGTAACCATTACTACGATAATTCAGTGATTAACTTAAACATAACTTAATCATTCTTGAATACATCATAACAAGCATAACAATAATAATAACACTTCTAGTCTTAAGGACTAAGTTATTCTGTCGCCTTGCCCTTTCCCTTGTCCTGTCCTGAAGTACCGCCTTGCTCTGCCTTAACTATAATGTTTTAGGAAGCAAGAATGAGCAACAAGTTTGCCCAGCAAGTAATATAGCTAGAAGAACAAGCAATTATAGCATTTGAATCTTTCAAGGGTATAATAATAATTGATAGTTTAAGGATATCAAGAATATCAAGAGTATTCAATAGGAGTCGTTACTGAAGGATATCAACAAAATCTCAGGATTTATCCATTTCGAGGTTTAACACGAATGAGTCTTGAAAGCGACCACTAAGGACTAAGAACTCTTACTAGAATTAATGAGATTTCATTGTAATCCAATACAAACGAAAGTACAACAGGTGATCGACCTAAAGTACCCTACGTTATGCATAACATTTAATCATACTCATGTGCATGCACGTCGGTGCCCTCGACAATATATAATTCCCCTTCTATGAGGGTTGTTCATCTCGAAGAGATTTACGATAGTCCGCACCAAATCAATCGGTTTGGATAGCTCTTTAACTCATAATAATAGTCTAGTTAATCAAGGGCTTAGATAGCGGTTTTCATCATGCATTTAGGAATGATAATTCCAATGCTTACAACAACGTCAAGGTATACAAGTGATTTTCGAATAGAAGCAAATATTTGCTTGATAAAATATGATTGATATGACAACAATTCAACGTATAAAGTGTGTGAATTAAGGAACTTGCAACACAATAATAATAGTGTTCGGATACTTGCTCAATGTAAATTTGAGTGAGGTTAGGGAACTTGCCCAACAATAATAATAAGTTAGGGATAGAAAGCTTGCATGATATAAGTAACAAGTTTTTAGGGATAGGAAACTTGCATAATATAAGTAACAAGTTTTTAGGGATAGGAAACTTGCATAATATAAGTAACAAGTTTTTAGGGATAGGAAACTTGCCTTTAGCGTTGATTACTACTAATAGCTAAAATCACCTCAACCAACTATGTTTGTCCTATTCATGTAAGTATAGGTATTCATTAGCCAAACACACTTGATATATATCAACAACATGTACACATAACACATTTTCTTTCTATCTCATTGCACCCATCAAAACTCATAATGCATAATTAACATGCTCATACTATTGACCACTTCGCTAGTTTATTCATAATCTTTCTTCCTCGAAGTTCTAAGAGGTTCATTACTTTAAGTAGACCATAACGCCTATTAATCCCACCGACCTTTTCTATGCATGTTTGCAAGCATTAGATTTATTTTCGAAGTTAGTAAAATTCTCTACTTAGAACTTATTCGTGTACTAATAGTTTATAACAGTATAGGAGTATTTATTAATCCATCCTTATATCAAGTTATGATGCTGTCTCCGAGTCCCAGGACATCTCGCCATGTCCGAAGATATTATGACTTGTCCGAAGACAACATGCTTTGTCCGAAGACATCGCGCTTTGTCCGAAGACATCACGCTTTGTCCGAAGACATCACGCTCTGTCCGAAGACATCACGCTCTGTCCGAAGACATCACGCTTTGTCAAGAAGACATCACGCTTTGTCCGCCGCCTCCTTGAGACTTTGGTCTACACTATTTTGACAAAGTTTAAGTTCGTCGGGTTAATTTCATTAAGACTTTACTATATGCATAAAACCTAAGGGAATTTCTTAATACATGGTCTAACATGACCGAACCCATCGATTGGTTCCTAAATGGTCTGTTTGCACCCATGGATTTCGTAAGCGGTGAACATGCTCGCTTTTTGCGAGTAGCCACAACTTGATTCCGCATAATTTTAACGTATTCATGCACGAAGGTAAACTTTCTAAACACCCTATATCATGCTAATTCATCATACTTGACCTATTAATCTGAAAAACCGAGAATCAACAAGACTCAAGTTAAGAACGGAGTATAAATTATACCTTCTCGAGCTTTAACCTTGATATCTCACACACTGATTTGGTAATGCTTAGCAACTAAGAATTCTTTACTTAGATTTCTCGAACACTCTTATCACTAAAACAGACTGCCTTGGTGGCTTGTATTTAAAGAGAAAACATGGACTAGACACTTGCTTTACCCAATGTTGGGATTCATGGTGCAATAGAAATGAACAATGGTTACTTAAAGAGTTGTTCAACCACTCCATACCAGCCACTTAGCTAGCCATGCATGCCTAGGATTAGCAGCTTGAAAGTTTGCGTAAAGAGAGTTTAGGATACTGTTTCTTGTACTTGGTGACCCTTAATTTGGGACAAGAGAATAGATCTTAGACATAGACAAGGGGATAGTCGGTCGGGCCCACTGCCCCACGCCACATTTTATTTAACCAACACCATGTACCATCAGTTAACTATTATGTTGGGTTTCGAATTTGATTTTAAATAACCCAAGTTTATTGGGCTAACTCAAAAGTCCATCAATTAATTTATTGGGCTAGACTCCCAATTATTATCTGGATTATAAACATGTAAATACTTAATTATTACTATGATAATTTAATTAATTTAATTTACCCAATAACACTAAATTATACACCACCTTAATAATTATTTTAAGTTACTCATTTAATAATAATAAAAAGATTTAATCCATCCAGACAAGCTTTCAAACCAATTCAATGATTTACTATTACTCTGGTATAATTAAATAAATTAATTATATACCACCTCTCTTATTGTCATCTTTTACTTAGTAATGCATTCCTTCTTACTTATTCTTCACTAACTCCATCATTGTGTCACACAAGACATTTCATAACCTATCATAATTCTCCTCATCTTATCAATTATTAAAAGTTCAATTTTAATTCAATTGAGTCACTCACCTCATGCCATGTAAGCATTTATAAAATAAAAAATCACCGGCTCTATTTATAATTATTAATATTAAATCATAAAATTTACGGTTATTATAGGTGTTCTACATTGAATATCCAATCAACACTCTTCAAGATCGTAGTGTTGTCTCTACCAGTCAACATGACACTACGATCAGGTCCTTGAAAACATGCATCAGAATCGTAGAGTTCGAATAGCTAAAGACTGAAGCATTGGCAACGGTTTAATCTGAAGGGTAATATTCGGACAAGTGCTTATTGAGAGCATCGATGCAAAAGGACAACCTTTGATCGAGAAATCAGAAGGAGGAAATAAAGTCTTTAACTTGCCCAAGACATTAAAGTGATATACCTGACAGGGTAGGTGAAACAGTAGACTGCAGTATCAGAAAGTTAGAAAAAGTTGTCAAGTCACATCTGCAGTCTGTACCAAGCAACTCGAGATCTGTGAAGCATTTCGAAGAGCTTTCAATGGCTACTCTCCAACGGTAAGATTGGGAAGGAGTATAAATCTGCTAGAGCTTCAAAGATCAAAGGTTGCTGGAGTTGCCGAGTTTGGAGTAACGGTGGACTATTCTAAACCATGTAAGATAGTGAGTCTGAAGGCTCACTCTACGATCCACCAAGAACACTTAGAGACATACAAAGAAAGAAGTAGAAGTGAGAGTTCTACAATGTAGAAGTGAGAGTTCTATAATGTAGAAGTGAGAGTTCTACTACATGAAGAGTGTTCTGAACTGCTGAGAGAAAAAAGAGCGTTATGTCATCTTAGTGTCCATCATGGGAAGACTCTATGTACCATAGAGAAGAGCTCACAACTTAGCAAGTCCATCATGAGAAGGCATCAAGTATCAAGAAAGGAGATCACAAAAGTCATCATTGTGGCAAGCATGAGAAAGTTTCTAAGTACCTAGTAGAAGAGCTTATAGTCATCTTAGAAACCCATCATGTGCATCCATCATGTATCAAGAGGAATGATCTTCAAGGCAGTCATCAAGGGATCATCTGAAGTGGTTGAGTAACTGAAGAAGCTGAGCATCATGCAACACTCAACTGCACTTCAAGGGTGATCACGCCAAGCTGCTAAGTAGAGAAGATGTTCAGAGCATGAAGACATCTTAGCAGCTCAGCACCAACTCCAACAAACAAACAAACAACTCAACAGAAGCCAAGGCCTGAGGTGTCCTTGTCCGGAGGGACTAAATGAAGTTCCAAGACTGCTGGGCTTGAAGAGTTCCTAGGGAACTAGATGAGTTTCAAGGTCATTGGCCTGAAGAGTTCTTAGTGAATCAAGTCCCAAGGTCAGCGGCCTTGAAGGAATCTTAGTGATTCGAGTGTGCCGCCTTCTTTAGTGAAAATCTCGCTAGTTGAAAGCGTAAGAGTGGATTAGGAGCTTGAGTCTCTCGAACCACTTAAAATCCTTGTGTCTTTTACATTATGTCATTTACATTATGTCTATTAAGCTGCTATATAGCTCGCTATGTATGTTTTAAGCGCTTACAACCAAACTAACTCTACTTAACAATGTATGTATGATTATGAATATATCAATGAAGGGGATCTTTTACTTATTCCGCTGTGCTTGAAAAGATTCTTATATTTTTCATATGCTAATTTAATAGCAATACAAAATAAAAGAGAAAATAATTTGAAAATGAAAAAGGATCTATTCAACCCCCCCTTCTAGATCTATTGTGCCTACTGGGAACTAACACAGTCCACCGTCAACATGATACATGTCAGACCTTTTTCACTTGTTTTTTCAAAAAAAATCTCACCTAATGTGAGAACACCAAAGAACAAGTAACGAAAAGGGACAAATAAAAATCCTGACGTCGACAGAAATTACTATCGGAGTTAGAAAATGACAGAAATATCTTTTTATAAAAATAACGGCTAAAGTTTTACCGTTAACTATTGAAATACCCGGTGATAAAAATACAGTAATACGCGTGGTTGAATAGTAGTACACGATATTGATTATTGATGCTTACGTGAGAAGTCACTCAGTTTATTTTAATTATTGCCACAATAATTGATGCATAGTATCTCACGTTATTGATTCAATTATTGTCACAATATATTATATTATTAAATCAATAATTGAGACGACAAAGTTATTCATATTATTATTTACATTATTGACAATATCTAGAAAGGTTTGTCGATGAAATGAGTTTGGTCACCTAATTGCGCACCAATAGGGAGAAATTCTTATCGGAAAGCCCCTCTTTCCTAGGAACGATCTGGTTGTTAATATTGCGAGTTATAATAATGATGAATAAATATTATTAAAAATATGTTTTGTGAAACCAAGTGAATTGAGATAAATAGAGGGGATTTTTATGAAGTATTTGTTATAAATTTGGCTTATTATATGGACCCCCACTTACCCATTTTTCAAAATAGTGTGTGTTATGAGTGTAATAATATATATATATATATATATATATATATATATATATATATATATGATGATTGGGGGTAATATTTGGTCATGGGGGAGTACTTTATATATATATACATTATAATAAGTTTTGTTTTTTTTTTATGTAAAATAGAATATATTATATTTTATTATGCATAGTATTTGCATAGTGTCTGCATAGTAAAATCAAAAAAATTCACGTGAATCCTCAGAAAATTTTTTGCCCGTGACCATTGTGTACTGTGCGTTCAAATAGTATCATTCCTTTCTCCTATAAATAGGATGCTCAGTTTAGAAAAGAAAATCACACCAGAATCAGAGAATTCTTCTTCTCTATAATATTGAGCGTATTTTTTTGAGTTTAAGGAAGCTTTGAGTATATAAAATAGTGAAAGTTTTCTTCAAGAATATATCCTCTATACCAGTCAGAAATACTCTTCTTTTGAGGTAAGGGGTATTATTTATTTCATATTCGCTTACGATATTATTTTTCGTATTCGTAAGAAATTTTATTTCGTTCAATATTCGCAAGAATATTATCTTCGTTTAATATTCGTAAGGAATATTATCGTCGTTCAATATTCGTAAGGAATATTTATTTCGTTCAATAATTGTAAGGGATGTTGTTTTTGTTCAATATTCGTAAGAAATAATATTTTCTTCCATACTCTGTAATATGCAAGTAATATTATTTCATTTCAGATTTCGAATTCTACACTCATTTTGTTAAGTATTGCTTCTATACTCCTTGAAATTAGTAGAATATCCTTAAAATTTGCGCTTCATCTAGTATCGTTTCACAAGGATATTTTTTTGAATATTTTTGTTCATTTTTAAGCTTTTCATGTCGGAGTACTATTCATGGATATGGCACTATTCATACGTACGACACTATTCATATGTACGGGTACTATTCACCCGGGGTACTATTCATGACAAAATTTGATTTCTTTTCTGTCCAAATTATTTTTGATACAATATTATTCTTGAATTTTACTCCACAAAGCAGTTATCATATTGACAATTTGGACATTTTTAAACTCTGGATAAATTTAAAGTCTTTAATATTTATCCTTGATTTCGTTTGATTAATGCTTATATCATTGTCATCATCTTCATGCTTATATTGTGATAAAAGTTATCCTTGGCCCATAGTGCATAGATGGACTGTTGGTATGATTATGACCAGGGATTATTCGGTATAATTATGACTTGTAATGTTACAAATAATATTGTAAAAGTCCTCATTGGCCCATAGTGCATTGATGGACAGATGTTGGTATGATCATGACCATGCGTTCTCTTCGGCCAAGGGTGCAAAGATGGATTGGTTTTTGGCATGATCATGACCATTGGTGATAACACAAAATCCTTGGCCCGTAGTGCATTGATAATTCGTGGATGTGATACTAATGAATATCCTTGGCCCGTAGTGCATGGATAATTCAGTGATGTGGATTATTTATTAAGTTGAGTCTCAGCGATAAAATTGATGATAAACTTTTTAAATCATAGAAGATAGTAGATATCATGTTATACTTGACTCTTCTAATAGATTGCTTATTCCGTTGCAGTTAAACTTGTTATCTATTATATTCTATCAGTTTAATACTGTTGAGAGCTAACAATAATTTATTATGCATTATCTTACTCATAATATTTGTTACTGGGCTAGTTGAGCTCACCCTTTTCTTTCATTGTTCTCTTCAGGAAATGAGAATATAGCTGAGACTAGTCAGGTAATAGAGTGATGATCCAAGATGATTGTTATAGTAGTCTTCACTATCCTATAAGAATAGTGTAATAATAATTGTAATGAGGACTTATTTTGAGTTTGGATATTGTCTAGGAGACAATATTTGTATTAAAACTCACAACTTAAGTTTTGTCGTATTCTGCACGACACTTAACAGTTGTATAAATTTAGTTGTATATGAATTATGTACCATGTATTTGGCGACTCAGAATGAGTGATGTATTGTAAAAACCTAAAACCCTAATAAGACTCGTATGTATAAATCCCGTTATATAAATAAAATTTCTTTGTTCTGAATGTTTTACGTGTTATTATATACTTGGTTTGACAGAATTGACCAAATAAATTTTTATCCGAAAAAAATCGTGCTTGACACCTCGTGCTTAATTTTTTTTTTCCATAATCAGACTTTTCAGTAAAATTATTTTGACAAGTTGCTTTGTCGTGCTTACACTGACAAAATGCTTTGTCGTGCTTGTTAGGATTAGTGAGTAAACCCTAATTAGTAAAACCCTAACCCTAATTAGCAAAACCCTAACCCTAATTTATTAATTAAACCCTAATTAGCTAATCTAACTCTAATTAGCTTATGTTAACACTTTATCATGGTTAGTAAACTTCTATTAGGTACTAATTAAAATTACTTAACATTCTTAATCATTAGAAACAAAACCCTAATCAAGATTAGTGAAGATTTAAGCGTAATTAAGCTACTAACCTAATCAACTAGCTCACAAGTAGGTTGGGAGTCACCATTACAAGTTCCAAAACATCACATGACATGCTTCCAAACTCCCAAGCAGCAAAAGAGTCACAGATCAGATCTTTATGGAGGCAAGTAGGTGAAAAAATGACCAAAAAGCCAAGTTGGGAAATTCTATAAATAGGAACCTTAGGGCTGAGCAAACCCACAAATTCTCAAAGCCTAGATACACTTATAAACCTACCATATCAAGCCTGGGTGTTATCAGCAACAAGATCAGAAGCTAGAATCACAAATTTCTCAAGAAAAGGTGCAAACCCTAGTTCATAAATTTCTCTTTGATCTTATGTTAGATTTGTTATTTAGATGTTTAGAATATTGTATTAGGATGTTAGAAAGTATGCTAGAGTGGTAGAACACATTTTCATAACATCTAGATGCCTTAATTAAGCGTTTTTATGAAACTGGGAATTTTGAAAAAAATGGTCTGACAGCCGAATGTCAGGGCTTTTCGATTCATGTGTGTTTATGTTTTGGTCTGTTAATCGATTAATATTCATTGCCTGTAAGTAGGTCTTTAATCTGGAAAAGAAAACAGGTTCCGATGAACCATAGATTCCAAGATATAAGCAGTCAAAGTGTGTTGACCGTTCATGGAAGTTGGTTTTCTGGGTTGCCCAGAAAGCTCAAGAACAGTTGAACCGACTACTTTGACCGACCTGTTTAATCATCTTCTGATTGTTAATTGTTTATGTTTTTGTTATAAATTGGTACTCTGGTATACATACTACATATCTATGATCTTCAATCGAACAAACAACGATAGGATTTACGTAATTATTGGTCAAAACTAGTTGGCCGAAAGTATGGACCGAAGTTTTCGGGTTTTCGTAAAATTGAAAAACACGAAGAACAGTTGTTAGCTGTACTTTGACCATCATAAATAGAGATCTTAGAATTATGATTTGTTCATGTTAATGTTATATATATGTACCATGGTATATAAATTACATGTTACAACAAACAAAACATACATCTAATACACCGAATTAAAGTTATTCAAGCCACAAAACCGTTGACCGGCCTTGACCCTTTGCATTCCGGGTTACCCGTGAAACCCAAGAACGACTCGATAATAACTTTGAATCTTTATAATTTCTTGTTATATGTAGATTAAAGCATGCTTATTGCTTGATCTTGTACTATTACATGAGTACTACAACACCAATACTTGATCTAACCGAAAATCATTACCAATACTGAATTATTTAATGGTCAAACTAGCCACTCGACCACGGCAACACCACGCCTGAGAAACTCAAGAAATCCTACAAATGACACTTTTCATCACTTTGTAGAGTTTTAGCGACGGACAAAAATTAATTTTTTAGAAATAAATTATAAAAAATTAGAAATAATTAATAAAAATCGTTTTAAAAATTATATTAAATTATTTCTGATATTTCTACAAAAATGTAATAATTATTTTATTTTATTTAGATATTATTTATAATTAACTTATTAATAAAGTAATTAGAATAATTACTTTTAAATACTAAATAATTATGTAAAAATATTATTATTGAAATAAAAATCATAATAAATGATTATAAATTATTTAATGATATTAAATAATTTTTTTATAAAATTTTAGTAAATATAAATTACTTATAAATAGAGATAAATGATTTAAAAATCATTTTAAGGATAAATAAATATTTTAAAAATACTTTAAACCTTCTAAAATATATTATGGGGATAATGAAATTATTTAAAAATATAACCAAATTTTATAAATAAAATTTATTTCATTTATCAAAGATATTAAAAGTCAAACCCTATTAAATCTAACCTGGTATTAAATAAATGTTTTATTTGAGTATTGTTATCAATACTAATGTGTTAGATTTATATTCTTGAACGTCATAGGTACTTTATAGCGTTCGAATAGTATAACTTGACTGATCTACGCTCAGGCAAGTCTTCTATACCCAATTTATTACTTATGCAAAATTTATCAACCCCATTTATTCATTTTGAACAAGATTCTATCTTACTATACTGTTGATATAATATACCTATGTTGAATTACCTATTATTGAAAGGTTATTGCTATAGTTCCAGCATGACTAAGAAATGAATTATTTATTCATATGATATTGTTTATTGAGCATAAAGCTGTTGTGTCAAGCCAAATTATTTTGGTAAGACAATCGATATCTTGAAGTTGAGTATCCCGTAAAGGAGCAAAGTGTAGTCAATGAATATATTGACGAAGTAAATTGTAAGTGTAATTGAGCACTGTAGGTGATATGCATACTCCTAGGATATTTAATAGGCTGATCCCCTATCTCATATCTGAACAGAATTTCTAAGTCTTTTTGTGGTCGATGAAATGATAAAATTCGAACTAGTTGGAATTAGAAATCCGAGAAATGGTAACAACTTTCAATTGAAATTTGAATTGTTATAATTCTTCAAATCCTATATTGTTATAAATATACAACTTCCTTGAGCATGTCATAGCTCACCCTTGCAAATTATTCCCTTTGCGGTTTTAGATGGTAATCTGGAACATCTGGAGTAGATAAAGGGAAGCATTCCCTACATAGATTAGATTATATTCTTATGTGTATGAATACCTTGTAATAAGAACTCGTTATGAGAATTTTGTAATCGAATCATAATATTATGATATATATATAACATCTTTTATTTCCACAACCGTGTTTTCTTACATATATAGATGTAAAGTAAGATGTCTTCTATTCTAGTTGAGATCCTTGGGAACTATTTATCTGAGTGAGGGTATTAATAGCATGGACTGTTCATGTTGTTATTAATACTCTGAATTTCAGATAGATGGTTACTATCGATACGATAGTATATAATCGCATGACATATACTATACATCTGGGTGAGGGTATTGGTAATATAGACTGTTCATGTTATTACTGATACTCTGAATTTCGGATAGATAGACTCTAGTCATAGATACAGTTCATATATTCAAGTGAGGGTATCCAAACACAGTAATATTTCTCTTGAGAATTACCATCTATTATGGGATATTGTGAATCTTGAATCTATGGGAATTATATCTGATAGTCCCTCTATCTAATGTAATATTTTAATCAGATACCATGGGTGTATAGATTTAAATGCATTATGTTAATTCTCTGTAAACACCATACCAGATACCACGGGAGTATAGGTATGGGGGTGTTACAATTTTGGTATCAAAGATGTTAAGGCTATAGATATAAGGAAGAGTTTTCTTAGTATATAGTCGTCGAGTCCGTAAAAATTTTAAAAGACATAAAATATAACATTAAAATTATTATGTTGTGTAAAACTTTATACCAGTATTTATGGAGTTTTCTTTTATAGATGGCCAACTCCAATGCTGAAGAAAGAGTGATCAATCCACCTCAAATAGAGTCTTTTATAGCTAGTGATGCAGAAGAAGAAGAATTTCTTCATGATCAACAACTGCTTGATGCTGAAGAAGAAGAAGATCCAGTAGCCGGACAACTAATGAGAATAGATGAGCATGATGAGGCAATGGCATCACTGCTGTAGATAACAGAATGTGAGAACAATAAGATGAAGTTTAGGGCAGATTTAGCTGATTATATGCTAATGGATGAAAGAAGTCATAGCCATCGACTAAAAGTACAACTGCACCGTGCACATAGGAGCAGGAGGGAAATTCAGTCAAGACTTCTTAAAACATCTCTGGGAGTTCGAGATACTCTTAATGATTTGCAGCGTCGTGTAACTCGATATCTAGTAGAGGAGAAGAAAACTGCTTATCTTATCGATCGATCTGTGGTTTGTCACATGATCCAAGATTCCTTTGATGATATCAATGAATTCTAGAGAGTAGCATGGGAGGTTGGATGCTTTATATTAGTACAATAAAGAAGCATTCAAAGTTTGTATTGTGATAAGTACTGTGTAATATACTAGTATGTTTAAAGTTGTTGTAAGACTGTGAGTTATAAATAAACAATATGTTTTGGTTATCTAAGAATCTTATGTGAATCTTTGTTGTTGTTTTATAGAATCATGCCACCAACCAGAAGACCCCAAAGAGAAATGAATAATGAGGATAATTCTACTCAACAGTTAGTAGATATGATGTTAGGAGTAATAAACAGACCTATAAACCAAAATACATCCTTTAAAGACTTTAAATTAGTTGGACCACTTGAATTTAAAGGTACATTAGAACCTGTAGATGCACATATTTGGATTTCTGAGATAGAAAAATTCTTCCTAGTAACCAATGTTAGTAATAACCAGAAGACAACTTTTGCAACTTTCTTCTTGAAAGGTGAAGCTAATTATTGGTGGGAATCAACCAAAGTTCGAGTAGAAACTGAAATTGTTCCTTGGGATAGATTTAAAGAGTTGTTCTTTGAAAACTATTTTTCCCAATCCATAAAAGACCGAATGGAAATAAAATTTCTGGACTTAAAACAAGGAGATCTTCTCAGTAACCCAAAGATCTGACTAAGTTTAATGAACTATCCAGGTTTGCTCCTCATCAAGTGACTACTGAACCTAGAAAGACTCGTAGGTACCAAGAAGGTTTAAAACCACAGATTTGGAGTAAATTATCAGTGCTTCAGATCAAAACTTTCTCTGAAATACTAGAGAAGGCCACTATAATTAAAAGTGAGAATGAAAATCTCGCTAAATTTCATCAGGACAAAAAGACTTAGAATGAGAAAGGGAAAAGTAAGACAGAACCCAGTTCGGGTGGGTTTAATAACAAGCGTAAATGGAATAATTCTTTTTCTAACAACTCGGGGAAAAAGATAGGAAATACTAATAACAATTTTAGTAATAATAATATTAAACCTTGTCCTAAGTGTAATAAGAAACATAGAGGAGAGTTTCTTCTTAACAAATTCTTTAATTGTGGATGATCAGACATTATCTTTTCGATGTACTCTTCCAAAGAAAAATAAATGTTTTAATTGTGGTTGATGGACCATTTTTCAAAAGCATTCCACAAACCAAGGAGGAAAAGGGGTTAGAATACCAGAGAATAATCAATCGACAAGATTTGCAGTTTGGGTTGAGAATCGACCTCTCATGAGAACATTTAATATGTCGGTGAGGATGTTGTTGTTTCACTTGATGGCGTGGTGTGTGTATCATCCCTATCAACACTTTAAATGCATATGTGTTATTCGATTCTGGTGCTACTTGTTCATTTGTGTCTAGAAATTTCTCTACAAACTTGAATATGCCTTGTGAAAATTTAGACAAACCATTTTGTGTAGAAATTGCTAATAATGAAAGAATTCCGGTTAAGACCATATACAGAAACTGTAGTGTGGTAATAAGAGGACATAATTTTAAGGTTGATTTGATACTAATTCAGTTGGGAGAATTTGATGTAATTCTAGGAATGGATTGGTTAGTTAATCATAACGCGATGATTGATTGTCATCAAAAACGTATTAACCTTTTTACTGCTTCGAAGTCAAAAGTAGTGTTCAACGGTAGTTGTTCACCTGAAAGATTACTTAAAAAGGGTTTTTTAGGATATTTGGCCTATATAGTTGATACTCGTCAGGAAGGAGTAAAACTAGATCAAATACCTATAGTCAAAGAATTTCCTGATGTATTTCCAGATGATTTACCCGGTTTGCCTCCAGATAGGGAGATTGAGTTTATCATTGATCTTGCACCAGGAGCGGCACCAGTTTCTAAGGCACCGTACATAATGGCACCTATAGAACTGAAAGAGTTACTTATTCAATTACAGGAACTCTTAGATAAAATGTACATACAACCTAGTGTTTCACCCGGGAGCACCAAGGTTGTTTGTAAAGAAAGAAGGATGGAACTATGAGACTTTGTATAGATTATAGGAGCTAAATAAGCTAACTATTAAGAATAAATATCCTTTGCCAAGGATTTATGATTTGTTTGACCAATTAAAAAAGTAGAACATTTTTCAAAAATTGACCTTAGAACAGGTTCTCATCAATTAAAGGTAAGAAAGGAAGATGTGCCGAAAACAACGTTTAGGACACACTATGGACATTATGAATTTCTTGTAATGTCTTTTGGATTAACAAATGCACCGGAAGCATTTATGAATTTAATGAATAGAGTGTTTAAACCATGCTTGGACAAATTTTTTGTAGTGTTTATCGACGATATTCTGGTATACTCGAGAACACGGGATGAGCATACTGAACACTTGAGAGTCGTATTGGAGATATTACTTAAAGGAACAACTTTATGTAAAGTTTTCCAAGTGTGAAGTCTGGTTGAAAAGAGTTCAATTTTTAGGTCATGTAATTGACAAAGATGGAATATCTGTAGATCCAACTAAGATCTAAATGGTTGTGAACTGGGAACAACCAACAACTCCAACAGAAGTATGAAGTTTTCTCGGTTTAGTGGGTTATTACCGACGGTTTATAAAAGATTTTTCAAAAATAGCAACCCCATTAACCAATTTAACTTTCGAAAGAGCGGTGAAATACGTGCGGGACAGATAAATGTGAGGAAAGCTTCCAAGAGTTGAAGAAGCGACTGAGCATGGCTCCAGTGTTATCCTTACCAGATGATACAGGAGGCCTTGTTGTATATAGTGACGCATCACACAGAGGATTAGGGTGTGTGTTAATGAAACATGGAAAAGTGATAGCTTATGCATCACGACAACTCAAAGAGTATGAGAAGAGGTATCCTACTCATGATTTAGAGTTAGCCGCAGTAGTTTTTGCTCTAAAAATTTGGAGACATTACTTATACGGGGAAAAGTGTGCAATATATACAGATCATAAAAGTTTGAAATATATTTTTACACAACGGGAAAAAAATTTAAGACAGAGGCGATGGTTAGAACTGATAAAGGATTTTGACTGTGAAATCTTATATCATCCCGGCAAAGCAAATGTTGTAGCTGATGTGTTAAGTAGAAAGAATCAAGAAAAATTGAATGTGTTAACCACCAATGATAGGTTAATAAAAGATTTTGAACATTTAAAAATTGAGGTGAAATGTCCAACTACCTCTACCCAAAAATTATATATTTTAGAAGGAATTTCATCTCTGCTCGATAAAATTAAAGAGATACAGGAGAAAGATGAAGAGTGTCAGAAGTTTAAATCTAATTCCACACATGATAAGTATAATAAATTTTGAATAGATACGGATGGAATAATAAGATATGAAAATAGAATCTAGATTCCGTTAGATCAAGCTTTAAAAGATGAAATTTTGAACGAAGCACATAATTCTAAATTTTCCATACATCCTGGCAGTACTAAAATGTTCAAAGATTTAAGTCGACACTTTTGGTGGTCGAATATGAAAAGGAAATAATTTGAATGGGTAAGTAAATGTCTCACGTTTCAAAGGGTTAAGCGGAACATCGTCGAAGCCAAGTGGTTTACTTCAACCCTTACCAATTCACGAGTGGAAGTGGGAACATATAACCATGGACTTCCGAGTGGGCCTTCCAACTACACAAAAGGCCATAATGCCATTTGGGTAATAGTTGACCGTTTAACTAAATCCGCCACACTTTTACCTATTAAAATTAAACATAACTGGATCACCTTGCCAAATTATATATTCATGAAATTATCTCTAGGCATGGAGTACATTTGTTTCCATAGTATCGATCGAGATCCACGTTTTACCTCAAATTTTTGGAAGAGTCTTGGAAAAATTTAGGAACATAGTTAAGACTAAGTATATGACTATTATCCTCAAATTTGATGGGATGAGTGAGAGAGAACCATACAAACATTAGAGAATATGTTGAGAACATGTGTCATAGACTTCAAAGGAAGTTAGGAAGATTAGTTACCTTTAAGTCGAATTCGCCTACAACAATAGTTATCATGCTAGCATAGGTATGCCACCCTATGAAGCCTTATATGGAAGAAAATGTAGAACACCTATGTGTTGGGATGAAGTCGGGGAAAGACAAATGTTAGGACACGAAATAATTTAACAAACCATTGAAACTATCGAACTATCGTAATCATATCGCCAACGATTGCAAGCATCTCAAGATCGACAAAAAGAAAATATGTTGATCCACATCACAACAACGAAATTTTAGCATAGGAAGCCATGTATTCTTGAAGGTATCTCCTTGGAAGGGCAAGATACGTTTTGGCAAGAAAGGAAAACTAAGTCCGAGGTTCATTGGACCTTTTGAAATTTTGAGAAGAATTGGTGAAGTTGCTTATGAAATAGCACTACCACCTGAGTTAAATCATATTCATAATGTGTTTCATGTGTCCATTTTACGACCATACAAACCTTATTATAAACACGTTATAAATTATGAACCTATCCAAATCGAAGAAAATCTTTCTTATGTAGAAGAACCTGTGCAGATCGTCGACCATAAAGAGCAAGTCCTCCGTAATAAAGTGATAGGATCGGTTAAAGTAATACGGAGAAATCAGAATGTTGAAGAAGCTACATGGGAGCTTGAAGATAAAATGCGCGAGAATTATCCTCAATTATTAACTTGACATGTACTTTAATTTCGAGAACGAAATTCTTATTAGTGGGGGTGAATGTAAAAATCCAAAACCCTAATAAGACTCGTATGTATAAATCCGATTATATAAATAAAATTTCTACTGATCAATGTGTTACGTGTTATTATATACTTGGTTTGTGATGTAATTGACCAAATAAATTTTTATCAAGAAAACGCGTCAATTGCTTGACACCTTCGTGCTTAATTTTTTTTTTCCATAATCGAACTTTTCGGTAAAATTATTTTGACAAGTTGCTTTATCGTGCTTACATTGACAAAACGCTTTGTCGTGCTTGTTAGGATTAGTGAGTAAACCCTAATTAGCAAAACCCTAACCCTAATTTATTAATTAAACCCTAATTAGCTAATCTAACTCTAATTAGCTTATGTTAACACTTAATCATGGTTAGTAAACTTCTATTAGGTACTAATTAAAATTACTTAACATTCTTAATCATTAGAAACAAAACCCTAATCAAGATTAGTGAAGATTTAAGCCTAATTAAGCGACTAACTTAATCAACTAGATCACAAGTAGGTTGGGAGTCACCATTACAAGTTCCAAAACATCACATGACATGCTTCCAAACTCCCAAGCAGCAGAAGAGTCATAAATCAGATCTTTATGGAGGCAAGTAGGTGAAAAATGACCAAAAAGCCAAGTTGGGGAATTCTATAAATAGGAACCTTAGAAATTTGAGCAAACCCACGAATTCTCAAAGCCTAGATACACTTATAAACCTACCTTATCAAGCACAGGTGTTATCAAACAACAAGATCGAAGCTAGAATCACAAATTTCTCAAGAAAGGTGCAAACCCTAGTTCATAAATTTCTCTTTGATCTTATGTTAGATTTGTTGTTTAGATGTTTAGAATATTGTATTAGGATGTTAGAAAGTATGCTAGAGTGGTAGAACACATTTTCATAACATCTAGATGCCTTAATTAAGCGTTTTATGAAATGGGAATTTTGAAAAAATGGTACGACGGTAGAATGTCGGGGCTTTTCGATTCATGTGTGTTTATGTTTTGATGCATTAATCGATTGATATTCGTAGCTTTGTAAGTAGGTCTTTAATCTGAAAGAAAAGCAGTTCGGATGAACCATAGATTCCAAGATATAAGCGATTAAAGTGTGTTGGGTTGGTTCACGGAAAAATTTGGTTTTTAGGTTGCCTAAAGCTCAAGAACAGTTGAACCGACTACTTTGACCGACCTGTTTAATCATCTTCTGATTGTTAATTGTTTATGTTTTTGTTATAAATTGGTACTCTGGTATACATACTACATATCTATGATCTTCAATCGAACAAACAACGCATACGATTACCAAAATTATTGGTCAAAACTAGTTGACCGAGCATGATCGAGTTTTCTGGGTTTTCCAAAAAACTGAAGAACACGAAGAACAGTTGTTAGCTGTAATTTGACCATCATAAATAGAGATCTTCGAATTATGATTTGTTCATGTCAATGTTATATATATGTACCCTGGTATATAGACTACATGTTACAACAAACAAAACATACATCTAATACATAGAATCAAAGTTATTCAAGTCACAAAACCCAGTTGGTAACGGCCTTGACCACTATTCGCAGGTTACCCAAAACCCAAGAACAACTCGTGATAACTTTGAATCTTTATAATTTCTTGTTAGATGTAGATTAAAAGCACATTATTGCTTGATCTTGTCTTATCACATGAGTCTACAACATCGATACTTGCTTACGGCCAAGAAACTTCATTACCAAAATCGAGTTATTTAATGGTCAAACTAGCCACTCGACCACGAGAACCGGTTGCCCAGAAACTCAAGAACACCCTGATGACACTTTACATCCTTTGTAGAGCTTTAGCGACGGACATAAATTAATTTTTTAGAAATAAATGATAAAAAATTAGAAATAATTAATAAAAATCGTTTTAAAAATTATATTAAATTATTATAAATTATTTCTGATATTTCTACAAAAATGTAATAATTATTTTATTTTATTTAGATATTATTTATAATTAACTTATTACTAAAGTAATTAGAATAATTACTTTTAAATACTAAATAATTATGTAAAAATATTATTATTGAAATAAAAATCATAATAAATGATTATAAATTATTTAATGATATTAAATAATATTTTTTATAAAATTTTAGTAAATATAAATTACTTATAAATAGAGATAAATGATTTAAAAATCATTTAAAGGATAAATAAATATTTTAAAAATACTTTAAACCTTCTAAAATATATTATGGGGATAATGAAATTATTTAAAAATATAAACAAATTTTATAAATAAAATTTAGTTTATTTATCAAAGATATTAAAAGTCAAACCCTATTAAATCTAACCCGGTATTAAATAAATATTTTATTTGAGTATTGTTATCAATACTAACATGTTAGATTTATATTCTTGAACGTCATAGGTACTTAATAGCGTTCGAATAGTATAACTTGACTGATCTACGCTCAAGCAAGTCTTCTATAGCCAATTTATTACTTATGCAAAATTTATCAACCTTGTTTATTCGCTGAACAAGATTCTATCTTGCTATACTGTTGATATAATACACCTATGTTGAATTACCTATTATTGAAAGGTTATTTCTATAGTTCCAGCATGACTAAGAAATGAATTATTTATTCATATGATATTGTTTATTGTGCACAAACTGTTGTGTCAAGCCAAATTATTTTGGTAAGACAATCGTATACTGAAGTTGAGTATCCCGTAAGGGAGCAATGTGTAGTCAATGAATATATTGACAGTAAATTATAAGTGTAATTGAGCACTGTAGGTGATATGCATACTCCTAGGATGTTGAATAGGCTGATCCCCTATCTCATATCTGAATAGAATTTCTAAGTCTTTGTGACTGACAGAAATGATAAAAATTCCAGAACTAGGTTGAATTAGAAATCCAGAAATGGTAACAACTATCAGTCGAAATTTGAATTGTTATAATTCTTCAAATCCTATATTGTTATAAATATACAACTTGCTGAGCATGTCATAGCTCACCATTGCAAATTATTCCCTTTGTAGTTTTAAATGGTAATACTGGAGCATCTGGAGTAGATAAAGGAAAGCGTCCCTACATAGATTAGATTATATTCTTGTTTGTATGAATACCTTGTAATAAGAACTCGTTATGAGAATTTTGTAATCGAATCATAATATTATGATATATATAACATCTTTTATTTCCGCAACCGTGTTTTCTTACATATATAGATGTAAAGTAAGATGTCTTCTATTCTAGTTGAGATCCTTGGGAACTATTTATCTGAGTGAGGGTATTAATAGCATGGACTGTTCATGTTGTTATTAATACTTTGAATTTAAGATAGATGGTTACTATCGATACGATAGTATATAATCGCATGACATATACTATACATCTGGGTGAGGGTATTAGTAATATGGTCTGTTCATGTTATTACTGATACTCTGAATTTCGGATAGATAGAATCTAGTCACAGATATAGTTCATATATTCAAGTGAGGGTATCCAAACACAGTAATATTTCTCTTGAAAATTACCATCTGTTATGGGATACTGTGAATCTTGAATCTATGGGAATTATATCTGATAGTCCCTCTATCTAATGTAATATTTTAATCAGATACCATGGGTGTATAGATTTAAATACATTATGTTAATTCTCTGTAAACACCATACCAGATACCACGGGAGTATAGGTATGGGGGTGTTACATGTATAACTATTTTGGGGGCGTCACAAACGCTGTCTGTAACGACCCCAAAATTCATACAATTGAATTATAAACTTCAATCGTTAATAACACATCTACCTTCTGATTTTACATCATTATTCGATGTTAAACTTTATATAATGCGGAATAATTTAAACTTTTATGTCTTCTTACTTTAATTCCCTGAATCAAAACCTTTATCATCTACATGTCTTTGAATCAATCTTATTTTATGATCCACTTTATCACTGTTATTATATAAAATTTTACATTTCAATCTGATAACCTTTAAATATAAGATAACTCTAACATTAGCTTTACAACTCAACATAAAACTATGCATCATAAAACATTTAGTACATCTCATGAATCTTAATCATGGTATAAAGAAATAAAAACTTTAGCTAAAATATTAATCTTCGTGTATTTTTTCTGATCCACATCACTCAAGTGGCACATAGTGTTACCTTTAATCCTTAACCTGCAAAAATGGTTATTTGCAAGGTTGAGCTCGACAGCCTAGCAAAATCTAACAATTTTCATGCATCACGTAACACATAATAACATGCTAAACATATATCTCGTAAACATTGGACTAACATAACATACATGTTACAGTTCATATAACAAGTATAAAGATTGAGTTCCTTACTCAATCAGCATACTTTACTCAATCTGTAACAACCCCATACCTATACTCCCGTAGTATCCGGTATGGTGTTTACAGAGAATTAACATAATGCATTTAAATCTATACACCCATGGTATCTGATTAAAATATTACATTAGATAGAGGGACTATCAGATATAATTTCCATAGATTCAAGATTCATAGTATCCCATAACAGATGGTAATTCCCAAGAGAAATATTACTGTGTTTGGATACCCTCACTTGAATATATGAACTATATCTGTGACTAGAGTCTATCTATCCGAAATTCAGAGTATCAGTAATAACATGAACATTCCATATTACTAATACCCTCACCCAGATGTATAGTCTATGTCATGCGGTTACATACTATCGTATCGATAGTAACTATCTATCTGAAATTCAGAGTATTAATAACAACATGAACAGTCCATGCTATTAACACCCTCACTCAGATAAATAGTTCCCAAGGATCTCAACTAGAATAGAAGACATCTTACTTAAGAAAACACGGTTGCGGAAATAAAAGATGTTATATATATCATAATATTATGATTCGATTACAAAATTCTCATAACAAGTTCTTATTACAAGGTATTCATACAGACAAGAATATAATCTAATCTATGTAGGGACGCTTCCCTTTATCTACTCAAGATGTTCCAGGATTATCATCTAAAGCTGCAAAGGGAATACTTTGCAAGGGTGAGCTATGACATGCTCATCAAGTTGTATATTTATAACAATATAGGATTTGAAGAATTAGAACAATTCAAATTTCAATCGATAGTTGTTACCATTTCGGATTTCTAATTCTAACTAGTTCGAATTTTTATCCTTTCTGTCAGTCACAAAGACTTAAAAATTCTGTTCAGATATGAGATAGGGGATCAGCCTATTCAACATCCTAGGAGTATGCATATTACCTACAGTGCTCAATTAAACTTACAATTTATTGTCAATATATTCATTGATTATACTTTGCTCCCTTACGGGATACTCAACTTCAGTATACGATTGTCTTACCAAAACAATTTGGCTTGACACAACAGTTTATGCTCAATAAACAATATCATATGAATTAAATAATTCATTTCTTAGTCATGCTGGAATTATAGCAATAACTTTTCAATAATAGGTAATTCAACATAGGTGTATTATATCAACAGTATAGAAAGATAGAATCTTGTTCAGCGAATAAACAGGGTTTATAAATTTTGCATAAGTAATAAATTGGGTATAGAAGACTTGCCTGAGCGTAGATCATTCAAGTTATACTATTCGAACGCTATTAAGTACCTATAATGTTCAAGAATATAAATCTAACACGTTAGTATTCATAACAATACTCAAATAAAACATTTATTTAATACCGGGTTAGATTTAATAGGGTTTGACTTTTAATACCTTTGATAAATGAACTAAATTTTATTTATAAAGTTTGGTTATATTTTTAAATAAATTTATTATCCCCATAATATATTTTAGAAGGTTTAAAGTATTTTTAAAATATTTATTTATCCTTTAAATGATTTTTAAACCATTTATCTCTATTTATAAGTAATTTATATTTACTAAAATTTTATAAAAAACATTATTGAATATTATTAAATAATTTATAATCATTTATTATGATTTTTATTTCAATAATAATATTTTTACATAATTATTTAGTATTTAAAAGTAATTATTCTAATTACTTTATTAATAAGTTAATTATAAATAATATCTAAATAAAATAAAATAATTATTACATTTTTGTAGAAATATCGTAAATAATTTATAATAATTTAATATAATTTTTAAAACTAGTTCTTATTAATTATTTCTAATTTTTTATAATTTATTTCTAAAAATTTAATTTCGCCATCGCTAAAGCTCTACAAAGGATGTAAAGTGTCGTTGTAGGTGTTCTTGAGTTTACGGGCGTAGAATTTGTCGTGGTCGAGTGGCTAGTTTGACCATTAAATAACCTTCAGATTGGTAATGATTTTTGGTTAGATCAAGTATTGGTGTTGTAGTACTCATGTAATAAGACAAGATCAAGCTAATAAGCGAAGCTTTAATCTACATCTAACAAGAAATTATAAAGATTCAAAGTTTCTTTGAGTCGTGTTCTTGGGTTTCGGGTAACCCGAGCAATGGTCAAGGCTTGGCCAACGGTTTTTATGGCTTAAATAACTTTGATTCGATGTATTAGATGTATGTTTTGTTTGTTGTAACATGTAGTCTATATACCGTAAGTATATATATAACATTAACATGAACAAATCGTAATTCAAGATCTCTATTTATGTTGGTCAAAGAACAACTACCAACCGTTTTCAGTGTTCTTCGCTTTTCGGAAAACCCGTAAAACTTCGGTTATGCTTCGCCAACTACTTTTGACCAATAATTTCGGTAATCCTATGAGTTGTTTGTTCGATTGAAGATCATACATATGTAGTATGTATACCAGAGTACCAATTTATAACAAAAACATAAATAATTAACAATCAGAAGATGATTAAACAGGTCGGTCAAAGTAGCTAGTTCAACTGTTCATGAGCTTTCTGGGCAACCCAGAAAACCAGCTTCCGTGAACGGTCAACCCACTTTGACTGCTTATATCTTGGAATCTATGGTTCATCCGAACCTATTTTTTTTTTCCAAATTAAAGACCTACTTACAGGCTACAAATATCAATCCATTAACAGACCAAAACATAAACACATATGAATCGAAAAGCCCTGACATTTGGCTGTCAGACCATTTTTTTTCAAAATTCCCAGATTTCATAAAACGCTTAATTAAGGGATCTAGATGTTATGAAAACATGTTCTACCACTCTAGCATACTTTCTAACATCCTAATACAATATTCTAAACATCTAAACAACAAATCTAACATAAGATCAAAGAGAAATTTATGAACTAGGGGGTTTGCAATTTTCTTGAGAAATTTGTGATTCTAGCTTTTGATCTTGTTCTTGTCGATAACACCTAGGTTTGATATGGTAGGTTTATAAGTGTATCTAGGCTTTGAGAATTCGTGGGTTTGCTCAGCCCTAAGGTTGCTATTTATAGAATTTTTCGACTTGGCTTTTTGGTCATTTTTCCACCTACTTGCCTCCATAAAGATCTGATCTGTGACTCTTCTGCTGCTTGGGAGTTTGGAAGCATGTCATGTGATGTTTTGAAACTTGTAATGGTGACTCCCAACCTACTTGTGAGCTAGTTAATTAAGTTAGTAGCTTAATTAGGCTTAAATCTTCACTAATCTTGATTAGGGTTTTGTTTCTAATGATTAGGAATGTTAAGTAATGTTAATTAGTACCTAATAGAAGTTTACTAACCATGATTAAGTGTTAACATAAGCTAATTAGAGTTAGATTAGCTAATTAGGGTTTAATTAATAAATTAGGGTTAGGGTTTTCCTAATTAGGTTTAGGGTTTTCCTAATTAGGGTTATGGTTTTGCTAATTAGGGTTTACTCACTAATCCTAACAAGCACGACAAAGCGTTTTGTCAGTGTAAGCACGATAAAGCAACTTGTCAAAATAATTTTATCGAAAAGTCCGATTATGGAAAAAAAATTTAAGCACGAGGTGTCAAGCACGACGTTTTTCGGATAAAAATTCATTTGGTCAATTTTTTCAAACCAAGTATATAATAACACGTAACACATTCAGAACAGAGAAATTTTATTTATATAACGGGATTTATACATACGAGTCTTATTAGGGTTTTGGGTTTTTACATTCACCCCCACTAATAAGAATTTTGTCCTCGAAATTATAGTACATGTCAAGTAAATAATTGAGGATAATTCTCGCGCATTTTATCTTCAAGCTCTCATGTAGCTTCTTCAACGTTCTGATTTTTTCATATTACTTTAACCGATGCTATCACTTTATTACGGAGGACTTGCTCTTTACTACCGACGATCTCGCATAAAGTTCTTCTACATAAGAAAGATTTTCTTCGATTTGATAGGTTCATAATTTATAACGTGTTTATAATCAGGCTTGTATGGTCATAAAACGGACACATGAAACACATTATAAATATGGTTTAACTCAGGTGGTAGTGCTATTTCATAAGCAACTTCACCAATTCGTCTCAAAATTTCAAAAGGTCCAATGAACCTCAGACTTAGTTTTCCTTTCTTGCCAAAACATATCTTGCCCTTCCAAGGAGATACTTTCAAGAATACATGGCTTCCTACGCTAAAATTTCATTATTGACGATGTGGATCAGCGTATTTTCTTTGTCGATCTTGAGATGCTTGCAATCGTTGACGTATGATTCTGATAGTTTTAGCGGTTTGTTGAATTATTTCAGGTCCTAACATTTGTCTTTCCCCGACTTCATCCCAACACATAGGCGTTCTACATTTTCTTCCATATAAGGCTTTATAGGGTGGCATACCTATGCTAGCATGATAACTATTGTTGTAGGCAAATTCGACTAAAGGTAACTGGTCTTCCCAACTTCCTTTGAAGTCTATGACACATGTTCTCAACATATCCTCTAATGTTTGTATGGTTCTCTCACTCTGTCCATCAGTTTGAGGATGATAAGCTGTATTTAGTCTTAACTGCTCCTAAATTTTTCTAAAGACTCTTCCAAAAATTTGAAGTAAAACGTCGATCTCGGTCTGATACTATGGAAACTGGTACTCCATGCCTAGAGATAATTTCATGAATATATAATTTGGCAAGGTGATCCAGGTTATGTATAATTTTAATAGGCAAAAAGTGAGCGGATTTAGTTAAACAGTCAACTATTACCCAAATGGCATTATGGCCTTTTTGTGTAGTTGGAAGGCCCACTACAAAGTCCATGGTTATATGTTCCCACTTCCACTCAGGAATTGGTAAGGGTTGAAGTAAACCACTTGGCTTCTGATGTTCTGCCTTAACCCTTTGACACGTGAGACATTTACTTACCCATTCAACTATTTCCCTTTTCATATTCGACCACCAAAAATGTCGACTTAAATCTTTGAACATTTTAGTACTTCTAGGATGTATGGCAAATTTAGAATTATGTGCTTCGTTCAAAATTTCATCTTTTAAAGCTTGATCTAACGGAATCTAGATTCTATTTTCATATCTAATTATTCCATCCGTATCTATTCGAAATTTATTATACTTATCACGTGTGAAATTAGATTTAAACTTCTGACACTCTTCATCCTTTTCCTGTATCTCTTTAATTTTATCGAGTAGAGATGAAACTCCTTCTAAAATATATAATTTTTGGGTAGAGGTAGTTGGACATTCCACCTCAATTTTTAATTTTTCAAAATCTTTTATTAACCTATCATTGGTGGTTAACACATTCAATTTTTCTTGATTATTTCTACTTAACGATCACTACAACATTTGCTTTTACCGGATGATATAAGATTTCACACCAAAATCCTTTATCGCTTCTAACCATCGCCTCCTCTTAAATTTAATCCCTGTGTAAAAATATATTTCGGATTTTTTATGATCTCAGATATATCTCGCACTTTCTCCCGTATAAGTAATGTCTCCAAATTTTTAGAGCAAAAATCATCAAGGCTAACTCTAAATCATGAGTAGGATATCTCTTCTCATAATCTTTGAGTTGTCATGATGCATAAGCTATCACTTTCCCATGTTGCATCAACACACACCCTAATCCTCCGTGTGATGCGCCACTATATACTACAAGGCCTCCTCGATCATCCGGTAAGGATAACATCGGAGCCATGCTCACCGCTTCTTCAACTCTTGAAGCTTTTCTCACATTTATCCGCCCGCACGTATTTCACCGCTCTTCGAAAGTTAAATTGGTTAATGGGGTTGCTATTTTGAAAAATCTTTTATAAACCGCCGGAATAACCCGCTAAACCGAGAAAACTTCAGATTTCATTGGAGTTGTTGGTTGTTCCAGCTCACAACCGCTTTCGATCTTAGTTGGATCTACAGATATTCCATCTTTGTCAAATACATGACCTAAAAATTGAACTCTCTTCAACTGTATTCACACTTGGAAAACTTTGCATAAAGTTGTTCCTTCAGTAATATCTCCAATACGACTCTCAAGTGTTCAAAGATGCTCATCCCATGTTCTCGAGTATACCGTAATATCGCCGATAAACACTACAACAAATTTGTCCAAGCATGGTTTAAACACTCGATTCATTAAATCCATAAATGTCACTTGCATTTGTTAATCCAAAAGACATTACAATAAATTCATAATGTCCATAAGTGTCCTAAACGCCGCTTTCTAAGACATCCTCCTTTCTTACCTTTAATTGATGATAACCTCGCTCTAAGGTCAATTTTTTGAAAATGTTCTACTTCTTTAATTGGTCAAACAAATCATAAATCCTTGGTAAAGGATATTTATTCTTAATAGTTAGCTTATTTAGCTCCCTATAATCTATACAAAGTCTCATAGTTCGATCCTTCTTCTTTACAAACAACACTGGTTCTCCCAAGGGTGAAACACTAGGTTGTATGTACTTTTTATCTAAGAGTTCCTGTAATTGAATAAGTAACTCTTTCAGTTTTATAGGTGCCATTCTGTACGGTGCCTTAGAAACTGGTGCCGTTCCTGGTGGAAGATCAATGATAAACTCAATCTCCCTATCCGAGGTAAACCGGTAAATCATCCGAAATACATCAGAAATTCTTGACTATAGGTATTTGATCTAGTTTTACTCCTTCCCGATGAGTATCAACTATATAGGCCAAATATCCTAAACAACCCTTTTAAGTAATCTTCATCAATTATAGTCAAACATCGAGATTGCTTAGGTGAACAACTAAGATTGAACACTACTTTTGACTTCAAGCAAAGAAAAGATTAATACGTTTTTGATGACAATCAATCATCGCGTTATGATTAACTAACCAATCCATTCCTAGAATTACATCAAATTCTCCCAACTGAATTGGTATCAAATCTACCTTAAAATTATGTCCTTTTATTACCACGCTACAGTTTTTATATATGGTCTTAACCGGAATTCTTTCATTATTAGCAATTTCTACACAAAATGGTTTGTCTAAATTTTCACAACGCTTATTCAAGTTTGTAAAGAAATTTCTAGACACAAATGAACAAGTAGCACCAGAATCAAATAACATATGCATTTAAAGTGTTGATAGGGATGATACCTGTCACTGCGTCCTGTGAAGCAACAACATCCCTCACCGACATATTAAATGTTCTCGCGGTAGGTCGATTCTGAACCCTAACTACAGCTACTATCGATTTATTCTCTGGTATTCTAACCCCTTTTCCTCCTTGGTATGTGGGACAGTTCTTAGAAAAATGGTCCATTGAACCACAATTAAAACATTTATTTTTCTTTGGAAGAGGACACTGTGAAAGATAATGTCCCGATCGCCCACAATTAAAGCATTTGTTAAGAAGACACTCTCCTCTATGTTTCTTACTACATTTAGGACAAGGTTTAATATTATTATTACTAAAATTGTTATTAGTATTTCCTATCTTTTTCCCTGAATTGATAGAAAAAGAATTATTCCATTTACGCTTGTTATTAAACCCACCTGAACTGGGTTCTGTCTTACTTTTCCCTTTCTCATTCTGAATCTTTTTGTCCTGATGGAATTTAGCGAGATTTTCATTTTCACTTTCAATTATAGTGGCCTCTTTCTAGTATTTTGAGAAAGTTTTGATTTGAAGCACTGTTAATTTACTCCTAATCTGAGGTTTTAAACCTTCTTGGTACCTACGAGTCTTTCTAAGTTCAATAGTCACTTGATGAGGAGCAAACCTGGATAGTTCATTAAACTTAGTCAGATCATCGGGTTACAAAGAAGATCTCCTTGTTTTAAGTCCAGAAATTTTTTTTCCATTCGGTCTTTCAGGGATTGGGAAAAATAGTTTTCAAAGAACAACTCTTTAAATCTATCCCAAGGAACAATTCCAGTTTCTACTCGACCTTTGGTTGATTCCTGCTAATAATTAGCTTCACCTTTCGAGAAGAAAGTTGCAAAAGTTATCTTCTGGTTATTACTAACATTGGTTACTAGGAAGAATTTTTCTATCTCAGAAATCCAAATCTGTGCATCTATAGGTTCTAATGTACCTTTAAATTCAGGTGGTCCAACTAATTTAAAGTCTTTAAAGGATGTATTTTGGTTTACAGGTCTATTTATTACTCCTAACATCATATCTACTAACTGTTGAGTAGAATTATCCTCATTATTCATTTCTCTTTGGGGTCTTCTGGTTGGTGGCATGATTCTATAAAACAACAATAAAGATTCACATAAGATTCTTAGATAACCAAAACATATTGTTTATTTATAACTCAAAGTCTTACAATAACTTTAAACATACTAGTATATTACACAGTACTTATCACAATACAAACTTTGAATGCTTCTTTATTGTACTAATATAAAGCATCCAACCTCCTATGCTACTCTCTAGAATTCATTGATATCATCAAAGGAATCCTGGATCAAGTGACAAACCACAGATCGATCGATAAGATAAGCAGTTTTCTTCTCCTCTACTGGATATCGAGTTACACGACGCTGCAAATCATTAAAAGTATCTCTAACTCCCAGAGATGTTTTAAGAAGTCTTGACTGAACCTCCCTCCTGCTCCTATGTGCATGGTGCAGTTGTACTTTCAGTTGATGACTATGACTCCTTTCATCCATTAGCATACAATCAGCTAAATCTGCCCTAAACTTTATCTTATTGTTCTCACATTCTATTGTCTGCAGCAGTGATGCCATTGCCTCATCATGCTCATCTATTCTCATTAGTTGTCCAACCACTGGATCTTCTTCTTCTTCTTCAGCATCAAGCAGTTGTTGATCATGAAGCAATTCTTCTTCTTCTTCTGCATCACTAGCTATAAAAGACTCTATTTGCGGTGGATTGATTACTCTTTCTTCAGCATTGGAGTTGGCCATCTATAAAAGAAAACTCCATAAATACTGGTATAAAGTTTTACACATCATAATAATTTTAATGTTATATTTTATATGTCTTTTACAAATTTTTACAAACTCGAAGACTATATACTAAGAAAACTCTTCCTTATATCTATAGCCTTAACAGCTCTGATACCAAAATTGTAACACCCCCATACCTATACTCCCGTGGTATCCGGTGTGGTGTTTACAAAGAATTAACATAATGCATTTAAATCTATACACCCATGGTATCTGATTAAAATATTACATTAGATAGAGGGACTATCGTACATAATTCCCATAGATTCAAGATTCACAAAGATCCCATAACATATGGTAATTCCTAAGAGAAATATTAATGTGTTTGGATACCTCACTTGAATATATGAACTCAGATCTCGTGATCAGAGTCTATCTATCCGAAATTCAGAGTATCGTTAATATACATGAACAAATTCATATTACCAATACCCTCACCCGTATGTATAGTCTATGTCATGCGGTTATATATTATCGTATCGATAGTAACTATCTATCTGAAATTCAGAGTATTAATAACAACATGAACGGTCCATGCTATTAACACCCTCACTCAGATAAATAGTTCCCAAGGATCTCAACTAGAATAGAAGACATCTTACTTTACATCTATTTATGTAAGAAAACACGGTTGCGGAAATAAAAGATGTTATATATATCATAATATTATGATTCGATTACAAAATTCTCATAACAAGTTCTTATTACAAGGTATTCATACAGACAAGAATATAATTTAATCTATGTAGGGACGCTTCCCTTTATCTACTCAAGATGTTCCAGGATTATCATCTAAAGCTGCAAAGGGAATAATTTGCAAGGGTGAGCTATGACATGCTCATCAAGTTGTATATTTATAACAATATAGGATTTGAAGAATTAGAACAATTCAAATTTCGACTGATAGTTGTTACCATTTCTGGATTTCTAATTCTAACTAGTTCTGGAATTTTTATCCTTTCTGTTAGTCACAAAGACTTAAAAATTTCGCTCGAGATATGAGATAGGGATCAAATTTATTCAACATCCTAGAGTATGCATATTACCTATAAAGGCTCAATTAAACTTACAATTTCATCGTCAATATATTCATTGATTACACTTTGCTTCCCTCAGGGATACTCAACTTCAAAGATATTTATTGTCTTACCAAAACAATTTGGTTTGACACAACAGCTTTATGCTCAATAAACAATATCATATGAATAAATAATTTATTTCTTAGTCATGCTCGAATTATAGCAATAACTTTTCAATAATAGGTAATTCAACACAGGTGTATTATATCAACAGTATAGAAAGATAGAATCTTGTTCAGCGAATAAACATGGTTTATAAATTTTGCATAAGTAATAAATTGGGTATAGAAGACTTGCCTGAGCGTAGATCATTCAAGTTATACTATTCGAACGCTATTAAGTACCTATAATGTTCAAGAATATAAATCTAACACATTAGTATTGATAACAATACTCAAATAAAACATTTATTTAATATCTAAGTTAGATTTAATAGGGTTTGACTTTTTAATACCTTTGATAAATGAACTAAATTTTATTTAAAAAATTTGGTTATATTTTTAAATAATTTTATTATCCCCATAATATATTTTAGAAGGCTTAAAGTATTTTTAAAATATTTATTTATCCTTTAAATGATTTTTAAACCATTTATCTCTATTTATAAGTAATTTATATTTACTAAAATTTTATAAAAAACATTATTTAATATTATTAAATAATTTATAATCATTTATTATGATTTTTATTTCAATAATAATATTTTTACATAATTATTTAGTATTTAAAAGTAATTATTCTAATTACTTTAGTAATAAGTTAATTATAAATAATATCTAAATAAAATAAAATAATTATTAAATTTTTGTAGAAATATCAAAAAAAATTTAATATAATTTTTAAAACTGTTTTTATTAATTATTTCTAATTTTTATAATTTATTTCTAAAAATTTAATTTATGTCTGTCATAAAGCTCTACAAAGGATGTAAAGTGTCGTCAGTAGGTGTTCTTGAGTTTTTCAAGTACGTATTGCTCGTGGTCGAGTGGCTAGTTTGACCATTAAATAACTCGGTATTGGTAATGATTTTCGGTTAGATCAAGTATTGGTGTTGTAGTACTCATGTAATAGTACAAGATCAAGCAATAAGCAGGAAGAAATTATAAAGATTCAAAGTTATTTGTTTGAGTCGTTTCTTGGGTTTTGGGTAACCTGTAAGCAAAGGGTCAAGGGCCGGTCAACGGTTTTGTGGCTTGAATAACTTTGATTCGGTGTATTAGATGTATGTTTTGTTTGTTGTAACATGTAGTCTATATACCAGGGTACATATATATAACATTAACATGAACAAATCGTAATTTGAAGATCTCTATTTCTGCTGGTCAAAGTACAGCTACCAACTGTTCTTCGTGTTCTTCAGTTTTCTGGAAAACCCAGAAAACTCGGTTATGCTCAGTCAACTACTTTTGACCAATAATTCTGGTAATCCTATGAGTTGTTTGTTCGATTGAAGATCATAGATATGTAGTATGTATACCAGAGTAACAATTTATAACAAAAACATAAACAATTAACAATCGTAAGATGATTAAATGTGCTCTGGCCAAAGTAGCTAGTTCAACTGTTCTTGAGCTTTCTGGGCAACCCAGAAAACCAGCTTCCGTGAACGGTCAACCCACTTTGACTGCTTATATCTTGGAATCTATGGTTTATCCGAACCTATTTTCTTTTTCAGATTAAAGACCTACTTACAGGCTACAAATATCAATTGATTAACAGACCAAAACATAAACACATATGAATCGAAAAGCCCTGACATTCGGCTATCAGACCATTTTTTTTCAAAATTCCAAGATTTCATAAAATGCTTAATTAAAGCATCTAGATGTTATGAAAACGTGTTCTACCACTCTAGCATACTTTCTAACATCCTAATACAATATTCTAAACATCTAAACAAGAAATCTAACATAAGATCAAAGAGAAATTTATGAACTAGGGTTTGCACCTTTTCTTGAGAAATTTGTGATTCTAGCTTCTGATCTTGTTGCTGATAACACCTAGGCTTGATATGGTAGGTTTATAAGTGTATCTAGGCTTTGAGAATTCGTGGGTTTGCTCAGCCCTAAGGTTCCTATTTATAGAATTTTCCAACTTGGCTCTTTGGTCATTTTTCCACCTACTTGCCTCCATAAAGATCTGATCTATGACTCTTCTGCTGCTTGGGAGTTTGGAAGCATGTCATGTGATGTTTTGAAACTTGTAATGGTGACTCCCAACCTACTTGTGAGCTAGTTGATTAAGTTAGTAGCTTAATTAGGCTTAAATCTTCACTAATCTTGATTAGGGTTTTGTTTCTAATGATTAGGAATGTTAAGTAATGTTAATTAGTACCTAATAGAAGTTTACTAACCATGATTAAGTGTTAACATAAGCTAATTAGAGTTAGATTAGCTAATTAGGGTTTAATTAATAAATTAGGGTTAGGGTTTTGCTAATTAGGGTTTACTCACTAATCCTAACAAAGACGACAAAGCGTTTTTGTCGTTGTAAGTACGCGACAAAGCAACTTGTCAAAATAATTTTACCGAAAAGTCCGATTATGGAAAAAAATTTAAGCACGAGGTGTCAAGCAAGACCTTTTTCGGATAAAAATTCATTTGGTCAATTTTTTCAAACCAAGTATATAATAACACGTAACACATTCAGAACAGAGAAATTTCATTTATATAACGGGATTTATATATACGAGTCTTATTAGGGTTTTGGGTTTTTACACAATCAACGTAGTCATAAGTTGATTTTAACATTTCATACATTCAACATATATATAACACATCATGCTCTTTGCAATAAAGATTTAAAACAATAAAATTCATATAGCAAATAGGAACTGAAAGACTTACCTTGATCGTTGTTTACCAATAACAGTTTAACAGCTTACAGTTATGTGCACTTCACGTGCCCTACACAATTATAAAATCATACACATCAACTATTAGTCACATAGCAACACATAGTAGTTGTAATGTAAACTTTACTCTACGTCTCATAACCCTTCCTATCATAAATACACAATGTTCAATTTGATTGTGTTAACTTTCGACTTATATCTCATTATATTTCATATTTGAAGTTCATTCAAGTGTTTAAGTCTTGCTAGGACTACTTATTGGTTTTATATTAACACTATTCAATATCTTATAATATTCATTTCATTTAATTTAAAACACTTCTTACGTTCATTATCACCTATCACGGCGTTTCGACGTTTATTCATCACACGCCCAATTTGTCTCTCTTGTGTGTGCTTAGTATGCGTATACAACTTATCTAATATATAATTTATTAATGTTAAGAATCATTATACTTCATAATATTCATGTTCTATAACTTAGAACAACATCTTTTATCTTCAAGAGCACTACACTTGCATACGTCCATGCCCGACGCCCTCCGATTGCCTCCGAAAACAAAACAGTCCTAAAGATGACCATTTTGACCCCTGTTCTAGAATTCAAATTTAACAACTTAAAGAATAAAAGTTGTAGGTCTATTCTTCCTCGTTCCGGATCATCTTGAATCGCCTTAATCGGAGTTCTTATAAAAATGTTATGCCTATTTTACTAAAATAGGTCAAACAGTCACACCTCACATAGTTTGGGCGCAGCTGCGCCCAATTAAGCCTTGGGCATAGCGCAACTATGCCCTATAGCGCAGCTGCACCCCAAATGACTTAGGGCACAGTTCAACTGCATCCGTTAGCAGAAACGGGACCTAAAGCTACTGTTTTCGCGATTTTTGACCCTTTTTCTCCTACTAATCTTCATAACTTGAGTTATAAACATCCAAATTAGTCTATTTTCGATTCTATGAATTCGTAATTCATATAACTACAACATACTAGAATTCTAACAATTTATAAAAACATTAACCAACCTAAAATTTGACCCAAAACACATGTTCATACTCTATTTTCATGTTTTAAACACATTTTGCGAATTCGATCGCCACGACTTCGTTTCTTAACCAATTAACACGATTTAAACTACGCCGCTTTCGTTTCTTAACATACTAACATAATCCAACATCAATTTATAGATTATAGCAAGTATTGACCACGAAATTTATTAATTTCTAAATCCAATATTCATGTTAAAACACTGTTATATACTTTTCTTCCTACAAACCAAATTACATGAATTTTTATCATCAAACAACACTCAAATCTGATAATTACAGAGTATGAACCCTTCATACATATATATGTATCAATTCAACACAATTATCAATTGAAATTTCAAAATCAAAGGTTAACATTAGAGTAGGTTATGTTAGTTCCCAGTAGGCACAATAGATCTAGAAGGGGGGGGGGGGTTGAATAGATCCTTTTATTTTCAAATATTTTTCTAGTTTATTTTGTATTTCTCATAATTTATCATATGACAAACATAATAATCTTTTCAAGCACATCGGAATAAGTAAAAGATCCCCTTCATTGATATATTCATAATCATATATACATAATTCGTAGAGTTAGTTCAATGGTAAGCAGTTAAAACATACATAGCAGTTATAGCAGTTAATAGACATTATGTAAATGACATAAAGTAAAAGACACAAGGGGTTTTAAGTGGTTCAAAGACTCAAGCTCCTAATCTTCTCTTCTGCTTTCAACTAGCAAGATTTCCACTAAGGAAGGGCAGCACCCTGAATCACTACGATTCCTTCAAGGCCAGCAGCCTTGGGACTTCAGTTCACTAAGAACTCTTCAAGGCCAGCAGCCTTGGAATCTCTCTAGTTCCCTAGGAACTCTTCAAGCCCAGCAGGCTTGGAACCTAATTTAGTCCCTCCAGACAAGGACCCCTCTGACCCTGGCTTCTTATTGTTGAGTTGATTGTTTGTTTGTTGGAGTTAGTGCTGAGCTGCTAAGATGTCTTTATGCTCTGAACATCTTCTGTACTTAGAAGCTTGGCGTGATCATCCTTGAAGAGCAGTTGAGTGTTGCATGATGCTCAGCTTCTTTAGTTACTCAACCTCCTCTAATGATCCCTTGATGAACTGCCTTGAAGATCATTCCTCTTGATACGTGATGGCTGCACATGATGGGTTTCTAAGATGAATGTAAGCTCTTCTGCTAGGTACTTAGAAACTTTCTCATGCTTGCCACCATGATGACGTTTGTGATCTCCTTTCTTGATACTTGACGCCTTCTCATGATGGACTTGTTAAGATGACTGTGAGCTCTTCTTTATGGTACTTAGAGTCTTTCCATGATGGACATCAAGATGTCATTAATGCTTTTCTTTCTCTCGGCAGTTCAGAACACTCTTCATGTAGTAGAACTCTCACTTCTACATTGTAGAACTCTCACTTCTACTTCTTTCTTTGTATGTCTCTGAGTGTTCTTGGTGGATCTTAGAGTGAGCCTTCAGACTCACTATCTCACATGGTTTAGAACAGTCCACCGTTACTCCAAACTCGACAACTTTAGCAACCCTCAATCTTTGAAGCTCTTGCTAATTTATACTCCTTCCCAATCCTTTCGTTGGAAAGTAGCCGTTGAAAGTTATTCAAATATCTTCACGGATCTCGAGTTGACTGAGGTAGACTGCAGATGTGACATGTCATACTTTTTCTGATTTCTCGATCAGAGGTTGTCCTTTTGCATTGATGTTCTCAATAAGCTCTTGTCCGAATATTACCCTTCAGATTGAACCGTTGCCAATGCTTCAGTCTTCAGCTATTCGAACTCTGCGATTCTGATGCAAGTCTTTATGGACCTGATCGTAGTGTCTTGTTGACTGGTAGAGACAACACTACGATCTTGAAGAGTGTTGATTGGATATTCAATGTAGAACACCTCTTCCTTTTCTTGTGCAGTGCTTCAACACTTCTGTTTTCCTCAACAGCTCTCAGATACTGATGGCTTGACTTCTTTGTTCTGGCTCCTTTTGAATAGCAAGACACTTCAGATTTGTGGCGTGTCCAGCTCGCTTTCTCCCTGTGATCTCCCGTTCACTTATCATCAATGGACTGACCCAATGCTTATTAACTTTAGCCTTATTCTCCAGAAGCTGTTCAGTATCTCTGTGTGCGCTCCATCAGTTCTTTCTTTGTTTGGCAAACACTACTATCCTGGTTACTTCTAAGATTGTCGTCTTCTGTCTACTTGACAGCTACTACACTTGCTGACTTTCCTTAGTCAGTTACTGAAGTCTTCTTCTGATCTTCTTGTTGAAGACTTCATCTTGAATGGCCTCACAACTCAATCTTTATGCTGATTGGGTTGGTGCTTAGATCTTCTGTTAGCTTGAATGCCATTCGTTGAGTGCTCTCTAGTTTCCTTCAGGTGGGATGTATCTATGTAGCGCCAACTAGAGGCCTTATTCCTTTGGATATTCTGGTAGTGCTCATTCATTGAGAATCGTATTTGCTCTACGATTCTGCTCTGGCATTGTGAGCACATCTGTTGAAGTCTTAGTTCTGCACTCTACGATTTAGCTTCGGCTGTGCAGACACTACGACTCCGAGATCAGATCTTGACACTACAATTTTTGTCATTGTGCTTGTTGTCTTCATCTGATCTTGCTCAACTACGATCTCTTCCTTTGGTATGATCAGTAGGCTCTACGACTTTGAGTGTAGTCTACGATTCTTGACTCGGGCTTCAACAGATGTTCGGTCGGCTCGTAGGCAGACTGTCTCTACGATTCTGAACATGACTTCCTCAGCAGACTACGGCCCTGAAGAAGTTCTACTCGATAGACTACGATCCTTCATCGTCTCTCCTGGCAGTCTACGAACTCTGAGATCTACTATCTTACAGACTACGATTCTGCCTCGATAGCTCTAAAGTTTTTCTTGACTTTCCTGGTAGACTACGATTTCTGATGCAGTGCTCGACGATCAGACAAACCTATCTATTACATCATTAGATCAACCTAACATGCTTGACCTTTCTATATTTATAGTCCTTGTACATCATTTCTTTTAAAGTACTTTACAAAGATGTTTTGCTTATGTAGGATCAACCTAACACATTTTATCAATTCATTCTAAGTCCATGTACATATGTTTCTATTATCTAACAAAGAACTTTACAGCTTTTCTCAATGCAAGCATACTTGCATATTCATCGATATATATATATATATATATATATATATATATATATATATATATATATATATATATATCATAATCAAATCATATGTAAATAGGAATAACATTCACATGCTTATTCCTGACAGGTTATACCTTGTTCCTTTGATTGTTTGCAAGCAAAGAGATGATGATTAGGTTAAATTCCCCTTCAATCACAGTGATTCCTCTCTTGCTCTCTCTCCAAACTCTCTGTGTTTTACTATGTTTCTCTCTTCCAAACTCTCTGACTATAGCCGTAGGAAGAAAAGAACGCGTAAAAATAAACTGAAGCTACCCACGTACTTCTATTATAAAATAATACGCCTTCATCAGTTAAATTAGACCAAAGGCCACAAGGCCATGTTTGGCCACACACCAACTCCCCCAAACTAGATTATTTTAATAATATTATATTATATAGTTTCATGTGTCACGCCTTTAGTTAATTTAAATAACACATAATAATAGTAATTAATAATAATTATAATCTCATTGTAATTATACTTATAATTAATAAATAATTACATATATCTAATTTAATTAATAAATTATATTTAAACATTACTTTATTTAATTTATTTATTTCCTTTAATATTAAATAATTAATTTAATTTAATTAATTCATTAAATTAAATCTTCAAAGAATAAAATTTACATTTTCTTTAATTTAATTATCATACACACGTAACTAAATTATTATACCGCACTTTCATAAATCATTTATTTTTCTTAATAAATAATTTATTTAAAATATTTATTTAATTCAATTAATATTTAAATAAACTACAAAATTCATTTAATTTCTTCAATAGTTAACTTAACTATTAAACCTCACTTTCCCAATATATGATTATATATTTCTCTTCATACCAGATCACATATTTCAACATATATATAGCACATATATATACCTACTCAAACTCAAAACATCTCATAATAAGAATTTTAATTATTAAATTCCTATTTTAATAACTTATAAAAAATCGGGTTGTCACATCCTTCCCTCCTTATAAGGATTCCGTCCTCAGAATCGCCGAAACCCTACTTTACTAAGGTTTTCACAAAAACTCTTTCACAAATATCGTTGAATAACTTCAACACGATAACTTAGCAAAAAGTTTTACATATATATTTATACTTCATTCATTTCTTCAATAACTTTTAGGTTTTATTACATAACCTTCAATTAACCACAGTCATATATCAAATATTATATATTCTTTAACCCATTCATTTTCTTTTCTAAGGATCATTATCATAAACACTCGGGATATTACATTCACCCTTTCTTCTAAGAATTTCGTCCTCGAAATTTTATTTATTAATCTTTATTCATTCAATCTATCAAAATAGATTTTACGTTAATACTTTATTCATTCATTGGGTTCTACAACCAATTCTTTCTCTAAGAATCCTTCTAAGATCATCATATTCCTCACCTCTTCCTTTTCTAAGAGTTTCACATTTCTCTTTTTTTTGGAGTTTTAATTTATTTTTTAAATTATTATGTTTTACTTAATTTTCTCATCCTTTCCACTTTCACCTTTCAGAATAATAATCTTCCATAACTGCTCAATAATTGGGAAGCGATATGAATAACATGAATTTAAAAGATTCCAAATCATGCTGAGGGTCATAAGACCTTGAACTACGTCCATGGTTATAAGTACTCTTTCAACTTAAACCTTAACATTCATTAGACTATAGGGACTCCCGTACTTAGGGTGTTAAGCCCTTCGTACGATGTATTGTGTACTCTATTTACGGTTATAAGTACTCTTTCAACTTAAACCTTAACAGTCATTAGACTATATGGACTCCCGTACTTAGGGTGTTAAGCCCTTCGTACGATGTATTGTGCACTCTGTCCATGGTTATAAGTACTCTTTCAACTTAAACCTTAACAGTCATTAGACTATAGGGACTCCCATACTTAGGGTGATCAGCCCTTCGTACCATGTATTGTTCACAAACATCTAAACGCTTTCGCGTAATCCCCTATAAAAGGGTTGTTCATCTTAGCTTTTCAACATCTGAATCCGCACCAAAACAATTTGGTTTGGCATAACTTCTCAAGAAACACCTGAATTTTATAAACGTATTTCAATATTCGTCTAGCTGAATCAAATAACATAGACTTCTACAATAATTCGGACATCAATCGAAATATACATATATATATATATATATATATATATATATTCTCATATCTTAAAAAAATCTAAAAAATCTTTTTATGACGTCATGATACCGCACTATATTTACAGTCCGTTTGAGGATTTCGTCATTTGGTGATTTTATCATACTACATCATACCATAGTGGGCTGACGATCCTTAGATCACATCCAACACTAAGTAATACTGCATTGATGACTCCATCATTTTTATCATCTCTGCACCAGGTTCCATGATGTATTGATGATATAAAAATACATTTTGATATATTTCAAATCATTTTTGTCTAGCCGAAGCAATTAGCATAGACATACGAATAACGGTATTGTTTTTAAAACTCATTGGTTTCATCAGTTGATCCAATGTTTTTCAAGAAAATAGAAGTGCAAACATCAACACGAAGTCAATAAATTTCGAAAGTCTAGAATAGCTAGTAGATTTAGAATATCTAATTTTCTCCATCAATTTCAATCTTTATACTAAATATTCTTGTATTTTAACTTACCATCCTCCTATACCTACAGTATAGTTCATCAAACTTACCGCACATTGGAAGTTCAGGAACTTGCCACAATAATATGAGTTTAAGAACTTATCCTAGTCAGACCATAGGCGTCCATTCGCTGAGGGGTTCAAAACATACCATATTATTATGAGTCACGAACTTACCATATGCATTAGTTTTAAGAACCGCACCTAATCCTAATAATATCCGACTAATCATAATAGTTTCTAACTATCAAATATACACATTAGAAAAGAATCACTTTTTCACCACATATACATTGATAGCGCGACACCAACATTTCAATGATTATCAATATGATAAACTGAGTGCAAGCACAAAACCCTCGCCCATACAAAGATTTGTACAACTCAACCATCACATGAGTCCTCAATTGAAATCCCACCTAACTCTATCTTGCTTATAACTTGCTCTTTGCTTGATACGAATTCCTCGTATCACATCATCTATAACTCCTCGTGAGTTATCTCGTACTATTTCTTAGTACATCATCTTCATAGCATCAAGCTATAATTATTCAAACATTATAGACCATCTTTCCTTTATAACTTAAACAGATCACGTCGTGATCTTATTCTATAATCATCTCCCTTAAAATTCTTTTTTTAACTCGTGATCATTTTGTTTTATGATCCTCTTCCTTTCCTTTTTCATCATTTACGACATTATTCATTATCTTGGCAATTGGAGTTAGGTAACTCCCATTTCTTATCTTTATATCTCTTCAAGATTCTTCTTTGAATTTCCTTGTTTATATAACAATTCTTCCTTTAAGAATTTCTAACTTCTTTTACACTACTCAACATTTCATTCAAGTTCCACATTTTCATCATATGTATCCATTTTTTATACTTAGTACACATCAAGTCTCTAATAGTTTCAATATGGTACGCTGAGTGGTTTCCCACAAATAACCAACAAACTAGGTTCCGAGTTGCTAGTTCGTATATACCTCCGCTCTATGAAGGAATCGTTTAGCCCAGATACCATACATCAACTATTAAAGAGTACGATTTTACCATACTCAGATATAACTTTTTATTTTTAACTTCTTTATAATTTTCTTTTTATAGACATTGTCTATTTATTATCACCTTACATCCTTATTATTGGAGTTGGGTAACCCCACATTCATACTCCTTATAACTCTACGAGATTCTTCTTTGAATCCTCTCACACATGTTTTAATCCATTCTTTATAAATTTCTTAAATTACTTCTTATTATACAAACTCTATCTGAGTTTATTCTTTTATTATCTTCATCTTCCTTCTCTAAGGTTATAACCTACGGTACTCCTACCTAAGGTTTATAACCTATCAGCTTTGATACCAACTGTAACGACCCCAAAATTCATACAATTTAATTATTAACTTCGGTCGTTAATAACACATCTACCTTATGATTTTACATCATTATTCGATGTTAAACTTTATATAATGGGGAATAATTCAAACTTTTATGTCTTCTTACTTTAATTCCCTGAATCAAAACCTTTATCATCTACATGTCTTTGAATCAATCTTATTTTATGATCCGCTTTATCACTGTTATTATATAAAATTTTACATTTCAATCCGATAACCTTTACATATCAGATAACTCTAACATTAGCTTTACAACTCAACATAAAACTATACATCATACAACATTTAGTACATCTCATGAATCTTAATCATGGTATAAAGAAATAACAACTTTAGCTAAAATATTAATCTTCGTGTATTATTTTTGATCCACGTCACTCAAGTAGCACATAGTTTTACCTTTAATCCTTAACTTGCAAAAATGTTTATTTGCAAGGTTGAGCTTGACAGCCCAGCAAAATCTAACAGTTTTCATGCATCACATAACACATAATAACATGCTCAACATATATCTCGTAAACATTGGACTAACATAACATACATGTTACAGTTCATATAACAAGTATAAAGATTGAGTTCCTTACTCAATCAACATGCTTTACTCAATCAACGTAGTCATAAGTTGACTTTAACATTTCATACATTCAACATATATATAACACATCATGCTCTTTGCAATAAAGATTTAAAACAATCAAATTCATATAGCAAATAGGAACTGAAAAACTTGCCTTGATCGTTGTTAATCAATAATAGTTTAAAAACTTACAGTTATCTGCACTTCACGTGCCCTACACAATTATATAATGATACAGATAAACTATTAGTCATATAGAAATGCATAGTAGTTGTAATGTAAATTTTACTCTACGTCTCATAACCCTTGCTATCATAAATACACAATGTTCAATTTGATTGTGTTAACTTTCGACTTATATCTCATTGTATTTCATATTTGAAGTTCATTCAAGTGTTTAAGTCTTGCAAGGACTACTTATTGGTTTTATATTAACACTATTCAATATCTTATAATATTCATTTCATTTGATTTAAAACACTTTTTATGTTCATTATCACTTATCACGGCGTTTCGACGTTTATTCGTTACACGCCCAATTTGCCTCTCTTGTGTGTGCTTAGTATGCGTATACAACTTATCTAATATATAATTTATTAATGTTAAACATTATTATACTTCATAATATTCATGTTCTATAACTTAGAACACCATTGTTTATCTTTAAGAGCACTACACTTGAATACGTGCATGTCTGACGCCCTCTGATTGCCTCCGAAAACATAACAGTCCTAAAAATTACCATTTTGACCCATGTTCCAAACCTCAAATTGAAAAACCTAAAGAATAAAAGTTTTAGTTCCGTTCATCTTCGTTCCGGATCATCTTGAATCGCCTTAATCGTAGTTCATATGAAAACGGTATGCCAATTTTACTAAACAGGTCCAACAGTCACACCTGACATAGTTTGGGTGCAGCTGCGCCCAATTAAGCCTTGGGCACAATGCAGCTGCACCCTATAGCATAGCTACGCCCCAAATGACTTAGGGCACAGCGCATCTGTGCCCATTAGCAGAAACGGGACCTGAAGCTACCGTTCTCGCAATTTTTGACCCTTTTTCTCCTACTAATCTTCATAACTTAAGTTATACACATCTAAATTAGTCCGTTTTCGATTCTATGGATTCGTAATTCATAGAACTACAATATACTAGAATTCTAACAATTTATAAAAACATTAACCAACCTAAAATTTGACCCAAAACACATGTTCATACTCTATTTTCATGTTTTAAACACATTTTGCGAATTCGATCACCATGGCTTCATTTCTTAACCAATTAACACGATTTAAACTACGCTGCTTTCATTTCTTAACATACTAACATAATCCAACATCAATTTATAGATTATAACAAGTATTGACCACGAAATTTTGCACTTTCTAAAGCCATTTTTCATGTAAAAACATTGTTATATACTTTTCTTCCTACAAACCAAATTACATGAATTTTTATCATTAAACAACACTCACATGTGATAATTAACAGAGCATAAACCCTTCATACATATATATGTATCAATTCAACACAATTATCAATAGAAATTTCAAAAACAAGGGTTAACATTAGAGTAGGTTATACCTTGTCCTTTGATTGTTTGCTAGCAAAGAGATGATGATTAGGTTTAGAAATTCCCCTTCAATCACAGTGATTCCTCTCTTGCTCTCTCTCCAAACTCTTTGTGTTTCACTATGTTCCTCTCTTCCAAACTCTCTGACTATAGCCTCAGGAAGAAAAGAATGCGTAGAAAATAAACCTGAAGCTACCCATGCATTTCAGCTTATAAAATAATGCGCCTTCATCAGTTAAATTAGACCAAAGGCCAGAAGGCCTTGTTTGGCCACACACCAACTCCCCCAAACTAGATTATTTTAATAATATTATATTATATAGTTTCATGTGTCACACCTGTAATAACCCGATATTTTCTATATAAATAAATAATAAATTTTGCATATTAATTTTTTATTATTATTATTTTAAAGATGAGAATATGTGCCAAGAAATTTATTTATTACATGAATAATTTCAAATAATTTTATTTTTAGAATTATTGCTCATTATAAGGTATATACTTATAATAATTAATTTTATAGTAGAAATGTCTTTATTATTTTTTTCTATGAAAATATGATTTTATATTAAATAAATAATATATGAAATGATTATTGGAATTATAATAATAAATATTTTATTATATGAATTTATTCAGAATATTTAAGTTAATTATTTTAACTTAATTATTGATGTTATATATGAAAGATAAATCAGATATGAAATCCAAACCCTAATTTTGGATTTTGAGCTATGAATTAGAATAATAATATTATATTAAGTATAATATTATTTTTCAGTGTTATAAATATATACTGTATGTATTGGTCAATGATGGTGTTTAATGTCAAAACCTTATATCAATTTGTTAAAACCTATTTTGAAACTCAATTATGAGTTCAAAACTGTGTAGTATTGGTGTTATAGGATTTACGTTGTGTATTATTATATTTAATTTAAATTAGAGAAAACCCTAATTAATATTTGAAAACCCTAATTATTAATTAGGATTCCTAATTGTTAAAATTAGAAACCCTAATTATTATTTTAGTAAATTGAATTGTTAATTTAGGAACCCTAATGATAATTAAGGAACCCTAATTATTTAAACCCTAATTTCTATTAAAACCCCTAATTTTAATAAGTGTGTTTTAATTACAATTTTATTACACATTATTTTTAATTTTTCAAACCCTAGTAATTATTTGGGAAACTTTAAGATGTAAAATCTTGTGATTAAACCCTAGATTCAAGTACCTTGGACAAGAATACCCTTGAGCGAAATTACCATTTTACTCTTTTTGTCCCATTTGGTGAATTATTGCTAGAATCTAGCAAGATCTTGGCAAATCCTCAACTCTAGATATGGACATGTGCCAGAATATTTACAAATCAGTCAACACTAACAGCCAATTTCATTTGCATCAATAGATAAGATAATTGAAGAGAGAGAGAGAGTGCATTATTTTCCCCTAATTATTCACTAACACCCAACCAAACTCTCTCAAGCTCAAAACCATGAAATTGTATAGCATATCAGTCCCCTAATCAAGCCGCACGAAATCCACAAACGGATCAGAAGCTAAGAATCAAGATTTTGTTTTTAGAGAGGTATGAACCATAAATCAAATCTGATCTTGAACCCTATGTTAGATGTTAGATTTTTATGTTAAAACATGTAGTATGTAGTGTATGTTGATGATCTGGGTTGATATATGTTAGATCCATAACATCTATAGGCTCGGATTTGATGATTTTCAAAATCTAAAAAATGTTTAAAACTGTGGTCTGACAACGAATGACAGAGCCTCTAGATCTTGCTGTGTTAAGTGTTATGTGTGTTTTATGTTATGAACTTGTTCCTTGATATGAGGAGAGTAGGCTAGAAGTGGAATCACCTCCATACCATTTCTAGATCTCCAGATATAAAGGGTCAAAGTGCGTTGACCGCTCATGGAAAACTGTTCTGGAAAACCCAGAAATTTTCCAAACTTTCCGACAAGCAACTTTGAAGCTTCTGATTTTGCTGATCTGTTATAGTTAGTCCATGGTGTTGTTTTGATGTTGTAGTCTAACATAAGGACTACATAATCATGCCTCTAGAACCCCCAGATCTCACACTGAATCGAATTTAAAGACGGTCAAAGTAAGTTGACCAAACTGCTTGAAGAACAAATCTGGGTAACCCAGATTTTTCCTAGATCATTCTAACAGCATATTCATGAGCCCAGATTATGCTTGTGTTTGATGGTTTGTTATGGTTGTTGTATCTAAGTTGTAATACATTGTATTGACTACACGATTATGCCTTATAATCTCCTAATCATCAAACGGAGTGAATATAGTGTCTGGTCAAAGTAGGTAAAATGATCACGTTTTCTGTTTCTGGGTAACCCAGAAAACAGATGAACGCTGTCTCTGAAAGACTTTGACCCGACTAGATCTTCTTATTGTGTTGTTATTTTATTGATTTTATGTAATGGATATGTAGTATTACATGTTGTCTACAACCTGGAATCGATAGATCACAAAAACATCACACGAACAACAAGTAGTGGAAGTTCAAAAGTGGTCACTCGAAACCGTTCTTCATTTTTGGGTAACCCAGAAATGAAGAACATCTCTGAAAGCCTTTTTAATGCCTTAGATCTTGCAGGTTGATGATGTTTAGACTTGAACTTTACTTGATTCATGGACTCGGATAGATACTCTGTACATCCTGACGTCTAGAACACACTTAACATGAACAGATTGACAAATTTAAGGTCAACAAAAGCGTTAACCGGCCATGACTGAAAATTCTGGGCAGCTCAGAAACGTTCTAATAACTACTTTAGGTCTTTAGATCTTTCATTTGATACATGTTATGACCGCGGTTGTTGTTAGATCTTGTAGTACAACATGACTACTAAAACCTCTGATCAACAACTAGTCTAGAAACATTATGTAACGCCCCCAAAATAGGTCCAATCCACCCAACCCATTCTGAGTCACCAAATACATGGTACAGAAAACAACTACAACTTCATTATCATAATTATCATGCAAAATAGAACAACATATATGTTGTGAGTTTGATACAAATATATACCAACTGTGACTCATGTCTCAACCTTGGATAGCACGTCACAATGGCGCCTTACATAAAGGTACAGTCAATAATATTTTAGAAATTAAAATCTTTGGGAAGTGCTCAAGGAAACCTTCGTACATGGGAGGCCATGCGTCTAGGTTATGATAGATATCATATGCCCACAGAATTATCCTCGGTTGACCCAATAGACCCCAAAGAAAAATGATAAGATTGTTATCATGTTCTTTCCAATGGTGAGTCGTCTCTTAACATATAATTATCTCCACTGTCTCTAATTGAGAATTATACTTCAACCAAACTCCAAGATTATATAGGTAGTGCTCATAGATATACTCAGTAAGTGGATGTGCACAACCCTGTCTTATAATAACACGAAGTCGCATGTCATTAGACATCTTGTATGATACTGGCAAAACACCCTTCCAACATTGGGTTTGCCTCACCCTATTTGATTCACCAAATATAACTACTAAAGGATGTATAAAATATAACACACTATTCTAAAGTTCTCAATAAAATTATTTCTATACTGTTTAGGAAGAACCTCCACAGCTAGAGATTACCTTTCTAGTCCCCTGTTACCCCCGCTCGACCCAGCTACACTCTTATTACCTGAAAGGAATTGTGAAGCAAAAGGGTGAGCACAACTAGCCCAGTAAAGAATATCATGACTAAAGATAATTAAATTATTAATAGCATTCGTTAGTAATGAATCAGAGATTTAGAACATATGGTAGACGATAAAACTTTTCAACCATAGTTGCAGCGGAACTAGCAATCCATTAGAAGAGTTAAATAGACCATAAAGTCTATTATCTCCTCCATGTTAAAAGTCCATCAACAATGTTTTATCCCTGTAACATCAATATACAGGTCCTGTCCACAATAATATGAATAACTCATAATCATAATTGTGGTTCTAAATTCCTCTTCTCATCTAGGACGAAGATAATTTTCATCACCTGTCTTTACCCGAAACATCAGAGATCATGGTTATACCAAATCACAATTCCTGTTCATAATCATACGGATAAATTCATCTTTGTACTATGGGCCAAAGATATTCATCAACAGTTCATCTTTGCACTACTGGCCAAAGATATTCAACAATAGGTCATCTTTGCACTACGGGCCAAAGATATTCAACAACATGTCATCTTTGTACTACAGGCCAACGATATTAATATCCCAAAGAAATATATAATCATTTCAAAATTTATATAAACAATAATTATAACCATGTTGATCAATTAACCTTTGCACTTAAGTTAAAGATTTTCACTTATAAATTCAATTGTCATGATCATACCAGTCAACAATTCATCTTTGCACTACTGGCCAAAGAGAACCCATAGTCACGATCATACTAATAATCTACCCATCTTTACACTCAAGTCAAAGAGAAATATCATCATTAGGGTTATAAAAATGTTATGTATGAATAATAAAAATAATATAATCAACATATAGATTTAATTTCAAGAGTAAGATTCATAAATCAACGATAATTTGGTCAGAAAAAGAAACCAATATTGTCGTGAATAGTAACTTGTGAATAGTAACTCGTGAATAGTACTCTGTATTCGTATATAGTACCGTATACGTAAATAATGTCATATACGTAAATAGTTCCATATACATGAATAGTGCCGTATATGTGAATAGTATCGTATACGTGAATAGTAAACCTATACATGAAAAGGTAGAAATTCCACAATAAAATCCATACCAATATTTTCGGTATAGTGATATTGAAAGAATAACATCATTATGAAGAAAATAACATCCCTTACTATCACTTATCATCCTCACAATCCCGCATTATCCCTTACCTCAAAAGACAATGATTTCGATCGAATATCGGATATAGTCTGTCAAGGAACTTGCACCAGATAAAGAACACTCAAAATACTCACAAGAATACGCTCGATAATATACAGAGAGAAAAAGAGAGAAAACTTTAGTTCTGGTGTGATTTTCAATTCTAACCTAAACACCCTATTTATAGAAAAATGCTTAGAACACCAAAGCAGAAAATTTAATAAAATATTAATATATAATTAAATTTTCTTACGCCCACTTTGAATTCTCTAGCTTCAAAGACTTTCCACATGTTTAATGAGGCCACAAAATATAAAAAACGTTTTTATTAATAAAAATAAATAAAACTTCCAAAAATCAATTATTTCGGAACTTCAGAACTTCAATAATTCATAATAAATAGCTCTTTTCTCAGAAAAATTCGAACCACATATCTTTTCCATAGGAAATTCATTATCTACAATTTTGTAGAAGAAAGTTTTTCCAAATTCCAAACAGAAATTGACCGAAATCCACAAACGGGAGATTTTACAAGCTATAATCAAATTTCAGTCAAGAAATGGGCCCACAGACATGTTTAACATGTTTTAAATAACTTTTGCAACAAAAATACCCTTCCTCCTCATATACTTAGATATCCCAAATTTATTGTAAAAATATCATCATTATTATATTATTAAAATATAATAATATATTAAATAAATTATTTTATCAGAAAAAGATAAAATTTTAATTTTCAACAATTGTCACAGTAAAAATTTTCTCCATCTATATCCACATAAAATCAATATTTTCCTCATCATATAAATCAATAAATAATTATTCACAAATAATATCACAGAATCACAATCATCGACAACCAAGCTGCTCCTCAGAAAGAGGGGCTTTCAATAAGGATTTCTCCTCATCTTGGTGGCCTTGCAATTAGGTGACCAAATCTCTCATTTGACAAAACTTTCTAGACATTGCCAATAATGTTATCTAATAATATTATTCAGATAATATGAATTATTGCTTCGATAATGGAAAATACTGTGTAGTGACAATTATTGAAAAACAGTAATATAAAATATCAACATAGCAATTATTAAATCAATAAAATAAAATATTGAACAGTAATTACACTGTAACAATTATTGAGTAGTGCCTTCTTACGTAGGAATCAATAATTGGTGCAATACCGTGTGCTATTGTGTTTTAACCACCGAGTTTTTCAACCGTATTAACGGTAATAACAACGCCATTATATATAAACAACTCATACTTGTCGTTTTCTTCATCCAATCGCTTTCCGTTATGGGGCCCACAAAAGACTGCGCCGTCGTAAGAATATTCCCAGACAGGAAGAATATTCCACGACCAAACGAATATTCCCCGACAACAATGAATATTTTATAACCACTTGCTTATTTAAAATATTTACACATTTCACCCATAACTTTAAACTTTTATCAATTTAACCATTTACTGAATAGTAATTATAAGAAAAATTGAATACTTTTATTTTGTAAAATTCGGGGTGTGACGCCCCGAAATCCGGGTATTTCCAACCCGACAGATGGTGCTACACGGTGCTGCAGTTCATATAAACATTCAATTGAAATGCCTCAAAAGAACGGATATATCTTATATATATATCAAAAGAATATTTACATACCCCAGGTTCTTTACAACCAATACATTGTCTTTGTCATAATATCAATATTATTCCTTACAAAACCTATACTATTACATAAGCAATCTATGGGTTCGCCTTTGCTTTCCCTTTATTGCGACGCCCCCAAAATAGGTATACATCACCTATTCTGAGTCGCCAAATACATGGTACAGAATACAAATACAATCTTTAATATACAACAAGAGAGCTGTGAGTTTTAATACAAATACTGTCTTCTAGACAATATCCACTCTCAGAATAAGTCCTCATTACATTTATTGTCACAATTTTTAACAGAATAGTGAGGACTACTAGCTAATACTATCATCCGGACCATCACTCCGTTCCCCGACTCGTCCCAGCTACGTTCTCATTTCCTGAAGAGAACAGTGAAAAAAAGGGTGAGCTCAACTAGCCCAGTAAGAAATATTATGACTAAGATAATGCAGAATAAATTATCATTAGCCTTCAACAGTGTTAAACTGATAAAATATAACAAATATCAAGTTTAACTGCAGTGGAACAAGCAATCCATTAGAAGAGTCAAGTAGAGAATAAAAGCTACTATCTTTTATGATTTAAAAGGTTTTTCATGACTTTTATCGCTGAGACTCAGCTTAATAAATAATTCACATCATCGAATCACCCCTGCACTACGGCCAAGATATTCTTTAGTATCACGACCACAATTATCCATGCACTACGGGCCAAGAATATTTGTGTATTCATTAATGGTCATGATCATGCCAACAACTCATCCATCAATGCACTATGTGCCAATGAGGACTTTTACCACATCATTTGTAACATTACGGTCATGATTACAATCAATAATCCTCGGTCATAATCATACCAAGTCCATCTATGCACTACAGGCCACAGATGACTTTCAAAAAATATAAATATGAGGATGATGACAATGATATAAGAATTCAATAAAACAAGTTCAAGAATTAATTTGTCCAAGAACCAATAACATCCAAATTGTCAACATGATACTGCTTTGTAGAGTAAAATTCAAGAATGCTCAGAAGAATATTTCCATGAAAAGATACTGGATGAAGCGCAATTATCAAGGATATTCCACTAATTTCATGGAGTATAGAAGTCATAACTTTAACCAACTGAGTATAATAAAGAATGGAATAACAAAAGAAATCACCATGCATGCGGTACTTCGCATAGACAGGTTATTCAAACATAATACTAAATAACGGAACCAGGTCAAGCGAAATTCGCACCGACAGGATGTTCCAACAGAATAATAAAGAATGGAATAACAACAGAAATCACCATGCATGCGGTATCAGATGGCAAGTTATTCAATAGAATACTAATAAGGGCGGAATTAGGTCACAGAAAACACATGTGTAGTATATGATATTCCAAATGTAATAATAATAAAGGCGGAAACCAGTCAGGCGTAAAATGCATGTGCAGTATATGATATTCCAAATGTAATAGTAAAAGACGGAATAATAGAAGAATGTCACCAAGTATAGGGGGTAGCCAGCGATACAAAAGTTATTCCAACATAATAATAAAGAATGGAATAACATAAATTCTCTTCATGAATACAAAAGAAAGAATACCCCTTACGAGTACATCAAATAATATTCCCTACCTTAAGAAGAAGAGTACTGGATATATAAGTAGTGAAGTAGCGAGAATACTTTCTTCTTTCTCTCTATAGTTTATCTCTCTAGAGTTTCAATTGAATTTGTAAGAAAATAATGAAGGAATGAGCTTCTATTTATAGAAAAATGGACTGCATAGTAACTAACTCATGAACAGTCTAGATTGATTTACTTTAATCTGACGGTCCATATTTAAAGCAAAATTTTTAAAATAAAATATAATATATTCTATTTATAATCTAATAAAACGAATAACTTTATAAAAGATTTTACTATGCAAACACTATGCAGGTACTATGCAAACACTATGCATAATAAAATATAATATATTCTAATTATTGTCTAATAAAATAGATAACTTTATAAAAGTATTCTGTTTTATTTAAAAAGATTTTACTATGCAAAACATTATGCAGACACTATGCAATACTATGCATAATAGAATATAATATATTGTATTTATAGAATAACTTTATAAAAGTATTCTATTTTATATAATTTTTTTTTTGTATTATTACATTAATAATACCAACAAAACTGAGTGACTTATCACGTAAGCATCAATAATTAATATTGTGTGCTACTATGCAACCACGCGTATTACTGTACTTTTAACATCGGATGTTTCAACAGTTAATAGTAAAACTTCCGCCGTTATTTTTATAAAGTATTTTTGTTGTTTTCTCAATCCGACAATAATTCTGTTGTGGGGTCCACCAATGATTGTGCAGTTGTACGAATATTCCCTGTTAAAACGAATATTCCCCGACCAATCGAATATTATATAACAACTTGCGTACTTTGCAAAATTTATAAATATTATCCACAACTATAACATTATATCAATTTCACTCCATAATATTCAAAAATAATATTTATAGAAAATTCATCTTCATTCAAAAAGCAGACAGGATATTCCAATAGAATAGTAAAGACGGAATAATAGAAGAATGTCACCAAGTATAGGGTAGCACAGATACAAAAGTTATTCCAATGTAATAATAAAGAATGGAATAACATAAGTTCTCTTCATGAATACAAAAGAAAGAATACCCCTTACGAGTACAACAAATAATATTTCCTACCTTAAGAAGAAGAGTACTGGATATATAAGTAGTGAAGTAGCAGAATACTTTCTTCTTTCTCTCTATAGTTTATCTCTCTAGAGTTTCAGTGAATTCGTAAGAAAATAATGAAGGAATGAAATTCTATTTATAGAAAAATGGACTGCATAGTAACTAAATCATGAACAGTCCAGATTGATTTACTTTAATCTGACGGTCCATATTTAAAGCAAAATCTTTTAAATAAAATATAATATATTCTATTTATAATCTAATAAAACGAATAACTTTATAAAAGATTTTACTATGGAAACACTATGCAGTACTATGCAAACACTATGCATAATAAAATATAATATATTCTAATTATTGTCTAATAAAATGTATAACTTTATAAAAGTATTACATTTTTATTTAAAACGATTTTACTATGCAAAATACTATGCATACATTATACAACACTATGCATAATAGAATATAATATATTCTATTTATAGAATAACTTTATAAAAGTATTACATTTTATATAAAAAGATTTTCTATATTATTACATTAATAATTCCAACAAAAGCGAAAGTGACTTATCACGTAAGCATCAATAATTAATACCTGGTGCTACTATGCAACCACGCCGTACATCGCATTTCTTTTAACAAGGGTGTTTCAACAGATTAACAGTAAAACTTCCGTCGTTATTTTTATAAAGTATTTTTGTTGTTTTCTCAATCCGACAATAATTCTGTTTTGGGGTCCACCAATGATTGTGCATTTAATATTACTGTTAAAAGCGAATATTCTCCGACCAATCAAATATTATATAACAACTTTCGTACTTTGCAAAATTTATAAATATTATCCACAACTATAACATTATATCAATTTCACTCCATAATATTCAAAAATAATATTTATAGAAAATTCATCTTTATTCAAAAAGCAGACAGGATATTCCAATAGAATAGTAAAGACGGAATAATAGAAGAATGTCACCAAGTATAGGGTAGCCCGCGTATACAGGTTATTCCAACATAATAATAAAGAATGGAATAACATAAGTTCTCTTCATGAATACAAAAGAAAGAATACCCCTTACGAGTACAACAAATAATATTCCCTACCTTAAGAAGAAGAGTACTGGATATATAAGTAGTGAAGTAGCAGAATACTTTCTTCTTTCTCTCTCAGTTTATTTCTCTCTAGAGTTTCAAATTGAATTCGTAAGAAAATAATGAAGGAATGAGCTTCTATTTATAGAAAAATGGATCGTGATAGTAACTAACTCATGAAAGCAGTCCAGATTGATTTACTTTAATCTGACGGTCCATATTTAAAGCAAAATCTTTTAAATAAAATATAATATATTCTATTTATAATCTAATAAAACGAATAACTTTATAAAAGATTTTACTATGGAAACACTATGCAGGTACTATGCAAACACTATGCATAATAAAATATAATATATTCTAATTATTGTCTAATAAAATGAGATAACTTTATAAAAGTATTCTGCTTTTATTTAAAACATTTTACTATGCAAAATACTATGCATATACATTATGCAACACTATGCATAATAGAATATAATATATTCTATTTATAGAATAACTTTATAAAAGTATTCTGTTTTATATAAAAAGATTTTCTATATTATTACATTAATAATTCCAACAAAACTGAGTGACTTATCACGTAAGCATCAATAATTAATACCGTGTGCTACTATGCAACCACGCCAGACATCGCATTTTTTTAACTGCGGGTGTTTCAACAGTTAACAGTAAAACTTCCGTCGTTATTTTTATAAAGTATTTTTGTTGTTTTCTCAATCCGACAATAATTCTGTTGTGGGGTCCACCAATGATTGTGCAGTTGTACGAATATTCCCTGTTAAAACGAATATTCTCCGAATAATCAAATATTATATAACAACTTTCGTACTTTGCAAAATTTATAAATATTATCCACAACTATAACATTATATCAATTTCACTCCATAATATTCAAAAATAATATTTATAGAAAATTCATCTTTATTCAAAAGCAGGGATATTCCAATAGAATAAGAAAAGCGGAATAATAGAAGAATGTCACCAAGTATAGGGTAGCCCGCGTATACAGGTTATTCCAACATAATAATAAAGAATGGAATAACATAAGTTCTCTTCATGAATACAAAAGAAAGAATACCCCTTACGAGTACAACAAATAATATTCCCTACCTTAAGAAGAAGAGTACTGGATATATAAGTAGTGAAGTAGCAGAATACTTTCTTCTTTCTCTCTATAGTTTATCTCTCTAGAGTTTCAGTGAATTCGTAAGAAAATATTGAAGGAATGAGCTTCTATTTATAGAAAAATGGACTGCATAGTAACTAACTCATGAACAGTCCAGATTGATTTACTTTAATCTGACGGTCCATATTTAAAGCAAAATCTTTTAAATAAAATATAATATATTCTATTTATAATCTAATAAAACGAATAACTTTATAAAAGATTTTACTATGGAAACACTATGCAGGTACTATGCAAACACTATGCATAATAAAATATAATATATTCTAATTATTGTCTAATAAAATAGATAACTTTATAAAAGTATTCTGTTTTATTTAAAACGATTTTACTATGCAAAATACTATGCAGACACTATGCAACACTATGCATAATAGAATATAATATATTCTATTTATAGAATAACTTTATAAAAGTATTCTGTTTTATATAAAAAGATTTTCTATATTATTACATTAATAATTCCAACAAAACTGAGTGACTTATCACGTAAGCATCAATAATTAATACCGTGTGCTACTATGCAACCACGCCAGACATCTTTATTTCTTTAACACCGGTGTTTCAACAGATTAACGGTAAAACTTCCGTCGTTATTTTTATAAAGTATTTTGTTGTTTTCTCAATCCGACAATAATTTCGCTTTTGGGGTCCACCAATGATTGTGCGGTTATGTATTTAATATTCCCCTCGTTAAAACGTAATATTCTCCCACCAATCAAATATTATATAACAACTTTCAGACTTTTGCAAAATTTATAAATATTATCCACAACTATAACATTATATCAATTTCACTCCATAATATTCAAAAATAATATTTATAGAAAATTCATCTTTATTCAAAAGGCATGTGATATTCCAATAGAATAGTAAAGACTTTTAATAATAGAAGAATGTCACCAAGTATAGGGTAGCTGGCAGATACAAAAGTTATTCCAACATAATAATAAAGAATGGAATAACATAAGTTCTCTTCATGAATACAAAAGAAAGAATACCCTTTACGAGTAGTACAACAAATAATATTCCCTACCTTAAGAAGAAGAGTATTGGATATATAAGTAGTGAAGTAGTAGAATACTTTCTTCTTTCTCTCTATAGTTTATCTCTCAGAGTTTCAAAGTGAATTCGTAAGAAAATAATGAAGGAATGAGCTTCTATTTATAGAAAAATGGATCAAGATAGTAACTAAATCATGAACAAAGTCCAGATTGATTTACTTTAATCTGACGGTCCATATTTAAAGCAAAATCTTTTAAATAAAATATAATATATTCTATTTATAATCTAATAAAACGTAATAACTTTATAAAAGATTTTACTATGGAAACACTATGCAGTACTATGCAAACACTATGCATAATAAAATATAATATATTCTAATTATTGTCTAATAAAAGAGATAACTTTATAAAAGTATTTCATTTTTATTTAAAACGCATTTTACTATGCAAAATACTATGCGAGATAATTATACAACACTATGCATAATAGAATATAATATATTCTATTTATAGAATAACTTTATAAAAGTATTCGCTTTTATATAAAAAGATTTTCTATATTATTACATTAATAATTCCAACAAAACTGAGTGACTTATCACGTAAGCATCAATAATTAATACCGTGTGCTACTATGCAACCACGCCAGACATCGCATTTCTTTAACACCGGTGTTTCAACAGCTTAACTGTGAAACTTCCGTCGTTATTTTTATAAAGTATTTTTGTTGTTTTCTCAATCCCGATAATAATTTCGCTTTTGGGGTCCACCAATGATTGTGCGGTTATATTTAATATTACCTCGTTAAAACGAATATTCTCCGACCAATCAAATATTATATAACAACTTTCGTACTTTGCAAAATTTATAAATATTATCCACAACTATAACATTATATCAATTTCACTCCATAATATTCAAAAATAATATTTATAGAAAATTCATCTTTATTCAAAAGGCATGTGATATTCCAATAGAATAAGAAAGACTTTTAATAATAGAAGAATGTCACCAAGTATAGGGTAGCCCGCGTATACAGGTTATTCCAACATAATAATAAAGAATGGAATAACATAAGTTCTCTTCATGAATACAAAAGAAAGAATACCCCTTACGAGTACAACAAATAATATTCCCTACCTTAAGAAGAAGAGTACTGGATATATAAGTAGTGAAGTAGCGAATACTTTCTTCTTTTCTCTCTGTAGTTTATCTCTCAGAGTTTCAGTTGAATTCGTAAGAAAATAATGAAGGAATGAGCTTCTATTTATAGAAAAATGGATCAGATAGTAACTAACTCATGAATGTCTAGATTGATTTACTTTAATCTGACTATCCATATTTAAAGCAAAATCTTTTAAATAAAATATAATATATTCTATTTATAATCTAATAAAACGTAATAACTTTATAAAAGATTTTACTATGGAAACACTATGCAGTACTATGCAAACACTATGCATAATAAAATATAATATATTCTAATTATTGTCTAATAAAAATGTATAACTTTATAAAAGTATTCTGCTTTTATTTAAAACGATTTTACTATGCAAAATACTATGCAGACACTATGCAACACTATGCATAATAGAATATAATATATTCTATTTATAGAATAACTTTATAAAAGTATTCTGTTTTATATAAAAAGATTTTCTATATTATTACATTAATAATTCCAACAAAACCGAGTGACTTATCACGTAAGCATCAATAATTAATACCGTAAGTGCTACTATGCAACCACGCCAGACATCGCATTTCTTTAACACCGGGTGTTTCAACAAGCTAATGATAGAAACTTCCGTCGTTATTTTTATAAAGTATTTTTTGTTGTTTTTCAATCCGGCTAATAATTACGCTGGGGTCCACCAATGATGTGCGATTGTATTTAATATTCCTCGTTAAAACGAATATTCTCCGAATAATCAAATATTATATAACAACTTTCGTACTTTGCAAAATTTATAAATATTATCCACAACTATAACATTATATCAATTTCACTCCATAATATTCAAAAATAATATTTATAGAAAATTCATCTTTATTCAAAAAGTAGACAGGATATTCAAATAGAATAGTAAAGACGGAATAATAGAAGAATGTCACCAAGTATAGGGTAGCCCGCGTATACAGGTTATTCCAACATAATAATAAAGAATGGAATAACATAAGTTCTCTTCATGAATACAAAAGAAAGAATACCCCTTACGAGTACAACAAATAATATTCTCTACCTTAAGAAGAAGAGTACTGGATATATAAGTAGTGAAGTAGCAGAATACTTTCTTCTTTCTCTCTATAGTTTATCTCTAGAGTTTCAAATTGAATTCGTAAGAAAATAATGAAGGAATGAGCTTCTATTTATAGAAAAATGGATCAAGATAGTAACTAACTCATGAACAAATCCATTGATTTACTTTAATCTGACTATCCATATTTAAAGCAAAATCTTTTAAATAAAATATAATATATTCTATTTATAATCTAATAAAACGAATAACTTTATAAAAGATTTTACTATGGAAACACTATGCGTGTACTATGCAAACACTATGCATAATAAAATATAATATATTCTAATTATTGTCTAATAAAATAGATAACTTTATAAAAGTATTCATTTTTATTTAAAACGATTTTACTATGCAAAATACTATGCGCATAATTATGCAACACTATGCATAATAGAATATAATATATTCTATTTATAGAATAACTTTATAAAAGTATTTCGCTTTTATATAAAAAGATTTTCTATATTATTACATTAATAATTCCAACAAAACCGAAAGTGACTTATCACGTAAGCATCAATAATTAATACCGTGTGCTACTATGCAACCACGCCAGACATCGCATTTTTTAACACTAGTGTGTTTCAACAGCTAATTCAGTAAAACTTCCGTCGTTATTTTTATAAAGTATTTTTGTTGTTTTCTCAATCCGACAATAATTCTGTTTTGGGGTCCACCAATGATTGTGCAGTTGTACGAATATTCCCTGTTAAAACGAATATTCTCCGACCAATCAAATATTATATAACAACTTTCGTACTTTGCAAAATTTATAAATATTATCCACAACTATAACATTATATCAATTTCACTCCATAATATTCAAAAATAATATTTATAGAAAATTCATCTTTATTCAAAAAGGCATGTGATATTCCAATAGAATAGTAAAGACTAATAATAGAAGAATGTCACCAAGTATAGGGTAGCTCAGCGTGACAAAAGTTATTCCAACATAATAATAAAGAATGGAATAACATAAGTTCTCTTCATGAATACAAAAGAAAGAATACCCTTTATTTAGTACAACAAATAATATTCCCTACCTTAAGAAGAAGAGTAATTGGATATATAAGTAGTGAAGTAGCAGAATACTTTCTTCTTTCTCTCTATAGTTTATCTCTAGAGTTTCAAAGTGAATTCGTAAGAAAATAATGAAGGAATGAGCTTCTATTTATAGAAAAATGGATCGCATAGTAACTAACTCATAATAGTCCAGATTGATTTACTTTAATCCGACGGTCCATATTTAAAAGCAAAATCTTTTAAATAAAATATAATATATTCTATTTATAATCTAATAAAACGAATAACTTTATAAAAGATTTTACTATGGAAACACTATGCAGTACTATGCAAACACTATGCATAATAAAATATAATATATTCTAATTATTGTCTAATAAAATAGATAACTTTATAAAAGTATTACATTTTATTTAAAACGATTTTACTATGCAAAATACTATGCGCATAATTATGCAACACTATGCATAATAGAATATAATATATTCTATTTATAGAATAACTTTATAAAAGTATTCATTTTATATAAAAAGATTTTCTATATTATTACATTAATAATTCCAACAAAACTGAAAGTGACTTATCACGTAAGCATCAATAATTAATACTGTGTGCTACTATGCAACCACGCCAGACATCGCATTTCTTTAACACCGGGTGTTTCAACAGCTTAATCTGTAAAACTTCCGTCGTTATTTTTATAAAGTATTTTTGTTGTTTTCTCAATCCGACAATAATTCTGTTTTGGGGTCCACCAATGATTGTGCAGTTGTACGAATATTCCCTGTTAAAACGAATATTCTCCACCAATCAAATATTATATAACAACTTTCAGATTTTTTGCAAAATTTATAAATATTATCCACAACTATAACATTATATCAATTTCACTCCATAATATTCAAAAATAATATTTATAGAAAATTCATCTTTATTCAAAAAAGGCATGTGATATTCCAATAGAATAGTAAAGCATTTTAATAATAGAAGAATGTCACCAAGTATAGGGTAGCTCACAGATACAAAAGTTATTCCAACATAATAATAAAGAATGGAATAACATAAGTTCTCTTCATGAATACAAAAGAAAGAATACCCCTTACGAGTACAACAAATAATATTCCCTACCTTAAGAAGAAGAGTACTGGATATATAAGTAGTGAAGTAGCAGAATACTTTCTTCTTTCTCTCTATAGTTTATCTCTAGAGTGTTTCAGTGAATTCGTAAGAAAATAATGAAGGAATGAGCTTCTATTTATAGAAAAATGGATTTGATAGTAACTAAATCATGAGCAAATCCAGTATTGATTTACTTTAATCTGACGGTCCATATTTAAAGCAAAATCTTTTAAATAAAATATAATATATTCTATTTATAATCTAATAAAACTAATATCTTTATAAAAGATTTTACTATAGAAACACTATATGCAGTACTATGCAAACACTATGCATAATAAAATATAATATATTCTAATTATTGTCTAATAAAAGTATAACTTTATAAAAGTATTCGCTTTTATTTAAAACGATTTTACTATGCAAAATACTATGCAGTATAATTATACAACACTATGCATAATAGAATATAATATATTCTATTTATAGAATAACTTTATAAAAGTATTCATTTTATATAAAAAGATTTTCTATATTATTACATTAATAATTCCAACAAAACCGAGTGACTTATCACGTAAGCATCAATAATTAATACCGTGTGCTGCTACTATGCAACCACGCCAGACATCGTATTTTTTAACACCGGGTGTTTCAACAGTTAACGGTAAAACTTCCGTCGTTATTTTTATAAAGTATTTTTGTTGTTTTCTCAATCCGACAATAAATCTGTTTTGGGGTCCACCAATGATTGTGCAGTTGTACGAATATTACCTGTTAAAACGAATATTCTCCGACCAATCAAATATTATATAACAACTTTCGTACTTTGCAAAATTTATAAATATTATCCACAACTATAACATTATATCAATTTCACTCCATAATATTCAAAAATAATATTTATAGAAAATTCATCTTTATTCAAAAGGCATGTGATATTCCAATAGAATAGTAAAGACGGAATAATAGAAGAATGTCACCAAGTATAGGGGGTAGCTGGCGTGAGATACAAAAGTTATTCCAACATAATAATAAAGAATGGAATAACATAAGTTCTCTTCATGAATACAAAAGAAAGAATACCCCTTACTTAGTACAACAAATAATATTCCCTACCTTAAGAAGAAGATCTTTGGATATATAAGTAGTGAAGTAAAGAATACTTTCTTCTTTCTCTCTATAGTTATCTCTCTAGAGTTTCAAATTGAATTCGTAAGAAAATAATGAAGGAATGAGCTTCTATTTATAGAAAAATGGATCTGTGATAATAACTAACTCATGAGCAAGTCAGATTGATTTACTTTAATCGACGGTCCATATTTAAAGCAAAATCTTTTAAATAAAATATAATATATTCTATTTATAATCTAATAAAACGAATAACTTTATAAAAGATTTTACTATGGAAACACTATACGCAGTACTATGCAAACACTATGCATAATAAAATATAATATATTCTAATTATTATCTAATAAAATAGATAACTTTATAAAAGTATTACATTTTATTTAAAACAATTTTACTATGCAAAATACTATGCGAGACCTTTATGCAACACTATGCATAATAGAATATAATATATTCTATTTATAGAATAACTTTATAAAAGTATTACATTTTATATAAAAAGATTTTCTATATTATTACATTAATAATACCAACAAAACCGAAGTGACTTATCACGTAAGCATCAATAATTAATACTGTGTGCTACTTATGCAACCACGCCAGATATCATTTTTTTTAACACCGGTGTTTCAACATTAATAAATAAAACTTCCGTCGTTATTTTTATAAAGTATTTTGTTGTTTTCTCAATCCGACAATAATTACATTGTGGGGTCCACCAATGATTGTGCGCAAATGTACGAATATTCCCCGTTAAAACGAATATTTCCCACCAATCGAATATTATATAACAACTCATGATTTTGCAAAATTTATAAATATTATCCACAACTATAACATTATATCAATTTCACTCCATAATATTCAAAAATAATATTTATAGAAAATTCATCTTTATTCAAAAAGTTGGGGTTTTACATTTATCCTTATCGGATCCATCGGTCCGTTCTGTCTTAGCTGCATTCATATGGTTCAAGCAAGACTGAGCCTAACTAGCTTAGCAAGTACAACAATTCAAAGAAAATAGCATGCTTGAAACATAGGAATCGTATATCTTCAATAACTGGACAATAGTTACGAAGTACTATTGAAAATTCAAAATAACACTTCTTTTCATTCAAAACGTTTTACAGCTACAATATCCAGTAAAACATCAATTCCGGTTCAAGACCGTAAGCATTTCATAAGTAATTTGAAAAGGACATCCCGGCACGAAGTCCGTAAGTCCGGTATAGCTTACAAGCACGTCTAGGTGATCAGCCTATAGTACTCTATGTTGATCAACACTACATTCATTAAACGTGTATACGTTTAAGTTGTGGCAACCTCACGTGCCTGTCGTTTGACGACAAAACATTTTAGCATACTAAATCTACTTTTGAAAACCACAACAATATTAGTTTGGTAAATCCTTATCAACACTTGATAGAATAACATAGCATACGTCTAGCCAAAAGGATTGGCTATGGCATTCCTCAATTACTAACTCATGCGAAGAATACACAAATACTTGCCCAGATCGAACTGGAACAAGGGTTAGAGTACTTGCATTTAGCGTCTGCTATAATTTATAACACGTGCAATTTACGTCTTTAAGGTATCTACTGTAATTGATAATATCACATAGTATATCAGGTCATGAATGATTACACATGGTTCCTAAAGAATCTTACCCTACTTCTCAATCTAATTACGTAGTAGAATTGCCATTTATAGGTTCCGGCTTTCCATTAAGTCCTTCTTATATTTATAAGTAATTGACTTAACTTAACTCTAAGTGTTCATGCTTAAGACTTAATCATGTCTTAACAATGTTTCTTTTAAGATCTTTATTTAATTGCTTAACCCATACTCTTCATGTTTAATTTGTAAACATTCATCATCATCTAGGTTATGAGGTCAGCAGCAGTCACGGCTATCGTGACTTGGTGCCGCATCACTTGGCCGCCACTTACTCCTTAAAATCCGGACTCCTTGTATGCTGGCATGAGTCTCTCAGATATTAGTCGCTACCAGTAACGCGAGTTTCAGGTAGGTCTCAAGGCCACTTTGGCATCGCTTGGCGTGGATTATTTGCCTTGTCTTTGGTCATGCGGCTACCACTTCTATGCACCGTACACTTTGGACAGATTTTTCAAATGTTGAGATTCCCGGACTCGTAACTTCTTCGTTATAAGTCTGAATTGGCTCGTTCAAGAGCCTACGAGTCAAAAATTACGTACTCTATGCGTTCATGCAAGAATTTTATCTATTTTACTTCATTTGCTAAAATTTCGCCAATTGGTTCATTTTTAACGAAAACAATAAACGTTCGTGAACGTTCAAAACTCGTTTCTTTATTCTAAGTCGGAATATGGCCATTTCCGAGTCCGCAACTCTATAATGCAAAATATGACTTGCCTCCATCGAAAACCAACATTTACGACTTCAAACACATAATACGACTTTCATTCCGAGAATTTCACGAATTCGACGATTGTCGTCCAATTGTGTAAATTCCGGCAAAACCTCATAACGAAACATTCTAGGTGGATTTTAATCAACATTTAAGTATTACAAGTTACTTATAACACCAACTTATAATCAAAGTAGGTTTTTGACTTATTATTAACTTAGGTCCAAAAATCAATGGTTTCATACCATAATGAATATACTAACATCATATGACAAACATGTAACAAGTTCATCAACTTATTTAGGTTCAAGTTGCTTATTCAACTTATTCGGCTTAAGTTCGTTCATCAATGACTTATTACATACTATTATCACACCATCCCATTTCTCTATCAATCCTATCATAGAAGAGATGAAGATAATAGATATGAGTCTTACCCTTGAAGACTATTACTTCACTTCACTTTGGAAAAATCTAGCACAAGTTGTAATGGCTTATACGTGCTTATGTGGCTTATTCTCTCTACTAAATAAGTTGTTTAACTTAAGAGGAGTTGGATGAAAATTGAACAACCAACAAATGAAATTAAGCTTAGTATTTATAGGCAACTCAAAGTGAGGGCAACTTAGTCATTTGGACATCCCACCTCCTTATTACACCTCCTTACTATTCATGTCTTGCTCACTAAGTAATCTTGCTCCACACATCTTATACTTGGCCACCACACTTAAGTCTTGTCCATCACATAACTTGTTTGCCCATCAAGCTTACCAATGGGTTGCCCCATGGATCCTTATTAACTAATGGATCATAGTTTGGGCTTAATGCTAATTCAATTAACTAATCCTTTGGGCTTGCTAATAATAATAGCTTGACCTTCATTAACTAAATACATGGCTTAAAATAAATCCCACATAGGATCACATCTTATTCTTATTGGACTTGTATTTTATACCAAGTTACCTTAATTCATTTCATTAGGTTTTAATTCCTATATTCCCAAATTAAGTCCACATGCGAATTATTGAATTTTCCATACTTAGATTATTATTACATAATTCATCTCGCCTCGATATTCTAACATTACATATTTCTCGGAAATTCGAAAATAATTCCCGAGCGATAAACGGTGAATAGTGTTTTTTGTAAACTTCCTCGGAAAACATTTATTTTCGTCTTGGAAAATCAAACACTTTAATTCTCTCACGTGGTTCGAATACTACGATATTCCGACGTTTCTAAGTTATAGAATGACATACATCTTATTAACACATATAATAATAATTAATATTATTTTATTCATATCTAATTCTTTCAAATGTTTTTTACAAAGGATCCGAATTTCTCGGGCGTTACATTCTTCCCCCCTTATAAAGATTATGTCCCCAGAATCTCGCCCTATATTACTCAAACAAAAGAGGATAATTCATTCTCATCCTTTCTTCAAGTTCCCACGTTGCTTCTTCCATATCGTGGTTCTTCCATAACACCTTTACTGATGATATGACCTTGTTTCACAGAACTTGCTCTTTTCTATCGATGATTTGAATCGGCACTTCTTCATATGTTAAATCCTTCCTGATTTGAATAGGCTCAAATTCTATCACGTGCTTGTAATCTGGTTTGTAAGGACGTAACACTGAAACGTGAAATACATTCTGTATTCACTCTAGGTCTGGGGGTAATGCTACCCTATAAGCTACCTCACCTACCCGTTCTAATACCACAAAAGGTCCTATAAACCTTGGGCTTAGTTTTCCCTTCTTTCCAAAGCGTATCTTTCCTTTCCAGGGAGATACCTTTAGAAATACGTACGAGCCTACCTCAAACTCTCTATTCTCTCGATGTAAGTCTGCGTATTTCTTCTGTCTATCTTGAGTTGCTACAAGACGTATACGTATCAGCTTCACCGCTTCCGCTGTTTGTTGCACCAATTCTGGTCCTAGCATTCGGCGTTCTCCCACTTCATCCCAATACAATGGCGTTCTGCACTTTCTTCCATACAAAGCTTCATACGGCGGCATACCTATGCTTGCATGATAATTGTTGTTATACGCAAATTCTACTAATGGCAGATGATCATCCCAACTACCCTTGAAATCCATGACGCAAGATCTCAACATATCTTCTAACGTCTGAATTGTCCTCTCGCTCGTCCATCGGTTTGTGGATGATATGTCGACTCAACTTCAATCAAGGTCCCCAATCGCTCTTGAAGACTCTCTCCAAAGTTCGATGTGAATCGTGGATCACGATCCGACACTATCGAAATAGGTGCTCCATGTCTGGAAATAATTTCCTTAACATAGAGTGTAGCTAACTGATCTAAGTTGTACTTAATTCGAATTGGTAAAAAGTGAGCCGACTTCGTCAACCGGTCCACTATTACCCAAATCGCATAATAACCCTTCTGAGTCGTCGGAAGTCCCACCATAAAGTCCATCGTGATATGCTCCCACTTCCACTCCGGAATCTCCAATGACTGTAACAAGCCACTCGGTCGTTGATGTTCGGCTTTAATTCTTTGACAAGTCAAGCACCTACTCACATACTCGGCTATTTCTCTCTTCATCTTCTGCCACCAAAAACTTTGTTTAAGGTCTTGATACATCTTAGTGCTACCAGGAGGAATCGAGTACCTCGAACTGTGAGCCTCTTATAACACTTTCTCCTTTAATTCTGTCTCATTCGGAACCCAAATTCTTCCCTCAAATCTTAATAATCCCTCATTATCAAGACTAAACTTAGTATCTTTTTCATTAGTCAACCGCTTCTTCATCTGGTCACACTCATCAGTTTTGAGCTGCACCTCTTTTACTCTCTCTACGATGGCAGACTGAATCTCCGTCGCAAACAGTCTCTGATCCGCCTCAATTGGCAACTTCACCTCCAACTCCATCCTAGCCATCTCTGTTATTAACTCCGCTTGAGCTGTTAACATAGACAACTTCTCCCGAACCCTTTCTACTCAAGGCGCTTCGGCCACTACATTGCTTTTTTCGTGGTGATACAAGATTTCACAATCGTAATCCTTTATCAACTCCAGCCACCTTCTCTGTCTCATATTCAACTCCTTCTGTATGAAGATATATTTTAGACTTTTGTGGTCCGTGTATATCTCACACTTTTCCCCATAAAGATAATGTCGCCATATCTTTTAAGGTAAACACCATCATGGCCAGTTCGGATCATGAGTAGGGTAAACTTTCTCATAATCCTTCAACTGCCTAGATGCATACACAATGACCTTGCCATGCTGCATGAGCACGCAACCCGGTCCTTTAGGCGAAGCATCGCTAGAAACTACGAAATTTCCTGTGTCATCGAGTAATGACAAAACAGGCGCTTCACTCAACTTTTTCTTCAGTTCTTGAAAACTATTTTCGCATTTCTCAGTCCATACATACTTCACCGTCTTCCTCGTCAAGTTAGTCAGCGGAGTAGCTATCTTTTAAAAGTCCTGAATGAACCTTCGATAGTAACCCGCTAACCCTAGGAAAGTTCGTACCTCGGTGGGTGTTTTCGGTTGTTCCCAATTTATCACGGCTTCCACCTTCGCTGGATCTATGGAAATCCCTTCGTGGTCAATAACATGACCTAAAAACTGCACCCTCTCTAACCAAAATTCACACTTAGTGAACTTCGCATATAACTTCTCCTTTCTTAGTGTCTCCAACACTATTCTTAGGTGTTCAGCATGATCTTCTGGCGTCTTAGAGTAGACTAGAATATCATCGATAAACACCACGACAAACTTGTCCAAATATTGTTCGAACACTCTGTTCATCATGTCCATAAATGCAGCAAGTGCATTAGTCAACCCAAATGACATCACCAGAAACTCGTAATGACAATACCGAGTCCTGAATGCAGTCTTTGGCACATCTTCATTCCTAACCTTCAGCGGATGATACCCGTCCTTAAATCTATTTTGGAAAAATATTTTACCCCTTCAACTGATCAAAAAGATTATCGATCCTGGGCAATCGATACTTATTCTTTATCATTAACTTGTTCAATTCTCTGTAGTTGATACAAAGTCTCAACTATCCGTCCTTCTTCTTGACAAACAGTACCGGTGCTCCCCACGACAAAACGCTCGGTTGAATGTATTTCCTGTCCAACAATTCCTGCAACTGTACCATCAACTCCTTCATTTCCATTGGCGCCATACGATACGGTGCCCTGGAAACTGGTGCCGCTCCTGGCACAATATCTATTATGAACTCGGTCTCCCTATCCGGCGGAAGACCCTGTAACTCACTTAGAAATACATCCATGAACTCACTCACTATAGGTATTTGTTCCATGGTCGCTCCCACTCTCTGGGTATCAACCACATGACACAAATAGGCTACACACCCCTTCCTCAATAATTTCCTAGTTTGTGTCATGGTAAGACAACACGAACGTCCCGACGATTTATTCCCGTAAAATATTACATGAGACTGATTTAATGTTTTAATATTTACACATTTCTTTTGAAAATCTATCATTGCCCCATGATTTATCAACCAATCCATTCCGAGAATTACATCGAATTCTCCTAACTTTATCGGTATCAGATCTGCCGATAATTTACAACCTTAAATGTCTACGCAACAACTTCTATGAATATCTTCAACATGAATTATCTCTTCGTTTGCTACCTTAATGTTCAAAGGTATAGGCAACTTTTCGGGAAGTAGTCCTAGTCGTCTAGCAAAATCACATGCGATAAACGAACAAGTAGCACCCGAGTCAAACAGTACGTATGCATCTAAGTCGTTGATCAGAATAATACCTGCAACTATGTCCCCCGAATCCATCGCATCCTAGACATCATATTAAAGGTACGGGCCATTGGCCTACCCGGCTGCGCTGGGCCCCCAATAGTTAACTTACCACTATTGGTGCCCTTATACACGTCTGTCCCCTTCTTTGGGCAGTTCTTTGCCATGTGGTCCGTAGACCCACATACAAAGCACCCATGATTCTTCTTCGAGCTTGGACAGTTTGGCGCAATATGCCCCTCCAGTCCACAGCTATAACACACGGCCTTACCTTTGAGATAGACTCCTAAATGAGTCTTCCTGCAGGTCTTGCAGGCCTCCATCTTCCTTTTCAGGTCCCTTAGTTTCACTTCGGGATTCCCTGAACTACTCACTTTCCTCTTATACCCTTCACCACTCCTGCTGGCACCTTCAACCTTCACTCCCCCATCCACCTTCCCCTTGTTTTTCTTGTCCTTGTGGTATTGGCTCAACGCCTCGCTACCACCTTCCACAATTATTTCCTTCTCTAACACAATCCCAAAGGAAGTACTTTGGAATACAGAGATATGATTATAGAGCCAGGGTTTCAAGCCCTGCTCGAATCGTCGAGCTTTCCTCACCTCGGTATCCACTTGATGTGGAGCGAACCTTGCTAGTTCATTAAACTTGGCGGCATAATGGGTAACCGTCATGTCCCCTTGTTTTAAATCTAGAAATCGCATCTCCATCCTTCCCTACATGCTTGTGGGAAAGTAGTTCTCGTAGAATATTTCCTTGAACCTCTCCCACGTTATAAGATCTATTTCGCCCTCTACCGATTGGCCTCCCACCAAAAGTTGGCCTCTCCCTTCATCATGTAGGTTGCAAAAGCAACCTTTTGGGCGTCGTCGACATTTGCTATTACAAATGCCTTCTCAATCTCCATAACCCACGTTTGGGCTTCGATAGGGTCCGTATTTCATTTGAACTCCGGCGGACCCATACTCTTAAAGTCCTTAAATGTAGTAGCTCGTACTACACCAGGATTTAGGGGGATATTAGCCCCTGTTTGATTAAACGTCATGTTAAAAGGTTCAAAAATTCTTGCATGGGGTTAACCGGACCTCCCTCCGGTTGATTCGTGTTCGCACCTTGGGTATGTGGTACTCTTCTTGGCGGCATTTTGTTGTTACAATAAACACATATTTCATTATTATGCATTTCCTGTTAGTTAGTTATTATTCAATGCTAAACAATAACTTAAACATTCATTACTCAACATTTTTCGAAAATGGAAGCTTATATTAATTCATCGTAGTATAATACTACATCGATATATAAAAAAATGACCTAAGTCGGATACATTACTTTCCCGCTATTGCTTTCCAAAAATTGGGATTTACAAAAGACTACCCTTGATTATACAAAAGAGGGCTTTACGTCACTACTAGATACACAAATATGTACATACCCAACTACTCTAATAACTACTCGATCATATCTGCCTTAAGGCATTCTCGAAATCTGCCTTGGCAAGACCTAATAATAATATCACTACCGATAAGATGTCATGTCCGCTTCGCCTCTACCGGATACCCAGCTACCTGCAACTGGAAATCCTCATGAGAACTCCTATGAATATAGGACATTCTCCCTATCTTTTGTTTCTTGGTCTTTAGCTCGCTCCTAAGCTCAAAGACCTCCTATTTTAGCTCATGGACCTTGTCCTTAGCCAAAACTCTCTCGTCATGTTCCTACTCCCACATGGACTCCACGTCCGTCTTGTCCTTTATAACCGCTTAGAGCTTCGCCTTTAGCTCCTTGACCTCCTAACAGTACTGTACGTTCCTATCTATCACTGACATGAACAGTGACATCATCGACTCCCATGGAGTTATCTCTGCTGCTATAGCCACTGGATTGAGGATACTACCTCCACTTCTTCTTCCAACATGCCGTCAAATACTAACATGAGGTCTAAGCTTTCGGAGTCTCCAGACTCCACCACAACTATCTTAGGATACGCTATAGGGTTGGTGATGATTTCTATTCAACCCTTCGCTAACTACCTGTACATATCTATTTTCACCGGACATCTATAACAACAAAAAGAGTTGATTAGTAAATGTCAGTATAATAAAACACATAACATATATGATGCATTTTTATAAGGTTAACTTCCATCTTTTATTCTTTTCGACTTTTTCTTAAGGTTATGACTTAAGGTTTTATTTCCCCTTAAGTTTTATAACCTATTGCTTTGATACCAACTCGTGACGCCCCAAATCTGGGTATCTTCCAACCCGACAGATGGTGCTATACTGCGGTCTTTATAGTTCATATAAACACATTTAATTGAAATGCCTCAAAAGAACGGATATGTCTTATATATATATCAAAAGAATATTTACATACCCTGTGTTCTTTTTACAACCAATACATTGTCTTTTGTCATAATATCAATATTAATCCTTACAAAACCTATACTATTACATAAGCAATCTATGGGTTCGCCTTTGTTTTCCCTTTATCCTTGCCGGATCCATCAGTCCATTCTATCTTAGCTGCATTCATATGGTTCAAGCAAGAATGAGCCTAACTAGCTCGATAAGTACAACAATTCAAAGAAAATAGCATGCTTGAAACATAGGAATCAGATATCTTCAATAATCGGACAATAGTTACGTAAGTACTATTGAAAATTCAAAATAGCACTTCTTTTTCATTCAAAACATTTTACCGCTACAATATTCAAGAAAACATCAATTAGGTTCAAGACCGTAAGCATTTCATAAGTACTTTGAAAAGGACATCCCGGAATACTAAGTCCGTAAGTCCCAGATAGCTTACGAGAATAACGCTCAGTGATCACTTATATAGTACTATATTTTGATCAACACTACATTCATTAAACGTGTATACGTTTAAGTTGTGGCAACCTCACGTGCTCGCTGTTTAACGACAAAACATTTTAGCATACTAAATCTACTTTTGAAAACCACAACAATATTAGTTTGGTAAAGTCCTTATCAACACTTGATAGAATAACATAGCATACATCTAGCCAAGAAAGGATTTGCTTTGACATTCCTCAATTACTAACTCATGCGAAGAATACATGAATCACAAAGACTTGCCCAGCATCGAATCGGAACAAGGGTTTAGTATTTTGCCTTTAGCGTCTGCTACAATTTATAACACGTGCACTTTACGTCTTTAAGGTATCTATAGTAATTGATAACATCACATAGTATATCAGGTCATGAATAATCTACACATGGTTCCTAAAGAATCTTACCCTACTTCTCAATCTAATTACGTATTAGAATTGTCATTTATAGGTTCCGGCTTTCCATTAAGTCCTTCTTATATTCATAAGTAATTGACTTAACTTAACTCTAAGCGTTCATGCTTAAGACTTAATCATGTCTTAATAATGTTTCTTTTAAGATCTTTATTTAATTGCTTAACTCATACTCTTCATGTTTAATTTGTAAACATTCATCATCATCTAGTTTATGAAAGGTCATGCCGCTGTCACTGGTTATTACTCTTGGTGCCGCTATTTGGGGCGTCGCCACTTACTCCTCAAAAATCCGGACTCATGCCATGGCATGAGTCTCTCAGATATTTGTCGTACGTATTGCAATGAAGTTTGTGGTCTGAAGGCCACTTTGGCGTTGCGTCGTGGGATTATTTACCTTAGATTTGGTTCATGACGCCACTCCTGCGGCACCAGAACACTTTGGATGATTTTTCAGAAGTTGAGATTCCCAGACTCGTAACTTCTTCGTTATAAGTCCGAATTGGCTCGTTCAAGAGCCTATGGGTCACAAATTACATACTCTATGCGTTCATGCAAGAATTTTATCTATTTTACTTCGTTTGCTAAAATTTCGCCTATTGGTTCATTTTTAACAAAAACGATAAACGTTCGTGAACGTTCAACGCTCGTTTCTTTGTTCTAAGTCGGAATACGGCCATTTCCGAGTCCGCAACTCTATAATGCCAAATATGACTTGCCTCCATCGAAAACCAACATTTACGACTTCAAACACATAATACGACTTTCATTCCGAGAATTTCACGAATTCAACGATTGTCGTCCAATTGTGTAAATTTTGGCAAAACCTCATAACGAAACATTCTAGGTGGATTTTAATCAACATGTAAGTATTACAAGTTACTTATAACACCAACTTATAATCAAAGTAGGTTTTTGACTTATTATGAACTTAGGTCCAAAAATCAATGGTTTCATACCATAATGAATATACTAACATCATATGACAAACATGTAACAAGTTCATCAACTTATTTAGGTTTAGGTTGCTTATTCAACTTATTCGGCTTAAGTTCGTTCATCAATGACTTATTACATACTATTATCACACCATCCCATTTCTCTATCAATCCTATCATAGAAGAGATGAAGATAATAGATATGAGTCTTACCCTTGAAGACTATTACTTCACTTCACTTTGGAAAAATCTAGCAAAAGTTGTAATGGCAAGTGCTTATGTGGCTTATTCTCTCTACCAAATAAGTTGTTTAACTTAAGAGGAGTTGGATGAAAATTGAACAACCAACAAATGAAATTAAGCTTAGTATTTATAGGCAACTCAAAGTGAGGGAAACTTAGTCATTTGGACATCCCACCTCCTTATTACACCTCTTTACTATTCATGTCTTGCTCACTAAGTAATCTTGCTCCACACATCTTATACTTGGCCACCACACTTAAGTCTTGTCCATCATATAACTTGTTAGCCCATCAAGCTTACCCATGGGTTGCCCCATGGATCCTTATTAACTAATGGATCATAGTTTGGGCTTAATGCTAATTCAATTAACTAATCCTTTGGGCTTGCTAATAATAATAGCTTGAGCTTCATTAACTAAATACATGGCTTAAAATAAATCCAACATAGGATCACATCTTATTCCTATTGGACTTGTATTTTATACCAAGTTACCTTAATTCATTTCATTAGGTTTTAATACCTATATTCCCAAATTAAGTCCACATGTGAATTATTGCATTTTCCATACTTAGATTATTATTACATAATTCATCTTGCCTCGATATTCTAACATTACATATTTCTCGGAAATTCGAAAATAATTCCCGAGCGATAAACGGTGAATAGTGTTTTTTGTAAACTTCCTCGGAAAACATTTATTTTCGTCTTGGAAAATCAAACACTTTAATTCTCTCACGTGGTTCGAATACTACGATATTCCGACGTTTCTAAGTTATAGAATGACATACATCTTATTAACACATATAATAACAATTAATATCATTTTATTAATATCTAATTCTTTCAAATATTTTTTACAAAGGATCCGAATTTTTCGGGCATTACACGGGGTCTTACAATCTCCCCTCCTTATGAAATTTCGTCCCCGAAATTTACGTACCTGGTATTTCAAAGAGTTGAGAATACCTTGCTTTCATTTTAGATTTCATCTTCTCTATCATCATGATTTCTCCATTGCTCATCTCCTGTATTTCAGATATCATTCTAGAATACAGCTTCAAAACAAGGTTTAATTGAACAAATTAACATATCACATGATATCCGATATTATGACTGACCAACAAATAAGCTTAGGTAGGACACACTAGCGAAGGATTTACTCGTCTCTCCCCTCCTAGTTCTATTCCCTGATCTTTGCCAGAGACCATATCCCTAAGCTCTGATAACAACTGTGACTCTGGACACCAACTTGTGTCAGCACCTCACATTGATACCTATCAGTTTGCCACCACAGAACGGCGTCCCCTACGGAGAGTCTGGCTTCGGTGCATCCCTTATCAATAGGCAGTCACCAGATAGAGGCTCGAGGCTCTTTACTTATAGCTCTGATACCAACTGTAACAACCCCAAAATAGGTCCAATCCACCCAACCCATTCTGAGTCGCCAAATACATGGTACTGAAAACAACTACAACTTCATTATCATAATTGTCGTGCAAAATAAACAACACATATGTTGTGAGTTTGATACAAATATATACCAACTGTGACTCATGTCCCAACCTTGGATAGCACGTCACAATGGCGCCTTACATAAAGGTATAGTCAATAACTGTTTTAGAAATTAAAATCTTTGGGAAGTGCTCAAGGAAACCTTCGTACATGGGAAGCCATGCGTCTAGGTTATGATAGATATCATATGCCCACAGAATTATCCTTGGTTGACCCAATAGACCCCAAAGAAAAATGATAATATTGCTATCATATTCTTTCCAATGGTGAGTCATCTCTTAACATATAATTATCTCCACTGTCTCTAATTGAGAATTATACTTCAACCAAACTCCAAGATTATATAGGCAGTGCTCGTAGATATACTCAGCAAGTGGATGTGCACAACCCTGTCTTATGTTAACACGAAGTCGCATGTCATTAGACATCTTGTATGATAGTGGCAAAACACCCTTCCAATGTTGGGTTTGCCTCACCCTATTTGATTCACCAAATATAACTACTAAATGATGTATAAAATATAACACACTATTCTAAAGTTCTCAATAAAATTATTTCTATCTTTGTTTAGAATAACCTCCCATGACTAGAGACCATGATTCTATTCCCTGTTACCCCCGCTCGACCTATCTACACTCTTATTACCTGAAAGGAAATGTGAAACAAAAGGGTGAACACAACTATCCCAGTAAAGAATATCATGACTAAAGATAATTAAATTATCAATAGCATTCGTTAGTAATGAATCAGAGATTTAGAACATATGGTAGATGATTAAACTTTTCAACCATAGTTGCAGCGGAACTAGCAATCCATTAGAAGAGTCAAATAGACCATAAAGTCAATTATCTCCTCCATGTTAAAAGTCCACCAACAATGTTTTATCCCTGTAACATCAATATCTGTGTCCACGTCCCACGATAATATGAATAACTCATAATCATAATTGTGGTTCTAAATTCCTCTTCTCATCTAGGACGAAGGTAATTTTCATCACCTGTCTTTACCTGAAACATCAAAGATCATGGTTATATCAAATCACAGTTCCTGTTCATAATCATTCGGATAAATTCATCTTTGTACTACGGGCCAAAGATATTAAATCAACGATTCATCTTTGCACCATCGCCAAAGATATTCAACAACAGTCATCTTTAATCAATGCGGGCCAAAGATATTCAACAACAGGTCATCTTTGTACTACAGGTCAACGATATTAATATCCCAAAGAAATATATAATCATTTCAAAATTTATATAAACAATAATTATAACCATGTTGATCAATTCACCTTTGCACTTAAGTTAAAGATTTTCACTTATAAATTCAATGGTCATGATCATACCAGTCAACAATTCATCTTTGCACTACTGGCCAAAGAGAACCCATAGTCACGATCATACCAATAATCTACCCATCTTTACACTCAAGTCAAAGAGAAATATCATCATTAGGGTTAAAAAAATGTTATGTATGAATAATAAAAACAATATAATCAACATATAGATTTAATTTCAAGAGTAAGATTCATAAATAAACGATAATTTGGTCAGAAAAGAAACCAATATTGTCGTGAATAGTAACTCGTGAATAGTAACTCATGAATAGTAACTCATGAATAGTACTCCGTATTCATATATAGTACCGTATACGTAAATAATGTCATATACATAAATAGTGCCATATACATGAATAGTGCCGTATATGTGAATAGTGTCGTATACGTGAATAGTAACCCTGATATGAAAAAGGTAGAAATTCCACAATAAAATCCATACCAATATTTCGGTATAATGATATTGAAAGAATAACATAATTATGAAGAAAATAACATCCCTTACTATCACTTATCATCCCTTACAATCTCTTACTATCTCTTACCTCAAAAAGACAATACTTCTGACTGGAATACTGGATATAGTGCTGAAGAAACTTGCACCGTATAGAAACACTCAAAATACTCACAAGAATACGCTCGATAATGTAGAGAGAGAAAAAGAGAGAAAACTTTAGTTCTGGTGTGATTTTCAATTCTAAGTTAAGCACCCTATTTATAGGAAAATGATTAGAACACCAAAACAGAAAATTTAATAAAATATTAATATATAATTAAATTTTCTTACGCCCACTTTGAATTCTCTAGCTTCAGCACTTTCCACATGTTTAATGAGGCCACAAAATATAAAAAACGTTTTTATTAATAAAAATAAATAAAACTTCCAAAAATCAATTATTTCGGAACTTCAGAACTTCAATAATTCATAATAAATAGCCCTTTTGTCAGAAAAATTCAAACCACATGTGTTTTCCATAGAAAATTTCATTATCTACAACTTTGCAGAAGAATGTTTTTCCAAATTCCAAACAGAAATTGACCGAAATCCACAAACGGGAGATTTTACAGGCTATAATCAAATTTTAGTCAAGAAATGGGCCCACAGATATGTTTAACATATTTTAAATAACTTTTTGCAACAAAAATACCCTTCCTCCTCATATACTTAGATATCCCACATTCATTGTAAAAATATCATCATTATTATATTATTAAAATATAATAATATATTTAAATGAATTATTTTATCAGAAAAAGATAAAATTTTAATTTTCAACAATTGTCACATTAAAAATTTTCTCTATCTATATCCACATAAAATTAATATTTTCTTCATCATATAAATCAATAATTAATTATTCACAAATAATATTACGAGAATCACAATATCGACAACCGTGTCGTTCCCGGAAAGAGGGGCTTTCAATAACGATTTCTCTTCTTCATGCCTTGCAATTAGGTGACCAAACCTCTTCTTGATGTAACTTTCTAGACATTGCCAATAATATTATCTAGTAATATTATTAGGATAATATGAATTATTTATAAGATAATGGAAAAATCGTGTAGTGACAATTATTGAAACAACAAGAATATAAAATATCAACGTAGCAATTATTGAATCAATAAAATAAAATATTGAAGCGGTAATTCTTGTAACAATTATTGAGTAGTGCCCTTACGTAAGAATCAATAATTGGTGCAATACTGGTAAATCTTCGTGTTTTAAACCAAAAGTATTTCAACAAGATTAATTGGTAATAACAACGTCGTTATTTATAAACAACTCATACTTGTCGTTTTCTTCATCCAATCGCTTTCAGTTATGGGGCCCACAAAAAGATCATACTGTCTGCATTTAATATTCCCAAGCCGGAAGAATATTCCACGACCAAACGAATATTTTACGACAACAATGAATATTTTATAACCACTTGCTTATTTAAAATATTTACACATTTCACCCATAACTTTAAACTTTTATCAATTTAACCATTTACTGAATAGTAATTATAAGAAAAATTGAATACTTTTATTTTGTAAAATTCGGGGTCTTACACATTACATATTGGGAATTTAGCTTGGTCAAAGTATACAACACGATAACTGTCTATGAATGTTCTTGAGCCTCAAGAACACCTAAGGTGACACTTACTATCGCCAAAGGGCTTTAGCGACAGACTTAGTAAAAATGAATTAATTTAATTTCTAAAAATCATTTAAAAATAGTAAATAAATTCTGAAAAGTACAAAAATAGTTTTAAAAAATTATTTTAAGTTATAATAATTAACTTTTAATAATTTAACATATTTTTCATAAATATTAATATTTATTTGGATATTATTGGTATTTAAATTATTTAATAAATATATTAAATATATTAATTAAAAATTATTTTACTATATTAAAAATCATTAAAATAATAATAATGTATTTAATAATATTTTAAGTTATAAAACATAACTTTTAATATTTTAAGATAAGTTTCATTAATTATTAAATATTAATGATATTAAATTTATTTAGTAATTATATTAAATAAATTAATTCAAAATGATTTTAATATTATAAAAAATCATTTTAAATGAAAATAAATAGTTTAAAAATATTTGAAGTTATAAAATATAACTTTTGATATTTAAAGGTAAATTTTATTAATAAATTAATATTAATGATATTAAGTTTATTTAATAATTATATTCAATAAATAGTTTAAAAAGCGGTTTTATTGAATTAAAATCATTTAAAAGGAAATAAATAAATTAAAAATATTTTAAGTTATAATTAATGACTTCTAATATTTTGATAAATAGTAAATTAATATGCTAATATTAATGGTAATTATTTAAAATAATTTTAAATATTTTAAAAATTATTTAAGGCAATATTAATACTTTAAAATATTTTGAGTTATTTTAAATAACTTTAATATTTTGGCAATAGTTTCATTAATAGTTTAATATTAATTAAATATTAATGATAATAGAATTAGTTAATATTTAAATCATTTAATAATTATTTTAGTGTTTGAAAATTCATGATAAATTATAATAATTATTTAGAAATTATTGTAAGGCTATGAAAAATAATATGACTGATATTTACAATATCTAAACGACTATTGAACTACACGATAGAGTCTTAGACTCGATAATTACACGATAACGTGGCCTTTTGCACAATCATATTTTGAAAATTGATTTGGACTTAGATAATTTGACTAGATACATGTTTGTTTATGATGTATGACTATTAAACATATGTGACAATGTGATTAGGTTATGTGCTGACTGCAATTAGTAGTACTATGTGATATGATATATTATTCTAATTGAATGAATGATCTTATTAATGATAGGTTTTGATATAAAAGATAGAACTAAGTTGCGTTATGGTAAGCAGCAGCTCAGGCAAGTATCTAAACCTTATGCACTACTTTTATTTCGTGCAAACAGGTATATCATGTTATGCAAGTTTCTTAAACTTACTCCAATTATTATTGAGCAAGTATCTGATCTATTATTTACATTATGCAAGTATCCTACCTTTGCATTTCCTTTATGTAATGGACATGAGTAAGAAAGTTTCATAATCATATTATTGTGCCAGATTATTAACTCTATTATTATTGATTATGTATCCAATCTTTGTATTCATATAAATTCTTACATTATCCAATCATTGTATTATTGTATAATTCAGATATTTATTCTGTTCGTTAGTTTCTAAATATGGTTATACAAGTGTCCCCACTTGCATAATCATTGTATTTAATCACATGTTGATACATACCTATTGATTTCTGGTATGTATACATTAATTAAAAGCCGTCTAAGCTACTTGATCCAGCTAGACACAGATTTAGAAATATTGTTGATCATGATAGAACGTTATTATATCCAACTAGATTGTTTTGGTTTGAATTCCCGACTAAGTATGAACATCCCGAATATGGGAAAACTTTTGTGCACCTAAGGTGGATAGAGTGAACGATAATATCGTTCTTGCATGTAGTATTGATCAATACAGGGCGCATTGGGATGATCATCCTCGTGCCCGTAAGTTATGACGGTTTGCTGACGAAGTTCTGCTAAACCTTAGCGAAAATTAAAAATAATGTTCATAGTATGTTGAATGCTCTCCAGTTATAGTCAGTACGTAGTTTCAAAAATTTGAGATAGATTTGGTATGTTGTTATTATTGGTTCAGCTTACTTCACAACTTTTGATTCATTGTAGAAGAGTTATTCAAAGAAAACATTTAATCCTTTCAGCTTATATTTATTGTTGTTATTACTTGCTGGGCAATCAAATGCTCATCCTTGCTTTAAATTTAAATGTTTTCAGCTAAGCATGATCAACCGAAATATTCAGGGTAAAACAAGGGAAAAGGAAAGCAATCAGAATAATCCTATGTTATCTTTTGTAATAGTTAGACAGTATTAAAACAATGATATTTATTATCTATCATGTAATGTATTGTAGTAAAGGTTGCGTACTTGGGATTAGACTTTGATATATGTAAATTAAGTTTGATATTTATATTATTGTTATTATTATTATTATTATTATTATTATTATTTCGCTCATAGAAATGGTATTGTAAAGCATCGAGTTCGGGTTTCAAGTACCCGAGTTTGGGGGCGTTACAACACCTTTAGTTAATTTAAATAAAACATAATAATAGTAATTAATAATAATTATAATCTCATTGTAATTATACTTATAATTAATAAAATTAAATCTTCAAAGAATAAAATTTACCTTTGCTTTAATTTAATTACCATACACATGTAACTAAATTATTATACCACACTTTAATAAATAATTTATTTTTCTTAATAAATAATTTATTTAATTCAATAAATATTTAAAATAAACTACAAAATTCATTTAATTTCTTCAATAGTTAACTTAACTATTAAACCTCACTTTTCCAATATATGATTATATATTTCTCTTCATACCAGATCACATATTTCAACATATATATAGCACGTATATATACATACTCAAACTCAAAACATCTCATAATAAGAATTTTAATTATTAAATTCCTATTTTAATAACTTATAAAAATTTGGATTGTCACATCATTCCCTCCTTATAAGGATTCCGTCCTCGGAATCACCGAAACCCTACCTTACTAAGGTTTTCACAAAAACTCTTTCACAATTATCCTTGAATAACTTCAACACGATAACTTAGCAAAAATTTTTACATATATATATATATATATATATATATATATATATATATATATATATATATATATATATATATATACTTCATTCATTTCTTCAACAACTTTTAGGTTTTATTACATAACCTTCATTTAAACACAATCATATATCAAATATTATATATTCTTTAACCCATTCATTTCCTTTTCTAAGGATCATTATCATAAATACTCGGGATATTACATTATCTTCAGTACATCTTCTCTCCTCACCTTCAACTAATGATACTTACTTCTTAAGTCTATCTTCGAGAAGTATCTAGCTCCCTTCAACTGGTCAAAAAAATCATCAATCCTTGGCAATGATACTTATTCTTAATTGTGACCTTGTTTAACTCTCTGTAATCAATGCAAAGCCGCATCGATCCATCCTTCTTCTTAACGAATAACACCGGCGCTCCCCATGGAGATACGCTCAGTTGGATATTCCTTTTATCCAAAAGTTCTTGCAGTTATACCATTAATTCTTTTATCTCCACCGGAGCCATACGGTACAGGGCCTTTGATATCGGGGAAGTACATAGCCTTTGCAATATTGATGATGTCTAGAAAGTTCTGTCGAGGAGAGGTTTGGTCACCTAATTGCGCGTCAATAGGGAGAAATCCTTATCGGAAAGCCCCGTCTTTCCTAGGAATGATCTGGTTATTAAATATTGTGAGTTATACTGTTAATGATGAATAAGTTCGTGTTGATTAATGATGAAATTTATATTTCCATTGTGCTGGGATTATTAGTGTAAATGGCAATCGACATCTATTCCAATAATAATTGATGTCTAGAGGTTATATTGACCAATCGGGTAATTAATCGGATAAATGAGCAATTAATTGCTATTAATTCACATGCTTATAACTATTGATTCACATCCATGTACTATTAGGGGAGGTGGTGCAATATTGATAATACTTTCATGACTCAATTAAAAATGAAGGAAAAGATGAAGGTATTATACTATAATATTTCGAGTCCCAAAACGTGCAATTATCAAAACTATATTTTCCTATAAATAGAAGCTCATTCTTCTTTCATTCTCACCAATTCACTAAGACTCACAAGAGTGATTATAGAGAGAGAAGCTACAGAGAGAAAGAAGAATAGAAGTCAGCTACTTCACTATTCCAGTATCTAGTCTTCTTCTGAGGTAAGGGGTATTATTTATTTCATATTCTGAAGAGATATTATTTTTTGTATTCGTATGAATATTATTTTCGTTCAATATTCGTCAGGAATATTATCTTCGTTCAATATTCGTTGGAATATTATTTTCGTTCAACAGTGGTAATGGATATTATTTTTTTCAGTATTTGTAGAAATAATATTTTCTTCCATACTCTGTAGTATGTGAGTAATATTATTTCGTTTCGTATTCCTAATTCTACACTCATTCTGTTAAAGTATTGCTTCTATATTCCATGAAATTAGTAGAATATCCTGGATATTTGCGCTTCATCTAGTATCTTTTCATGGAAATATTATTTTGAGCTTTCTTGATAATTATTGATCTTTTCATACTGAAATACTATTCATGAGTTACTATTTATGGGTTACTATTCACCCGATTACTATTCACTCAAATATTATTCACTCGGGTATTCGGGACACTTTTCGTGCCGGAGTACTATTCACTAGTTATTATTCATGGGTTACTATTCACCCAGATACTATTCACTCGAATATTATTCATTCGGGTATTTGGGGCATTTTTTCATGTCGGGTACTATTCACGAGGTACTATTCTTGAAGTACTATTCATAGGGTACTATTCACTAGGCACTATTCACCCGAAAGATATATTTCTTTTTTGTCCAAATTATTTTTAATACATGAATATTATTCTTGAATTTTACTCCACAAAGCAGTATCATATTGACAATTTGGATATTTTTAAACTCTGGATAAATTTAAAGTCTTTAATATTTATCCTTGATTTCGTTTGATTAATGCTTATATCATTGTCATCATCCTCATGCTTATATTGTGATGAAAGTCATATTTGGCTTACGTGCATAGATGGACTGTTGATTGGTATGATTATGACCAGGGATCATTTGGTATAATCATGACCCGTAATGTTATAAATGATGTGGTAAAAGTCCTCATTGGCCCGTAGTGCATTGATGGATAGTTATTGGTATGATTATGACCATGTATTATTCAGTATAATCATGACCATTGATGATTAAATGAATATCATTGGCCCGTAGTGCAGGGATGATTCGATGTTGTGGTTTATTTATTAAGCTAAGTCTCAGCGATAAAGTTGATGAAAAACTTTTTAAATCATAGAAGATATTAGATATCATGCTCTACCTGACTCTTCTAATGGATTTCTTATTCCGCTGCAGTTGTTGATCTAAAACTTGTTATCTATTGTATTCTATCAGTTGTTATACCGTTGAAGGCTATGGATAATTTATTCTTCATTATCTTAGTCATTATATTTCTTACTGGGCTAGTTGAGCTCACCTTTTTCTTTCATTGTTCTCTTCAGGAAATGAGAATATAGCTGGAACGAGTTGGGAAATGGAGTAATGGTTCAAGATAAGTGGCTTTAGTAGTCCTCACTATTCCGTGAAATAGTGTGATAACTATATACAAACCCGCGCGTTGCGGCGGAATTATTTATTTTGTTAATAATAAATTTATTAGTGCAATTAATAAATTAAAATATTATAAGAAGATAGTAGATTGTTGTGCGATAATTAAATTTTCGATAGCATATGTTACATAGTATCGGATACATCTGAACATGTGCACTTGCATAAGAACGCAACTTCTTTGGTACCTGTGCCATAGTACCCCTTATTTGCTATTTCAAATCCTGCAAAAGTAAACAATTTGAAAGCTAAATACAAAATTGTTCTAATTACATTTTTTTATTGTTTTTATTGCATATCATATTTTCTTGGACTGTGGATGAGTTCCATCAGATGATTTCATGCGTCCAGGTAAACCATCATTGCATAAGGAAGATTGTTGTTAAGAGTTAAGCTCAGCTGACAGCTTGGTGTTGAATAACTATGTTACTTGATTGTAGTTTTTTACACATTTTCTTTGAGCTCCCCCTACCAAAGTTCTCTGTGATGGAAGACATCATATAGGTGGTATACCAAAAACACCAATTCTTCGTGCACCTAATCTATACAAGTCCTTCATAATTTAACACAAAACAAAATAATTTAGTTCAAAATCTATATTTTCAACTCTAATCATAGGATTTGGATTCCAGACTGTTTGTTATTGGGACAATACTATGAAATTAGTTACATTGGTATAGCTAGAGAGTTGCATTTTTGTGACCTTTATTATACAAGTACTATACAATTGCTAACTCTATAGTTATACAAATGAAACTTATTCACCTAGGATCACTGGCCTAATGAACTGCCCAAAATGAACTGCTTGAAATTAGGATCTAAGTGCAAATATTGCTTTAACGCGGACTATACAATGTTTCAATTATACCTTCACAAAATTGGATGCTGAATTGAGCATAAGCGTTATATGAAGAAATATCATAATGCAATCTTGAGATAGGATTGTTAAAATAGGTGTTGGTAATGTCATTCTTTTACCGCTACCACTACAAAGAGGTCATTGCTCAAAATTATACTTGTTATCTCTTCTCCATTTGCCGCCACTTTCAAACTTTTGCAATGTAATCGTTGAACAAATATATCGAATTTATAATGATATAAGCTGACTAATGTTTTAATCATAGTAACGGGGAAAAAAGGATTAACAAAAATTCAAGGGTGTTTAGGCAAAATATAAAGCAAAAAAAGGTTCAAAATATAAAGGGTGTTGTGTACCGCGAGCTCAGATGTTAGAGGATCAAATCCAGCACCCCCTAAAGCAAAGTTGACTCCTGTTTTGAGATCATTAGTTGTAATAACCCATTTTTTTATATAATTAAATATTAATTGATTTTATCTTATACAATTGTATTTAAATTGAAAAAGGTAAATGATTTTGTTTCCCTCTTTTCTTCCTTGTTTTGTTTAAAAAATTAAATTCTTTTAGTAGATAATTAAATAACTGATTAAATGGAAATTGAGGAAGATAATTCCTTTTGTTAAAATCTTGTGGTAAAATCATTCGGAGCGGGAAGCTACTTGGGAGATAGAGAAGTCTATTCGAGCGGAGTATCCGCATCTTTTGATAATTAGATACGTTCATTCTTTTGATTCCGGGGACGGAATCCTTTTTAAGGGGTATGTGATGTAATACCCGAAAAAATATATATTAAATATTAAAAATTCCATTGTTTTAAAACATATTAATTGAACTCTGTCATTTATTTTGGGTCAAACAAGTTATTTAATTTATGTGGACTACAATTTATAAGTGACATTAATTCGGGCTTAAAGTAATTGGGTCTAATTTATAATTGTGTATTTTTTTTAAACCTATTAAATTAGGAGAGTTTGTAATATATATTAATTAATAAATATGTAAAACCTAACAATACTACACATCATATTTAACACAAACCCTATATAAATTTTTCGCTGCTTCATCTGATAAAGAAATAGAGGCGGCACTAGAAACCGAACTAGAGGAGAAAAAAAAAGGAAGAAGCAAAGGCGCATGCAATTACTTCACATATAGAGAGAAGAACACTGACAAGTTGATTTGAATTGCCATTCCGGTAAGTCTCCTTATGAATTGTATATTAAATTATTGATGGAACAAGTTGCCATGTTAATAGGTATTTATTTAATGGATAGCACTACCTGATCAATATAGTACATGCATAGTATTTTTATATAAGAATGATTGTCAGATTCAAAAAGTGGATTTGGAAGAATAAAGTCAATACTATGAATATTATAACATTGGATATTTGGACTATAATATACGTTTTAAATTTGCTGCTATAAAAAAAATAATTCTTTTTCATCATATGAAAAGCTGCTGTCATGTAATAAGGAAGTAATGATTATAATCTATTATGTTTATATATCACGTTTGGGTGCTCGCATTGAAGATTGATGTCATATATATATATATATATATTTATATATTATATTTTAATAAGTTTTAGCCGTGAATTGTATAATTGGAAATTGTAAATTAAATTAAAGTTATGCAATTAATTTTACCGACATAAGTATTAAAGTTCCTAATAATAAATTTAATAGTATTGTGTTATTAATGATTGGATTATAATAAAATCTTATTAAATTATTTAGATTGAACGGAGAGAGTCTAACGAGTATATTTGGAATATAAATTTTGGAGTATTAATAATTGATAAAAGGCGATGATTAAGGCATATTAAATAAATTATGAATTATTTTGGAATTATTAGTTTGGATTGTTTTTAATTTGAGGTGAATATGTTTAGGTTGCGAATAACATTTCGTATTTGATATCGTTGGCATTTGAGGGTAGGATTTTGTGGAGTGTGCTATAAATGGTTTGGAAGTATCAGGTACGAATTTCGTACTCTTTTAGTGATACCTTTGTTAAATTTGATTTGTTCGTTTTGTTCTTCATTTCAAATTTCTGTTATTATTTCACATAATTATTTCTTGTGAAATTGATATATTTATTTCATTTTGGAGTTGACACATTGGACTCGTACTTGTACTCTTTGAATGAGGTTATCATGTCTAATATTTATTTTGATAATTGTAGAAGATACATATGTTGCTACCTTCTTTTGAAACCTTGTGACTATAATTTGATTTGGTTCAACATGTACATATAGGATCCTTTTGTTGGTATTATGTCGCATGTGTTGTGACATGGTATTTTGTTAGAATATATCGTAAGGTATACCTGAGCTATAACCACCTGTGGGGGTACCACAGGCATGTCGTCTTGGCATGAGAGGCATAACACTTTCCGTGGTAGTGTGATTAGTCCACGGCGTCTCCGTTTTGGGCTCCGAAGGAAGTGGGCCATTTGGTGTTTTGTTGTGGGAGGCGTATGGGTTAACCCTAGTTTTTTGTTTTGTGGATTTGTGATGTTGTGCCAAACACACCTATCCGATTTGCATACATTTGGATTCGCGGTCCAATGTGTGATTTGCCTGTGTGGCATTATTTTGGATGCCTGTGTGGCATCATTTGACTTGCCTGTGTGGCATTATTTTGACAATTGCCTGTGTGACATTGTTTTGACTTGCCTGTGTGGCAATGTATATTTCTAAGCTCACTCGGCATGAAATAAAACTCAACCATTTGATTCAACCTATTATTTCACTGTATTAGTTTTGTTTGTTTCTATTCATGTCAATTCATTGAGTTAGTTACTTCGGTTCGTTATTTCTTTATTCTTTTATTGGTTTCTTCAATTATGTTGATTCAGATATATTCCATTCAGATATTTGGATATTATATTTTCGTTCGTATTTGCACTTGAGGCTTGTTCAGTATTTTGTCTCAGTTATTTTCGTATATCAGTTGTATATCTTTTGTATACATGTATCCGTACTGGGCAATTGGCTCAAGCTGTGTTTTTCTTCCGGCAGGTTTGCAGGGGTGATTCAGGGCTAGTGTGATGAGAGTTTTGCCTTTGACCATTTAGGTTGATTTTAATTTTAAGTTTTGATTATTTTGACTCAATTTGGAGAATTGTGCTTATTACTTTATTATTGGATCACCACTATTAATATTTTGAGGTTGTTAGTGCTCTGTTTATTTATTTTGAGGTTTGTTGTGCTTTGCACGTGACCTCCCTTTCCTTTTCGGGGAGGGGGTGTTACAGAGATGGTATCAAAGCCTAGGTTCTTTCTGGTAGAAAACCTATTTAGGTTTGACCTGTGAGTTATGGGTAAATCATTGGGTAGACATAGAAGTTTGATTCGATTTTGTTATTTGTTTGGTTGGTCCCTATTTTGACTAATTGTCGATTTCTTTTCGATTTGTAGTTGATTTGAGGAAAGTGGAATAATTTGTTAAGGTAATTGAGTAATGATATTAGTGAGAAAAAAAATTGTGATTTAATCATTGAGGTGAATAAAGTTATACTTTGTACAGATAAGAAGTGATCTTATATGAGACGTGATTATGATGTGAGTATTTGTATCGACGAGTATTTGATTTTGGAAAATTATTTTTAGAGTTGTATTTTTGTTACAATTATTATGATCGTTGAATTGAGGAATTAATTTGAGTTAGGTTTTGATTTATGTTAAGCTTGTGGATGATTTGAGGTATGCGTATTGATGACATATTATGATAAAGTGAAAGTTATTAAGTATAGAGGATTTCTTGTAATTTGAGTTGTTGATATTCGAGGTAATTAGATTAATCATTTGGAGTTAATGATCAATTTTGTGGCTATTTTTCTAGCTAATAAGATATTGGAGTCATGTCCTATGAAGTTTCGTTGTGATAGTAAGATGAGATTTTGAAATTTGTTGAGTTAATTTTTGCACTAAGAGAATGATTGATTTATTGAATGATTAGATATATAATAAGTGATGAATTCAATATATTTTAAGAGATTTTGGAAGTTATAGTTTGCTTATTCAGATAGTATGATATATGATATGGAGTTTGGTATGGTGATCGAGAGATCTTAGTAGTAGTATATTTTTGGTGTAATAATATGTGAGAACTAATTTGATTTGAGGTTATGATATTTTGAAACTCTTAAGGACTTAAGAGAGTTGCTGATAAAGAGATATTAGTAGTATATTCTTTGGTGTAATAATATTTGATGAATAGTTCAAATTGAGGATGAGATATTTTGAAGCTCTTGAGGACTTGGAGAGAGTTGGTAATATAGTTTGCATAGTTGTTTTGTTTATCTGATGTCATTAGAGTTTTGTATGAATTTATGTAAAATAAAACAAAAATAATTTTTTAGATCTTTGTCATGTGTGGAATATAAACGTTTTACGAATTAAAGATAATTTTAAATATTTTGGGTACTCGAATCGTATTTAGATGAAGAGAAATTTTTGTGATTTAGAATTATGTTCCGAAGAGTACGTTTACAAGAATTAAACTCAAAGATATTAACGACGACCCGCACCAACGGTGGATCATGTGATCTAATTTGATGCAACGCGAAGAACCTTACCAAGGCTTGACACAGTAGCTGACGAATCTTTTATAAGTACATTGATAATTACGTGGACCGATGAATTATCTGCGTTGATCGTTACAAATGGCGGCGCTACATCGTAACTAAATTATTTTTTTTGTAGCTTATTTGAATTTCGAGGACGGAATTATTTTTAAGGGGTGAAAAATGTAATAACCCATTTTTTTATATAATTAAATATTAATTAATTTTATCTTATACAATTGTATTTAAATTGGAAAAGGTAAATGATTTTGTTTCCCTCTTTTCTTCCTTGTTTTGTTTGGAAAATTAAATTCTTTTAGTAGATAATTAAATAACTGATTAAATGGAAATTGAGGAAGATAATTCCTTTTGTTAAAATCTTGTGGTAAAATCATTCGGAGTGGGAAGCTACTTGGGAGATAGAGAAGTCTATTCGAGCGGAGTATCCGCATCTTTTGATAATTAGATACGTTCATTCTTTTGATTCCGGGGACGAAATCCTTTTTAAGGGGTATGTGATGTAATACCCAAAAAAAATATATATTAAATTTTAAAAATTCCTTTGTTTTAAAACATATTAATTGAACTCTGTCATTTATTTTGGGTCAAACAAGTTATTTAATTTATGTGGACTAAAATTTATAAGTGACATTAATTCGGGCTTAAAGTAATTGGGTCTAATTTATAATTGTGTATTTTTTTTAAACCTATTAAATTAGGAGAGTTTGTAATATATATTAATTAATAAATATGTAAAACCTAATAATACTACACATCATATTTAACACAAACCCTATATAAATTTTTCGCTGCTTCATCTGATAGAGAAATAGAGGCGGCACTAGAAACCGAACTAGAGGAGAAAAAAAAAAAGAAGAAGCAAAGGCACATGCAATTAATTCACATATAGAGAGAAGAACACTGACAAGTTGATTTGAATTGCCATTCCGGTAAGTCTCTGTATGAACTGTATATTAAATTATTGATGGAACAAGTTGCCATGTTAATAGGTATTTAATTAATGGAAATCACTACCTGATCAATATAGTACATGCATAGTATTTTTATATAAGAATGATTGTCAGATTCAAAAAGTGGATTTAGAAGAATAAAGTAAATACTATGAATATTATAACATTGGATATTTGGAATATATATATATACGTTTTAAATCTGCTGCTATTAAAAAAAAGAAAATTTCTTTTTCATCATGTGAAAAGCTGCTGTCATGTAATAAGGAAGTAATGATTATAATCTATTATGTTTATATATCACGTTTGGGTGCCTGCAGCATTGATGTCACTATATATTATATATATTTATATATTATATTTTAATAAGTTTTAGCCGTGAATTGTATAATTGGAAATTGTAAATTAAATTAAAGTTATGCAATTAATTTTACCGACATAAGTATTAAAGTTCTTAATAATAAATTTAATAGTATTGTGTTATTAATGATTGGATTATAATAAAATTTTATTAAATTATTTAGATTGAACGGAGAGAGTCTAACGAGTATATTTGAAATATAAATTTTAGAGTATTAATAATTGATAAAAGGCGATGATTAAGGCATATTAAATAGATTATGAATTATTTTGGAATTAATAGTTTTGGTTTGTTTTTAATTTGAGGTGAATATGTTTAGGTTGCGAATAATGTTTCATATTTGATATCGTTGGCATTTGAGGGTAAGATTTTGTGGAGTGTGCTATAAATGGTTTGGAAGTATCAGGTACGGATTCCGTACTCTTTCAGCGATACCTTTGTTAAATTTGATTTGTATGTTTTGTTCCTCGTTTCGAATTTCTGTTATTATTTCACATAATTGTTTCTTGTGAAATTGATATATTTATTTCATTTTGGAGTTGACACATTGGACTCGTACTTGTACTCTTTGAATGAGGTTATCATGTCTAATATTTATTTTGATAATTGTAGAGCGGCACATGTTGCTACCTTCTTTTTGAAACCTTATGACTATAATTTGATTCGGTTCAACATGTACATATAGGACCCTTTTGTTGGTATTATGTCGCATGTGTTGTGACATGGTATTTTGTTAGAATATACCGTAAGGTATACCTAAGCTATAACCACATGTGGGGGTACCACATGCATGTCGTCTTGGCACGAGAGGCATGACACTTTCCGTGGCGGTGTGATTAGTCCACGGCGTCTCCATTTTGGGCTCCGGAGGAAGTGGGCCATTTGATGTTTTGTTGTGGGAGGCGTATGTGTTAACCCTAGTTTTCTATTCTACGGATTTGTGATGTTGTGCCAAACACACCTATCCGATTTGCATATATTTGGATTCGCAGTCCAATGTGTGATTTGCCTGTGTGGCATTATTTTGGTTGCCTGTGTGGCATCATTTGACTTTCCTGTGTGGCATTATTTTGACAATTGCATGTGTGGCATTGTTTTGACTTGCCTATGTGGCAATGTATATTTCTAAGCTCACTCGGCATGAAATAAAACTCAAACATTTGATTCAACCTATTATTTCATTGTATTAGTTTTGTTTATTTCTGTTTAGTTCAATTCATTGAGTTAGTTACTTCGGTTCGTTATTTCTATATTATTTTATTGGTTTCTTCAATTATGTTGATTCAGATATATTCCATTCAGATCTTTGGATATTATATTTTCGTTCGTATTTGCACTTGAGGCTTGTTCAGTATTTTGTCTCAGTTATTTTCGTATATCAGTTGTATATCTTTTGTATACATGTATCCGTACTGGGCAATTGGCTCAAGCTGTGTTTTTCTTCCGGCAGGTTTGCAGGGGTGATTCAGGGCTAGTGTGATGAGAGTTTTGCCTTTGACCATTTAGGTTGATTTTAATTTTAAGTTTTGATTATTTTGACTCAATTCGGAGAATTGTACTTATTACTTTATTATTGGATCACCACTATTAATATTTTGAGATTGCTAGTGCTCTGTTTATTTATTTTGAGGTTTGTTGTGCTTTGCACGTGACTTCCCTTACTTTTCGGGAATGTGGTGTTACATTAGTGTTCAGAGTCAGATCAAGATATGGTGGTAAAAGCTCTTTTATTTCCAATTCTTCAACTGTAAGCACGAAATTACTGGAGATATTAGCTCAAGTATTAGTACAAAAGAGTGTGTTTGTGTGTTTTGCTACTTACCAAACAAGTCTGAAGGAACTTTTCCATCACAAAACCTTCCTGTTGGTTTTCCACCAATAAAATCCTTGCCATAAGGTGGATAATTGACCTTGAATATCGTTTCGATATAGTTATTGTTCCCTGTATCAACTATGGAATCTCCAAAACATTATAACGACCGGAATTGTTTTGTTTCTTGGTAGCATTATGATTGCTCTAGCAGTGCTACAGAAAATGATCAACAAAACGATGCGAAACCAAGACATTGGCATACACACACAAAAAAAGAAGAAGAGGAACATCAAAAATTCTAATGACAAATCAAAGTGGACATACATGCTATAAACTAACTGCTGTGCAATATTTTAGCAACATCGGAGTTTGATTTAATGGAAAAAGTAAAGCATAATACTAGTACACAATAGAAAAAACCAAATAACATCTTGCACATTTACACGCCATCAGCAATGCCCCTCAAAGAATCAGGCGCTTGAGAAGGGAACACCACATTATCATAGATAAGTGCAGCAACAGCTGCACCAGTCAAAGGTCCAACCCAGTATACTGCTTGATTCTTGAAATAAACAGGATAAATTGCTTGTACCTATCTTTGGTAACCAATACACAAGAGAAGAAATTTGTCTACCATCTAAACTTAAAGCAAAAGTTAACATATCAAAAAAAAAGTGAGAGAAAGAATGTCACCCTAATAGTAGCACGGCGCTGCAGAATGTTGTATAGTTCTATAGGTTTGCAATAAATTGAAAGGCTCTGTAATTTCCTCTTCCGCAGAATAACTACAATAGAAAAACAATTATGCTTACTGAAGTGGACTAAAATGAAGATTATTACTTCTTCATCATGCGCCAACTAAAGTGCCATAACACCATTGCATTTAAACAAAGATTTGTCGCAAAAATCAAAGAATGAGTATGTAATATTACCCCTTTTATTTGGCGAGGTATGAATTATAAAAAATATTCAACCAAAGAATGAGCATATAATTTTACCCCTCCTCCACAAGTGTCATTTCAATTTCGAAGGTGAGGGATTCCCAAAAGATGTTCTTTAGGCTCTCCCATATACTTTTCCTTATTTAAACTATTTGCCTCACCTAGAAAACAGTATAGACTATAGAATAGTAAAAGATATATCCTTTTATATTTTTAATAAGTATTAACCTCAGCTTGCATTTTTTTTTTCTGGAAAGGTAATTGTGGCCCCAAGTTTGGGGGGACTGCAACCACTCAACTTGCATTTTGTCCAAACAGTAAAATTTAAAATCTAGAGCGTTTAGAGTCAGTAGTCTTTAAAACCCCTTCAATCAAAATTCCTCTTATATTTCAAAATTCCCACACAGACATACCTTATATGTTGAGAAATTCTAGAGGAACAAAATTAATCCTAAATGCTTTGTTGAGCAATCAGGTAATATCTAGGAAAAGATTACATGTAGTTCGCCAGAACTGACAGCAGTCAGAGGACAACATTCTAACCATATAACAGATTGTTCCCACAAAAATAGTGCACCAATTTAGAAGCTAAAATTTAAAGTGATTAGAACTTCTCTCTCTTTTCTACAATACATAATCCATACAACATTCAAATTCTCAACCTTAAGAACACACAAGTTACTGATGTGACTTTAGAGAACCCCACTTAACAGAAGAGTCATGGATGTTTTACGGATAAAAGGATTGCTGGTTCGAGTCTTGGTAATTGCCAAATACTTACTTATTTATGTGATACTACTGTGATTCTGAACTTGGAGTTTTAAACTTTAAAATATAATGGACTAAATTATTGGGAAGAAGTGTATTGTTATATACTCACTATAATATGTAATATTTGATCAGGCTTCTTATACTCCTTTTCATAATTCGTTTTGATCTAATATGAGGCTTATTTCAGGTCAGAAATGAAGAGAAGGCCATAAGAATGCTAGGTCCGGATGTTGACATGGTGAGCTAGCTTCCCTTGAATTTAGTAACTCTATAATTGACTACAATTGGACTATCGATTTAACTGTTGCTTTACTATTCTTTTTATCCTGGTGGAATTAGTTTGGATTCTAGTGTTTAAACCTTGAGATCCAATTTTCAGGCTTGTTATCTTGAGAAATTTATCCATAAAGTGATCTCATTTTGACTTTCATATAACACGTAATTATATGTACCGTGCATGCAATGGATTTATGTTCAAGCAAATCTGGACAAGTTTTTAACTTTCTGTTTATTGTTGTTAGGAATTAATGAAATATATATAAAGAACATACTAAAAAGAACAGAGGTTGAAAGAGAAATAACAGTCTAGAGAGAAAATTTACCTATGAAAGGAGAAAATGCAGTGTTAACATTACTTCAAAGTTACATTAGACTAAGGATACATTGGTTTCTTGGAAAACCAGTATTTTCAATTTTTTAGATTCAACTTTATATGTTTTAATTTTATCAAATACAAACTACCGAGAACAATATAAGCAATCAAACAGACAATTTTTTTAGAAAAAAAGAAAAACAATAAGTATACCTTGAAAGATCCACTTGAGCAAGTCTCATGTCGTGGTGCGTACTTAAAACACACTGAACAAAGAGGTTGGGTTCACAGTTGTGATTGATAAATGGAGCAACATTGCCAATGGAGCGTGCATCTATACAAAACTCGGGGGTGCCTTCTTCTAATGTCTTGTCATTAGCTTTCTCTAAATTATTACCCAAGGATGCAGACACATCTCCCAGTCTTCTCTAAAAGAAATAATACACTTTTACAAGAATGCAATATTTTTAATCCTATTATTGAATGGTCATGTTCAAAATTCTCGCTTCATGCAAAAAACATGAAAGGGAAAACCATATTTAACTTGCATACAAAACTACTATGATGCAAAACTACTAAGATACTTCCAATCTCCAGTAGATGGAGCAAAAATTTGAGCAGACAATATTTAACTTACAGTTTTCCTAGCCCATAGTGGTGTTCTTACGTGGTTCTATGGGCCTTCACAACACATGGAATTGCTAATTCCTTCAGATAACAATTTCCTATCGAGCAAACGTAGTCCAAGGTGCATCTTTTTTGGAGTTCACAAGAATTTTAAGCTAAAATATGCAATCAAATATTCGACTCACAGAGGTGTCCTAAGAAGCATAAAAGGGAAATATTATGGTTAATGTATTTAAGACATTGGCATCCACACTAAGCAAGTTCAAGTGACCAAGTGGAAAAGTGAGACTGTGAGGGATAGAGAAATAGGGTAGCTATGTGTCCAGTCAAGCCCAAAAATCCCTAAACACATCGTCCCCGTAAACCTTTCTTGAAACCGCAAAATCCCACGAATCCTTGGTCAAATCGTAGCTTGGCTCAAACGTGGTCCTTCCACCGTGCACATAAGTATACTTCAATTTAGCATTTCCGGAACCAATCACATGATTAGCCGATACTTTGTTAGCAGAATCAAACATTAAGGTTCCATCAAGCATTGTCCGGTTATCATTTTTGAAATGAATGTAATTCAAGTTCAACGGTTTGTCCAAAACCCTAATTGTGTTCATAAACTGAAATCTGAAATCTTGAGCCACAAAACTTAATAAAAACATAATTCAGACAGCCATAATTGTGTGTGTGCATGTGAGATAGAAAGAGAAAGAGTTTATGTACCTTTTTAGAGACGTTGTATTCGACGATGAAGAAGTCGGGCTTTTCAACGGCAAGAGCTAGGCCTAGACTTGGCAAGCAGGCGGGCCGGCCGAAATGGCTCGGGTTTTTGGCGGAACACAATTGTCTTGACCCGTCATGGTTGGTAGTAGCCCGTCCTACCGCATGAAACTTCTTCTTTTATTTATTTTTATTTTTTTTGCAAAATCTTGATACACCAAAAATAGTAATAATAATAAATATTAAAAATAATAAAATAATTTATAATAAACAATAATTCTAATTACTTAAATTAACTACATATCTCAATCAATTAAAATTTTAATAGTATTACAATTTTAGATATTATTCTAAAGGCATGATTTGGGATAATGATTGATTTACTTTCCAAATAAGTAGGGGGAATGCATAATTAAGGGATAATGATTGATTTACCTTCCAAATGTACTATAATAAGCAGGGGGATTGCATAATTAAGGGATAAAATTATATATATTATTGTGTACAGATTTTGGACTTGCAATCTAAAAAATTAGTGGTTGATTCAAATTATATATTGCTAGTAATTCAAAGTAAATAATCAAATTTGATTCTTTAAAATTAATATAATTTATTTAACTTTTAAAAATAATAAATCGTAATTAATACTAATATATAGATAATTTTAAATTTTTATAATTATATTATCTAACTTAAACTAATAATTATTAGTTTAATAGTTTTATACTTTGAAATAATTAACTACATATCTCAATCAATTAAAATTTTAATAGTATTATAAATTAGTATTATTAATTAATTACCTACATTAACTACATATCTTAATTATAATTTTTAATTATAGTTAAAATATATTGAAGATTGCATTAAAAACAAATAGTTGTTGTAGCTTAGTTGGTTTGAACTCTTATTTATTTACTTACAAGTCTTGTGTTCAAGCCTCACAACCCACAAGTAGTAACATTTTATTTAAAAAAAAAAAATAAAGTTCACGAACCACTTGGTAGCCAAGGCGCTGCTCATGCCGGGCCTCCTCCTGGCCGGAGCTAAAAATAGGCCGGGCCAAAAGGTCCCAGGTCTTGGCGAAGAAAAAACTACCATTGGCTTGCTTTTTTTGGTGTTTGGTGGCAAATCCCGACCTTGGGCTGGGCCATCTTTTTTCAGTCTCTAGTAGTTTAAGTTGGGGTCCCGGCGATGGTGGCGTCGGTCATGGAAGCTCAGAGTTTGACATTGCCGGCGTTGACAGACCAAGAGTCGAATTGTTGGCACAATTGGGATAGCAATCTACATGATGTTTATCCTTCGGGTTGAGCCTTCTTCGCCATTTGAAAGAATTTGAATGAATACATAATTAATTTAGTTACCATATTTGAATATATGATCCCAGATTTTGAGGAATTTGGGAAATGAATTTAGCTTTTTTACGGATTATTGGTATTTGTGTAAAAAAGGTAATTAGCAACATTAATTAGGATGGACAGGTGTTGATTTTTTAGAATGACAGATGTTAATTTATTGTGTCATGTACTGTGATTTAGTATAAATAATAGATAATTGTTAGAAGGACTTCATTGAGTGTGGATATTGTCTAGAAGACAATATTCGTTTAAAAACTCAGCTATGTTTTGTCGTATTTTTACACGACAGTTGTATTAAAGACGTTTGTATTTGATTTCTATACCATGTATTTGGCGACTCAAGATGGGTGATGTATTCCTATTTTAGGTGTGTCACAGTTGGTATCAAATCTTAGGGATATGATCCCTGGCTGAGATGTGAGACAAGAACTAGGAGGGGAGAGACGGGGAATTCTTTCGCTAGTATGACCTACCAAAGTTTATTTGGTATTTAATTGGCGGTCAGAGTATAGGGATAATATGTGATATGTCAATTAACCCTTGTTTTGTTGCAGTGTTTGAAAATGCATCTGAAAATGTTGATATAAGCAATGAAGCACATGAGACCATTGAGTCACCAACGATTAATATCCAAGATAATGTGCAATAGGAAGACAATAAACCTCAGGTAAACAACAACATCGATCAAATGATGAACGATAGGATGTTCAGAGGCTTAATGCAATTCATGCAACATCAGACGAGAGAGACTCATATTCAAAATGAAGGTGGAAACACTGGCAACTCTCGGATGGTCACCGCTAAGCAGTTCAAGGAGCTGGGACCATCGGAGTTTTTGGGAGAGCGAAAACCACTTAAGGCGGGGACGTGGATAAAGCATATCACCAAGATATTTGATGTTTTGTGATTATTCGAGGAGCAAAAAGTTCCTTTTGCCACCTTCATGTTGTAAGGAGAGGCAGATTACTGGTGGGAATCAGTAAAATGTACTCAGCCTGCCGCACTGAAGATGTCTTGGGAGAAGTTCCAAGAACTGTTCAACGAAAAGTACTTTCATGAAAGTTTTTATCACATGAAGAATGTAGAGTTTATCAAGCTAGAGCAAAATAATATGACCGTGTCACAATACGAAGCTAAGTTTGTCGAGTTGTCCTGATTTGCGTCCCACTTGGTTGATAATGAGGAGAGAATGACGCGGATGTTTCTAAGAGGTTTGAAACCTGAGATACGTTAATACCTCATTTCTCACAAATTGTTCTTGTATTCAGATGTAGTGAATAGGGCTCAGTTATTGGAGTGCGATAATGAGCCAGCCCAACCGAAGGATAACGAGCAACAACATGATAATAATTGTACCGATGGCAATGGTCATCGGAACAATGATAACCATCGTGGAGGAAATTATCATGCCAGAAATGGTAACCACTTCAGTGGTAATCATGGCCAAGATAATAAAAGAAATGATTCAAGTGGAAAATTTAAAAAGATAAGATTTAATGATGATGGGAAGACGTCGTGTTGACACCGGCGCTTGAAACAAATTCTAGGGAGGAAAATGGCGCCAATTAGATGCTACTGAGATCTGAGAGAGAGGAGAGACACATAAGTCCAAACATTCCTGACCTTCTAAGGTATGTTTTAGTTGTGGAAAGGACGGTCGATAGCTCGATTTTGTCTTCAAGCGAAATCAAGTCCAGTGACTACGGTGACACCAAAGGCGGATCTGGACAAAAAAAAGTCGGTGGTTTTCGGGAAGAAGCGTTTTTCATGACTTCTCAAAAAATGAGTAACCCAAACGAAGTTAGCACGAGTTAGTTAATTAAAAATTCTTGCAAAGTCTATACCTTATTAGATACCGGTTCTACCCACTCTTTTATTTCTCGTATTTGCGCTCAAAGTTTAAATTTGACTCTGGAGAATTTAGACTTTGACTTATCGGTTGAAACTCCGTTAAGAGAAACCTTCATTACATGTGCTATCCAAGTCTTGGATGAGAGTCATAATTTATAATGATATTTCTATCGTTAATAAATTTCCTGACGTATTCTTGAAGACTTCTTGTCCTACCCCAGAGCGTGAAATCGAATTTTATATTGACCCCAATACAAAACCCATTTCTAAAACCCTTAAATATTTCTTCAACCAAAACGAACGTATAATGCGCCAAAGACGTTGGCTCGAGCTGTTGAAGATTACGACCATTCAATATTATCGTGGAAAGAGCGAACGTTGTAGCTGACGCATTGAGTAGAAGATCATATGCGGTTACGAGTGTGACGTTGTTAACACAAAAACCCATTTCGTATAACTTACAAATGATGAAGATAGAGTTAAAGACTCTAGGGACCCACGTGGTGATATTAAATATACGAGTAGAATTGACTTTAATTGATAAAGTTAAAAGCCGCTCAAGCTACAGACCCGAAGCTGATGAAAAAAAAAGAAGAAGGTTCAAGAAGGCGTTATTCTAGAAGCAAAAGTCGATGAAGAGAGGAAATATCAACCCTCAATTTTATTGGTTTATTTGAAATCCTCGATCGAGTAGGAACTGTGGCCTATAGACTCGTTTTACCGCCAAGTATATTACGTGTTCATAACGTTTTTCATGTATCGATGTTACATAAATATGTGGACGACCCAAACCACATTATTGAATTAGAACTAGACGAGATAGTAGAAGATTTAACGTATGAAGAGGTACTTGTTAAAATCTTGGATAAGAAGGATCGTATTCTACGCTCCAAGGTTATACCTCAAGTCAAAGTTTTGTGGAGAAACCACGATGTTGAGGAAATGACCTGGGAGTTTTTATCTGAAATGAAGTCAAGGTATCCTCACCTCTTTGACATACCAGGTATGCACCCTAATTTTGAGGATAAAATTTCATAAGGAGGGGAGATTGTAAGACCCCGAATTTTATGAAATGAAAGTATTCAATTTTCCTATAATTATTATTCTATTTATTAAATGGTTAAATTGATAAAAGGTTAAAGTTAAGGGTGATATTTGAAAATTTTGCAAAGAAAGCAAATTGATATAAAATATTCGTTGTGTCAGGGAATATTCATTTTAACATGGAATATTTGTATGACGACACAATCATTGGTAGACCCCACAATGGAAGTATTGTCGTATTTAGAAAATGAAAGAATTATCTTTTTATAAAAATAACGGCAAAAGTTTTACAGTTAAACTGTTGAACTACTTCGTAGTAAAAGTACAGTAATACGCGGGGTTGCATAGTAGCACACGATATTGATTATTGATGCTTACGTGAGAAGTCACTCAGTTATACTCAATTATTGCTGCATCATATCTCTCATATTAATGATTTAAGTATTGTCACAGTATCATCTGCATAATATTTATTATTATTAAATCAATAATAGAGACGACAAAGTTATTCATATTATTATTTGCAATATTGACGATGTCTAAAAAGTTCTGTCGAGGAGAGGTTTGGTCACTTAATTGTGCGTCAATAGGGAGAAATCCTTATCGGAAAGCCCCCTCTTTCCTGGGAATGATCTGGTTGTTAAATATTGTGAGTTATACTATTAATGATGAATAAGTTCGTGTTGATTAAAGATGAAATTGATATTTCAATTGTGTTGAGATTATTAGTGTTAGTGAAAATCGACATCTATTCCGATAATAATTGATGTCTGGAGGTTATATTGACCAATCGAGTAATTAATAGGATAAATGAGCAATTAATTGCTATTAATTCATATGCTTATAACTATTGATTCACATGCATGTACTATTAGGGGAGGTGGTTCAAGATTGATAATACTTGCATGACTAAATTAAAAATAAAGGAAAAGATGAAGGTATTATACTGTTATATTTCGAGTCCCAAAATGTGTAATTATCAAAACAATATTTTCCTATAAATAGAAGCTCATTCTTCTTTCATTCTCACCAATTCACTAAGACTCACAAGAGTAATTATAGAGAGAGAAGCTATGGAGAGAAAGAAGAAGAGAAGTCAGCTACTTCACTATTCCACTATCCAGTCTTCTTCTAAGGTAAACGGTATTATTTATTTCATATTCTGAAGAGATATTATTTTTTGTATACGTATGAATATTATTTTCATTCAATATTCGTAAGGAATATTATCTTTGTTCAATATTCGTTGGAATATTATTTTCGTTCAACAGTGGTAAGGGATATTATTTTTTTTCAGTTTTCGTAGAAATAATATTTTCTTCCATACTCTGTAGTATGTGAGTAATATTATTTCGTTTCGTATTCATAATTCTACACTCATTCTGTTAAAGTATTGCTTCTATATTCCATAAAATTAGTAGAATACCCTTGATATTTGTGCTTCATCCAGTATCTTTTCATAGAAATATTATTTTGAGCTTTCTTGATAATTATTGATCTTTTCATATCGAAATACTATTCATGAGTTACTATTTATGGGTTACTATTCACCCAGTTACTATTCACTCAAATATTATTCACTTGGGTATTCGAGGCACTTTTCGTGCCGGAGTACTATTCATGGGTTACTATTCACCCAGTTACTATTTATTCGAATATTATTCATTCGGGTATTTGGGGCACTTTTTCATGTCGGGGTACTATTTACGGGGTACTATTCTCGAAGTACTATTCATAAGGTACTATTCACGGGGTACTATTCACCCGGAAGATATATTTCTTTTCTATCCAAATTATTTTTGATACATGAATATTATTCTTGAATTTTACTCCACAAAGTAGTATCATGTTGACAATTTGGATATTTTTAAACTTTGGATAAATTTAAAGTCTTTAATATTTATCCTTGATTTCGTTTGATTAATGCTTATATCATTGTCATCATCCTCATGCTTATATTGTGATGAAAGTCATCTTTGGCTTACGTGCATAGATGGACTGTTGATTGGTATGATTATGACCAGGGATCATTAGGTATAATCATGACCCGTAATGTTATAAATGATGTGGTAAAAGTCCTCATTGGCCCGTAGTGCATTGATGGACAGTTATTGGTATGATTATGACTAGGTATTATTCGGTATAATCATGACCATTGATGATTACATGAATATCCTTGGCCCGTAGTGCAGGGATGATTCGATGTTGTGGTTTATTTATTAAGCTGAGTCTCAGCGATAAAGTTGATGAAAAACTTTTTAAATCATTGAAGATTGTAGATATCATGCTCTACCTTACTCTTCTAATGGATTTCTTATTTCGCTGCAGTTGTTGATCTAAAACTTGTTGTCTATTGTATTCTATCAGTTGTTATACTGTTGAAGGTTAAGGATAATTTTTTCTGCATTATCTTAGTCATAATATTTCTTACTGGGCTAGTTGAGCTCACCATTTTCTTTCATTGTTCTCTTCAGGAAATGAGAATATAGCTGGAACAAGTCGGGGAATGGAGTGATGGTCCAGGATAAGTGGCTTTAGTAGTCCTCACTATTCTGTGAAATAGTATGATAATAATTGTTAGAAGGACTTCATTGAGTGTGGATATTGTCTAGAAGACAATATTCGTTTAAAAACTCAGCTATGTTTTGTCGTATTTTTACATGACAGTTGTATTAAAGAAGCTTGCATTTGATTTCTGTACCATGTATTTGGCGACTCAAGATGGGTGATGTATACCTATTTTTGGGGCGTCACAACACATCTACAAAATCCCTAACGACGGGTATTTCTTCCAGTTTTGCACTCTCCTTTCGAGTATCGACTATGTATGCTAAATACCCTTCACAACATTGTCTCAACAACCTCCTGACTTGCATCATCGTCAGACAACTCACTTGTCTAGGCGACTTGCTGCCATAAAATACTACCTTAGACGGAGTCATAAGGTTAAGGCATTTCTTTTGGCAATCAATTACTGCCCCAGAATTGAATAACCAATCCATTCCTAAAATAACATCAAATTCTCAAAGTTTAATCGGGATTAGATCTACGATCATCACGTTTCCCTTAATATCCACTCTACAGTTCTTGTGTACAAACCTAACAAGAATTACTTCCCTATTCGCAATCTCTATGTTCAAAAGGTATTCTAATTCCTCCTTAGGCAATTCTAAATTCTTAGAAAAATCATCGAATATAAATGAACAAGTAGCACCCAAATCAAATAATACGTAAACATTTATATCATTGATCTGAATGATACCTAACACCACATCCCTCGACTAGAAAGCATCCTACACGGTCATGTTAAAAGTTCTGGCAGTAGGTCGATTTGACGGTGTTGATCCAGTGATAGTCAGAATGCTACCACCGTTGTTTCCCTTACTTCCACCCGGTCCTACTCCTCTTGCTGCCTTCTGTTGATGTCGGGAAGATTTGTGTCCTTTTCTGTGCTTACCCTTTTGTGTTCTCATTTGTTTGAGTTTTGTCTGAAAAGGTGAGTTTAAAAAGGTTCGACATGTGAATGTCGACGATTTGACTTTTAGAGTCGCCAGTTGGTAGATTTAAAATGGTTGGACCAATTCAACAAATTTTGAAAAGGTTTACACAAAGGCCTAATGGTTGGACATTGTTTAAATGGCCTTCGAAACCAAGAGTCATTGGGTTTGGGGGCTTGATAAAGTGGGGGGGGGGGAGGTGTTTGGCACCCCCCCACTTCCGTGAAAACACGGTTACCGCAACTTTTCAATTACCTTATTTATTTGCATGTGTGTGTGTTTATTTATTGGGCCTATGTTCAATTATCTGGAAGTAGTGTTATGCCTCGTTTGCACCTATATACAAAGGGTTTGACTTGTATATAAAAGTTCAGTTTTAGGCAAGATATAGTTATGATGTTTTGAAAAATAAGTTTTCAAACCCTTATGCTCCATAGTAATTGAGGCCTTTGATACTTCAATTTTATTCTGTATTCGACTTGATTTCTTTTATTTTTGAGATGCGAAGCATCTTCGAGAAAATAAGATACATAGCAGTACCGAACTCGTTATGGGCATGATAACCATCTAAGGATATCCAGACACCGTAGATAATTTACAAGTTGGCTGCAGCTGAGAAATGTTCATCGTGGGAACCGAATCTAGATTCACAGGCTGAATCTTTGATATCATGGCTCCTAGGCTCACATGATATATAAATATGTACAAAAGCTAGAAATAAAACTAGATTTAAATTAATCTAAGTCATTCCAACTTCAACGATTCCAATTTATTCACTTTTGAACCGGTTAAAGTTAGAGATAGCTAGATTTAGACAAATTTAGTTCACAGGCTGAAAGATTAAATATCTACATTGCTAAAGTAGTTAAAGCATACATATATATATATATATATATAAACGATCAACTGCCACGAATTTGGAATCCAGAAATGACTTTGAAATATATATATATATATATATATATATATATATATATATATATATATATATATATAGCAAGGATCAAGAGAATTCTTCTTAAATAGCATTCCCCCTAAAATAACACTCTTTTATTAAAACTACGTCGTTTTAGAGTGGTCGCGGGTGGCATTTTTGTAAATAAAAGGAAAACAAGTGGGACCACTCTATTTTAAGTCACTCCAAAACGACGTAGTTTTAATAAAAGAGTGTTATTTAAGGAGGAATGCTATTTAAGAGGAATGCTCTTGATCCTTGCTATATATATATATAAGTAGTAAAAGGTCACGAAGTTAGCTCCAGACCAGACAGAAATGTAAATATATATAAATATATAAAAGCGATAAATACCACGAATATTCTATCCAAGCACGATTGATCGATTTGAGGATATATATATATATATATATATATATATATATATATATATATATATAATCAATGACACCTTCCTAAGACCGACATGTGATGCACGATCAACGAAGAAGGCGCCGGAGAGTCTTTAGTCACTAACGGTGATGGCCCACACCATCATCTCGACTTTTGCTTTAAAGTAAAGCAAAAGTCTTTACTTTAGTAAATATAAAAGTAAAAGTAAAAGAATAACTTTTACTTTTACTTAAGTTAAATATTTTGAACTTAGTTAAATGTTTTTTACTTAGTTATATATATATATATATGGAGTGGATCAGGTCCGGCCTCTCGCATTTTGTTAAAATGCAGACTTTTTTTTTAAAACAACTAAAAAAAAGTTTAATATTTTATGAAACTTGAATTTTTTCATAATACAGTGTTTTGGATGTGATTTGGATACATATAACAAAATATGTATGTACAATCTGTACAAACATGTTTTGTTATATGTATCCAAATCACACCAAAAACACTGTATTATGGAAAAATTCCAGTTCCATAAAATATTAAACTTTTTTTAGTTGTTTTACAAAAAAGCAAAAAAATAAAAATAAAAATTTTGGTCCGCATTTTATCTAGTCCGGACTCACGGACCTGATCCTTGTTGTATATATATATAAGAGAGAAAGAAAAAACCACGGATCAACTATCCAAGCGTATCTACTCGATGAGATTGTCGATGTTAGCATGTATATATATATATATATATTAAAGTAGTATAAAGCTTAAAAATCTGAAAAATCTTACAGTGGGCTGCCAAGAAGACTTTAGATAGCTTTTGGGGTTTGAAAACTTGGTTTCCACCGGTTAAACTTCAATATGTTATAGAACACGATCTTACAAGTGTTTAGAAAGAAGAATCACTCAGTTTGGAGCAATCTAGAAGAGGTTAAAGGCTGAAATGGACAGAGTTTTCTCACTTTTCTTCTTTTTTTCTTCCATTTTATGGCTGATGGGGGGTCTATTTATAGACCAAATGTGTCGTGGTCAACTGCATTGCAAGTGAGTTTATTACTAATGGTGCCTGGCTGCCTGGGCTATGTGTGAGTCTCGTCGTCTCGAAGTACGTGCACTCGGACGACACGCTGTCTGCTCGAACCTTCATAACTTTCAATCCGAAAGTCCGATGGAAGCGTGCCATACCATTCCAGAAAGCTCGTTCCGAGAGCTATGCTATGAAATAAGGCTTGACCTTTTTTGAATCTAAGAAGATGAGTCCATGACCAAAATGGCATCTCCGGGTCTCAACAGGCAGTCCGTTGAGCTATTTTGCATAGTTTGCGCTCGGAAGTTAAGCTATGGTTATTGTTGGACATCTTTTGACGTAATTTCCATTGAAATGAGTTGAAATGTTGTTGAGTTGGCAAAATAACCATTTCGCCCCTCTCGCGGTTGTCTCTGACTTTGATGTAGTTGTAGTAGTCTTTTCTTAAGGTTATCTTCGAGATCAGCCTGCTGTTAACTCTGATAGTCCTTAGGGTTATCTCTGAGGTTGGTTTAACCTCTCGAGGTTTACTCTGGGCTTTGAACTTGATCCCCCTAGGTTATCTCTGGGGTTAGAAACTGGATCTCCCAGGGTTATCTCTGGGGTTGGAAACTGGATCTCCTGGGTTGAAACTAATGTTGTGGTCATCCAGGGTTATCTCTAGAGTGTGAAAAAGATGATTTTGTCCTCGTGCATAATAAGTAATAGGAAAAAAAAATTTCGAGTGTCTACGGATGTCCTACTTTATCATATTTATGCAATGTAATGGAATGAATATGATAAAGATTACTAGACACTTGAAATATGACAAGGTATATCTAATGATGCAAATCGCAATGCAATGAATGTTATGATGAATGTTAAAATGCTTTCACAAATTGCAGTTCTCAAACTGCACATCGCATTTCGCACTTCGCATTTGGCCAATCGCACTTCGCAACTCGCACATCGCATTTCGCAAATTAGACATCATAAATCGCTTTACCATTACCGCTTATTGCTGATGCCTATGATGGTGTTGACTCTAACGGTTTAGTTTTTTGTCGGTGTTGCCGATGCTTATTTGATGAAGAGAAATTGAGATATTTTTTACATCTCTGCTGAGGATGACGTTCTGAAATCACCGGACCTTCCCGATGTATATGCTGGTAGTTTACAAATGTGCCTACCCTACTAGTAGTTTTACAATGGATCCTACCATGCTGGTAGTTGACTACACTGACATCACCAAAGTGTTTCGATTCCCACTCGAACAGTGGTATACAAAGCTTTCATCACTGAACTGTCTTGATGTTACGCTGATTTAATGCCAATGGTATAGAATACAAGATCTTCCTATACCTTTGCTGAAGAAATATTCAACGAATTGCTTCACCAGACTCCCCCTGATGTTACGTTGGATTGATGACAACGACTTATAATACCAAATGATGTATGCGATGAATTTTTTCTCTAATCTAGGCATTTAATGTGCACGCATATTTAAATCTACTACAGATGCATGCTAAACCTTGATGATGTATGCTGATATAGCGCATTTTCACATGTGCAGATCATGCATGATGTGATGATCTAGATTTATCCTTAGGCGTCTATTGTCCTAGGTTGATGCACATTTTAATTTGTCTAGAGTAGAAACTTACCTCACCATTTCTGAGGCAATTTCGAGTTTCTTTTCGATGTTGGGTGCTTGTGCCCCATTTCTTTGTGCTTTTGAATCGCAACCCGGTTGAATTGATGACCTGAGTGCCGCTGACATCCCTAGAGGGTGCATCCCATTCTTTCATTGCCCAGATTTGAACTTTGGTGTAGAGGCCTCAACTTGTGAGGACTTGACGCAGGTTAACATATTTGATGATGAGGATTTCATTCGCTAGACCTTTTGTCATTGTGCTTCTACTTTCGAGTTAAGGACTTTCTTGAGAATTTTCCCCTTCTTTTGTAGGGGCAAGCTTATGTCGCCGTGATTTCTTTCAGGAGTTCTCCCCTTTCTTTTGATGAGAGGTTTGATCCCGCCTTAAGCTCGAAAAATGCCCCAATCCTTTCGCATGTTGTTATCGGGGATTCATATAAGAAACTCTCTTTGTTGACCAAATCGAGAGTGAGCAATATCCTGTATATCAAAAGAACTAAATGCACCAAAAGCTTGACGGCTTGGCCGTCAGGATTAGTACACTCTGGTGCATAAGGCATTTGAAGCAAAAGTTATGAAATTGAATGAGTTATGAAATCGCGAGGAAATCTTGAAGCATCCATGGTCATTGTTCATGTGTAGGATTAAATTCAAAAAAACTTATCTCCCTATATCAGAGATACTTCATCTTTGCTCTAGACGTTACTCTTCGCAGAATTAATTTCATATGACACACACACTATGAGTGATGCAACTCTTGTAACGATCTAGAATTTTATTTGTAAGTTTAAATATTTATTGAATTAAATAAATATTTTAATTGATGTGTTTGTGGTTAAGTAAATATTTGTTAGATTATTTATTAGTTAAATAAATAATTCATGAATAATTGTGGACTAACTTAATTAAGTGTAATATATTAATTAAGTTGATGTTCAGTAATTTTGTGGGTTGAAATTTAATTTAATAGGTTAATTAAATTAAATGAGTGGTTAAATAATTATCATATAATATAATGGTAATTTTCTAACTTAATTTAATAATTAAATTAGAGAAAGTTAGTAATGATTAATTGAGTTGTGGAATAATTATGTGTTAATTTCATTTAATAATTGAATTAGAGATTTAAAGTTTTGTTAAGCAACATTATAATTTTAAATGATTAATTAAAATACTAGAATTTAATTAAATAGAGGGTGACCATTAAACTATATAGCAAGTGATTTATTAAAATAAATTAGAGAGTTTTAATTCAGTTTTTCCAAACAAGGCTTAAATATATTAAGTCTTTATTTTTTAATTAGTTTTATCCAAACAAAGTCTTGTGGCTTTTGAAATATTAACTGACAAATTATTTTGAAAATTTTTAACTGATAACTTTTGTTTAAATTTTGTAACTGATAGAATTTAATTATACGCATTATGTCTGTCAGTTTTTATTTTCACACATAAGTGGCTAATGTTATTTGACTTATACTTAGACTAAGAAGTAGAGAATACAAAGAAGAAGAGTGAGTTTGAGAGAAGAGAGAAATTCTGTGAATCAAGAAGTAGATAGGGGATTATCCGAGCACTTCTTTGTCATCTAACAAGGTTTAATCAAGGAAGTGAAGGTATAATTCTAATTTCCAAAAGCTTTAATTCCTATATATGAAATGTTTTTTGTGTTCTTGAGTTTCACTATAAAATAAAATTGTTTTCAAACTCTCTGTAATGCAACTGTTGATGAATTTTGGTGTATAAATGATTGACTGTGCTTATATGGAATTGTAATGTTATAACTAACATCTAGACAAGGATTTGGTATATTAATTTAGGAAATCACGTTCAAAAAGAAAAAAAATTGATTATAGTGAGTGTGTGTATGAATATGGCTCGTTGAAGTCCAAAATTGATGGTTGATTCGTTAACTAAATTGTAAATTGATTCTTAAATGTGTTAATTCATTAAGAAACGAAAAGAACAAGGTTTGAATGAGTTGATTTGGTGTAGTAACAAAGTTTTAGTGATGATTATTGCTAAAGATATCAAAAATGGAGTTTTGGCAAAAATATGGGATTCAAAGGACGTAATTTGATTGTTGTTGTTGTTTAGTTGTTCTAAATCACTATATATATATATATATGATGGGTAATGTTTATATGAAGCATATATCATTTGGGTGTATGTAATTTGTTGTTTAATTGATGAAGTTCGTGAGTTTTGGTTATGAACAGAGTATGAAAACTGTCTGCATAGTTTACGTTTGCGCGCCTGGCGCAATTCTTGGCTGATGTCAAAAGCGAAGCATGACGTAGCTATCTGTTGGTTCTAGAGATATAAGCGGTATTACCGCCATACCTAATGAAACAATGGCGTTGATATGCACTTATTGATTGTGAAGTCTTTAAAATCCCATATAACCTAGTTTAATGATAATGATAATGATAATGATAATGTGTTAAACATGTAATAAAGATGTTATAACATATTTGTAACATGTATTCGATAATTCCAAAGTTATAAAATTAGTAAGTTGTTAAAACTTTACGTTGTGATTTATTAAAATCTAGAGTTGGTGATTAAGTGTTGTAATGGTAAGACTTGTGATTTCTGAGTTGTGTATGGTGTTAGTGATTGGAACTTGTACTAAAATAACAAGTTCAACTAAAATGGGATTTAACTTGTAAGGTTAATGTATGTATACCTAATAGACGTTGTGATTCTAATAATATATGTAGGTGAACGTGAGTTGTAATTTAATAGCTTACGCACAAGGCAAGTTTCTGAACTCTAATCTCTAATTGAGTTGTCCTAACTCACTTACTTTACGCAAGTTTCTGATCCTTACATTTATATTGAGCAAGTTCCTAATCCTACTTATATAACTTTATTATATTCATGCAAGCTCTTTACTTTAACTCTTACTTTGAGAAGATTTCCTATCTTTAAAATTGTTTTCGATGGAGAATAGTCTAAGTTTGCATTTTAGAGTTGCGAACTCGAAAATGGTCAAATTCTGACTTAGAACGAAGAAACGAGTTTTGAATGTTCACGAACGTTTAACGAACGCTCAATAAAGAACTTAATCAGTGAATTCCGGGTTAACGTATTCGAAAATGTAAGTTTTTCTAACGGAATCGTAGTACACGTGATATGTGAGCTAACAGCTTTTTAACGAGCCAATTCCGACTTATAATGAGTAAGTTATGAGGCTGTAAATATTGTAGAAGAACAAAACTGAGAAATTCTCACGAGGCTCGGGGTCGGTAGCAATGCAGCCTACATCAATATTAACTTGGTGCCCAAAGCACTCGCATCGAGACCTTCACCAACTGTAAAGTGGCACCGCAGAGCAGCCTTAGTATAGTACTTTGGCACCGTTGCGCCGAGCCCGAGATCCAGGTACTGTGAACTTGTACCGCAGCACGAGCCTTGTAAGGTAAATTGGCACCACAACGCCATCACTAGAAAAAGAAACAATAATAAATGGAAATGAATGTAATTCATGTGAAAGTTGATTAAAGATAAATTATAACTTTAATTAAGTTAAAGTAAACTCATTAAAGATGATAATAACTGTATGGATTACAACTAAAGGTTGATCAAAGTTATGAAAATGTAAACATAAAGTAATACGATAAACTGTAACGAATGATAACCAATCTAATGAATGATTAGATTGAGAAGAAGGGTAACATAAATTAATGACCATACTTGATTGTTTATGACCTAATGTGGCATGTTATGTTCTTATGTATTGTAGAATCCTTAAAGACTCAAAAGAAAAGTGTATTAATAGTAGAAGACACTAAAGGCAAGTGTTCTTAACTCTTGTCTAAGTTCTTTCTGGACATGATTTGTAATTCATGTATCTTACACATGAATTGATGTATAATGAAGTTGAAGACAATTCCTTCGGCTATACTTAATGTGTTTTGTGGATTTCTTTATAAATCTATCAAAATATTTTCAATGTTGCTATCTTTTGCCAAACTGTTTTGGTATTGATTTCAAAGAAAGACTGTGTGACGCCCCCAAAATAGGTAAACATCACCCATCTTGGGTCGCCAAATACATGGTACAAAATACAAATACAAACTTAATTATACAACCAGAGCTGAGAGTTTTTACACGAATATTGTCTCATAGACAGTATCTAAACTCAAATTCAATCCTCATTACATTTATTATAACGGCAAATAGTGAGGATTACTAAAACAACCATCTCGGACCATCCCTTCGTTCCCCGACTAGTCCCGGCTATGTTCTCATTTCCTGAAGAGAATAATGAAAGCAAAAGGGTGAGCTCAACTAGCCCAGTAAGAAATATTATGACTAAGATAATTAAGAATAAGTTATCGTTAGCCTTCAACAATGTTAAACTGATAGAATATAATATGTTGGGAGAATGCATATGTTAATTTGATGTTTAAATATAAACGCTCATGATTATTTGTAAAGTCCTTCAAGGAATATATGTACAAGGACTTAGTGATAGATCAAATTTGTTAGGTTGATCTAAGCTCTTAATGTGTATCATTCTGGAAATGAATGTATAGATAGAAAGATCAAAGCTGTTAGGATGATCTTGAGATGTAATAGATAGGCTTCGAAGAAATCGTAGTGTATCAATCTGATCAACATTACAGAAGTCAAGGCAGAAACATAGAGCTTTAAGGATCGTAGTGTGCCTGCCTTGAAGGGCCTCTTCGAAAATTGTAGAGTGGTCCCAACGTTTACTGAGCCAACTCAGAGATCGTAATGTGCTCTAGGAAACGTAGAGTTTACAACTCAAGTAAGCGAAGATCATAGTGTGCAAATAGTTAAGAGAAATCGTAGTGCTCTCGGCTGATAGCATCATACCAAGCACCAAGGCGACAAGTCACCACAATCTGAATCGTAGAGTACCACGATTTGAATCGTATAGTACCATGATCTGAATCGTAGAGTATCATCTGTCTTGTGTCAGAAGCATCAAGCCTCACGATTTATGTGGAGACAAACTCCAAAATATGAGGAATGGATTCTAAACGTTGTAGTACTCACCAGTCCCAAAGTAATAAGAAATATCCTTAGTATACAACAAAGAAGCGTATTGAAGAAGCTAAGGAAAGTACCTTTGGTAAGGGGGAAAACACCTTTTCAGGTGCTAGGTGAGAAAGCAGTCTGCTGTGTCAGTGGGCCAGAATGCAATTCAGAAGATGTGCAGAAAAGTCTCCATCAAAGAACAGAAAGGTCAAACGCATTTAATGCTTCAACGGATGGATCCAACAGATAGTTTTCAAGATCACATATATTCAAATCAAGCACATGAGAGAAGCAAGCAAACACTGAACAAGTAACGTACAGAACTCTCAAAGCTCAACTCTACGATATGAGAAATAGAAAAGCTTGCTCAGCTACTCAGTTCTTTCGAACAAGTGCTTAAACAGCAACTGAGTAGCAACCATCAAGAACTCAACATCTACCAAACAACTGAAGAAAAAGTTCTAAGTCTGCTGGACTTGAAGTGTTCTAAGTGAACTGTAAGAGAGCCAAGTCTGCTGGAATTGAAGACTTCAAGAGTGAACTAAAAAGTTCCTAGACTGCAGGTCTAGAAGGAATCTGTGTGATTCAGAAGTTGTAAAAGACATCCTTAGTGAATTTCCTACTCGAGGAATAGAAGAGTGGACTTGGAGCTTTAAGTGCTCTGAACCACTTAAAACGACTGTGTCCTTTACTTTCTTACTATAACTGCTATATCTGCCATAACTGCTATAACTGCCTCACTCTCATAACTCCACTACTTCGTAAAGGAGATTAAATCAAACATTAATTCCGCTAAGTTTTAATCATCATCAACTAACAATTTTAAAACGAAAAGATTTTTTAAATATCTATTCAACCCCCCTTCTAGATAACTATTGTGCCTACTGGGAACTAACAATTAGTATCAGAGTAGGTTCTATTTTATAGCTTACAAGCTTTAGTAGATCAAATGGCACACATACCAAGCGAATCAAGGACTGGAGGAGGCAGCATGCCACCAATGTGCAACAACGATAAATTTGCAAACTGGAAAGTCAGGATGCAAGCATACATGGACTCAATAGATGAAGATCTATTTGAGACTGTTCAGAATGGGCCCTATGTTCCAACAAAGCTTGCATCAACCATAGACGATAAAAATAGAATACAAATCAAATTCAAAGAGGAGTGGACAGACAACGAGAAGAGAGCTGTCCAACTTGAGAAAAAGGCCAAGAACATCTTGTTTCAATCATTAGAAGACGATTTGTTCGAAAACGTTGTCAATAACAAAACAGCTAAGGAGGTTTGGGAAGCACTACTCATCATGCACGAAGGAACTGAAGAAGTAAGAGAAAACAAACAATCACTCCTGACACAGCAGTATAAAATGTTTGCTCATGTTCAAGGAGAAAATGTAATTGCCACCTATGAGAGATTCAACGTTCTGCTCAACTCTCTATGAGCATATGGGAAGATCTATCCAAACAAAGATCTGATCATAAAGTTCATGAGAGCCCTACCAAGTAGGTGGGATGCCAAAACCACTGCTATAAGAGAGTTAAAAAATCTTCATGAGATGACAGTTCAACAGCTATATGGAAATCTCCGACATCTTAATCGGAGTCGACTCGGAAAGTGAACCCTATCGGAAAGAAAGAAAGAAGGATAAGGGTGTTGCTCTCAAGGCAACTGAAGGTGCATCTAAGGTCAATACTGAGATTGACTCTGATTATGATGAAGATGATGATGAAGACTTTGTTATGCTGGTAAAAAGACTAAGAAGGTTCATGCATCAAGGCAAAACAAGCAAGCCAAAGAAGGTCAGCAATTACAGCAGCCAGGAATAAATGAATGATCTATGTTACAACTACAAGAAGCCTGGCCACTTCATTTCCAACTGCAACAAACCTCTCAGAGAAGAACTAAAGAATAAATCACATGCAAAGAAGGAATACAAAGGCAACAAAAGGCCTCAGAAGAGAGACAAAGGCCTGGTAGCTGGAGGATCGTGGAGTGATTCAAACAATGACTCCAATCCTGATTCTGGAGATGATGAAGAACCACAAATGGCTAATCTGTGCCTAATGGCCAAACATACAAAGGACAAACAAAACTCCAACATACATGAAGTAAGTCTCGATGAGGTATTTGACTTCAACTCTCCTGATGTAGACATAAATGATTTAAGAACTGCACTGCATGGCATAACCACTGATCTACATCAATACATGAAGTGGTTCAGAGTTTTGTTTAAGGATCATTCACTTCTTCAAGAGGAGAAAAAGAAAGTTCAAGAAGAGCTTGAGACAAACCTTCTAAGTACTAATCTTCTCTCCAAGCTTGAGGCTGAGAATGAAATCTTAAAACAGACAAATAAACTCAATACACAATGAGAGTCTAATCTAACCTCTAAAATTGAGGAACTAGAAAATCCTCATCATCCATGGACTCCCTACTCTCTAGTCAGAGAAGTACATGCGACAGAACAGGCTTAGGCTTTGGGGAATCCATCTCAGAGCCATGTGTGGAAAAGACAAAGGAAACTAGCACTAGTAATGCCTCAAGTTTTAGTAGAAGCATTACCTTTGTGAAATCATCACAGAAGGAAGAACCAGTTCAACCTTGTTCTATTGTTTCCATCCATACTCAAAGGAGTAAAGGGTCTCACGCTGGCCTGGGTTTCACAAAAGAGAAGAGTAACCCAACCTCTACTCACCAACCTCGAAGAATCGTAGAGTCAAGTAAGACCAACTCTACGAATCAACTGGGAAGGTACAGTAGAGGTAAGGCACACTCATCACTATTTATGAAACCCAAGGACACGTGGAAGAAGCAGAATTAGTTTAACAGAAGGACAACTAAAGAATCACACAAGTCCAAATGGAGGATGAATAATCATACACACACAGACATGCATCATACTAGATGTTTTATATGCAATAAATTTGGTCACAAGGCTGCCAAGTGCTATTATAATTCCATGCATGTAAGACCCAAGTTCAAACATATTTGGTTCCCCAAGGGCACCAACAAAATAGGACCCATGCAAATATGGGTACCAAAATGAAGGTTAAACTTTATGACAGGGAAAGAGCTCTACGATCACAACCTGGTATCTGAACAGTGGATGCTCAAGACGCATGATAGGGAACAAAGCCTTTTTATCGAACTACATAGAAAAGGAGGGTCCCTCAGTCATCTTTGGAGACAATGGCTCGGGTAAGACAAGAGGATACGGCTCTGCTGGCAATGGTGCAGTATCTTTCAGCAAAGTAGCATATGTGGAAGGTCTCTAACACAACCTTCTAAGCATCAGCCAACTCTGCGACAAGGGTCACCAAGTAACATTCCTCAACAACCAGTGTCAAGTCAGAGATCTGAAGACATCTCCTGTAAAGCTAACCGGGACAAGAGAAGGAAATGTCTACATAGTGAATCTTGGTCAACTAAGCTCAAACGAGATAATATGTTTTCTGGCTAAAGCATATAAAGAAATGAGCTGGTTATGGCATAGACGGTTGCCCCACTTAAACTTCAAAAGCATGTCCAAGCGGCATCAAAAGATCTCGATTCTTTGACCTACCTAAGTTCAACTTCAAAAGAAAGGCTATGCAATGCACGTCGACTTGGAAAGCAAACCGAAGCTCATTCAAGAGCAAAGCGCCAACTCTATCAACAAGCCCTACAGGTTGCTCCACATGGATCTATTTGGGCCAATTCAACAACTAGTCTCGGAGGAAAAAGATACTCTCTAGTTATAGTCGACGACTACACCAGATTCATATGGGTATTCTTCCTAACTTCAAAGGATGAAACGAGCTCCCAATTAATCAAGATGTTTAGACTGGTGATGAACGAGAAAGGAGAGAAAATCAAGGCCATAAGGAGTGATCATGGAAGAGAATTTGACTTCTCGGAAATGGACCAGTTCTGCACAGATAATGGCATCAGTCATAACTTCTCAGCTCCACGAACTCCTCAACAAAATGGAGTAGCTGAAAGAAAGAACATAACTTTGATATAGGCTGGAAGAACTCTACTAGCAGCAGCTCATCTACCTGAATACTTATGGGCAAAAGCGAAACGACCTTTGCATGTTAAGCGATAATAAATCAACGATACACTCTACGATCAAGAAGGCGCCATATGCTGTGGAAAGGAAGAAAGCGAGTGTGTCGACTACTTTCATGTATTAATTTGTGCATGCTATATTCTCAACAATGGAAGCGATTACTAACAAAATTTAAACCCAAGTCGGGACGAAGGAATCTTTCTTGGATATGCCACAGACAGTAAGGCCTACAGAGTATTCAACAAGAAGACACTGAGTGTTGAAGGCTCGATTCACATCATCTTTGATGAAACAGACTTAAGACAAATTAGTGCTTCAAGACACTACGATCGATAGTGCAAACACTATGAATGAAGTCGTCGAGATCAACACCACGATCGTAGTGCCAGAAAGTGAAATCGTTGAGCAAGAAAATGAGATCGTAGAGAGGTTTATGCAAGGAAACGAACCTCCACACCAAGAAGAAGAAATAGATCTTGAAGACTTAAGACAAGAAGGCATCAGGACAGATGTCCCAACCGGAAATAAATGGGCCAGAGATCACACTCAAGATCTAATCATTGGAGATCCGAGTGCTAGAGTCAAAACAAGAGCTGCCACCCAGAATGAATGCTTTTATCTAAGCTTCCTGTCATAAATGGAACCAAAGAAGATAGAGGATGCTATGGAAGACTCCAGTTGGATAGAATCCATGCAGGAAGAACTCAACCAATTTGAACGAAGCAAAGTATGGAGATTGGTACCAAGACCAAAGAGTCATCCTGTCATTGGAACCAAGTGGGTCTTCAGAAATAAAATAGATGAAGATGGAGTTATAACCAGAAATAAGGCAAGACTGGTGGCCAAGGGTTATTCTCAGGAAGAAGGCATTGACTACGATGAGACATTTGTACCTGATGCCAGACTAGAAGCCATCAGAATCTTTCTTGCCTTTGTTGTTCACATGAAGTTCAAGGTCTTCCAAAGGGATGTCAAAAGTGCATTCCTGAATGGAGAACTTCAAGAAGAAGTCTATGTAGAGCAACCTCCAGGTTTCATCAATCCATATCTTTCCAATTATGTTTATAGATTAGATAAAGCCTTATATGGTCTTAAACAAGCACCTAGAGCATGGTATAAAACACTAACTAACTTCCTGATTGAAAATGGGTTCACTAGAGGTAAAGTAGATATCACATGATTTCTTAGAAAGCATAAAGACAAAGTCTTATTGGTTCAAATATTTGTTGATGATATTATTTTTGGTTCTACTGACGAAAAGTTATGCAAGAGATTCTCCAAGCTAATGCAGAGCAAGTTTGAAATGAGCATGATGGGTGAGCTGAATTTCTTCCTTGGACTTCAAGTAAAGCAATCTGATGATGGAATCTTCATAAACCAAGACAAGTACATCAAAGATCTACTCAAGAAGTATGGCATGGGATCAGCATCTCCCATGAAAACCTCAATTGCTCCTGCAACAAAGCTTGACAAAGATGAAGAAGGTAAAAGTATTGATATAACTCAATACAGAGGTATGATAGGCTCTCTTCTATATCTAACTGCCAGTAGACCAGATATAATGTTTTCAATATACATATGTGCTATATTTCAGGATAATCCTAAAGAATCACATTTATCTGTTGTAAAGAGGATTTTCAGGTATCTCAAGGGTACACCTTACTTGGGGCTATGGTACCCCAAAGGAATCCTTATTTGAACTAACAGGATACACAGATGGCACCTATCAATTGCTAGGAAACAGACTTGTGTTCTAGTTTAACAAGAAGCAAAACTCAGTATCTACTTCAACTGCAGGAAGTTTGAATATATTCTTTCTTTGGTAGTCAGCCGTGCTTTCGAGATCCTATGGATGAAAAATCGCCTAGGCGATTATGGGTTTGATTTCAAATCCATTCCCATTCATTGTGATAACACAAGTGCCATAGCAATAACTCATAATCCTGTTATGCATTCTAGGACTGAACATATAAAAATAAGGTATCACTTCATTAGGGATCTTGTGCAAAATGGAACTATATCTTTACAATATATCCCTACTGAAAATCAACTTGCTGATGTTTTTACAAAACCTCTAGATGAATCCAGATTTAACAAGTTAATAAGTGAGCTAGGAATGCTTAATTTATATCCATGAGATATATGCTCTAGTATGTGCTAACTATATAGATACAAAGGCTATGGTTGAAATCGTAGACATGATCAAGGGAAGTCCACGATCGTAGAGCCAAAGTGACATGGAAGAAAACGATTGTAGCATAGACTCAACCATCGTAGTGCAGACTCAATGATAGCAGAACCCCATCATCAAGAGGAGCATCCTAGGATGATAAGTTTCAAAACAAAGCAATCTCTCTGATAAGCGCCTCAGGAACAAACCTAACCCTTGACTCACTCCAAGACATTGGCCCTTCCTGAGCTACCTTAACAGAATGCTAAGTCAAAAACTCATCACAAGGATCCGGTCAGACTCGACGATCGTAGCTCAGACATGACAAATACTGGACAGACTCGACAATCGTAGTTCAGACTCGACAAATGCAAAGCAGAATCAACGATTACAAAACTACCTCAACGATCGTAGTCCTCCCTAAGGACACATCAGCTCTGCAGGAGCCAAGGACAAATAAGTACAATCCTTATCAGTCAAAATCATAGAGCCAAGCAAAAGTCGACACCTGTCCCACTAAGCAAAATGGAGAGAGGGAAGTTACATGTACTATTTGAAAGCGCCTTTTTGAAATCAGAAGTTCAAAAGATTATCTCTCTCATCCTTTCTCAAAACAGAATCCCTAGATCAGAAGAAAGCTCAATCAATCACATTTTCTGCAAGAAAATTAATGGCGGCTTCCAATGTTATCTCAGGCTACAGAGTCTATTTTGACGAGTTCAAAACAGCTGAACCCAAGTTTCACAAGACTCTGTCGTTACTAAAGAAGGCGGGTCTCGAAGAAGCTTTAGGTACATACACATTGATCTACCCCAAACTAGTGAAAGAATTCTACAGGAATGGTGTGTTTGAAAACGACACCATCACTACGAAAGTAAAGGAAGTGGAAATCAGACTGAAGGCCGAAGACATCTACCTCGCCCTAGGTCTCAAATATGAAGGATGTCCATTCATAGATAGCATGGCCTTCTAAGAGGGACTTAAAATGATGCATCACAAGAAACTCCCCTCTGTGAAAGGATACAAGAAGAAGGAGTTTCCACAGAGGTATGAATTTCTAGCTGATATTGTTGGAAAATGTATATGTTGCAAGAGCTCAAGTCATGACTCAGTGAATGAAGTACAACTCAAGCTCATGACTACCATGTGTTATGGAATACAACTTAACTATGGAGCACTATTGCTTGAATGGATTAGAAAGTGGATTACCAACTCAAAAAAGTTAAAAAGCCCTCAAAAGATGCTCTACTGGCGATTCATAAGTATCATTCTACAGTCTGCTTTGGGTGACAAAATTGGGGACGATGAAGGAGAAGCTATCAACCCAAACAGACATATGACCCAGCAACTGTTTGAGAATTAGAAAAGGAACCCAGCAGAGTATGTACACATGATGACTGAGTCTAGTGGAAGAACTAGTGATCTGAAGGATTCATGCCTTCCAGGAAATATGTTTGTTGTCGAGGAGATCAAAGAAGAAGAAGAAACAAACAAAGGAGAACCCTCTGTCCTTATCAGAAAAAGCAAGAGCAAGAGGAAGCTTAAGGATAGAATGGAAGAAGAACCCCAGGGATCCACAACTGATATACCAGTAGAGTCCTCTGACATTGAGACTCTAAGGATCTTGAGAAAGAAGCACAGCAGGCGGAAGCAGAAGAAGATAGAGCCACCATATCTCAGCTACTAAAGAAGAATAAGGTCAGCCACAAATCTAAAAGGCCATCCATCTCCTCAATTGTAGAGTCTCTACTGATTATAGAGACTAGACCAAACATATCAGGAAAGGAAGTAGCTGCATCAAGCATTTTGGCTGTTCAACAGGACAAAACTGAAGTTCAAGAAAGTCCTGAGGCTGTGGCTCAGCCTAGAAAATCAAGAAGAAAGCTAGTCAAGAAATATATTCTTGAAAATGAAAAAGTGCTCAAGGAGGAAGGCAAGAGTATGGCAGCCAAAAAGGAACTATCTAAAGCAAGCCAAGAGGACGTTGCTCTAGCTTAGGGGGAGATCCCTGAAGTTCTTATGATAGAGAATACACCAGCTGAGGGGGAGATGCTTGAAGCTCCCATCCTAGAAGATGCTCCAGTTGAGGGGGAGCTATTGATTGTACAAAAATATGATCAAGTTGAGGGGGAGGCTCATGACATCTCCATAGCAGAAGAAGAGGTCCCTGCACGAAATGAAGAAGAACCAGTGCAAGAACATCAAGAGGCCATTGAGATAATGGAATCCTCCAACGAGAACAGAGAAGAGGAAGAAGATGATGAGGTCGAGATCACAGCCGTGGGCATAAATGGGTACAGAAGAGCTAACTATGAGCAACTATTTTCATATCTACCCATGATGCCTTTCCATCAAGCTCAGATTCTAAATTCCTGGAATCACATGTTTTGGAGCTTCAAAAAGTATCCGGCCATCTCAGTACTAGCCAATGGATTCCCAGGAAGATTCAACTTCGCCAAGAAGTTACTCACAAACTTCTCTTCCTCAAAGTATAAACCTGAGGTACTATCTATCCCAACCCTCTTCCGAGTTAATCACTTGCCATCATCCTCATTTAGTCAATTTTAAGAATTCCCACGATGGTTGGAAATCCACTAAATCAATTTCGATTCTGAAATTCCATAATTACTCAGATGGCGAGGAATAAAACGATCAACTTCATAATGCTCCCACAACCCATCATCTCTACGATCACGGACTCTAGTCTCATTGCAGAGTCTCCACCTCAAATCGTAAAGTCACTAAACTCAAACATCTAAACCCAGGCCCTAGAATAACGCCCTCTTCAACCTTCTTCTTCACATTGATCAGCTCTGAGTTTGTAGCTTGATCGGTTTAACTTTATCGATTAAAGTCGGTTTTAATCGTATATTTTCCATCATCACATGGGTTCTTGGAGTCTTTAACTTTATTTCCATCATTTGTAAGTCGTATGAAATGGGTCTTTATGTTAACAACGTCACACTCGTAACCGCATACGATCTTCTACTCAACTCGTCAGCTACCACGTTCGCTCTTCCACGATGGTATTGAATGGTATGGTCGTAATCTTCAACAGCTCGAACCAACATCTTCGGCACATGTTACGTTCATTCTGGGTGAAGAAATATTTGAGGGTTTTGTACCGGGTTCAAAGTCGATACAAAATTCGATTTCACGCTCTAGGGATAGGCTAGAAAGTTCTTTAGGGAATACGTCAGGAAATTTATTAACGATAGAAATATCATTCAAATCTGATGTATTTTTGTTTAAATCAGTGACATGGGCTTAAGAAAGCTTGACATCCGTTTTTCAATAAACGAATAGCTTTATGGCTTGAGATGACAGTGATTGACTTTAGTGGTTTGGTTGCTTGAATTCGTATAATAGGATGGTTAGGAATATGAAAGCTAACAACCTTACGAAAATAATCGATTTTAGCATGATGAGTAGTCAACTAATCAATTCCTAAAATCACATCAAATGCAAGTATTTTCAAAGAGATAAGATCTACAGGTAACGTGCGGTTGCCGATTTGAATCAAACAAGACTTATAAACAGTGGATGTAATAAAGGTTTCTTCCAACGGAGTTTCAACCGATAAGTCAAAGTTTAATTTCTCTGGAGTCAAATTTAAACATTGAGCGCAAGTAGGAGAAATAAAAGAATGGGTGTAACTGGTATCAAATAAGGTATAGACTTCACAAGAATTTATAATTAACTAACCCGTGCTAACATCGTTCGGGTTACTTGTTATTTGAGAAGTCACGAAAAACGCTCTTCTTGAAACTGCCGACTTTGTTTTGTCCATATCCGCCTTTGGTGCCACCGTCCCAACTGGACTTGATTGTCCTACAGGACAAAATTGAGTTATGTGACCGTATTTTCCATAACTAAAACATACCTTGGAAAGCTGTGGACAATTTGAACTTATATGTCCCTCCTCTCCGCATCTGTAGCATATAATCGGTGGTCATTCTCCTTCCTTGAAAAAGGGTGCTGGTGCTGCTGTCTTTCCATCATTGTTGAACCTTCTCTTCTTGAAATTGTTCTCACCTAGTTCACCTTTCCTATTACCATGGCCATGATTACCACCAAAGTGGTTACCATTTCTTGCCTGATAATTTCTGCCACGATGGTTATTATTGTTCCGATGGCCGTTGCCACCGGTACGATTATTATTATGTTGTTGGTCGTTGCCTTTTGGTTGGGCTGACTCATTATCGCGCTCCAATAACTGAGCCCTATTCACAACATCTGAATATAAACAAAGTTTGTGAGAAATGAGGTATTGACGTATTTCGGGTCTCAAACTTCGTAGAAACATTCGCGTCAGTCTCTCCTCATTATCAACCAAATGGGATGCGAACCGGGACAACTCGGCAAACTTAGCCTCGTACTACGACACTGTCATATTTTTTTGCTCCAACTTGATAAACTCCACCTCCTTCATGTGATGAATACTTTTTGAGAAAGTACTTGTCGTTGAACAGCTCTTGGAACTTCTCCCAAGACATTTTTAGTACGATAGGTTGAGTACGCTTTACAGATTCCCACCAGTAATCTGCCTCTCCTCGCAACATATAGGTGGAAAGGGGAACCTTTTGCTCCTCGGAGCATCCCAATACATCAAATATCTTGGTAATCTGCTTTATCCACGTCTCCGCCTTAAGTGGTTTTGGCTCTCCAATAAACTCCGGTGGTCCCAGCTCCTTGAACTGCTTAGCAGTGACCGTTCGAGAGTTGCCAGTGTTTCCACCTGCATTTTGAACACGAGCTACTCTCGCCTAATGTTGCATGAATTTCATAAAGCCTCTGAACATCCCATCGTTCATCATTTGATCAATGTTATTGTTTACCGGAGGATTATTGTCTTCCTGTTGCACATTATCTTGGGTATTGATCATTGGTGACTCAACGGTCTCATGTGCTTCATTGCTGATCTCAACATTTTCAGATGCCATTTTCAAACACTATCACAAAACAAGGGTTAATTGACATGTCACATATTATCCCTATTCTCTGACCGACTAATTAAATACCAAATAATCTTAGGTATGTCATACTAGTGAAGGAATTTCCCATCTCTCCCCTCCTAGTTCTTGTCTCACATCTCAACCAGGGATCATATCCCTAAGCTTTGATACCAACTGTGATGCCCCCAAAATAGGTATACATCACCCATCTTAGGTCGCTAAATACATGGTACAAAATACAAATACAAACTTAATTATATAACCAGAGCTGAGAGTTTTTACACGAATATTGTCTCATAGATAGTATCCAAACTCAAATTCAATCCTCATTACATTTATTATCACACTAAATAATGAGGATTACTAAAACAACCATCCCGGACCATCACTTCATTCCCCGACTAGTCCCGTCTATGTTCTTATTTCCTGAAGAGAATAATAAAAGCAAAAGGGTGAGCTAAACTAGCCCAGTAAGAAATATTATGACTAAGATAATGCAAAATAAGTTATCGTTAGCCTTCAACAATGTTAAACTGATAGAATATAATAGACAACAAGTTTAACTGTAGCAGAATAAGCAATCAATTAGAAGAGTCAAGTAGAGCATGATATCTACTATCTTCTATGATTTTAAAAAGTTTTCATCAACTTTATCGCTGAGACTCAGCTTAATAAATAAACCACATCATCGAATCATCCATGCACTATAGGCCAAGGATATTCATGTAATCGTCAATGGTCATGATTATACCGAATAATCCCTGGTGATAATCATATCAATCAATAGTCCATCTATGCACGTAATCTGAAGATGACTTTCATCACAATATAAGCATGAGGATGATGACAATGATATAAGCATTTAATTAAATGAAAGCAAAGGATAAATTTTAAAGATTCATAATTTAATTTATCCAATATTCAATAATGTCCAAATTTTCAACATGATACTGCTTTGTGGAGTAAAATTCAAGAATAATATCCATGTATCAAAAATATTTTGGACAGAAAAGAAATTAATTTTTTGGGTGAATAGTAACTAGGTGAATAGTATCCCGTGAATAGTACTTCATGAATAGTAACCCAGCATGAAAAGTACCCCAAATACCCGAGTGAATAATATTATAGTAAATAGTAACCGGGTGAATATTAACATGTGAATAGTAACTCGTGAATAGTATCCCGGCATGAAAAGTGTCCCGAATACCCGAGTGAATAATATTATAGTGAATAGTAACTGGGTGAATAGTAACCCGTGAATAGTACCCCGGGTGAAAATATTTATATTTAATAAGAAAGTTCAGATCAATATTCCAATGAAACGATACTGGATGAAGCGCAAAACTCAAGGATATTCCACTAATTTCAAGGATTATAGAAGCAATACTTACCATAGTAAGTTTAGATTTAAGAATATGAAAAGAAATAACTTATAAAACTGCAAATGGATTTTCACCCATACGTAATCCGCATAGACAGGTTATTCCGACATATTAAAGGATGAATACGAAAAAATAGTATTTCTTATGAATGCGAAAGAAATAATACCCCTTACGAATACAACAAATAATATCCCTTACCTTAGTAGAAGACTTGATACTACAATAGTGAAGTAGCAGAATACTCTTCTTCTTGTTCTCTATAGTTTCTCTCTCTATAGTTTCTATTGTGAGTCTCAGTGAATTGGTGAGAATGAAAGAAGAATTAAACTTCTATTTATAGGAGAATGGTCTAAATAGTAACTTATTCACGAACGGTCCAAATTGAATTACTATTAAAACCACCATCGACGGTCTAGATTGATTTACTATTAAAACCACCACCAATGGTCTAGATTGATTTACTATTAAAACCACCACCGACGGTCCAAATTGATTTACTATTAAAACCACCACCGACGGTCCAGATTGATTATACTATTAAAACCACCATCGACGGTCCAGATTGATTTACTATTAAAACCACCACAAATGGTCCAGATTGATTTAACTTATTACACTTTAGTACCCCTAAAGTTTTCCAAGTTTACATTATTCCCCTCTAACTTTTGTAATTCATTTATCTTCAATAACCACATTCTTAATACTTCAACAATTATTCAACATTAATATTATAACTCACAATATTTAATAACCATATCATTCTCAGGAAAGAGGGGGCTTGCCAATAAGGATTTCTCCCTATTGGCGTGCAATTAGGTGACCAAACCTCACCTCGACAGAACTTTCTAAATATTGTAAATATTGCAAATAATAATATGAATAACTTTGTTGTCTCAATTATTAATTTATTAATATAAAATATTATGCAGATGATAATGTGATAATGATTGAATCAATTAACGTGAGATACTATGCAACAATTACTGTAGCTATAATTGAGTAAACTGAGTGGCTTCTAACGTAAGCATCAATAATCAATACCGTGTGCTACTATGCAACCACGCATATTACTGTACTTTTACCACCGGGTAGTTCAACTGTTAATGGTAAAACTTTCGCCGTTATTTTTATAAAAAGATATTTATGTCGTTTTCTAACTCCGACAATAATTTTGTTGTGGAGTCCACCAATGATTGTGTCGTCGTACGAATATTTTCTGTTTAAAATGAATATTCCCTGACACAGCGAATATTTTATATCAACTTGCTTACTTTGTAAAATTTTCAAATATCACCCTTAACTTTAACATTTTATCAATTATACCATTTACTAAATAACATAATATTTATAAGAAAATTGAATACTTTCATTTCATAAAATTCGGGGGTCATACAGACTGAGTATGAATAAACAAATGTTTTGTCGTCAAACGACAGACACGTGAGGTTGTCAAAACATAAACGTAGATACATTTAAAGAAGTAGTGTTGTACAACATAGAGTACTATAGGCTGATCACCTAGACGTGCTCGTAAGATATACCAGACTTATGGACTTGGTGCCGGGTTTTCCTTTTCAAAGAAAGAATGAAATGCTCAAGGTCTTGGACCCAAATTTATGTTTAACGAATGTTGTTCGTTGTGAAACGTTTTCAAGAAAAGAGAAGTGATATTTTGAATTATCTATATTACTTCATAACTATTGATTCAATTATAGAAGATATACGATTCATATGATTCAAACTTATTGCTTAAATGAAACTGTCATACTTGCTGAGCTAGTTATGCTCACTCTTGCTTGAACCATATGAATGCAACTAAGACCGAACGGACTGAAGGACCTAGTAAAGATAAAGGGAAGGCTAAGGTGAACCAATAGTTATCTTTGTAATAGTATAGTATGAATGTTGTAATTATTTGATATTATGACAAAGAACACATGTAATAGTTACAAAGAACCTGGGAATGGTAATATTGTTTTGGAATATATAAAAGACATATTCACTCTTTTGAGGTATTTCAATTGAATGTATATGTGCACTGTAGCACCATCTGTCGGGTTGGAAGTACCCGGATTTGGGGGCTTCACAGCAGCTGCACTAGTTCTAGAGCTATAACCAAGAAATTGCGCTTAGCTAGCTGTAACGATGGCAAGTGATGCCCGCCGATTGATTGTGCGCGATCTTTTAAAATCCCATATAACCTAGTTTAATGATAATGATAATGTGTTGAGCATGTAATAAAGATGTTATAACATATTTGTAACATGTATTCGATAAATCCAAAGTTGTAAAATTAGTAAGTTGTGAAAACTTTACGTTGTGATTTATTAAAATCTAGAGTTGGTGATTAAGTGTTGTAATGCTAAGACTTGTGATTTCTGAATTGTGTATGGTGTTAGTGATTGGAACTTATACTAAAATAACAAGTTCAACTAAAATGGGATTTAACTTGTAATGTTAATGTTGGTATACCTAATAGACGTTGTGATTCTAATAATATGTGTAGGTGAACGTGAGTTGTAATTTAATAGCTTATGCACAAGGTAAGTTTCTGAACTCTAATCTCTAATTGAGTTGTCCTATCTCACTTACTTTACACAAGTTTCTGATCCTTACTTTTTTATTGAGCAAGTTCCTAATCCTACTTATATAACTTTGTTATATTCATGCAAGCTCTTTACTTTAACTCTTACTTTGAGAAGGTTTCCTATCTTTAAAATTGTTTCTTATTATGCAAACATATAAATTCCATTATTCTTATGATTAACAAGTTTTGTTTCTCAGCTTGATGTGCATTATGAATCTTCCATAACTCAATTCTTTTATTAGACAAGATTATAGCCTTAAACTTAATATTGTTCGAGCAAGGTTTATTGTAATATTCAATGTTTCTGATTTCTAGTTTATTTCTAAGCATGACTTCGATATATAATGTTGATTCACCTATGATTCATGACTATTCCATATCATGTTGTTATCAAACTTTTGAAATGATATTGAACTTTATTGATTTAACTAATCCTTAGTTGATGATTGTTAAACCCTAAATTACCCTTGAAGCTTATCCAAAACGAACTTTCTTTTGTGTGGACTTATACTCTAAAATTGAGAAGAACAACGCCATTGTAGGGGATTATTTACGCGAAGCGTTTAGATGTTTGTGCAAAATACATGGTACGAAGGGCTGATCACCCTAAGTACGGGGAGTCCCTACAGTCTTATGATTGTTTAGGTTTAAGTTGAAAGATTACTTATAACCTTGGACATAGTTCATGGTCTTGTGACCCTCAGATAAATTTCACATTTTGATTTCAGTTCTTGATTATCATTGATAGAGAGTATTATTTAGTTCTGTTGAGCTTATTCATTGGCAGTTATTATGCTGTTATTATTCATTGTCATTTCAAGTGAGCATTTATTTTGCTCACTCTTGTATATATAATCATTGCAGCTAAAGTTGAGAAGGTTGATGAACCTACCACTAACAAAGGGAAATGAAAAATGAACAAGTGTTGAAGACTTGTACTTTGTTGACTTTTATGATGTCATATTTCATTTTAACTATTGTGATGTAATTTATTTATTTTTTTGAATTTGATGAATATTTAAGGTTAGATAACCTGGGAGATTTTATTGGATTTAATGATGTAACCCTTTAATGGAAAGTTTTATTGTTTAAATTTTATTATGTTGGGTAGTTAGAAATGAATGATTAGAACGTGAACACCAAATCGTATGGAAATAAAGTACCCAGATTTAGGGGTGTCACAAGTTGGTATCAGAGCCAGGTTATGAACCTTAGGTGGGGGGAAAACCTTTGGAAGTAACCATTGAAAAGATAGTGGTGATAAACTCTTATTGAGTTTTAAGAAAGAAATAATAAAACACTTTATGTGCTGATGTGGTTGTAACCTATGCGCTCGTGAGTGTCGAATAGTGACGATTTGTAAATAAACCCTTCAAAATTTTGTTATCAGGATGACTAATGTGGGAGAATCCAGTCAGGCTAGGGAGGAGGGACCTCAGATGCCTAGGGAGGAGGAGCCTCGAGATATCCAGGTGGTTTGGGAACAACTACTGTCAAGGGAGTCATCTCTGTTGGTTACAGTAGTTGAGTAGGAAGGGATACCTGATGAAGAGGATGTGTTAGAGACGGATGAGGAAGACCCCATTGAGTTGCCACAGTCGGATGCGGATGAGGATGAAGAGTTTCCAGCAAACTCTATCGCAGCTCATATTTACGACGAAGTATACGACCGCAATATTGAGCTTCAGGATAGAGTCAGGGAGTTGGAGGAGATAGTAGCTGAACGTTAGACTTTGATGGCGCAGAAGGACAATGAGATCTGAGATTTTGATGACCGTCTGAGTATTGTTGAATGGAAGCGGATTCACACTGAGGGGGAGAATGAGCAGCTAACGGAGGAGATTGCGAAGCTGAAGGACTAATTGAAAGAACAATCCGGCAAGAGAGCAAGAGTTGAAGATGCGTACGAGAAAGCTTCTCAGCATGCAGAAGTAGCAGAGGGGGAAGTGCAAGCAAAGAAGATCAAGATAGAGGAGATGAATGGCGTTTTCATCACCGTGATAAACCGAGCTAAAGACCAAGTTATGTATTATCTGATTCAGTTCGAGATGCTGTCATGGTATATGTTAGATCGCAGAACAATGTTCTGTATTGTAACAACCCGGGTCAAATCCCGAGTCCGAAACAAATCTCGGGTCAAATCCCAAGTCCGAATCGAATCAAATCCATCAAAATAAGGCCTCAAACTACTGGCCCAATAGTATCTTCTTGGGTCATCTTAACCCACCATAGGCTCCCAAAAGGTCATGACTTGAAGGTACTATTGGTAGTAACTTATTTCCTTATATGCAGACAAATTTTTCCCCTATCTTTCGATGTGGGATCTGGGTGTTACAAACTCCCCACTTAAATTTCGACGCCCCTCATCGAATCCGATCACACACACTGCCCAAAGATCTTTGCCTCTCTAGCCATTGTGGGATAATACCGGCTGGTTTCGTGTCCCCACCTCTGGACCTTCATCTCTCCATTATGGGATAATACCATCAGCCTTCGTGTACCCACCTCCGGTAACCCGATCGGATGACCCGACCCGAGCTTTCGAGAGTCAGCTCTGATGCCATATGTAACAACCCGGGTCAAATCCCGAGTCCGGAACAAATCTTGGGTCAAATCCCAAGTCCGAATTGAATCAAATCCATCAAAATAAAGCCTCAAACTACTGGCCCAATAGTATCTTCTTGGGTCATCTTAACCCACCACAAGCTCCCAAAAGGTCATGACTTGAAGGTACTATTGGTAGTAACTTATTTCCTTATATGCAGACAAATTTTTCCCCTATCTTTCGATGTGGGACTGGGGTGTTACATGTATTATGGAAGAGGAGCGTCATAAGGCTATGCATCATTTTAGTAGGTCATCGTAAAGAATGTAATTGTTGTGTGATTAATGATATAATAAATAAGATGTAAATCCCAAGTATTATGTAATCAATGGGATATAATGATGATATTATCATGAAACTTTAGTAGTTCCTGAAAGTGATGTAGATAGCAGGGATGCTATCATTATTATGTTTTAAAAGATGATGAATGAATAAAAGTTAATATTTATTCAAGATGTTATGTGTTATGTGGTGATCTTTTATGATGTGCAAGTTAAGTAGAAAATACTTACAAAGATTGAGTAATAATCTAATAAGTGTATTTTAATAGAAAATTTCTCCAAGACGTCAACCACGACAAAGAACCCCTGAGGGATCTACCAATAACAACAACGCCAATGCTAACCAAGTTCAGCAGTTGGTGAAGTTGCTAATGGGAGTGCTGCAGAATAGGCCGCAGAAACAAGCTGCGACCTTTAAGGACTTCAAGGCGGTTGGACCACCAGAATTTTGTGGGTCCATGAATTCGGTTGAGGCACATACCTGGATCATAGAAATAGAGAATGTTTTCGATGTTGCTAGAGTCGGTGAGAATCAGAAGACTACTTTTGAAACATTTATGTTGAAAGCAAAGGCAAGTTATTGGTGGCAAACCAATAAAACTCGAGGAGGTCAGGGAGTGATGACTTGGGATAAGTTCAAGGAATTATTTTTTGAGACCTATTTCCCAAAGAGTTCAACGAATCAGATGGAGGTGTAGTTTCTAGAGCTGAAACATGGCACAATGACGTTGTCGGAGTATGCCGCAAAGTTTAACAAGTTGGCGAGGTTTGCGCCATATCAAGTTAACATAGATGAACGCACGGTGAGGAGATTTGAAGAGGAGCTGAAGCCCTGGTTGTACATCAGAGTCTCCATGTTTCAGTTGAAAACGTTTGCAACAGTGCTTGAGAAGGCGATTATCGCTGAGGGTGGAGGCGAGGCTGTGACAAAGTACAATCAAGAACAAAGAAAGAAGAAGAGTGAGGGTGAAGTTAAGAATGGTGTTAGTAGTGGTGGGAATAACAATAACCCGAAGAGGAAGTGGAATGAGAGTGTTGGTGTTGGAAGTCAACAGGGTAGCCAATAGAAAAAGAAGTTTGAAGCATGAGCTACATGCGGAAAGAATCACACTGGCGTGTGTTTAGGGGTAAGCGAGTATGCTTCAACTATGGCCAAGAGGGTCACATTGCCCCAAATTGCCATCAACAAAAGAAGAATGCTTGCTACACATGCGGGTTAAAGGATCATTTTGCTCGCGAGTGTCCTAAGAAGAAAGCTGGAGAGGCAACGGGAAGCAAAGGAGGTAGCAGTGGTGTAACGCCCGAGAAAATCGGATTTTAGGAGAATTAAAATTTTATTTAATTATGTGGATTAAATAAATTTAATTGATTATTTATAAGAGCAAGTTAATTGAAGGTCGTTCGATGACGTAAACATATCAGAACGTCGTAGGATTTTGGCTACGTGAAAGAATTAAAGTGTTTGAATTTCCAAGACGAAAATAAAAGCTTTCCGAGAAATTTTCCAAAAAAACACTATTCACGCATTTCTGCTCGGGAATTATTTTTGAATTTTCGAGAATTACATAACAATAGAATATCGAGGTGGGATGGAATATCCAATAATATTTCAGTTATGGAAAACATAATATTTCGCCTGTGGACTTAAAACCTAACGGTTATAAGAAAGGGATTTGCGATAAGGAATTTAAATACGTATAGTGAATTAAAGCGATGATCGTATAATACGTGGGTATTGTACAAGGTAATGAATACGAGTATGATACGATGTATTATACGAGTATGTATGAATGATGGTATGTCATATACCATGAATTAGTATATGAGTTAGAATACGAGATGAATACGTAAATAAATACGACCTAAGGCTTTAAGCCATTTGTGAATGGATTTGTGGATTATGTAGGATGTACAAGTCCAATAGATTTAATATGAAAGTCCAATAGAATTTAATGTACAAGCCCAAAACTTAATCTAAGTTAATTAAAACTAAGCCCAAGCTATGGTCCAATGGGCTAGGGCGACCCATGGGGCAAACCATGGATGATCCAAAGTAGGGAGCAAGTAACTTAATGGTTAAGTAAATGTGGTGAACAAGCAAAGGATAAAAGTTGTGCTAAGCAAGTTAACTTAATGCCTAAGTGTTGTGGAGGCCAAGTTTACTTAGTACTTAAGCTAGGAATAGTAAGGAGGTGGATGGATTAATGACCCTTATGCCCTAACTTAGGATTTCCTATAAATAGGAAGCTTGCTAGCTCATTTGTTCCTTGTTCAACACTCTAACAAGTTAAGTGCTTATTTTCTTGAGAGAATAAGCTAGAAAAGCTAGAAAGCTAGTCTTTCATATTTCAAGAAACAAGAAGAAGATCAAAGCTTAATCAAGTAATCTTCAAGGGTAAGAACCTAAGTCATGAATCTCTTTCTCTTCTATTGTTAGAGAAGTGGGTAATGGTAGGATTTGTATGCTAAAGAATGAAGAGAATGAACAACTCAATGAACTTAAGCTGTGTAAGTCATGAATGAGTAAATCAAACCTAAATAAGTTATGAACTTATAATGAACGTATATGAACTTGTAACATGATTACACAAATGAAGTTAGTATGTTAACAAGAAGTAAGAATAATGGTTAGAAGTCATAAACTATCCTAAGTCATGAGAAATGGAAACATAAGTAGTTTGTATTTTTATAAGTTACAAACTCACAAAGAATAAGTAATAACTTATCATGTATGTAAGTTAATTAAGTATGTATGTCAAGAAGTTAGTATGATTAATGAGATGTAAGAATAATGATTAAAGGACTTAACTCGTTAATAAGTCATAACCATTGAAAACAAGTATATTATGCTTTAATAAGTAAATAAGTTCATGAAGAACATGTAATGACTTCACATGAAAATAAGATGTTGTAATATGTAGGTGAAGATGTCTATATAATGAATTGAATTCATTTAGAACGATGAACAAATCTTAAGTAACGAAGTTTCGTCGGAATTCACACGATTAGACGACAATCGTTGAATTCGTGAAATTCTCGGAATGGAAATCGAATTTTGATATTTAGCTTGGAAACGTTCGTTTTCAATGGAGACAAGTCGTATTTGGCATTATAGAGTTGCGGACTCAAAAATGACCGGATTTCAACTTAGAACGAAGAAACGAGCGTTGAACGTTCACGAACGTTTATCGTTTTCGTTAAAAATGGACTAATTGGTGAATTTTTAACAAACAAAGTCGAATAGATAAAATTCTTGCATGAACACGTAGAGTATGTGATTTGTGAATCGTAGGGTCTTGAACGAGCCAATTCAGACTTATAATGAAGGAGTTACGAGTCCGGGAATCTCATCATTCGAAAAATCTGTCAAAATAATCTGTGGCACAGAGTCCGCGTCGCGGCGCGACTTCAAACCAATTAGCTGGCGCCGCAGCGCCAAAGTAAGCCTCAGCCCCTGCAAACTCGCACGCAGCAGAGCTTAAATGAATAAAGGAAGGACTCGCATGCAGGCCGAGTCCAAGTTTCTAAGCACTTAATGTGATGCCGCAGGTACGACATTAAGAGTAATAGCCGTGGGCCAGAAAGACCAAATTTTAAAACCTAGACAATAAAGAATGGTTACAAGTAGAACTTGAATGGAAATTGTTTAACAATGAACTAAGGGACTTAATAAAACATTGTTAAGTCATAACTAAACCTTATGTGTGATCACTTAGAGTTAAAGAAAGTTAATTGAATGTAAACATGAACGGTGTACAATAAGTGTACATAACCAATGCCGATTAAGTGTCAATTAATAACGTAAGGACGTTAGTAAACTGTGAGGAAGGAAAATTAACTCGAACCGAGTTGTAATAATGGAATAATTTCAATTAAATTATAGAAAGGAAAGAAGTTAATAATAATGATGTAAAACAACGATGGAAAGCCGGAACCAATAATAAAAAATCTAATACATGATTAGATTGAGAAGAAGGGTAAGATTCTTTAGGAACTATGTATGTTCATTCATGACCTGATGTGGTATGTTACGTGATTATGTGTTATAGAGACCGTAAAGACTCAAAGGAAACGTAATTTTACTATAGCAGACGCTGAAGATAAGTTTTTCTAAACTCTTGTCTAACCTTCGTGTTAGCCAGGTTTTCAAATGATTCAAGTTATGAGATACATGTATAGTTTTAAAGAAAGAGTCGATGCCAGTTTTAACTCGGCTAGACTAATCTTGATAGATTGATTGATCTATTTACAAGTCTTTCAATATATAACTGCTAACGCTATCCTATGCCAATTGTTTGGTACGGATTCAAGGTAAACCTGAATATAGATAAACAAATGTATTTTTTATCGAGTATTTGATGGGCACGTGAGGTTGCCACAACTTAAATGTACACACGTTTAATGGATGTAGTGTTGATCAACATAGAGTATTATAGGCTGATCACCTAGAAGTTCTCGTAAGATATGCCGGACTTACGGACTTCGCGTCGGGTTGTCCTTTTCAAAGAAATTATGAAACACTCATGGTCTTGGACCAGAATTGGTGTTTTACTGAATATTGTTATGATAAAATGTTTTGAAGGAAAAGGAACGCTATTTTGAATTATTGATAGTACTTCATAACTATTATCCAGTTATTGAAGATATACGATTCCTATGTTTCAAGCATGCTTTTTAAATGAAATTGTTGTACTTGTTAAGCTTGTTATGCTCACTCTTGCTTGAACCATATGAATGCAGCTTAGATCGAATGGACCAAAGGATTCGACAAGGATAAAGCGAAGGCTAACGCGAACTTGTAGATTACCTATGTAATAGTACAGGTTTGTAATGATAATATTTGATATTATGACAAGAAAAAAATATAACGGTTATAAAGAAACTGGGGAATAGTAGTATTGTTTTGGAATATATATATAAGACATATTCATTCTTTTGAGGCATTTCAATTAAATGTTTGTGTGAACTGTAGCACCGTGGAGCACTATATGTCGGGTTGGAAGAGACCCGTATTTGGGGGCGTCACAGGTTGGTATCAAAGCATTAGGTTATAAAACTAAAGGGGGGAAGAACCTTAGGCTAATAACCTCGTTAAGGAAGAGATGTCCGAAGGAAGTAAACTCGAGCTTTACTTAAGTTGAATGAGTCAATAAGGTATTGAGGAAACCCAGTACCGAAAAGATTTAAAAGATGGAAAGTAACCCTAAATAAATTAAATATGATTTGTGCTTATACTATTAAGTGTTATGTACTAATGAACATGTTATATGTTATTGTAGGATGTCGATCGATAGCTTGATGTATAGAGATATACACATGGTGAGCGAAGAAACTGTGAATAGAGTAGAGCATGTACCCATTCTAGTGGCGGAGGTACAATTAGTGATTTTAGAGGAGCCGAAGACATAGGAGTACTTTTCTGAGGATAACTACTCCGAGGGAGATATGGATATAGTGTCATACCTTAGTATGATGAACGATGTGGAGGAAGGAATGGAGGTAACATCGGTTGATAAGGTGGTACCTACACATGAGTTATCACCTCCAGATGCAATGAGACCATTGTATCAGGTAGAGCTTGACAAGAATGTGCAACTGAGTGCAGTTGTGCAGAATCAGAATGAAGAGATTAGTGCTCTTTATATAGCGAAGGAGTCTGCAGAAGCAGATTTTGAGTCAGAGCATGATGAGAAGGTGCTCATGATAAATAAGGCTAGGGATTTTAAAAAGGAAGTCGAAGAGCTTCGTAAAGAACTAGGGGAGAAGGACCGGAAGATAGCACGGATGTCTTACATCCATGAGAGTGCTCATAAGGATTTCAAGCAGAAAGTTGCTTGTTATTCCAATGAGTCAGGACAAACCCGTCATACTATTAGTCAGGATACTGTAGCGATAATTGCGAATGAGAAACACGAGGATGCTGTTATGCATTATTAGAATGTTAGAGTTATAAATATGGAATTTTAAAGTGTAATATTAAATATTTATTGATTTATATAAGTATTTAATGGATTATGTTTATTGTTGAATAAATAATTGTTCAATTTGAGTTGATGTGATTTAGTTAATTATTTGTTGAATAAATAATAAATATTAAATATTAAATATTTATTTGCAATATTAAATATTTATTGAATTATATAAGTATTTAATGACAATTTGAGTTGATGTGATTTAGTTAATTATTTGTTGAATAAATAATTAAGGAGCTAAGAAAATTAATTGTTATGAGTTTATATACCAATTTAATTTAATAAGTAAGTTAGAGAGCTTATAAGTGATTTAAATAAATTATAATATTTTAAATTGGAAATTGTAATTTAAAATATTAGTTGGTTAAATAAAATTATAATTATAAAGAAATTATAGTTTTGTGATAATGATTTATGTGTTAAAGTAATTTAATAGATTAATATTTTAATTGATTATTTAATTAAATAAATAAAAGTGTGACAAATAACCTTGCTATAAAGGAGTTACTAAAATAAATTAAAAGAGTTTAATTTGTTTTTTTGCCAAACATGTCTTATTGCATATTAAGTCTTTAATCTAATGATGTGTTAGCAAACAAGGTATAAGGATTAATCCATTTGTTTTAATTAAGTTTACCAAACAAGGTGTAAGGGTTAATGGGTTATTTTATTAAGCCTAGCCAAACAAGCCTTATGGCTTTTGATTTTCAAAATTCTATAACTGATGTCAGTTAAAATCCTATACTTAATATCTATATTATTATTATTATACGTTATATGATAATACGTAAACTAGAGTTGGGAGAAGAGAGAAGAAGAAGAAGAAGAACACAGAGAAAAATTTGAGAAAACTCTAGAGAGAGTGAGTGATTCTAACAGGTTTTTGAGAAAGGAATTGGAGAAAAGAATAGCCATCATCTTCCTAATCAAAGGTAGGAGCTTAATCTCTTCTTTAAAAGTTTAGACTTCTTCTTCCAAAAAGTTCTCTGTAAAATTTTTATAAAGGATTAATTGTTGTTATGTATATAGTTTTGTATGATTATTGATTATAAGGTTGTTTCATGAATTTGTATGTGATTATAGAAAATTTAAGTCATGTATGTATGTGTTTTGTGAAGAAAACCATATTACACTATTTACATGAAAAATACATATGAATATGGCTTAATTTAAAATAGAAATTAAGGTTTAATTAGTTGTTAGATTGATAAATTGATTATAGAAATTGATAGAGTATGTATAATCATAACTATGATGTTTTGAAATTTCTGTTTTGATTGAAAAACAAAATCACAAAGTGTTGAATTTCATTAAAAATGTCAACAATGGAGTTTTTGCCAAAAACATTGAAATTGGGTGTTGTAACTTTGAGGTTTGTGTTATTTTATGAGTATAAACATGTTAGAAGTCTTCACAATATGTTTATATGAAGTCTATATGTGTATTACATGATAATCAGTCTATTAGATTCGAGCTTTTAGGCCAATTTGGCTTTTGTTCATATTGTTGCCGAGCTTGGTCGCCAGATTTTCGGTTCAGCGCAGCAAGAATGGCCCAAAGACAAACAAATCACAACATCAACGGCATCACGCACGCAGCCAGACCAACCAATGGCTCGTGAATCCGAGTCATCAATGCCAACTCATCAGTACAGAGCCATGAACCGATGTAAAGTATATGAGAAATGCAAGCAATGAAAGTTAGCGAGAGAGTTCGACACTTTTGTTTAAGTATACAAATTTTGAAAATAAATGTTATGTGTTAATAATATGAATGTTAAATGATGATTTCAAATAGTATTAAACTATGAATGAGCATGTTATCAAGAGTTAATTAGTATTAACGTAGTTTGATTATGTGAATTGGTAATTTAACCTACATGACGTATATACATTGTGTTTATATAGATATAAAATGTTGGTAATGACTAATTATGTCATGATGACATATGTATAGGGTATTGATTCAAGTTGTAAGGTTTAGCTTGTGCTAAAGGCAAGTTTTCTAACTCTAAAACTTTCGTTGTACAAGTTTAAATTTCGTTGAGCACATTATTGCTTTTAATTCCATTTCAATTGTACAAGTTGCTAACTTTACACTTTTCGTAGAGAGTTAGATTGTTTATTATTGATAAAACTCTTGTATCTATTGGTTCATGTGAATACAAGTATTCCAAATCTTATATTTTATTTGAGCAAGTTCTTTAATATGTAACTTGTGATTTAGTATCTGAGAGTTGTTCTAATTTAATATTCTAGTATTGAACAACTCTATCGTTCAAATTTCTATTCAATATGCATGTTTAATACCCAAAATTCTCAATAACCTTGAATGTTATGATTATTCAATGCTTATGCTATTAGATTATTCCTAAAGCATAATGTTAATTTACAAATATCAATTCAGTTATGATTATTCCATAGCATACAGTTATTTCTTTTGTAATCAACTAATCCTTAGTTGATTATCATTGAATTCTAAATTACCCTGTAATGTATCCAAACCAAACTTACTTTGGTGCGGACTTGTATTCTAAATACTGAGATGAACAACTCTTTTAATAGAGGTTTACGCTTAGCGTTGAAATGGTTGTGCACAATACATTGTACGAAGGGTTGATCCCCCTAAGTACGTGGAGTCCTTATAGTCTTATGACTGTTAAAGTTAAAGTTGAAAGATTACTTATAACTGTGGACATGATTCGTGGTCATTAGACCCTCAGTGAATGTTATAATTTTTAGAAAGTTAATAGAATATATTGTTCAGTTCTATTGAGCCTAATATTGGCAATTGATGTAAAAGTTTAAAGATTTATTTATTGTTATTTCAAGTGGGCCTTGTTTGCTCACTCTTGCCTGTAAAATTTCTTACAACTAAAGTTGAAACTGGTGACGTACCTAGCACCAAAGAAGGGAAAAGGAAAGATGAACAAATATCAAGACTTGTAATAGTTTTGATAGTTTACTTTCAGACTTTGGTTTAAAGATTGTAATGAAGTTTATTTAAATTTCCGCATTTGAATGATTGTTGTTAAAGGTTAGATAACCTGGGAGATTTTTATTTAAGTTTAATCCTGTATGGGCAGGTTTTATTATTCAATTTTATTATAATTGGGTAGTTATAAATGAATGTTTTGATTAAGTGAACACCAAATCTTGAGGAAATGAAGTACCTGGATTTGGGGGTGTCACAAGTTGGTATCAAAGCTTTAGGTTATGAACCTTAGGTGGGGGGAAAAGCCTTAGGAAGTAACCTTTGAAAAGATAGTGGAGATAACTCTTATCGAGTTTTAAGAAAGAAGTAATAAAACACTTATGTGCTTATGTGTTTATAGTTTATGTATTCGTGAGTGTCGAGTAGTAATGATTAATAATTAAAACTTTAAAACTTTGTTGTCAGGATGACTAATGTCGGAGAATCCAGTCAGGCTAGGGAGGAGGGACCTCAAATGCCTATAGAGGAGGAGCCTCATGACATTCGTGTAGAAGTTTGGGAACAACCATCGCCACGAGAGTCACCTGTTGGTCAAAGAGTTGAAGATGAGGATGATGATGTGGAGACAGACGAGGAGGATCCCATTGAGTTACCACAGGAGGATGAGGATGACGAGGACGAGGAGGAAAGGATTCCACTTAACTCGATAGCTGGCCGTATATACGATGAGGTGCATGACCGTAACGTGGAACTTCAGGATACAGTTGAGGAGTTGCAGGAGATAGTAGCTGAACAACAAATCGCAATGACACAAAAAAGACTGGCGAGATCAGGATCGTGAGGAACTAATCGACAAACGCCGAGGAGAAACTAATATGCATCAAGGAGAGAAAGAACAATTGATCGAGATGGTCACGAATCAAGAACAATTCGAGAGAAGAAAGCGCTAAGAGGGCAAGAGTCAAGATGCATACGAGGAAGCTTATCAACGAACGGAAAGAAAGAAGGAACTCACACAAAGTAAAAGGATGAAGATGGAAGAGATGGATAAAGTATTTGACACCGCAATTAATCGAGCTCAAGATCGGGTCATGGGATATCCGATTCGATTCGAGAGACGCCATCATATGTATTAGATCGCAGGACAATGTTTGAGTCATGGAGGAAGAACGTGATAGGGCTAAGAAGTATCTTAATAGATCATCGAGAAAATGTGCCTGTAATGCACGTAATAAGTATTAAATAATGTGTAAATCCTCAGTGTTAAGTAACCATGGGATATGATAATAATGATGTTGTCCGTAACTTTTGTAGTTCAGAAAGGAATGTAAATAGCAGTGATGCTATTGTTTTTATGTTTTTCAAAGTAATGATGAATAAATAAAAGTTATTATTTTATTCAAAGTGTTATGTGTTATGTGGTTATTTCTTTTATGGAGGCAAGTTAATTAGAAATACTTAAAGAAGTTGAGTAATAGTCTAATAGATGTTTTGTTTTAACAGAAAATGCCTCCCAGACGTGAACCACCCCGACAGAGAAACAATGAGAGAACTACCAATAACGACAATGTTGACGGTAACCCCGTTCAACAACTAGTGACACTACTGACAGGAGCGTTGCAGAATCAACCACAAAACCATGGTACAACGTTTAAGGATTTCAAGGCGGTTGGACCACCTGAATTTTGTGGGTCTATGAATCCAGTCGAAGCACAAACTGGATTATGGAGATAGAAAAAGTATTCGATGTCGCTAGGGTAGGGGATGATCAGAAGACTGCTTTCGCAACGTTCATGTTGAAAGCAGAAGCTAGTTATTGGTGGCAGGCCAATAAAACTCGTGAAGGGCCAGGAGTGATGACCTGGGATAGGTTCAAGGAGTTGTTCTTCGAGACCTATTTTCCGGAGAGTTCGAAGAGTCAGCTAGAAGTACAGTTTCTGGAACTAAAACAAGGGACGATGACGGTATCCGAGTATGCCGCAAAATTCAATGAATTGGCGAGGTTTACGCCATATCAAGTCAGCACAGACGAGCGTAAGGCGAAGAGATTTGAACAGGACTCAAGCCCCTGGGTCAGACAAAGAGGGTTCCCCCTGTTCCAATTGAAGACATTTGCAAGTGGTGATGGAGAAAGCAATACTCACCAAGGTGGAGGCGAGGCGGTGACAAAGTTCAACCAGAACAAAAGAAGAAGAAGAATGAGAATGAGATTAAGAATGGAGGTGGAATGGTAGTAGGAAACAAAACAACAACAACAACAACAACAACAACAAAACAACAACAAAGAAGAAGTGAAGAGGAAGTGGAATGGGAATGTGGTGTCTTTGGAAACCATCGTGGTAACCAAAGAAACAAAAGTTGAAAGCATGTGCGACATGTGGGAAATTTCACAAGGGTGCGTGCTTGATGGGGGAAACGAAGTTTGCTTCAATTGTGGCGGAGGGTCACATCGCCCCAAATTGCACTCAACCAAAGAAGAATGTATGCTTCACGTGCGGATCCAAGGATCACTTTGCTCGTGAATGCCCTAAGAAGAGGGAAGGAGTGACAAACGTAAGCAATGGAGGTAACAATGGAAGGTACATGGGCCATTAGGACTCGCAAGATCAAACAAACCCACAACCGTAACCTTCAACATGATCACTGCAAGATGTTGTGCAATCAAAAGATGTAGTGTCGTATTATCCCAATCAATGATATTAATGCATATGTATTATTTGATTCGGGTGCTACTTGTTCGCTTATATATCGATGAATTTGCTAAGAGGTTAGAATTGCCTAGAGAAGAACCTGAATTTTCCTTTGAACATAGAAATTGCGAATAAGGAAGTAATCCCTGTTAGATTCAGATACAAGAACCGTAGGTGAACATTAAGAAGAATATCTTGTTGGTAGATTTGATTTTGATTAGACTGGGGAGTTTGATGTAATTTTGGGGATGGATTGGTTGCTCAAATATGGAGCAAAGAATCGATTGTCACAAGAAGTGTGTAAACTTTGACTCCATCAAAGGTAGTATTTTATGGTAGCAAGTCGCCTAGACAAATGAAATGTCTGACGACTATGCAGGCCAAGAAATTGTTGAGTCAAGGTTGTGTGGGCTATTTAGCTTACATAGTCGATACTCAGAAGAAGGGTGTGAAACTAGAAGAAATACCAGTAGTGAGAGAATTCGAAGACGTGTTTCCAGAAGATTTGCCAGGACTTCCGCCTGACAGAGAAATTGAGTTCGTGATCGACTTAGCGCCGGGAACAACACCGATATCGAAGGCCCCATACAGAATGGCTCCGGTAGAAATGAAGGAACTGATGGTACAGTTGCAAGAGTTGCTAGACAAGAAATATATTCAACCAAGCGTATCGCCGTGGGGAGCGCCAGTTTTATTCGTTAAGAAGAAGGATGGAACAATGCGTCTTTGCATTGATTATAGAGAGTTAAATAAAGTCACTATTAAGAATAGGTATCCGATTTGCTAGAATAGATGACTTGTTTGATCAGTTGAAGGGTGCTAAATATTTCTCAAAAATAGATTTGAGAAGTGGGTATCACCAATTGAAGGTAAGAAAGGAGGATATACCTAGAACGGCATTCAGAACTCGGTACGGACATTACGAGTTTTTGGTGATGTCTTTTGGTTTAACCAATGCCCCTGCTGCATTCATGGATTTGATGAACAGGGTGTTTAAACCATTCTTAGACAAGTTTGTAGTGGTATTTATTGATGACATTCTAGTGTATTCCAAAACTCAAGAAGAACACGTGGAACATTTACGCTTGACATTGGAAACACTAAGGAAGGAAAAGCTGTACGCAAAATTCTCTAAGTGCGAATTTTGGCTCGATCGTGTACAATTTTTGGGTCATGTGATTGACAAAGATGGGATTCAAAGTGGATCCATCAAAAGTGGAAGTCAGAATCAATTGGGAACAACCAAGAACACCATCAGAAGTGAGGAGTTTCTTGGGACTGGCTGGTTATTATAGAAGATTCATTCAAGATTTTTCTAAGATAGCCACTCCGCTAACAAATTTGACAAGGAAAGCTGTAAAATTCGTTTGGACGGAGAAATGTGAAGAGAGTTTCCAAGATTTGAAGAAGAAGTTAAGTATGGCACCTGTGTTGACATTACCAGATAATACAGGAAATTTTGTGGTGTATAGTGATGCCTCACACAAAGGGTTGGGTTGTGTTCTTATGCAGAACGGCAAAGTTATTGCCTATGCATCAAGACAACTGAAGGATTATGAGAAAGGGTATCCGACTCATGATTTGGAATTGGCTGCAGTTGTATTTGCTCTGAAGATATGGAGACACTATCTTTATGGAGAGAAATGTGAAATCTACATAGACCACAAAAGTCTGAAGTATATTTTCACTCAGAAGGATTTGAACATGCGTCAGAGAAGGTGGATGGAATTGATAAAAGATTATGATTGTGAAATCTTTTATCATCCCGCAAAGTTAAATGTGGTGGCGAGATGCTTTAAGCAGAAAGGTCGAGAGAAGTTGATGCCGATAACAACTCAGAGGAGCTCATTTCAAAGAATGACAAAACTCGAGTTGGAAATCAAATTTCCAAAAGAATCTGACGAACAACTATTCCAGATAAAAGGTGGTCCAACTTTAGTGGACAAAGTAAAGAATGCTCAACTACAAGATGAGGAGTGTGGGAAAATCAAAGAGAATTTGGTTGAGGGCGGTGATGTAAAATACAAGGTCGATACCGAAGGATTACTACGGTTCGAGGGAAGAATTTGGGTTCCAGCAGTGCTAGAACTGAAAGAAGAAATTTTGACCGAAGCTCATAGCTCAAAATATTCAATTCATCCAGGAAGCACGAAAATGTATCAAGATTTGCGCCGACATTTTTGGTGGCCAAACATGAAAAGGGATGTTGCTGAATGCGTAGCGAAATGCTTGACATGTCAGAGAGTAAAAGCCGAACATCAAAGACCCAGCGGATTACTCCAACCATTGGAAATACCGGAATGGAAGTGGGAACACATCACGATGGATTTTGTGGTGGGTCTTCCAACTACTCAGAGAGGATGCGATGCAATTTGGGTGATAGTGGACAGACTGACGAAATCAGCGCACTTTTTACCAATAAAGATTAGATTCAATCTTGATCAGTTGGCAAGATTGTACATTAAAGAGATCGTTTTGAGGCATGGAGTGCCAGTATCAATTGTGTCCGATAGAGATCCGCGATTCACATCAAATTTCTGGAAGAGACTACAAGAATGCATGGGGACACAGTTGCGAATGAGTACGGCTTATCATCCACAAACAGATGGCCAAAGCGAACGAACAATTCAGACATTGGAAGATATGCTGAGAGCATGTGTCATGGACTTTAAAGGAAGCTGGGAAGAACAATTACCATTGGTGGAATTTGCTTACAACAACAGTTATCACGCGAGCATCGGCATGCCACCTTACGAGGCATCAGACGGCAGCAAAAGTGCGTAACTCCATTGTCTTTGGGATGAAGTCGGTGAACGCCAAATCGTTAGGACCAGAATCGGTGCAACAAACCGCCGACGTTGTCAAACTCATTAGGACAAGATTAGTAGTAACCCAAGATGAGATGTAAAAAGTATGTCGATCAACACGCATAAGATCGTGCATTCGACGTAGGAACTTTTGTATTCCTAAAAGTTTCTCCCTGGAAGGGGAAAATTCATTTCGGTAAAAAGGGAAAGCTAAGCCCGAGGTTTATTGGACCCTTTGAAGTGCTGCGAAGAGTGGGAGAAGTGGCTTACGAGGTAGCTCTACCTCCAGAGTTGGAAAACATTCATAATGTTTTTCACATTTCGGTGTTACGACCATATAAACCCGACTACAAACATGTGATCGAGTATGAACCATTGCAGTTCGAGAAAGATTTGTCTTATGAAGAGGTTCCTATCCAGATAGTCGACAGGAAAGAACAAGTGCTCAGGAATAAAGTGATACCTTCTGTGAAGGTGATATGGAGGAACCACAACGCTGAAGAAGCTACGTGGGAACTCGAAGAGAAAATGTTGAAAGAATACCCTGAGTTATTTGTTTAATCTGTGTCTTCGATTCTGGGGACAAAATCTTTGTAAGTAGGGAAGAATGTAACGAATGATTTGTTTGAGTTGTGATTCTGAGGACAGAATCCTTGTAAGGAGGGAATGATGTAACATTCCAGAATTTTAAAGTGTAATATTAAATATTTATTGATTTATATAAGTATTTAATGGATTATGTTTATTGTTGAATAAATAATTGTTCAATTTGAGTTGATGTGATTTAGTTAATTATTTGTTGAATAAATAATTAAATATTAAATATTAAATATTTATTTGCAATATTAAATATTTATTGAATTATATAAGTATTTAATGACAATTTGAGTTGATGTGATTTAGTTAATTATTTGTTGAATAAATAATTAAGGAGCTAAGAAAATTAATTGTTATGAGTTTATATACCAATTTAATTTAATAAGTAAGCTAGAGAGCTTATAGTGATTTAAATAAATTATAATATTTTAAATGGGAAATGGTAATTTAAAATATTAGTTGACATTTAATAAAATTATAATTATAAAGAAATTATAGTTTTGTGTTAATGATTTATGTGTTAAAGTAATTTAATAGATTAATATTTTAATTGATTATTTAATTAAATAGAAGTGTGACAAATAACCTTGCTATAAAGGAGTTATTAAAAATAAATTAAAAGAGTTTAATTTAGTTTTGCCAAACATGTCTTATTGCATATTAAGTCTTTAATCTAATGATGTGTTAGCAAACAAGGTATAAGGATTAATCCATTTATTTTAATTAAGTTTACCAAACAAGGTGTAAGGGTTAATGGGTTATTTTATTAAGTTTAGCCAAACAAGCCTTATGGCTTTTGATTTTCAAAATTCTATAACCGATGTCAATTAAAATCCTATACTTAATATTAATATATATATTATTATATATTATACGTTATATGATAATAATAAAACTAGAGAGAAGAGAGAAGAAGAAGAAGAAGAAGAAGAAGAAGAAGAAGAAAAATTTGAGAAAACTCTAGAGAAGTAGAGAGTGAGATTCTAATGAGTTTTTGAGAAAGGAATTGGAGAAAAGAATAGCCATCATCTTCCTAATCAAAGGTAGGAGCTTAATCTCTTCTTTAAAAGTTTAGACTTCTTCTTCCAAAAAGTTCTCTGTAAAATTTTTATAAAGGATTAATTGTTGTTATGTATATAGTTTTGTATGATTATTGATTATAAGGTTGTTTCATGAATTTGTATGTGATTATAGAAAATTTAAGTCATGTATGTATGTGTTTTGTGAAGAAAACCATATACAGGTGTTTACATGAAAAATATATATGAATATGGCTTAATTTAAAATAGAAATTAAGGTTTAATTAGTTGTTAGATTGATAAATTGATTATAAAAATTGATAGAGTATGTATAATCATAACTATAATGTTTTGAAATTTCTATTTTGACTGAAAAACAAAATCACAGTGTTGAATTTCATTAAAAATGTCAACAATGGTGTTTTTGCCAAAAACATTGAAATTGGGTGTTGTAACTTTGAGGTTTGTGTTATTTTATGAGTATAAACATGTTAGAAGTCTTCACAATATGTTTATATGAAGTCTATATGTGTATTACATGATAATCGCCTATTAGATTAGATTCGAGCTTTTAGGCCAATTTGCTTTTTTTCTTTTGTTATTCGAGCTTGGTCGCCAGATTAGAGTTCAGCGCAGTAAACGCCAGTTCAAAAAGATAAATTACCATGGCCGCTGTTTACATATCACGCCAACCAATGGCCTTATGACTGAGTCACATGCTAACTCAAACAATGAAACGAACCACAAATGTAAATCGTGGCGGCGCATCATGAAGTTAGTAAGAGAGTTTCGGCAGTTTTGTTTAAGTATACAAATTTTGAAAATAAATGTTATGTGTTAATAATATGAATGTTAAATGATGATTTCAGTAGTATTAAACTATGAATGAGCATGTTATCAAGAGTTAATTAGTATTAACGTAGTTTGATTATGTGAATTGGTAATTTAACCTACATGATGTATACATTTTGTTTATATAGATATAAAATGTTGGTAATGACTAATTATGTCATGATGACATATGTATAGGGTATTGATTCAAGTTGTAAGGTTTAGCTTGTGCTAAAGGCAAGTTTTCTAACTCTAAAACTTTGTTGTACAAGTTTAATTTCGTTGAGCACATTATTGCTTTTAATTCCATTTCAATTATACAAGTTGCTAACTTTACACTTTCGTAGAGAGTTAGATTGTTTATTATTGATAAAGCTCTTGTATCTATTGGTTCATGTGAATACAAGTATTCCAAATCTTATATTTTATTATTGAGCAAGTTCTTTAATATGTAACTTGTGATTTAGCATGCTGAAGTTGTTCTAATTTAATATTCTAGTATTGAACAACTCTATCGCTCAAATTACTATTCAATATGCATGTTTAGTACCCAAATTCTCAATAACCTTGAATGTTATGATTATTCAATGCTTATGCTATTAGATTATTCCTAAAGCATAATGTTAATTTACAAATATCAATTCGCTTATGATTATTCCATAGCATACAATTATTTTTTTTGTAATCAACTAATCCTTAGTTGATTTCGATGAATTCTAAATTACCTCAGTAATGTATCCAAACCAAACTTACTTTGGTGCGGACTTGTATTCTAAATACTGAGATGAATAACTCTTTTAATAGAGGTTTACGCTTAGCGTTGAAATGGTTGTGCACAATACATTGTACGAAGGGTTGATCCCCCAAGCACGTGGAGTCCTTATAGTCTTATGATTTGTTAAAGTTAAAGTTGAAAGATTACTTATAACTGTGGACATGATTCGTGGTCATTAGACCCAAAATGAATGTTATAATTTTCGTAAAGTTAATAGAATATATTGTTCATTTCTATTGAGCCTAATATTGGCAATTGATGTAAAAGTTTAAAGATTTATTTATTGTTATTTCAAGTGGGCCTTGTTTGCTCACTCTTGCCTCGTAAAATTTCTTACAAACTAAAGTTGAAACTAGTGACGTATCTAGCACCAAAGAAGGAAAAGGAAAGATGAACAAATATCAAGATCAAGACTTGTAATAGTTTTGATAGTTTTATTTTATAGACTTTGGTTTAAAGATTGTAATGAAGTTTATTTAAATTGGGTAGTTGATTTGAATGATTGTTGTTAAAGGTTAGATAACCCGGGAGACTTTTTTATTTAAGTTTATTTCCTATGTAGAGGAGGAAGAAATAAGTTTTATTATTCAATTTTATTATAATTGGGTAGTTATAAATGAATGTTTTGATTAAGTGAACACCAAATCTTGAGGAAATGAAGGATTTTTCAGAAGAGGCACCGAGCAAGTCGGTGATAAACATATATGTTCTCATGTGAGGTGTTATGGTTGAAGGTACCAATAGCGTCACAGGATTTAAGAGAAAGGTTAAGTAAGACACCGATATTATCTTTATCAGATGATACGGAGAATTTTGTAGTGTATCTCGATGTTTCGCATAGATGACATGATTGCGTGCTCTTATAGCATGGCAATGTCATTGTGTATGCATCACGCCAGTTAAGGGATTTTAAGAAGGTCTATCCTACTTATGATCTATAATTGGCAGCTGAAGTTTTGAATTAAGAATCTAAAGATAGTATTTATACGGGGAGAAGTGTGTGATATACACGGACTCTAAGAGTCTGAAATATATCTCAACACAAAAGAAATTGAATATGAGGTAGAGAAGGTGATTAGAATGGATAAAGGATTACGATTGTAATATGTTATATCATTCAGGGAAGGTAAAAGTAGTAGACGATGAGTTAAGTAAGGAAGGGTAGGGAAAAGCTATCAATGTTAACGACTAAGAATGAGTTAATAACGGAGATGGCGAGAACGGAGTTAGAAGTTAAATTATGGAATGAAGGGGTAGATATGTTATTCATAATATAGACTCAATCCATGAAAATGAAACGAGTTAAGTAAGTACTACTAGGTAACAAAGAATGCAAGCGAACAAAGAAGAGGACGCGGGATAAATAGAAGACTAAGTATAGTCTTGTTTTGAAGGGGGAATTTGAGTTTCATATAATTCCAAGTTAAAAGAAGGACTAATAAAAGGAAGATAGTGTAATATTTTAGTAAGTGTTTAACTTCCAACTCAAATTATTGATAGGAAATGACAAGTCATGTGAGATAAGATAATACCTTCGGTGAAGGTGAAATGGAAGAACCCCAATGTCGAAGAAGCATTGTGGAAACTCGAGATTAAAATGAAGAAAAATTTTCCACAATGGTGCATGTGGTATTAGCGAGATTCTGCAGACAAAATCCTTATAGGGGGGAAGAATGTAACGCCCGAGAAAATCGGATTTTTAGGAGAATTAATTTTTTATTTAATTATATGGATTAAATAAATTTAATTGATTATTTATAAGAGCAAGCTAGCTGAAGGTCGTTCGATGACCTAAACATACCAGAACGTCGTAGGATTTTGGCTTCGTGATAGAATTAAAGTGTTTGAATTTCCAAGACGAAAATAAAAGCTTTTTCGAGAAATTTTCCAAAAAAACACTATTCATGCATTTCTGCTCAGGAATTATTTTTTAATTTTCGAGAAATATGTAACGATAGAATATCGAGGTGGGATGGAATATCCAATAATATTTCTGCACGTAATATTTCGTCTGTGGACTTAAAACCTAACGGTTATAAGAAAGGGATTTACGAGAAGGAATTTAAATGCGTATAGTGAATTAAAGCGATGATCGTATAATACGTGGGTATTGTACAAGGTAATGAATACGAGTACGATACGATGTATTATACGAGTATGTATGAATGATGGTATGTCATATATCATGAATTAGTATACGAGTTAGAATACGAGATGAATATGTAAATAAATACGTCCTAAGGCTTTAAGCCATTTGTGAATGGATTTTTTGATTATGTAGGATGTACAAGTCCAATAGATTTAATATTAAAGTCCAATAGATTTTAATGTACAAGCCCAAAACTTAAGCTAAGCTAATTAAAACTAAGTAGGAAGCTATGATCCAATGGGCTAGAAGCGACCCATAGATGGGCAAACCATGGATGATCCAAAGTAGGGAGCAAGTAACTTAATGGTTAAGTAAATGTGGTGAACAAGCAAAGGATAAAAGTTGTGCTAAGTAAGTTAACTTAATGCCTAAGTGTTGTGGAGGCTAAGTTTACTTAGTGCTTAAGCTAGGAATAGTAAGGAGGTGGATGGATTAATGACCCTTATGCCCTAACTTAGGATTTCCTATAAATAGGAAGCTTGCTAGCTCATTTGTTCCTTGTTCAAAACTCCAACAAGTTAAGTGCTTATTTACTTGAGAGAATAAGCTAAAAAATCTAGAAAGCTAGTCTTTCATATTTCAAGAAGCAAGAAGAAGATCAAAGCTTAATCAAGTAATCTTCAAGGGTAAGAACCTAAGCCATGAATCTCTTCTCTCTTATTGTTAGAGAAGTGGGTAGTGGTAGGATTTGTATGCTAAAGAATAAAGAGAATGAACAACTCAATGAACTTAAGTCGTGTAAGTCAAGAATGAGTAAATCAAACCTAAATAAGTTATTAACTTATAATGAATGTATATGAACTTGTAACATGATTACACAAATGAAGTTAGTATGTTAACAAGAAGTAAGAATAATGGTTAGAAGTCATAAACTATCCTAAGTCATGAGAAATGGAAACATAAGTAGTTTGTATTTTTATAAGTTACAAACTCACAAAGAATAAGTAATAACTTATCATGTATGTAAGTTAATTAAGTGTGTATATCAAGAAGTTAGTATGATTAATGAGATGTAAGAATAATGATTAAAGGACTTAACTCGTTAATAAGTCATAGAGTATGTGATTTATGAACTGTAGGGTCTTGAACGAGCCAATTCGGACTTATAACGAAGAAGTTATGAGTCCGGGAGTCTAATCATTCGAAAAATCTATCAAAATAATATGTGGCACGAGTCTCAGCTGCCATGCTACGACTTCAAACCAATTAAGCCGTGTGTACATGACCAAAGTGAGCCTCACCCGCAAACTCGCACATATAACGTGACCCATAATGAAGGGACTGCATCATGAGCCGAGTCAAGGTTTCTAATAGTAGCAACATGTGACGCTGAAGCACCAGCCTTAAAACCTAGACAGTAAAGAATGGTTACAAGTAGAACTTGAATGGAAATTGTTTAACAATGAACTAAGGGACTTAATAAAACATTGTTAAGTCATCACTAAACCTCAAGTGTAATCACTTAGAGTTAAAGAAAGTTAATTGAATGTAAACATGAACGGTGTACAATAAGTGTACATAACCAATGCCGATTAAGTGTCAATTAATAACGTAAGGACGTTAGTAAACTGTGAGGAAGGACAATTAACTCGAACCGAGTTGTAATAATGGAATAATTTCAATTAAGTTATAGAAAGGAAAGAAGTTGATAAGAACGATGTAAAAGAACGATGGCAAGCCGGAACCAATAATAACAAATCTAATACATGATTAGATTGAGAAGAAGGGTAAGATTCTTTAGGAACTATGTATGTTCATTCATGACCTAATGTGGTATGTTATGTGATTATGTGTTGTAGAGACCATAAAGACTCAAAGGAAATGTAATTTTACTATAGCAGACGCTGAAGGCAAGTTTTTCTAAACGCTTGTCTAACCTTCGTGTTAGCCAGGTTTTCAGATGATTCAAGTTATGAGATGCATGTATGGTTTTAAAGAAAGAGTCGATGCCAGTTTTAACTCGGCTAGACTAATCTTGATAGATTGATTGATCTATTTACAAGTCTTTCAATATAGAACTGCTAACGATATCCTATGCCAATTGTTTGGCACGGATTCAAGGTAAGCCTGAATATGGATAAACAAATGTATTTTTCATCGAGTATTCGATGGGCACGTGAGGTTGCCACAACTTAAACGTACACATGTTTAATGGATGTAGTGTTGATCAATATAGAGTACTATATGCTGATCACCTAGAAGTACTCGTAAGATATGTCGGACTTACGGACTTCATGTCGAGTTGTCCTTTTCAAAGAAATTATTAAACACTCGTGGTCTTGGACCAGAATTGGTGTTTTACTGAATATTGTTATGATAAAATGTTTTGAAGGAAAAGGAACGCTATTTTGAATTATTGATAGTACTTCATAACTATTATCTAGTTATTGATATTGTTATTATATGTTGCCAAGAAAAACATATGAGTATGAACATGTTTTGTAGGATAACAAAATTAGTAATTGATTGTATTTTAATTGTAGAATTGAAAGTCGGGTATGTTAATTGGATATGAACTACAGAGAATTATAGTTTAAAAGTAATCAAATTGGTGGTTATTAGAGATTACAGTGTTCACTGTGTTTAACAAATGTCAAACATGGAGTTTTGTTTTAAAATATGGTTTTCAAGGAATTTAGTTTTCTGTGATTGTTGTTTAGTGGTTTAAATTAGTATATGCATGTGGGGTAATGTGTATATGTATAATTGGCATAAGTTATACATGTTAATTAGTGTTAGAAAGTAAGTTATAGACAGAAATTTAGTTGTTACATTCTTCGTGGTTTGGATTCTGCAAGTTTTGGCCTATGGCCAAAATGGAGCCCCAATTGTCAAAGTCGTCAGCCCATGGCCAAAATTCAGACCCAGGCGCGTAAGTTCGTGCCCAAAGAGAAATTGGCCCAGTAATCTCATCTCATGGCACCAATCTGGTTAGCCTAGTTCTCTTGTTGCCAGGCGAGGACAAAAGTCTGAGTCGGACAGTTTTGGCCTCCTATAGTAAAACAGCCATAACTTTCTCATACGAACACCGATTGAGATGAATCAAGATTATCCGGAACGAGGACGAGTATACCTACAACTTTCATGCTTTAAGGTTTTTAATTTGAGGTTTTTAACAGTAGTCAAAATGGTCATCTTTAGGACTGTTATGTTTTCGGGGGCAATCGGAGGGCGTCGGGCATGTACATATGCATATGTAGTGCTCCTGACCATAAAAGATGATGTCCTAAGTTATAAAACATGTATGTTAGTAAATATAATGATGTTTAACATTAATAAATAATGTATTAGATAAGTTATAGAAGCATAGTAAGCATACACAAGAGAGGCAAATCGGGCGTGTGACGAATGAACGTCGAAACGCCGTGCTAAGTGTTAACGAACTTAAAAAGTGTTTCAATTCAATTGAAATGAATATTATAGGATATGAAATGGGTTTAATATAAAACCAATAATTAGTTCTAGCAAGACTTAAGCACTTGAATGAACTTCGATTATGAAATATAGTGAGTCATAAGTCAAAAAGTTAACACAATCTAATTGAACATTGTGTGCAAATTAATAGGAATGATTATGAGATGTGGAGTAGAGTTTACATTACAATTACTATGTGTTGTTATGTGACTAACAGTTGATATGTATGATTATATAATTGTGTAGGGCACGTGAAGTGCGATAATAAGCGTAAGTCGTTAAACTATTATTGGTAAACAACGATCAAGGCAAGTCTTTTGGTTCCTATTTTCACGTGGACTTGATGAACTATTTTAAATTGTATGATATGTTATACATGTTGAAATCATGAAATGTTAAAGTCAATATATGACCGCATTGTTTTGGCTAAGTAATGATGATTGAGTAAGGAACTCAATCTTTATATTTTTGCTATGTGTATTAAAAGCATGTATGCCATGTTACTTTAATGAGATGTATATCGAGCATGTTATTATGTCTTTATGTGATGCATGAAAAGCTGTTAGACTTTCTTTGGGTCATCGAGCTCACTCTTGCAAATAACCACTTTTGCAGGTCAAGATTTTAAGGTAAAGATATGTGCTAGGTGAGTTATAGAGATCTATATTCACGAAGATTACTTATGTTTTATGAGAAATGTATTTCATATTTTGAACGTAACATGTTGTTGAATTGTAAGTTGAGCTATCCAATGTATATGGATATTTAGTTATGATGTAAGACTTTGTATAGTCATTTTGTTGTAACGATTCATGATATAAGATTGAATCAAAGAGATGTAATGTAAAGGTTGCGATTCAGAGCAAGAAAGAAGGAAATGTATAAACGTTTTAAATATTCCGCAAATTTAGTGTTTTTAATATCGAATAATGATGTAAAATTAGAGATTTAATGTATGGTTAACGACCGAAGTTGAGATTTAAATGGTATGAATTTTGGGGTCGTTACAGCTTTAGCGACAGACTTAGTTATTTTTAATTAATTAATTTTCGAAAATTGATTGAAAATAGAAAAAAATAGTTTTTAATTATGAAAAATACAAAATAAATTCCTAAAAATTATTTTTAAGTCTCATAAATTAGTTTTTAATAATTTTATATATTTCATAAATATTTAATATTTTTAGAATATTAAAGGTATTTAATTTATGTAATTATATTATTAAATAAATTATTTAAAAATGATTTTAATACTTGAAAAATCATTTAAAATTATATTATGTTATAAGAAAATAATTTAAGTTATTTTTGATAACTTTTAATATTTTGTGATGAATTTCATTAAATAATTAATATTAATAATAATTAAGTTATTTATTTAATATATAAAATAAATTATGGAAAATAGAATTAATGATTTAAAAATTATAGAAAAATGATTTAAAGGTTATAAAAATATTTTAAGTTATAAAATATAACTTTTGATATTTTGTCATGAAAAATATTAATATTTTAATATTAATGATGTTAGATTTATTTAATAATTATATTAAATAAATTAAGTTTAAAATTGATGTTAATATTAGAAAAATTATTTTTGATAATAAATTGTTTAAAGATATTTTAAGTTATAAAAGATAACTTTTAATATTTAAAGGATAATTTCATTAATAATTTAATATTAATGATGTTAATTTAATAATAAATGATATTAAGTTTATTTAATAATTATATTAAATAAATAGTTTTAAAATGGTTTTATTTGTTTAAAAATCATTTAATAAGGATATTAATGAATTAAAATATTTTTAGTTATAATTAATGACTTTTAATATTTTGATAGATAAAGTAGTAATATTTTAATATGAATGATAATTATTTAAAAATAATTTTAATTCTTTTAAAATCATTTAAGTGTAATATTAATACTTTAAAAGTTTTTGAGTTATTATAAATAACTTTAACATTTTGGAAATAGTTTCATTAATGATTTAATATTAATTAAATATTAAGGATAATATAATTGTTTAATATTTAAATCATTTAATAATGATTCAGATTTGAAAATGCGTGATAAAAGATAATAATTGTTTAAAAATTATTATAAGTCATTTAAAAATAATATGACTGATATTTATAGATATTGAGTTACAGAATAGAGTCTTAGACTCAATAATTACCCGATAAATTTTTCGATAACGGCTTGACATGTTTTAGAAATTGATCTGGACTTAGATATTTTGACTATATATGTGTTTATTTGTGATTCAATGGTTGTGGAATATATGTGACAATGTGATTAGGTTATGTTGTTTAATCGCAATAAGAAGTGCTATGTGTTATAGTATGTTGTTCTAATCGAACGAATGATCTTATTAACGATAGGTTAACTATAAGGATAGAACTAAGAAATGACTAATGTAAAGTACGTGATCGACAAGTATCTTACCTTTGCATTTTCTTTATGCAATGGACATGAGTAAGAATATTTCTAAACTATATTATTACTGTACAGATTATTAACCTTATATTATATACGCTCATTGAATATCAACATGTTAGTATATGATAATTCAGATATATATATATATATATTCTGATCGTTAATTTCTATAAATGGTTATACAAGTGTCCCCACTTGGATAATCATTGTATTTAATCACATGTTGATATACCTTTGTCAATTACTCGTATATATATATATATATTGAATTATAGATTATTGTTGAACAAGATAAAACCTTTGATTTGGAACCCAGACAAGTATGAATATCCCTACACGGGAAAACTTTTATGTGCCCAATGATGAGTGAACGATCTTATCGTTCTTGTAATGTAGTATTGATCGTCACAGGCCCATGGGAAGTACAACCTAACTTATAGTAAGTTATGACCGGTTCTGATGATGAATTTCATTTAACCTTTTCAAAAATGAAAACAATGTTCATAGCATGTCACCATAACCCTAGTTATAGTCAATATGTAGTTTCAAAAATTTGAAAGAGAGAGTTGTTATGTTATTATTATCGGTTCAGAATACTTCACAACTATTGACTTGTTGTAGAAGAATAGTACAAAGAAAACATTTAAATTCTTTCAGCTTATATATATATATAATTGCTATTACTTGCTGGACACTCAAATGTTCATCCTTGCTTAATTTAAATGTTTTCAGCTATGCATGAACAATTCGAAGGTTCAGGAAAGAACAAGTGAAAAAGAAAGCAAACAGAACAAGTTTATTAATGGTATCTTTTGTAATAGTTAGACAATATATAGACAATGATATGTATTATGTAAGACCCCGAATTTTTTTATAAATAAAATGGAATTTCTTCTATTTATTATTCTGAAATAGTAAGTGGTTATAAAATATTCATTATTGTCGGGGAATATTCGTTTGGTCGTGGAATATTAAATCGCTTTGTCGGGAATATTAAATGCGATGAAGCTTGACCATGTGTGGGCCCCATAACTAAAAGAAAGCGATTGGAGGAAGAAAATGACAAGAATAAGTTGTTTATAAATAAAAAGTATGCGATTATTCTGAATTTTACTTTAATTGGACCGGTGGTTAAAACACGATGTCTGGCGTTGTTGCATAGAAGATTACCAGATTGCACCAATTATTGATTCTTACGTAAGAAGGCCTTTACTCAATAATGGTTACTGATAATTCTGCTCATTCGATTATTTTATTTTATTTGTTCAATAATTGTTGTGTTGATATTTTATATTGCTGTTATTTCAATAATTGTCATTACACAGTATTTTTCTTTATCGAAGCAATAATTCATATTATCTGAATAATATTATTAGATAACATTATTGGCAATGTCTAGAAAGTTCTGTCTAAGGAGAGGTTTGGTCACCTAATTGCGGCGCCATGATGAGAGAAATTCTTATTAGAAAGCCCCTCTTTCACGGAACCGCACTCGTTGTCAATATTGTGATTACGTAATATTATTTGTGAATAATTAAATATTGATTCATATGATGAGGAAAATATTGATTTTATGTGGATATAGATGGAGAAAATTTTTTATAGTGACAATTGTTGAAAATTAATATTTTATCTTTTTACGATAAAATAATTCATTTAAATATATTATTTTAATAATATATTAACGATGAATAATGGGATATATGAGTATATGTGGAGGAGGAGTATTTTTGTTACCAAAATGTTTAAAACATGTTAAACATGTCGGTGGACCCCATTTATTGATTGAAATTTGATTATAGCACTTTAAAATCGCCTGGTTTGTGGATTTCGGTCAATTTACATTTGGAATTTGGAAAAACTTTCTTACGTAAAGTTGTAGAGAATTGAATTTCCTATAAAAACTCATGTGGATTCAAATTTTTCTGATAAAAGGGCTATTTATTATGAATTATTGAAGTTCGGAGTTCAAATAATTGATTTTTGGAAATTTAAATTATTTAATAAAAGAAAAACGCTTTTTTTTTACTTGTTCTAGAAGGGAGCATGTGGGAAATTGGGAATTGAAATCTAGAATGAGTACGTGAGAAGATATATATATATATATATATATATATATATATATATTAATATTATATTAAATTTTTACTTTGGTGTTCTAAGCAATTTCTATAAATAGGTGCTTAGGTTAGAATTGAAAATCACATCGTAAATCAAGTTTTTTCTCTCTATATTATCGAAGCGTATTCTTGTGAGTATTTTGAGTATACTTTGGGTATTGCTATACAATTGCAAGTTCAAGTCATAGCTTTATATCCAGGTGTTTCAACTAGAAGTATTGTCTTTTCGAGGTAAGGGATATTATTTTTTCAGTAATGATATTATTTCTTCAATATCATTATGCCGAAATATTGGTTGGAAATTTTATCAAATTTGGAACTCTTTCATGTATGGGGTTCTTATTCATGAGTTACTATTCACGAGTTACTATTCATGAGTTACTATTCACGAGTTACTATTCACGAGTACTATTCACGAAGCGTGAAAATATTTTTTATGAAATTTCTATCTTTTGGTGTCGGAGTTACTATTCACGTATACGGCATTATTCACGTATATACGGCACTATTCACGAATACGGCACTATTCACCGAAAAATAAAATTTCTTCTTTTTGTCCAAAATATCTATTATGGATACTAGCTTTGATTGTATCCATGTTTTGATCATTCTTAAATTTTACACCACTATGATTATTTTTGAGGTATTTTTGGACGTGGATAAAACAAAGTACGAATCCTTAATCCTTAATCCTTGTCATTTTGTTTCACTGGATTCATTTCTTTAAAAATATTTTCATCATCCTCGGTCTTAAATGATGATATTATGGAATATCTTTGGCACATAGTAGTAAAAAGATGATTGATTTCGATGAATATCTTTGGCCTCAGTAGCAAAGATGAATGATTTCGATGAATATCTTTGGCCCGTAGTGCAAAGATGAGCAAGTGTTTAGATGAACATGATTAATGGTGAATGTCCTTCGCTTGTATGAGGAGGATGAATATATGATTCCAGATATATATTGATTGATGTTACAGGATAAAAATATTGATGATGGATTTTATTAAATTTATAGATATTTGTAGATTTCATCCTCTACGTTACTCTTCTATGAATTAATATTTTTCATTGCGAATATTGATTTAAAACTTGTTGTCTATTGTATTCTATTATATTTTTTCCGTTGAAGACTAACGATAATTTTTTTGTATATTATCTTAGTCATAATATTCTTTATTGGGCTAGTTGAGCTCACACCTTTTCCTTTTTGTTCCATTTTTCTTCTCGGGAGGCGAGAATGTAGCGAGTATTTAGTCGGGTATGGAATGATGGTTATATAGAGAGTTGTTTAGTAGTTCTCAACATTTTTTTAAAATAATATATAAATAATTATGATGAGGATTTATTTGGGTATGTATATTGTCTAGAAGACAATAATTGTTTTTAAACTCACAAGATATATATGTTGTGTCGTATTTTGCACGACAAATGTAATAATAAAGTTGTAGTTATTTCTGTACCATGTATTTGGCGACTCAGAATGGGTTGGATGGAATGGACCTATTTTGGGGGCGTCACAGTTGGTATCAGAGCTTAGGGATATGATCTCTGGCGGAGATCGGGGAATAGAACTAGGAGAGAGAGGCGAGTAAATCCTTCGCTAGTGTGTCCTACCTAAGCTTATTTGTTAGTTGGTCAGTATATAGGGATATTATGTGATATATTGATTTCCTTAATTAACCCTTATTTTATGACAGTATTTGAGAATGTCGACTGAGAATATTAACAGTGGAAATGAGACCGTGGATACTGTACTCACCAACGAGGAGAGCGTCTAACAGTTGGTAATGTTCCTCATGTGAACAACACCACGGAAAGCGAGATGATGAACGAGGGATGTTTAGAAGTTTTTGCAGTTCATGCAAAATCGCATTGAGGAGACTCGTGTTCAAAATCTGAGGAGGAAATGATAGCAATTCATGGGTGGTCACAGCCAAGCAGTTCAAAGAGTTGGGACCACCAGAATTTAAGGGAAAGCCTGATCCGATCATGGCGGAAACATGGGTCAAGCAAATTACCAAGATATTCGATGTCTTGGGATGCACGGAGGAACAGAAGATTCCATTCGCCACCTTTATGTTCCGTGGTGAAAGGGACCTCTTGGTGGGAGATGCATGAAGCATACCCATCCAAGACTCAAAGCATGTCATGGGGAGCGTTTGAAAGCAGTTCAATGACAAGTACTTCCCTAAAAGTATTCGTCATATGAAGGAAGTGGAGTTTATTAGACTGGAGCAGAATAACATGACGGTGTCCCAGTACGAGGCGAAGTTCGCGGAGTTATCCAGGTTTGCACCTCATTTGGTGGAGAATGAGGAACGTATGACGCGGATGTTTCTGAGAGGTTTGAAACCCCAAGATACGTCAATTATCTCATTTCTCATAAATTTTCTCTATTCGAGGATGTTGTTAATGAGGCTCAATTGTTAGAGCGAGATAATGAGTACGTTCAACCGAGGGACCATAACCAGGATCATACCGAAGATAGCAGTCATCAGAATAACGATAACCAGCGGAGAAAGAAGAATACGGAAAAAGGCGGTAACCACTCTGGTGGTAATCGTGGCCATAAAAATAGAAGAAGCGAGTCGGGAGGAGATTTTAAAAAGAGGAGATTCAACAATGACAATTCGAAGACGTCGATTAAAGAAAGAATCTGGTTCCAAGGAGGAGAAAGACCATCTGGGTGGTATGTTACAAATCTTGGAAAGAGGACATATCGGTCAAAGCGCCTTAATGATTCAAGGTATGCTATAATTATGGAAAGGAAGGACATATCGCTCGAGATTGTACGGTAGTGAAACCAAGTTCAGCAGGGATGGTGACTCAAAAGACTGTCCCAGAAAAGTCAAAGTCAACGGTTCCTGGAAGAGCGTTTGTCGTGACCGGTCAAAATGCGAGGAACCCGAACGAAGTTAGCACGGGTTAGTTAATTATAAATTCTTGCGAAGTTTATACCTTACTAGGTACCGGTTCTACCCATTCTTTTATCTTTCTTGCTTGCGCTCAACGTTTGAACTTGACTACGGAGAAATTAGACTTTGACTTATTTATGGAGACTCCGTTAGGAGAAACTTTCATTACATCCGTTGTTTAGAAATCTTGCTTGATTCAGGTTGGCACTATCACATTACCTATTAACCTTATTTCTATGGAGATATTTGTTTTTTATGTGATTTTAAGGTTAACTATTCATCATGCCAAAATTGATTGCTTTCGTAAGGTTGTTAGTTTTCATATTCTTAAGCAACCTGTTATTCGAATTCAAGCAACCAAACCATTGAAGTCAAACTCTTTCATATTAAATTATAAAGCCATTTGTTTATTGAAAAATGAATGTCAAGCTTTCTTAGTCCATGTTATGGATTTGAATAAAGACACGTCAAATTTGAATAATATTCCTGTTGTTATTGATTTTTCTTAACGTATTTTCTGAAGAATTTCTTGGCTTACTCCCAGAGCGTGATATTGAATTTGTATCGACATTAAATCCGGTACAAAACCCATTTCTAAAATCTCATATCGAATGGCTCCTATTGAACTTCAGGAGTTAAAAACCCAAGTACAAGAGTTAGTACCCGAGCCTCTATCTGATGACTTCCTTTGTGGAATGCACCGAAGCCAGACTCTCCGTAGGGGACACCATATTCGTGCGATAGTAAACTGATAGGTGTCATTGTAACGTGCTATCCAAGGTTGGGATATGAGTCACAGTTGAGAACAACCTAAGTCAGTAATCGAAATACGTAGCTTTCTAGGCTTAGTTGGTTATTATCGAAGATTCATGGAAAGATTTTCTCAAATCGTTATTCCATTAACGCAGCTAACTCGTAGAGATACAAAATTCGAATGGAGCAAGAAATGTGGGAAGAGCTTCGAAGAACTCAAGAGGAGACTCATTTCAAAGACATGTTACGACCATGCCATCTCGGAAAAGTTTAACGTGGTAGCTCACGTGTTGAGTAGAAGATCGTATACGAGTACGAGTACGATATTGTAAAAGACTCATTTCGTATAACTTACAAATAATAGAGATGGAGATGAAAACTCTAGGTACCCACGTGATGATATACGAGTATAATTGACTTTAATCGATAAAGTTAAAGTCGCATTGAAACACACACCGGGTGATGAATTTGAAGAAGGAGGTGCAAGAAGTTGCTATTTCAAAAGCGAGAATCGGTGAGGTGAGGAAAGCTCAAACCTTCGATTTATTAATCCATTTGAAATTCTTGATCGAATAGGAACTGTGGCCTATAGACTCGTTTTACCGCCAAGTATGACGCGTGTTCATAACGTTTTTCACGTATCGATGTTACATAAATATGTGGACGACATGAACCACGTTATTGAGTTAGAATCAGACAAGATAGCCGAAGACTTAACGTACCAGGAGGTACCTATCAAGATCTTGGATATGAAGGAGTATGTCCTACGCGTAAAGGTCATACCCCAAGTTAAAGTTTTGTGGAGAAACCATGCTATAGAGGAAATGACCTAAGAGTTGGAAACGAAAATGAAAGCAAGGTATCTTCATCTTTTCGAAACACCAGGTACATACGTCAATTTCGAGGACGAAATTTCATGAGGGGAGGTTGTAAGACCCCGAATTTTTTTATAAATAAAATGGAATTTCTTCTATTTATTATTTTGAAATAGTAAGTGGTTATAAAATATTCATTATTGTCGGGGAATATTCGTTTGGTCGTGGAATATTTGTATCGTTGGGAATATTAAATGACGACCAAGACGACCCATATGTGGGCCCCATAACGGAAAGCGATTGGAGGAAGAAAACGACAAGAATAAGTTGTTTATAAATAATGGTGCAGTTGTTACTGAGATTTATAATTGTTGGACCCAAATTGGTTAAAAAACACGATGAATACGCGTTGTTGCACAAGAAGACACAGTATTGCACCAATTATTGATTCTTACGTAAGAAGGCACTACTCAATAATGGTTACAGTAATTACTGTTCAGTATTTTATTCTATTGGTTCAATAATTGTTGTGTTGATATTTTATATTGCTGTTATTTCAATAATTGTCATTACACAGTATTTTTCTTTATCGAAGCAATAATTCATATTATCTGAATAATATTATTAGATAACATTATTGGCAATGTCTAGAAAGTTACATCTAAGGAGAGGTTTGGTCACCTAATTCAAGCGTCGAGAAAGGAGAAATTCTTATTGGAAAGCCCCTCTTTCCTCGAGGGCGCCTAGTTGTCAATATTGTGATTTTGTAATATTATTTGTGAATAATTAATTATTGATTCATATGATGAGGAAAATATTGATTTTATGTGGATATAGATGGAAAAATTTTATAGTGACAATTGTTGAAAATTAATATTTTATCTTTTTATGATAAAATAATTCATTTAAATATATTATTTTAATAATATATTAACGATGATACTTTTTACGATGAATGTGGGATATATGAGTATATGTGGAGGAGGAGTATTTTGTTACCAAAATGTTTAAAACATGTTAAACATGTAAATTGGACCCCATTTATTGATTGAAATTTGATTATAGCTTGTAAAATCGCTTGTTTGTGGATTTTGGTCAATTTACATTTGGAATTTGGAAAACTTTCTTACGCAAAGTTGTAGAAAATTGAATTTCCTATAAAAACTCATGAGATTCAAATTTTACGATAAAAGGGCTATTTATTATGAATTATTGAAGTTAGGAGTTCAAATAATTGATTTTGGAAATTTAAATTATTTTATAAAAGAAAAACGCGTTTTTTACTTGTTACAGAAGGGAGCATGTGGGAAATGTTGGGAATTGAAATCTAGAATGAGTACGTAGAAGATTATATATATATATATATATATATATATATATATATTAATATTATATTAAATTTTTTACTTTGGTGTTCTAAGCAATTTCCTATAAATAGGTGCTTAGGTTAGAATTGAAAATCACATCGAAATCAAGTTTTCTCTCTATATTATATCGAAGCGTATTCTTGTGAGTATTTTGAGTATACTTTGGGTATTGCTATCTGGTACAAGTTCAAGTCATAGCCTATATCAGGTGTTTCAACTAAATCTTGTCTTTCGAGGTAAGGGATATTATTTTTTCAGTAATGATATTATTTCTTCAATATCATTATCTTTGAAATATTGGTTGGAAATTTTTATCAAATTTGGAACTCTTTCATGCTATGGGGTTACTATTCATGATTTACTATTCACGAGTTACTATTCATGAGTTACTATTCACGAGTTACTATTCATGAGTTACTTATTCACGAGTTCTTATTCACGAAAGTACTATTCACGAAGCGTGAAGATATTTTTTTATGAAATTTCTATCTTTTGGTGTCTGAGTTACTTATTCACGTATCTGGACTATTCACGATATCTGACCACTATTCACGAATACGACATTATTCAATTAAAAAATAAAATTTCTTCTTTTTGTCCAAAATATCTATTATGGATACTAGCTTTGATTGTATCCATGTTTTGATCATTCTTAAATTTTACACCACTATGATTATTTTTGAGGTATTTTTGGACGTGGATAAAACAAAGTACGAATCCTTAATCCTTAATCCTTGTCATTTTGTTTCACTGGGTTCATTTCTTTAAAAATATTTTTCATCATCCTCAGTCTTAAATGTTGATATTATGGAATATCTTTGGCCTGTAGTGCAAAGATGATTGATTTCTGATGAATATCTTTGGCCTGTAGTGCAAAGATGAATGATTTCTGATGAATATCTTTGGCCCGTAGTGCAAAGATGAACAGGTGTTTAGATGAACATGACCAACTGGTGAATGTCCTTGGCCTGTAGTGCAAGGATGAATATATGATTCCAGATATATATTGATTGATATTACAGGGATAAAAATATTGATGATGGACTGTTAAATTCATAGATATTTGTAGATTTCATCCTCTACGTAACTCTTCTATGAATTAATATTTTCCGCTGCGAATATTGATTTAAAACTTGTTGTCTATTGTATTCTATTATATTTTTCCCTGTTAAAGACTAACGATAATTTGTTGTATATTATCTTAGTCATAATATTCTTTACTGGCTAGTTGAGCTCACCCTTTTTCTTTTTGTTCCATTTTTCTTCTTAGGAGGCGAGAATGTAGCGAGTATGAGTGGGGTATGGGTGATGGTTATAGAGAGAGTTGTTTAGTAGTCCTCACCATTTTTGTAAAATAATATATAAATAATTGTGATGAGGATTTATTTGGGTATGTATATTGTCTAGAAGACAATAATTGTTTTTAAACTCACAGTATATATATGTTGTCGTATTTTGCACGACAAATGTAATAATAAAGTTGTAGTTATTTACGTACCATGTATTTGGCGACTCGAGAATGGGTTGGATGGAATGGACCTATTTTGGGGGCGTCACATATATATATCATGTAAAGAATTATAGTAAAGGTTGCGTAATTGGGATTAGACTACGATAAATGCAAGATAAGTTTGATATTTATATTATTATTATTATTATTAGTATTATTCCGCTCATAGAAATGGTATCGTGAAGAACCAGAGTTCGGGTTTCAAGTACACGAGTTTGGGGTCTTTACACTTTTGCCTAATGAGAGAGATCGAGTTAATTTGTCGATTTAAGCGCCGAGAACTGCTCGATATCGAAGGCCCCGTCTGTGATGGCTCCGTAGAGATGAAGGAACCGATGGTACAATTGCAAGAGCGCTAGACAAGAAATACATTTTAACCGAAGAGTGTATCGTCGTGGGGATCGCTGGTGTTATTCGTGAAGAAGAAGGATGGGTCAATGCGTCTTTGCATTGATTATAGGGAATTAAAAAAAGTCACTATTAAGAATAAATATATGTTGCCAAGAATAGAGGACTTGTTTGATCAATTGAAAGGAGCTAAGTACTTCTCGAAGATAGATTTGAGAAATGGGTATCATCAATTAAAGGTAAGAAAGGAGGTTGTACCTAAGACCTTATTCAGAACTCGGTATGTACATTACGAGTTTCTGGTAATGTCTTTTGGTTTGACCAATGCCCCTACATCATTCATGGATATGATGAATAGGGTGTTTATACCATTCTTAGATAAGTTTGTGGTGGTATTCATCGATGATATTCTGGTGTACTCTAAATCTCAAGAGGGACATGTGAAACATTTACGTTTGACGTTGGAGACGCTAAGAAAGGAAAAGTTGTACGTGAAGTTCTCTAAGTGTGAATTTTAGCTAGAACGTGTACATTTTCTTGGGCATGTGATTGCGAAAGATGGGATTTCAGTGGATCCATCAAAGGTCGAAGCGGTAATAAATTGGGAACAACCAAGGACACCATCAGAGGTTAGGAGTTTCTTGGGACTGACAGACTACTATAAACGGTTTATTCAGGACTTTTCCAAGATTTCCACTCCGTTAACAAATCTGACAAGGAAATCTGTAAAATTTGTTTGGACGAAAAAGTGCGAAGAGAGTTTTCAAGAATTGAAAAAGAAGCTTAGTGTGGCCCCTGTGTTGTCATTAGCAGATAATACATGAAATTTTGTGGTGTATAACGATGCATCACATAAAAGACTAGGCTGTGTGCTTATGCAAAACGGTAAAGTCATTGCATATGCATCAAGGAAACTAAAGGACTATGAGAAAGGATACCCAACTCATGATTTAGAGTTGGTCATGTGGTGTATTTGCATTGAAGATATGGAGACACTATCTCTATGGGGAGAAATGTGAAATATACACGGACCATAAAAGTATGAAGAATATTTTCACACAGAAGGATCTAAACATGCGTCAAAGGAGATGGTTAGAACTGATAAACGATTATGATTGCAAAATCTTTTATCATCCGGGTAAAGCCAATGTGGTTGCCGATGCCTTGAGCAGAAAGGATCAGGAAAAGTTGATGTTGTTAACTAACCAGGAGGAGCTAATTTCAGCAATGGCAAGGCTAGAGTTGGAAATAAAATTTCCAAAAGAATCCGATAAAAGATTGTTCCAGATGGAAGCTAGTCCAACTTTAGTGGACAAAGTGAAGAATTCTCAACTACAAGATGGAGAATGCAGAAAAATCAAGGAAAAAGTTATCGAGGGTAGTGAGGTGAAATACAAGATTGACACCGAGGGATTGCTAAGGTTCGAGGGACGAACTTGGGTTCCAATAGTACCGGATATTGAAGACAAAATCTTGACTGAAGCTCATAACTCAAGATATTCCATTCATCCGGGAAATACGAAGATGTATCAAGATTTAAGACGACATTTTTGGTGGCCAAATATGAAAAGAGATGTTGCAGAATGTGTCGCGAAATGCTTGACGTGTCAAAGAGTCAAGGCTGAGCATCAGAGACCCAACAGATTACTTCAACCGTTGGAGATACCGGAATCAAAATGGGAACATATCACAATGGATTTTGTGGTAGGTCTTCCAACTACTCAGAAAGGATACGATGCGATTTGGGTGATAGTGGACAAACTGATGAAATCAACACACGTTTTTCCAATAAAGATTAGATTCAATCATGATCAGTTAGCAAAGTTGTACGTTAAAGAGATCGTTTTGAGATATGGAGTTCCATTGTCAATTGTGTCAGACAAAGATCCGAGATTCACGTCAAATTTCTAGAAGAGACTACAAGAATGCATGGGAACACAATTAAGATTGAGTATGACATACCATCCTCAAACAGACGGCCAAAGTGAACAAACAATCCAGACGTGGGAAGATATGCTTAGAGCATGCATCATGGATTTCAAAAGGAATTGGGATGATCACTTATCGTTGGCTAAATTTTCCTAAAACAACAGTTACCACGCAAGCATTGGCAAAGTCGCCTTTACGAAGCATCAGACGACGGGAAGTGCGAGAACACCACCCGTTGTTTGCGATGAAGTCGGTGAACGTCAATTGTTAGGACCAGAACTGGTACAACAGACTGTTGAGGTTGTCAAACTCATCAGGGAACTGGTAGCTGCTCAAGATAGACAGAAGAAGTATGCTGACAGGATCACGAATTCAACGTAGGAAATTTTGTTTTCCTAAAAGTTCCACCTTGGAAGGGAAAGATCCATTTTGGTAAGAAAGGAAAGCTAAGCCCAAGGTTTATCGGACCCTTTGAGGTGCTGCGAAGAGTAGGTGAAGTAGCTTACAAGGTAGTTCTACCTCCAGAGTTGGAACATGTTCACAATATTTTTCATGTGTCGGTGTTACGACCGTATAAACCCGACTACAAACATGTGATCAAGTATGAACCGTTACAGTTCGATAAGGACTTGTCTTATGAGGAGGTTCCTATCCAGGTAGTTGACAGGAAATAACAAGTAATAAGAGCAAGCTAGCTGAAGGTCGTTCGATGACCTAAACATACCAGAACGTCGTAGGATTTTGGCTTCGTGATAGAATTAAAGTGTTTGAATTTCCAAGAGGCGAAAATAAAAGCTTTTTGAGAAATTTTTCAAAAAACACTATTCATGCATCGTCAGAATTATTTTTAATTTTCGAGAAATATGTAACGATAGAATATCGAGGTGGGATGGAATATCCAATAATATTTCTGCACGTAATATTTCGTCTGTGGACTTAAAACCTAACGGTTATAAGAAAGGGATTTACGAGAAGGAATTTAAATGCGTATAGTGAATTAAAGCGATGATCGTATAATACGTGGGTATTGTACAAGGTAATGAATACGAGTACGATACGATGTATTATACGAGTATGTATGAATGATGGTATGTCATATATCATGAATTAGTATACGAGTTAGAATACGAGATGAATATGTAAATAAATACGTCCTAAGGCTTTAAGCCATTTGTGAATGGATTTTTTGATTATGTAGGATGTACAAGTCCAATAGATTTAATATTAAAGTCCAATAGATTTTAATGTACAAGCCCAAAACTTAAGCTAAGCTAATTAAAACTAAGCCGAAGCTATGATCCAATGGGCTAGGGAGACCCATGGGGCAAACCATGGATGATCCAAAGTAGGGAGCAAGTAACTTAATGGTTAAGTAAATGTGGTGAACAAGCAAAGGATAAAAGTTGTGCTAAGTAAGTTAACTTAATGCCTAAGTGTTGTGGAGGCTAAGTTTACTTAGTGCTTAAGCTAGAATAGTAAGGAGGAGGGATGGATTAATGACCCTTATGCCCTAACTTAGGATTTCCTATAAATAGGAAGCTTGCTAGCTCATTTGTTCCTTGTTCAAAACTCCAACAAGTTAAGTGCTTATTTACTTGAGAGAATAAGCTAAAAAATCTAGAAAGCTAGTCTTTCATATTTCAAGAAGCAAGAAGAAGATCAAAGCTTAATCAAGTAATCTTCAAGGGTAAGAACCTAAGCCATGAATCTCTTTCTCTTCTATTGTTAGAGAAGTGGGTAGTGGTAGGATTTGTATGCTAAAGAATAAAGAGAATGAACAACTCAATGAACTTAAGTCGTGTAAGTCAAGAATGAGTAAATCAAACCTAAATAAGTTATTAACTTATAATGAATGTATATGAACTTGTAACATGATTACACAAATGAAGTTAGTATGTTAACAAGAAGTAAGAATAATGGTTAGAAGTCATAAACTATCCTAAGTCATGAGAAATGGAAACATAAGTAGTTTGTATTTTTATAAGTTACAAACTCACAAAGAATAAGTAATAACTTATCATGTATGTAAGTTAATTAAGTGTGTATATCAAGAAGTTAGTATGATTAATGAGATGTAAGAATAATGATTAAAGGACTTAACTCGTTAATAAGTCATAGAGTATGTGATTTATGAACTGTAGGGTCTTGAACGAGCCAATTAGGACTTATATAACGAAGAAGTTATGAGTCCGGAGTCTAATCATTCGAAAAATCTATCAAAATAATATGTGTATGAGTCCGCATGCCATACGACTTCAAGCTAATTAGCGGTGGCCGCCATGGCGCCAAAGTGAGCCTCAGCCCCTGCAAACTCGCACCGCAACGTGACCCATAATGAAGGGACTCGCACCGCAGCGCCGAGTCCGGGTTTCTAGTAGCAACATGTGACGCTGAAGCACCAGCCTTAAAACCTAGACAGTAAAGAATGGTTACAAGTAGAACTTGAATGGAAATTGTTTAACAATGAACTAAGGGACTTAATAAAACATTGTTAAGTCATCACTAAACCTCAAGTGTAATCACTTAGAGTTAAAGAAAGTTAATTGAATGTAAACATGAACGGTGTACAATAAGTGTACATAACCAATGCCGATTAAGTGTCAATTAATAACGTAAGGACGTTAGTAAAGCTGTGAGGAAGGACAATTAACTCGAACCGAGAGTTGTAATAATGGAATAATTTCAATTAAGTTATAGAAAGGAAAGAAGTTGATAAGAACGATGTAAAAGAAACGATGGCAAGCCGGAACCAATAATAACAAATCTAATACATGATTAGATTGAGAAGAAGGTAAGATTCTTTAGGAACTATGTATGTTCATTCATGACCTAATGTGGTATGTTATGTGATTATGTGTTGTAGAGACCATAAAGACTCAAAGGAAATGTAATTTTACTATAGCAGACGCTGAAGGCAAGTTTTTCTAAACGCTTGTCTAACCTTCGTGTTAGCCAGGTTTTCAGATGATTCAAGTTATGAGATGCATGTATGGTTTTAAAGAAAGAGTCGATGCCAGTTTTAACTCGGCTAGACTAATCTTGATAGATTGATTGATCTATTTACAAGTCTTTCAATATAGAACTGCTAACGATATCCTATGCCAATTGTTTGGCACGGATTCAAGGTAAGCCTGAATATGGATAAACAAATGTATTTTTCATCGAGTATTCGATGGGCACGTGAGGTTGCCACAACTTAAACGTACACATGTTTAATGGATGTAGTGTTGATCAATATAGAGTACTATATATCTTTGATCACCTAGAAGTACTCGTAAGATATATGGGACTTACGGACTTCATGTCGAGTTGTCCTTTTCAAAGAAATTATTAAACACTCGTGGTCTTGGACCAGAATTGGTGTTTTACTGAATATTGTTATGATAAAATGTTTTGAAGGAAAAGGAACGCTATTTTGAATTATTGATAGTACTTCATAACTATTATCTAGTTATTGATATTGTTATTATATGTTGCCAAGAAAAACATATGAGTATGAACATGTTTTGTAGGATAACAAAATTAGTAATTGATTGTATTTTAATTGTAGAATTGAAAGTCGGGTATGTTAATTGGATATGAACTACAGAGAATTATAGTTTAAAAGTAATCAAATTGGTGGTTATTAGAGATTACAGTGTTCACTGTGTTTAACAAATGTCAAACATGGAGTTTTGTTTTAAAATATGGTTTTCAAGGAATTTAGTTTTCTGTGATTGTTGTTTAGTGGTTTAAATTAGTATATGCATGTGGGGTAATGTGTATATGTATAATTGGCATAAGTTATACATGTTAATTAGTGTTAGAAAGTAAGTTATAGACAGAAATTTAGTTGTTCTGTTCTTCGTGGTTGGGTTCTGCAAGTTTTGGCAATAAATAAAAAATGGAGCCCCCCATTGTCGAAATTGCTACCAAATGTAAAATTGAACCCCATAGCCGTAAGTTCGTGCCCAACATGAAATTCGCGCCCAAATACATAATCTGCGGTGGCACCAATCGGTTAGCCTAGTTCTCGTGGCATGCCACGGGACAAAAGTCTGAGTCGGACAGTTTTGGCCTCCTATAGTAAAACAGCCATAACTTTCTCATACGAACACCGATTGAGATGAATCAAGATTATCCGGAACGAGGACGAGTATACCTACAACTTTCATGCTTTAAGGTTTTTAATTTGAGGTTTTTAACAGTAGTCAAAATGGTCATCTTTAGGACTGTTATGTTTTCGGGGGCAATCGGAGGGCGTCGGGCATGTACATATGCATATGTAGTGCTCCTGACCATAAAAGATGATGTCCTAAGTTATAAAACATGTATGTTAGTAAATATAATGATGTTTAACATTAATAAATAATGTATTAGATAAGTTATAGAAGCATAGTAAGCATACACAAGAGAGGCAAATCCAAGTGTGTGGATGAATGAACGAACGCTTAAACGTGTGGCTAAGTGTTAACGAACTTAAAAAGTGTTTCAATTCAATTGAAATGAATATTATAGGATATGAAATGGGTTTAATATAAAACCAATAATTAGTTCTAGCAAGACTTAAGCACTTGAATGAACTTCGATTATGAAATATAGTGAGTCATAAGTCAAAAAGTTAACACAATCTAATTGAACATTGTGTGCAAATTAATAGGAATGATTATGAGATGTGGAGTAGAGTTTACATTACAATTACTATGTGTTGTTATGTGACTAACAGTTGATATGTATGATTATATAATTGTGTAGGGCACGTGAAGTGCAGATAACTGTAAGCTGTTAAACTATTATTGGTAAACAACGATCAAGGCAAGTCTTTCGGTTCCTATTTTCTACGTGGACTTGATGAACTATTTTAAATTGTATGATATGTTATACATGTTGAAATCATGAAATGTTAAAGTCAATATATGACTGCATTGTTTTGGCTAAGTAATGATGATTGAGTAAGGAACTCAATCTTTATATTTTATATGTATTAAAAGCATGTATGCCATGTTACTTTAATGAGATGTATATCGAGCATGTTATTATGTCTTTATGTGATGCATGAAAACCCATTAGACTTTCTTTGGTGTCGAGCTCACTCTTGCAAATAACCACTTTTGCGCAGTCAAGATTTTAAGGTAAAGATATGTGCTAGGTGAGTTATAGAGATCTATATTCACGAAGATTACTTATGTTTTATGAGAAATGTATTTCATATTTTGAACGTAACATGTTGTTGAATTGTAAGTTGAAAGCTATCCAATGTATATGGATATTTAGTTATGATGTAAGACTTTGTATAGTCATTTTGTTGTAACGATTCATGATATAAGATTGAATCAAAGAGATGTAATGTAAAGGTTGCGATTCGAGCAAGAAAGAAGGAAATGTATAAACGTTTTAAATATTCCGCAAATTTAGTGTTTTTAATATCGAATAATGATGTAAAATTAGAGATTTAATGTATAGTTAACAATCAAGTTGAGATTTAAATGGTATGAATTTTGGGGTCGTTACAGCTTTAGCGACAGACTTAGTTATTTTTAATTAATTAATTTTCGAAAATTGATTGAAAATAGAAAAAAATAGTTTTTAATTATGAAAAATACAAAATAAATTCCTAAAAATTATTTTTAAGTCTGTAAATTAGTTTTTAATAATTTTTATATATTTCATAAATATTTAATATTTTTAGAATATTAAAGGTATTTAATTTATGTAATTATATTATTAAATAAATTATTTAAAAATGATTTTAATACTTGAAAAATCATTTAAAATTATATTATGTTATAAGAAAATAATTTAAGTTATTTTTGATAACTTTTAATATTTTGTGATGAATTTCATTAAATAATTAATATTAATAATAATTAAGTTATTTATTTAATATATAAAATAAATTATGGAAAATAGAATTAATGATTTAAAAATTATAGAAAAATGATTTAAAGGTTATAAAAATATTTTAAGTTATAAAATATAACTTTTGATATTTTGTCATGAAAAATATTAATATTTTAATATTAATGATGTTAGATTTATTTAATAATTATATTAAATAAATTAAGTTTAAAATTGATGTTAATATTAGAAAAATTATTTTTGATAATAAATTGTTTAAAGATATTTTAAGTTATAAAAGATAACTTTTAATATTTAAAGGATAATTTCATTAATAATTTAATATTAATGATGTTAATTTAATAATAAATGATATTAAGTTTATTTAATAATTATATTAAATAAATAGTTTTAAAATGGTTTTATTTGTTTAAAAATCATTTAATAAGGATATTAATGAATTAAAAATATTTTTAGTTATAATTAATGACTTTTAATATTTTGATAGATAAAGTAGTAATATTTTAATATGAATGATAATTATTTAAAAATAATTTTAATTCTTTTAAAAATCATTTAAGTGTAATATTAATACTTTAAAAGTTTTTCGAGTTATTATAAATAACTTTAACATTTTGGAAATAGTTTCATTAATGATTTAATATTAATTAAATATTAAGGATAATATAATTGTTTAATATTTAAATCATTTAATAATGATTCCAGTATTTGAAAATGCGTGATAAAAGATAATAATTGTTTAAAAATTATTATAAGTCATTTAAAAATAATATGACTGATATTTATAGATATTGAGTTACAGAATAGAGTCTTAGACTCAATAATTACCCGATAAAGCTGTCGGTACACTGACATGTTTTAGAAATTGATCTGGACTTAGATATTTTGACTATATATGTGTTTATTTGTGATTCAATGGTTGTGGAATATATGTGACAATGTGATTAGGTTATGTGCTGACTGCAATAAGAAGTGCTATGTGTTATAGTATGTTGTTCTAATCGAACGAATGATCTTATTACTGATAGGTTAACTATAAGGATAGAACTAAGTACGAACTGTAAGCAGCGCATCAGACAAGTATCTTACCTTTGCATTTTCTTTATGCAATGGACATGAGTAAGAATATTTCTAAACTATATTATTACTGTACAGATTATTAACCTTATATTATATACGCTCATTGAATATCAACATGTTAGTATATGATAATTCAGATATATATATATATATTCTGATCGTTAATTTCTATAAATGGTTATACAAGTGTCCCCACTTGGATAATCATTGTATTTAATCACATGTTGATATACCTTTGTCAATTACTCGTATATATATATATATATTGAATTATAGATTATTGTTGAACAAGATAAAACCTTTGATTTGGAACCCAGACAAGTATGAATATCCCTACACGGGAAAACTTTTATGTGCCCAAGGCGGACAGAGTGAACGATCTTATCGTTCTTGTAATGTAGTATTGATCAATACAGGGCCCATGGGAAGTACAACCTAACGCCCGTAAGTTATGACGGTTCATGATGAATTTCTGCTTAACCTTTTCAAAATGAAAACAATGTTCATAGCATGTCACCATAACCCTAGTTATAATAATATGTAGTTTCAAAAATTTGAAAGAGAGAGTTGTTATGTTATTATTATCGGTTCAGAATACTTCACAACTATTGACTTGTTGTAGAAGAATAGTACAAAGAAAACATTTAAATTCTTTCAAAGCTTATATATATATATAATTGCTATTACTTGCTGGACACTCAAATGTTCATCCTTGCTTAATTTAAATGTTTTCAGCTATGCATGAACAATTCGAAGGTTCAGGAAAGAACAAGTGAAAAAGAAAGCAAACAGAACAAGTTTATTAATGGTATCTTTTGTAATAGTTAGACAATATATAGACAATGATATGTATTATGTAAGACCCCGTATTTTTTTATAAATAAAATGGAATTTCTTCTATTTATTATTCGAAATAGTAAGTGGTTATAAAATATTCATTATTATTTGGGAATATTCGTTTGGTCGTGGAATATTAGATCTTTCGGGAATATTAAATGCACAAGTTGCCATGTGTGGGCCCCATAACGGAAAGCGATTGGAGGAAGAAAATGACAAGAATAAGTTGTTTATAAATAAGTAGTTGAGTTATTATCATTTATAATCGTTGGACCCGGTGGTTAAAACATGATGAATCGCGTTGTTGCACAAAGATAGACACTTGGTATTGCACCAATTATTGATTCTTACGTAAGAAGGCACTACTCAATAATGGTTACAGTAATTACTGTTCAGTATTTTATTTTATTTGTTCAATAATTGTTGTGTTGATATTTTATATTGCTGTTATTTCAATAATTGTCATTACACAAGTATTTTTCTTTATCGAAGCAATAATTCATATTATCTGAATAATATTATTAGATAACATTATTTGGCAATGTCTAGAAAGTTACATCAAGGAGAGGTTTGGTCACCTAATTGCTTGCGCCAAGAATGAGGAGAAATTTTTATTAGAAAGCCCCCTCTTTCCAGGAGGCGCACTGGTTGTCAATATTGTGATTTCGTAATATTATTTGTGAATAATTAAATATTGATTCATATGATGAGGAAAATATTGATTTTATGTGGATATAGATGGAGAAAATTTTTATAGTGACAATTGTTGAAAATTAATATTTTATCTTTTTCTGATAAAATAATTCATTTAAATATATTATTTTAATAATATATTAACGATGAATGTGGGATATATGAGTATATGTGGAGGAGGAGTATTTTTGTTACCAAAAATGTTTAAAACATGTTAAACATGTCGGTGGACCCCATTTATCGATTTGAAATTTGATTATTTTGTAAAATCGCCCGTTTGTGGATTTCGGTCAATTTCTGTTTGGAATTTGGAAAAACTTTCTTCTGTAAAGTTGTAGAGAATTGAATTTCCTATAAAAACTCGCGAGATTCAAATTTTCTGATAAAAGGGCTATTTATTATGAATTATTGAAGTTCTGGAGTTCCGAAATAATTGATTTTTGGAAATTTAAATTATTTAATAAAAGAAAAACGTTTTTTTTACTTGTTCTAGAAGGAGCATGGGAAATCTTTGGGAATTGAAATCTAGAATGAGTACGTAGAAGATATATATATATATATATATATATATATATATATATTAATATTATATTAAATTTTTTACTTTGGTGTTCTAAGCAATTTCCTATAAATAGGTGCTTAGGTTAGAATTGAAAATCACATCGTAAAGCTCAAGTTTTCTCTCTATATTATCGAAGCGTATTCTTGTGAGTATTTTGAGTATACTTTGGGTATTGCTATACAGTGCAAGTTCAAGTCATAGCCTATATCCGGTGTTTCAACTAGAAGTATTGTCTTTCGAGGTAAGGGATATTATTTTTTTCGTAATGATATTATTTCTTCAATATCATTATGCCGAAATATTGGTTGGAAATTTTTATCAAATTTGGAACTCTTTCATGTCGGGGTTACTATTCATGAGTTACTATTCACGAGTTACTATTCATGAGTTACTATTCACGAGTTACTATTCACGAGTACTATTCACGAAGCGTGAAAATATTTTTTTATGAAATTTCTATCTTTTGGTGTCGGAGTTACTATTCACGTATACGGCATTATTCACGTATACGGCACTATTCACGAATACGGCACTATTCACCGAAAAATAAAATTTCTTCTTTTTGTCCAAAATATCTATTATGGATACTAGCTTTGATTGTATCCATGTTTTGATCATTCTTAAATTTTACACCACTATGATTATTTTTGAGGTATTTTTGGACGTGGATAAAACAAAGTACGAATCCTTAATCCTTAATCCTTGTCATTTTGTTTCACTGGATTCATTTCTTTAAAAATATTTTTCATCATCCTCAGTCTTAAATGATGATATTATGGAATATCTTTGGCAGAAGTGCAAAGATGATTGATTTCGATGAATATCTTTTGGCTGTAGTGCAAAGATGAATGATTTTCGATGAATATCTTTGGCCCAGTAGTGCAAAGATGAGCAGTGTTTAGATGAACATGACCAATTGGTGAATGTCCTTGCTTTGTAGTGCAAGGATGAATATATGATTCGGATATATATTGATTGATGTTACAGGATAAAAATATTGATGATGGACATTAAATTTATAGATATTTGTAGATTTCATCCTCTACGTTACTCTTCTATGAATTAATATTTTCCGCTGCGAATATTGATTTAAAACTTGTTGTCTATTGTATTCTATTATATTTTTCCCTGTTGAAGACTAACGATAATTTTTTGTATATTATCTTAGTCATAATATTCTTTATTGGGCTAGTTGAGCTCACCCTTTTCCTTTTTGTTCCATTTTTCTTCTCAGGAGGCGAGAATGTAACGAGTACGAGTCGGGGTATGGAATGATGGTTATAGAGAGAGTTGTTTAGTAGTTCTCAACATTTTTTTAAAATAATATATAAATAATTATGATGAGGATTTATTTGGGTATGTATATTGTCTAGAAGACAATAATTGTTTTTAAACTCACAGTATATATATGTTGTCGTATTTTGCACGACAAATGTAATAATAAAGTTGTAGTTATTTCGTAACCATGTATTTGGCGACCGAGAATGGGTTGGATGGAATGGACCTATTTTGGGGCGTCACGGTTGGTATCGAGCTTAGGATATGATCTCTGGCGGAGATGGGGAATAGAACTAGGGAGAGAGAGAGACGAGTAAATCCTTCGCTAGTGTGTCCTACCTAAGCTTATTTGTTAGTTGGTCGATATATAGGGATATTATGTGATATATTGATTTCCTTAATTAACCCTTATTTTTATGATGATTTGAGAATGTCGATCGAGAATATTAATAAGGAAATGAGACCGTGGATACGTACTGTACTCACCAACGAGGAGAAGCGTCAGCAGTGGTAATGTTCCTCATGTGAACAACACCACGGAGCAGATGATGAACGAGGGGATGTTTAGAAGTTTTTTGCAGTTCATGCAAAATCAGACGAGGGAGACTCGTGTTCAAAATACAGGAGGAAATGATAGCAATTCATGGGTGGTCACAGCCAAGCAGTTCAAAGAGTTGGGACCACCAGAATTTAAGGGAAAGCCTGATCCGATCATGGCGGAAACATGGGTCAAGCAAATTACCAAGATATTCGATGTCTTGGGATGCACGGAGGAACAGAAGATTCCATTCGCCACCTTTATGTTCCGTGGCGATGAAGCGGATCTTGGTGGGAGTGCGTGAAGCATACCCATCCAAAGACTTCGGCATGTCATGGGAGGCGTTTGAAAGCAGTTCAATGACAAGTACTTCCCTAAAAGTATTCGTCTATATGAAGGAAGTGGAGTTTATTAGACCTGGAAGCGAGAATAACATGGCGGTGTCCCAATACTGGCGAAGTTCATGGAGTTATCGAGTTTGCACCTCATTTGGTGGAGAATGAGGAGCGATGACGCGGATGTTTCGAGAGGTTTGAAACCCGGCACGCGTCGGTATCTCATTTCTCATAAATTTTCTCTCTATTAGGATGTTGTTAATGAGGGCTCAATTGTTAGAGCGAGATAATGAGTAACGTTCAACCGAGGGACCATAACTGAGGATCATATCAAGATAGCGGTCATCGGAATAACGATAACCAAATGGAGAAAGAAGAATACGGAAAAAGCGGTAACCACTCTGGTGGTAATCGTGGGCCATAAAAATAGAAGAAGCGAGTCGGGAGGAGATTTTAAAAAGAGGAGATTCAACAATGACAATTGAAGACGCGTCGATTCAAAGTAAAAGAATCGGTTCCAAGGAGGAGAAAGACCATCATCGGTCGTATGTTACAAATGCGGAAAGAGGGACATATCACCAAAGCGCCCATGATTCAAGGTATGCTATAATTATGGAAAGGAAGGACATATCGCTTCGAGATTATACGGTAGTGAAACCAAGTTCAATGAGGATGGTGACTCAAAAGATCGTCCCCGAGAAAAGTCAAAGTCAATCGGTTCTGGAAGAGCGTTTGTCGTGGCCTTCATCAAAATCGAGGAACCCGAAAGTTAGCACAGGTTAGTTAATTATAAATTCTTGCGAAGTTTATACCTTACTAGGTACCTGGTTCTACCCATTCTTTATCTTTCTTGCTTTGCCAACAGCGTTTGAACTTGACTACGGAGAAATTAGACTTTGACTTATTTATGGAGACTCCGTTAGGAGAAACTTTCATTACATCCGTTGTTTAGAAATCTTGCTTGATTCAGGTTGGCACTATCACATTACCTATTAACCTTATTTCTATGGAGATATTTGTTTTTTATGTGATTTTAAGGTTAACTATTCATCATGCCAAAATTGATTGCTTTCGTAAGGTTGTTAGTTTTCATATTCTTAAGCAACCTGTTATTCGAATTCAAGCAACCAAACCATTGAAGTCAAACTCTTTCATATTAAATTATAAAGCCATTTGTTTATTGAAAAATGAATGTCAAGCTTTCTTAGTCCATGTTATGGATTTGAATAAAGACACGTCAAATTTGAATAATATTCTGTTGTTATTGATTTTCTTGACGTATTTTCGAAGAATTTCTTGGCTTACTCCCGAGGCGTGATATTGAATTTGTATCGACATTAAAATCCAGACAAAACCCATTTCTAAAATCTCATATCGAATGGCTCCTATTGAACTTCGAGGAGTTAAAACCCAAGTACAAGAGTTAGTACCGAGCCTCTATGTCGATGACTTCCTTTGTGGAATGCGAAGCCGGACTCTCGTAGGGGACACCATATTCATGCGATAGTAAAGCGATAGGTGTCATTGTAACGTCTTATCCAAGGTTGGGATATGAGTCACGATTGAGAACAACCTAAGTCAAGAATCGAAATACGTAGCTTTCTAGGCTTAGTTGGTTATTATCGAAGATTCATGGAAAGATTTTCTCAAATCGTTATTCCATTAACGCAGCTAACTCGTAGAGATACAAAATTCGAATGGAGCAAGAAATGTGGGAAGAGCTTCGAAGAACTCAAGAGGAGACTCATTTCAGCACATGTTCTGACCATGCCATCTCCGGAAAGCGAACGTGGTAGCTCACGTGTTGAGTAGAAGATCGATATCTGATGCGAGTACGATATTGTAAAAGACTCATTTCGATATAACTTACAAATAATAGAGATGGAGATGAAAACTCTAGGTACCCGTGATGATATACGAGTATAATTGACTTTAATCGATAAAGTTAAAGTCATTCAAGCTACACACCGAGTGATGAATTTGAAGAAGGAGGTGCAAGAAGTTGCTATTTCAAAAGCGAGAATCGGTGAGGTGAGGAAAGCTCAAACCTCGATTTATTAATCCATTTGAAATTCTTGATCGAATAGGGCGTGGCCTATAGACTCGCTTTTACCGCCAAGTATGACGCGTGTTCATAACGCTTTTCACGTATCGATGTTACATAAATATGTGGACGACATGAACCACGTTATTGAGTTAGAATCGAACAAGATAGTAGAAGACTTAACGCATGGGAGGTACCTATCAAGATCTTGGATATGAAGGAGTATGTCCCACGCGTAGAAAGGTCATACCCCAAGTTAAAGTTTTGTGGAGAAACCATGCTATAGAGGAAATGACCTAAGAGTTGGAAACGAAAATGAAAGCAAGGTATCTTCATCTTTTCGAAACACCAGGTACATACGTCAATTTCGAGGACGAAATTTCATGAGGGGAGGTTGTAAGACCCCGAATTTTTTTATAAATAAAATGGAATTTCTTCTATTTATTATTTTGAAATAGTAAGTGGTTATAAAATATTCATTATTGTCGGGGAATATTCGTTTGGTCGTGGAATATTTGTACTGTCGGGGAATATTAAATTTATGACACTGATGTATGTGGGCCCCAACGGAAAAGCGATTGGAGGAAGAAAACGACAAGAATAAGTTGTTTATAAATAATGGTGCGCTTGTTATTCCGATTTACCTTTATTGGACCCGTTGGTTAAAAACACGATGAATCGCGTTGTTGCAAGACAAGAAGGCACTGCAGTATTGCACCAATTATTGATTCTTACGTAAAAGGCACTACTCAATAATGGTTACTGAATTAATTCTTTCAAAGATATTTTATTCTATTGGTTCAATAATTGTTGTGTTGATATTTTATATTCTTTGTTATTTCAATAATTGTCATTACACAAAGATTTTTCTTTATCGAAGCAATAATTCATATTATCTGAATAATATTATTAGATAACATTATTGGCAATGTCTAGAAAGTTACATCTAAGGAGAGGTTTGGTCACCTAATCAAGCGTCAAGAAGGAGAAATTCTTATTGGAAAGCCCCCTTCTTCCTAGGAACTGCCTAGTTGTCAATATTGTGATTTTGTAATATTATTTGTGAATAATTAATTATTGATTCATATGATGAGGAAAATATTGATTTTATGTGGATATAGATGGAGAAAATTTTTATAGTGACAATTGTTGAAAATTAATATTTTATCTTTTTTCGATAAAATAATTCATTTAAATATATTATTTTAATAATATATTAACGATGATACTTTTACGATGAATGTGGGATATATGAGTATATGTGGAGGAGGAGTATTTTTGTTACCAAAATGTTTAAAACATGTTAAACATGTCGGTGGACCCCATTTATTGGTGAAATTTGATTATACGTAAAATCGCCTGTTTGTGGATTTTGGTCAATTTACATTTGGAATTTGGAAAACTTTCTTACGCAAAGTTGTAGAAAATTGAATTTCCTATAAAAACTCATGAGATTCAATTTTCCGATAAAAGGCTATTTATTATGAATTATTGAAGTTAGGAGTTCAAATAATTGATTTTGGAAATTTAAATTATTTTATAAAAGAAAACGTTTTTTTACTTGTTCTAGAAGGGAGCATGTGGGAAATTTGGGAATTGAAATCTAGAATGAGTACGTAGAAGAGATATATATATATATATATATATATATATATTAATATTATATTAAATTTTTTACTTTGGTGTTCTAAGCAATTTCCTATAAATAGGTGCTTAGGTTAGAATTGAAAATCACATCAGAAACTGAAGTTTTCTCTCTCTATATTATCGAGCGTATTCTTGTGAGTATTTTGAGTATACTTTGGGTATTGCTATACGGTACAAGTTCAAGTCATAGCCTATATCCGGTGTTTCAACTAGAAGTACTGTCTTTCGAGGTAAGGGATATTATTTTTTTCGTAATGATATTATTTCTTCAATATCATTATGCTGAAATATTGGTTGGAAATTTTTATCAAATTTGGAACTCTTTCATGTATGGGAGTTACTATTCATGAGTTTATTTATTTACGAGTTACTATTCATGAGTTACTATTCACGAGTTACTATTCATGAGTTACTATTCACGAGTTACTATTATTCACGAGTACTATTCACGAAGCGTGAAGATATTTTTTATGAAATTTCTATCTTTTGGTGTCTGAGTTACTATTCACGTGATATCGGACTATTCACGATATCTGACTATATACTGAATCATTTACATTATTCAATAGAAAAATAAAATTTCTTCTTTTGTCCAAAATATCTATTATGGATACTAGCTTTGATTGTATCCATGTTTTGATCATTCTTAAATTTTACACCACTATGATTATTTTTGAGGTATTTTTGGACGTGGATAAAACAAAGTACGAATCCTTAATCCTTAATCCTTGTCATTTTGTTTCACTGGGTTCATTTCTTTAAAAATATTTTCATCATCCTCGGTCTTAAATGTTGATATTATGGAATATCTTTGGCACGTAGTGCAAAAGATGATTGATTTCGATGAATATCTTTGGCTCAGTAGTGCAAAGATGAATGATTTCGATGAATATCTTTGGTCCGTAGTGCAAAGATGAACAGGTGTTTAGATGAACATGACCAACTGGTGAATGTCCTTGGCCTGTAGTGCAAGGATGAATATATGATTCCAGATATATATTGATTGATATTACAGGGGATAAAAATATTGATGATGGATTTGTTAAATTCATAGATATTTGTAGATTTCATCCTCTACGTAACTCTTCTATGAATTAATATTTTCCGCTGCGAATATTGATTTAAAACTTGTTGTCTATTGTATTCTATTATATTTTTCCCTGTTAAAGACTAACGATAATTTGTTGTATATTATCTTAGTCATAATATTCTTTACTGGCTAGTTGAGCTCACCCTTTTTCTTTTTGTTCCATTTTTCTTCTTAGGAGGCGAAAATGTAGCGAGTACGAGTCGGGGTATGGACTGATGGTTATAGAGAGAGTTGTTTAGTAGTCCTCACCATTTTTGTAAAATAATATATAAATAATTGTGATGAGGATTTATTTGGGTATGTATATTGTCTAGAAGACAATAATTGTTTTTAAACTCACAGTATATATATGTTGTCGTATTTTGCACGACAAATGTAATAATAAAGTTGTAGTTATTTCTGTACCATGTATTTGGCGACTCAGAATGGGTTGGATGGAATGGACCTATTTTGGGGGCGTCACATATTATATATCATGTAAAGAATTATAGTAAAGGTTGCGTAATTGGGATTAGACTCTGATAAATGCAAGATAAGTTTGATATTTATATTATTGTTATTATTATTAGTATTATTCCGCTCATAGAAATGGTATCGTGAAGAACCGAGTTCGGGTTTCAAGTACCTGAGTTTGGGGTCTTTACACTTTTGCCTAACAGAGAGATCGAGTTCGTTGTCGATTTAGCGCCAGGAACTGCTCTGATATCGAAGGCCCCGTACAGGATGGCTCCGGTAGAGATGAAGGAACTGATGGTACAATTGCAAGAACTGCTAGACAAGAAATACATTTAACCGAGTGTATCGTCGTGGGGATCGCTGGTGTTATTCGTGAAGAAGAAGGATGGGTCAATGCGTCTTTGCATTGATTATAGGGAATTAAAAAAAGTCACTATTAAGAATAAATATATGTTGCCAAGAATAGAGGACTTGTTTGATCAATTGAAAGGAGCTAAGTACTTCTCGAAGATAGATTTGAGAAATGGGTATCATCAATTAAAGGTAAGAAAGGAGGTTGTACCTAAGACCTTATTCAGAACTCGGTATGTACATTACGAGTTTCTGGTAATGTCTTTTGGTTTGACCAATGCCCCTACATCATTCATGGATATGATGAATAGGGTGTTTATACCATTCTTAGATAAGTTTGTGGTGGTATTCATCGATGATATTTCGTGTACTCTAAATCTCAAGAGGGACATGTGAAACATTTACGTTTGACGTTGGAGACGCTAAGAAAGGAAAAGTTGTACGTGAAGTTCTCTAAGTGTGAATTTTAGCTAGAACGTGTACATTTTCTTGGGCATGTGATTGCGAAAGATGGGATTTCAGTGGATCCATCAAAGGTCAAGCGGTAATAAATTGGGAACAACCAAGGACACCATCGAGGTTAGGAGTTTCTTGGGGTGATGACTACTATAAACGGTTTATTCGGGACTTTTCCAAGATTTCACTCAGATTAACAAATCGACAAGGAAATCTGTAAAATTTGTTTTGGACGAAAAAAGTGCGAAGAGAGTTTTCAAGAATTGAAAAAGAAGCTTAGTGTGGCCCCTGTGTTGTCATTAGCAGATAATACATGAAATTTTGTGGTGTATAACGATGCATCACATAAAAGACTAGGCTGTGTGCTTATGCAAAACGGTAAAGTCATTGCATATGCATCAAGGAAACTAAAGGACTATGAGAAAGGATACCCAACTCATGATTTAGAGTTGGCTGCGGTGGTGTTTGCATTGAAGATATGGAGACACTATCTCTATGGGGAGAAATGTGAAATATACACGGACCATAAAAGTATGAAGAATATTTTCACACAGAAGGATCTAAACATGCGTCAAAGGAGATGGTTAGAACTGATAAACGATTATGATTGCAAAATCTTTTATCATCCGGGTAAAGCCAATGTGGTTGCCGATGCCTTGAGCAGAAAGGATCAGGAAAAGTTGATGTTGTTAACTAACCAGGAGGAGCTAATTTCAGCAATGGCAAGGCTAGAGTTGGAAATAAAATTTCCAAAAGAATCCGATAAAAGATTGTTCCAGATGGAAGCTAGTCCAACTTTAGTGGACAAAGTGAAGAATTCTCAACTACAAGATGGAGAATGCAGAAAAATCAAGGAAAAAGTTATCGAGGGTAGTGAGGTGAAATACAAGATTGACACCGAGGGATTGCTAAGGTTCGAGGGACGAACTTGGGTTCCAATAGTACCGGATATTGAAGACAAAATCTTGACTGAAGCTCATAACTCAAGATATTCCATTCATCCGGAAATACGAAGATGTATCAAGATTTAAGGCGACATTTTGGTGGCCAAATATGAAAAGAGATGTTGCGAGAATGTGTCGCTGAAATGCTTCGACGTGTCAAAGAGTCAAGGTGAGCATCGAGACCCAACAGATTACTTCAACCGTTGGAGATCCGGAATCAAAATGGGAACATATCACAATGGATTTTGTGGTAGGTCTTCCAACTACTCAGAAAGGATACGATGCGATTTGGGTGATAGTGGACAAACTGATGAAATCAACACACGTTTTTCCAATAAAGATTAGATTCAATCATGATCAGTTAGCAAAGTTGTACGTTAAAGAGATCGTTTTGAGATATGGAGTTCCATTGTCAATTGTGTCAGACAAAGATCCGAGATTCACGTCAAATTTCTAGAAGAGACTACAAGAATGCATGGGAACACAATTAAGATTGAGTATGACATACCATCCTCAAACAGACGGCCAAAGTGAACAAACAATCCAGACGTGGGAAGATATGCTTAGAGCATGCATCATGGATTTCAAAAGGAATTGGGATGATCACTTATCGTTGGCTAAATTTTCCTAAAACAACAGTTACCACGCAAGCATTGGCAAGTCGCCTTACGAAGCATTGTACGACAGGAAGTGCAGAACACCACTGTGTTGCGATGAAGTCGGTGAACGTCAATTGTTAGGACCAGAACTGGTACAACAGACTGTTGAGGTTGTCAAACTCATCAGGGAACTGGTAGCTGCTCAAGATAGACAGAAGAAGTATCTTGTGGGATCACGAATTCAACGTAGGAAATTTTGTTTTCCTAAAAGTTCCACCTTGGAAGGGAAAGATCCATTTTGGTAAGAAAGGAAAGCTAAGCCCAAGGTTTATCGGACCCTTTGAGGTGCTGCGAAGAGTAGGTGAAGTAGCTTACAAGGTAGTTCTACCTCCAGAGTTGGAACATGTTCACAATATTTTTCATGTGTCGGTGTTACGACCGTATAAACCCGACTACAAACATGTGATCAAGTATGAACCGTTACAGTTCGATAAGGACTTGTCTTATGAGGAGGTTCCTATCCAGGTAGTTGACAGGAAATAACAAGTGCTCAGGAATAAAGTGATACCTTCCGTGAAGGTAATATGGATGAACCACAATGCCGAAGAAGCTACGTGGGAACTCGAAGACAAAATGATGAAGAACTATCATGAGTTATTTGTTTAATCTGTGTCTTCGATTCTGGAGACAGAATCTTTGTAAGTAGGGAAGGATGTGACGAATGAATTATTTGAGTTGTGATTCTTGGGACAAAATCTTTGTAAGGAGGGAAGGATGTAACAATCCATAATTTTATTTATAAATTTAAATATTTATTAAATTAAATAAATATTTTAATTGATGTGTTTGTGGTTAAGTTAATATTTGTTGGATTATTTATTAGTTAAATAAATAATTCATTAATAATTGTGGACTAACTTAATTAAGTGTAATATATTAATTAAGTTGATGTTCAGTAAATTTGTGGGTTGAAATTTAATTTAATAGGTTAATTAAATTAAATGAGTGGTTAACTAATTATCATATTATATAATGGTAATTTCTAATTTAATTTAATAATTAAATTAGAGATAGTTAGTAATGATTAATTTAGTTGTTGAATAATTATGTGTTAATTTCATTTAATAATTGAATTAGAGATTTAAAATTTTGTTAAGTAAAATTATAATTTTAAATGATTAATTAAAATATTGGAATTTAATTAATTAGAGGGTGACCATTAAACTATATAGCAAGTGATTTATTAAAATAAATTAGAGAGTTTTAATTCGGTTTTTCCAAACAAGGCTTAAAGATATTACGTCTTTATTTTTTAATTAGTTTTATCCAAACAAAACCTTAAGGCTTTTGAAATTTTAACTAACAAATTATTTTGAAAATTTTTAACTGATAACTTATGTTTAAATTTTGTAACTAATAGAATTTAATTGTACGCATTATGTCTGTCAGTTTTTATTTTCACGCATAAGTGGCTAATGTTATTTGGCTTATACTTAGACTAAGAAGTAGAGAATACAGAGAAGAAGAGAGAGTTTGAGAGAAGAGAGAAATTCTGTGAATCAAGAAGTAAATGGGGGATTATCCAAGCACTTCTTTGTCATCTAACAAGGTTTAATTAAGCAAGTGAAGGTATAATTCTAATTTCCAAAAGCTTTAATTCCTATATATGAAAAGTTTTCTGTGTTCTTGAGTTTCACTATAAAATAAAATTGTTTTCAAACTCTCTGTAATGCAACTGTTGATGAATTTTGGTATATAAATGATTGACTGTGCTTATATGGAATTGTAATGTTATAACTAACATCTAGACAAGGATTTGGTATATTAATTTAGGAAATCACGTTCAAAAAGAAAAGAAATTGATTACAATGAGTGTGTGTATGAATATGGCTTGTTGAAGTCCAAAATTGATAGTTGATTCATGAACTAAATTGTAAATTGATTCTTGAATGTGTTAATTCATTAAGAAACAAAAAGAACACAATTTCAATGAGTTGATTTGGTGAAGTAACGAAGTTTCAGTGATGATTTTTGTTATTTAGTTGTTCTAAATCACTATATATATGATGGGTAATATTTATATGAAGCCTATATCATTTGGGTGTATGTAATTTGCTTCTTAATTGATGAAGTTCGTGAGTTTTGCTTATGAACAGAGTATGAAAACTGTCTGCGGACCAGCGCATCTGCGCTGGTGTCAAAGGCAGAAATGGCGCAGCTGTAACAACCGAGAAAATCAGATTATTTGTAAAATAATTTTATTTTATTAAATAATGAATAAAATTATAATATATATTATTATATTGAGTAAGCAAGATGAAAGTTGTTCTATAACCTAAATGTGTCATAATATCGTAGTATTCTGGCTACATGGTAGAATTTCCAAGACGAAAATAACAGCTTTCTCAGAAATTTTTCAAAAAACACTATTCATCAATTTTTGCTCAGGAATTATTTTTGAACTTCTGAGAAATACGTAACGATAGAATGATAAGGAAGGATGGATTATGTAATAATAATTTAGTTATGACAAACGCAGTTTTTCGCCTGCGTACTAAGTTTGAGAAGGTTAAGGAAAGTAAAGATTGAATAAATGACGATCGTTTAAAAAGCAAGTATTATAAGAAGCAATGAATACGAGTATGATACGAAGTATTGTATAAGTATATATGAAAGATAGTATGATGTATGTGGTGAATGATTATACGAACTTGTATACATAAAGAATACGAGAATTATACATTAAACGCTTTAATCCTATTGCAATGGACTTGTAGGATTTGTGTAGGATTTGGACAAGCCCAAGTGCAAACTTGTTAAGGCCTAGAGATTAGAAATGAAAGCCCAACGACAGGCCCAAAATAATTAAACCTAAAGCCCAAACTAAGAACCGGACCCGTGAATCAAACTGATGGGTAACCGAGTTAGCAAAACCCATAGGGAAACATATGTGGGCCCCATAGGTGAGTCATGGCTGGCCACTTGGTGGCCAAGCAAAGGATAAGAGTTGTGGGGAACAAGAAATGAATAGTATTCAGGTGGGATGGCCTAAAAGATCATTATACCCTCACTTGGAAATCCTATAAATAAGAGAGCTTGGATTGTCATTTGCCTTGTTAATTTTCCACCAACATCTAAACAAATATATTGAGAGAAGTAAGAGTTAGATTTTCCTAACTCAAGAAGAAGAAAGAAAGCTTGATCATCAAAGGTAATAAACCTTCAAACTATTAATCTTCATCTCTTCATTGTTAGTGTGATAGAGAAGTGATTATTGGAGGAGCATGTTTGATAAGGAGTAACAAGGATGGCTATTAGTGGACTTAAACCTTAATAAGCCATGTTGCAAGTGAATCATAATCATAGAAGTTATGAACTAATGAAGAACATATAAAGAATTGTCATTTTGTTGTTGATAGACAAGTTTAAAACCATCGTGTATAGGATTAGATAAAATTGTTTGGTTAGGTTGATAGATATATGGAATAAATCCATTTTGAACGGTGTAAAAAACTCAAGTAACGAAGTCATAACAAAATTTACGAGATTAGACGATAATCGTCAAAATTGTGAAATTCTCGGAATGAAAGTCAAAAGTCACCATTTAACTAAGAAGCTTTGGTTTTCGATGGAGAATAGTCTAAGTTCATATTTTAGAGTTGCGAACTCAAAAATGGTCAAATTCTGACTTAGAACGAAGAAACGAGCTTTGAATGTTCACGAACGTTTAACGAACGCTCAATAAAGAACTTAATCAGTGAATTCTGGGTTAACGAATTTGAAAATGTAAGATTTTCTAACGGAATCGTAGTACACGTGATATGTGAGCTAACGGCTTTTGAACGAGCCAATTCCGACTTATAATGAGTAAGTTATGAGGCCGTAAATATTGCAGAAGAACAAAACTAAGAAATTCTCTAAGGCTCAGGGCCGGAGCCGTAGCGCCGCCCAAGGTATTAACCTTGGCGCCGCAGCGCCAGACCGAGACCCTCACCAACTGTAAAGTGGCAGCGCGGCCTTAGTATAGTACTTTGGCGCCATGGCGCCGAGCCTGAGATCTAGGTACTGTGAACTCACGTCGCAGCACGAGCCTTGTAAGGGAAGCTGGCGCCACAGCGCCAACACTAGAAAAACAAACAATTATAAATGGAAATGAATGTAATGCATGTGAAAGTTGATTAAAGATAAATTATAACTTTAATTAACTTAAAGTAAACTCATTAAAGATGATAATAACCGTAAGGATTACAACTAAAGGTTGTCTAAAGTTACAAAAATGTAAACATAAAGTAATATGATAAACCGTAACGAATGATAACCAATCTAATGAATGATTAGATTGAGAAGAAGGGTAACATAAATTAATGACCATACTTGATTGTTTATGACCTAATGTGTCATGTTATGTGCTTTTGTATTGTAGAATTCTAAAAGACTCAAAAGAAAAGTGTATTAACTGTAGAAGATTGAAGGCAAGTATTCTAAACTCTTGTCTAAGTTCTTTCTGGACAAGATTTGTAATTCATGTATCTTACGCATGAATTAATGTATACTGAAGTTGAAGCCAATTCCTTCGGCTAGACTTAATGTGTTTTGTGGATTTCTTTATAAATCTATCAAAATATTGTCAATGTTACTATCTTTTGCCAAACTGTTTTGGTATTGATTTCAAAGAAAGACTAAGTATGAATAAACAAATGTTTTGTCATCAAACGACAGGCACGTGAGGTTGTCAAAACTTAAACGTAGATATGTTTAAATAAGTAGTGTTGTACAACATAGAGTACTATAGGCTGATCACTTAGACGTGCTCGTAAGATATACCGAACTTACGGACATGGTGCCGGATTTTCCTTTTCAAAGAAAGAATGAAGTGCTTAAGGTCTTAGACCCAAATTTATGTTTAACGAATGTTGTTCGTTGTGAAACGTTTTAAAAAAAAGAGAAGTGCTATTTTGAATTATCTATATTACTTCATAACTAATGATTCAGTTATAGAAGATATACGATTCATATGATTCAAACCTATTGCTTAAATAAAACTGTTATACTTGCTGAGCTAGTTATGTTCACTCTTGATTGAACCATATGAATACAGCTAAGACCGAACGGACTGAAGAACCTAGTAAAGAGAAAGGGAAGGCTAAGGTGAACCAATAAGTTGCCTTTATAATAGTATAGTATGAATGTTGTAATTATTTGATATTATGACAAAGAACACATGTAATAGTTACAAAGAACCTGGGAATGGTAATATTGTTTTGGAATATATAAAAGAAATATTCACTCTTTTGAGGTATTTCAATTGAATGTATGTGTGCACTGTAGCACTGTGTAGCACCATCTGTCGGGTTGGAAGATACCCGGATTTGGGGCTTCACACAACAATGCTACCGGTTCTAGAGCTATAAACCACAAGCAATTGCGCTTCTAGCCGTAATAAACGATGGCGATGATGCCTCGTTGATTCATGTGATCTTTAAAATCCCATATAACCTAGTTTAATGATAATGATAGTGTGTTGAGCATGTAATAAAGATGTTATAACAGATTTGTAACATGTATTTGATAATTCCAAAGTTGTAAAATTAGTAAGTTGTGAAAACTTTATGTTATGATTTATTAAAATCTAGAGTTGGTGATTAAGTGTTGTAATGCTAAGACTTGTGATTTCTGAATTGTGTATGGTGTTAGTGATTGGAAATTGTACTAAAATAACAAGTTCAACTAAAATGGGATTTAACTTCTAAGGTTAATGTTGGTATACCTAATAGACGTTGTGATTCTAATAATATGTGTAGGTGAACGTGAGTTGTAATTTAATAGCTTACGCACGAAACAAGTTTCTGAACTCTAATCTCTAATTGAGTTGTCCTATCTCACCTACTTTACGCAAGTTTCTGATCCTTACTTTTATATTGAGAAAGTTCCTAATCCTACTTATATAACTTTGTTATATTTATGCAAGCTCTTTACTTTAACTCTTACTTTGAGAAGGTTTCCTATCTTTAAAATTGTTTCTTATTATGCAAACATATAAATTCCATTATTCTTATGATGAACAAGTTTTGTTTCTCAACTTGATGTCCATTATGCATCTTCAATAACTCAATTTTTTTATTAGACAAGATAATAGCCTTAAGCTTAATATTGTTCAAGCAAGGTTTATTATAATATTCAATGTTTATGCTTTCTAGTTTATTTCTAAGCATGACTTCTATATATAATGTTGATTCACCTATGATTCATGACTATTCCATATCATGTTGTTATCAAACTTTTGAAATGATATTGAATTTTATTTATTCAACTAATCCTTAGTTGATGATGGTTAAACCCTAAATTATCCTTGAAGCTTATCCAAACCGAACTTTCTTTGGTGCGGACTTATACTCTAAAACTGAGAAGAAAAACCCTATTATATGGGATTATTTACGCGAAGTGTTTAGATCTTTGTGCATAATACATGATACGAAGGGCTGATCACCATAAGTATGGGGAGTCCCTATAGTTTTATGATTGTTTAGGTTTAAGTTGAAAGATTACTTATAAACTTGGACACAGTTCATGGTCTTGTGACCCTAAGATAAATTTCATATTTTGATTTCCGTTCTTGATTATCATTGATAGAGAGTATTATTCAGTTCTGTTGAGCCTATTTATTGGCAGTTATTATGTTGTTATTATTCATTGTCATTTCAAGTGAGCATTTGTTTTGCTAACTCTTGCATATATAATCATTGCAACTAAAGTTGAGAAGGTTGATGGACCTACCACTAGCAAAGGGAAAGAAAAAATGAACAAGTGTTGAAGACTTGTAATTTGTTGACTTTTATGATGTCAGATTTCATTTGAACTATTGTGATGTAATTTATTTACTTTTTCGAATTTCATGAATGTTTAAGTTTAGATAACCTGGGAGATTTTATTGGATTTAATGATGTAACCCTTTAATGGAAAGTTTTATTGTTTAAATTTTATTATGTTGGGTAGTTAGAAATGTATGATTAGAACGTTGATAGGTATAATTTTATTTTATATATTTTGATGATAACAATTATATTGTAATTAATTAAATATGTAATTGTTTAATTATTTTATTTAAACTATTTTCTTATTTTACTTGAATTATTTTTATTAACCTTGATAATTTAAATGTCAAGTATTAAATAAATTGATGCATATATTTAATTAATATAAGGAGATCCTATTTCTTTTTCAAAACCAAAGTTGGGCAAAAAATGTTTTATTTCATGCATATATCATACAAACTTATTAATATATATACCATATATATATATATATATATATATATAATCGTGTATGTATAACACACACACACACACACACACATATATATATATATATATATATATATATATATATATATATTAAAGTCATGCATGCATGCGTATTAAATGAGCAAGTATGTGTAAGTGTGTTGGCAAGTTTTTATGTCACTTATTTTGGGACTAACCACGTGAATGTGCTGGCAGTCTGTTAGCTTCAAAATATGTGGTCAAATGGTTCAATAAATGCTAAGTTATTTGATTTTGGCCCAGGCAGAAATGAGAGTACTTACGTAAAAATAATTTCTCATCTAGACCGTTCAATTCAAAAATTAATCATCTAAACCGTGCATTCAAAATCAGATTTTCAAAATTATATTTTTGCCCCCGACTTCAAAAATTTATAAATAAGGAGTATTTCATTCATTTGGTTTTTACCAACTAAATGAAAAGAAACGCATACTCTCCTTGCCTACATTCTATCTAAAAGCTTTACATCTCTTCTTACAAAAATCCTGATTATTTTAGAAGGGAAAATTGATCCAAGTATTGAGATAAGTTTAATTTTTGTTGAATAATTTATTACTTGTATTATATCTATAGATATACGAATATACATTGTTATACACAATTTTATATATCTATATTTCATCTATTTGTCAAATAAAATGATACTTGGGCACCGCATGATAGGTCCCAATCAGTACAAGCACAACAAACACAAAGAAAGTATTCTCTTTGGGTGAGAATGAACCACAAATTCATTAACTTCTGATGCCTATTTCCATTCTTCTTTCCAAAGTTATACATCAAAGAAACAACTAAAATGAAGTTAATGGTGTAAAGTTCATAGGAGACTCATTCACCCACTACCCATGAATTGCAATCGTCTTTAATAAGCGCCTAAAATAAAAGTAAACCAAAGAAATATTAAACCAAAGAAATACAATAAAAGGAAATGATGTCAAGTAGGATAAATGGGCTTTGTCTTACGAACATGGACATCGGTCCATATAGCGTGAGTCGGGCCTCGGTCCGACGGGATCTTCTAGGCTTATCATTGCCCACCCATGAAGAGGATGCTTGTCCTCAAGCATCGGATGAGAAACCGGTGGCAAAGAGTATCCGTGGACTCGTGTGGCTTCTTCGTGGGGTAGATGCTTCCAATGCACCAAGCTTTCTTCCATGAAGGTATCGCCACGCTTAATCCATCGTATCAAGTATCTCGTTGAGGTTCGAGGTTATGACGCCATTATCCGCCGGTGGAGGTAAGTCAGTGAAGTTCAAATTTGGAGTGCCATTGTATGGTTTCAAAGAAAGAGACATGGAACACAGGGGTGAATTCGAGTATGTGAGGTGGCAATTGTAGGCGGTATGCTCATTGCTCCAATTTTCTCCAAAATAGGATAGGGTCCATAGTAGCGAATTTGGATAATTTTTGATGAGCCCGTTTGAAGACCTGCTTTTTCTTGACGATATGGATGGAGCTTTAATAGGACTTGATCACCAACTTCAAACCGGATATCTCTGCGCTTGAGAGTCGGCTTGTTGCTTCATTAGGTTCATGGAAATCTCTAAATTTGTCTTGAGTTGGTGGAGTGTATGACTCGTCACGATCTTGAGGAGCGTTTGATCCTTTGCATGAAGCGGGAAAGGCCTCGGGAAAGTTGGGATAAGTGGTGGAAGGAGGCCATAAAGAGCTTGGTAAGGTGTCATTTTGTTGGTATTGTACCAATACTACGCCCAAGCGAGATAAGTAATCCATTTGCGCGACCATTGGTGAACGAAGCGGTATGTAAATATTGTTCAACACAACGGTTAACAACTTGAGTTTGGCCGCCTATTTGTGGATGGTAAGTTTGAGGCGAGCATGAGTTTGGAGCCGGATAGTTTGAAGAATTCGTGCCAAAATTTCATGATGAAGATTGGGTTGCGATCACCGATGATGGAGCGTGGCATTCCATGGAGTTTGACAACTCCCTCAATAAAGTTTTCGCAACAACTTTGGCCGTAAATGGGTGAATTAAGGGAATAAAGTGGGCAAACTTATCGAGCCTATCGATGACCACCGGTGTGTCTTTGCCATGAGAAGTAGGTGCCCTTCAATGAAGTCGAGAGTGATGTCCTCCCAAACCTGTGCGAGGAATTGGTAAGGGCTATAATAATCCATTGGTGCCTTGGTCTCTGGTTTAATGCGTTCACATACCTCACATTTCGGACATACTCTTGAAGCGACTTTATGCATCTTTGGCCAATAAAATTGTTGTCGCAATCTTCTATAAGTTGAAGGATCCCCGAGTGCCCTCCAACTTCGTAATCGTGAACTTCATACAACAATTTAGCCCTTAAAGAGTGATCACAGGTACCACAACCTTCCCTTTGTAAAGCAAAAAACCATCACGCCAAGTCAAGTTTCCATGAGGAGGATCACCCGCCTTTTTTTCCCAAAAAAGCGCATATAGGAATCTGATTTAGAGGCCTCGCGGATCTGCTTCCAAATATCCACGTCTGAAAAGTGAAGAGCAGCCAATAATGGGCTGTCGTTCCGCCTAGATAAAGCATCTGCTGCAGAGTTGTCACAACCCGGTTGGAAGATGATTTCATAATCGTACCCCAGTAATTTGGCCACCCATTTTTGCTGCTCCAGAGTTGACACACGTTGATCTAAGAAAAATTTGAGGCTTCGTTAATCGATTTTGATGTAGATTTTGCAGCCAAGTAAATATGGTCTCCACAATCGTATTGCTTCCACGATGGCTAGCATTTCCTTTGCATAGATTGACCAAGTTTGCATAGTGATTCCCAAGGCTCCACTTATATAGGCAATTGGTCTATTTTGTTGAGTTAGAACAGCGCCAATTCCGTTCCCCGATGCATCCATTTCGATGGTGAAAGGTTCAGTAAAGTTTGGCATGACTAGTGTGGGGTGGATGTCATGGCTTGTTTCGAGCTAAAAAAAGTCGCCCGCTTCTTCATTCCATTGAAACTTCCCTTTTTGAGGAGGTTAGTTAATGGTCGAGCTATTAATCCATACCCTTGAACAAACTTGCGGTGAGTATTTGGTGAGGCCTAAGAATCCACGAGAGCTCGGTAATGTTGGAGGGTCTTGGCAAGCAACCATTGCTTCAATTTTCTTTTCATCAACTTTGGACGCCACGATGTGTAATTATGTGGCCCAAATACTCTAGCTCTTGTTTGCCAAATGCACATTTGCTCATCTTGACATAGAATTGGTGTTCTTTGAAGGATGGCTAATGTAAGTTGGACATGCTCCAAGTCTTTGCTCCCCATGTCGGGTTTGTAAATTAAAATGTCATCAAAAAAACACCAAGATGAACTTCCGCAAATACGGTTGAAAAATCGAGTTCATTATTTCTTGGAAGGTAGATAGTGCGTTGATAGCCCAAATGGCATAACCAAGTACCCATAGTGGCCATTGTGAGTGCGAAAGCGATTTTAGGAATATCAGGGGCTTAACTCAGTATTTGGTTGTATCTCGCCTTAAGATCCGACTTAGTTAAAATGCAAACTCCGTGTAACTCATCAAGCATATCATCTCATTGTTGGAATTGGGAAACGATCCTTTACTATTGGCGGCGTTTAATGCTCGGTAAATACGTGAGAATCACCATGTGCCATCTTTTTCTTCACTAGCGATCTTGGAGAAGAAAAGGGTTGGTGCTTGGTCGAATCAACCGCATTGAGCATGTCTTGAACCCGATTTTTAATCTCAATTTTTGGAAATATATTGCATCTATATGGCCTCACATTAATAGCCGGTTCCGTCTTTGAGTGGTATTTTGTGATCAATTCACAGCGTCTTGGTGGTGGTCGGGTAGCGCAAAGAAAGACATCTGAATATTCCTCCAAGAATACTCGCATATCTCGATGAGAGTTCCTCATTGTTCTCTTTGTCCTTCGTTTGAAAATATAAAGCAAACACTGACTTGTCATTGTCGAAAGTCCTTAGTGAAGCCTCGCAATGTAGTGTCTTGGATTGGTGGAATTTCAATCCCTCGGAGTTTCTTAGGTTATTGCTCCGAGATGAAGTCCATGGTTCATTGTTTCCAATCACAAACCATCGAACCCAACGTCTCTAACCATTGAATGCCTAGCACCATATCCAAACCATTTAAGGCACGTAAAAGAAGTCGAGGTGGAACTCATTACCATGTAAATTAACCATGAGTTTTCATATTTCCCTTTACAAGATAATCTTTCCCCATTGGCAACTCCTCTGACGAAGAACGGTGTTGTGGGCTTCACGAAAGCAAACGAAGGCGTTTATTTACTCGATCACCGATGAAATTATGAGTGGATCCACTATCGATTAAGGCAACCACCTCATGCGCTCCAATAATTGCCTTAATTAGCATTGTTCTCGATGACAGATCCATCCGGTTAGTGCATGTAGAGTGATCTCGGGCTCCTTTGCGTTGTCATCTTCCTCAATCTCGGATATTTCCCTTGTCGTGTTTACCCTCCTATTTCTCTCTGGTGTTTCCTCTTCTCAGATATCTGACCCTCTAGGAACATCAATCTGTGGTGCTTGACACTTGTGTCTGGGGTGAACCTTTCATTACATTGAAACATAATCCTTGAGCTCTACATTTCGCATCTCATCCCATGATGACCTTTTAATTGCCACTTGTGTGGAACCCTTGGGAGGATTGGTGTTACTTACGAGGTGAATGAAGCTCGTAAGGCACTGGCCGTGTCTGAATCGCCTCTGTCTCGCAAGTCGATCGTCCTCATTTTTTTTTTCCAAGCTAATTGCCTCTTTCACAGATTGAGGCTTCAACATTCGTATTCCATCACCACCACCGGTTGCAAGCCTCCCATGAACGCATTCCATGAGAGCCTTTTGGGTCCATCCCGAACTCGATTCCCAAGCCGTTCAAATTCCCATTGATAGTCTCGCAATGTTCCCGTCTGTCTCACTCGGGATAGCGCTTCGTTGAAGTCTTGTAATCGGGGGTCCAAATCGAGCCCTTACTTCATCTTGAAGGCTCCCACGAAATACTCCCCGTCCTTCAATGAATGCTTTTGAAACCATCGCCACCATTGATTCGCCTCGCCTTGAGGTGGAATGAAGCTAAGACGCACCTTTTGATCGGTGGCTATCTCTTGAAACTCAAATCTTTGGTCCACACGATTGAGCCATTTCGAGTCGAGTCATCTCTAGAAAATCTTGGGAATTCCAACTTTGCAATCTTGGAAGAAAATGGTAGGATGTTTTCACGGCGGTATCTCGGTTGGTTCGGATTGGGATCCTTCATGCCGATAATTATTATGGCTAGGTAATCCTCCGCTTGAGAGGAATGCTTGATTGTTTTGCAATAGTTTCTTCTAGTCGTTGGATCTTGTCGGTGATTCCCACCTCCATTATTTGCATTCCTCCTTGAACTCCTCCAAGCCCTCCTCTACAAGCTCGATCCGTTCCTTGTTTGTCGTCATGAACTTAGCTCGATACCAATGATAGGTCCCAATCGAGACAAGCACAACAAACACAAAGAAAGTATTCTCTTTGGGTGAGAATGAACCACAAATTCATTAACCGATGCCTATTTCCATTCTTCTTTCCAAAGTTATACATCAAAGAAACAATCGAAATGAAGCTAATGGTGTCCGAGTCATGTAGGAGACTCATTCACCCACTACCCATGAATTGCAATCGTGCTAATAAGCGCCCTAAAACAAAAGTAAACCAAACAAATATTAAACCAGTAAATACAATAAAAGGAAATGATGCTGAAGTAGGATAAATGGGCCTTGGCTTCTGAACATGGACATCAGTCCATATAGCGTGAGTTGGGCCTCGGGGTCCGATAGGATCTTCTGGGCTTATCACCGCAAGGCTACGGAGATACACCTCTACGGAGAGGAATTTGAACCGTACGATTCCTTATAGTCTTTAGTAACCTTTTATCGACATTATTTATATAAATATCGTAAAATAGATATGACACTTAATAGCTCAAAACGACACTGAGATATTTCTCTAAAAAGAGGAGTCATCCGAACTGGATTTGAGAATCGTAGTGATCTATTAAAAATATTTATATAAATATCAATTGTGAAAATTATAAATTTTGTCGTACTTAGACGCCGCAAGGCTACAGAGATACACCTCTACAAAGAGGAATTCGAACCGTACGATTCCTTATAGTACTAAGTGACATTATCTATAAAAGTTCACATAATAGATAAAATATTCTTATATACTATTTGAGTTAAACAATAATATTTGTTTTATCAGTTTATGCTTAACTGACTTAAATATTACACTTGATAAATATTATTTGAATTGATTTACTCTTTTTATACAAGTATCAATACATAAAAATCTTTTATATAATACTTGTTAAAGATTATCTGAAAAATAATTTTATATAATCCATAGAAAAACACTCTTTATTTTAAAGAGTTAATAATTCTTTATAAATTGCATTTAACATATATATATGCTTAAACCGAAGCATTGTTAAGCTAAAGCTAAAATTAACTTATCTGCTTATTTAAGAAACATCTTTCAAAAACATAAAAGTTACTTGAACTTTTATAACTGTTCATATCTTATATATTTGCTTAAACAAAAGCATCATTTGATCTAAACATAAATCTCTATCCTCTTTCAAAGAAGCATATCTTTAAATATAAAAGTCTTTGAACTTATATATATATATATATATATATATATATATATATATATTTGTTCTCAAATTAATATCTGCTTATTTGAGAAGCATCCATCTGTACTAAATTCGTATCTGCTTAATTGAGAAACACATTGTTGTAAATTTATTTGTAAAAAGAGAATAGGTTAGAGTTAGTTTATTTTATGTACCTATGAGAAAGACGAGTAATTCTTCGACCAAGACCAGAGTCTTAGAGAGGTCAGCGAGAAGTTGGGTCTCTAGTGTACTTGTGAGGAAAGGAAGAAGCTATTATTTCAAGACCAGGTCATAGAATAGTACTAAACTCAAAATGTGGTACAACTAGACTTTAGGAGGAAGCAGGGAGCTTGTCGTCTAAGATAGAATAGTTGAAACAGTTGGAAGTTTGTCTATAAAACTTTGTAAAGGCTTCTCCGCCTGTTGAAGGAGTTTTTATTACTAATAATAATAGGATCTCAAGTTCCAAGTAGGGACTTGAGACTGGATGTAGCAACATACCAAGGGGTGTATGTTGTGAACAAGATAAATTTATGTGCATTGTGTGATTGGATTTTTATTATCTTGCATGCTAATATCTAAAACTGCAAATTGATTATTAAAATTCAAAAAGGCCTAATATAATTTTTTAACCTGTAATAATCTATTCAACCCCCCTTCTAGATTATTATTGAACTTTCAATTGGTATCGAAGCGGTGCTCTTTAACTTGCTTGTTGAGAATATACAGGCATACCTAAGAGTAGATCCATGGTCTACAATGCTACTGGTTGCAGAGAATGACTGTCAATGTCTAGACCTCCACTATTTGATGGAACCAAGTTTTCCACCTGGAAAAAAAAGATTCAAAATATATGTCAAATCCCAAGGAATCAAAATTTGGTGTGCCATTACCAAAATCCAAGAAGAAAATATTGTCGAAAAGACATATATGAATTCACCATTGAAGAAGAAGAAACTATGAATATTGCATCCCGAGTTAAACAAGTGCTAACTAGTGCTTTGATTGAAAAAGAATACAAAAGAGTTAGCAACTGCAAAAATGCAAAAGAAATTTGGAAAAAAATGAGTGTAACCTATGGAGGTACAAATCATATCAAAGAAACTAGAAAAGATGCTCTAATCCAAGAGTATGAAAGCTTCCAGCTTAAAGAAGGAGAAAAGAACATTGATATGGAAACATGATTTTCCAGAATCATTGATGAGCTAGAGCAACTGGGAAACGCATACACTACAAATGAGAAAAAATAGAAGAATTCTCAAAGCTCTTCTATCCATCTGGAAAATGAAGGTCACATCAATCAAAGAAATGCAAGATCTAACCACATATCCTACAGATAAGCTCATTGGAAATCTTTGTGCCCACGAAGTCGACATGCTCGTCGAAAAAGTCGAATCAGACACAGATCTCAAAAAGAAAGGAATCACCTTCAAAGCCCTCCTGGTGGATCAAGAAAGTTATGATGAAGAACTAAATGAAGAACTCCCAAGTCTAGACAACAATAAAGTTGCTCTACTATCCAGACAACTCGATCAGGAGAGTAATTCAAAGCAAGGCAAGAAAATATGGCAAAGGCTTTATGAAGACAAACAACAACTTCAATAACTTCAAAAGCAAACAAACTTTCAAGCCAAAGACGCAAGGAGGAAATTTCAAAGCCATTAACAACTTCAGAAGTACCAACTCAAATGAAAATTCAAACACATGCTTTGAATGCAAGCAGCCTGGACACATCAAAAAGGATTGTCCAAAACTGGCCAACAACAAAGTTCTTGTAGCTGAGGAAGGATGGGATCTAAGTGACGAGGAAGAAACTACTGAACAAACCGAAGAAATTGCAAATCTATGTTTAATGGCAGCCAATGACTCATCACCAATATATGAGGTAAACTTTGAACACCAATTGCGTAGCACCTCATTTTCTGTATACACATTGGAAAATATAAATGAAGAACACTATGAATTACAAGAGGCTGACAGTCATTTATATGAAAATAATGAATTATTAAAAGAAGAGTTAGAAAGATTAAGAAAAATAAATAAAAGTCTTGAAATTGAAAATGCTAACTTAATTATCACCAATGAAGGTTTAAATTAAATAAACTTAAAAAATGAAGCAGAATTATAACAATTTAAGATAATAAATAGGAATCTTGAAATAGAAAACTCTTCACTTATTATCTCAATTGAAAATCTTGAAATTGAAAATTCAACACTTGTTGTAATCAAGGAAGATAATCAAGTATAAGATCAAACGATAATTGAAGATATCAGAAATAAGAATTCACTTTTTAAATTAGAAATAGAAAAACATAATTCCATAATTGAAAACTTAACTAAAGAACGTGAAAATTTAAATACTATAATTTAAAATTTTAAAAAAGGAAAAGAAAATCTTGATGTCATGTTAAATCAACAAAAATGTATCTTTAATAAAGAAGGCTTAGGATATACGGGAGAAATAAGTAAATCAAAAGATAAAGGACTATATCATGTTAAAATCAAAGAAAAAGAAAGTTATATATCTCCCTTCACTAAATGTTCCTATTGTAACAGAAATGGTCATTCCTTTTATATGTGCAATGCTAGAAATAGAAACCGTAAAGGAAAAATGATTTGGGTTCCCAAAGGAACATAAACTGCACCAACTATCACAAGAACAGAATTTCATAAACATCATTATCATACTTCTCATAATCCATTTACTCATAGAATGCTTTTTTCTACTAAAATTGATTATCCCTTGCCACGTTTTGTAAAGGAAACTTCAAAGGCTTCTTATACAAAATGGAAAACTCACCCTAAGGACCCTTCCTATTAAAGGGTATCAACCTATAAAATTAGTACATATATTGCAGGAATATCTTGCAGCTGATCTGAATAAAAGCAAATGGTATCTTGATAGTGGCTGCTCAAGACACATGACTGGCGACCAAGTCAAAATTGAAAAATTTGCAAGCTACAGACTTTGGTGAGGTAACTTTCGGAGATAACAATAAAGGTAAAATAATTGGAGTTGGATGTGTTGGTAATAACCACATAACCATTTCCAATGTTCAGTTAGTCATTGGACTCAGGTATAATCTTCTATCTATCAGTCAACTTTGTATTAGTGGTTTTAAAATATCCTTTAGTACACATAATTGCTCTATCAAACTGGTAAATTGATTTTAGTTTGTCCTAGATATCATAATGTGTATACTTGTGACTTAGATGCATACTCCCATTTAGATAACATTTGTCTTATATCTGCAAATGAGGATCCTTGGCAATGGCATCGCAGACTATGACACATCAACATGAAACTTATAAATAATATTTCATCTGAAGAACATGTTTGTGGTCTTCCTAAATTAAAATTCTTTAAAGATTGCATTTGTGAAGCCTGCGAATTAGGAAAACAAATTCATGCATCACATAAACCTAAATTTATTGTGTTAACCTCTCAACCCTTAGAATTGTTACACGTGGACCTTGTTGGACCTATCCCTAAACATAACATGGGTGGTGCTGTATACATTCTAGTTTTGGTTGATGATTATTCACGATTTACATGGGCTAATTTTCTGAAATTTAAAAATGAGGCTATAAATTCTTTTTCTACCCTGTGTAAAAAGATTCAAAATTAACATAGGAGTTCTATTGTCTATATTCGATCTGATCATGGAAAAGAATTTGACAATTCTGTGTTAGTTCCCAGTAGGCACAGTAGATCTAGAAAGGGGGTTGAATATATCCTTTTTAATTTCAAATACTTTTCTAGTTTATTTTGTATTGCTCATAATTTAGTATATGACAAACATGAGAATCTTTTCAAGCACAGCGGAATAAGTAAAAGATCCCCTTCATTGATATATTCATAATCAAACATACATTGTTCGTAGAGTTAGTTCAGTTGTAAGCAGTTAAAACAAACATAGCAATTATAGCAGTTATAGTACATAATGTAAATGACATAATATAAAAGACACAATGGGTTTTAAGTGGTTCAGAGACTCAAGCTCCTAATCCACTCTTCTGCTTTCAACTAACAGGATTTCTACTAAGGAAGGGCAGCACCCTGAATCACTAAGATTCCTTCAAGGCCAGTAGCCTTGGGACTTCAGTTCACTAAGAACTCTTCAAGGCCAGAAGCCTTGGAACTCCTCTAGTTCCCTAGGAACTCTTCAAGCCCAGCAGGCTTGGAACTTCATTTAGTCCCTCCGAACAAGGACCCCTCAGGCCCTGGCTTCTTGTTGAGTTGTTTGTTTGTTTGTTGGAGTTGGTGCTGAGCTGCTAAGATGTCTTCATGCTCTGAACATCTTCTATACTTAGCAGCTTTGTGTGATCACCCTTGAAGTGCAGTTGAGTGTTGAATGATGCTCAGCTTCTTCAGTTACTCAACCACTTCAGATGATCCCTTGATGACTGCCTTGAAGATCATTCCTCTTGATATATGATGACTACACATGATGGGTTTCTAAGATAACTGAAAGCTCTTCTGCTAGGTACTTAGAAACTTTCTCATGCTTGCCACCATGATGATGTTTGTGATCTTCCTTCTTGATACTTGATGTCTTCTCATGATGGACTTGCTAAGATGACTGTGAGCTCTTCTTTATGGTACTTAGAGGCTTCCTATGATGGACACCAAGATGACATGATGCTTTCTCTTGGCAGTTCAGAACACTCTTCAAGTAGTAGAACTCTCACTTCTACTTCTTTCTTTGTTTGACTCTAAGTGTTCTTGGTGGATCATAGAGTGAGCCTTCGGACTCACTATCTTACATGGTTTAGAACAGTCCACCGTTACTCCAAACTCGGCAACTCTAGCAACCTTCGATCTTTGAACCTCTAGCAGATTTATACTCCTTCCCAATCCTTCCGTTGGAAAGTAGCCGTTGAAAGCTATTCAAATGTCTTCACAGATCTCGAGTTGACAAAGGTAGACTGCTGATGTAACAAGTCATACTTTCTCTGACATTGCAGTCTACTATTTCACCTACCCATCAGAGATGTCAATTTAATGTCTTGGGCAAGTCGAAGACTTTATTTCATCCTTCTGATTTCTAGATCAGAGGTTGTCCTTTTACATCGATGCTCTCAATAAGCTTTTGTCCGAATATTACTCTTCAGATTGAACCGTTGCCAATGCTTCAGTCTTCAGCTATTCGAACTCTACGATTCTGATGCATGTCTTCAAGGACCTGATCGTAGTGTTATGTTGACTACGATTTTGAAGAGTGTTAATTGGATCTTCAATGTAGAACACCTCTTCCTTCTTTTGTGCAGTGCTTCAAAGCTTCTGTTTGCTTCGACTGTTCTCAGATGCTGATGACTTGACTCTTTGCTCCGGTCCCTTCTGAATATCAAGACACTTTAGATTTGTGGTGCGTCCAGCTCGCTTTCTCCTTATGATCTCCCGTTCACTTATCATCAATGGACTGACCCAATGCTTAACCACTTTAGCCTTGTTCTTTAGAAGCTGACCAGTATCTCTGTGTGTACTCCATCAGTTATTTCTTTGTTTGGAAAACACTACGATCTTGGATACTTCCAAGATCATTGTCATCTTATCACATGACAATTTCATCGCGACTTTCGACTTTTCTTTAGTCGATTCATGAAGTCTTCTTCTGATCAACTTGTGGAAGAATTCATCTTGAATGGCTTCTTCAACTCAATCTTGATGCTGATTAGGTTGATGTTTAGATCTTCTGTTAGCATACATGCCATTCATTGAGTGCTCTCTAGTTCCCTTCAGGTGGGATGTATCTTTGTAGTGCCAACCAGAGGCTTTGTTCCTTTGGATATTCTGGGAGTTCTCATTTGTTGAGAATCGTATTTGCTCTCACGATTCTACCTTGGCATTGTGAATAATCTGTTGAGGTCGTAGTTACGCACTCTACGATTGACTTCTGTCGTGAGATACTACGACTCCTAGATCAGATCTTGACACTCTACGATTTCTATCTTGCTCGACTGGTCGTAGTTCTCATCTGGTCTTGCTCGACTACGATCTCTGGATGTAATCAATAGACTCTACGACTCAGAGTGTAGTCTACGATCCTTGACTTGGCTTTGGCATCAGTAGACTCTACGACTCCGAGTATAGTCTACGTTTCTGACTTGGCTTCGGCAGATGTTCGTTCGGCTCGTAGGCAGGTTGTCTTTATGATTCTGAACATGACTTCCTCAGTAGACTTCGGTCCTGAGGAAGTTCTACTCGACACACTAAGATCCTTCATCGTTTCTCCTGAAAGTCTACGAACTCTGAGATCTACTATCTTGCAGACTACGATTCTGCCTCGACAGCTCTCGAGTTTTCCTTGACTCTCCTGACAGACCCCAATTTTTGGTGCAGTGCTCGATGATCAGACAAGCCTATCTATTACATCATAAGATCAACCTAACATGCTTGATCTTTCTACTTTTATAGTCCTTGTACATCATTTCTTTTTAAGGACTTTACAAAGCTATTTTGCTTATGTAGGATCAACTTAACATACTTGATCAATTCATTCTAAGTCCTTGTACATATGTTTCTATTATCTATCAAAGGAATTTACTGCTTTTCTTAATGCGAGCATACTTTCATATTCATTCATATATATCATAATCAAATCATATATAATTTGGAATAACATTCACATGCTTATTCCTGACAATCTCCCCCTATTTGATTATGACAAAAATAATAAGTGCATATGCGTGTTATAAATGAATCTTATATACACAGAGCAGCTGTATTTCTAAAACAGATAATTATGAATGTAATTTATAATGATGTGGAATTTAATACACTGACATTTTACATCCTGGATCCAGAACATACCTAACTAGTTAGAGATGTAGCTCTTTGGCTCCATGTATGTTTCCAGGATGTCTGTTGATTAGCTATTCATCTTTTTGTTCTTCTTGCTCTTGCTCCCCTCTGTTTGTTCTTCTTGCTCTTGCTCCCCCTGGGATGATGATCTTCTGTCTTTGCTTTTCTCCCTTTCAGCTTCTTTCTGAACATGCTCCCCCTCAAACTCTGCGATCATGTTATCATCATCTTCTGGCTCCCCCTCAGATGATGATTCTTTTTCTGCAGTTGTTGTCTTCTTCTTTGACTTTTTCTCTCCTTTACTTCTGCTCTTCTTTGAGTGCATCTTGCTCTTCCTCTTTCAATGCCTCTTTTTCTCCCCCTTTTTGTCATTAATCATTTGGGAGAGCTTCTCCATGTTGGACATAAGCTGCTTCATCAGGTAGGAGGAATTAGCAACTTCAAGCTTGAGTTCCTGTTGGCCTAGCTCAAGTTGCAATGAGAAAGATTGCTTCATGTCGTCAATCTTGTCAAAGAGGGCTTGAATATACTCTTCATTGGCCTTCTGTGCTCGTAGAGCATCTGCCTTCTGATCATTCATGACTTTCAGATAGATGTTATCCCTCTCATTGAGTTTGAGAGATACATCAACCATAGTAGCTTGAAGCTTGTTTTGGAGTGAAATATTTCCTGATGTTGTCAGCTTCTGTGACTTTTCAGTAAATAGAGATATTTTCTCACTCAGTTCATCAGAGTTTTTCATCAGCTCCTTCTCCATAGATATTTGATTATCTGGTTGAGCAGCGAGCATTAGATTGAACTCTACGATCTGCATTCTTGGACATATTTTCAAAGGTGTTGAGAATCTGAAGAATCGTTGAGTTCCAATCGTTGGTTGAGGATGAAGTAATTTCTGTCAGTAGTGCTTAAGCAGATGGAGACTTTTTGTTTTGAACTTGAACACCATCACTAGTAGAGTGAACAGACTCTACGGTCATCTCCTTGGTCATAATCCTTTTCCCTTAGGAGTCCACTCTACGATCGTGGGGAATATAGTGATTTCCAGCATGGCGATAGACTTTGAAATGGGGCTTGTTTGTGATCATCTTTGTAGCAAAACTCTTTACCCTTGGGAAGTTTTGTGCCACCAGCTCCATGCTTGGAAAATGAGTGTAGCACCAGCTGAAGTAGCTTTCATCTCTTTCAGTATGGACCTTTAGCCATGGCATCCATTGGAAGAACCATCTCATCAGCAAATCATCAGGATTATAGAGAATGGTTGTGCAATCTAGCTCCATGTTATTCCAGTTTTTAGCTATATCAAAGGTAGTCATTCTTACCACATTGAGCTGCTCATCTCCATGAGTCACCCATCTTTCTGGAGGTTTTTCTGGTGGTTCATTCGAGACTTCTACCACTATTCTCCTGGTGAATTTTGCTGGAGAGAGGACAGGATAGAGTTTTGGCTCCTCTGATTCCTGATTTTTAGAATTGGAATCATTCTCCATTTCTTCTTTTTCCGAGCCTGAACCATCTTGATCATATCAAACAGTGAATCTTTTTTGCTGCATGATCTTCCTCTGATTCATCTTCTTCACCACAGGTTCCATTTTCAGCACTTTCATCCTTTGATACACACTCATCATCACTTAGTTCAATGCCAGCATTGGAGTGATCACTTTTTCTTTTTGGAAGAAAATTGAGCAAGTAGTCTGTAGCTCTTCCTTCTCCTTGGAGGTTCAGCTATGGGAGAGTCAGACTCTTCTTCCTCTTCAGACTCTAACTCCCCTGGTTCAACAGACAAACTTCCTTGGGGTTCCGCACTGGCAAGGGCATGTTCTTCTTCTCTGGACACAACATCATTTGACCCATCATCTGGGCTTGTTGAAATATTTGCATTTGGGGATGCACCTGAGTCTGCTTGTAGCTTTTCTTCATCATCATCAGAGTGAATGCTCTTAGAGGTAGCTATAAGGCTTGAGCATTCTTCTTTATCAGCAGAAGCTGCATTTTCATTCATTAATCCAGCTTCACCTTCATTGCTAGATTTGGTCTTTGAAGATTCAATCTTGAAATCGTCAGTTCCCTTTGTTTCTTCTGACTCTGTGTTCTCCTCTTCATCAGATGTGCTATCTTTAGAAACTGAGGCTAGTTTGTTTACGACCTTAGCTTTCTTTTGTGATGGCCCTTAAAGAAGTCTGTTGCTTCTTCTCTTGGTGGTTTCTGCAAACAAGACCTTTTCTTCTTCATCCTTGTCTTTGGTGAATAGACTTCTTGATGGGGCTTTGGTTTTCTTCACACCCCTGGATTTCTTTCTGGCTGGTGTGATTTCTGCTGGTACAGAGTCATCAAACTTAGAGCTTTCTACCTCTTCTGCCTTCCTCTTCTTTATAGAGTCCTTGCTACTGTTTCCAGTTTTCAGCCTTCTATTCTCCTTGGGGTTCTTCTTCCAGTTCACAAACAGTTGTGGAGACATTACTTTGTGAACATTCAGAGGTTCTCCCTCATCATCCTTGATTCTTCCTCCTAGCTTCTTCTTCATTACAATGCTCAGCAGTCTTCCATGAAACACGTTTGTGAGAGGTTTTTCTGTAGACTTCTTTAGCTCAGCCTTTTCTACCCACTTGGAGAGTTGGTCAAACAGGATAACTCCAAAGTTAATCTATTTCTTTAGAACTATTGCTGACATTATCTTCGACTGCTGATCAAGCACCGTGTCATGTGCAGTGTCCTTACACAGTATGCATTTCCCTACTATTTCAACAAGGAATTCGTACTCTTCTGGAAACTCCTTCTTCATGTCTTTTAGACTAGGGTTTCTTTGGTACCCCAGATCTCCTTTACTTGTTCTGTATCGACATCATCAAGGCTCTTCATTCCTTGGTTAGGAAAACCTAGGCATTGATTGAGGTCAGAAGATTTCAGCTTTAGAGACCGACCTTTAACCTTGGTAGAGAGGGTTCCGGAGTTTATGGAAGCATTTAAGTAGAATTCTTTCACCAGGTCAACATATACTCAAGTGCTAGCCTCAAGGCATTTTGAGAATCCAACTTTCTTTACAAGCTCGAGAATGTCTCTGAATTTCTTTTCGGATTTCTCAAATGACTTGGTTCTGAGTTGAAAGCCAATGATTACTCACCAGTTTTCCATTTGAGCAGTTCGAAGAATGTGTGTATTTGATTCAGAGAGGTTTATAAGAGATGGCTGATTGTGATTTGGTAAGGCTCTGGAGTGTTAAACTATTTTGGCTCTTGAGAGGATTTTAGGGTTTGAAAATGGGAGTGAGAAAGGTTCGATAGCTTCTAAAAACTGTTTGCAAATTTGAATTTGTCTTTATGGCAGTTCCTTGTAACTCTGCATAACCAGTGATGTGTCAACTGACCATTGGTTGCACGATGCCCAGTAATGAGCTGTAACTCCCCATGACTTTTTGGTTAGATATTTTCTTTAGGAGAGTGGACGTTTAGTTGACGTGGATTGACCATTGACCTTTTGGTTCGTAGAGTAGCATGGTAAGCTATGGACTCTACGTTTTCCTTGCTGACTCAATGATCAACTTTTGAGAGATGCTGTAGTGGGTGGTTTTGACATCAGTCCTTATCTCGACACTGCTCATCTTGACCACTGATGTACTTCAAGAAGATTTGAGGGCTCCATTTCTGAGATGAATTTGCAAGACTTCTTTCGAGCTTATCATTGAACTTATCTCCCCATAGTCTGAATTGTTGAGCAATTGTTCAGTTCTTCAAAGCTCCTCATGAGCTGGATTATCCTCTTGTAGAACTGCGATCGTCGAGTCTGCTTCTACGATTGCTGAGGTTGCACTACGATCGTGGAGTTCTCTTCAACCTCGACTCTATGATTGTTGACTGACTTGGTCCTTGAGATGAACTTTACTAAGTATTCCTTCTAGGTTAAGGTAGCTCAAGAAGGGCCAACCTCTTAGAGTGGGCTAAGGGTCAGGTTTGTCCCTGAGGCGCTTTCCAGATGAAATACTTTAGAAGTGATTTGTAATGATATCTCATTTGACCTTTTCTGGTGGGGAGGTCTCCTCTACCAACTTTGGACAATTACATTTACTGTAATCGTGGTGTCCTCCTGCTTCTTCACTACGATCAGATGTTTGATCATAGGCACTCCACGATTTTGAGTTGGGTGGCTGATAGGTTATCAGCAGTACGTTTTGAGACGTTCCTACTGACTATAGATCTTCATTTGGTTCATCAGCCACGATGTTTTGAGACTATGTAGCTGGTACATTGGTTCATAGTATATCTCAGTGTTGTTGTTTCTCAACAGATCACTGCTCCCCATGGTTGATGTTGTCTTTCCAGATAGATGTGATTCTCTTTACTTTAGGTTCATTTGAAGGCAACCTCGTATATCTCCTTCTGACTAGAATCACAATTATCACTTAGATCTCCTTGTATCATAGGCATGGATATTTTCAGGACTGATCACTCTACGATCTTTTGACAGCACTACGAACGTAGTCTTCTTTGACAGTTGTGTGTGTGAAGAGCTGCTCCCGTGATGAGTTCCTCTTAACTGATGTTCGATGATCCTCTGATGTGAGCTTCTTTGAGGATTTTTCTCCTATAGCATTCTTTGCTTGCTTTTGAGCACATAAGACCCTTTTCACCTTTGGTTGAATGGCCTGCTTCCATATACAGATTAGCAGCCATGTGAGCACCATTCTGGTTAGCTCAGCGGGTCTTCAAGGATAGGCTTAGACATATAGGAATTTTATCAGAATCATCTCTGAACAGTCCTTAGCCTTCTGCTAGTTGAGTCTTCTTGACTGAAGTCTTCTGCTTCAGCGTTCCTTAGTGTGGTCAGACAGACCAGGTAGGTACCTGCAGGTTAGACATATTTCTATTTTTGGTACCAACAATTAAGTGGGTCCTACTAGGTTAGTTTTCTAAACACATGTTCCTCTTATATTTGGACAATCACCACATTTATCGCCAACAATCAATTTCATGCAGAAAACTAGTTTTAGATAATACATTTTAATATGCATGAAGGTGAGTGTGTAAGATTTGACATTTAATATCACACTCTTTATCTTTGATGGTTTCATCATTTGCTGGGTTATGTTCACAAAGTTTAAATGGTCACAGAGTGAGAATCAACTCTTACGATTTTAGGAGTATCTAGTTGATTCATGGAGGTGATCAGTTTCCACACATCATCAAGATACTCTTGTAGAACTGATCATACTCGGTGTGTTATCAAACACTTAGAACATAGATTTGTACATACATACTAACCCAACAGCAAAGATTACTCCACATAAAATTGATTAGGCCTGTGGTGCCCTTATGGCCCATTTCAGATTTCCTTCAAGATGTCATCTTCAACCTAAAACTTGGATGGAGAGAAAGTTTATAGTCATTTGAGTTTCCATCCTCAGGGTACTTTTTCTCTTCATCTTTTTAGGTAGATTATGACTCCTTGACAGAATACTGTTATAGTTCATAAGAAGGTGTATTTATGATGTATACATTTATAATAGTGAGGAACCGTACCTTTTTACAGTCAGTCTCTTAACAGTCATTTATCTTTAATATACTAAGTTTAGATATTGATGTGCATAGCTTCACTTTTGCTCCTGATAGCTTATTGCTCTTGTTGGCATTTAATCAATCAGTCGTGGTCTTGAAGGTGCAGCCTGAGAATCTCAACATCTTTAGTTCTTTGACATCCTTCAGTTAACGAAGTTTGCACCCAGCCACTGGTTGGCCAGACATATGTGAGACCCCAGATTTTATGAATAAATATTTAATTTTCTCGAAACAATTTTTCAATATTATGGTGTGGATTTGATATGATGTTATAGTTGTGGATAGTATTTATAAATTTTGCAAAGTAAGCAAGTGGTTATATAATATTCGATTGGTCGGGGAATATTCGTTTTAACAGGGAATATTATACGACGGCACAATCATTGGTGGACCCCACAACGGAAGTATTATCGTAGTTAGAAAATGACAAAATTATCTTTCTATAAAAATAACGGCGGAGGTGTTACCGTTAAAACTGTTGAACTACCCGGTAGTAAAAGTACGAAAAATATGTGGTTGCATAGTAGCACACGGTATTGATTATTGATGCTTACGTGAGAAGTCACTCAGTTATACTCAATTATCACTACAGTAATTGCTGCATCATATCTCTCATATTATTGAGTCAATTATTGTTACAGTATCATCTGCATAATATGATATATTATTAAATCAATAATTGAGACGACAAATTTATTCATATTATTATTTTCAATATTGACAATGTCTAGAAGTTTCATCGAGGAGAGGTTTGGTCACCTAATTGCTTGGCGCTAATAAGGAGAAATTCTTATCGGAAAGCCCCCTCTTTCCTGGGAACGACCTGGTTGTTAAATATTATGAGTTATAATATTAATGATGAATAAGTTCGTGTTTATTAAAGATGAAATTGATAGTTCCATTGTGTTGGGATTATAAGTGTTAGTAGAAATCGATATTTGTTTCGACAATAATTGATGTCTGGAGGTTATATTGTTCAATCGGGTATTCGGGGCACTTTTCGTGTCGGAGTACTATTCACGAGTTATTATTCACGAGTTATTATTCACGAGTTACTATTCATGAGTTACTATTCACAAGTTACTATTCACGGGGTACTATTCACCCGTTCCATGAGGAGATGTGCTAATTTTTCAGACCGTTGGTTGAAGATATAATAGTAAATCAATATGGACCGATGGTGGAAAGTTATAATAATAAATCAATATGGATCGCTGGTTTAAAGTTTTAATAGTAAATCAGTATGGACCGTTGCTTTAAGTTTTAATAGTAAACCAATATGGACCGTCCGTTTAAAAGTAAATCAATCTGGACCGTTCGTGAATTAGTTACTATTCAGTCCATTCTCCTATAAATAGAAGCACATTCCTTCATTATTTCATATGAATTCACTGAAACTCTAGAGAGAGAAACTATAGAGAGAAAGAAGAAAAGTATTCTGCTACTTCACTACTCCAATATCCAGTTTCTTCTAAGGTAGGGGATATTATTTGTTGTTCTCGTAAGGGGTATTATTCTTTCGTATTCATAAAGAGAACTTCTGTTATTCCATTCTTTATTATTCTGTTGGAATAATATGTATACGCGGGCTACCCTATACTTGGTGAAATTCTTCTGTTATTCCATTCTTATTATTACATTGGAATAACTTTGTTTATCTGGCAATCCGCATACATGGTGAAATTCTTATAATATTCCGTTCTTTATTATTACGTCGAAAATATCTCGCATGCGTTTACGCGGGACACGGTTCCATTATTTATTATTCGCCGAATATATGTATGCATGCGCTTTCTGGGACGGGACTGGTTCCATTATTTATTATTACGTAGGAATATAATGTGCATGCGTTTATGCGGACTGGTTCCATTATTTATTATTCTATTGGGAATAACACATGCATGCGATCTATCGCATCGCGCATGGTGAATCCTTCTATTATTCCATTCTTTATTATTACATTGGAATAACCGCTCATGTGGATTACCACATGCATGGTGAATGATCCTTTGTATTCATTCCTTATTAAATTGTGGAAATGATCTCAGATCGTGGATTACTGCATGGCGGTGAAAATCCATTTGCGATTTCATATATTCTATTATACTCGGTTGGTTAAAGTTTTGGCTTCTATACTCCATGAAATTAGTGGAATATCCTTGATATTTGCGCTTCATCCAGTATCTTTTCATGGAAATATTCTTCTGAGCATTCTTGAATTTTACTTCACAAAGCAGTATCAAGTTGACAATTTGGACGTTTCTGAGTTCAGGATAAATTAATTTATAAATCTTTAAAATTTATTCTTGAACTTGTTTTATTGAATTATTATGTCATTGTCATCATCCTCATGCTTATATTGTGATGAAAGTCATCTTTGGCTTACATGCATAGATGGACTTGGTATGATTATGACCAGGTATTATTCGGTATAATCACGACCGTAATATGACGAATGATGTGGTAAAAGTCCTCATTGGCCTGTAGTGCATTGGTGGAAAGTTGTTGGTATGATTATGACCAGGGATTATTCGGTATAGTCATGACCATTGATGATTACATGAATATCCTTAGTTGTGGAGCAGGGATGATTCGATTTTATTTATTAAGTTGAGTCTCAGCGATAAAGTTGATGAAAAACTTTTTAAATCATAGAAGATAGTAGATTTTATTCTCTACTTGAGTCTTCTAATGGATTGCTTATTCCGCTGCAGTTTTTGATCTAAAACTTGTTGTCTATTATATTCTATCAGTTGTTATACTGTTGAAGGCTAAGGATAATTTATTCTAGATTATCTTATTCATAATATTTGTTACTGGGCTAGTTGAGCTCACCATTTCTTTCATTGTTCTCTTCAGGAAATGAGAACGTAGCTGGGACTAGTCAGGGAACAGAGTGATGGTCCTAGATGGTGCATTAGTAGTCCTGACTATTCTGTGAAATAGTGTGATAATAAATATAATAAGGACTCCATTGAGTATGGATATTGTCTAGATGACAATATTTGTATTAAAACTCACAGCCAATGTTTTGTCGTATTTTACACGACTGTTGTATAATTAAGTTGTATTTGTATCCAGTACCTTGTATATCTGGCGACCCAAGATGGGTGATGTATACATGTTTTGGGGGCATCACACATATGTCTGAGAAGAACATATTTCTTCTGTAGATAAGCATTTCTTAGCATGTAGGGCCTTTTCATCTTTCAGGCTGGTGGATGCTTGACTCTACGTTGTTGATGTCTCTTGGGCTATCTCGTCTAGTCTTCAGACTATAAGATTGACTGCAAGCTAGGATTGGTCTTGTTGATATAATATTTGAGAATATGGACCAATGCAAAAGCGACAGTGTATATACACATTTACCTATACACAATATTTCCAACGTGTGAGCTCATCTGCATATAACAAGTTACTTACTACTAAACTAAGTTTAGAACAATGTTTGTGCCTGGGATCAGACTCAAAGCGATTAGCTTTTGAATATAGTATGAGAACTACTACGATACCAATTGTTAGTTCGAGTGAGGCACAATAGATCTAGAAGGGGGGGTTGAATAGATCCTTTTTAATTTCAAATACTTTTCTAGTTTATTTTGTATTGCTCATAATTTAGTATATGACAAACATGAGAATCTTTTCAAGCACAGCGGAATAAGTAAAAGATCCACTTCATTGATATATTCATAATCAAACATAAATTGTTCGTAGAGTTAGTTCGGTTGTAAGCAGTTAAAACATACATAGTAGTTATAGCAGTTATAGTACATAATGTAAATGACATAATGTAAAAGACACAAGGGATTTTAAGTGGTTCAGAGACTCAAACTCCTAATCCACTCTTCTGCTTTCAACTAGCAAGATTTCCACTCAAGGAAAGGCGAAAGACCCTCGAATCACTAAGATTCCTTGAGCCCGTGACCTTGGGACTTTAGTTCACTAAGAACTCTTCAAAGCCAGCAGCCTTGGAACTCCTCTAGTTCCCTAGGAACTCTTCAAGCCCAGCAGGCTTGGAACTTCATTTAGTCCCTCCGGACAAGTACCCCTCAGGCCCTGGCTTCTTGTTGAGTTTGTTGTTTGTTTGTTGGAATTGGTGCTGAGCTGCTAAGATGTCTTCATGCTCTGAACATCTTCTGTACTTAGAAGCTTTGCGTGATCACCCTTGAAGTGCAGTTGAGTGTTGCATGATGCTCAACTTCTTCAGTTACTCAACCACTTCGGATGATCCCTTGATAACTGCCTTAAAGATCATTCCTCTTGATACATGATGGCTACACATGATGGGTTTCTAAGATGACTGTAAGCTCTTCTGCTAGGTACTTAGAAACTTTCTCATGCTTGCCATAATGATGATGTTTGTGATCTCCTTTCTTGATACTTGATGTCTTCTCATGATGGACATGCTAAGATGACTGTGAGCTCTTCTCTATGGTAATTAGAGTCTTCCCATGATGGACACCAAGATGACATGATGCTCTTCTTTCTCTTGGCAGTTCAGAACACTCTTCAAGTAGTAGAACTCTCACTTCTACATTGTAGAACTCTCACTTCTACTTCTTTCTTTGTCTGACTCTAAGTGTTCTTGGTGGATCGTAGAGTGAGCCTTCAGACTCACTATCTTACATGGTTTAGAACAATCCACCGTTACTCCAAACTCGGCAACTCCAGTAACCTTTGATCTTTGAAGCTCTAGCAGATTTATACTCCTTCCCAATCCTTCCGTTGGAAAGTAGCAGTTGAAAGCTATTCAAATGTCTTCACAGATCTCGAGTTGACAGAGGTAGACTGCTGATATGATAAGTCATACTTTCTCTGACATTGCAGTCTACTATTTCACCTACCCATCAGAGATGTCACTTTAATGTCTTGGGCAGGTCGAAGACTTTATTTCCTCCTTCTAATTTCTAGATCAAAGGTTGTCCTATTCCATCGATGCTCTCAATAAGCTTTTGTCTGAATATTACCCTTCAGATTGAACCGTTTCCAATGCTTCAGTCTTCAGCTATTCAAACTCTACGATTCTGATGCATGTCTTCAAGGACCTGATCGTAGTGTCATGTTGACTAGTAGAGACAACACTACGATCTTGAAGAGTGTTAATTAGGTCTTTAATGTAGAACACCTCTTCCTTCTTTTGTGCAGTGCTTCAACACTTCTGTTTGCTTCGACTGTTCTCAGATGTTGATGGCTTGACTCTTTGCTCTGGTCCCTTCTGAATATCAAGACACTTCAGATTTGTGGCGCGTCCAGCTCACTTTCTCCTTGTGATCTCCCGTTCACTAATCATCATTGGACTGACCCAATGCTTAATCACTTTATCCTTGTTCTTCAGAAGCTAACCAGTATCTCTGTGTGTACTCCATCAGTTCTTTCTTTGTTTGGCAAACACTCCGATCCTGAATACTTCCAAGATCGTTGTCATCTTGTCACGATACCATCTTGACTTGTCGACTTTCTTTAATCGGCCATTAAAGTCTTCTTCTGATCAACTTGTGGAAGACTTAATCTTGAATGGCTTCTTCAACTCAATCTTGATGCTGATTGGGTTGATGTTTAGATCTTCTGTTAGCATACATGCCATTCGTTGAGTGCTATCTGGTTACCTTCAGGTGGGATGTATCTTTGTAGTGCCAACCAGAGGCTTTGTTCCTTTGGATATTCTGGGAGTGCTCTTTTGTTGAGAATCGTGTTTGCTCTACGATTTTGTCTTGGCATTGTGAGCACAACGGTTGAGGTCGTAGTTCTTGTGACAACCCGAGAATTTAGGAAATTTTTAAAAAAAAATTAATTGATTTAAGGTTCAAAATTAGAACCTAAATAGAAAATAAGTGTATGCGTTTAATATTTTTAAGAAAGAATTTTGAATATTTCAAAATTCTGTGAAGGATTTAGGTAAATTACTCAGGATTAAGGGAATAAGTGTTTATGTTCTGTGAATATGTGTGCATGATGTGGTTAAGGGTCAAGGGTTGACCAGATAAATGATATATGTAACAAACCCTAAGTTTATTTTAAGAACATCAACGTTCGGTTAGAAACCCCTAACGAATTATAAAAAAACCCTAGATACCGGTTCTGGAAATCCTAATTTTAGTTTTGGGAATCTGAAACCCTAATTCGGTGTATGAAACCCTAATCTGGGAACTTAAATGATTATTATAATTCTCAAGTGCTATTAATTATAATATTAATTAGGGTAAAGCTTAATTAATTAGCAAACCCTAATTTCAAATTTAGAAAACCCCAACTTCGGGATTTGAAACCCTAATTTATAATTAGGGAAAACGAAAGTGTTAATTTAATACTTTTAATGTTAATTATGATATATTAATTCTATTTTTTAAGTTAAGTAATTAGGAAACCCTAATCTAATTAGGAAACCTAATTTCTAAATTAGAAAATTTATTTTTTCTATAAAAAACCCTAATTAGTGGTTTATAAACCCTAATGATGATTTTGACCCTAATTGCTAAATTAGCAATTTTAGTTAGGAAATATTAATCCTAATTAGCGAGATTTAAAGTATGATTAAGAAATTTTAATATAATTAGAAAATCCTAATTATAATTTAGAAATATTAAATTTTCTATTTTTGAAAACCTAATTTAGAAATTTTAGATTTTATTTTTCTAAACCCTAAACTCTAAAATTTTCCAAACCCTAAGGGTTTCCAAACCATAAACCCTAAAGGTTATGGCCAATGACCATGTTGCCATTAAAATAAAAAGACAAATGACATTTTTGCCCTTCTAGCATTATTGGAGGAAACTTGCATATCTTGCCAACATAATTGGTGGGTAACCAACCCTAGCCTAGCATGTGCTCTAAAAACACAGCCATCAGCCAACACATCAGCCATTTCATTGCAACAATAATTTATATAGATTTAGAAAGAGAAAACCACACACTTTCATTTTCATTTTCTCCCACGCCATTCTCTCTCTTCATTTTCGAAATTTAGAGAGAGAGAGAGAGAAGATGAACCATGATCAGTTAATATCAAATCAAGAACAAGATCAAAGATCAGAAATCAAAAATCAAGTTAGAAAGAGGTATAAACCCTAAATTTCAAAAATCAGTGATCTTATGTTATAAGTTGTATTTTGTTGGTTAGATATGTGTTAGAAGGTGCCTTTTAGAGATCTGGGTTGTTAGATCATGGATCCATAACATCAAGATGCACGAAATCAAGATTTTTCAAAACTGACTATGAACCCTAGAACATGGTCTGACAGCCGAATGTCAGGGCTCATAGATCATTTCTTGTTTATTGTTTGTATGTTTTAATAGTTATAACTTGTAGTATGCCATGTGTTCTTTGTTCTGCAAGTGGAACCAGGGGTGGATCGTGTCTTGATTGCATGTTATGAATGGTCAAACAGCGTTGACCGATAACGGGAGTAAGCTTTTGGGCAACCCAGAACTCATCATGTTATCTGACAACGTTTTGTTTGGCTCTGATCTTACTGCTTGTTGTTAGTTTTGGCCAGGTTATTATTTAAGGCTGTAGCCTGACATATGGACTACATATATATGCCCTTAGATTACTCAGAGCCTTATCATATTGAAAATTAATCGTGGTGAAAACCACGTTGACCAACTGGCTGGATGAAGATTCTGGAAAACCCAGAATCTTCAAAAACAGTTCGTGACCCTTAGTTTGACCAATCTAGATCTTGCGTTTTTGATGTTTTTAAGTTGAGTTAAGGTTATAGAATTGTACTTTGATATGTACTCTACATGATTGAACCATTATGTCAAACAAAAAATACATATACTGAAAGATACAAGGATCTAAAGTAGCACCCTTGAACTGTTCTTCATTTCTGGAAAACCCAAAAATGAAGAACAGCGTTGTCAGAGTTTTTAAATACTCAGATCTGCTAAGTGTGATGTTGTATGACCTATCTTTTTGTTGGAACATGTAATATTACATTAGTACTACAATCTAAAATCATTAGTTAGCCAAGAACATGTATGGATTGGAAATAAGAACCGGTCAAAGTAGGCACCCTGTCAACTGGCGACGAGTTTCTGGGCAGCTCAAGAACAGCCCAAGAACACCTATAGCAATGGGTTTGTCACTATAGGGCCCTTTAGCGACGGTTTCTATTTTATTTTAATTTCTGATTTTCCGAAAAATATTTAAAAATAGATAAAATTGGTTTTTAATTACTAAAAATACTTATTAAATTTCGAAAAATTATTTAAATTCTAAAAATAGTTTTTAATTATTTAGAGTATATTTCATAAATATTTAATATTTTTGGAATATAAATAGTATTTAATTTATTTAATTATAATATTAAATAAATGATTTAAAAATGATTTTAATACATGAAAAAAAAATAATATTATGGTAAAAGAAAATATTTTATGTTATTTTTAGTGACTTTTAATATTTTATGATGAATTTCATTAATTAATTAATATTAATGGTAATTAGTTTATTTAATAAATGTATTAAATAAATTATAGAAAAATAGAATTAATGGTTTATAAATCATATAAAATGATTTAAGTATTATAAAAATATTTTAAGTTATAAAATATAACTTTTGATATTTTGTCATGAAAATATTAATATTTTAATATTAAAAGCAATTATCGGATAATGAATTTAATTGTTTAAAATCATATAAAGATGATTTTAAAGTATTAAAAATACTTAATGATATTATAAATATATTATAATATTATGATATGATGTATTTCATTAATATTTGATAATAAATAAATATTAATGACAAAAGAATTAAGTGGTATTTAATTTATTTAAATACGATATTAATGATCAAAAATTTATGATAAATAGTAATAATTATTTAAAAATTATTACGAGCTTACGAAAAATATTTCGACTGATAATAAATTATCTGAGATAATTGTTAAGTGTTAAGTCAGAGTTTAATTGAACTTGAAATCGAAATTTTGTCCGAGTAGACCGTTGGTACGTTAGAACTTTTTCGAACTCAAGTCAGACTGAAATAGTTTGACCTGATACTGAGTCTTATGTGTGTTATAGACTGATAAGGTTATGTGTTATGTGTTTAGGTTATTCTATGTGTGTGTGTGTGTGTATATATATATATATATATATAATAGTAGTATATTATGATGATATTATTCTAATATTGGAGATCTATATTACTAATATTAAGTCTTCGGATAAAGCGTTATAAATTGTGTAGCGGTAATCAACTGTTCAGGCAAGTTTGTTTTTACTTTACTCTACTAAGAGTTGTTTTATTCGGATAAGCTTATGGTTAATCATTGTTGGTTGCCATGAATTGTACTCTGTACATATTGAATGTATAAGTCAGGTATGAAAGGCTGATCACCTTCATTACCAGTTGGTTCAGATATATTTATTCATGTATAATACTTGTTCAGTCATAAATTTGTTCCTGCTAGTTCACAATTATATTGTTGAATTATAGCCAGCTTATTATTCTGACTCTTTCAATCATGATATATCGTTATATTATTGAACTTAAACTTGCTGGGCAATCCTTATGCTCACCCTTGCTATATCATGATAAAATGTTACAGATTAAGACGAACGCGTCAGATACAAAGAAAGGCTAAAGACATTTATAACTTAAAGTTAATGTGCGCGATTAGTTTTGTAATAGTGTTGTATAATAATAAAGTTATGTGTTAAATAAGTTATGAATGTGATTAAGTTAAGGTTTCTCGACCATGGGGAAAAGTATGTAAGTTTAATGTATAAACAATTTATGTTTATATCTTCCGTAAATAGTAATAATAGTTGTATAGAATGATCGAACCGGTTTCGCGGTGATTCGGGACCTCGGATTTGGGGCCCTCACAGTTGGTATCAAAGCTGTAGGTTATGAACCTTAGGTAGGAATACCTGAGACTAATAACCGCAGTGATTAAGATAAATACTAACTCAAATAGAGTTAGTTGGTCAGTAAGATTCAAAGACGAATCTCGACGAGTTATAAGATACAGAGTTCCCTAACTTTGATAATAAAGTTGAATAGTAGTGGTGAATAGATAGAGTCTAAAAGACTAAAAGTACAATGATAGGAGATCGTAAAACATAACGATCATGGTATAGAAATTAATCGTAATATATACGATGAGATCACCTCGTGATCTGATAAGGTTATAGAATGGGATAAGAATCAATCTGATGATTGGAAAGTTTACAGCAAGATTGATGTGTGAATTGGTACAGATTCAGGAAAGGATTATGAATACGAGTTGAATGAAATTCGTATTGAGAAGGGGATTAGGATTAAGTGGTGATTATGAAATATCTGTGTCACGCTATTTGATATTTGCATGTTAAGATGGTGATTCCTTTCTCATGTGTCACTACACCAAAAATGGCCTCTAGTGAAGGACAAATCCTTCACTAGAGACCCTATATCTCTCACAAGTGATTTATTGCGAAGAAATATTTCCTTCACACGAGTGCTCGCATTAGACCTCCTCGCAATTGGGTATCCTTCGCTAAGTAGTAACTAAATGTTTTTTTGTGAAGGATATATTGTGAATAACTTATTCCTTCACAAATTGTATTTAGTAATGGAATATTGTTATTTAGTGAAAGATTGATTTCCTTTACAAATAATATTTTAAGGACTATTTGAAATTAGTGAATAACTTTATTCCCTCACAAATAATATATTGTGAAGAACAAATTTTTTTAATGAGAGAAAAGTTTCCTTCACTAATTATAAATTGAGAATGTATCTTCAAATTAGTGAGGGAAATAATCCTTCATTGATAACTAACTAATTAACTACAAAAGATTTAGTGAGAAAAATAATCTTTCATTAAAATCCATTTCTCAAGTAAAATCTTTCACAAATTATAAATTTGTAAAAAAAAAATTAATTGATAAATAATCAAAATTCATTGCAAATTATAATTAATTTTCAAATCACTAATTTCATATTTTATTATTATTATTATTATTATTATTATTAAATGCTATAATAAATATTACATTTAATATTTCAAGTTAATACAAATCATGTCATATATATACTTGTTTCAAACTGCATAAAGAGCCAAAAATTAAAACTAATACTCCATATATAAATAGATAATGCTCAAGTCACAATAAGTACAGAATTTGTTATTGTATCTTGATCTCCCAAGGATCATATTACTTACAATATTTAATAACGAACATAAGAAAACTAAAAAAATTACAACGAGCTAAAAGGAATGAAGTGTACATCATGTTAGGTCCACTTCATCATCATTTTCTTCAAGGAAATCAAGGTTGGGCCTGTAAAGTTCCTCCTGCAAAAAAAACACCAAAATTCAATTTCAACAAGGTGAAGAATAAGAAAAAATTACATCTGTCTTGTGTATAAAAATGTAAAAAGAACCACAATAATAATAATGAAGCCTGATTCATTCTAAAACCAACCTCTGTCCACATCTCTCTAACATTTTCCAGAACCATGTTGCAGTGTCGATCAAAAGCTCTAACACGGCCCAAAAGTTTTTTGTTGTTCCTCTGGTTGATAAGTACTGGACGCATGCACAAAATTGAACCACTATCATCAACGGCCGGTGAGATAATTAATCAATCCATGTCAATAACCTAATATGTATAATGAGCCAAAATCGGAAAATAATCTTGATTTATCATCAAAATTCAAGATCTATGGAACTGTAACCTAGAATTATAGAAGATTCTATCATCAACACAGAAAGAGGCCCCATGTTAAACTCCTCTTCTTCATTCTTTGTCTACAAGAACAAGCTCGATTAGATATATTAACTTATGAAAGATAAGAAAGGTATATTATGCAAAAAAATAGAAATATAAAGATACATCACATAAACAGATTATAGAGAACTATGGCATCAAAGAATATGATGCATAAGCAACTTGCCTCCTACAACCAAAAGCAAACAATGTAAATGAAATTACAGAATATCCAAGTTTGATGTGTATGTGTACAGCGTACACAAAGAGAATGTAACATACTTTTAAAGTTATATCATACAAAGGCAGATGGCACTATTGCATAAAGAAACAGCAAGTTAACTTGAAATAAGAGGACAAAGCAAAAAGAACTTAAATCCAAAACCTCTAACTCATCCTGTGAACCACCTTCAGAGATCTGGCCATCTGTTGCACACCCATCATTCATAAGCAACTCTGAATCTGCCTCACAAGAATCAGTCTGCGAAAATCCATGATTGTTGCTCACAAAAACGCTGCCTAGATTCCCTCTCATCGCTTCTGTTTCGTGATGCAGTCTGTGTCTTCACATGAACCGACCTCACTCGTAAGGCTAGTGACCACGCGCTAGAATTTGAGAAACATCCTTCATCAACAACTCCTCCATATATAATTTTTTGATCAAATTTAGCTAGCTCTATAATAACCTCCTTGTCACCCTCAACTGATGAACTGTTTGGGTTCCATTTATTTCAAATGCATCAAGGAGACTAATCCATATATATATATATATATATATATATATATATATATATATATGGGAGCCCTTCCATAGCAATAGGTTGCCATGAAGAATCTGTCAACAACCCCTTTTGTCATAGTTGATAAACTTATTGGAAGGCTGAGATTGAAACATAAATATACCCAGTAAGCACAACTTGTAATTGGCTTTTATTTTAATATGAGGACCCCACCATAGTCAACATGTTGTCGGTTTATTGAAATAAAATAAATTTTAATATTAAATAATGCCCGACAAGATAACTTACTTGTCCATTTGTGCCTTTTTTATATAATACTCCCGGTATTGCCTACAAGCTCTTACTACATTTAAAAAAAAAAAAAAATTCAACCGGGACAAGCTCTTACTACGTTAAAAAAAAAAAAAATCAATCAAAACTGACCTCTTACTGACATAAAAAAAAAAAAAATCAATCCAAAACCTAAAGACAACCTCTTACGACTTGCACAAAAGTTCTTTATTTGTTATTCCAAATAAAATATTTGTTATTTTTTATAATTCTTTCATTTAATAACAAATAAAGAATTATAATTCAAATAAAAAATAATATCCTATTTTATAAAAATATATTTTATAATTTTTTATTTGCTATTTTTATAAAAATATTTTATATTCTTTATTTGTTATAAAATATTTTTATAACAAATAGCAAATAAAAATAACAAATATTTTATATTCTTTATTTGTTATAAAATATTTTGTATTCTTTTATTTTTATAAAATATTTTTATAACAAATAGCAAATAAAAAATAGCAAATATTTTATATTCTTTATTTGTTATAAAATATTTTATATTCTTTATTTGTTATAAAATATTTTTATAACAAATAGCAAATAAAAATAGCAAATATTTTATATTCTTTATTTGTTATAAAATATTTTGTATTCTTTTATTTTTATAAAATATTTTTATAACAAATAGCAAAGAAATAAAAATAGCAAATATTTTATATTCTTTATTTGTTATAAAATATTTTATATTCTTTATTTGTTATAAAATATTTTGTATTCTTTATTTTTTATAAAATATTTTTATAACAAATAGCAAATAAAAATAGCAAATATTTTATATTCTTTATTTGTTATAAAATATTTTATATTCTTTATTTGTTATAAAATATTTTATAACAAATAGCAAATAAAAAATAGCAAATATTTTATATTCTTTATTTGTTATAAAATATTTTGTATTCTTTATTTTTATAAAAATAGCAAATAAAAATTTATAAAAATATATTTTTATAAAATAGGATATTATTTTTATTTGAATTATAATTTTTATTTGTTATTAAATGAAAGAGTTATAAAAATAACAAATATTTTATTTGGAATAGCAAATAAAGAACTTTTGTGTGCAAGTAAGAGGTTGTCTTAGGTTTGGATTGGATATTTTTTTTTTTTTTGCACAAGTCGTAAGAGGTCAGTGCGATTTTTTTTTTTTTTTTTTTTTAATGTTGTATGAGAGCTCAGAATGGGAGTATTATATAAAAGGCACAAGTAGGTACAAGTCGTCTTTATTTAGCATTATTTAATATTAAAATTCATTTTATTTCAATAAACCGACAACATGTCGACTATGGTGGGGTCCTCATATTAAAATTAAGACAAGTTGGCTTACTGGGTATATTTATGTTTCAATCTCAAATTTCTTCCAATAAGTTTATCAATCCAGACAAAAAGGGTAACAGACGAGCCTCATGGCAACCTACATATGGAAGGGTTCTCTATATATATATATATATATATATATATATATATATATATATATATATATATATATATATATATATATATATATATATATATATATATTAATACAAATATAAATCATGTAGTAGTTCTTCGATTGTATAAAATATAAATCATGTCTACAACTATTAAGGCCAATCACCATGTAGCTTAACGCCAACTAGTTTATGTAAACAACAGACCATTTTGTTTTTATATCATGCTACTTAAACTGTAGTGTTCTCCATTCCTACTTAAACTCTTCACATACACACACACACACGTGAATGTACAACTAGAAATACTAAAATTTTCAAAAGCAATGTTTGCATTTTCAGGGACAGCAAAACACAACCTATCAAAAGCGTTCACACCTTTAGAACCAAGTGCTTGCCCAACTGGGGGGGCTGGCGTGGCCTTCCCTACCTCTGGTGATAGCTTTATCATTCATGTCACTGCATCGAATTCCAATTTAAAAACACATTATATATAATGAGAGATAAGAGAGCAAAGTGTAACTAATTTCCAAATCACAATGCATATAAACTTCTAATTTCAAATTAAGAGTGCAAAAAGAACTTACTTCAATTGCATGGCTAACATTGATAGTAGAATCAAGAAACCCAAATGCATAGATATTGAGCTCTTCTCTAGCAGCTTCAAGCCCAACAAAAGTCAATGTCTGGTCATTGAGAGCTTTACAAGCTTTCTCGAGAATAGATTGCATGTATCTCCCTTGTTCTTCGATTCGTAGTTGAAGACGACGCTGATCCTGGTTTTAATAGAACCACATCAAATAAAGTTATTAAAAATCATTAAAATTCTCCTCAAGTGGACTGTACTGTCTCTGATATGCAGTTTGCCACTTAGCTTGCAAATAAGTAAGAGATCTCCAAGGAGGAAGAGGCATCGAGTTCTGCTTAAGAGAAGACCTTGCAGCTTCAACCATAACTTGAAGGAATTGTTTCAGTTTGCTCAAAGAGCCCACATAAACAACAGGAAGGGAATTCAAAATTATGTCATAGGAGTCCATAGCTCTAGCTATTTCAAAGTCACTCCTAAAGTCGATATCTATGATCAAACGTTCAGGACTTCGACTATCATTGTAATTGACCACATCAATATACCCGTGATCCCCTGGATAAGAAGTGAAACAAAGGGAAATCAGCTACACCTACATTGCTTTGAGCAGACTGAATCGAGTCTATAGCCCCACCCCAATCCCAGTAATGGATGTCATACAATTTTTAGATCTCTATGAAAATGCACACATATAGTTTCTTATAATTCAACAATTGCAATTAAACTTGCAGCAATATAATTTAATGGAAACAAGTTTACGATTCCTCTCCAACAAATAATGGCCAAGTCTAAGAAAATGGAAAAGGATTCAGTATCTCTGCACACAAACGATCTAGTAATTACAAATAATAACATGCTGCCACTGAGAATATCATTATTTCTCGTTGATGATATAAATATTATACACAGTTTGTTAAGTAACTCTAGGTAATATGGTTTCATACAAGTGAAAAAGTAAAATGAATTCAATAGCATACCTTCAGGAACCTTGCCACTACCCAGCCACTTGGATGCACACACAACAGCATCATAACCAGAAAAGTCTCAAAAGCTTCACCAACGAAAACACAATCATGCCTAGCATTACATGGACCTAGCTTGACAAGTTGAAGGTCTATTTCATTGATTGATAGCATCAGAGAATTCACAATTACAAAGACAATTCGCTAAATATGGAATGCTGGTCAAATATATGGAATGAATGCATGCTAAACATAAGACCAAGACAATCGATTCAATTCTATGAATAAACATGATCGAGAGGCATTCAATGAGAAATAAAAATTCAAGTAAAGCCAAAGACTGACTCATTCCTAGTGACGATTATATAGATTGAAAACATCAAAGGTTACATTTTTGTGACAAGATTTTTACAAAATTGGGGTGATGGATCATCATCCACAATAAGGGTTTTCTTACCCATGAGAATTAGCGCAAATAATTGGAATTTCGCTAGATTTTCCGAGAAGAAAGGCAAAAGGAACAAGTAATCTCGAACTCCAAACCTGGTTGACAAATTAATACCTTACCAAGATCCCCAAAAAAATGACAGATTGATTTGAGTTTTTCCTTAAGACAATAAATATCCCCAAATCGAGAATTCACCCACATTCTCGATTCCCCACATTGAATGCCAAATTTAGCCAGACAAATCAAATATAACCCATGTCCAATCGGTAGAAATTGGAAAATTAGCAAATTTTAGGCAATAAAAGAACCTAGCATATCAAATGCCTTTTATGATGACGATGAAGTGCGACTTTAAGTATCAATCAACTTAATTAATTCAAGCTCTACGAGCCGTAAATATAGGCTATTATCTCTCTCGTATCCGGGTTTTATTTTGTACTTTACTGGAATTAATTTAATCGAGATTGAAATTGGGATGACTTCTCTCCAAAATCATCATCACCATTGTTGAATTGGATAGGGACAATGGCGGCATAAAGTGACTGGCAAACAAAATTAATCAAACGGGTATAACCCACATGATTCTATGAGGTAAGACACTGTAAATGAGTGTTGTTTTATATCTTTTTCTTGTGCTGAAGATTTTTATTTTCTTTCAGATGAGAAATATTTAGTGGGCAATACTGATAATATTCGAGTCTTTTGAACAAAACTCGGATCGAAATTAGTTGAAATTGTTGAATTCAAGGCAAACCCATTACGAATTAACAATTTGTGCTTGCAACAAAAAGCATACATGATGATGGAGTATTAAAGTAGGCAGATAACTCACCAATTTTGGAGAGGCAGCGTTCTGTTGCTTCGCCTGTAAAACCCTCGTCTCGTTTCCCCAATATCTCTCCTCTCTTATATGGAGGGGTAAAACCCGAGAAGTTAACTAATGAAATATGAGTATTAAACAAGATCACAAATTCAACTAAAGAAATTAAATTTCACAAAGAGCATGGTAAGTACTAGAACTAATTATTATAAGTTAAATTTAATTATTATTTAAAATAAATTTAATGTATTTATATTTACCACAATTAATTCAAAAAAAATTATTTAGAACAAGATAGCGACCAATTTTATCCCTCACAAAAAACTTCTGAATAATGATATATGGTGAGTAATAATTCCTTCACTAAATAGATTTTTTCCTCGCAAATTTTTATCATAAATTGGCTCCAAAAATCTTTCTATCGCCACAATTTTGCGAGGGAAAAAATATAAATTGTGAAGGATGTTTCTTTCGCTAATAACTATATTGTCACTATACTTTTTTCCTTCACCGTTCCTTCGCTAAACAACTCCTCATGTGAAGGAATAAATTCCTTCACAAAATTTCCTTCGCTAGAGGCCATTTTTGGTGTAGTGTGTATAACAGATAGATAGGTCATAGGTAGAGGATATAAGGTTAAGTACGAGTTCTTAAAACTCATACTTATATGACATGCTTGACTCATAGTTATATGAAATGTTTATGAACCCCTCAGCGAACGGACGTCAAAGGTCAGACTAGGATAAGTTCTTAAACTCATATGAGTGTGGCAATTTATGGACTCATAAGTGTGATTTTATGAACTGGGTATAGTTGCGTGTAAATGAAGTATTAATGATTATAGGAACAGATAGATGTTTAAGCAAATGATTATTAGCGAAGACATAAGTTTTCCAAAAATCCTAGCTATGCTAGACTTCAAAATTTTGACATCAAGCTAAATACGCACTATGTGCTTCTTTTTTATAAAAAAAAAATATGTAGACTCGTAATCATTTTTGAAACGGTTTAAAGAATAATCTATGCTACTTATTCCAGCTAGACGCAAATGATTTGAAATATCAAAATTTATTTTATTTATCACTCATGTACCATGTAACATGGTGCAGAGATGATAAAAGTTGATAGAGTTGTAAATACATGAAAATTTAGTGTAATTCGATCCGAAAATCATTGTTCCACTATTGTATGATGTGTTATGACAAAAGTCATATAATGAATGGCATCCTCAAACTGATTTGTGTCTACAAGATGCGGCATCATAGCGTCATTCTCAAAAATATTTTCAAAAATTTTAATTTGCCAACGGGGTTTGGCTACACTTAAATAATTCGATTAAATTGAATTATTGATATGAGTCTATGCGATTCGATTCAGCTAGACAAACATTTATGAAAACTCTAAGTGTTCATTGAAAGAAATTTCCCGAACCAAAATGTTTTGGTGCGGAATCCAGTAAGACTGAGGTAGAATTTTGTGCCTATGGCAGTGAAGAGAAACAGAAAAAATCAGTACATGACCAGTATAGGACATATCGGGCTAATCACCATTTGTGTCTGTAAGTTATGACAGTTTGCGGATGAATTTCCATAAAACCTTTGCGAAAATGACAGACAAATAGTTTATATGACTCCTCAGCAAAATTTGAAAATTTTTACTCTTATGAGTGGTGTATTGGGTAGTATGAGATGTTGTATATGTATGGTGTATCTTGTATGGTATAATGTGTAAGGTAAATTTCGGGGACGAAATTTTTAGAAGAAGGGGTGAATGTGCAACCCGAGAATTTAGGAAATTTTTAAAATTTTTATTAATTGATTTAAGGTTCAAAATTAGAACCTAAATAGAAAATAAGTGTATGCGTTTAATATTTTTAAGAAGGAATTTTGAGGATTTCAAAATTCTGTGAAGGATTTAGGTGAATTATTCAGGATTAAGGGAATAAGTGTTTATGTTCTGTGAATATGTGTGCATGATGTGGTTAAGGGTCAAAGGTTGACCAAATAAATGATATCTGTAACAAACCCTAAGTTTATTTTAAGAACGTCAACGTTCAGTTAGAAAACCCTAACGAATTATAAGAAACCCGAGAAACCGGTTCTGGAAACCCTAATTTCAGTTCCGGAAATCTGAAACCCTAATTCGGTGTATGAAACCCTAATCTGGGAACTTAAATGATTATTATAATTCTCAAGTGCTATTAATTATAATATTAATTAGGATAAAGCTTAATTAATTAGCAAATCCTAATTTCAAATTTAGAAAACCCTAACTTCGGGATTTGAAACCCTAATTTATAATTAGGGAAAACGAAAGTGTTAATTTAATACTTTTAATGTTAATTAGGATATATTAATTCTAATTTTCAAGTTAAGTAATTAGGAAACCCTAATCTAATTAGGAAACCTAATTTCTAAATTAGAAAATTTATTTTTTCTATTAAAAACCCTAATTAGTGGTTTATAAACCCTAATGATGATTTTGACCCTAATTGCTAAATTAGCGATTTTAATTAGGAAATACTAATCCTAATTAGCGAGATTTAAAGTATGATTAAGAAATTTTAATATAATTAGAAAATCCTAATTATAATTTAGAAATATTAAATTTTTTATTTTTGAAAACCTAATTTAGAAATTCTAGATTTTATTTTTCCAAACCCTAAACCCTAAGGGTTGTGGCCAATGACCACGTTGCCATTATAATAAAAAGACAAATGACATTTTTGCCCTTCTAGCATTATTGGAGGAAACTTGCATATATTGCCAACATAATTTGTGGGTAACCAACCCTAGCCTAGCATGTGCTCTAAAAACACAGCCATCAGCCAACACATCAGCCATTTCATTGCAACAATAATTTATATAGATTTAGAAAGAGAAAACCACACTTTCATTTTCATTTTCTCCCAAGCCATTCTCTCTCTTCATTTTTGAAATTTAGAGAGAGAGAGAGAGAAGATGAATCATGATCAGTTAATATCAAGTCAAGAATAAGATCAAAGATCAAAAATCAAAAATCAAAAATCAAGTTAGAAAGATGTATAAACCCTAAATTTCGAAAATCAGTGATCTTATGTTATAAGTTGTATTTTGTTGGTTAGATATGTGTTAGAAGGTGCCTTTTAGAGATCTGGGTTGTTGGATCATGGATCCATAACATCAAGATGCACGAAATCAAGATTTTTTAAAACTGACTATGTACCCTAGAACATGGTCTAACAGCCGAATGTCAGGGCTTATAGATCATTTCCTGTTTATTATTTGTATGTTTTAATAGTTATAACTTGTAGTATGCCATGTGATACACTACAAAAAAAATGGGCCTTTACTTAACGATTTTTTGAGAAACGACTTTATAAGTCGTTGCTAAAAGTATATGTTTAGCAATGAAATTTGTCATTCATTGCAGATTGTGTCAGGTTTTCACTTTTTGCAACGAAATTCATAAGTCGTTGCAAAATTTCATTTCTAATTCATTGGCGGGAAAAAATTTCGTATGAAATTCGTTACAAAATTTTCAGCCACTGGATTTCTTGTCATCGTGGGCAACGAAAGTTTTTTTGTTCCTAAAAATGGGCCTTTAGCAACGATTGTTCAAGCAACGACTTTATAAGTTGTTGCTAAAAGTGTATGTTTAGCAACGAAACTTGTCCTTCGTTGCAGATTGTGTCAGGCTTTCACTTTTTGTAACGAAATTCATAAGTAGTTGCAAAATTTAGAAACAAAATTCGTTAGAAATTCGTTACAAAATTTCTAACCATCTGATTTTTCCTCATCGTGGGCAACGAAAGTTTTTTTGTTGTTATATTTCGTTGCCTAATATGGACCACATTCATTGGCAACAATTTTTATTTTCGTTGCATATTTTATACAACTTTTTGCAACGACTATTAAAATGTTGCCTTAAATCAAGATAAGAATAATAATAATAATAATAATAATAATAATAATAATAATAATAATAGTACTACTAATAATAATAATAACAATAACAGTAATAATAATAATAATAATAATAATAATAATAATAATAATAATAATAATAATAATAATAATAATAATAATAATAATAATAGCACTCATAATAATAATAATAATAGCACTCATAATAATAATAATAATAATAAAATACTAATAACAATAACAATAATAATAATAATCACTACAAGAAATAATAATAATAATAATAATAATAATAATAATAATAATAATAATAATAATAATAATAATAATAATAATAATAATAATAATAATAATAATAATAATAATAATAATAATAATAATAATAATCACTACAAGAAATCACACAAAAAATTTTATTAAATTTTGTCACATAAAATTCATTTTTTCATCACTAAAACATTTGGTGACGAGTGTTAATCGTCGTCACATGTATCATAAAATCACCGTATGAAGCGTGGTATTAGGTTTATTTGACAATATTTGATGTCGTCACTAAATATTTTAACTTATAGTAAGATAATGACCAATAAATTCCAACCCTTTAAAAAAAATCATCGTGTTATTACAACAACACTAAGCGAATCGAAAGCAACAAACTCAAAACTTCACCACAAAAGAATGCGATTAATTAATACTCAAATACATGAACATGTGCATGAACTATTTTCACAAAAGTGCAAAGTAATGAGCCAATGACCATCATGTGCATGAACTATTTTCACGTGAACTCCAAACGCACTAAAGTTTCTGATTTCATCCTTGTGCCTCTATTTTCTACTTTACATCAGGCCGTCCCAAGATCTCTTCATATTTCTTCTGGATTTCTAGCTGAAAGGTCTCTTTGTTCTTTGCGGATACATTCTTGGCTTTAGTTGAAGTACACTATTCTTGTAAAAGAACCAAGGTGAATTTCCTCACCTCCATTGAATCAATAATTGGAGCCTTTATCTATTGTGAGGTCCAATAAGGATCTGCGTGTGCACCACCAAGTTAGGGCAATTAATATTTGAACTAAATGAACATATATTATACATATAGTTTCATGCACGCATATGCATGTTAGACAAACCTTGTACTACACCAAGTTGGATGATTTAAGGGCACATGGCTCTCTCTCTTCCGAAGTTTCTCTTGAGCATGTTCAAGCAACTTGCATCGCAAGTCATGCACATAAGACTTGTCACCTCCGTGATTTAGCACAATACATGCCCCATTTTCATGAACAGAGGATTCATTATCATATCTAATTGGTTTTGAGTTATAGAGTTTGATAAAACTTTGGATCAATTTTATAAATCTAACAATATAAATTAATGTATATATGAATTTCTCACATTCTCTACAATATAAAAATACATTTTTTAGTCTCTCTAAAAACAAAATAAATCATAAAACAATTTTATTTATTATTACGTAAATTACTACTATTAATCATAGATCATAACAAAAATTATTTATTTATTTAATAAAATATTGAATAAGTTATATGGAAATAGATGAAAGAGACAACCACGAAAAACTTGATTGACAAATGAAATGTATATATCTCAAGAGAGATCAGTGAAACCGAGAGAGAAATAAAGAATAAGTAAAATGACAATAGTAGAATATATATATATATATATATATATATATATATATATATATTTAGTTTATGACTTCATTATGATGATGATGATGATATTTATGATTCCATCCACAACTAAGTTCTTGGAAGTAACTATTATTATTATTATTAGAATTAACAATCCGTAAGTTTACACTTTAATGCTTTCAACAATATATTCAGCTTTTAACATGTTTTTTTAAATATTTATTTATTTATTTTTGAAACTTTAGTAATATGTTCAAGTAATATTTCGCTAATGTGACTAACTTTTTGATGTATTTGCCAATAGCAATGATGTGGATTTCGTGTGATGTTGAAATTAAATATTTTAGAGAGAAAAAAGTAAATATTTTAGAGAGTAAATACTTTTTAAAAGGTAAATATTTTAGAGAGTAAATACTTTTGAAAAGTAAATATTCATAGCTTTTGGATGATTATATAATTCAATCTATTATAAGGATAGAATCAAGACAACAACCTATAACATGAGAAAGCGGTATATCAAGGAGAAAAGGCCACAGAGGAATTAAAACAATATCACACTAATGTTTTTGTATTATTTATTAGACAAAAAAATTTCTTTCAAATCTCCTTATTAGGTTTTGAGGTTTAGTAATAGTGAGGATGGTTGTCAATGCTTTTGTGTATCCTTTGGAGTGTATATATGGTGAGGATTTCACAAATTTTTAGTCGGCGTTATCAACCTTTTTTCCATGGAATGGAAAAAATTTTCCACTGTCGATGGGTGCTTTTAGGAATATTTCTAACTTTCTATCACCAATTAATGTCGTAATTAAGGGCGGTCATCATTGAGGAATCTTGTACTTCCCACTTTTTTCTTGAGCTAGTCTTGTAGTCTCTTTCTCTTAAAATAAAATGAAGTTATTACCTAAAAGACTCTTGTTCCATGTGTTTACTTTGACATTTAATTAATCGGATGAAGCGAATGAAAGCGCTTAAATGACTAGACAACAAATATTATGAATCTCTTTTTTGATAAGACAAATATTATGCATCTCTTTTTGATAAAACAAATATTCTCGCATCTCTTAATAATGAGATATAGATTTGTGATCATGCCGCTAAGTGCTAACCATATATTAAAAAGTAGACATGATGCAGAAACATCAATTTAAACTCAAATAAGCATTTTTTTTCTCCCCTACATACTTCATGTTAGGTAATTGTGATGGATTGGGTTGAGTAGATTGAAGTTGATAATATAGTTCCACTATAAATTGTGAATAATACATAACATTTTAGGAATAATTGTACACAAAAGAAAAGTAACCAAATATTAATGTGGGGAGAGAGCTCATACTACTCTGAATTCAACATAACACCATCGAGTTCTCAGAATCGCAACCTTTTTCGTAAACATTTACCCATTTTGGAATAATTAAGTTCCTCAAACAAAGTGGTCTACAAAATTTGTCTCAATTTAAAATAATTATTTGAGGTTCATTTGTTCAAGTGAATCTATGGTTTCTATTCAAAATGAGTTTTACCAATGGAATCTATAAGTCTTACCTAATATGACAATTTGAAACCTTTTTATCAAACTAACACAATTATTTAAAGAGCTCTAAGCATTTAAGATCAACAATATTACGAAAGCTTAATCAGATGCGATCATCATCATCACCATTCAAAAACCAATTGAGTTGGATGGAGTTAGAGAGGCACTCCATTTAGGGTCATCTACCTAGAGAAATTCGAAAAGTTAGAAAAGAAAGAGTTATCAACATCACGATAATGTAAAAGGATTTTTCCACCAAGGGAGCCGATCAAACTGCACCCTCGACTTCCATCCGATCAAGACTAAAATCCAATTATGCTCTTCTTCCTCTAAATAAGCATTTCCATTTAATGTAAATTGGTTAATGAGATATAAGCAATAATATATACAATAATAATAACATACGATTCCTAGTCCGGAAGAATAATACTCACCTTCAATAGGTTCCGGGTTTAACTCAACACATTCACAAAATACTTCAAATAAGCGTGTCCAATCGGCATTCAAAATGTCAAAAGCTAAAAAAAAAAGGAGAACACATATTACTAGCGAAAATGTAAATAAAGAAGAAAAGGAAAATGGAAATCTAATGTAGTTGAAAAAAAATGAATACATTGAGTTGGATCTCAAGGCACGAGCCTCATCTCGTTGATCTTAGATAAGTCTAATGTGTCATCGATTCGAGTCCGAGCTCCTCCGATTCATCATCCTCATCTCCATTCTCAATCTTCAAAGACAAAAATAGATCACAAAACTTCATCCACCAATAACAAGTACCAAAAATAAATAACAGATAACAGGTATTCATGTAGTCACATAACTTTCAATCACAGGTATCAATTAACAAATAGCCCTAATTTCTTCACATAGCCCTAATTTCTTTTAGAGCATGAAAAGATAATAATACCTTTTGATTGCTGATTTCAGAGGATAATCTCGTTGGTATAATACTTGAAACTTAGCTATCTCCTTCTTCAATCTACCAATCACCGAATTCGCGACCCTTGCTAGAGAGTAGGAGGAATTTTGTTATAATTGAGAGTTGATTTTCTAAGCAAAGATTTTGAAGGTCTGAGATTGGATTAATAGAGAGTTTTTCTTGGTTCATACATTATAGCTTTGATGTAAATCAAAGCTACTCTTCCAATTGAGAGCCCTTCATGCCTAATACTCGGTCTCTCATGTAATCTTAAGGTTACAACTCCTGCTTATCTAATTAACTAAGAAGTCTTATAATCCTTATGCTCCGTTTGGTTTAATATTCGATTGTTATAACCCATTATTTTTCCTCTACATTTATCGCATTATATATACTGTATTTATAAAATACCAAATGCACTCAAAAATTTGAACAAAATATTCATAAATCATTTTTTGCTATACATAAACTATTTATCAAATAAAAATATTTTATTTAATAAATTAATTTTATTAAATTAAAATAATTTATTTACCATAAACTACTCTAATATTTACAAAAATACATCAAATGTGTTTTTCATTAACTTTCTCACATATTCACGTAACAAATATAATTAGATGTATTTATCACGTTTTGTTCCCATATTTTATTTACTGCTTAATTAATGTTGTATAAGTTTATACAATAGATCAAATATTTTAATAACTTGATTTCTTTTCATCATAAATTGCTTCTTACAATTTATTAAGTATGATAAATATTAATTATTATACTTATCATATCACCATATCACATATTATACTGCTCATGATAATATATGCAATATAATAACACATACTTAAATAAAAATAAAAATTTATTCCAGTAAATTCTTATTTTATTTACTCAACAAAATGCGATTCGCTACAGATAGTCTCTTTTGTGAAAGATTTAGTTCGTAACAAATCATGCAATAAAAATATATTAATATATTTATCACACATACGCATTATACCGCACATATTCACTTATTTTTGTACATTATTATATATCAATATAGTATATATTAAAATAAAAAAATATTTTAGTAAATTCTTATTTTAATATATATACTGAAAATTTGACTATTACATTATCTTTTGTCAACACTATAAATGCATACATATAACTAATAGAAAAATTTTATGAATTTAAGTCTCCCGATACATGAAATCACTACTCTCATTTTTTTTCCAAGAAAGCAAAACCATTCTATGATGTCGATTCACTACACTTACTAATCAAATCTATGAAGTTGCTTTAGTCAAAAATTCAAAGCAAATAGTGATTTAGATTATCAAATTTGTACAAAGATCATCAACAACAATGACATGAAATCATTTCAAAAATCGTAGTTGTTCAATTAGAACAACTACTAATCAATTCAAATCAAAATCTAGAAACATGCCTAAAATGTCAAATAATTTCTGCCTTCAAATTGGGATTATTGAAAATTGATAATGGAGGTTCTTGACTAACTGGAGGCTGCCAATGATAAAAGAAAGACCGGTGACGTCGCTTGAATACAAGTTTGTTTGGGAAAATTTTTATCTCGTCATTGCATAATTTGTCACTAAATATAAGGATTTATGACGAACCAGTGTTGTCACTTATCCACTCATCTAATTAGGGGTTAAATACAAAGTCGACCACTGAAACTTTTCTAATATTTGGGTATTGAGCCCTTTTCTTCCGGTCAACGCAAACTGAGCCTCTTTCTATTAAAAAATTTGGACTTTGAACTCCCAGGCGCCACATGTGCAGTTGACTTGCTATTTAATATTATAATTTGACACGTGTCATCACTCGACGTGGCTTTTTTGAATTTTCCCAAAAAATTGCTTCTCCTTAGAATCGAACTTGCAACCTCTATGTTAAAAACATCGATCATATACGATCAAGGAGCAACATGAGTTAACTATTAAAATCATACAAGGATTAATATTTATATCAAAACATGATATTTCCCCATATATTCTTTTCTTCTCCTCCTTCACTACATACCATTAATATAATCTCAATAAGATATATACTACTAATAATAATAATAATAATAATAATAATAATAATAATAATAATAATAATAATAATAATAATAATAATAATAATAATAATAATAATAATAATAATAATAATAATAATAATAATAATAATAATAATAATAATAATAATAAATAATAATAATAATAATAATAATAATAATAATAATAATAATAATAATAATAATAATAATAATAATAATAATAATAATAATAATAATAATAATAATAATAATAATAATAATAATAATAATAATAATAATAATACCAATAATAATAATAATACCACCATTAATAATAATAATAACCATTATTATTATAATACTACAATACTACCACCACCATAATAATAATAATAATAATAATAATAATTAATAATAATAATAATAATAATAATAATAATAATAATAATAATACCACATTAATAATAATAATAGTAATAATAATACCAATAATAATAATAATAATAATAATAATAATAATAATAATAATAATAATAATAATAATAATAAGGCTTAAATATAATTTACTACCTTAAACTATAGGTCATAGTCCACTTCAGTGATTCACCTTTTAATTTTGTAAATTAGATAATTGAACTATTAATTTTTTTCACTTCCATTCAATTGAATCTGCCAGGTAAAAAATTGCCGACGTGGCATGCTGACGTGGTCAATTACTACACAGGTGTAATAAAAAATATTATTAAACAATTTTTTAATATATTTTTGAGTAAATAAGGGGTAAACATGTAAATGCATAAATATTACATCTAACACTAATATCAATACCACTTAACTAATAATTTATTCAAATTGTATCATAAAATCAAAAATCCAAAAATCCTTTTATTAAATCAAATTACCAAATCCAAAAATCTTTTTAACAAACTAAATTACCAAACCCAAAAATTTAATTCATCACACCAAACCCAAAAATCTCATTCATCCACACAAAACTCGGATCTTCTCCAAACAAACCGAAGCTTCCATGGCTTTGTAATTCCTTCTCTCCTCCTCCATCACCATGTCCCCTCCTTCATCTTCTCTCTTCAAAACCACCACCACCACCACAACCAACCACTAGTACAAAATCATAAAAAAACAATGCTTAAAAGATGATATTTTTATAAAAAATGTTGTAGTATTTTTTTTCATAATATTTTTTAACAAAATATTGTAGATACATATAAAAAAAAAAGTTATCTAGGATAATTTTTAATTTTAAATAGATAATATTTTTTTAAAAAAAAACGTTATCTATATAAAAAAGATGGAGCAAAAAAATTGCGAACTTAAAATTAAAACACGAATATGTCTTTCTCTACTAACAAAACCAAAACGCTGCTCACAAAACACGAATATTTCTCTGCTCTCTTTCGCTCACAAAACCAAAACCAAAACCAAAACCAAAACCCTAGTTATCGATCTCTGCTGCAATGCCGCCAAAGTTTGACCCATCTCAAGTCGTCGACGTCTACGTCCTCGTGGTCTTCTTCATCCGCTTTCGATGCTTAACCGAGGTGTTAGAATCATTGGCTCTCGATTCGATTCTTCATCCTCTTTCGGTGCTTCTGATCTTCCAGGTCTTCGTCCTCATGGTGCCTCCTTCTCTATCAAGGTCGAATCTTTCTCTCACTTTCCCCGGATCTAGGGATTTCTTACGCTGGTTTTTACCCAATATTTTAATTTTTATTTTGTCTTTTACTCAATTTTACTTGCATCTTCTTATTCTTTTTCTAATGCCACTTCTGTATATATAATTTTGGTTTGCCAGTTTTATTGATTTAAATGTTAATTTGATGTCATTGGACTGTGTTTTATGTAATTATTTGGTTAAGCCAGGGTCGTTGAATTCAAGTTTTACCCTTTTTTTGCTGAACTTGTTAGTTGATTTGTTCTTTCAATAGATATTGAGTTTTGTATAATTTGTTTAAGTTTCTGTTTTTAAAATATTGGTATCTATCCTGATTCAATTCGTGTATAAAAGAATGATTTTTATCATTTTTTAAACTACTTTGTTCTTTACTGGGGTGGGGTGTATGTTCTGTTTAGCTTTTGTTTGAGCATGCTGGCATAAAACAGTTTCTTTAGTATGTTTATGTTCAAGTCTTTTATATTGTGTATTCCGTTAAATGAAGCTGGGATTTTAATATAGGGTTGTTGATACTTATGTTAAATGTCCTAATTCTTAGCATGGTACTTAAGTGGTTTCTGCTGTAAATATGGACGTAAAGAGATTTGTAGTCTTAAGGTGGGCATGCAAGTCGTGACTGACTGCAGATAAAGAAACATACTTACAAGGAAACTCTAATAGTTCAGTTTCCTGACAGATGAAAACTGACTTTTTAGTATGGTTATGTTCATTTAATTGTATTTTATGTAGATTCAGTTAAATGATTTTTGGAGTAGGATAAAGGGTTGTTACTCTCCAAATTCTTAGGAGATTAAGATTTAAGTGGTTTCTGCTGTAAAAATGGACATAAAGTTATATATAGGCTTAAGGTGGGAATGCAGGTAGTTGTTTTGGCTGCCCATAAAGGAACATACTTGTATGCAGCCCTAGTTATTATTTTTCCGTACAAAAAAGGTGCGATTATGCTAGGATACAACTTCAACACCAGACTGTGCGACATATGGTGCAAATTTTCTGCACGACATTTTAAGATAAATTCTCCTGTGTCCAAGTATTACTTTGAGTGCTAAATTGCTAATACATATTGGTTACTTGTTTCGCCATATCTTTGTACTTTCTTTGAACATGTGCACTGTTGGTAGCTGTTCTTTAATTACTGTTACATGTTCTCTTGGATTTAGTGGTGTGTTAGAAGTTGTGGTTACCTGAACTAATCTTATCATATAAAGATGATCGTCTCAAATATTTTTATTGGTAGAATATTTATGAAGTACTTTTCTTGTTAGGATGGTTTCGTAGTAATTACTCATGTTTTTTGTTGTTATAGACCGAGGGCCATGAGCGTATTCAGTTTGCTCGAGACCAGCTCTTACAGCTTAGGGAGGTAATGCTCTTTGATTTGTCTCGTTTCTGTTTCTATTTGGTGACGTTGATTTGTTAAAGATCATGCTAAATTTTCTCTTGGATCTTGTATTTGCCATATGCCCATGGATTCTTGCAGAAGTATATTTCTAATTTGGAGTTCGACTATCTTTCTTGTTTTGTTATTTCCTTTAGCTTGTTCTAATGCAATCAGCATGTTGCATTAGATTCTCTCATTGCATTAGAAGTATATGCCCATGTTTTTGAGTTTATATTTGTATAGCTGAAAATTCAACCGAATCAGACTCATTTGCATTTGAAATTTTGTGAGTTTCAGGCACTTGTTAATATGATAAGTAACCATGTCAATTCTACGGTCCCAATTGCTGCTGAAGTTTTCAAGAAAGCAGGGACATATGATGAAAAGAAATTGTTTGGTGTGACTACACTTGATGTTGTTAGGGCTAAGACTTTCTATGCTGGAAAGGCCAATGTCAATGTTGCAGGTATCTTCATTACTTACAGAATAGAAATTCCTAATCCCTTATTTGCTTGAAGTCAACTTGTGCACTTCTACTTCTTTGTTCCAGATGTCAATGTGCCTGTTGTGGGCGGTCATGCTGGCATAACTATTCTCCCGTTGTTTTCACAAGTACTATGCTCATTCTATATTGATTTCTATTTGAGAAAGGTATTTCAATAACCCACCTTTAATAGTTTATGCAAAAACAATCAGTTAGTGTATAAATTGGATTGATTCCGTGGCTGGGAATTTAAAGATAGGAATTGTGTAGATTATTAATAATCATGCTATCCAGTAATTAGAAATAGAATACATGGTAATATATATGGTAATTGAATTGGAAGTTAGCTCATATGGTTATATGTATGCAAAATAGTTAGATATATGGAAATTATCAAAGATAGCTAATTGAGATGGGTTTGTTAGTATAATATGTATTGAATTAATTATGGGTTTAGTTTTGATAATGATTATGTTATGCTATCAAGTTATGGGAATTGAATATGCAAAGATTGGTAATTAGTTTTCGAAAACAGTTAGTATATTTGCAAAAACAATTGGTATAAGGTGTAGACTGTGATTTGGTTATTTTCAAAATCAGTTAGTATGCATATAGTTAATAATTTCAGTTGGCTATGGAAAGGAAGAAATACATGTTTACACGGTTATTATATTGCAAATGAGATGGTTATGGATAAGCTTGCTGCTGAAAATGGGAAACTGAAGGTGAGGAGGCTGATTTCACCCATACATTATCTGATCTTCTAATAAATAAACATCGAATTGTAGATGTATCTTCTTGTTTTATTGTAGATGAAAAGCAATTATCACATCGAACATAATGAGTTTAAAAAACTTGTGGGCTCTCAAGCAGTTTTACTACAGCTCATGTTGTCACAGCTGGAACCAGTTTAATTATTGGGTTTGTCACCTTTTCTTTTCATTATTTCTAATTTTTGAAGATTGAACACGCTATTTATTTCTTACAACTCTTGTTGCTATTATCTATTGTTAAAAATTATTTTTTGGTTGAAATGGAACTTATAATAAATAAACATGGTTAATGGATTTTGGACGAAACAATTTTCCTCCTAATCAACACAGACTTTTTGGCCACCCCAGTGTTTATATACTAATGGGTGATGCAAGCCTGTGAGGGTAGATCAATTAGAGCTGACCTTTTGGATTATGTGTATGAAAGTGACTAGTCAGATACTCTTTTGTAGTCATTCTAATTTATGGGATTCCAAGGTTGATCCCTTAATGAACACAACCTCTAGAAGAAGTGCTTTTGACTTGAATTGCATATGCGAAAATAGTAATAAAATATCTTAATAACAAATATGTTTGTATTCATGCATAGTTTATTCACGAATCTGTTGATTCATTTCTAGCAGTGCATGTATTTCTAGTGTTATGTTTTTGTTTTTATTTAAAAAAAGGACCAGAATAGCAGAGCAATAAGTAGACGAAAAGAAATATGGGAATGCTCATGGACAATTTCTCTATCCATCCATAGTAGACACATAATACTAGGTTCTTTTTGTTTAATGGATGGGACTGTGGGACATGTGGTCACCAAAAGTATAGTCTTGGTTTCGGTTATATCTGCACTTGCTGCTTGTTATTTCCTCCTGGTACAGCTGGCTATCTGTGCTGCTTTCGTAGTACATCTCACTTCTTGGGGGTTTGTCATCTTTTTACTATACTGCAAACCCAAGCTTTGACGTGATCTGGGTTAAGTGCAGGTATCACACGAGCCATCAAAAAATACACTATTTTTGCTAATGAGTTATGTTTGCAAATGCAGGTTGGTGTTTATTATGTGCTTGTCTTGATATTGTAGGAGTGTAGAAAACTCTTTCTTGTGAAGTTGCGGAAAGTAGAAAGTTCATTAAAACCGAAAAACCAAAAATTGCTTGCGGTTCCTTTGTTCCAGTTTCATGAAAATGACAAAGTATGTAAACTTCTGATTGTGCATACGTTTTAATATTTCAGTTTTGACATTCATTTCTTATACATGGTCGGTGTAAAGTAGTTACTACTTGCTAACAAATTGTTGAGCTCCTGTTGCGGGTTCATAGAAACTTCCGTAGTAACTTATAACAATTTTTCTTTTCTCTTAATCTTAGTTTCTACAACTCAAGGTAGATGGTAATGATATTGGTAAGAGCAAGTGCTTTATGCCCCCACACGCCTGTACACTTCTAGAGTTGTGAGTTTTTCGTCGTCAACTGTGTATCAAATTGCATGCTGTTTGTCTAGATTTAGTAATTTTGAGTTTGTCAAAATAAAAATCAAGGACCGTGTAAATAGGCATACAGAACTGTGTGCCAAGTGTAATAGAAGATTTAGTTTTTTTTTTCACATAAAAGTTACTTCAAAGTTGGACACATAGAGCAGGTGTATCTTTGTCATAGTTGTTGTAATCTTATACATGCACATTGCATATGGTACCATCTTGTGTATGTTTGTCAAACTAGTATGTACTTCATGTTATCTTGTTTAAGGCAGTTTATTTAGTCAGTTGAAGGACTCTGGAATCTTTCTATATGCTCAACCATTTAGTAATTATTGTGGGTAGTCTGTTGGTTTAATAATATTAGTACCACGTAGTAACTCTATTGTCTTTGTGTATTGATTTTGACATTAAATGTCTCTGATGATCTATTTGCTTCATTTTCCTGACTTGCTATTATTTTTAAATATGTGCGGGAAGATTGCTTCTACGACCGCCTTTACAATATTGGGTATCAAATTTTCGTATTACGTTTACTAAGACATATATGTAGTTAAATTATGAAGTGTACTATTTTTATATATGTAGATATATACTTTGATTGAATGATTATGTAGTGGATGATTTTATTAAGTTAATAATATTTTAGTTTTTATATTTTTGCCATTATTTGCTATGGAGACATTGAGTTAGTAAAGTACATAAAAAGAATGTCAAATTTTGATTTGGCAACAATATAATTCGTTATCAAAGCATTGAACAAGTTTTAATATAGCAACAATTTTTTTATATGTTTAGCAAAAAAAAATTCGTTGCTAATAGCATTAAAAATATAATATTTGGTAACGAAAAATTAACCTAATAACAACGGAGAGGATATTGTTGTTAATATTAACATAAAAGGCAACATTTTTATCGTTGTAAATCATATCAACTTTCGTTACATATATAAAGAAAGCGGCAACATATAATGTCGTTAGTTAATCGATAACTTTCGTTGTTATTGAAAAATAACCAAAGAACAAACATTTTCGCATTTGATTCAAAGATAATGTCGTTGCCAAATAAAAAATCAAGAACGAAAATCGTTGTTAAAAAGTTTACATTTCATGAACGAAAGCAAGCTTAGGCAACAATTTTCATAATTTCATATCGAAAAAAAATATGTCGTTGCAAAAATGGTATCAATTGCAACGAAAATGCATGGTCGTTGCAAAAAAAAAAAAGAGTTCATTTCGTTGCCAATTAGCGAGGCTTTTTGCAACGAAATGGATTTTTAGCAACGAAATTTTAATTATTCTCGCAACAATACATTTTGTTGCTAAAGGATCGATGTCTCTCAGACGAAAGCTAAATTTCGTTGCAAAATGTATTACTTTTGGCAACGAAAAAAACGTTCGTTCATGGAACAATTAGCAACGCTCATTCAAGAACGAAAAGACTTAACGACATTAAAGTCGTTGTCAAAACCCTTTGCAAACGAAATTTGCACCTTTACGAAATTTGGCACCTTTAGCCCCAGCGTAAAATTGGTTGTTATTGAAAATTAATTGAAAAACCCCCATTTTTAAAAACCCAAAATGAAGAACAGCGTTGTCAGAGTTTTTAAAGACTCAGATCGGCTAAGTGTGATGTTGTATGACCTATCTTTTTGTTGGAATATGTAATATTACATTAGTACTACGATCTAAAATCATTAGTTAGCCAAGAACATGTATGGATTGGAAATAAGAACCGATCAAAGTAGGCACCCTGTCAACTGACGATGAGTTTCTGGGCAACTCAAGAACAGTCGAAGAACACCTATAGTGACGAGTTCGTCGCTATAGGGCCCTTTATCGACGATTTCTATTTTATTTTAATTTCTGATTTTCCGAAAATTATTTAAAAATAGATAAAAATTATTTTTAATTACTAAAAATACTAAATAAATTTCGAAAAATTATTTTAAATTTTGAAAAAGAGTTTTTAATTATTTAGAGTATATTTCATAAATATTTAATATTTTTGGAATATAAATAGTATTTATTTTATTTAATTATAATATTAAATAAATGATTTAAAAATAATTTTAATACATGAAAAATCATGAAAAATAATATTATGGTAAAAGAAAATATTTTAAGTTATTTTTAGTGACTTTTAATATTTTAGGATGAATTTTATTAATTAATTAATATTAATGGTAATTAGTTTATTTAATAAATATATTAAATAAATTATGGAAAAATAGAATTAATGGTTTATAAATCATATAAAAATGATTTAAGTATTATAAAAATATTTTAAGTTATAAAATATAACTTTTGATATTTTGTCATGAAAATGTTAATATTTTAATATTAAAAGCAATTATCGGATAATGAATTTAATTGTTTAAAAATCATATAAAGATGATTTTAAAGTATTAAAAATACTTAATGATATTATAAATATATTATAATATTATGACATGAATTTCATTAATATTTGATAATAAATAAATATTAATGACAAAAGAATTAAGTGGTATTTAATTTATTTAAATACGATATTAATGATCAAAAATTTATGGTAAGTAGTAATAATTATTTAAAAATTAGTACGTGCTTACGAAAAATATTTCGACTGATAATAAATTATCTGAGATAATTGTTAAGTGTTAAGTCAGAGTTTAATTGAACTTATACTCGAAATTTTGTCCGACTAGACCGTTGGTACGTTAGAACTTTGTCGAACTCAAGTCAGACTGAAATAGTTTGACCTGATACTGAATCTTATGTGTGTTATAGACTGATAGGGTTATGTGTTATGTGTTTAGGTTATTCTATGTATATATATATATAATAGTATTATATTGCGATGATATTATTCTAATATTGGAGATTTATATTACTAATATTAGGTCTTCGGATAAAGCGTTATAAATTGTGTAGCGGTAATCAACGGTTCAAGCAAGTTTGTTTTTACTTAACTCTACTAAGAGTTGTTTTATTCGGATAAGTTTATGGTTAATCATTACTGGTTGCCATGAATTGTACTCTATACATATTGAATGTATAAGTCAGGTATGAAAGGCTGATCACCTTCATTACTAGTTGGTTCAGATATATTTGTTCATGTATAATATTTGTTCAGTCATAAATTTGTTCCTGCTAGTTCACAATTATATTGTTAAATTATAACCAACTTATTATTCTGACTATTTCAATCATGATATATCGTTATATTATTGAACTTAAACTTGCTATGCAATCCTTATGTTCACCCTTGCTATATCATGATAAAATATTGCAGATTAAGATGAACGCGTCGGATACAAGGAAAGGCTAAAGACATTTACAGGTTAAAGTTAATGTGCGCGATTAGTTTTGTAATAGTGTTGTATAATAATAAAGTTATGTGTTAAAGTTATGTGTTAAATAAGTTATGAATGTGATTAAGTTAAGGTTACTCGACATTGGGAAAAAGTATGTAACTTTAATGTATAAATAATTTATGTTTATATCTTCCGCAAATAGTAATAATAGTTGTATAGAAAGATCGAACTGGATCCGCGGTGATTCGGGACCTCGGATTCGGGGACCTCATAGTTCTGCACTCTGCGATTCAGCTTCGGCTGTGCAGACACTACGACTCCTAAATCAGATATTGACACTCTACGATTTCTGCCTTGTGCTTGTTGTCTTCATCTGATCTTGCTCGACTATGATCTCTGCATGTAATCAATAGACTCTATGACTCATAGTGTAGTCTAAGATCCTTGACTTGGCTTCGGCATCAGTAGACTTTACGACTCCGAGTGTAGTCTAAGTTTCTGACTTGGCTTCGGAAGATGTTCGGTCGGCTCGTAGGCAGGCTGTCTCTACGATTCTGAACATGACTTCCTCAGCAGACTTCGGTCCTGAGGAAGTTCTACTCGACACACTACGATCCTTCATCGTTTCTCCTGGAAGTCTACGAACTCTGAGATCTACTATCTAGCAGACTACCAATCTGCCTCGACAGCTCTCGAGTTTTCCTTGACACTCCTGACAGACCCCGATTTTTGGTGTAGCGCTCGACGATTAGACAAGCCTATCTATTACATCATAAGATCAACCTAACATGCTTGATCTTTCTACTTTTATAGTCCTTGTACATCATTTCTTTTTAAGGACTTTACAAAGCTGTTTTGCTTATGTAGGATCAACCTAACATACTTGATCAATTGATTCTAATTCCTTGTACACATGTTTCTATTATCTATCAAAGGACTTTACAGCTTTTCTTAATGCAAGCATACTTGCATATTCATTCATATATATCATAATCAAATCATATATAATTAGGAATAATATTCACATGTTTATTCCTGACATTCTGATTTCATTATGTTCTGTGATGAGAACGGTATAAGTCATAACTTCTCTGCTCCTTGTACACCTCAATAAAATGGTGTAGTTGAAAGGAAAAATCGTTCTTTGCAAGAAATGGCTAATACCATGTTGAATGAATATCGTCTTCCAAAATATTTATGGGCTGAAGTTGTGGCAACATCATGTTACACTTTAAACAGAGTTTTATTAAGACCTATTTTGCTCAAAACTCCCTATGAGCTTTATGATAAAAGAACTCCAAAAAAAACTATTTTCGTGTTTTTGGGAGCAAATGTTTTATTCTAAACACCAAAGGACATTTATTGAAATTTGATCCAAAATTTGATGAAGGAATATTTCTTGGATACTCTCTTAATAGTAAGCATATAGAGTTTTCAACAAAAGAAGTCTAGTTGTGGAAGAATCAATGAATGTGACTTTTGATGAAACTCAGCCTCCTCCAAAATATAAAGAACTTTTTGATAATGATGTTGTCATTAACGGTATTCTCAGAAATATAGAAGAACCAAAACTAGATAATGCATCACCACTTATTAATGAGAATCCCCTTGAAAATCCAAACCCTCAGTTGAATGATTTGCCCAAAGAGTCTCACGTTATTAAAAATCATCCTATAGAAAATGTTATTGGTAATATTGAAAAAGGGGTTATCACTAGATCACAAACACATAATCTAGTTGGTCACTTATCTTTCTTGTCTCAAATTGAACCTAAAAATATAAAAGATGCCTTACTTGATGAAGTCTGGATTATGGCTATGCAAGACGAACTTGAACAATTCACTAGAAACAAAGTATGGGAATTAGTCCCACAACCCGAGGATAATTCAATTATTGGAACTCGATGGGTATTTCGTAATAAACTTGATGAAAGTGGAACTGTTGTACGTAATAAGGCAAGATTAGTTGCACAAGGGTATAATCAAATGGAAGGTATTGACTATGATGAAACATATGCTCATGTTTCTAGAATTGAATCTATTCGAATGTTATTAGCATTTGCATGCCATAAAAATTTTAAATTATTTCAAATAGATGTCAAATCTGCTTTCTTAAATGGTGTTATAAAAGAGGAAGTTTATTTTAAACAACCTCCTGGCTTTGAAGATTTTAGTCATCCTGAATATGTTTATAAATTACATAAAGCTTTATATGGTTTAAAACAGGCCCCCAAAGCTTGGTATGAAAGACTGAGTAAATTCTTGCTAAATAATGGTTTTAAACGGGGAACTGTTGATACTACTTTGTTTACTAAAAATAAAATAATTATATTCTGGTAATTCAAATATATGTTGATGATATTATTTTTGTTTCTACTGACATTAATATGTGCAATAATTTCTCTGAAAGTATGAATAAAGAATTTTAAATGAGTATGATGGGAGAATTAAACTTCTTCCTTGGATTCCAAATCAAACAAGGAGAAAAAGGTATTCATATATCTCAGTCTAAATACTATAAAGAAATGATCAAAAAAATTGGCTTAAAATCTGCAAAACCTCTTAACACTCCTATGTCAACTACGGATAAATTAATTGTTGATGAAAATGGAAAATCTGTTGACTCAAAGAAATATAGAGGAATGATCGGAAGTTTATTATACATAACTGCTAGTAGACCTGACATTATGTTTAGTGTTTGTAAATGTGCCAGGTTTCAAGCTAATCCTAAAGAGTTTCACCTGACTGCAGTAAAAAGGATTTTTCAATATCTTAAAGGAACTGCTGAATTAGGTCTATGGTATCCTAAGGATCAACCATTTAATCGTGTGTACTTTTCAGACTCTGACTATGCAGGTCATTATATCGATCGAAAAAGTACCAGTGGTACCTGTCAGTTTCTAGGAGGATGTTTAGTTTCTTGGTTTTCTAAGAAACAGAACTCAATATCTATTTCAACCACCAAAGCTGAATATATTTATGCTGCACGATGTTATGCTCAAATACTGTGGATGAAACAGACCATTGCTGATTATAACTTGAAATTTGATTGTGTGTCAATTCTATGTGATAATACAAGTACTATCAATCTGAGTAAAAATACAGTTCTGCATGCTCGGTCAAAGCATATAGACATTAGGCATCACTTTTTACGTGATCATGTTAATAACAGAATTATTAAATTAGAACATATTGACTTTGAATTAAATATAGACGATATATTCACTAAACCACTAAGTTTTTAAAGATTTTGCAAATTAAGAATTGAGTTAGGCATGCTAGATATTTCCTCTTAAGTTCTTATGTTGTTATATCTATAAAACAAAATCTTAGTATATTTTTTTTATATTTTACCATATTTTAATATCTAACTATTTTAGTTAAAAAAATATTTAATTTCCTCTAAATTATTTTAATTCTTAATTATATTATATATATTATTTCTATATATTTGGACAAGAATTATTATAAAATATTTATATATTTTTAACAATATCTATTTCTATATATATATATATATATATATATATATATTACAAAGGATTAAATCTCCACCATTAATTTTTTAACAAATCCAATGGTCAGAATTGACACATCCGCGCCATCTCTATTGAGCCAATGAGAATCGGTCATCAAGGGCACACAGATCATGATCTAGAACCTCTCGATCAAGATAGAGCTTTCATCCCTGCCGTTGGATCTAAGTTAATTCAAGAAACACAACTGCTCATCTTCAGATTAAATCAACGCCATCCATTTCAGTTCAGATCAATTCTCCACCGTTGGATCAATTATGTGAGTCAAACTATATATATAAATTTTTATTTTTTTATTCATTTCTTACTCTACTCTCTCTCTTTTCTCTCACGTCTGATAATTTCTCTCTCTCTCTCTCTCTCACGCCTCTGGTTTCCCTCTCACTGATTCTCCTTCTCTGATTTTCATCTTCGGTGTCTGTTCCTCTACTTCTCTATCAAATGCTTCTACGATATACATACTTTGTTGTAAATATGGTTAATCGATATGATTAATCATATAAACTTACAGTTCTTAAATTCCTTTAGGGTTTAGATCAAATAATTTTTGTTCTATCGATCTGATTAGGGTTTTCAGATACTAATTTTTTTTTCTTCTCGCCTAAATTAAAAGATTGTCAGGAATTTTTTAGGGTTTCTACTCAAAATCGTTTCAGATTCAGTTTTCAAAACCAATAAACTTTTACGGTTTCTGATTTGTGAAACTTCTGATGTTCAACTATCTACAAAAAGTTTTTTTTGGTTGATAAATCTATAGTCAGGGTTTTTATTTGAACATAATTAGAAAAAATGTTTTGTCGCTTCGATTACTTTCACAAATCCGCTATATTTTTTATTTTTGTCAGCAATTTTTTTAAAACCCTAAATTTATTTATCAAAGTGTTTGACTCACTAGCTTTATTTTATTTTTTTAAATATATACGATCTAAAAAATTTTAGGGTTTCATTTTTGATTACTCAATTTTCTTTAATCAATCAGTGATTGATTCTCTTATCTATACTTTTTAGCAAATTTTTGTTAGAAAAACAAACCATAATTTCTTTTGGAATCACTCTTAAGTTCTTTTTCGGATCTGAGACATCTATATTTTTTAACAGAAAGCAATGTTTTTTATACCTCACTGGCTCATTAATTTGAAAACTCGTCATTTTTTAAACCATCATGTCGTAATAGCACATGCATATTCTCGTTCTCTGCAATTCTTTACAAGATTTTTTGTTCAAAATTTCCACTGATTTTTTTTTCATTAAAACCCTTCTTTGAAATTTATTTAAATTTGTGAATTTTATACTTTGTGGTCTCACTTTCTTAAAATGTTTTTCTACTTCATTCAACTTTGACTGAAAATCTATACTCATTATCTTGATTTGTCACACTAAAATTAGTTATATTATATATTTTCGTAAATATATATATATATATATATACATATATTAGATATCTATATATATATATATATATATATATATTATATACATATATATACCTATGCCTCTATGCACTTCTGCTTGGGTGAATAAGGTTCTCACTACGATACTTCATAAAGAAAAGCTTGTCACGTTTATGGGTCTAGTGTATTTTTTTGCTAACTCAGGTATAAACTTCAATTTTTTTTTCTATTACGAATTGTGTGGATACTGATGTCCACTGGGTTTACTTTTGAATGCCTTATATATATTTTGCGTGGATACTGATGTCCACTGGGTTTATTTATTGCACCAACTGCTATGTGATTTTTTTTATTTGCTATAAATGTTAAATCTTGCAACTTAAATGCTTCTCTGAAAATTTACTTCTTAAATGACACTCTCTCTCTCATATGCTAATTCAATTCGACTCTACTCTTCGCAGTTAAATAGTTTCTTGTCGTGTTTTACTAAATTTTTTTTTGACAACTCTTGATATCTTTTGTAATCATTCTTGAGGTTGACTGAACTTACTCATTCTATATGTTCTCTATGTGACATGTGGCTATCTTATGATACTGTTTTCTCTACCTTCTAAAATAACAGTTTTTAAAATGTTTTATCTATTCTACTGTTTAACTTAAATGATTTATGTTCCTTATTACTGTTTTCAGTATAGTCATATAACTTGCTACTACATCAGTCTCTTAACTACTACTCTTGCCTGACTACTTGTATATCTTACTTGCAGCATATCATCACACTATCCCTCTTTCTCTCTCTCTCTCTCTATATATATATACGCTCTTTCAAAAACATGATGCATTCATCTTTTCAATTCTTTCTTAACATTATTCTCTCCCTGTCTTTCCTGCCTCTCTTCTAATAATGTCTAATCAGTTTTCATCCAAAAGAAAAACTCTTCCTCTAAATTCTGAGTTATAGTTTTCTAATGATGTCCCTCACCTCACTACTGCCTCTGCACAATCTAAGTATAGGACTATGAGACACAATATGTGTCTAGGGAATGCCATTACATTTTATAGCTTTCCAGACTTGTTTAAAAAATTGAAAAATGTTGGGTGGGAATGCTTAGTCACTTTCTATGATAAATTAATATACCCTAGTCTTATAGCTGAGTTTTATTCTCATATGGAATTCTCTACTGATTCTTCTGGTCTATTAAAGAGCATCACTACCTGCATTCAAGGTCAAACCTACATAATAGATGAACTCTTTCTTGTTCATGCACTTCAATTGCTTCATTCCACTCTAGAATTGCCCAGGGTTAACTCTTATCTACATTTGTCGACGTCGGGATTTTTGGGTGTCCCTTTCCGTTACTTGTTCTTTGGTGTTCTCATTTTAGGTGAGATTTGTTTGAAAAAACAAGTGAAAAAGGTCCGACATGTATAATGTCGACGATGGACTTTTAAGAGTCGCCAGTTGGTTTTTTAAATGGTTGTACCAACACAACCGAGAAAAGGTTTGCACATTGACCCAACGATGTGACATCATGTTATACTCTGGTTGGTGAAACCGAGATTCATTAGGGTCAGGGGACTTGGTTATGCGGGGAAGGTGTTAGGCACTTCGACGTCCGTGTTACTACGGTGACCCGCCTTTACAAGAAACTATTATCCGAGTGTGTGTGTGTGTGGGGTCAATGTGTCGTTATTTGGAAGTTGTGCGAGGCCTCGCTTGAACCTATATATATTGTGGTTTGAATTTATGTAAAAATTCAACTTTTAGCAAGATATGGCAGTGATGTTTTATAAAAGAGGTTTTTCAAACCCTGATGCTCAATAGGAATTGAGGCCTTTTACAATCCCATTTTATTAAGTGATCGGCTTGATTGATTTTATTTGACGGATGCGCGGCATTCGTATAAAAATAATGTACAAAGATAATGCCGACTTCCTCGTGGGTATGGAAACCATCTGAGGAAATTCAGACACCGCATAATAATTTACAAGCTGCTTACAGCTGAAAATGTCCATCACGAGAACCGAATCTAGATTCAATGGAATGAATCTGTGATCACATGATTCCTAGGCTCACAAAATACTACATTTTTTATATGAAAGTAGTAAGCATGTATATATATAAAAGCTGTAAATATATATATACAGACAGGATCACCAACCACAAAGCACCTCCATGGGGGATCAAAAATGTAAATAAATCTGTAGATACGGTCAACCGCCACGTAAGGAAACTCCAAAGGGACATAATGTAAATAAAGTCAGAAAAATCAATCGCCACGTAAGTAAACTCCAAAAGTGAAAGACGAAATGTAAAGAAAGTCATAAAAGCGATCAACCACCACGTAAATAAACTCTGTGGGACAATATATATATATATATATATATATATATATATATATATATATATATATATATATATAAAGCAATAAACGCACTTAGGATGTGAAATTAAAGCTCATCGTAATGTAGTTTACCACAGTTCATATATATATATATATATATATATATATATATATATATATATATATATATATATATAATAAGTTTATAGGATATAAAATCTGTGCTCATCTGACAAAGTTCGACCACACTATATATATATATATATATATATATATATATATATATATATATATATATATATATATATAAAAGCGAGTAAACGCACTGCACCAAAAGTTGCAGGCTCATCGAACAAAGTCCGACCACGCTCATATATATAAATATATATATATAAAGCGAGTAAACGCACCAGACCGAAGTCTAGGCTCAATCGAGGCATAACTCAATAATGTTAGTCAATATATATATATATATATATATATATATATATATATAGGCAGAAATGAAACCACGGACCGAAGTCCGGGCAAAAGCAAGCAACATGACTCTCAACGTGTAGAAGGGTGTGTGCAAAGGTGAAGAGAAAGACTCTAAAGTGTGTGAGAAGGCTTACAGCTGACTGATAAAGAAAGCTTCTATATCTTTAGAGTGGGTAAACACAGGCTTTTATAGGTACAAAAGAGGCTATATATGAGCTCACAGGTGTTTAAAAGTGGAAAAATACACTGTATGGACGAGTGCAGAGCAAATTGTGCAGGGTTTCCCCGTCTTTTTCTCTTAGAAAATCAGCACCCCAAGCCCCATATTTATAGAGGGGGGAGCCACAGGTACCTGTGGCTCCTAGTAGCAGGTGTACCTGCGGCACCTAGTAGCAGGTGTACCTGCGGCTGCCCGGGGTGCCCCGGGCAGTGTGGGTCCCGCCATGTCAAAGTTCGTACGCGCTGTCCGCTCGGTCGCTCATAACTTTCAATCCAGGAGTCCGATGGAAGCGTGCCATATCATTCATGAAAGCTCTTTCTGAGAGCTACATAATGACATATGATTTGATCTTTTTTGATTCCAGGAAGATGGGTCCATGACCAAAATGGCATTCCGGTTTCCGGCAAAATCAGATTGAGCCGCTTTTGCGTAGTTTTGCGCCTAAGTTAAGATATGGTTCTTGTGGGACTTCCTTTGAAGTATTTTGAGTTGAAATGAGTGTATTTGATTTGAAGTGAAGTTGAGTTGGCAAAATGATCATTTTGCCCTCCTGTGGTTATCTCCGCCGCCGCATGTATGTAGCAAATGCTTCCCAAGTTTATCTCGAGGTTGGCTTTCTTTGTTGACTTTGACTATCCTCGTGGTCATCTCTCGAGGTTGGATTGACCTATTCCATGGTTGGAATCGAGATCGGATACCTCGGGGTCATCTCCAGATTAATCGGTCTTCTCCAAGGTGTGTGGTCCCAGACAGATCTCGCAGCCTCGGGGTTATCTCCGAGGTTGGATTTGGTTATTTTTATTGAGATCCGGTTTGATGATGAACTTCCGGTAGTATCCCTAATGGATTTGGATTATCTTTCGTGGTTCCTCTTAAAAGATTTAATCATCCTCCCGCAATGTTAGTAATAAGAAAAGAAAATTTCGAGTGTTCATAGATGCCCCTCTTTATCATGTTCATGCAATGCAATGGAGTGGACATGATAAAGATTAGTAGACACTTTGAAACATGACAAGGTATTTTCAATGATGTAAATCGCAATGTAGTGAATGTTTATGATGAATATGAAAATGTTTTCGCAAATTGCAGTTCGTAAATCGCACATCGCATTTTGCAAATTGCACATCGCTTTTTGCTTTTGGCCAAATCGCACTTCGCAACTCACACATCGCATTTCGCATTTCGCATATCGCATATCGCATTTCGCACATCGCATCACAAATCGCAATGTAATGAATATTATGATGAATGTTAAAATATATTCGCAAATCGCTTTACCTTTTATCGATCATTGCTGCTGCAGATGCTGGTGTTAACTCCAATGGTTTGGAATTTTAATCGCTGATGCTTGTTTGATGAAGATAAGTTGAGATGTTTTCCACATCTCTGATGGGGATGACGTTCTGAAATCACCAGACCCTCCCGATGTATTCGCTGGTAGTTGCAACGGTGACTATCCTGCTGATCGCCAAACTTTTCCAGTTCCCACTCGAACGGTGGTATACGAAGCTTTCATCACTAAACTATGTTGATGTCGCGCTGTATTGATGGCAATGGTTTAGGATACCAGATCTTCCGATACCTTCGCTGAAGTAATATTCCACGGATTACTTCACTAGACTTCGCCTGATGTTACGTTAGATTGATGACAACCACCCGATGTCTCACCCTTCTTGAGGTGATTTGGAGTTTCATTTCGCTGTTGGGTACTTGTAACCCATTTCCTTAAGCGTTTGATTCAAGAACCCTACCGAATCGATGGCCCGAATGTCACTGATATCCCCGGAGGGTGTAATTCATTCTTTTGTCGCCTATATTTGAACGCTTGCAGTAGGCTTCAACTTGTGAGGACTTAACGCATGTTGATGGTGTAGATTTCATTCGCTAAGCCTTTCGTCGTTGACCTTCTGCTCCTGAGTTAAGCACTTTTTGAGAATTTTCCCCTTCTTTCGTAGGGGCATGCTTATGTCACTATGATTTCTTTCAGGAGTTCACCCCTTTCTTTTTGATGAGAAGCTTGCTCTCATCTTAAGCTCCTTTCATTTCTTGGAATTGGAAAAATGCCCCAGTCCTTTCGCATGTTGATGCTGAGGGTTCATATGAGAAACTCTCTTTGTTGATGAAATCATGAGTGAATAATATATGAATCTCCATTGAGATGATGATGGACCATGCTGATGGCGCTAACTGGTGCATTTTCCATTTAGGATGATTGATAAATGCTCCAGTGTTGAGTTGTCGCTGCTTCCGAGATTGCCCCCAATTTTCTTGTAAGGGATCCAATATCCGGTTGTCGCCAATTTTGAAATTGTTCCAGCCTCGCTTGTTGTCTGGGATAGTTGCTTTGATAGATGAGCTGATAAGACACCGAGATCGCAAGAGGCTTTTACATCTGTACCATCTGGTGAACAGGTAGTGGATGTGGGCTTTGATGTTGACAGCTCTTTCTGGTAAAGATGTCGCTTTGTTAGAGAGATGATGCTCTAACTCATAGGGATATCGTTGTTGCTGAGCGGGATGACGTTATATCCACCCGAGATATCGCATGTAGTTGGCAGTGGATCTGTTGGCTCACGTAAGAAACCCTTGGGTAGGAGATCACATTGTTACCTCCTTCTTCTGAGAAGGAATCCATGTTGGACTTGATAGCCCGCATATACACTGATTTGTAGATGGGCTTATATTTTCCTGCACAGACTAGCTTAGCCATTTTGTCATGCACAGTACACATTGTATATATCAAACAACATTATATATGCTAGGGAAATATATGTTGATTCACTTCCCTTTTAGTTGTGCCTTGCTACTTGCTTGATATTCACTTGTTTCTCCAGGACTTTGTGATCTGGATGTATTCTGAACTCCTCCTTGATGGATGGACAATGAGATGTCTCAAGATTTTTAGAATGGATCGCCGATCTGTGTGTATTCCCTACCATCTTTGGTGTCTTGGGACTTGTTTCTGTATGTGGCTATGGATAGGAGTATGTTTGTTTTTGTTTTTTTAGTGGTGAGACCGGACCATATAACATGGCCGCCACGCATCCGTGTATTAAGGAGATCGTCGACGTGAGTTCAATTCTGCAGGCGAGTTGAAAAATGTGATCCCATAAGCGAAGTCGATCTGGGAAAAGAAAGTTTGATCCTAGGTTGAGGATAAACTGGAGGTGTAAAAAGTTTGATCCCATGTATGGGTAGCCAAACTGCAAACGTAAGAGGTTCAATTCGCGGTGGGATGACCTAAGTGGTATGATCGTAGTGAAGCCAGGCTGCTGGCTTGAAAGGATGTTTCCCTGAGGGGCAAAGTGTGGAAGAGTTGTATGTGGTAAAGGGTTAAAGAACCGGAATGACTGGTAATCTGATGATCCAAAACCAGGATGTTCGCTTGATGGTAACCTCAAACATAGTACCGTTTCATGGTGTTCGATTTGATAAGCTGTGGAAATTCATCGTCGTCCATTTCCTATAATCTGAAAATACTTCCTTGACAACAAACGGGCCTTCCCAGTTCGGGGAGAATTTTCCTTTAGACTGAGCTCGGTTGTCAATGATCTTCTTCAAAATCAAGTCGTGTTATTTGAATTGCCGTAGTCAGACTTTTCTGTTGTAGGATATTCTTTACAAGTAAAAAGGTCGCTCATTTGTGGGCCACATACTTTCCCATGGATTTCATCCATAGCCTCTGAGCTTGGTCCTCGTCCAAACATCTGAGGAGACATCGTTCTGCATCTTTTTTCGTATAGTGCATCTCCGCTCAGGTAGAATTTTATAGCAAGTTGATGGATCTACCTTTTCTCAGTCGGGCTCGCCTCAGCGGGTGTAGATCCATCTCGTAAGTACTTCTTGATGTGTTGATACCAATGATGTTGGGTGGGATGTAGGTCATCCAATACTTTTCAATGGAATTCCCATAGGCTGGAGCTTTTTGTTGCGCAAATGTGAGGGTTGGCATGTCTTCCTTGTCATGTATATTGACCAAGGAGGCCCAGGTTGCTAGAGCATCCGCAAAATCATTCCTATTCTGAGGAATGTGGAGGAAGGATTTTTCTTCAAACTCCGAAGCCATCTATAGAACCTGCCGATGGTAAGGCAGCAACTGTAGAATCGGTTGAAGAGATTTTTCTTTTTTCTTTTTTTTTCTTTTTCTTTTTATTTTATTTTATTTTTTCTTTTTTTATTTTTTTTTCTATTAGATCATGGGAAAAGAGCCATATGGCTCACTGATAGGTAGCTCCGGCATTGATGAGGCCGAATGACAATCGTCTGTAGCAAAGGGCTCCCCAAGGCGTGATGAATGAAGTTTTCCCATGATCATCTTCAGCAACCATGATTTGATGGTACCCCGCAGAGTAATCAGTAGAGGAGTACATGTCGTATCGAGCTGTATTGTCAATGAGTATGTGGATGAACGACACGTGAAAGCTATCTTTGAGGCAAACTTTATTCAAATCTCTGTAATCCACACAAACTCACACCTCCCTTCCCAGTTTCGGCACGGGGACTATGTTGGATAGCCGTTTAGGGTATGTTGACATCATGATGATGCCGGCTTGAAATTGTTTCACAATTTCTTCTTTAACTTTTAACTTCCACTAAGGTTTCAATCGCCTGAGCTTCTGCCTGAATGGCTTGAATCCCCCTTTGATGGGAAGGCGATGAATGATAATTTTCGTGTATAAACCGACCATGTCTTCGTGAGACCATGCAAACACATCATGGAATAGGGTCAATAGAGTAACCATGTCATTCCTTTGGTCCGTACCAATCTGGACTTGTTTGGGATTTTCTAAGGTTCCGAGGTTTAAAAGAGGTGGTTTGATCAAGATTTGGCTTGGGTTTGTCTTCGACCCATTCTTTGATCTCCTGAGGTATCTCATAGTCATCTTGTATTTCCATCAAGTCTGAGTCTAACTTTACATCAAAGTTACAGTCCTTGTAGAGAATAGGCACCTCATCAGCAAGTCTAGGCACATCTAATTTTAGAGTCCTGAACCAACATGCTCTCACCTGATATATGAAATTGTTCAATCACACAAAGTGTTAGCCTGTAATGACAAAAGTAACTGCTAATACTGTACAGAAAAAGTAAGCAGTTATTGTTATCTACAAGGTAGAGATAATTTCTTCCCTTTTTACCCTCGTTGACTAATGCAAGGAGTGCTGCTTCAATTGTCGAGGGCAAAGTCTTGGTGGACTGCAGTGATGGAGGGGCTATCATCAACCTCCTTCTCCCGAATGATGACCATTACGTCTGGGCAATCATCGTCTGGGGTGTATTTGTTTGAGAAGGGTTTGTTTGAGTTTTTGTTTGATTTGACCGCACCATTGATGGCTGCCTACGTACTCCTATTGAAGAGGAGATCAGGTCTTTCGTAGTTCAGGCTTTTCTTTGAAAAGGTTCAAAGGGGTAAGTGGTGAGAAGAGTGTAAAGATGTTTTTTTGTTTTGTTTTGTTTTGTTTATTTTTTTTTTATTTACATGCATGGAAAATAAAAGGCATACTACGAAGAAAGTGATACCGTTCCAACATTTTCTGGAACTCACAACTTTATCCCCTGGATCTACATCTTCTTGGCTAGTTGAGGCCTGATAGTCCAGTTGTCAGTGGTTATGTTGCCTTCAGGGCTCGTGATAGAGGTTATGTAAGACCCCAACTTATTATAAATAAAATTGATTTTTCGCTATTTATTATGTTAAAATAAAAAGGTGTTAATTGATATAATACTTTGGTTGTGGGTGAAATGTGCAAATTTTGCAAAATAAGCAAGTGGTTATAAAATAATCATTGTTGTCGGGGAATATTCGTTTGGTCATGGAATATTCTTGTTGTCGGGGAATATTCAGATTACTACTGGTAGATCATTTGTGGACCCCATAATGTAATAAATGTCGGATGAAGAAAATGACAAGTTTAAGTTTTTATAAATAATCTACAGAAGTTGTTACCGTTAAAACAATCGTTGGAATACCCGGTGGTTAAAAATAAGAATAATGCTGCGGATGCACATGTAGATTGATGAATTATTGATCCTTACGTAAGAAGGCACTACTCAATAATTGTTACAGTGAGTTATCGCTCAATATTTTATTTTATTGATTCAATAATTCTTTGCGTTGATATTTTATATTATTGTTGTTTTAATAATTGTCAACGCATTAATATTTCCCATTATCGATCAATAATTCATATTATTTGAATAATATTATTAGATAGCATTATTGGCAATGTCTAGAAAGTTCATCAAGGAGAGGTTTGGTCACCTAATTACGCCGCCAAGAAGGAGAAATTCTTATTGGAAAGCCCCTCTTTCTCGGAACTACTGGTTGTCATAATTGTGATTCTGTAATATTATTTGTGAATAATTAATTATTGATTTATATGATAAGGAAATATTTATTTGATGTGGATATAAATGATGGATTTATTTATTTTATGCGGTTATAAATGAAGGAATTTTAACATGTAATAATTGTTGAAAGTTTGGCATATTTTCTGTGGAGATATAATTATTTTCTCCGATAAAATATTCATTAAAATATATTATAAATAATAATATTATTATATGTATATTTGCATGTGACGGATATGAATTAAATTCTTGCATGCTTTTCTAAGTTGGCGGGCGGAAGAATTTCCCTACATACATATGATTTGTCTTTGGTGGATGGCTATTTCAATCCTCTGCATTTCATGCAAAGCATTTCCAAGAGTGGGCCTCCAAATAAGCAAATCATTTTAAACTTTTCCTGCAAAGATGCTTTCTAAGTTAGTGGGCAAATTCTTACGCAAACGAGTCACAAACCGTGGGCCCAACTATTGACAAATTAAAGAGTTAGGCAAAAGAAAGGGAAAGGTTAGGCGGTGGTAAGGAGAAAAATTAGATGACCTCATTTGATTTTTTCCTCCACCCCGCACTATAAATAGAGGGTAACCGTCCTTCCTCAACACACCTTCATAAATCAGAAATTCCTATTCTAGAGTATTGTGAGTATTTTCTTTGAGTATAAGAATATTTTTAGCGAAGTTTTTCTGCAAGATTTTCTCAAACTAATATCTGATATTCCAGTCAAATCCAGTTTTTATCAAGGTAAAGGATATTATTTTATTTCAATACTCGTAAGAAATATTATTTTCTTTCATACTCCATAGTATGGAAGGAATATTATTTCATTTCATATTCCTAAATTTGAACTTACTATGGTAAGTATTGCTTCTATAATTCCTGAAATGATTAGAAATTTCGTTTCATCTAATATCATTTCATAGGATTATTGGTCTAAACTTTTTATCAAATTTGGAACTTTTCATGACGGTGCATCGTTCACTTAATACTATTCACAATTCATCGTTTCACGGCATCGTTTCACGATTCTATTATTCATGGGTCACATTCACCATTACTATTCACGGGTTTCACAAAAGAAAAAAAAATTTATTTTTTTTCTTCTTCCAAGTTATCTGTTGTGACCCTTATTCTTGAAATTAAATCCATGTTTTGATCTTCATTCTTGAATTTTACTCCACTATAGTTTATTATGGAGTATTATTGATCTTGGATAAACTTTTATACGAATCCTTAATATTTGTCCTTCGGTCTCACTGGATTCGTTCTTTAAAATATTTTTCATCATCCTCCGTCCTAAATGATGATATTACTGAATATCTTTGGCCCGTAGTGCAAAGATGAATGATTAACTGATGAATATCTTTGGCCCGTAGTGTAAAGATGAACAGGTGTTGAGATGAACATGACCAACTGGTGATATACAAAATGAATATCTTTGGCTCAGTAGTGCAAAGATGAATATTTGATTCAAGATGTATATTGATTGATGTTACAGGGATAAATTATTGATGATGGACTTTTAAATCTTAGAAGATAGTAGAAATTTGTTCTCTACTTGACTCTTTTAATGGATTGTTGTTTCCGCTGCAATTGTTGATCTAAAACTTGTTGTCTAATATATTTTATCAACTTTTTCCCTGTTGAAGACTAATGATAAATTGTTGTATATTATCTTAGTCATAATATTTTTTACTGGGCTAGTTGAGCTCACCCTTTTCCTTTTTGTTCCATTTTTCTTCCCAGGAGGTGAGAACATAGCAGGAACTAGCCGGGGTATGGAGTGATGGTTCAGGATAGATGTATTAGTAGTCCTCACTATTTTGTAAAATAGTGTATCAATAATTGTAATGAGGACTCATTTTGAGTTTGTATACTCTCTATTAGACTATATTTGTATTCAAACTCACAGTATATGTGTTGTCGTATTTTGCACGACAATTGTATTATCAAGTTGTATTTGTTTTTGTACCATGTATTTCATGCACTCGAGAATGGGTGTTGTATACCTATTTTGGGGGCGCCACGATTTGGTATCGAGCTTAGGATATGGTCTCAAGCGGAGATCTGGGAATAGAACTAGGAGGGAGAGATGAGAAAATCTTTCGCTAGTATGTCCTACCTAAGCTTATTTGTTGGTCGGTCATAATATATGGATATAATGTGATATGTTAATTTGTTTAATTAACCCTTGTTTTATGGCAGTATTTAAGAATGGCTGCTGAGAACGTTAACAATGGAGTGTATGAGACTGTGGAACAACCTTTAGTCACAAACCAGGAGAACGTGCAATAGGAAGACAATATTCCTCCTGTAAACAACACTACCGAGCAAACGATTAATGATGGAATGTTTAGGAGCTTTTTGCAGTTCATGCAAAACCAGACGAGGGAAACTCGTGCACAGAATACGGGTGGAATTGCTAGAAATGCGCGGCTTGTCACAGCCAAGCAGTTCAAAGAGTTGGGACCACCAGAATTTAAGGGAAAGCCGGATCCGATCATAGCGGAAATGTGGGTGAAGCAAATTACCACAATATTCGATGTCTTGGGATTTGACGGAGGAACGAAGGTTCCATTCGTCACCTTTATGTTCCATGATGAGGCGATCATCTGGTGGGAGTCTCAGGAAGCTGCACTCCACCAAATTGCACTCAAAGCATGTCTTGGGAAACATTTCAGAACTATTCAATGACAAGTACTTTCCTGAAAGTATTCGTCATATGAAGGAGGTGGAGTTTATCAAACTGGAACAGTTGACGGTGTCCTAGTACGAGGCAAAGTTTGCAGAGTTATCCAGGTTTGCACCTCATTTGGTCGAAAATGAGGAGCGAATGACAAGGATGTTTCGAGAGGTCTAAAGTCTTAGATTCGATAATATCTTATATCTCATAAATTTTCTTTATATTCAGATGTTGTAAATAGGGCTCAATTATTAGAGTGAGATAATGAGTATGTGTAAACCGAGGGACCACAACTGTGGTCATCAGGTGCATGATGTTAAAGATCGTCGAGCGATGATAACCAACGAGGAGGGAAAATACGAACAAAGGTAAGAACCACTCGGGTGGTCACCGTGGCCATGATAATAGGAGAGGTGAGTCAAGTGGAAATTTCAGAAAAAGGAGATTCAACAATGACGGGAAGACATCAGCAGCAGCAGCAGCACCAACAAAAAATTCTAGGGGAGGAGAACGACCGCCAGTTAGATGTTACAAATGCGGGAAAGAGGGACATATCAACCCAAACTACCCACAACAATCCAAGGTATGTTACAATTGTGGAAAGGAAAGACATATCGCTTTCGAGATTGTACTATAAGCGAAACCAAGTTAATGAGGATGGTGATTCCAAGGTTGTCCGGATAAGTCGAAATCGGCCGGTTCTGGAAGAGCATTTGTCGTGGATCGCCAAAACGCGAGGAACCCTTAACGAGGTGATTACGGGTAAGCTAATCTTGAATTTCTTGCGAAGTTTATACCTTACTAGATACCGGTTCTACCCATTCTTTTATCTCTCCTGCTTGTGCTCAACGTTTAAACTTGACTCCGGAGAAATTGGACTTTGACTTATTTGTTGAAACTCCGTTAGGTGAAACCTTCGTTACATCTACAGTTTATAAATCTTGCATGATCCAAGTTGGCATTATCACATTACCTGTTGATCTTATCTCTTTAAAGATACTTGCTTTTGATGTGATTTTAGGAATTGATTGGTTAACCACTCATCATGCCAAAATTGATTATTTTCGTAAGGTTATTAGTTTTCATATTCCTAACTAACCTATCATACGAATTCAAACAACTAAACCACTAAAATCAGTCACTGTCATATCAAGCCATAAAGCTATTCGTTTATTGAAAAATGGATGCCAAGCTTTCTTAGCCCATGTTATGGATTTGAATAAAGACAAGTCAGATTTGAATAATATTTCATTGTTAGAGAACTTCACGATGTATTTCACGAAGAGCTTCCGGCCTACCCCTTTAACGTGATGTTGAATTCTTTATTGACCTTGAACGGTACAAAATCCATTTCTAAAACCCCATATCGAATGGCTCCTATTGAACTTCGTGGAGTTAAAAGTCCAACTCGCAGGAATTGTTAGACATTGGTTTCATTCGCCCTAGTACATCTCCTTGGGGTGCTCTGTTTTTATTCAGAAAGAAGAAAGACGGGAGTATGCGACTTTTGTATTGACTAATGAGAATTAAACCATGTCACCATCAAGAATATGTATCCGATTACCTCGCATTGATGACTGTTTGACCGATTGCAAGGAGCACAATTCTTTTCAAAGATCGACCTTTTCGCTCGGATATCATCGGTGAAGATTAAAACTATATTCCAAAAGGCGCCTTGAACTCCGGTATGGGCATTATGAATTCTTAGTCATGTCTTTTGGATTGACTAATGCTCCCGCCGCTTTCATGGATATGATGAACCGCGTATTCAAAGAATATTTGGATCATTCGTTGTTGTCTTTATTGATGACATCCTCATCTATTCCAAAAGTCACAAGATCATGAGAACCATTTGAAGTCGATACTTGAAAGGCTTCATGAAAACAAGCTATATGCCAAGTCAAGAAATGCGAGTTCGGCTTGAGGAAGTAGCATTCCTTGGGCACGTGGTGTAAAAACATGGAGTATCCATTGACCGGCCAAGATTGAAGCAATACAATGTTGGGAGCAACCAAGTAGGTGATCAAGTGCGTAGCTTTCGGGCTTAGTGGTTATTATCGAAAATTCGTGGAAGGATTTTCTCGAATCGCTACTCCATTAACTCAGTTGACTCGGAAGGATATAAAATTTGTATGGAGCGAGGAATGCGAGAAGAGTTTCCAAGAGTTCAAGAGGAGACTCATTTCGACACCTGTTCTGGCAATACCATCTGGATCGGATGGATTTGTTATATACAGCGATGCTTCAGGCAAAGGGTTAGGATGTGTTCTTATGCAACATGGGAAAGTCATAGCCTATGCCTCACGACAACTCAAAGAATATGAGAGGAATTATCCTACTCATGATCTAGAGTTGGCAGCAGTCATTTTCGCGTTGAAAATCTAGAGACACTACCTGTATGGGGAGAAAGTGGAGATCTATACGGATCATAAAAGCCTCAAATACTTCTTCACCCAAAAGGAACTCAACATGCGGCAACGACGTTGGCTCGAGCTGTTGAAAGATTACGATCATACCATTCAATACCATCCTAGAAAAGCAAACGTGTTGCACCATGGAAAGGAGTTACAAGATTTGTGAAGAGAGGAAAAATCAATCCACAATTTGTTGGTCCATTTGAGATTCTTAACCGAATAGGAAATGTGGCCTATAGACTCGCGTTACCTCCAAGTATGTCTCGTGTTCATAATGTTTTTCACATTTCCATGCTTCATAAATATGTGAAAGACCCGAACCATATTATTGCTTTAGAACCAGACGAGATAGCCGAAGATTTAATGTACGAAGAAATACCTGTTAAGATCTTGGATAGGAAAGAACATGTCCTACGCACGAAGGTTATACCACAAGTTAAGGTTTTGTGGAGAAACCATGCTATTGAAGAAATGACCTGGGAGTTGGAATCAGAAATGAAAGTGAGGTATCCTCACCTTTTCGAAACACCAGGTACGTACGTCAATTTCGAGGATGAAATTTCATAAGGAGGGGAGGTTGTAAGACCCCAACTTATTATAAAGAAAATTGAATTTTCTCTATTTATTATGTTGAAATAAAAAGGTGTTAATTGATATAATACTTTGGTTGTGGGTGAAATGTGCAAATTTTACAAAATAAGCAAGTGGTTATAAAATAATCATTGTTGTCGGGGAATATTCGTTTGGTCGTGGAACATTCTTGTTGTCGGGGAATATTCGTACGACGGCGCAGTCATTTGTGGGCCCAATAACAGAATAAATGTCGGATGAAGAAAACGACAAGTTTAAGTTTTTATAAATAACGGCGTAGTTGTTACCATTAACACTGTTGGAATAATTTATGGTTAAAATACGTGAATAATGCTGCGTGGATCCACAGTATTGATGAATTATTTATCCTTACGTAAGAAGGCACTACTCAATAATTGTTACAGTAGTTACTGTTCAATATTTTATTTTATTGATTCAATAATTGATGCGTTGATATTTTATATTATTGTTGTTTCAATAATTGTCACTGCACAATATTTTCAATTATCAGATCAATAATTCATATTATTTGAATAATATTATTAGATAACATTATTGGCAATGTCTAGAAAGTTCTATCAAGGAGAGGTTTGGTCACCTAATTACGCGCCAGTAAGGAGAAATTCTTATTGAAAAGCCCCCTTTCACAGGAACTACTGGTTGTCATAATTGTGTGATTCTGTAATATTATTTGTGAATAATTAATTATTGATTTATATGATAAGGAAATATTTATTTGATGTGGATATAAATGATGGATTTATTTATTTTATGCGGTTATAAATGAAGGAATTTTAGCATGTAATAATTGTTGAAAGTTTGGCATATTTTCTGTGGAGTTATAATTATTTTCTCCGATAAAATATTCATTCAAATATATTATAAATAATAATATTATTATATGTATATTTGCATGTGACGGATATGAATTAAATTCTTGCATGCTTTTCTAAGTTGGTGGGCGGAAGAATTTCTCTACATACATATGATTTGTGTTTGGTGGATGTCTATTTCAATCCTCTTCATTTCATGCAAAGCATTTCCAAGAGTGGGCCTCCAAATAAGCAAATCATTTTAAACTTTTCCTGCAAAGATGCTTTCTAAGTTAGTGGGCAAATTCTTCTGCAAACTAGTTGCCAAACTGTGGGCCCAACTATTGACAAATTAAAGAGTTAGGCAAAAGAAAGGGAGAGGTTAGGCAGGTGGGCAGAGAAAAATTAGACAGCCTCATTTGATTTTTCCTCCGTCCTGCACTATAAATAGAGGGGTAACCCTCCTTCCTCAACACACCTTCATAAATCAGAAATTCCTATTCTAGAGTATTGTGAGTATTTTCTTTGAGTATAAGAATATTTTGAGCGAAGTTTTTCTGCAAGATTTTCTCAAACTAATATCTGATATTCCAGTCAAATCCAGTTTCTACCAAGGTAAAGGATATTATTTTATTTCAATACTGTGAAGAAATATTATTTTCTTTCATACTCCATAGTATGGAAGGAATATTGTTTCATTTCATATTCCTAAATTTGAACCTACTATGGTAAGTATTGCTTCTATAATTCCTGAAATGATTAGAAATTTCGTTTCATCTAATATCATTTCATAGGATTATTGGTCTGAACTTTTTATCAAATTTGGAACTTTTCATGACGTGCATCGTTTCACGGACATCGCTTTTACGCCATCGTTCACAGTCTTTATTCACGATTATTATTCATGGGTACTATTCACAACCATCGTTTCACGGGCATCGTTTCATGGGTCTTTGTTCACAAAAGGAATTTTTTTTTCTTCTTCCAAGTTATCTGTTGTGACCCTTATTCTTGAAATTAAATCCATGTTTTGATCTTCATTCTTGAATTTTACTCCACTATAGTTTATTATGGAGTATTATTGATCTTGGATAACTGTTATACTTAATCCTTAATATTTGTCCTTCTGGCCTCACTTTGGATTCGTTCTTTAAAATATTTTTCATCATCCTCCGTCCTAAATGATGATATTACTAAATATCTTTGGCCCGTAGTTCAAAGATGAATGATTAATCGATGAATATCTTTGGCCCGTAGCAAAAGATGAACAGTGTTGAGATGAATATGACTAAATTGGTGATACAAATGAATATCTTTGGCTCAGAAGTAAAAAGATGAATATTTGATTCAAGATGTATATTGATTGATGTTACTGAGGATAAATTATTGATGATGGACTTTTAAATCTTAGAAGATAGTAGAAATTTGTTCTCTACTTGACTTTTTAATGGATTGTTGTTTCGGCTGCAATTGTTGATCTAAAACTTGTTGTCTAATATATTTTATCAACTTTTTCCTGTTGAAGACTAATGATAAATTGTTGTATATTATCTTAGTCATAATATTTTTTTTATCGGGCTAGTTGAGCTCACCCTTTTCCTTTTTGTTCCATTTTTCTTCCGAGGGAGGTGAGAACATAGCGTAAACAGCTAGGGTAATGGAGTGATGGTTCGTGATAGATGTATTAGTAGTCCTCACTATTTTGTAAAATAGTGTATCAATAATTGTAATGAGGACTCATTTTGAGTTTGTATACTCTCTATTAGACTATATTTGTATTCAAACTCACAGTATATGTGTTGTCGTATTTTGCACGACAATTGTATTCATGAAGTTGTATTTGTTTTTGTACCATGTATTCAAGTACTTCGTAATGGGTGTTGTATACCTATTTTGGGGCGCCACAGATTGGTATCGTCGAGCTTAGGATATGGTCTCCAAGTGAGATCGGGGAATAGAACTAGAGGGGAGAGATGAGTAAATCTTTTCGCTAGTATGTCCTACCTAAGCTTATTTGTTGGTTCATCATAATATATGGATATAATGTGATATGTTAATTTGTTTAATTAACCCTTGTTTTATGGCAAGATTTAAGAATGGTCACGAGAACGTTAACAATGGAGTGTATGAGACCGTGGAACAACCTTTAGTCACAAACGGGAGAACGTGCAATAGGAAGACAATATTCCTCCTGTAAACAACACTACCGAGCAAACGATTAATGATGGAATGTTTAGGAGCTTTTGCGGTTCATGCAAAACCGCACGAGGGAAACTCGTGTACGTATCTGGGTGGAATTGCTAGAAATGCGCATTGTCACATCACATGCAAGCAGATTCAAAGAGTTGGGACCACGTAATTTAAAGGAAAGCCGGATCCGATCATAGCGGAAATGTGGGTGAAGCAAATTACCACAATATTCGATGTCTTGGGACGCACGGAGGAACAGAAGGTTCCATTCGTCACCTTTATGTTCCGCATGTGAGGCGATTATCTTGGTGGAGTTCAGGAAGCGCACTCTACCAAATTGCATCAAAGATGTCTTGGGAAACATTTCAGAACTATTCAATGACAAGTACTTTCACGAAAGTATTAAATCTATATGAAGGAGGTGGAGTTTATCAAACTGGAACAGTTGACGGTGTCCTAGTACGAGGCAAAGTTTGCAGAGTTATCCAGGTTTGCACCTCATTTGGTCGAAAATGAGGAGCGAATGACAAGGATGTTTCTGAGAGGTCTAAAGCCCGAGATTCGATAATATCTTATATCTCATAAATTTTCTTTATATTCAGATGTTGTAAATAGGGCTCAATTATTAGAGTGAGATAATGAGTATGTGCAACCGAGGGACCACAAACTGTGGTCATACCCTGGGTGGATGACATCGAGCGATGATAACCAACGAGGAGGGAAAAATACGAACAAAGGCGGTAACCACTCGGGTGGTCACCGTGGCCATGATAATAGGAGAGGTGAGTCAAGTGGAAATTTCAGAAAAAGGAGATTCAACAATGACGGGAAGACATCAGCAGCAGCAGCAGCACCAACAAAAAATTCTAGGGGAGGAGAACGACCGCCAGTTAGATGTTACAAATGCGGGAAAGAGGGACATATCAGCCCAAACTACCCACAACAATCCAAGGTATGTTACAATTGTGGAAAGGAAAGACATATCGCTCGAGATTGTACTATAGCGAAACCAAGTTCAGCGGGGATGGTGATTCCAAGGGTTGTCCCGGATAAGTCGAAATCAGCGGTTCCTGGAAGAGCATTTGTCGTGACTGGCCAAAACGCGAGGAACCCGAACGAGGTGATTACGGGTAAGCTAATCTTGAATTCTTGCGAAGTTTATACCTTACTAGATACCGGTTCTACCCATTCTTTTATCTCTCCTGCTTGTGCTCAACGTTTAAACTTGACTCCGGAGAAATTGGACTTTGACTTATTTGTTGAAACTCCGTTAGGTGAAACCTTCGTTACATCTACAGTTTATAAATCTTGCATGATCCAAGTTGGCACTATCACATTACCTGTTGATCTTATCTCTTTAAAGATACTTGCTTTTGATGTGATTTTAGGAATTGATTGGTTAACCACTCATCATGCCAAAATTGATTATTTTCGTAAGGTTATTAGTTTTCATATTCCTAACTAACCTATCATACGAATTCAAACAACTAAACCACTAAAATCAGTCACTGTCATATCAAGCCATAAAGCTATTCGTTTATTGAAAAATGGATGCCAAGCTTTCTTAGCCCATGTTATGGATTTGAATAAAGACAAGTCAGATTTGAATAATATTTCTGTTGTTAGAGAACTTCCTGATGTATTTCCTGAAGAGCTTCCCGGTCTACCCCCAGAACGTGATGTTGAATTCTTTATTGACCTTGAACCGGGTACAAAATCCATTTCTAAAACCCCATATCGAATGGCTCCTATTGAACTTCAGGAGTTAAAAGTCCAACTGCAGGAATTGTTAGACATTGGTTTCATTCGTCCTAGTACATCTCCTTGGGGTGCTCCTGCTTTTTATTCAGAAAGAAGAAAAGACGGGAGTATGCGACTTTGTATTGACTACCGAGAATTAAACCATGTCACCATCAAGAATATGTATCCGTTACCTCGCATTGATGACCTGTTTGACCAGTTGCAAGGAGCACAATTCTTTTCAAAGATCGACCTTCGTTCTGGATATCATCAGCTGAAGATTAAAACTATATTCCAAAGACTGCCTTCAGAACTCGGTATGGGCATTATGAATTCTTAGTCATGTCTTTTGGATTGACTAATGCTCCTGCTGCTTTCATGGATATGATGAACCGTGTATTCAAAGAATATTTGGATCAGTTCGTTGTTGTCTTTATTGATGACATCCTCATCTATTCCAAAAGCCGCGAAGATCATGAGAACCATTTGAAGCTGATACTTGAAAGGCTTCATGAAAACAAGCTATATGCCAAGCTGAAGAAATGCGAGTTCTGGCTTGAGGAAGTAGCATTCCTTGGGCACGTGGTGTAAAAACATGGAGTATCTGTTGACCCGGCGAAGATTGAAGCAATACAATGTTGGGAGCAACCGAAGTAGGTGACCGAAGTGCGTAGCTTTCTGGGCTTAGCTGGTTATTATCGAAAATTCGTGGAAGGATTTTCTCGAATCGCTACTCCATTAACTCAGTTGACTCGGAAGGATATAAAATTTGTATGGAGCGAGGAATGCGAGAAGAGTTTCCAAGAGTTCAAGAGGAGACTCATTTCGACACTGCTCGCAATACCATCCGGATCGGATGGATTTGTTATATACAAATGATGATTTGAGCAAAGGGTTAGGATGTGTTCTTATGCAACATGGGAAAGTCATAGCCTATGCCTCACGACAACTCAAAGAATATGAGAGGAATTATCCTACTCATGATCTAGAGTTGGCAGCAGTCATTTTCGCGTTGAAAATCTAGAGACACTACCTGTATGGGGAGAAAGTGGAGATCTATACGGATCATAAAAGCCTCAAATACTTCTTCACCCAAAAGGAACTCAACATGCTAAGAACGACGTTGGCTCGATTGTTGAAAGATTACGATCATACCATTCAATACCATCCTAGAAAAGCAAACGTGTTGCACCATGGAAAGGAGTTACAAGATTTGTGAAGAGAGGAAAAATCAATCCACAATTTGTTGGTCCATTTGAGATTCTTAACCGAATAGGAAATGTGGCCTATAGACTCGCGTTACCTCCAAGTATGTCTCGTGTTCATAATGTTTTTCACATTTCCATGCTTCATAAATATGTGAAAGACCCGAACCATATTATTGCTTTAGAACCAGACGAGATAGCCGAAGATTTAATGTAATGAAGAAATACAGTTAAGATCTTGGATAGGAAAGAACATGTCCTACGCACGAAGGTTATACCACAAGTTAAGGTTTTGTGGAGAAACCATGCTATTGAAGAAATGACCTGGGAGTTGGAATCAGAAATGAAAGTGAGGTATCCTCACCTTTTCGAAACACCAGGTACGTACGTCAATTTCGAGGATGAAATTTCATAAGGAGGGGAGGTTGTAAGACCCCAACTTATTATAAAGAAAATTGAATTTTCTCTATTTATTATGTTGAAATAAAAAGGTGTTAATTGATATAATACTTTGGTTGTGGGTGAAATGTGCAAATTTTACAAAATAAGCAAGTGGTTATAAAATAATCATTGTTGTCTGGGAATATTCGTTTAGTCGTGGAACATTCTTGTTGTCGGGGAATATTAAGACGTATTTGCCAATGATCATTCATGGGCCCAATAACGTAATAAATGTGGGATGAAGAAAACGCGACAAGTTTAAGTTTTATAAATAACACAGTAGTTGTTACCATTAACACTTGTTGGAATACCCAATTGGTTAAAATACGATAATGCGTGGATCCACGGTGATTGATGAATTATTTATCCTTACGTAAGAAGGCACTACTCAATAATTGTTACAGTAGTTACTGTTCAATATTTTATTTTATTGATTCAATAATTGATGCGTTGATATTTTATATTATTGTTGTTTCAATAATTGTCACTGCACAATATTTTCAATTATCAGATCAATAATTCATATTATTTGAATAATATTATTAGATAACATTATTGGCAATGTCTAGAAAGTTCTATCAAGGAGAGGTTTGGTCACCTAATTACGCGCTAGTAAGGAGAAATTCTTATTGAAAAGCCCCCTCTTTCCTGGGAACGGCCTGGTTGTCATAATTGTGATTCTGTAATATTATTTGTGAATAATTAATTATTGATTTATATGATAAGGAAATATTTATTTGATGTGGATATAAATGATGGATTTATTTATTTTATGCGGTTATAAATGAAGGAATTTTAGCATGTAATAATTGTTGAAAGTTTGGCATATTTTCTGTGGAGTTATAATTATTTTCTCCGATAAAATATTCATTCAAATATATTATAAATAATAATATTATTATATGTATATTTGCATGTGACAGATATGAATTAAATTCTTGCATGCTTTTCTAAGTTGGCGGGCGGAAGAATTTCTCTACATACATATGATTTGTGTTTGGTGGATGTCTATTTCAATCCTCTTCATTTCATGCAAAGCATTTCCAAGAGTGGGCCTCCAAATAAGCAAATCATTTTAAACTTTTCCGCAAAGATGCTTTCTAAGTTAGTGGGCAAATTCTTCCGCAAACTAGTTACAAACCGTGGGCCCAACTATTGACAAAATAAAGAGTTAGGCAAAGAAAGGGAGAGTTAGGCGGTGGGGGGGAGAGAAAATTAGACACCGGCCTCATTTGATTTTTTCCTCCGTCCTGCACTATAAATAGAGGGGTAACCCTCCTTCCTCAACACACCTTCATAAATCAGAAATTCCTATTCTAGAGTATTGTGAGTATTTTCTTTGAGTATAAGAATATTTTGAGCGAAGTTTTTCTGCAAGATTTTCTCAAACTAATATCTGATATTCCAGTCAAATCCAGTTTCTACCAAGGTAAAGGATATTATTTTATTTCAATACTCGTAAGAAATATTATTTTCTTTCATACTCCATAGTATGGAAGGAATATTGTTTCATTTCATATTCCTAAATTTGAACCTACTATGGTAAGTATTGCTTCTATAATTCCTGAAATGATTAGAAATTTCGTTTCATCTAATATCATTTCATAGGATTATTGGTCTGAACTTTTTATCAAATTTGGAACTTTTCATGATTTGCATTGTTTCACGGACATCATTTTACGATTCATCGTTCACTTGCATCGTTCACGATTACTATTCATGGGTACTTATTCACAATTCATCGTTCAGTGCATTGTTCATGGGTCTTTATTCACAAAAGGAATTTTTTTCTTCTTCCAAGTTATCTGTTGTGACCCTTATTCTTGAAATTAAATCCATGTTTTGATCTTCATTCTTGAATTTTACTCCACTATAGTTTATTATGGAGTATTATTGATCTTGGATAAACTGTTATACGAATCCTTAATATTTGTCCTTCGGTCTCACTGGATTCGTTCTTTAAAATATTTTTCATCATCCTCCGTCCTAAATGATGATATTACTAAATATCTTTGGCCCGTAGTTCAAAGATGAATGATTAACTGATGAATATCTTTGGCCCGTAGTGCAAAGATGAACAGGTGTTGAGATGAACATGACCAACTGGTGATACAAATGAATATCTTTGGCCTGTAGTGCAAAGATGAATATTTGATTCAAGATGTATATTGATTGATGTTACAGGGATAAATTATTGATGATGGACTTTTAAATCTTAGAAGATAGTAGAAATTTGTTCTCTACTTGACTCTTTTAATGGATTGTTGTTTCCGCTGCAATTGTTGATCTAAAACTTGTTGTCTAATATATTTTATCAGATTTTTCCCTGTTGAAGACTAATGATAAATTGTTGTATATTATCTTAGTCATAATATTTTTTACTGGGCTAGTTGAGCTCACCCTTTTCCTTTTTGTTCCATTTTTCTTCCCAGGAGGTGAGAACATAGCAGAAACTAGCCGGGGTATGGAGTGATGGTTCAGGATAGATGTATTAGTAGTCCTCACTATTTTGTAAAATAGTATATCAATAATTGTAATGAGGACTCATTTTGAGTTTGTATACTCTCTATTAGACTATATTTGTATTCAAACTCACAGTATATGTGTTGTCGTATTTTGCACGACAATTGTATTACTGAAGTTGTATTTGTTTCTGTACCATGTATTTGGCGACTCAGAATGGGTGTTGTATACCTATTTTGGGGGCGTCACAGGTTACCCCTTGATTCTGAATGTCTTCGCTTGTGGCCATAACTTGATTGCTTCTCGATTCACAACACTCCTCTCGGAGACGTTTGCATGGACGCATCGCAAAAAGGGATGAACTCTGGATTCTCTAATGGGTTGGATTCCCCGACAATCTCACCACCTTTTCCTTCATATATTCCTTCGCCTTCTTCATGGGTTTCAAAGGATTCAACCATGAAATCTCCCTCGAACGGTTGTGGCATTTCTTGCAAAGAACTTTCCTTTTTGGATTTTTCTTCCTTGGAAAGTATTAGTATTTCCTCCGCATCATCCAAGGTGATAAAATTAGGAACGTGGTTGATATCTTGGAACCATAGGATGTTTGATGTTGGCGGGGGAATCTCCTTTGGGGATGCCTTTGTTTCTTCTGTCATTTCTTGCATTTGGATCAGTCCACCTTGTATTCTGGCAGAATTGTCGCTCATAGTCTTCATCTCATTTGAACTGCATGTCTCGAATGGACATCTTAAGCTTTTTATTTCTTTTTCTCCTTCTTTGGTCATGGGAAATTCTATCTTCAGCTCTCCATTTTCAATGAGATCCTGGATTTTATGTTGCAAAGACCAGCATTCTTCAGTCGTATGTCCAAGTGAGTTAGAATGGTAGAGACATATCTTGGTGGAATCATAACTCTTTATCTTGGGTTTTATAGAGAAAAAGAACTCAAGAATCCTTCCTTCGCTTATCAGAAAGTGTAGCATTTCTTCTTTGGATTTGCTCAGAGGGGTGAATTTTTGGACTCTTTTAGAGGTTGTCTGATCTTTCATCTTCGAGAATTCGCATTCCCTCGATCGATTCTTCCACTGGTGAGATCTTCTAGCAATTTTATCATCCCCATTTTTTTGTATTTTCAGCCTCTTTGATCTTCTTCATTTAGTTGGCTCATTGTGGAGTCCTTTTTCTCTTGGCTTTCTGATAGTTGAGTGAAAAATTGCCTTGTTTCCTGATGTTGGTGCACTATCAGCTTAGCTAGTAGGTTCACTTGATTCTGGATCGCATCCAATTTTTGCATTACTGGCATACCCTCCTCCGAGTTTTCCCACTCTAGGACATTTGTTATGTGCTTTTGGTGGTATTCCTCCATCATTTGTATGTACTTACGAATTGGATACATTTCAGCACTTCCTGACCCGATCATGTTTACTTCTTCCATATCATGTCGCAACGAAAGGTTTGTGTTGACATTTTGTTGGTCAGGTTTTTCGACCACAATACTGCCACTTTCGATCAGATTTTGAATCTTATGTTTTAAGGACCAACAATCCCGTGTATCGTGTCCTGGAGACCCTGAGTGGTAAGCACATCTCGGTTGGATTGTATCTTTTGCTCCCACCGGTTCAGAGAGGTGGAGCTAGTTCGGTAATTTTCTTGTGATCCATTAATATCGCCAATACATGTTCAAGGGAATCGCCCAGTGGAGTGAATACCCGATTTTTTGTTCTTTCAAAATTTCTCTTCCTGTCTGGGTATTGGTTGAATGCTGTGACGCCCCCAAAATTAGGTATACATCACCCATCTTGAGTCGTCAAATACATGGTACAGAATTCAAATACAACTTAATAATATAACTGTCGTGTACAATACGATAAAACATAAGCTGTGACTTTGAATACAAATATTGTATACTGGAGATTATACAAACTCAAAAGGAGTTCTCATTACAATTATTATCACACTATTTCACAGAATAGTGAGGACTACTAATGCTATCATCTGGTCCGTCACTCCGTTCCCCGACTAGTCCCTGCTACGTTCTCATTTCCTGAAGAGAACAATAAAAGTAAAAGGGTGAGCTCAAATAGCCCAGTAGGAAATATTATGACTAAGATAATGCAGAATATATTAACGTTAGCCTTCAACAAGTGTTAAACCGATACAATATAACAACCATCAAGTTTAACTACAATGAACAAGCAATCCATTAAAAGAGTCAAGTAGAGAATAAAATCTACTATCTTTTATGATTTAAAAGGTTTTCATCACTTTTATCATTTGGGACTCGACAATAAATAATCCACATCATCGAATCACTTACTGCATTACGGCCAAGGATATTCTTTAGTATCACGACCACAATTATCCATGCACTACGGGCCAAGAATATTTGTGTATTCATTAATGGTCATGATTACATCGAATAATCCATGGTCATAATCATACCAAGTCCATCTATGCACTATAGGCCACAGATGACTTTCAACAAAATATAAACATGAGGATGATGACAATGATATAAGAATTCAATAAAAACAAGTTCAAGAATTAATTTATCCAGGAACTAATAACGTCCAAATTGTCAACATGATACTGCTTTGTAGAGTAAAATTCAAGAATGCTCAGAAGAATATTTTCCATGAAAAGATACTGGATGAAGTGCAAATATCAAGGATATTCCACTAATTTCATGGAGTATAGAAGTCAAAAATTTAACCCACTGAGTATAATAAGGAATGGAATAACAAAAGAAATCACCAGGCATGCAATAGATAGAACAGGCTGGTTATTCCAACAGAATAATAAATAACAGAATGTAATAATAAAAAGGCGGAATCAGTCCGCCAGAAAACGCATGAACATGGATATTCCAATGAGAATAATAAAATAGAATCAGTCCCGTAAAATGCACGAAGCATGGATATTCCAACAAAATAATAAAGAGGCGGAACTAGGTTAGGGGTAGAACATATGCAGACAGGATGTTCAAACAGAATGATAAAGAATGGAACAGTAGAAGAATTTCACCAAGTATAGGGTAGCCCGCGTATACAGGTTATTCCAACAGAATAATAAGAATGGAATAACAGAAGTTGTCTTCAGAGATAAGAAAGAAATAATACTCCCTACTGAAAGTACAACAAATAATATTCCTACCTTTAAAAAAAGCTGGATCTTTGAAATAGTGAGGTAGTCAGACTTCTCTTCTTCTTTCTATAATTTCTCTCTATAATAATCGCTCTAAAGCTTTTGTGAATTGGTGAGAAATGAAGGAAGAATGAGCTTCTATTTATAGAAAAATATAGTTTCGATAATTGCACGTTTTGGGGCTCGAAAATTATAGTACAATACCTCCAACTTTTCTTTCATTTTTAATTTAGTACTGCAAGTATTATCAATCTTGCACCAACTCCCCTAATAGTAAATAATGTGAATCAATAGTATAATCATGTGAAAAATACGAATTACAGTATAGTACCTCCATCTATACCTCCATTTTTAATTTAGTCATGCAAGTATTATCAATCTTGCACCAACTCCCCTAATAGTAAATAATGTGATTCAATAGTACACATATGTGAATAAATAGTTATGTAAGCATGTGAATTAGTAGCAATTAATTGCTCATTTATCCGATAAATTACCCGATTTATCAATATAACCCCTAGACATCAATTATCATCGGAATAAATGTTGATTTTCACTAACACAAACAATTCCAACATAATGAAACTATTTTTATCAAAAATATAAAATTTGAAATTTTGAAGTTTGACTTTTCCCGAAAAAGTCAACTGTTGACTTTTTGACCAAATAGTGAATCCCAGAAAATTTTGTGTTTATAGACTATTTTTACTAATTTCATCGTTCAGGACTCAAAAATCACGTCCGCGTCTCCAAATTCAACTTGAACAACATTCATCATTAATATTATAACTCACAATATTTATCAACCGTGTCGTTCCCGGAAAGATGGGGCTTTCAATAAGGATTTCTCCTATGGCAAGCAATTAGGTGACCAAACTCTCCTCGATGTGAACTTCTAGACATTGTAATTATTGTAATTTATAATATGAATAACTTTGTCGTCTCAAGTATATATTAATAAAAACATTTTATGTAGATGATATCGTGACAATAATTGAATCAATAATATAATAGATATGATGCGACAATTATTGTAGTAATAATTGAGTATAATCGGTGACTTCTCACGTAAGCATCAATAATCAATATCTGCGTCTTGCTACTATGCAACCACGCGTAGACATCGTACTTTTACTACTACCGAGTAGTTCAACAGTTTTAACGGTAACACTTCTGCCGTTATTTTCATAAAGTATTTTTGTCGTTTTCTCAATCCGACAATAATTCCGTTGTGGGGGTCCACCAATGATTGTGCCGTTCTACGAATATTCCCTGTTAAAACGAATATTCCCCGACCAATCGAATATTATATAACAACTTGCGTACTTTGCAAAATTTGTAAATATTACCCACAACTATAACATTATATCAAATGCACACCATAATATTCAAAAATATATTTTGAGAAAATTTAATCTTTATTCAAAAAAATCTGGGGTCTCACAAATGCAGTCTGTTGTTGAGATGGCAGATTGTCTTGCCTTTTCCAAATGGGGGGACTGTAGTTTGGCCTCCTAGCTTTCCCTTGTACAACAAGGGATACATCCTCATTGCCTTTATCGGATACCCCCTTGGGATCGATCGCATACTTGCCAGTTTGTATATGTTTGGTGACTGCTTCCAAGGCAGTGAAGTGATTAATCTTGCCTGCCTTCAGGCCCATCTCTGCCATTTCGCCGTGTTTGATCATTTCTGCAAATGGCTTTCCTATGCCTGCTAGGATCCTCTCATAGTAAGGAGCCTCTTGGATATCAATAAATGTCATTACCATCTCAGTTTCTGTCATTGATGGAATGACTTGCGCTGCTAGATGTCTCCACGTTTAGGCATATTCTCGGAAAGATTCAGTACTTTGCTTTTTCACTTTAGTCACTTGATATCGATCTGGTGCCATTTATGACTGAAAACTGTACTGATTTAGAAAGGCATGGGCCAATTCTTCCCAGTTATGGATTTTGGCATTGACAAGTCATGCATACCAGGCTTTAGCTTCTCCAGTGAGACTCTTTTGAAAAAGTTTCATTCTGAGGCTTTCATTTTCAAAGATAAGACCTCGGTTCGCCAATGTACACTTTTAGGTGCGTATAGGGATCGCTTCGCCAAAGATTTCTTTTCAAACTCGGGACTTTGAATTTGGTAGGATATTGAGCCCCGAGAATATCTGTAGATCTGAATAGGTGACACTCCCATAATTTCCGGTCCCTTTAATTGAATAGGATGGTATCCTCCATTTGTTGGACTTTCTTTCTTATATCCCCAGTTTCTCGATCATCCCTGAGATTTGTGATTTCTTTATTGGAATGAGGTTTAGGTATCTAGGTTTCCATCTTTTTACCAATGCCCTGACTGCCCCCTAGTGTGAAGGACTCTGGTTGAGTAGGCATTGTCTAGCCCTGCGTATTTTTACTTTGTTCTTTTAGAAAGACAACCAATTCTGCTATCTGATTCCTTAATCCTTCAAACTCTTCTCGGGAAACAAGAGTAGGATCAGGCTGGCCCGGTGTAGCCATGCCTAACGGTGGGATCAGTTCTTTCCTAGACTTTAAACGGGTAACGGGACTGATTGCTTCCCTGTGAAAGACTTGCATAGTTTAGTCTTTAGGGAATGTGTATAATAACATGCTATGTGATGTGTACATTTTAGGATTTTTATCCTGCAAAATAGATGTCAGCTGTTTGTAGCATGCTAAATATGTATGTGTACACATTCCTCATATTTCTCATTACATGGAGATATATATGGAATGTAATTACAAGTAATTGTGTTTACAAGTAATTGAAATGAGAGCATGAAGAGACTTTTCTCCGTTTTGGGTTTATCAGAGGCTGACCTATCTTAGGTTACTCTCGCGGCTTTTTGGCATGAAGGTTCCCAAATCATCGCAATCTACTTGACGGGAAGTTAATCCGGTCTTTCAACTGGAGCGAATTTGGGTGGTGCCTTTCCTGAGCCTCGGAGAATCAGGCTTCTCACGAGTCCAGTAATCAAACACCGACGGGATAGCCTCCTGGTGGAGGGACAACACAACATACATTCACATATATCGTGTCTTACCGTATGAAATGATGACATGTATGAAGCACTAATATCACAAGCAGTTATGGTGCGATGCACTAATATCACAAGTAGTTATAGTGCGAAGCACTAGTATCACAAGCAGTTATGGTGCGAAGCACTAAGTGCAATAAGGAAATGCATTCGTACACATTCATCAAATGTAAATGCAATATCCACACACAAGTAGATAACAATTTTGAAAAGACTGTAATAGCGGCTTAAGTCCTCTTACTGGAGTCCCCAGCAGAGTCGCCACCTGTCGACGTCGGGATTTTTGGGTGTCCCTTTCCGTTACTTGTTCTTTGGTGTTCTCATTTTAGGTGAGATTTGTTTGAAAAAACAAGTGAAAAAGGTTCGACATGTATAATGTCGACGATGGACTGTTAAGAGTCGCCAGTTGGTTTTTTAAATGGTTGTACCAACACAACCGAGAAAAGGTTTGCACATTGACCCAGCAATGTGACACTGTTATACGGGTCGGTGAAACCGAGATTCATTAGGGTTCGAGGACTTGGTTATACGGGGGGAAGGTATTAGGCACCCCCCGACATCCGTATTACCGCGGTGACTGCCTCTTTACAAGAAACTATTATCTGAGTGTGTGTGTGTGGGTCAATGTGCTATTATTTAGAAGTTGTGCGAGGCCTCGTTCGAACCTATATACACAGGGTTTGAATTTATGTAAAAATTTAGTTTTTAGCAAGTTATGGCAGTGATGTTTTATAAAAGAGGTTTTTCAAACCCTGATGCTCAATAGGAATTGAGGCCTTTTACACTCCAATTTTATTAAGTGATCGGCTTGATTGATTTTATTTGACGGATGCGAGGCATTCAGTATAAAAATAATGTACAAAGATAATGCCGACTTCCTCGTGGGTATGGAAACCATCTCAAGAAATTCGGACACCATGAGAATAATTTACAAGTCGCTATAAATTTGAAAATGTCCATCACGGAACCGAATATAGATTCAATGGGATGAATCTGTGATCACATGATTCCTAGGCTCACAAAAATCGCATTTTTTTTTTATATAAAGCGATGTAAGCGAAGTATATATATAAAAGTCAGTAAATATATATATCGTGACGGGATCACCAACCACGAAGCACCTCCATGGGGATCAAAATGTAAATAAAGTCAGAGATACGGGCCAACCGCCACGAAGGAAACTCAAAGGGGCATAATGTAAATAAAGTCAGTAAAATACCAATCGCCAATTTAAGTAAATTTCGTGCGGGGACGAAATGTAAAAAAAAGTCAGAAAAAGCGATCAACCACCACGTAAATAAACTCCATGTGGGATATATATATATATATAAAAGCAATAAACGCACCGGATGTGAAATCCAAGCTCATCGAACAGAGTTCGACCATAGTTCATATATATATATATAGTATATATATATAAAAGCGAATAAGCGCACCAGATATAAAATCCAGGCTCATCGAACAAAGTCCGACCACAGTTCATATATATAAATATATATATATAAAAGCGAGTAAACGCACCAGACCGAAGTCTAGGCTCATCGAACAAAGTCCGACCACAGTTCATATATATATATATATAAAGCGAGTAAACGCACCAGACCGAAGTCTAGGCTCAATCGAGGCATAACTCGATAATGTTAGTCAATATATATGTAAATATATATATATATATATATATATATATATATATATATATAAATATATATAAGGTGAAATGAAACTACTGAATCAAGTCTAGGGCAAAAACAAGCAACACGACTCTCAACGTGTAGAAGGGTGTGTGCAAAGATGAAGAGAAAGACTCTAAAGTGTGTGAGAAGGCTTAAAGCTGATTGATAAAGAAAGCTTCTATATCTTTAGAGTGGGTAAACACAGGCTTTTGTAGGTACAAAAGAGGCTATATATGAGCTCACAGGTGTTTAAAAGTGGGAAAATACATCAGATGGGCGAAAGGCAGAGAGCAAATCAGGCGTGGGTTTCCGCCTTTTCTCTTAGAAAATCAGCACCCCAAGCCCCATATTTATAGAGGTGGGAGCCACAGGTTTACCTGTGGCACCTAGCAGTGTGTACTACTGGTGCCTGGTTGCCCAGGCAGCAAGGTGAAATCCCATAGTGTCGAAGTGCACATATGCTGTTGTCCGCCTTGGCTCATAACTTTCAATCTGGGAGTCCGATGGAAGCGTGCCATATCATTCTGGAAAGCTCTTTCCGAGAGCTACATAATGACATATGATTTGACCTTTTTTGATTCTAGGAAGATGGGTCCATGACCGAAATGGCATTCTCGGGTTTCCGTCAGGCAGTCCGTTGAGCCGTTTTGCGTAGTTTGCGCTCGGAAGTTAAGATATGGTTCTTGTGGGACTTCCTTTGAAGTATTTTGAGTTGAAATGAGTGTATTTGATTTGAAGTGAAGTTGAGTTGGCAAAATGACCATTTTGCCCCTCCCGGGGTTATCTCCGGTTTTTTGTGATTAGAGCGATCGTTTTCTCGTGTTTATCTCTGAGGTTGGCTTGATGTTGACTTTGACTATCCTCAGGGTTATCTTTGAGGTTGGGTTGACCTATTCCCATGGTTGGGACTGAGACTGGATACCTCGGGGTCATCTCTGAGATTAATCGGTCTTCTCCGGTGTGTGGTCTGGTATTGTATCTGCAGGCCTCGGGGTTATCTCCGAGGTTGGATTTGGTTACTCCTAGATTGCGATCCGGGGTTTGATGATGAACTTCTAATAGTATTCGGTATGGATTTGGATTGTCTTTCAGGGTTCCCTCTTAAAAGATGAATCTGTCCTCCTGCAATGTTAGTAACAGTAGAAGAAAATTTCGAGTGTCTACAACATTCATCCAGTATATCTGTGGAAGAATGCATGTTATTTAAGCATAATTTGTCTATAGTAACTGATCAAATGGTGCCAGCTCTCTTATTTGATTATCCCAGCAAAATTGGTTTAGAATTTCTCACTGCTGAGTGTCAGTGTTTGGGAAAATTTTGGAGAAACAATTTCATGCCTGTGAGAGATGATCGAAAATTGTTGCCATTTGATTTGGAAATCATAAAGAGTATTTTAAATGAGTGCATGCCCTACAATTTGGCCTATTTCTTGCTATCATCCTTTGAATTCTGTTTTCATAATAATTGTCTTGGTTTTGGTGTAAGACCCCAACTTTTATGAATAAAGATTAATTTTTCTCGAAATATATTTTTGAATATTATGGTGTGGATTTGATATAATATTATAGTTGTGGGTATTATTTACAAATTTTGCAAAGTAAGCAAGTGGTTATATAATATTCGATTGGTCTGGGGAATATTCGTTTTAACAGGGGAATATTCGTATGACCAAGACAATCATTGGTGGACCCCTAATAACGGAAGTATTGTCAGTAGTTAGAAAACGCATGTAATTATCTTTTATAAAAATAACGGCGAAAGTTTTTCCGTTAAACTGTTGAACTACCCAATGGTAAAAGTACAATAATACGCGTGGTTGCATAGTAGCACACGGTAATGATTATTGATGCTTACGTGAGAAGTCACTCAGTTATACTCAATTATTGCTACAGTAATTGCTGCATCATATCTCTCATATTATTGATTCAATTATTGTCACAGTATCATCTGCATAATATTTATTATTATTAAATCAATAATTGAGATGACAAAGTTATTCATATTATTATTTGCAATATTGACAATGTCTAGAAGTTCGGTCAATGGGAGGTTTGGTCACCTAATTGCGCGCCAATAAGGAGAAATCCTTATCGAAAAACCCCCTCTTTCCTGGGAACGACATGGTTGTTAAGTATTATGAGTTATAATATTAATGATGAATAAGTTCGTGTTGATTAAAGATGAAATTGATAGTTCCATTATGTTGGGATTATTAGTGTTAGTGGAAATCAACATTTATTTTGATAATAATTGATGTCTGGAGGTTATATTGACCAATCGGGTAATTAATCGGATAAATGAACAATTAATTGCTATTATTTCAAATGCTTATAACTCTTTGTTCATATGTGTGTACTATTGATTCACATTCATGTACTATTAGGGGAGGTGGTGCAAGATTGGTAATACTTGCATGACTAAATTAAAAATGGAGGTATAGATGAAGGTACTATACTGTAATTAGTTTTTACACATGATTATACTATTAAGTCACATGAATGAACTATTAATTCACATTATTTACTATTAGGGGAGGTGGTGCAAGTTTGATAATACTTGCAGGACTAAATTAAAAATGAAGAAAAAGAGGGAGGTATTATATAGTAATATTTTGAGCCCCAAAACGTGCAATTATCGAAACTATATTTTCCTATAAATAAAAGCTCATTCTTCTTTCATTCTCACCAATTCACTAAGTCTCACAAGAGCAATTATTATAGAGAGAAATTATAGAGAGAAAAAGAAGAGAAGTCTACTACCTCACTATTCCAAAGATCCGGTTTCTTCTAAGGTAAAGGGTATTATTTCTTTCATATTCATGAAGAGAGTTATTTTCTTTCAATACTCGTGAGGGTTGTTATTCCATTCTTTATTATTTACATTGGAATAACTCATATATGCTTGTTTATCGCATGCCTGGTGAATTCTTTTGATATTCCATTCTTTATTATTCTGTTGGAATAACCTGTCTGTGCAGTCTATCGCATGCATGATGAATTCTTCTGTTATTCCATTCTTTATTATTCTATTGGAATAACCTGTATGTGCGGTCTATCGCATGCCTGGTCAATTCTTTTGTTATTCCGTTCTTTATTATTTTGTTGGAATAACCTGTCTGTGCGGTCTATCACATGCATGGTGAATTCTTCTGTTATTCTATTCTTTATTATTCTGTTGAAATAACATGTCTATGTGGACTACCGCATGCATGGTGAATGATCCTTTGTATTCATTTCTTATTAAATTGTGGAAATGATCTGTCTACGTGGATTACCGCATGGCGGACAAAAATCCATTTGCAGTTTCATATATTCTATTATACTCAGTTGGTTAAAGTTTTGGCTTCTATACTCCATGAAATTAGTAAAATATCTTGGATATTTTCACTTCATCCAGTATCTTTTCATGGAAATATTCTTCTGATCATTCTTGAATTGTACTCCACAAAACAGTATCATGTTGAAAATTTGGACGTTATTGATTTCTGGATAAATTAAATTATAAATCTTTAAAAATTTATCCTTGAACTTGTTTTATTGAATTCTTATATCATTGTCATCATCCTCATGTTTATAATATGTTGAAAGTCATCTGTGGCCTGTGGTGCATAGATGGACTTGGTATGATTATGACCAGGAATTATTTGGTATAATCATGACCATAATTTTACAAATGATGTGGTAAAAGTCCTCATTGGCCGTAGTGCATTGATGGACAGTTGTTGGCATGATCATGACCATTGATGAATACACGAATATCCTTGGCCCGTAGTGCATGGATAATTTGTGGTCGTGATACTAATGAATATCCTGGTCAGTAGTGCGGTGGATGATGTGGTTTATTTATTAAGCTGAGTCTCAGCGATAAAAGTGAGGAAAAACCTTTTAAATCATAGAAGAGTGTAGATTTTATTCTTTACTCGACTCTTCTAATGGATTGCTTGTTCCGCTGTAGTTAAACTTGATGTTTGTTATATTTTATCAGTTTAACATCATTGAAGGCTAACGATAAATTATTCTCGCATTATCTTAGTCATAATATTTCTTCTTTGGGCTAGTTGAGCTCACCCTTTCTTTCACCGTTCTCTTCGTGAAATGAGAATATAGCCGGGATTTAGTCGGGGATCGATTGATTTCGGTCCAGATGGTTTTTTTAGTAGTCCTCACTATTCTATAAAATAGTGTGACAATAAATGTAACGAGGACTCCATTGAGTGTGGATATTGTCTAGATGACAATATTCTTATTAAAACTCTTAGATTATGTTTTGTCGTATTTTACATTGTTGTATAATAAGTTGTATTTGAATTTTGTACCATATTTTTTGGCACTCAAGATGGGTGATGTATACCTATTTTGGGGCGCCACAACAGTATCAAAGCTTAGGATATGATCCCTGGTTAAGATGTGAGACTAGAACTAGAGAGGGAGAGACGGGAATTCCTTCTCTAGTATGACCTACCTAAGTTTATTTGGTATTTAATTGGTCGGTCAGAGTATAGGGATAATATGTTGCATGTCAATTAACCCTTGTTTTGTGGCAGTATTTGAAAATGACATCCGAGAATGTTGAGAATTGCAATAGAGCATAGGAGACCGTTGAGTCTCCACAGATCAATAATCAGGATAATGTGCATCAGGAAGGCGACAATCCTCATGCAAACAACAACACTGACCAAATGATGAACGATGGAATGTTAAGAGGCTTTATGCAATTCATGCAACATCAGGCGAGAGCGGCTCATGTCCAAAAGGTAGGTGGAAACACTGGAAACTCTCGGACGGTCACCGCTAAACAGTTCAAGGAGTTGGGACCACCGGAGTTTATTGGAGAACAAAAACCACTTAAGGCGAAAGCGTGGATAAAGCAGATCACCAAGATATTTGATGTCTTGGGATGCTCCGAGGAGCAAAAGGTTCCCTTTGCCACCTTTATGTTGCGAGGAGAGGCAGATTACTGGTGGGAATCGGTAAAGCATACTCAACCTGTCGCACTGAAGATGTCTTGGGAGAGGTTCCAAGAACTATTCAACGACAATTACTTGCCCGAAAGTATTCATCACATCAAATAGGTAGAATTCATCAAGTTGGAGCAGAACAATATGACCGTGTCGCAGTACGAAGCAAAGTTTGCCGAGTTATCCCGGTTTGTGTCTCACTTAGTTGATATTGAGGAGAGAATGATGCGAATGTTTCTAAGAGGTTTGAAACCCGAGATACGTCAATACCTTATCTCTCATAAACTGTGATTGTATTCAGATGTTGTGAATAGGGCTCAGTTATTGGAGCGCGATAATGAGTCAACCCAACCAAGAGAATGTAGCTGGCAAAATGATAATATCAGTGGTAGTAGTCATCGAAGCGGTGACAATAAACGTGGAGGAAATCAACATGCCAGAAATGGTAACCACTTCGGTGGTAATCATGGAAAAGACAATAAGAGTGGACATTTCAAGAAGAGGAGATTCAACAATGATGGAAAGACGTCAGCACCAGCACCCGTTGTTAAGGAAGGAGAACGACCACCTATCATATGCTTCAAATACGGAGGGGATGGACACATCAGTCCAAACTGCGCGATGCAGTCCAAAGCGTGTTATAATTATGGAAGAGAAGGTCACCTAGCCCAATTTTGTCATGCACCGAAGACAAGTCCAGCCGGGATGGAGGCACCAAAGGCCGTCCCAAAAAAGTCAAAACCGGTAGTTCAAGGGAGAGCGTTTGCCGCGACCTCCCAGAAAGCAAGGAACCCGAACGAGGTCATCAAGGGTAAGCTTATCATAAACTCTAGAGAAGTATATACCTTATTTGATACCGGTTCTACCCATTCTTTTATTTCTCCTACTTGCGCACAACGTTTAAATTTGACTCCAGAGAAATTAGACTTTGACTTATTTGTTGAAACTCCGTTGGGAGAAACCTTCATTACATCCACTGTTTATAAGTCTTGTTTAATTCAAATCGGTAACCGCACGTTACCTGTCGATCTTATGTCCTTAAAAATACTTGTATTTGACGTGATTCTAGGGATTGATTGGTTAACTACTCATCATGCTAAAATTGATTGTTTTCGTAAGGTTGTTAGCTTTCATATTCCTAATCAACCTATTATACGAATTCAAGTGACCAACCAATTAAAATCAATCACGGTCATCTCAAGCCATAAAGCTATTCGTTTATTAAAAAACGGATATCAAGCTTTCTTAGCTCATGTCACAGATTTAAACAAAAATACGTCAGATTTGAATGATATTTCTATTGTTAATAAATTTCCTGATGTATTCCCCGAAGAACTTCCTGGCCTACCCCCGAAGCGTGAAATCGAGTTTGATATCGACCTTGAACCCGGTACAAAACCCATTTCCAAAACCCTATATTGAATGGCTCTTATTGAACTTCAAGAGTTAAAAACCCAACTACAGGAATTGTTAGACATCGGTTTCATTCGTCCTAGTACGTCTCCTTGGGGTGCTCATGTTCTATTTGTGAAGAAGAAAGATAGAAGTATGCGACTTTGTATTGATTATCGGGAGTTAAATCATGTCACCATCAAAAATAGGTACCCGTTGCCTCGTATTGATGACCTATTTGACCAGTTGCAAGGAGCCAAATTCTTTTCAAAGATCGATCTTCATTCCGGATATCATCAGTTAAAGATTAGAACCGATGACATTCCAAAGACGGCTTTCAGAACTTGATATGGGCATTACGAATTCCTAGTCATGTCTTTTGATTGACTAATGCTTCTGTTGCCTTCATAGATATGATGAACCGACTATTCACGGAATATTTGGATCACTTTGTGATCGTCTTTATTGATGACATCCTCATATATTCCAAAAGTCATGAAGATCATGAGTAACACTTGAGGCTGATACTCCAAATGCTTCGTGAAAACAAGCTTTATGCCAAGTTGAAGAAATGCGAGTTCTGGCTTAAAGAAGTAGCATTCCTTGGGCATGTAGTATCAAATCATGGAATATCTGTTGACCCGACAAAGATTGAAGCTATTCCAAGGTAGGAGCAACCTAAATCAGTGACCGAAGTACGTAGCTTTCTCGGCTTAGCTGGTTATTATCGGAGATTCGTAGAAGGGTTTTCTCGAATCGCTACTCCATTAACTCAGATGACTCGGAAAGATACAAAGTTTGGTTGGAGAGAGGAATGTGAGAAGAGTTTTCAAGAACTCAAGAGGAGGCTTATTTCAGCACCTGTTCTGACAATACCATCTGGCTCGGAGGGATTTGTCATCTACAGTGATGCTTCAGGCAAAGGGTTAGGATGTGTTCTCATGCAACATGGGAAAGTCATAGCATATGCCTCACGATAACTAAAAGAATATGAGAGGAATTATCCTACTCATGATCTAGAGTTGGCAGCTATCGTTTTTGATCTTAAGATTTGGAGGCATTACCTGTATGGAGAGAAGGTGGAGATCTATACGGATCATAAAAGCCTCAAATATTTCTTCACTCAAAAGGAACTCAACATGCGGCAACGACGATGGTTTGAGATATTGAAAGATTATGATCATACCATTCAATACCATCCTGAAAAAGCAAACGTAGTAGTTGATGCATTGAGTAGAAGATCATATGCGGGTACGAGTGCATTATTGTCAATGCAAAGGCCCATTTTATATGACTTACAAAGGATGGAGATAGAGTTAAAGACTCCAAGGACCCATGTGATGATGGCGAATATACGAGTAGAACTAACTTTAATCGATAAAGTTAAAGCTGCTCAAGCTACAGACCTGGAGCTGACGCGTATGAGGAAGAAAGTGCAAGAAGGTGCTATTTTTGAAGCAAGAATCGATGAAGAAGAAATACTTCGATTCAACTCTAGACTTTGTGTTCCTAACGATTCTGACTTAAAGTATAAAATCATGATGGAGGCGCACAACACACCGTTTGCAATCCATCCTGGGAGTACCAAAATGTATCGTGATCTTCAACATACATTTTGGTGGAGCAATATGAAGAGAGAGATAGCGGGGTTTATCTCAAGGTGTCTAACTTGTCAACGAGTCAAGGCGGAGCATCAAGTGCCAAAAGGTCCATTGCAACCACTTGAAATTCCATAATGGAAGTGGGAGCACATTACCATGGATTTCATTACCGGTCTTCCTAAGGTTTCTCAAGGCATAGATGTGATTTGGGTCATTGTTGATAGATTGACCAAGTCTGCTCATTTCTTACCTATACGGGAAACTTATACACTTGAACATTTTGTTAGTATGTATATAAACGAGATTGTAAGATTGCATGGTATGCCAATATCCATAGTTTCTGATCGAGACCGAAGATTCACTTTAAGATTTAGGGTTAGTTTGCAAAAAGCTATGGACATGGATTTACGATTTAGTTCGGCATATCATCCTCAAACGGACAAGCAGTCGAAGAGGACTACTCAAACTCTTGAAGATTTATTAAGATTCTGTGTCCTTGACTTCAAAGGAAGTTGGGACAAGTTCTTACCATTGGTGGAGTTTTCCTACAACAATAGTTATCAAACAAGTATTGGCATGGCTCCATTTGAGGCGTTGTATGGAAGAAAGTGTCATTCTCCAGTATGCTGGGATGAGGTGGGGGAAGCAACATTGTTGGGACCAGAGTTGGTACGTATGACTATGGAAAAGATTCAAACGATCCAACAACGTATAAAAACCTCACAAGATCGACAAAAAAGTTATGCTGATCTTCATCGAAAGGACGTGAAATTCAATATTGGAGATCATGTGTTGTTACGTGTTGCTCCATGGAAAGGAGTTACGAGATTTGGAAAGAGAGGAAAGCTCAATCCTCGATTCATTAGCCCATTTTTAATCCTCGATCGGGTAGGAACTGTGGCCTATAGACTCGCCTTACCGCCAAGTATGTCTCATGTTCATAACGTTTTTCACATATCTATGTTATGTAAATATTTGAAAGACCTAAACCACATTATTGAATTAGAACCGGGACGAGATAGCAGAAGATTTAACGTATGAAGAGGTACCTGTTAAAATCTTGGATAAGAAAGATCATATTCTACGCTCCAAGGTTATACATCAAGTCAAAGTTTTGTGGAGAAACCACGATGTTGAGGAAATAACCTGGGAGTTATAATCTGAAATGAAGTCAAGGTATCCTCACCTCTTCGACATACCAGGTACGCACCCTAATTTTGAGGACAAAATTTTATAAGGGGAGGTTGTAAGACCCCAACTTTTATGAATAAAGATTATTTTTTCTCGAAATATATTTTTGAATATTATGGTGTGGATTTGATATAATGTTATAGTTGTGGGTATTATTTACAAATTTTGCAAAGTAAGCAAGTGGTTATATAATATTCGATTGGTCGAGGAATATTCGTTTTAACAGAGAATATTCGTACGATGACACAATCATTGGTGGACCCCACAACGGAAGTATTGTCGTAGTTAGAAAATGATAGAATTATCTTTTTATAAAAATAACGGCGAAAGTTTTACCGTTAAACTGTTGAACTACCCGGTGGTAAAAGTACAATAATACGCGTGGTTGCATAAGTAGCACACACGTGATTGATTATTGATGCTTACGTGAGAAGTCACTCGGTTATACTCAATTATTGCTACAAATAATTATCGTGATCATATCTCTCATATTATTAATTTAATTATTGTCAAGATTATCATCGTATAATATTTATTATTATTAAATCAATAATTGAGACGACAAAGTTATTCATATTATTATTTGCAATATTGACAATGTCTAGAAGTTTCATCAAGGAGAGGTTTGGTCACCTAATTTAAGGCCAATAAGGAGAAATCTTATCTGAAAACCCCTCTTTCCGGGAACGACACGGTTGTTAAATATCATGAAGTTATAATATTAATGATGAATAAGTTCATGTTGATTAAAGATAAAATTGATAGTTCCATTGTGTTGGGATTATTAGTGTTAGTGGAAATCGACATTTTTTTCGATAATAATTGATGTCTGGAGGTTATATTGACCAATCGGGTAATTAATCGGATAAATGAGCAATTAATTGCTATTATTTCACATGCTTATAACTATTTGTTCACATGTGTGTACTATTGATTCACATTCATGTACTATAAGGGGAGGTGGTGCAAGATTGATAATACTTGTATGACTAAATTAAAATGGAGGTATAGATGAAGGTACTATATCTTGTAATTAGTTTTTCACATGATTATACTATTAAGTCAAATGAATGAACTATTAATTCACATTATTTACTATTAGGGGAGGTGGTGCAAGTTTGATAATACTTGCAGGACTAAATTAAAAATGAAGAAAAAGAGGGAGGTATTATATAGTAATATTTTGAGCCCCAAAACGTGCAATTATCGAAACTATATTTTCCTATAAATAAAAGCTCATTCTTCTTTCATTCTCACCAATTCACTAAGTCTCACAAGAGCAATTATTATAGAGAGAAATTATAGAGAGAAAGAAGAAGAGAAGTCTACTACCTCACTATTCCAGTATCCAGTTTCTTCTAAGGTAAGGGGTATTATTTCTTTCATATTCATGAAGAGAGTTATTTTCTTTCAATACTCGTAAGGGTTGTTATTCCATTCTTTATTATTCTGTTGGAATAACCTGTATGTGCGGTCTATCGCATGCCTGGTGAATTCTTTTGTTATTCCATTCTTTATTATTCTCTTGGAATAACCTATCTTTGCGGTCTATCGCATGCATGGTGAAATCTTCTGTTATTCCATTCTTTATTATTCTGTTGGAATAACCTTTCTGTGCGGTCTATCGCATGCCTGGTGAATTCTTTTGTTATTCCGTTCTTTATTATTCTGTTGGAATAACCTTTCTGTGCGGTCTATCGCATGCATGGTGAATTCTTATGTTATTTCATTCTTTATTATTCTGTAGGAATAACCTGTCTATGTGGACTACCGCATGCATGGTGAATGATCCTTTGTATTCATTCCTTATTAAATTGTGGAAATGATCTGTCTACGTGGATTACCGCATGGCGGGAAAAAAAATCCATTTGTAGTTTCATATATTCTATTATACTCAGTTGGTAAAAGTTTTGGCTTCTATACTCTATGAAATTAGTAGAATATCCTGGATATTTGCGCTTCATCCAGTATCTTTTCATGGAAATATTCTTCTGAGCATTCTTGAATTTTACTCCACAAAATAGTATCATGTTGAAAATTTGGACGTTATTGATTTCTGGATAAATTAAATTATAAATCTTTAAAAATTTATCCCTGAACTTGTTTTATTGAATTTTTATATCATTGTTATCATCCTCATGTTTATAATATGTTGAAAGTCATTTGTGGCTTGTGGTGCATAGATGGACTTGATATGATTATGACTAGGGATTATTCGGTATAATCATGACCGCAATGTTACAAATGATGTGGTAAAAGTCCTCATTGGCCGTAGTGAATTGATGGACAGTTGTTGGCATGATCATGACCATTGATGAATACACGAATATCCTTGGCCCGTAGTGCATAGATAATTTGTGGTCGTGATACTAATGATATCCTTGGCCGTAGTGCATGGATGATGTGGTTTATTTATTAAGCTGAGTCTCAGCGATAAAAGTGAGGAAAAACCTTTTAAATCATAGAAGATAGTAGATTTTATTCTTTACTTGACTCTTCTAATGGATTGCTTGTTCCGCTGCAATTAAACTTGATGTTTGTTATATTTTATCAGTTTAACAATTTTTGAAGCCTACCGAAAAATATTCCTGCATTATCTTCGTCATAATATTTCTTACCGGGCTAGTTGAGCTCACCCTTCTTCTTTTCATCGTTCTCTTCAGGAAATGAGAATATAGTTGGGACGAGTCGGGGATCAGATTGACGGTCCAGATGGTTGTTTTAGTAGTCCTCACTATTCTATAAAATAGTGTGATAATAAATATAATGAGGACTCCATTGAGTGTGGATATTGTCTAGATGACAATATTCTTATTAAAACTCTTAGATTATGTTTTGTCGTATTTTACACGACGGTTGTATAATTAAGTTGTATTTGAATTTTGTACCATGTATTTGGCGACTCAAGATGGATGCATACCTATTTTGGGGCGTCACATTTGGTTCACTACTCACACATGTTTTCAATTATCTGAACATTCCTGTGTCACAACATCAGTCCCAACTTTTCCCCACCAGTGTGATAACCCGGGATTTCGAATAATTAAAATTTTACGAATAAATATATATTTTTTAATATTAATATTGATTATCAATTTTGCGACAAGTATCTGAGATACGAGTCTCGAGAAGGTCAATTTGTGTATTGACTAATAAATTTAGAGTAGAGTTGTGCTTAACAGCTTTAGAAACCCTAACCCTAATTTCTGGATAGGGATTCGATAGAAAATATAATTCAAATAATTATATTAAAGAGTACGTGTTTGTACTGTATAGAGATATTGATCAATGATTAATCGGATAAGGTTTAAAATTAATAAACCCTAATAAGATATTAAAACCCCTAATCTCAGGATTAAAAACCCTAACGCATAATTAGAAACCCTAATCAAAAGTCGGGAAATCCTAATTTCATATCCGGGAATCCTAAAACCCTAATCCTAATCGGCAAGCCTAATGTGTTTATTAAACTTTAATATGATTAGAAAACCCTAATTATATTTTAGTTATCTTAATTTCTATTTTACAAACCCTAATTATAATTTAGAAATTTTAATTTTTTAAATTAAAACCCTAATTTCATATTCGGGATTTCAAAACCCTATTTAGGCAACCCTAATCCTAATTGGAAGGCCTAATATATTTATTAAACGTTGATATGATTAGGAAACATTAATTTTAGTCTTAAACTTTTAATTTTTTAATTTAAAACCCTAATTACATTTTTAAAATTCTTAATTTTCTATTTTTAAACCCTAATTAGAAAATTCTAGAATTTGAGTTTTAAAACCTAAGGGTTAGAACCTTAAAATTATACCCTAAGGGATAAACCCTAAGGGTTTGTGCAATTGTGTAGTATGCCATTAAAATTAAAATACAAATGACCAAAATACCCTTTTTCATTCTTTAATAACCTAGCTTGCAAATCTAGCAAATATTGGAGTTGGTAACCAACTTTGTTGACTTGGTGACCTAAAAATTGAGCAAATTAGCAGCAATATCAGATCTAGCAACAAATCAAGCAATATAAATAAATTTGGGAGATAGAAAGTCTAGCATTTCACTTATTTTGCGTCCAAGCTCTCACCAACTCTCTCTCTCACCAAAGCTCCGAAATATATAAGTAGATCAGTCATAAAACACCTCTCTAAAACACCAATATCAGATTGGAGAACAAAGATCAAGAAATTAAAGCTAAAAGGTATATATCTAATTTTATTTTTTGATCCATGTTGCTAAGAAATATTTTGTGTTTATGTGTTTAGATCTTTGCTAGATGATGTTTTATGATGATCTATGTTGATCCATCATGGATCCATAACATCAAAGTGGGTAAAAACAATGTTTTTTAAAAAAATATCTTGAGCATTCTTAGTGGTCTGACAAGCAATGTCAGTGGCCACAGATCCTTGCTCGTTTATGATATTTGTTGTTTTAAAGTTGTACTTTCTAGCCTGGTATGTGGTCTTTAATCTGCAACTGGAATCAGTCTCATTTGATGTCTAGATTTGTAGTTATTCATGGTCAAAACCCGTTGACCGGACATGACCATGAACTTTCTGGGTAACGCAGAAAGCCTTTTACAGCGTTTGACAACTTTTTGTGAGGTCTGGATCTGACAGGTGTTAGGTTGTTTGATGTTTTGTTTGTAACCATGTTGGAGCCTGTAAGACGGACTCTAGATCAATGCTTGTAGAACATTAAAAGAGTCAATAGATCGATCGTGATAGGTGGTCAAAGTAGGCCATTTGGCCACGACTGGGATTTTCTGGAATTTCCATAAATAGTTTTACATGAGTTTCTGTCAAGAGTTTGACCGTATGATTCATGTTGATGATAAACTGATTTGTTGCTTTAGTGTTGTTCCTTGACATATGGATCCTAACTTTGAACCATTAAACCACCAAAATCATGATCAGAACTAAGATTAAATTGAACTTGAAAGTGTCACACTCGATCTTTGGGTTTCGGAAAACCCAGAAACCGTCTGACAAGGCTTTTGAAGGCACAAATCGTCTTGATATGTTATTGTATGATTGAGATGAAGATTGATTCATGTAGTGTTACATAAACACTACACAATCAATACTTAACTTAGCCCAGAACATAATCAGATTGGTGATTTAAAGCCGGTCAAACCATGACCCTTGAACTCGGTTCTGACAGTGTTCTTGCGCTCAAGAACACCTAAAACGATAGACAAGTGTCGCTATAGGCATTAGCGACGGTTTTATTTATTTTATTTTCTGAATATTCCGGAAAATACTTAAAAATAGAAATAAATTTCTAAAAATTATAAAAATGGTTTTAAAAATCATTTTAAATTCTGAAAAATAACTTTTAATTATTTGGGACATTTTTCATTAATATTTATAATTATTTGAATATTATTGATATTTAATTTATTTAATTAGAGGAAAATGATTTAATATTATGAAAAATCATTTTAAATAAGAATAATGTATTTAAAAATATTTTGAGTTATAAAATGTAACTTTTAATATTTTTGGAGAATTTTCATTAATAAATTAATATTAATGATATTATATTTATTTAATTATTAAATTAAATAAATAAGATAAAAAAGATTTTATTGATTTAAAAATTATTTTAAATAAGAATAAAGTGTTAGAAAATATTTTGAATTATAAATATTATTTTCAATATTTTTGGAGAATTCTCATTAATAAATTAATATTAATGATATTAGATCTATTTAATTATATATTAAATAAATGAATTAAAAATGGTTTTATTGATTTAAAAATTATTTAAAAATGAGAAAAATGTTTTAAAAATATTTTAAGTTATAATTAATGAGTTTTAATATTTTGTTAATAATTTCATTAATATTTAAAATTAATGGTGATGGTTTAAAAATGATTTTAATTAGTTTAAAAATCATTTAAGTAGAATATTGATGATTTAAAAATATTTTAAGTTATTAACAATAACTTTAATATTTTGACAAGTATAACATTAATATTTTATATTATTAAATATTAATGATAATAAGATTATTTGATAATTAAATCATTTAAAAATGATTTAAGTGTTTGAAAAATTATTATAAATTATAATAATTATTTATAAATTATTAAAAGCTTAAAAAAAATATTATAAACGATATTTAACCTATCTAAAATAATATTAAAGCTTAGAGACCAAGTTTAATTGACAATCAATGTGTTAATTATCGGATAGAGTGACCAGAACACCGAGAATAGACCGAAGTCCAACTAGACTAAACTAGTTAGACTTGATAAGTGTTTATATAGGTTATAAACACTAATGTGGCCATGTGTTAATGTGTCTAGGAGACAGATTGACTGTGAATTACTGTGTTATGTGTTATAAATTATTATGCTAATTGTGAGTCCGATATTATTGGTTATAGGTCTTATGAATGCAGATAAGTATTTTGTGCAGCTGTAATCAGCGGAAGAGGCAAGTTTCCTAACTCAACATTGAGTTAATATTGTTTAAATATTGTAGTGGTTGATTATTGTTAATTATACCACGTCCAAGAATTTATTGTTGATTAATCGCAATTAGTGCATGTTTAATAATTCAAATTGAATTACTAATTTTGAAAATATATATTCGTAGAATTATTGTTGTTGGATATTCATATCCGTAGAAGCTAATATTTACAGTACAGATAATTCTTGTTTATTGTCAAATTATATTAAGAAATGTCTTAACTAATTATTCTGGCTAGACGAACATTTATTAGAACTTGATAGGTTCGAGAAGAAAAGAGAAGAGAATTTAATTAATATTGATAGATCAATGCCAGTTGTATCGGCTAGATCAAAAAAGAAAACTTGATAGGTTTGAGAAAAAAAGAGAAGTGATTAAATATTGAAATCATTACATTTCGTTGTTAAATCAAATTCTGATTCAAAGACTAAGAAGAACAACCTTTTATATAAAGGGAACATTTTAGGTCGTATATTCGGCCATTGCGCACTGTTAAGTGTTATGCATAATATATGGTATAATAAAGCTGATCACTTGTTATACTTGCAGAGGGGTACGATTTAATCTTTATGGTTATCTGATACACCTGCGTATGTATCAAAGTAAATCTTTGATAGATACCCGAGAAGAGAAGTTCTAGATCTTGTGTGATCACTCAGCATAAATTTGGAAAACATTCCACTTTGTTATTGCGTAGAATTGATTCTTGTTTATTCAGTAGAATATCGTAGAAACTTTGAAAGCGTTGTACTCTTTCATTATTAGATTATTGTGTTACCTAGAATACGAGAAGACTTGTTATTGATTAACGATTTGTTCAGCTATTTCAAAGTTCCCCGAACTTTGGTGTTATTCTATCAAAATAGATAGTATATTATTTTGATACTTATACATTCATTGTATATCTTAACTTGCGGGGCAAATTTGTTTCTCACCCTTGCTAAATAAAATTTTTCAGCTAGGGACGAAGTTGAAGAAGGTGATGTGAAGAATAGAGGCAAAGGCATAGTGATAAATTAGTTATGATGAAGCATACTTATTATGTTGTTTGTAAACCCTTTTTGTATATCTATGGGGTATGTTTGTAATGTTACGGTTAGCAGATATGGGACTAATGTATTAACAATCTCTATTAATGACTTATGTATTACTATTTCTATATGAATGGGTAATTAGATGTTATTATATTGTGGATCGTGAACACCAAACTCGGGGGTCAAGTAACCCAGATTTGGGGGTTTCACAGGTTGGTATCAAAGATGTAGTGACCAAGGTGTCACAAGTTCATAGAAAAGCTGTAGGTTATAAACCTTAAGTGGGGTGGGGGGAAAACCCTAGGAATATAACCATACGCGAGATAGAGAAAACTCATTTAGAGTTCTAAGTGAGGGATTGCCGAAGTGCATCGATAGTGAGATATTTGGACACATAGTGTGAGAAGTTTGTCCTGGAGAAGTATTAATCAAGTCATTTAGACTGATTTTAGGATGTCTGGAGAAGATGAAATGAGTGCGGAGATGCTAGCGGCTGTTGCACCAGTGCCAGTAGCCGAGGTGCCAACACAAAATGAATTAGTTGAGAAGGTGGGAGAAGATGAACTTATGATCAATCTCGGGAGTGATCCGTGATGATTATCTCGAGATGTATCTAAGTGGTGGTGAGGAGGCGAAGTCTGAAGAAGCTAAGGCGGAGAATGAGAATAAGACTAAAGTTGGAGAACAAGATCAAGAATCTGCAGAAGTCCAAGAACTCCGGAGTAAAGTGTTTCTCTTGGAGGAGTTGTGGAAGACGGAGCGAGTGTTACGCGAAATGACTGAAGAATGGAACGAGCTAAAGGCGCAGGTGGAGAGGATGAAGACTGAAGGTGGTGGATCGTTTGAAGGAACAATCAAGCAGCAGAAAGACAAGAATAATAGAAAGAGGGACACTGACATCGATGATTCTGAAAATTCAAACTTGAAGAAGAAGCAAGTCTGCAGCAAGTGTGGAAAGACTCACGCGGAAGAATGCATGATGTGGAAGAACGTGTGCTTCAATTTTAAGCAGGAAGGATATATTTCCCTGCATTGTCCTAAACCGATTATGAGGAAGTGTTTTTCATGTGGGAGAACATGTCATGAATGTAACAAGTGTCCTAGTAAGAAGAAGACTGGTGAATGGAGTGGACGGTAGATAGCTTAAAGTTTAAGCGATAGCATCTTTTGATAGTGTGTGATATTAACGGTTGTAATATCAAGAATGATGTGTGAACATACGTAAATATATATGTTTGTATGAATGAAATCTTTATTTTCTATATGAATATAAGATTAAGATTAATTTTTGAGTTCTTAAAACTCATACATATAGTAAGTTTGAGACTCATAATTATATGAGAAGTTTTGAACCCCTCAACGAATGGACGCTAAAGGTCTAACTAGGATAAGTTCATAAACTCATATAATTGTGGCAAGTTCCTGAACCCCTAGGTGTGATAAGTTTGATGAACTGGGAATAGTTGTGTGTGAATGGAGAATTATGACTTTTTTTTGTTTAAAGTCAGAGAATTACAACTTTTGTTTAAAGTTGTGTTGTTAATCCAGATATTATTTAAAAAGGGATAGTACTATTTATGTGTGTTAAGTGCTAGATGTACTGTGTGCTATTTGAATAAATATGCGATTATATGAGAAATTTTTATTTCTTATTATGTTATTAATAAGTGTAGAAAAGGAGAATTAATGTATGATTTTTATCAGATAATGCCGCCAAGTAAGGGAGGTTGTGACAACCCCAAAATAGGTCCATTCCATCCAACCCATTCTGAGTCGCCAGATACATGGTACAGAAAATAACTACAACTTTAATACAACAATTGTCGTACAAAATACAACAACACATATGCTGTGAGTTTGGATACAAATATATACCAACTTTAGCACGTCACAATGACACCTTACATAAAGGTATAGTCGAAAACTGTTTTAAAAATTAGAATCTTTGGGAAGTGCTCAAGGAAACCTTCGTACAAGGGAGGCCATGCGTCTAGGTTATGATAGATATCATATGTCCGAGAGAATTATCTTGGTTGACCTAATAGACCCCAAAGAAAAACTAGAAGATTACTATCATATTCTTCCCAATGGTGAGTCTTCTCTTGACATATCATTATCTCCCTTTGTCTCTAATTGAGAGTTATATTTCAAATAGACTCCAAGATCATATAGATAGTCTTTGGTAGATGTACTCAAAGAAGCGGATGAGCACCTGACCTCGTCTTATGACGACTCGAGGTTGTATGTCATTAAACATCTTGTATAATAGTGACAAAACACCCTTCCAAAGTTGAATTCACCTCACCCTCAACATATATAGACCACCAATTCTATTCCCCCGTTATTCCCTACTCGACCCACCTACACTTTTATTACACGAAAGGAATTGTGAAGCAAAAAGGGTGAAGCACAACTAGCTCAATAAAATATCATGACTAAAGATAATTAAATTATCAATAGCCTTCATCAATAATAAATCGTAGATTTAGAACATATGGTAGATGATAAAAATTTCAACCATAGTTACAAATGAACGAAAGCAATCCATTAGAAGAGTCAAATAGACTATAAAGTCTATTATCTTCTCCATGTTAAAAGTCCACCAACAATGTTTTATCCTGTAACATCAATCAACAATTCGCCCACAATCACATGTATAACTCATAATCGTAATTGTTGTCGAAATTCCTTTTCTCATTCAGACGAAGATAATTTTCATCACTTGTCTTTACCGAAATATCAAAGATCATGGTTATACCAAATCACATTCTTGTTCATAATCATACTAATAAATTCATCTTTTTGCACTACTGGCCAAAGATATTCATCAACAGATTCATCTTTGCACTACTGAGCCAAAGATATTCAACAACAGTCATCTTCAGACTACTGACCCAAAGATATTCATCAATAATTCATCTTTGCACTACATGCCAAAGATATTCATCAACAATTCATCTTTGCACTCTGAGCCAAAGATATTCCTCAACAGATTCATATTTGCATTACATGTGCCAAATATATTAATATCTCAAAGAAATATATAATCATTTCAGAATTTATATAAACAATAATTATAACCATGTTGATCAATTCACCTTTGCACTTAAGCTAAAGATATTCAATTATAAATTCAATGGTCATGATCATACCAATCACAATTCAACTTTTCACTACTGGCCAAAGAGAACCCTAGTCATGATCATACCAATAATCTACCCATCTTTACACTCAAGTGAAAGAGAATTTCAACATCAGGGTTATAAAAATGTTATATAAAAACAATATAATCAACATATAGATTTAATCTCAAGAGTAAGATTCATAAATCAATGATTTCATAACAACTTGATCAAAATGTTATAAATCACTTAATAATCTCATAATCTAATATTATTAATACTACCACAATATTTTAGTCATTTCTTAAACTTATAAACAATTTATTTTAATTGTTTACACTTTACTAATAAATGCATTTAATCATCTTAAAATGCCAAACTCATAAGATCTCATCAACAATAACCAAAACCCTTATCAAAAATCTGCATATATCTCATATATAATTCTCAAGCCATAAAATCATATTTTCCAATTTTCTTAATTCACATAACATATTTAATTCATTTACTCATAACTAGAACATTTTCATGAAAAATATCAAATCACTTTTAAAAATATTTCTTTTCCGGGATTTAGAAGAATATAGTCCCATATTGAATATATATTTTTCTCAAAATTTTTAAAATTCATTTACTATTTTTCACATGGCCAAAACCACCGAATATTCAGACATTTATCATAAATTGTACTTTTATCCACAAATTTGAAATTTACACTAGATAATCGATATTATATAGATGTACTCACAATAAAAATTTCATCAATGTTAGAGTTAATCACAAGGAGTTATAAGCGAGTTACTTTTAAAATAGTCTTTTCTCATAAAATCCATAACTCCTAATCTATACATCCAAAATCTCCATTTTGGACACAATCAACAAAACTCATCAAATTATCATTTCAAATTTTTTCCAGAATTTTGAAGGTTCGGAAGAATTTCAAATAATAACCCTTAAAATCCCTTATTATCTCTTACCTTAAAAAGCGGTACTTAGATTTGGAATAAAGCTGAACGAACTTGCACCATATAGCAATACTCAAAATACTCACAAGAATACGCCGATAATATAGAGAGAAAACTTGATTTATGGTGTGATTTTCAATTATAACCTAAGCACCCTATTTATAGGAAATCGCTTAGAACACCAAAACATAAAATTTATTATAATATTAATATATTATATAACAATTCCTACGCACTCATTCTAGAGTTTGATTTTGACCACTTAGCATTTCTCACATGCCACCTTCTAGAAAAAGTAATAAAAAACGTTTTTTATATAATAAATAATTAAAACTTCCAAAAATCAATTCTTTAGGAGCTTGTAACTTTAATAATTCATAATAAATAGCCCTTTTATTAGAAAATTGAGAGTTTTATAGCAAATTCAATTTTCTACAACTTTGCGAAGAAAGTTTTTCCACATTCCAAACAAAAATTGACCATGAAATCCATAAACGAAAGCGACTTTATAAAGCTATAATCAAATTTCGATCAAGAAATAGGGTCCGCACACATAAAACATGCTTTAAATATTTTTGGTAACAAAATACTCCTCCTCCACATATACTCATATATCCCACATTCATCGTAAAAATATCATCATTAATATATTATTAAAATAATATATTTAATTGAATTATTTTATCGTAAAAAGATAAAATATTAATTTTCAACAATTGTCACATTAAAATTTTCTCCATCTATATCCTCATAAAATTAATATTTTCCTCATCGTATGAATCAATAATTAATTATTCACAAATAATATTCTGTAATCACAATATTGACAACCGAGGCTCCTCAGAAAGAGGGGGCTTTCAATAAGAATTTTTCCTTCTTGGCGCCATGCAATTAGGTGTGGAATCAAACCTCTCCTTAGATGTAACTTTCTAGACATTGCCAATAATGTTATCTAATAATATTATTCAAATAATATAAATTATTGATCCGATAATGAAAATCTTGCAGTAGTGACAATTATAAAATATCAACGCAAAGAATCATTGAATCAAAAATAAAATATTGAGCAAGAATTATCGTAACAATTATTGAGTAGTGCCTTCTTATGTAAGAATCAATAATTGGTGCAATACCGTGGTCTCCATCGTGCAACAACGCCAGACATTACTTTACTTTACCCACGGGTATTCCAATGATGTTAAGCAGTAACCACTACGCCGTTATTTATAAAAACTTTAATTTATCTTTTTCTTCATCCAAGCAGCTTATTACATTATGGGGCTCACAATGGTCTGCTTATTTGTAATTGCGAATATTCCCCAACAGAAAGAATATTCCACGACCAAACGATATTTTTCGACAACAATGAATATTTTATAGCCACTTGCGTATTTTGTAAAATTTGCATAATTCACCAATAACTTTAAACTTTTATCAATTTAACCATTTACTGAATAATAATTATAAAAAAAATGAATAATTTTATTTCATAAAATTCGGGGTCTTACAGAGGTCTAAAGAGAAATATGGAAGAGCAATTTTTGAATCTGAAGCAGAAGAATATGTCAGTGGCAGAATATTTTGTCAAGTTCGATGAGTTAGCAAAATTTGCTCCACAACGAGTGGACACTGAGGAGCTTAAAGCACGATGTTTTAGGAATGGATTGAAATCATTGGTACTCGAGAAGTTAGATGTACTACAAATTAATTCATTTTCAACATTATTAGAAAAAGCCATTATCACTGAAGAAGAAATGGAAGCTGTATTGAAGAATAGTCAAGAACAAAGAAAGGAGGCTGAAGGAAATAATATGATAGGTGGTAATGGAGGCAGTGATTTTAATAAACGTAAGAGGGATGATAATGTTAATTTAGGAAATAATCTAAAAGAGAATAGGAGAAAGGGTACGTCGTGTGTAGTTTGCGGGAAGCGTCATCAAGGAGGTTGTTTGAAGAAAAAAGGAGTCTGTTTCAATTGTGAGCAAGAGGGACACATGTCACACAATTGTCCCAATCCAAAGAAGATTCAAAGTTGTTTTGCGTGTGGATCAACCGATCATCTGGTCCGAAATGTCCAAAAAGGAATAGGAAGAAGTGGATTGCTAATAAGGGACCCGGTAGCAAAACCCTGGCGATTAAAGAATCAGCTCAGCAGGGAAGACCAACATAATTCACTTTTAGCATAACAGTTCCAAATGTAGCAGCTGCTCATGAAGAAGCGACCGGTAATGATTTAGCTTAATACTTAAATTACGCGAGTATTATGAGTCAGGTATTTATATGAACTGTTTTCTTTTATAGATTCAAGTCACATGTTAGAATTTGAAACACAAATTAATATTGTGTTAGTAAAATGAATTGATGATACAACTTTAAAAGATTGTAGAGAATAAGAAAGCGGTGATTCCGAGGACGGAATCCTTTTAAAGAGGGGTGAATGTGATAACCCGAGATTTTGAATAATTAAATTTTATGAATAATTTTTTTTTATTAATATTAATATTGATTATCAATTTTGCGATAAGTAACTGTGATACGAGTCTCGAGTAGGTCAATTTGTGTATTGACTAATAAATTTAGAGTAGAGTTGTGCTTAACAGCTTTAGAAACCCTAACCCTAATTTTTAGATAGGGATTCGATAGAAAATATAATTAAAATAATAATATTAAAGAGTATGTGTTTGTACTGTATAGAGATATTGATCAATGATTGATCGGATAAGGTTTAAAATTAATAAACCCTAATAAGAGATTAAAAACCCTAATCTCAAAATTAGAAACCCTAACGCACAGTTAGAAATCCTAATCGAAAGTCGGGAAACCCTAATTTCATATTCGCGAATCCTAAAACCCTAATTAGGAAACCCTAATCCTAATTGGCAAGCCTAATGTGTTTATTAAACTTTATTATGATTAGAAAACCCTAATTATATTTTAGTTATCTTAATTTCTATTTTACAAACCCTAATTGTAATTTAGAAATTTTAATTTTTCTAATTAAAACCCTAATTTCATATTCGGGATTTCTAAACCCTAATTAGGCAACCCTAATCCTAATTGGAAGGCCTAATATAATTATTAAACATTGATATGATTAGGAAAACCTAATTTAATTAGGAAACCCTAATTTTAGTCTTAAACTTTTAATTTTTTAATTTAAAACCCTAATTACATTTTTGAAATTCTTAATTTTCTATTTTTAAACCCTAATTAGAAAATTCTAGAATTTGAGTTTTTAAAACCTAAGGGTTAGAACCTTAGGGTTAAACCCTAAGGGTTTGTGCAATTGTTTATTATGCCATTAAAATTAAAATACAAATGACCAAAATGCCCTTTTTCATTCTTTAATAAGCTAGCTTGCAAATCTAGCAATTATGGGAGTTGGTAACCAACTTTGTTGACTTGGTGACCAAAAAATCGAGCAAATCAGCAGCAATATCAGATCTAGCAACAAATCAAGCAATATAAATAAATTTGGGAGAGAGAAAGTCTAGAATTTCACTAATTTTGCAACCAAGCTCTCACCAATTCTCGCTCTCACCAAAGCTCCGAAATATATTAGATCAGTCATAAAACACCTCTCTAAAACACCAATATCAGATTGGAGAGCTAAGATCAAGAAATTAAAGCTAGAAGGTATAAACCTAATTTTATTTTTTGATCCATTTTGCTAAGAAATATTTTGTGTTTATGTGTTTAGATCTTTGTTAGATGATGTTTTAAGATGATTTATGTTGATCCATCATGGATCCATAACATTAAAGTGGGTAAAAACCCTGTTTTTCAAAATTTGTTCTTGAGCAGTCTTAGTGGTCTGACAAACAATGTCATTGGCCACAGATCCTTGCTCGCACTACACCAAAAATGGCCTCTAGTGAAGGAAATTTTTTGAAGGAATTTATTTCTTCACATGAGGAGTTGTTTAGCGAAGGAACAGTGAAGGAAAAAAGTATAGTGACAATATAGTTATTAGCGAAAGAAACATCCTTCACAATTTATATTTTTTTTCTCACAAAATTGAGGTGATAGAATGCTTCTTGGCGCCAATTTATAATGAAATTTTGCGAGGAAATTTTTTTATTAGTGAATGAATTATTACTCACTATATATTATTGTTCAGAGTTTTTTTGTGAGAGATAAAATCGGTCGCTGTTTTATTCTAAATAATTTTTTAGAATTAATTATGGTGACTATAAATCAATACCTTTATATAAAGACAATAAAAGCTATCCGTTCAATTAAAGAACTCTGCTTTCAATTGAATAACTCGTTGAGTCAACCCTTAATTAAGTAAGAGTTAACTCGCTTATTTCCTTTCTCCCCTTAAATTCAATCTACTCGTCTTAACTCACCCATATACAGATAGTCTCGATTTGATTATCTTCCTTTTCAACTTCCACTCCCACTCCCCTTTAGTTCCAATCAATCCATCTTCTATTATTTTTCATCATTAAATTTCATAGCCAAATCTTCATCGCAAATCTCTTTTAAACATCCTTGCTCGATCTAAGCTAGCGCTGCTCATCTAGGGCACTCAAATCGCGTCTCACTGTCTGCCCTAATGGTGGAGTTTAAGTATACCTTAAGATCAATCCCCTTGGCCCACGGCACAGCAAACCCAGCTACAAAAGGTAGAAAGTGATGATGATGGTGTCACGAATCTAGATAAAACCCTTCAGAAGTTACTCTTTTCTAAACCTTCAGAAGTTACTAGTATATTGATATGTGCATAGGGCATATGCACTTAAGCAGGGGAATGACATTTTTTTGATGCGCGTATGTACTTTTGTGTAGATATGACTATTCTGGATAAGGGCAATCCTCTAGGATGGTGTGGCAATTTGAAATTTTCAGTATAGAAATATTATAAGTTATATGGTGACTTGAGCTACTGAAAGCGCCATCTTTTTTTTTTAATTTTCATCTTGTATGTGTTGTTATGTATGCTTTTGGTGTATGTGATGGGTTGATTCATATTATTGGGGCAATTCCAAAAGCTTGTGGTATTTTAATATGTTGCCTAGTTACAGTACTTGGATATATAATTCTGCAAATATTGTCTCATAATTTAGTCTTTGACCTCAGTTTTTGGTTTTAAAATTTCTGATTGCGATTGGTGGAGGTTACTTTTACAGTTTGGATATTTGTTTGTCTGATTAAAGTAGTACTTGCTATTGATTTTCTTTTCCCCCCATTAGTTGGTTTGCTTCTTCATTAAATTACAAGTAAAAAGGTTGGGGAGTGTGCTTCAATGATTTAAGGATGATAATACTGACGATAGTACTGCTAAACTGAATGAAAATGTGAAAACATTTTGATGTTTCTTAAATTTATAGATGTTTTCTTTGCTTTGCTATATCTTGACCAGCCACAAAAAATTCATAATTTATGACCTATTCAGTATTACTTTTGGACATAAAAAGTTGGTTTTATCAGATGGGTATACCCTTTCTGCTCTAGAATTTAGATATTGAGCCCTTTAGGATTATGATTATTGCTTATTTGGATTCTTGTAAAAAGTAGTTCCCTTGCTTTTCAGATTTTGCAAAAATCTGAATACTTGGGCCAAAAAAAGCCAATCCAAAAGCTGAAAGTTGCTTCTTGATTTTGAAAGTAATAATAGATTCACAATCCCAATCCAAGTATATTACTGAAAGAAATTGACTTGATAGTTTGTATTAAAGAAAATAATACTCCTAGTTCTTGTAATGTGATCATCACTTAAAGATATATTGACCTTTTGATTTTGACTTCTCAAACTGTAATCTTAAACATTAATTTGTCAAAATAATTGTAGGTTCTGCACAACTGGCCTTCCAAGTGATATTATTGTTGAAGTTGGGGATATGTCGTTCCATCTCCACAAGGTAACATATTTTATATCTTTGAATAAATGTTTGTTTAGCTTATTGTATTTAACAAAATACAAGCTCTGATGCATATCTTTTCTTATTGAATATAATAAGGCTGATAAGATGTTAATGCACTTTAGATTTAGGACTTCCAGCTGTTAAATTGATAGAAAAATGAACTAATTAAATAATTTTGTATTTTATCAAATGTTCAACGTATTTATTGAAGCACTTGTTTCTTTATCCATACCACTTAACGGTATGTGTTTTTTCGATGATCCTGGTTACCGCAGTAGTGAGCTAACTTGTTTTTCCATGTTAAATGGTGCAGGCCCTAATGACCATACCATTTCCCAAATTAAGGATGTTTTTCGTGATAGGTTTAGAGCAGTAAAAAACATTGTCGAGGATGAGTCAGTTGTAATAGTAAGTTGTTTACTGCTTATTTTCAAATGATGGAAACTCTAATTCCTAGGCTTTTTTACAACGTTGTTCACTTTGTTAAATAATGTTGTTATATGTTGTATATGTTTGAAATGGATTTTATTGCAGAGTTCAGGCCTGATTATAGAAGAGAATATAGTAGGGAGTTAAAAATGTCACTGATTTCATGTCCTATATTTTGTAGTCGACCAACTCTCCCAGCCAGTATAGAGGAATTTCACATGTTATCCCGTTTTCTAACTGTACTGAGGTATGTGCATAGGCTATTTGTCACCCGTCTTGCTCAATGCAATCATTTGCATGTGTAAACTAAGCAGATAATGTCAAATTTTTTACCCCGGTTCAAGGTAAAATATCACAACTCCACAAGTTCTCAAAAAGTAGCTCGATTGTGTTGCTAATAGAATTATAGTGTTGGATATTCTTTAAACTTTGATAACTAGAATTCTGAATCACTTTATTTTGGGTTGCAGACAACCTCAATCCTCAAGGCTACCTCTTCGATTTCTTGTCCTTAGAAGATACCTGGAAACACGGGATGCATTGCTATAACTTGTGTAGCATCAGCTATTGGGCTACACCTAGTTGAGGTAGCTACTGCCATTTGTCATTTGATGAATATCCATACTTTTCCACCTAGCATGATGATGAATAAGATGCTTTTCTTATAGTTTTTTTTTTCTTTATAAAGTTCTTCATTTAGTTTTCCTCATCAACTTATCCTGCATAGGATATGCTTCCAAATTTAGGTATTTACTCATAGTGAATAACCATGTCAGCGACCCTATCATTAAGGATTTGTCATTCAGGTATCTCAATGTTAGCGGAATTGTGGTGGTAATTGAACTGACGGGAATAGCACGTGTGTATTTCAATAAACTTTATTTTTAATGATTCTATATAGTATATAAAGTACATATACATTCCCTTGAACTACTCATTATATGTGGCTCTACTATGAAACTTTGTCTTCGATTCAGAGCTAATTATTGTTTCATTCCTAACATTCAGTGTAGAAAATAGAGGTAGACTCGCTAAAGAATTGAAGCGGGCATATGCAGTTATGCTAACTTATGCTTGTGATCAGCTTGCCACTCTTGATCGCTTGAGTACATTCACTACTAGAAAATTAAGATAAGGCGACGAGCTATAGCGACGGTCGGGCTGAACTGACGCTATGGTGGTGAGACTGGCCTTCAAATGTTAAAATTGTCATCTTAATGGGCACACCCTCTTACATACTCTTTCTGTACCATGGTGGTCTACTTCATCTTTCATGACAAACCAGACCTCTCTGCCACCACCTTCTCCTATCATTTTATATGTGGTTAACAGGATACAGAATTCTGGATGACTTAATACAGTAAGCAATGCTGCATCCTCAGCTGTAGGAAAAGTGTAAGTACCATATGGTGTTGTTGCTGCAGTTTTTCACAGTTCTGTACGTCACAATTCACTAACTTCCCACTTGCATGCAAATGCATTAGAGCACCTAATGGTTTATACTCCAGGTAATGTAATTCAATATGAACTGCTACCTTCGTTGGGGGAGAACAATGTGAATCTTCTTTGAGAAAGATATTGATGGTCATGATAGTTGAAAGTGTCCACAATATCATAATAAACACAACACATAACAGATGTTAGTGAAAGTAGAGTTCGTCTAATTTTTTGTGTGGGTATGTTCCTATATAGCCTCGTGAATCTATTCATTGGTTCCTATTCATGTGAATTCCTTTTCCTTCACTACACATTTCCCCATCTTGTGTTTCTTATTTCTTATGGTTTTAATTTTTCTAATTTTGGTTATTGTAACAATTTAGATTTGGCAAAAGGTGATTCAAATCTAAGCATGCATGGAATAAGTTGGTAAGAATCCTTTGTCTTTTTTGATTATATGTTAAGTATTTGTTTTTGGTATTGGGGAAGAAAAAATTGTGTATTGAATATGTTCCTTTGTCTTTGTAGTTTTTTATTTTTGTTATTAAAGAATAATTTGTCATGCGATTTTGGTTTATGTTTTGTAATTGTGTTAATTTTGTTTCATTGTGAGTCAGTTGTGTGTGTTTGTTTGATTACATGTGTGTGTGTTTGTTGGGTTGTGAGATTCTATATCTGGTTTGGGTGTGGGTTTAATTTATTTTAGCTCTGTTTTGGGTGTGGGTTTAATTTTTTTTATAGCTATTCTGTAGATGCATAATGATTTATGTGGACAGATTGTGTTCCAATCAGTTCTAGTTCACAGACACCCCAAACTAAACCCAAAAGAATAAAAATATGCACCTAAATTTCCTATGGAATATAGAGGGTTTGAGAAAATCCCTTGAACTGGATTTTGTGTTGGGCGGGCAATTATATTTTTGCATTTATAAACTACTTATAATTTATATACTTAACAGCTTGTGGTTTTTATTTCTACACCAATATACTTTTGTTATTTAATCTCCATTTGCATTATTATTTTATAGCAGATATCCCGACGAAGAAGCAGGGCAGATTCCTATGACTTATGTATTAGTGACAAGTCTTCGCAACAATATCTACCAATGTACATTTTAATTTTTGTAATCGTTATATTATGTTCTTTCATTTTGTTGAACTGTTTTCTTAATTTAAGTTTTGCCAGTTAATCTTTTCTTATTCATGTTTGTAAAATTGGGGTTTGATACTTTTCTTGCAGTACGAAGAGGTTTTGATACTTTTCTTGCATAGTGAAATTAAAGGCTCAACCTTCTTGCTTGAAGACGAGGATAATGAGGAGCTGACAATTACTACGCCTTATAGCTAGAGATTTTCTTCCTTGTGTAATATATGTGGATACATATTGTAGGTGATATGACACTTGCTTTTGATAATAAGTCTTGTAATTTTAATGTGTATATTGGCTATACTAGCTTTGTATACATTATATACTTTTGAAATGATATAATAATTAGTTTCTCATTTAGTATATATAAATTTTATGTGCACTTTTTTGTTATTTATATTTTAATGAGATATTATAATGAAGAAATGGATATTAATGAAGGATTATTTCCCTCACTAAAATCTTTTTTAGTTAATTAGTTAGTCATCAATGAAGGATTATTTTTCTCACTAATTTGAATTTGTTCTTCACAATATATTATTTGTGAGGGAATAAAGTTATTCACTAATTTCAAATAATTCTTCTTAAAATATTATCTGTGAAGGGAACCAATCTTTCACTAAATAACAATATTCCATTACTAAATACAATTTGTGAATAAAAAAGTTATTCACAATATATCCTTCACAAAAAACATTTAGTTACTACTAATGAAGGATACCCAATCATGAGGAGGTCTAATGCGAAAGAAACCTTTCGTGTGAAGAAAATATTTCTTCACAATAAATTACTTGTGAGTGATATAGGGCCTCTAGTGAAGGATTTGTCCTTCACTAGAGGTCAATTTTAGTGTAGTGTCGTTTATGATATTTGTTGTTTTAAAGTTTTACTTTCTAGCCTAGTATATGGTCTTTAATCTGCAAGTGGAATAAGTGTCATTTGATGTCTAGATTTGTAGTTATTCATGGTCAAAACCCGTTGACCGGGCATGACCATGAACTTTCTGGGTAACCCAGAAAGCCTTTTACAGCGTTTGACAACTTTTTGTGAGGTCTGGATCTGACAGGTGTTAGGTTGTTTGATTTTTTGTTTGTAACCATGTTAGAGCCTGTAAGATGGACTCTAGATCAATGCTTGTAGAACATTAAAAGAGTCAATAGATCGATCGTGACAGGTGGTCAAAGTAGGCCATTTGGCCACGACTGGGATTTTTTGGAATTTCCAGAAATAGTTTTACATGAGTTTCTGACAAGAGTTTGACCGTATGATTCATGTTGATCCTATTGATGATAAACCGATTTGTTGCTTTAGTGTTGTTCCTTGACATATGGACCCTAACTTTGAACCATTAAACCACCAAAATCATGATTAGAACTAAGATTAAATTGAACTTGAAAGTGTCCACTCGGACAGCTGGGTTTCTTGGAAAACCCAGAAACCGTCTGACAAGGCTTTTGAAGGCACAGATCGTCTTGATGTGTTATTGTATGACCAAGATGAAGATTGATTCATGTAGTGTTACATAAACACTACACGATCAATACTTAACCTAGCCAAGAACATGATCATATTGGTGATTTAAAGTCGGTCAAACCATGACCCTTGAACTCGGTTTTGACAGTGTTCTTGAGTTCAAGAACACCTAAGACGACAGACAAGTGTCGCTATAGGCTTTAGCGACGGTTTTATTTATTTTATTTTCTGAATATTCCGAAAAATGCTTAAAAAATAGAAATAAATTTCTAAAAATTACAAAAATGGTTTTAAAAATCATTTTAAATTCGAAAAATAACTTTAATTATTTGGGACATTTTTCATTAATATTTATAATTATTTGAATATTAATGATATTTAATTTATTTAATTAGTGTATTAAATAAATTAGAGGAAAATGATTTAATATTATGAAAAATCATTTTAAATAAGAATAATGTATTTAAAAATATTTTGAGTTATAAAATGTAACTTTTAATATTTTTGGAGAATTTTCATTAATAAATTAATATTAATGATATTAGTTTTATTTAATTATTAAATAAAATAAATAAGATAAAAATCATTTTATTAATTTAAAAATCATTTTAAATAAGAATATAGTGTTAGAAAAATTTTTGAATTATAAAATATTATTTTAAATATTTTTGGAGAATTCTCATTAATAAATTAATATTAATTATATTAGATCTATTTAATTATTATATTAAATAAATGAATTAAAATGGTTTTATTGATTTAAAAATTATTTAAAAATGAGAAAAATATTTTAAAAATATTTAAGTTATAATTAATGACTTTTAATATTTTGATAATAATTTTATTAATATTTAAAAATTAATGGTGATGGTTTAAAATGATTTTAATTAATTTAAAAATCATTTAAGTAGAATATTTATGATTTAAAAATATTTTAAGTTATTAACAATAATAATGATAAGTATAACATTAATGATAATATTTTATATTATTAAATATAATCTTATTTTAAGTTATTAACAATAATAATGACAAGTATAACATTAATATTTTTATATTATTAAATATTAATGATAATAAGATTATTTGATAATTAAATCATTTAAAAATGATTTAAGTGTTTGAAAAATTATTATAAATTATAATAATTGTTTATAAATTATTAAAAGCTTCCAAAAAATATTATAGACGATATTTAACTTATCTAAAATAATATTGAAGCTTAGAGACCAAGTTTAATTGACAATCAATGTGTTAATTGTCGGATAGAGTGACCAGAACACCGAGAATAGACCAAAGTCCAACCAGACTAAACTAGTTAGACTTGATAAGTGTTTATATAGGTTATAAACACTAATGTGTCTATGTGGTAATGTGTCTAGGAGACAGATTAACTGTGAATTACCGTGTTATGTGTTATAAATTATTATGCTAATTGTGAGACCGATATTATTGGTTATATGTCTTACGAACGCAGATAAGTATTTTGTGTAGTTGAAATCAGCGGAAGAGGCAAGTTTCCTAACTCAACATTGAGTTAATACTGTTTAAATATTGTAGTGGTTTATTATTGTTAATTATACCACGTCCAAGAATTTATTGTTGATTAATCGCAGTTAGTGCATGTTTAATAATTCAAATTGAATTACTAATTCGGAAAATATATATTCGTAGAATTATTGTTGTTGGATATTCATATCTGTAGAAGCTAATATTGACAGTACATATAATTCTTGTTTATTGTCAAATTATATTGAGAAATGTCTTAGCTAATTATTCTAGCTAGACGAACATTTGTTAGAACTTGATAGGTTCGAGAAGAAAAGAGAAGAGAATTTAATTATTATTGATAGATCAATGCCAGTTGTATCAGCTAGATCAAAAAAGAAAACTTGATAGGTTTGAGAAGAGAAGAGAAGTGATTAGATATTGAAATCATTACATTTTGTTGTTAAATCAAATTTTGATTCAAAGACTGAGAAGAACAACCTTTTATATAAAGGGAATATTTTAGGTCGTATATTCGGCCATTGCGCACTGTTAAGTATTATGCATAATATATGGTATAATAAAGTTGATCACTTGTTATACTTGCAGAAGGGTATGATTTAATCTTTATGGTTATCTGATACACCTGCGTATGTATCAAAGTAAATCTTTGATAGATACCCGAGAATAGAAGTTCTAGATCTTGTGTGATCACTCAGCATAAATCTGGAAAACATTCCACTTTGTTATTGCGTAAAATTGATTCTTATTTATTCAATAGAATATCGTAGAAACTTTGAAAGCGTTGTACTCTTTCATTATTAGATTATTGCGTTGCCTAGAATACGAGAAGACTTGTTATTGATTAATGATTTGTTCAGCTATTTCAAAGTTCCCTGAACTTTGGTGTTATTCTATCAAAATAGATAGTCTATTATTCTGATACTTATACATTCATTGTATATCTTACCTTGCGGGGAAAATTTGTTGCTCACCCTTGCTAAATAAAACTTTTCAGCTAAGGACGAAGTTGCAGAAGGTGCTGTGAAGAATAGAGGCAAAGGCATAGTGATAAATTAGTTATGATGAAGCATATATATTATGTTGTTTGTAAACCCTTTTTGTATATCTACTGGTTATGTTTGTAATGTTAAGGTTAGAAGACCTAGGACTAATGTATTAACAATCTCTGTTAATGACGTATGTATTACTATTTCTATATGAATGGGTAGTTAGATGTTATTATATTGTGGATCGTGAACACCAAACTCGGGGGTCAGGTAACCCGAATTTGGGAGTGTCACAACCAGTAACATTGTATCCCACTTAAATCTGCTACCTCAGTCCCTTATTATTTTTAAACCCATTGATCATGAGATTCTTGAAACCAATATCAACATGGCCACAAAAATTGATTCACCTAACAGTATGAATCAGCTTCTTCTACACAACCAAACTCTTATTTTAGAAAATTTAGAAGATGTTCAATTATCTTTACATACTGTTAAGTCTGTGGTATGTTTTTTAATGGAGAACAATAGCCTGCTGATGGGTTCCTATACGTTTAATGCCAATACCACTGCTGACTCCACTGCTCCTGTTCCCCAACAAGAAGATCCTGATGGCAACATTCCTGACATTTCTCACTTCTCTCCTCTAAATCTAGAGGAAATCTAACTATTTGATCAAAATTGTCTAACTATTTGGATGACTGTAAACTTAACTCCCCTAAACCCCTCTCTCATACTCCTACTACTACTATTTGACATATCTTTACTAGTTTATATATATTTCTGTTACTAACTCTCTCTGCAGGTTTACTTAACTAAATATTTTCTGCAGGTTTAAAATTGTCTTTACCCCATCATTTTTTATGATGACAAAGGGGAAGAAAAAAATATTAATAACTGTTATAACTGTGATATAAACTGCTATGAGATTGGATATAAACTGCTATGAGATTGAATATACATTGCTATGAGATTGGATATAAACTGCTATGAGATTGGAATTAAAAAGTGTTCATAATTGGAGGGGGAGCTTTTTAAAAGGATAAAAATATTTTTAAATAATTGTCATCATCAAAAAGGGGGAGATTGATAGGTATAATTTTATTTTATATATTTTGATGATAACAATTATATTGTAATTAATTAAATATGTAATTATTTAATTATTTTATCTAAACTATTTTTTGATTTTACTTGAATTAATTTTTATTAAATTTGATAATTTAAATGTCAAGTGTTAAATAAATTGATTCATATATTTAATTAAGGCAAGGAGATCCTATTTCTTTTACAAAACCAAAGTTGGGCAAAAAAATGTTTTATTTCATGCATATATCATACAAACTTATTAATATATATATGATGTAAGTATATATATAATATAAGTATGTTAACATTATAAATATTATATATATAATCGTGTAATATATATATATATATATATATATATATATATATATATATATATATATATATATATATATTAGAGTCATGCGTGCATGCGTATTAAATGAGAAAGTATGTGTAAGTGTGTATGCAAGTTTTTATGTCACTTATTTTGGGACTAACCGCGTGAATGTGCTGGCAGTCTGTTAGCTTCAAAACATGTGGTCAAATGGTTCAATAAATGCTAAGTTATTTGATTTTGGCCCAGGCGGAAATGAGAGTACTTCCGCATAAAAATCATTTCTCATGTGGACCGTTCAATTCAAAAATTAATCATCTGAACCGTGCATTCAAAATTAGATTTTCAAAATTACATCTTTGACCCAGACTTCAAAAATCTATAAATAGGGAGTATTTCATTCATTTGGTTTTTACCAATTAAGTGAAAAGAAAAGCATACTCTCATTGCCTACATTCTATCTAAACGCTTTACATCTCTTCTTACAAAAATCCTGATTATTTTAGAAGGAAAAATTGGTCCAAGTATTGAGATAAGTTTATTTTTTGTTGAATTATTTCTTACTTGTATTATATCTATAGATATACGAATATACATTGTTATACACAATTTTATATATCTATATTTCATCTATTTGTCAAATAAAAGGATATTTGGGGGCCGCAAGGCTACGAAGATACACCTCTATGAAGAGGAATTTGAACCATACGATTCTTTATAGTCTTCAATAACCTTTTATCGACATTATTTATATAAATATCGTAAAATAGATACGACACTTGATAGCTCAAAACGACACTGAGATACATCTCCAAAAAGAGAAGTCATCCGAACTAGATTTGAGAATCGTAGTGATCTATTGAAAATATTTATATAAATATCAATTGTGAAAATTATAAATTTTGTCGTACTTAGACGTCGCAAGGCTACGGAGATACACCTCTACAAAGAGGAATTCGAACCGTACGATTCCTTATAGTACTAAGTGACATTATCTATAAAAGTTCACATAATTGATAAAATATTCTTATATACTATTTGAGTTAAACAATAATATTTGTTTTATCAGTTTATGATTAACTGACTTAAATATTACACTTGATAAATATTGTTTGAATTAATTTACTCTTTTTATACAAGTATTGACATAAAAATCTTTTATATAATACTTGTTAAAGATTATCTGAAAAACAATTTTATATAATCCATAGAAAAACACTCTTTATTTTAAAGAGTTAATAATTCCTTATAAATTGCATTTAACGTATATATCTGCTTAAACCGAAGTATTGTTAAGCTAAAGCTAAAATTAACTTATTTGCTTATTTAAGAAGCATCTTTCAAAAACATAAAAGTTAATTACTTGAACTTTTATAATTGTGCATATCTTATATATTTGCTTAAACAGAAGCATCATTTGATTTAAACTTAAATCTCTATCCGCTTTCAAAGAAGCATATCTTTAAATATAAAAGTATTTGAACTATATATATATATATATATATATATATGTTCTTAAATTAATATCTGCTTCTTTGAGAAGCATCCATCTGTACTAAATTCTTATCTACTTAATTGAGAAGCACATTGTTGTAAATTTATTTGTAAAAAGAGAAGAGGATATAGTTAGTTTATTTTATGTACCTGTGAGGGAGACGAGTAATTCTTCGACCAAGACCAGAGTCTTAGAGAGGTCAGCGGGAAGTTGGGTCTCTAGTGTACTTGTGAGGAGAAGAAGAAGCTATAATTTCAAGACCAGATCATAGAATAGAACTGAACTCAAAAGGTTGTACAACTAGACTTGAGGAGGAAGCAGGGAGCTTGCTGTCCAAGATAGAATAGTTGAAACAGTTGGAAGTTTGTCTATAAAACTTTGTAAAGGCTTCTCCGCCTGTTGAAGGTGTTTTTATTATTGATAGAAATAGGATCTCAAGTTCCAAGTAGGGACTTGAGACTGGATGTAGCAACATACCAAGGGGTGTATGTTGTGAACCAGATAAATTTATGTGCATTCTGTGATTGGATTTTTATTATCTTGCATGCTAATCTCTAAAACTGCAAATTGATTATTAAAAATTCAAAAAGGCCTAATATAATTTTTTAACCTATAATAACCTATTCAACCCCCCTTTCTAGATTATTATTGGACTTTCAAACGTGAACACCAAATCATGTGGGAATAAAGTACCCAGATATAGGGGTGTCACAACTCTTAGCAGGGGTTTCATTTCTATGACTTTACAAATTCTTCTTGATTCTAATTTTCTTTTCCCTTGCCTAACTTGTCTCGTTTTCTTAGACTATTCATAATTACCCATGTAACGAGTTTTGGACCAATGACTCCCAAACCGGAGGGCTTTAGGACACTAGGTGTTAAGACACCCTTCGGGTTTACTGGCTCGAGTATTAAAGGTCACGCTTCAAGATAAGTCAGGCGATCACTCTATTTATTTCTTTGTCTGAGCTTGACGGGTCTGTTTCCTTAGGCTCTAAGTCACCCATGTAGGGAGCGTTGGGCCAGTAACTCCCAAACCAGATGGCTTTAGGGCACCAGGTGTAAAGACACCCCTCAGGCTTAATAACTCAAATAAACTAAGCCACGATTCGGATCTGCTCAAGTTTTTCCTTTTCTTTTTTCAATGCTCATTTTCTTAGGCGCTAAGTTACCCAATATAATGAGCATTCGGCCGATGACTCCCAAACCAGATGGCTTTAGGGCATCAGATGTAAAGACACCCCTCAGGCTTAATAACTCGAGCAACCTAGGCCACGATTTGAGACATTAGGATGGTGACTTATCTATCTTTTCATTAATTGCCATTTATTTTTTTGCCATAGCTTCATACCCTACAACTTAGAGTTAGAACAATCGCAAAGTGCAGACATGCATATAAGGTCAAATCTGTTCCAAAAAGTGCTTTAAACTGGGATGTCATGCCCAATGAAAAAGGTTGAATAGTCTTAATTCTCTAATTGATCCAGTGATTCTTGCCCCATGGATGCTTATCAGAACTAATCCCATTCATAACAAGTTAAGCAAAAACCTCTTTCTAAAAATACTGAACATATATATTATCGCTAATGCATGTAAATAGAGACTGAAAGCTCATAAAGAGATGAAAGAGTCATACCTCAGATGTGGATTATTCATTCTGAGAACAGTATGATTGGAAAAGACCAAATAATCATATCTAATAGCCAGTGAGATGATATAAGGGAAGCTTTGATGATGATGTACCATGCTGATGGTGCTGACTGGTGCATTTTCCTCTTAAAGATGGTTGATAAATGCCCCAATATTGAGTTATCATTGTTTTCGAGATTTCCCCAGTCTTGTTGTAAGAGTCCCAATATCGGGTTATCGCAAATTTTGAAATTGCCCCAGCCTTGCTTGTTGTCTGGGATAATTGCTTTGACAGATGGGCTAATAAGATGCCGAGATCGCAAGAGGCTTTTACCTCTGTACCATATGGTGAATAAGTAGTGGATTTGGGCTTTGATGCCCTCAATCATTGTTCCTGACTTATTTGCGCAATCGGCCTTAATGATTTTCTTTTGATTTGATGAAGACTTGTGATTGAGGGTGTCGACTCTTTAAAAATCCTTGCTGCTGGTTGTCTTGGTTTATCGTTGTTTCTTCCTTTCTTAGACTTGTGCCAGATTTCATGAATGACATTGAAGTGTTGTTGGGTCTTCTCAACATGGGTCGCTGACTTGGAGGGTATTCCTTGGTGTCTTGGGATTGATGTTTGGGTTTGGATATTTCTTTTCAGGGTTAGACCGCACAAATGATGGCTGCCTACGTATTCCTGTGTATACAGGAGATCAGGTCTGCGTAGTTCCTGTTTGATGAGCTAAACAGTTTGAGAAGTGCTATTTGGGTTTTTGTTTAGTTTGATTACACCATAAATGGCTGCCTATGTACTCCCATTGATGAGGGGAGATCAGGTCTTTCGTAGTTCAGGCTTTGGCTGAGACCTGACTGGCTTAATTTTTTTGATTTTGATTTTTTGATTTTTTTCAATATTTATATGCATGAAAAATAAAAGACATATTGCGAAGAAAGTGATACCATCCCACCATCTCTTGGAACTCACAACTTTATCCTTTGGATATACATCTTCTTGGCTAGCTGAGGCCTGATAGTCCAGTTGTCAGTGGTTATGTTGCCTTCAAGGCTCGCGATAGAGCTTGCCTCTTGGTTATGGATATCTTCACTCATGGCCATAACTTGATCGCCTCCTAATTCAGCAAATTCCTCGAGGATGCTCATACTGGACCTGTGGCAAAAAGGGATAAACTCTTGATTCTTCAATGGGTTGGTTTCCCCGACAACCTCACACCCTTTTTCTTCATCTGTTCCTTCACCTTTTTCATGGGTTTGAGAGGATTTGACTATGAACTCTCCCCTGAACTGTTGTTGTATTTTTGCAAGGAATTTTCCTTTTTGGCTTTTTCTTCCTTGGAAAGGATCAGTAGTTCCTCCTCATCATCCAAGATGATGAAATCAGGAACGTGGTTGTTATCTTTGGGCCACAGGATGTTTGATGTTGGTGGAGGAATCTCCTTTGAGGATTCTCTTGTCTCATCTGTCATTCCCTGCAATATGATCAGTCCACCTTGTGTTCTGCCAGGATTGATGCTCATAGCCTTCATCTCTTTTGAACTGCCTATCTCGAGTGGACATCTTAAGCTTTTTATTTCCTTTTCGTCTTTTCTGGTCATGGGGAATTCTATCTTCAGCTCTCCATTTTCAATGAGATCTTAGATTTTATGTCGCAAAGACCAACATTCCTCAGTCGCATGTCCAGGTTAGTTAGAATGGTAGAGACATATCTTGGTGGAATCATAACTCTTTATCTCGGGATTTACATGAGGCAACAACTCAGTAATCCTTCCTTTGCTTATCTGAAAGTGTAGCATTTCTTCATTTGATTTGCTTAGAGGGATGAATTTTCGGTCTCTTTTGGAGGTTGTTTGATCTTTCTTCTTTGAGAATTCGCCTTCCCCCGAGCGATTTTTCCGCTGGCGAGATCTTCTAGCAATTTTATCATTCTGCTTTTCTTGTCCTTTCAGCCTGCCACTACTACAAAACAGTAAATAGACAACGCGGAAAAAACATTGTGGTTTCAGTCAGAAAAACGTCATGGTTAAGGGTGTCATCTATTTGACACCCTTACACAACGTTTTTAAAATATTGTGGTTAAGCACATTACACAACGTTTTTTAAGAAAAAAATGTTGTAAATTTGTTTTCCATAAATTAGCAGATGCTTAAAAGCGTTGTAGAAGGTATGATTCCACAATATTTTCGGGATAAAAATGCTGTAGTTTAAAATATCAGACAACGTTTAGGCATATTTACATAACGTTTTTAAAAAGTTGTAGATTAAAAAAAAAGAAAAAAAAGGTTGTGGTTCACCTACATTACCAATGCACCTGCAATATGCTAATTAAGCCAATGAGATTTCAACTCATTTTAAACAACTACTTTGTTTGGTTACCAAGATAAAATGTCAATAAACATACACTTCAAAGAAGAGAAAGTGGACAAAATCACAATCATCGAACTGTTTCAATAACTATATTTAGGCTAATAAAGCAAGTTCTATACAATTCAACAACATAGCAAGACTTAAAAATCATAAAATTATATTTCCCTATTTCCACTAAGTTATCAGTAATGCAATGAAATGAATAAAGTTGATTATAAATGAGAGTCCCCTTTTTCTTCATGAACCAATAATAAACTTAGTCTCCCATATTGAACGCTTGCTACAGTTTTTGGATCCAATGGCTTTATGTTCCCCCCAATTTGAAATTCCCCTGCAAGTATATAAATTTATTAATGATCATGAAGAATCAAATGGAAGATGTAACAATACGGGCTAAGAAATATTAAGGTGAACATAAATGGAACTCAGGGTTTTTACGTTAGATAGAAGCTAATTGGCTTAACCTACACAAACCAAGTAGTGGAACATTCTACTAAATCAAGCAGATTAAAAAAGTAATAAAGTTGCTGGACCTAAAGTTTTTTCATTGTGCTAATATGTGTCCTTTAACTTAGTAACATGATATTCAACTAAATCAATTAAAGACAATACAAGTGGTAAACTTAACTTCTTTGACCAAGTTTTGGCTTGTCCAAAATAGGGTACTTGCATAAAACCACAAAGCTTAAGTCATATATACAATCCATACACCTCACCACATAACCATTCTTGAACAACTAATAGCTTGGGCTTGGTAACGTATCAGTTAGTAAATCTATGGTAAAATATAGGACTATGACTTCAAGACTTTTTTCTAAGTAACAACCAATCACGAATAAAATTCAGCCTAAAATATGGTATACAAAGCAAGGTCTAATATGGATGTTCAGTTGTTAAGGCCTTTATGCGAGGTCTAAAATCAGTATCAATGCACATCAATACCAGAATGAAATCACTAATAAGTATAGTAAATTGCGTAGCCATGAAATGAACACAAGAAAAATCAGGCTTGTCTCTTATATAGATAAAGGCATATTTGCTATACATATTAGGTGGCTCACGCTAATATGTTTATTTGCAAATGAATGAAAATAGATTTTTATCACTTACATGGCTTGCCAACATGTAGAGCAGTATGGGCTCATCCTAGAGGGATATGGACTTGCAGTATGGTTAACCTCTTATTTCTCTTGGCTTTCTGATAGTTGAGTGAAAAATTGCCTCGTATCCTGATGTTGGCGCACTATAAGCTTAGCTAGCAGATTTACTTGATTCTGGATCGTCTCTAATTTTGGCATTATTGTCATACCCTACTTCGAGTTTTCCCACTCTAGGACATTTGTTCTGTGCCTTTGGGGGTATTCCTCCATCCATCGTATGTACTTACGATTTGGATACATTTAAGCGCTTCCTGACCCGATCATGATTACTCCCTCCTTATCATGCTGCAACAGAAGGTTGGTGTTAACATTTTGCTGGTCAGGTCGTTGGACCACAATACTGCCACTTTCGATCAGATTTTGAATTTTATGATTTAAGGAATAACAATCTTGTGTGTAGACACTCAAAATTTTTTGCACACCTATCACTGATATTGCACGAGGGAAGATTCGTCTTTCAGAGATAACCCTGGAAGACAGATCATATCCAGTCCGAATACTACCGGAAGTTCAGTCTCAACCCCGGAGCACACACCAGTTGTAAGACCCCAACTTTTATGAATAAAGATTAATTTTTCTCGAAATATATTTTTGAATATTATGGTGTGGATTTGATATAATGTTATAGTTGTGGGTATTATTTACAAAATTTTCAAGGTAAGAAAGTGGTTATATAATATTTGATTGGTCAGTGAATATTCGTTTTAACAGGGAATATTCGTACGACGGCACAATCATTGGTGGGCCCCACAACGAAAGTATTGTCTTAGTTAGAAAACGACAGAATTAACTTTTTATAAAAATAACGACGAAAGTTTTACCGTTGAACTACGCGGTGGTAAAAGTACAGTAATACGCGTGGTTGCATAGTAGCACACGATATTGATTATTGATGCTTACGTGAGAAGTCACTCAGTTATACTCAATTATTGCTACAGTAATTACTGCATAATATCTCTCATATTATTTTATATTATTAAATCAATAATTGAGACGATAAAGTTATTCATATTATTATTTGCAATATTGACAATGTCTAGAAAGTTCTGTCAAGGAGAGGTTTGGTCACCTAATTGCGCGTCAATAGGGAGAAATCCTTATCGGAAAACCCCCTCTTTCCTAGGAATGATCTGGTTGTTAAATATTATGAGTTATAATATTAATGATGAATAAGTTTGTGTTTATTACTGATGAAATTGATATTTCCATTATGTTGGGATTATTAGTGTTAGTGGAAATCGACATCTATTTCGATAATAATGGATGTCTAGAGGCTATATTGACCAATCGGGTAATTAATCGGATACATGAGCAATTAAATGCTATTAATTCACATGTGTGACACCCCAAAATCCGGGTACTTAAATTCCCACATGATTTGGTGTTCACTATACAAACATCATATATTTATCTACCCATAATAAATGAAAGCATAAATAGATACAAATAAATCCTCTCCTTAAAGAGTTACATCATCTGAAATAATACAAATATCCCAAGTCGTACTAACCTTAAATCTTAACTGCGGAAATATAAATAATTAATCATCTTACACATCATTAACATACGTCTAAAACAGAAATACATTATCACATAAAACAACAAGTCTTCATCACTTGTTAATCTTGCCCTTATCTTTGCTAGTAGAAGGCTCGTCGGACCTTTCGTTCTTAACTGCAATGTTATTATTACACAAGAGTGAGCACAATTGCCCATAAGTATAATAATGAAATAATAATATAATAACATACGAGTGAATCAAAGACTTCTGGAATAAAACTCAACTTTTGAATCAAGAATGAATAACAAGAATCAAAAGATTTCTGAGGGTCATAAGACCTTGAACTATGTCCTAGGTTATCAAGGGTTATACTTGAAACCTTTAACAGTCATAAGAGTATGGACTCTTCTACTCGTACTTAGGGGAATCAACCCTTAGTACCATACTATGCACAATATCTTAACGCTGACGCATAAGGAATCCCTATACAGGGTTGTTCTTCTCAGCTTGACATTAGAGTCCGTACCAAAGAAAGCTTGGTTTGGATAAATCAATAAGGTTCTAAAATTTAGAACGTTCATCAACTACAGACTAGTCGAATCAATAAGGGACTCACTAGTCTAACAAGGTTCAACAATAAATGATATTTAAATCAAATAACATTTTCAATAGGTATACAATAGAACAAGTATTGTATAACGGAAATTATGCTTTGAAAAGATAAATAATCTTTAATATAACAAATTGAACTTGATTAATAACAATGAGGATTTACTCGACGTAAATTATTAACTTGAATAATGGGCAAAACTATGATTTTCACCACTAAACTTGGCACGTTTTACTTAATACACCACTAAACTTTTAATTTTTTGGATTACATCATTAAACTAATTAAAATTTTTAAATTGGGTCGTTCCGTCCAAAATAGTTGACAGACGTTAAAGTGGCGCTGACGCGGCGCTGATGTGGCAAAAAAAAAAAATTTGCTTATGTGGCAAAAAAAAAAATCAAAAACAGATTTTAAAAAAAATTTAACATTATAAAGTTCTAAAAATAACATCAACATAATAAAATACAACAAAAAATTAATTTTTTTTTATAAAAATGATTTTTTTTAAAATATATATTTTTGAAAATGATTTTTTTAAAAAAATAGAATTTATAAAAATATATTTTTTAAAAAAATAGAAATCTATAAAAATGATTTTTTTTAAAAAATTTTTTTTTAAATATAGTTTTTTTAAAATAGATTTTTTAAAAAGTTTTTTTTTAAAAAAGTTTTTTTTAAAAAGGTTTTTTTTTAAAATAGATTTTTTGAAAAAATGATTTTTTAAAAATAGAATTCTAAAAGAAAAATATTTTTTAAAAAACATATATATTTTTAAAAATAGAAATTTTTTAAAATAGTTTTTTAAAAAGCAGATTTAAAAAAAATAGAATTTGTAAAAAAGCAGAATTTTAAAAAACAAATTTTTTAAAAATTGATTTTTTTTTTGAAACATATTTTTTAAAAAATTGAATTTTTTAAAAAATATTTTTTTAAAATAGATTTTTTCAAAAAATCATTTTTTTAAAACACATTTTAAAAAAATAGAATTCTAAAAAAATTATTTTTTTAAAAACATAATTTTTTTAAAATATAGAAATTCTTTTAAAAGCAGTTTTTTTAAAAGAGAATTTTTAAAAATAGATTTTTAAAAAATGGAACTTTTTAAAATATATTTTTTTAAAACTGTTTTTTCAAAAAATCAATTTTTTTTTGAAAAAATGGATTTAAAAAAAAAATAGAATTCTAAAAAAAAATATTCTTTTTTAAAAAAAATAGAATTTTTTAAAAGCGATTTTTTAAAAATCATTTAAAAAAATTTCAACCGTTTTTCAAAAATCTTATAAATTCTATTTTTATAAAAAAAAATTTAAAAAATTTCTACCGTTTTTAAAGTTTTTTTTACCGTTTTTTAAAAATCTGTTTAAAAAAATTTCCTACCATTTTTTACAAATTCTATTTTTTTTAAAATTTTCTGTTGTATTTTGTTATGCTTTTGTTATTTTTAAAACTTTAAAATGTTATTTTTTTAAAAAAAAATCTGTTTTTGATTTTTTTTGCCACATAAGCAATTTTTTTTTGCCGCATCAGCGCCACTTTAACGTCTGTCAACTATTTTGGACGGAATGACCCAATTAAAAAATTTTAATTAGTTTAATGATGTAATCCAAAAAATTAAAAGTTCAGTGGTGTATTAAGTAAAACGTGCCAAGTTTAGTGGTGAAAATCATAGTTTTGCCTTGAATAATGATACAAGTGAGGTTAGGAAACTTGCCTCCTGCGTATATTACACGTTAATTATACTTGTTCCTCGATTTAATCCTACATACCATTCATGTTCACAATACCAGTCAATTATAACGTAACTAGTCATTACAAGTTCATTCTTTTCGTCTAACTCGGATTATGACTATACTTAGTCAAATTACCACACTTATTGTCACATAATTTTACACTTCACGAACAATAAGTTAACTATGTGTTTAATCATTCAATCCACACGTAACTGTGTTATTGACATGTTAATAACTTATTTTAACATCTCGTTATACTTCTAACATATTTTTATGTTCATTAGATTAGGTTACTATCACATTTCTAAACTTGAACAATTTAGAATTTTCATTTCTGGACAATCTGTAGAGTGGCATTCTCATACCAATCGATAGGCTTGTCCTCGGCCATGATGATATTTGCATGCTGAGCCTTAAGGCATGGAACTGGCGCCACGGGGCGGTGAACTAGTACCAGTTCTGCAATTCGTGAAAAATTGCAAGACATGGCCAAAACCTCTAATTAAATTATTTCTACACGAATTTAGACATACTCAAACATTGTCATACACATATAACTACTACTTAACCCTTCTAGCATGATTTTAACATGTTATAACACATAATTTGCATAATCAAAACATTTAATTTACTGTTCTTGATATTTTTGAAAGTTTTGAACACAAAACATGAAAATCAACATTACGGGTTCATATAACACTGAATCTGTTCATTTGAAGTTTGATCTCTTCGTTTTAATATACATAATCCAGTACAAGTATAAATTTATGATATAACATATGATTGACGTATCAAATTTGGTACGTAAGGCCATATGGCCATATTTTTATACTATGTATTTTGAAGAAGCAATGTACGACATAATTTTATGAAACTGATGATATGGAAATATACAATATATAGTAAAACATGTTATACTAACATATTAACACATAATCTTTACTCCTTTTTCAATTACAGAGATTTTACAGAACTTGAAAGCCATTTTCTTATAAAACTTAAACAACGTAAATAAAAACTGGGTTGAAGAAATTACACAAAGCGTAGAGTGTAGATTAGTAGGCTCAGATGCTTCTTCAATCACTCACTCTCAATCTCCTTAACAAATTGTCAAATTCTCTCTGATAAATTCTCAAATTCTCTCTGACTATTTTTCCAAACTTGGCAAACAAATGAAAAATAAGATGTAATAATTTTATTAAAAGGAAACCGAGCGCAGTTGTGGTGGTCAGTTAACCCATCATGGGTTAACTACTACTAACTTCTCTTAGGGCCTTGTTTGGCTGGCAATAATAGGCTCCAAAACTATTTAATTTAATGATTCTCTTATACTATAGTTTAAGTCATGTCACACCCCCTTTTATAAAATAAATCAAATATCTTATTTACTTTAAATTAAATAAAATATGATAATTTCTCATTAGTTCACATAATCACATAATTAATTTTCTCATTAATTAATTATGTCAAATTATTAAATCTCTAATTAATTATTAAAATAACATTATGCTTATTAAATATTTTATTTAATTCAAGAAGCTCACATAATTACATAATTTGAATAATAAAATTCCCCACATTAATTTAATAAACATAACATATATAATTAAATTAATCTACCACAACTTCATAAATTAATTATTTAATCTAATAATTAAATCATCTTAAATATTTGTTTAATTCAATAAATATTAAAATTAAATTACAAAATCTCGTTTGTCACATCTTTCCCCCCTTAAAAGGATTTTGTCCCCAGAATCACGACTCAATCAATTTGACCCATTACATTCTCCCCCCCTTACAAAGATTCTGTCCCCAGAATCGCTTACACATAATTTAAGTAAATAAATGGGGGTAATTTTTCATCATATTCTCTTCGAGTTCCCACGTTGCTTCTTTAGCGTTATGGTTTCTCCAAATTACCTTAACAGAAGGAATTACTTTATTTTTGAGAACTTGTTCTTTCCGGTCAACAATCTGAACATAAATTTCTTCATAGGATAAGTCTTTCTCAAAATAGATGGGTTCGTATTCAATCATGTGCTTGTAATCGGGTTTGTAGGGTCATAAAACAGAAACATGGAAGACGTTGTGGACATTCTCGAGTGCTGGAGGTAAAGCTACCTCATACGCAACTTCTCCGATTCTTTGCAGTACTTCAAAGGGTCCAACGAATCTTGGGCTTAATTTCCCTTTCTTTCCAAACCTGATCTTTCCTTTCCAAGGAGAGACATTCAAGAACACATAACTACCCGACTCAAACTCAACATTTTTATGGTGTGGATCGACGTATTTCTTCTGCCTATCTTGAGCTGCTACAAGTCTTGTTCGGATCACTTTGACTATTTCTGCTGTCTGTTGTACTAATTCTGGGCCTAGTAATTGTCTTTCGCCAACTTCATCCCAGTATAGCGGAGTTCTACACTTTCTGCCATATAACGCTTCATAAGACGGCATACCAATACTATCGTGGTAACTGTTGTTGTAACCGAACTCTACGAGCGATAGGTGATCATCCCAATTTCCTTTAAAGTTCATTACATAGGCTCTTAGCATATCTTCTAATGTCTGAATCTTTCTTTCACTCTGCCCATCTGTTTGAGGGTGATATGCTGTACTCATTCGCAATTGCGTACCCATGCATTCTTATAGTCGTTTCCAGAAGTTCGATGTAAAGTGCGAATCCCTATCAGAAATAATTGACACTGGAACTCCGTGCCTTGAAATAATCTCTTTCACATGTAACCTTGCCAACTGATCTAAGTTGAATCTGATTTTGATCGGAATGAAGTGTGCGGATTTTGTCAGTCGGTCAACGATAACCCATACTGCGTCATAGCCTTTCTGAGTTGTCAGAAGGCCAACCATGAAGTCCATCGTAATATGTTCCCATTTCCATTCTAGGATCTCCAACGGTTGTAGCAACCCACTCGGCCTCTGATGTTCTACTTTAACTTTCTGACATGTCAGACACTTGTCAACACACTCTGCAACATCACGTTTCAGATTTGGTCACCAAAAATGTTGTCGAAGATCTTGGTACATCTTGGTACTACCAGGGTGAATCAAATATCGTGAACTATGAGCCTCACTCAAAATATCTTCCTTAATTTCTGGTACTGGCAGTACCCAAATTCTGCTCTCGAATCTTAGTATTCCTTCCTTATCCATCTTGAATCTTGGTTCAGTTCCTTCAGATATCTTCTTTTTCACCTTTTTACATTCTTCGTCCTGAAGTTGAGCCTCCTTAACTTTATCTAGTAGGGTTGTACCAGATTGCATATGAAATAGCTTCTCATTAGTTTCCATATGATACTTCACTTCCAACTCTAGTTTCTCCATTTCTGAAATTAGCTCCTCCTGAGTGGTCAGCATCATAAATTTCTCACGACCCTTTCTACTTAAGGCGTCGGCAACCACATTTGCCTTACCCGGATGGTATAAAATCTCACAATCATAGTCCTTAATTAACTCCAACCACCTTCTTTGGCGCATATTCAAATCCTTTTGTGTAAAAATATATTTTAGACTCTTGTGGTCTGTATATATTTCACACTTCTATCCATAGAGATAGTGCCTCCAGATTTTCAAAGCAAAAACCACTGAAGCCAACACCAAGTCGTGGGTCGGATACCCCTTCTCATAATCCTTTAATTGTCGTGACGCATACGCAATAACTCTCCCGTTTTGCATAAGCACACAACCAAGTCCTTTATGCGACGCATCACTATAAACAACAAAATTTACTGTCTCATCCGGAAGAGACAACACAAGTGTTGTACTCAACCTCTTCTTCAATTCTTGAAAGCTTTTCTCACACTTCTCCGTCCAAACAAATTTCACAGCTTTTTGAGTCAAATTTATTAACGGAGTTGCGATCTTGGAAAATTCTTGAATGAATCTTCTTTATTACCCTGCCAATCCAAGAAAATTTCATACTTTCGACGACGTTCTCGGCTGATCGCAGTTTATCACGGCTTCGACCTTGGATGGATCTACCGAAATTCCGTCTTTATCAATCAAATGACCCATAAATTGTACCTGCTCAATCCAAAATTCGCATTTTGAAAACTTGGCATACAACTTCTTCCTTCTCAATACCTCTAACGTTACCTTCAAATGCTCTTCATGTTCTTCCTTAGTTTTCGAGTATACCAAAATGTCATCTATAAATACCACTACGAATTTATCCAAAAACGGCTTGAACACTCCATTCATTAAACCCATAAATGATGCAGGATCATTCGTTAGACCAAATGACATTACCAAAAATTCGTAGTGACCATATCGCATTCGAAACGCTATCTTCAGAACATCCTTTGGTCTCACCTTCAGTTGATGATAACCACTTCTCGAGTCTATCTTTGAAAAGTATTTCGCTCCCTTTAATTGGTCAAACAGATCGTCGATTCTCGGTAATGGATATCTATTCTTAATCGTAACCTTGCTCAGTTCTCTATAGTTGATGCAGAGCTGCATCGTCCCATCCTTCTTCTTCACAAACAACACCGGCGCTCCCCACGGCGATACGATCGGTTGAATGTACTTCTTGTCCAGTAATTCCTGTAGTTGTACCATCAATTCTTTCATCTCTACCGGTGCCATTCGATACGCTGCTTTCGATATTGGAGCCGTTCCTGGAGCTAAATCGATCACAAATTCGACCTCTCTATCTGGAGGAAGTCCTGGAAAATCATCCTGAAATACGGCTGTGAAGTCCCTCACTACTGGTATCTCCTCTACTTTCAGATTTTCTTTACGACTGTCGACTATTTAAGCTAAATATCCTTCACAGCCTTGTCTTAACAACTTCCTGGCCTACATCATCGTCAGACAACTCATTTTTCTAGGCGACTTTCTACCATAAAACACAACCTTTGACGGAGTCATAAAGTTAATACGCTTCTTCTGTCAATCAATTACAGCCCCGTAATTGAATAATCAGTCCATACCCAAGATAATGTCAAATTCTCCAAGTCGAATAGGGATAAGATTTACGTTCATGATATTACCCTTAATATCCACTCTACAATTCTTATGTACATACTTTACATGGATTATTTCTCTATTCACAATTTCTATGTTCATGGGGTGTTCTAACTCATCCTTAAGCAATTCTAAGTTCTTAGAAAAGTCATCGGATATAAATGAACAAGTAGCACCCGAATCAAATAATACATAAGCATTAACTTTATAGATCTAAATGATACCTGACACCACATCACGAGACTGCACAGCATCCTGCACCGTCATGTTGAATGTCCTGACGGTCGGTCGATTGGTTGCGGTTGGTCCTGTGATAGTTAGGGCGCTTCCACAGTTGTTTCCTCTATTTCCTCCTGATCCTGCCCCTCCAAATCCCTTCTTTGGACAGTCCCTTGCAAGATGATCCTTTGAGCCACAAGTGAAGCAGGCACCCTTCTTTGGGTTAGGACAGTTAGGTGCTATGTGGCCTTCCTAACCACAATTGTAGAACACTCATTTACCCTTCATACACACTCCCAAATGAGCTTTCCCGCGGGTCGGGCATGCTTCAATCCTCTTCTTCTGACCTACTTGCTGATTTCCAGTTGATGAATTGTCAGACCACCTTCTCTTATGTTTATTTTTACCACCTCCTGTGTTACTTCCACCAGCCTTGTTATTTCCTTCACTTTCACTCTTCTTCCTCTTCTGATCCTGATTGTATTTGGTTACCGCATTGCTTCCACCTTTAGCGAGTATGGCTTTCTCTAGTACTCCAACAAATGTCTTCAACTGAAACAACGCCACTTTACTATATAACCAGGGCTTTAATCCCTGTTCAAACCTTTTTGTTTTTCTCTCATCTGTGTGTACTTGATATGTGGCAAACCTAGCCAACTCATTGAATCTTTCCGCATAGTCTGGTAAAGACATATTCCCCTATTTCAACTCTAGAAACTGAACTTCCATTTGGTTCTGAGAGCTGGTCGGGAAATACATCTCGAAAAACATCTCTTTGAATCTCTCCCAGGTAATCACACCTTCTCCTCCACGGACCTTGTTTCCTTACCACCAATAACTGGCTTAGGATTTCAGTATGAACGATGCAAAAGCGGTTTTCTGATCCTCTCTGACTCTTGTGACATCAAAAACCTTTTCCATCTCCATAACCCACATTTGAGCCTCGATCGGGTTCATGGAGCCTTTAAACTCTGGCAGTCCCACCGCCTTGAAATCTTTGAACGTCGTATTCGGTGGAGCTTCAAGTTGATTATTCATCTCTCTAGCTAGTAAGTTCACCAATTGTTGAACGGGGTTAGCATTGGCGTTGTTGTTGTTATTCGTCGATTCTTCTTGAGCTGCTTGACGGTTTTGTCTTCTTCTCAGCGGTATATTTCTGTTAAAATATATGCTTATTAGATCTTTATTAAATTCTCTAAATAGTTAAGGCTTAACTCAATAATTTAACATAATCACTTAACACATTATCTCAAACCACTTGATATAATTATTCAAATCAAAAGTTTTAACATCAAACGATAGCATCACTGCTATTTACATCAACTATCTGAGAGATAAAGAATCTAAGGTGGATTTAAAACATTAAAATATTCCTTTGTTTATAAACACATCAGAATTTACATCTAACACCAGATAAGTTTTTCACATAATTAAACACATCATATCACTGCCTGTTACGGCGTTGAATAGCCTTGCTACGTTCCTCTTCCATGATGCGAAACATCATCCGGCGATCTAGCATATACGATGGTAGTCCTTCGAACTGGATTGGGTACCTCACAACTCGATCATGGGCCTCATCCATTGCATTTTGAAGTGTAGAGTATGTCTCCCCAAGCTTAGCCTTCTTCGCATGGCAATCCTCTTCTGCAAGATCAGCACAACGTGAATCTCTTACCCAGACCTCCTCTGCTATGATCAGTCTTTCTAAGCTCTCTTTCAGTTCCTTCTTCAACTTCTCTATTTCTTCGGACTTCTCCTCAATTTGACCCTTCTCGTGAACCAAATCCCACTCCACGTTTCCTAAACATGTGTGAAGAGTCACTACGTCCCTATCCTTCTGCTCGATGGTAATCTGCTGAATAATAGCCCGCTCAGTCAGATCCTGGACAGTGTCACGTAACTCTATGTTACGGTCATATAGTTCATCGTACATCTCAACATCAATGGAGTTCGGTGGGAACTTCTCTTCTTCCTCAGGATCCTCCTCTAGATCAATCTTAGGCTCATGCTCCTGACCAACAACAGTGATCAACGGAGACAGATCTCTTTGTACCAACTGCTCCCTGACGACATGAATGTGTCGGGGCTCCTCCTCTGTAGGTACTAGGGGTTCCTCCTCCCCAGCTCGACTAGCTCCTCCAACATCCGACATCCTGACAACACAATTTCAAGTTTTAGTTACTAAGTCGTACTAGTGAGCACATAATTTAACACATAAACACATAAACACATAAAGTCTTTTATTATCTTCAATGAATTAAGAAATTCATTTCTAAGAACTCGATAAGAGTTTTCCATGACTATGTTCTTCCTATAAGGCTACTACCTAAGGTTGTTCCCCCACCTAAGGTTCATAACCTACAACTTTGATACCAACTTGTGACACTCCCAAATCCGGGTACTTAAATTCCCACATGATTTGGTGTTCACTATACAAACATCATATATCTATCTACCCATAATAAATGAAAGCATAAATAGATAGAAATAAATCCTCTCCTTAAGGAGTTACATCATCTGATATAATACAAATATCCCAGGTCGTACTAACCATAAATCTTAACTACAGAAATATAAACAATTAATCATCTTACACATCATTAACATACGTCTAAAATAGAAATACATTATCACATAAAACAACAAGTCTTCATCACTTGTTAATCTTGCCCTTGCCTTTGCTAATAGAAGGCTCATTGGACCTTTCGTTCTTAACTGCAATGTTATTATTACGCAAGAGTGAGCACAATTGCCCACAAGTATAATAATGAAATAACAATATAATAACATGCGAGTGAATCAAAGACTTCTGGAATAAAACTCAACTTTTGAATCAAGAATGAATAACAAGAATCAAAAGATTTTTGAGGGTCATAAGACCTTGAACTATGTCCTAGGTTATCAAGGGTTATACTTGAAACCTTTAACAGTTATAAGACTATGGACTCTTCTACTCGTACTTAGGGGGATCAGTCCTTAGTACCATACTGTGCACAATATCTTAACGCTAACGCATAAGGAATCCCTATACAGGGTTGTTCTTCTCAATTTGACATTAGAGTTCGCACCAAAGATAGCTTGGTTTGGATAAATCAATAAGGTTCTGAAATTTAGAAAGTTCATCAACTATGGACTAGTCGAATCAATAAGGGACTCACTAGTCTAACAAGGTTCAACAATAAATGATATGTAAATCAAATAACATTTTCAATAGGTATACAATAGAACAAGTATTGTATAATGGAAATCATGCTTTTAAAAGATAAATAATCTTTAATATAACAAATTGAACTTGATTAATAACAATGAGGATTTACTCGATGTAAATTATAAACTTGAATAATGATACAAGTAGGGTTAGGAAACTTGCCTCCTGCATAGATTACATGTTAATTATACTTGTTCCTCGATTTAATCCTACATACCATTCATGTTCACAATACCAGTCAATTATAACGTAACTAGTCATTACAAGTTCTTTCTTTATGTCTAATTCGAATTATGACTATACTTAGTCAAATTACAACACTTATTGTCACATAATTTTACACTTCACAAATAATAAGTTAACTATGTGTTTAATCATTCAATCCACATGTAACTGTGTTATTGACATGTTAATAACTTTTTTTAACGTCTCGTTATACTTCTAACATATTTTTATGTTCATTAGATTAGGTTACTATCACATTTCTAAACTTGAACAATTTAGAATTTTCATTTCTGGACAATTTATAGAGGGGCACTGCGGCGCGGGCCTTAAGGCATGGAGTTGGCGCCGCGGCGCGGTGAACAAGTACCAGTTCTGCAATTCGCGAAAAATTGCAGAACATGGCCAAAACCTCTAATTAAATTATTTCTACACGAATTTATACATACCCAAACATTGTCATACACATATAACTACTTCTTAACCCTTATAGCATGATTTTAACATGTTATAACACATAATTTGCAGAATCAAAACATATAATTTACTGTTCTTGATATTTTTGAAAGTTTTGAACACAATAATGAAAATCAACATTACGGGTTCATATAACACTAAATCTGTTCATTTGAAGTTTGATCTCTTCGTTTTAATATACATAATCCTGTACAAGTATAAATTTATGATATAACATATGATTGACGTATCAAATTTATAACGTAAGGGCATATGGCCATATTTTTATACTCTGTATTTTGAAGAAGCAATGTACGACATAATTTTTATGAAACTGATGATATGGAAATATACAATATATAGTAAAACATGTTATACTAATATATTAACACATAATCTTTACTCCTTTTTCAATTACAAAGATTTTACAGAACTTGAAAGCCATTTTCTTATAAAACTTAAACAACGTAAATAAAAATTGGGTTGAAGAAATTACCCAAAGCGTATAGTGTAGATTAGTAGGCTCAGATGCTTCTTCAATCACTCACTCTCAATCTCCTTCACAAATTCTCAAATTCACTCTGACAAATTCTCAAATTCTCTCTGACTATTTTTCTAGACTTGGCAAACAAATGAAAAATAAGACGTAATGATTTTATTAAAAGGAAACTGAGCGCAGTAATAATAGGCTGGCAAAACCATTTAATTTAATGATTCTCTTATACTATAGTCTAAATCATGTCACACCCCCTTTTATAAAATAAATCAAATATCTTATTTACTTTAAATTAAATAAAATATGACACATATAATTAAATTAATCTACCACAACTTCATAAATTAATTATTTAATCAAATAATTAAATCATCTTAAATATTTTATTAATTCAATAAATATTAAAATTAAATTACAAAATCTTGTTTGTCACAACATGCATGTACTATTAGGGGAGGTGGTGCAAGATTGATAATACTTGCATGACTAAATTAAAAATAGAGGTATATATGAAGGTACTATACTGTAATTATTTTTTTCACATGATTGTACTATTGATTCACAAGATGTACTATTAGGGGAGGTGGTGCAAGTTTGATAATACTTGCAGGACTAAATTAAAAATGAAGAAAAAGATGAAGGTATTATACTGTAATATTTCGAGCCCCAAAACGTGCAATTATCAAAACTATATTTTCCTATAAATAGAAGCTCATTCTTCTTTCATTCTCACCAATTCACTAAGACTCATGAGAGCAATTATAAAGAGAGAAGCTATAGAGAGAAAGAAGAAGAGAAGTCTGCTACCTCACTATTCTAGTATCTAGTCTTCTTCAGAGGTAAGGGATATTATTTTGTTCAGTATTTATAGGAATAATATTTTCTTCCATACTCTGTAGTATGTGAGTAATATTATTTCATCTCGTATTCCTGATTATACCATCATTCGGTTAAAGTATTGCTTCTATATTCTGTGAAATTAGCAGAATATCCTTGAAATTTGCGCTTCATCTAGTATAGCTTCACAAGGATATTTTCTGCACATTTTTGTTAAATTTTAAGTTTTTCATGCCGGAGTACTGTCCATGAGTACTATCCATTTATACGGTACTATTCACAAAAGTACTATTCATGGGTACTATTCACAAATTACTATTCACAAAGTACTATTTACGGAGTACTATTCCTAAAGTACTATTCACTCGGGTACTATTCACCCGGAGTACTATTCATAACAAAAATTGATTTCTTTTCGGTCCAAATCATTTTTGATACAATCTTACTCCACAAAGCAGTATCATGTTGACAATTTGGACAATATTGAATTATGGATAAATTAAATTATAAATCTTTAAAAATTTGTTTTATTGAATTCTTATATCATTGTCATCATCCTCAAATTTATATTATGTTGAAAGTCATCTGTGGCCTATAGTGCATAGATGGACTTGGTATGATTATGACTAGGGATTATTCGGTATAATAATGGTCATAATGTTACAAATAATGTGGTAAAAGTCATCATTGGCCCGTAGTGCATGGATAATTTATGGGCGTGATACTAAAGAATATCCTTGGCCGTAGTGCAGGGGTGATTCGATGATGTGGATTATTTATTAAGCTGAGTTTCAATGATAAAAGTGATGAAAAATCTTTTAATTCATAGAAGATAGTAGATTTTATGCTCTACTTGACTCATCTAATGGATTGCTTGTTCCGCTGCAGTTAACCTTGATGTTCGTTATATTTTATCAGTTTAACACTGTTGAAGGCCAACGATAAATTATTCTGCATTATCTTAGTCATAATATTTCTTACTGGGCTAGTTGAGCTCATCCTTTGTTTTCATTGTTCTCTTGTGAAATAAGAATATAGCGGGACTAGTAGTGGGAGCTAAGTGAGCGGTCCAGATGTTTACATTAGTAGTCTTCACTATTCAGTGAAATAGTGTGATAATAATTGTAATGAGGACTTTATTTGAGTTTGGATACTCTCTACGAGATATTATCCATGTTGAAACTCTCAGCTACGTTTTGTCGTACTGTATAAAAGAAGTTTGTATTTAAATTTTGTACCATGTATTTGGCGACTCAAGATGGGTGATGTATACCTATTTTGGGGGCGTCACAGTTGGTATCAAAGCTTAGGGATATGATCTATGGCTGAGATGTGAGACAAGAACTAGGAGGAGAGAGACAGGAAATTCCTTCGCTAGTATGACCTGCCTAAGTTTACTTGGTATTTATTTGGTCGGTCAGAGTATAGGGATAATATGTGACATGTCAATTAACCTTTGTTTTGTGGCAGTATTTGAAAATGGCATCCTAAAATGTTGAGATAAGCAATGAAGCACATGAGACCGTTGAGTCACCAACGATCAATACCCAGGATAATGTGCATCAAGATGGAAATAATCCTCAGGGAAACAACAACGCTGACCAAATGATGAACGATGGGATGTTCAGAGGCTTTACGCAATTCATGCAACATCAGGCTAGAATGACTCATGTTCAAAATGCAGGTGGAAACACTGGCAACTCTCGGACAGTCACCGCTAAACAGTTCAAGGAGCTGGGACCACCGGAGTTTATTGGAGAGCCAAAACCACTTAAGGCGGAGACGTGGATAAAGCAGATCACCATGATATTTGATGTCTTGGGATGCTCCGAGGAGCAAAAGGTTCCCTTTTCCACCTTTATGTTGTGATGAGAAGTAGACTACTGGTGGGAATCGGTAAAGCGTACTCAACCTACCACATTGAAGATGTCTTGGGAGAAGTTCCAAGAACTGTTCAACGACAAGTACTTTCTCGAAAGTATTCGTCAAATGAAGGAGGTAGAGTTCATCAAGCTGGAGCAGAACAATATGACCGTGTCACAGTACGAAGCTAAGTTTGACGAGTTGTCCTGGTTTGCGTCCCACTTGGTTGATAATAAAAAAAGAATGATACGGATGTTTCTAAGAGGTTTGAAACCCGAGATATGTCAATACTTAATTTCTCACAAACTATGTTTGTATTCAGATGTTATAAATTGGGCTCAGTTATTGGAGCGCAATACCGACTCAACCCAACCAAGAGAGAGCAGCCGACAAAATGATAATACCAGTGGTAGCAGTCATCGAAGCGGTGACAACAAATGTGGAAGGAATCAACATGCCAGAAATGGTAACCACTTCGGTGGTAATCATGGCCAAGATAATAGAAGTGGAAATTTTAAGAAGAGGAGATTCAATAATGATGGAAAGACGTCATCACCAGCACCTGTTGTTAAGGAAGGGGAACGACAGCCAATCATATATTACAAATGTGGAGGGGAGGGACATATCAGTTCAAACTGTATGCAGTAATCCAAAATGTGTTACAATTGTGTAAGAGAAGGTCACCTAGCTAGATTTTGTCGTACTGGGAAGCCAAGTCCAGTTGGAACGGTGACACCAAATGCCGTCCCAGATAAGTCAAAACCAGTAGTTCAAAGGAGAGCGTTTGTTGTGACCTCCCAGAAAGCAAGGAACCCGAACGAGGTCTTCACGGGTAAGCTTAAAATAAACTCTAGTGAAGTATATACCTTATTTGATACCGGTTCTATCCATTCTTTTATTTCTCCTACTTGCGCTCAACATTTAAATTTGACTCCGGAGAAATTAGACTTTGACTTATCTGTTGAAACTTCGTTGGGAGAAACCTTCATTACATCCACTGTTTATAAGTCTTGTTTGGTTCAAATCGGTCCCCTCACATTACTTGTCATTCTTATTTCATTGAAAATACTTGCATTTCATGTAATTCTAGGGATTGATTGGTTAACTACTCATCATGCAAAAATTGATTATTTTGTAAGGTTGTTAGCTTTCATATTCCTAACCAACCTATTATGCGAATTCAAGCAACCAAACCATTAAAATTAATCAATCACAGTCATCTCAAGCCATAAAGCTATTCATTTATTGAAAAACGGATGTCAAGCTTTCTTAGTTCATGTCACAGATTTAAACAAAAATACGTCAGATTTGAATGATATTTCTATTGTTAATAAATTTCCTGACGTATTCTCTAAAGAACTTCCTGGCCTACCCCCGGAGCGTGAAATCAAATTTGGTATCGACCTTGAACCCGGTACAAACCCCATTTCCAAAGCCCCATATCGAGGCTCCTATTAAAGTTCAGGAGTTAAAGACCCAACTATAGGAATTGTTAGACATCGATTTCATTTGTCCTAGTACGTCTCCTTGGGGTACTCATGTTCTATTCGTGAAAAAGAAAGATGGGAGTATGCGACTTTGTATTGATTATCAAGAGTTGAACCATGTCACTGTCAAAAATAGATATCCGTTGCCTCGCATTGATGACCTGTTTGACCAGTTGCAAGGCACCAAATTCTTTTCAAAGATCGATCTTCATTCCGGATATCATCAGTTGAAGATTAAAACTGATGACATTCCAAAGACTGCTTTCAGAATTAGGTACGGGCATTACGAATTCCTAGTCATGTCTTTTGGATTGACTAATGCTCCTGCTGCCTTCATGGATATGATGAACCGAGTATTCAAGGAATATTTGGATCACTTTGTGGTCGTCTTTATTGATGACATCCTCATTTACTCCAAAAGCCGTGAAGATCATGAGTAACACCTGAGGCTGATACTCCAAAAACTTTGTGAAAACAATTTATATGCCAAGTTGAAGAAATACGAGTTATGGCTAGAGGAAGTAGCATTCCTTGGGCACGTAATATCAAATCACGGAATATCTGTTGACCCGGCAAAGATTGAAGCAATTCAAAGCTGGGAGCAACCTAAGTTAGTGACTGAAGTACGTAGCTTTCTCGGCTTAGCTGGTTATTATCAAAGGTTTATAGAAGGATTTTCTCGAATCGCTACTCCATTAACTCAGCTGACTCAAAAAGATATAAAATTCGGTTGGAGCGAGGAATGTGAGAAGAGTTTTCAAGAACTCAAGAGGAGGCTCATTTCAGCACCTGTTTTGACAATACCAGCTGGTTCGGAGGGATTTGTCATATTCAGCGATGCTTCAGGCAAAGGTTTAGAATGTGTTCTCATGCAACATGGGAAAGTCATAGCATATGCCTCACGACAACTCAAGGAATATGAGAGGAATTATCCTACTCATGATCTAGAGTTGGCAGCTGTCATTTTTGCGCTTAAGATTTGGAGGCATTACCTGTATGGATAGAAGGTGGAGATCTATACGGATCATAATAGCCTCAAATATTTCTTCACTCAAAAGGAAATCAACATGCGGCAACGACGATGGCTTGAGCTATTGAAAGATTACGATCATACCATTCAATACCATCCTAGAAAAGCGAACGTAGTAGCTGACGCATTGAGTAGAAGATCATATGTGGGTACGAGTGCGATATTATAATGCAAAGACCCTTTTTGTATGACTTATAAAGGATGGAGATAGAGTTAAAGACTCCAGGGACACATGTGATGATGGCAAATATACGAGTAGAACCGACTTTAATCAATAAAGTTAAAGCTGCTCAAGCTACAGACCTAGAGCTGATGCATATGAGGAAGAAAGTGCAAGAAAGTGATATTCTGGAAGCAAGAATCGATGAAGAAGGAATACTTCGAGTCAACTCCAGACTTTGTGTTCCTAACGATTCTGACTTGAAGTATAAAATCATGATGGAGGCGCACAACACACCGTTTGCAATCCATCCTGGGAGTACCAAAATGTATCGTGATCTTTGACATACATTTTGGTGGAGCAATATGAAGAGAGAGATAGCGGGGTTTATCTCAAGGTGTCTAACTTGTCAACGAGTCGGTGAGCATCAAGTGCCAAAAGGTGCATTGCAACCACTTGAAATTCCAGAATGGAAGTGGGAGCACATTACCATGGATTTTGTTACTGGTCTTCCCAAGGTTTCTCAAGGTATAGATGTGATTTGGGTCATTGTTGATAGATTGACCAAGTCTGCTCATTTCCTACCGATACGAGAAACTTATACACTTGAATGTCTTGCTCGTATGTATATAAACAAGATTTTAAGATAGCATGGTATGCCAGTATCCATAGTTTCTGATCGAGACCCAAGATTCACTTCACAATTTTGGGTTAGTTTGCAAAAAGCTATGGGCACGGATTTACGATTTTGTTCGGCATATCATCCTCAAACGGACGGGCAGTCGGAGAGGACTATTCAAACTCTTGAAGATTTATTAAGACTCTGTGTCCTTGACTTCAAAGGAAGTTGGGACAAGTTCTTACTATTGGTGGAGTTTTCCTACAACAACAATTATCAAGCAAGTATTGTCATGGCTCCATTTCAGGCGTTGTATGGAAGAAAGTCTCATTCTCCAGTATGCTGGGATGAGGTGGGTGAAGCAACGTTGTTAGGACCGGAGTTGGTACGTATGACTACGGAAAAGATTCAAACAATCCGACAACGTATAAAAACCTCACAAGATTGACAAAAGTGTTATGTTGATCTTCATCGAAAGGATGTGAAATTCAATATTAGAGATCATGTGTTGTTACGTGTTGCTCCATGGAAAGGAGTTACGAGATTTGGAAAGAGAGGAAAGATCAATCCTCGATTCATTGGCCCATTTTTAATCCTTGATCGAGTAGGAACTGTGGCCTATAGACTCGTCTTACCGCCAAGTATGTCTCGTGTTCATAACGTTTTTCACGTATCTATGTTATGTAAATATGTGAAAGACCCGAACCACATTATTGAATTAGAACCGGACGAGGTAGCGGAAGATTTAATGTATGAGGAGGTACCTATTAAAATCTTGGATAAGAAGGATCATATTCTACACTCCAATGTTATACCTCAAGTCAAAGTTTTATGGAGAAACCACGATGTTGAAGAAATGACCTGGGAGTTAGAATCTGAAATGAAGTCAAGGTATCCTCACCTCTTCGACATACCAGGTACACACCCTAATTTCGAGGACGAAATTTCATAAGAAGGGGAGGTTTTAAGACCCCAACTTTTATGAATAAAGATTAATTTTTCTTGAAATATATTTTTGAATATTATGGTGTGGAGTTGATATAATGTTATAGTTGTGGGTATTATTTACAAATTTTGCAAGGTAAGCAAGTGGTTATATAATATTCGATTAGTCGGGGAATATTCGTTTTAACAGGGAATATTCGTACGATGGCACAATCATTGGTGGACCCCACAACGAAAGTATTGTCGTAGTTAGAAAATAACAAAATTATCTTTTTATAAAAATAACGGCAAAAGTTTTACCGTTAAACTGTTGAACTACCAGGTGGTAAAAGTACAGTAATACGCGTGGTTGCATAGTAGCACATGGTATTGATTATTGATGCTTACGTGAGAAGTCACTCAGTTATACTCAATTATTGCTATAGTAATTGCTGCATTATATCTCTCATATTATTGATTCAATAATTGTCACAGTATCATCTGCATAATATTTTATATTATTAAATCAATAATTGAGACGACAAAGTTATTCATATTATTACTTACAATATTGACAATGTCTAGAAAGTTCTGTCAAGGAGAGGTTTGGTCACCTAATTGTGCGCCAATAGGGAGAAATCCTTATCGGAAAGCCCCCTCTTTCCTGGGAATGATCTGGTTGTTAAATATTGTGAGTTATAATATTAATGATGAATAAGTTCGTGTTGATTAATGATGAAATTGATATTTCTATTATGTTGGGATTATTAGTGTTAGTAGAAATCGACATCTATTTCGATAATAATGGATGTCTGGAGGCTATACCAATCGGGTAATTAATTGGATAAATGAGGAATTAATTGCTATTAATTCACATGCTTATAACTATTTGTTCACATGTGTGTACTATTGATTCACATGCATGTACTATTAGGGGAGGTGGTGCAAGATTAATAATACTTGCATGACTAAATTACAAATGGAGGTATAGATGAATGTATTATATTGTAATTATTTTTTCACATGATTGTACTATTGATTCACATGATTGTACTATTGATTCACAAGATGTACTATTAGGGGAGGTGGTGCAAGTTTTATAATACTTGCAGGACTAAATTAAAAATGAAGGAAAAGATGAAGGTATTATACTGTAATATTTTGAGCCCCAAAACGTGCAATTATCGAAACTATATTTTGTGAGACCCCGAATTTTGTGAAATGAAAGTATTCAATTTTCTTATAATTATTATTTTATTTAGTAAATGGTTAAATTGATAAAAGGTTAAAGTGAAGGGTGATATTTGAAAATTTTGCAAGTAAGAAAGTTGATATAAAATATTCGTTGTGTCGGGGAATATTCGTTTGGTCGGGGAATATTCTTTTTGTTAGGGAATATTCGTTCGACGACACTATCATTAGTGGACCCTACAACGGAATAACTTTCGATGTTAGAAAATGACAGAAACAAATTTTTATCAAAATAACGGAAAAAGTTTTATCGTTAACAGTTAAAATTTTCGGTGATAAAAGTACAGTAATATGCGTGGTTGCATAGTAGCACATGGTATTGATTATTAATACTTACGTAAGAAGCCACTTAGTTTACTCAATTATTACTACAATAATTATTGCATAGTATCTCATGTTATTTGATTCAATTATTGTCACATTATCATCTACATAATATTTTATATTATTACATTAATAATTGAGAAAATATATTTATTCATATTATTATTTACATTATTTACAATGTCTAGAAAGTTCTGTCGAGGAAAGAGGTTTGGTCACCTAATTGCGCGCCAATAAGGAGAAATTTTTATTGGAAAGCCCCCTCTTACCTGAGAATGATCTGGTTGTCGATATTGTAAGTTATAATATTAGTGATGAATAATTGTTGAAGTATTAAAACTGTGTTTATTGAAGATAAGTGAATTACAAAAGTTAGATGGGAATAATGCAAACTTGGAAAATTTTAGGGGTACTAAAGTGTAATAAATTAAATCAATCTGGACCATTGGTGGTGGTTTTAATAGTAAACCAATCTGGAACATTGTTGTGGTTTTAATAGTTCATTAATCTGGACCATTGATGGTGGTTTTAATAGTAAATCAATCTAGACCATTGATGGTGGTTTTAATAGTAAATCAATCTGGACCGTCAGTGGTGGTTTTAAAAGTAATCAATCTGGACCGTCGGTGGTGGTTTTAAAAGTAAATCAATCGGGATCGTCGGTTGTGATTTTAATAGTAATCAATCTGGACCGTCCATTCTAATAGTAAATTAATCTGGACCGTTCATGAATTAGTTACTATTTAGTCCATTCTCCTATAAATAGAAGCTTAATTATTCTTTCATTCTCACCAATTCACTAAGATTCACAAGAGAAGCTATAGAGAGAGAAACTATAGAGAGAAAGAATAAGAGTATTCTGCTACTTCACTATTTGCAATATCCAGTCTTCTACTAAGGTAAGGGATATTATTTGTTGTATTCGTAAGTGGTGTTATTTATTTCATATTCGCTTACGATATTATTTTTTGTATTCGTAAGGAATATTATCTTCGTTCAATATTTGTAAGGGATATTATTTGTTGTATTCGTAAGGGATGTTATTTTTGTTTGGTAAGGGATATTATTTGTTGTATTCGTAAGGGGTGTTATTTATTTCATATTCGCTTACGATATTATTTTTCGTATTCGTAAGAAATATTATCTTCGTTCAATATTCGTAAGGGATATTATTTGTTGTATTCGTAAGAGATGTTATTTTTGTTTGGTAAGAGATATTATTTATTGTATTCGTAAGGGGTATTATTTCTTTCGTATTCATAAGGAATACTATTTTTCGTATTCATCCTTTAATATGTCGGAATAACACCGCTCACGCGGATTACGCATCGTATTTATGACGGTGAAAATCCATTTTGATTTCAGAGTATGTTATTTCTTTTCATATTGTTAAATCCAAACTTACTATGGTAAGTATTGCTTTTATAATCCTTGAAATTAGTGAAATATCCTTGAGTTTTGCGCTTCATCCAGTATCATTTTATTGGAATATTGATCTGAACTTTCTTATTAAATATCAATATTTTCACCCGGGGTACTATTCACCCGGTTACTATCCACTATAATATTATTCACTCAGGTATTTGGAGCACTTTTCATGCCGGGGTACTATTAACGAATTACTATTCACCCGATTACTATTCACTTAAATATTATTCACTCGGTTATTCGGGGCACTTTTCGTGCCGAAGTACTATTCACAAGTTACTATTCACCCAATTACTATTCATTCTAGTATTATTTACTCGGGTATTCGGGGCACTTTTCATGCCGAGGTTACTATTCATGGGGTACTATTCTCGAAGTACTATTCATGGGGTACTATTCACTCGAAAAATTTATTTCTTTTTTGTCCAAATTATTTTGATACATGGATATTATTCTTGAATTTTACTCCATAAAGCAGTATCATATTAACAATTTGGATATTTTTAAACTCTAGATAAATTTAAAGTCGTTAATAATTATCCTTGATGTCGTTTGATTAATGATTGTATCATTGCCATCATCCTCATGCTTATATTTTGATGAAAGTCATCTTTGGCTAACGTGCATAGACGAACTGTTGATTGGTATGATTATTACCAGGGATCATTAGGTATAATCATGACCCGTAATATTACAAATGATGTGGTAAAAGTCCTCATTGGCCCGTAGTGCATTGATGGACAGTTGTTGGTATGATTATGACCTGGGATTATTCGATATAATCATGACCATTGGTGAAAACACGAATATCCTTGGCCCGTAGTACATGGATAATTCATGGTCGTGATACTAATGAATATCCTTAGCCGTAGTGCAAAGATGATTCGATTAAGTGGATTATTTATTAAGCTGAGTCTCAATGATAAAATATTGATAATAAACTTTTAATTCGTAGAAGATAGTAGATATCATGCTTTACTAGACTCTTCTAAAAATATAGTTACATGTCTTTGACCTGTAGTGCAAAGATGAACTGTTAATGAATATCTTTGGCTCGTAGTGTAAAGATGAATTTATTAGTATGATTATGAATAGTAACTGTGATTTGGTATAACCATAATCTTTGATATTTCAGGTAAAGACAGGTGATGAAAATTATCTTCATCATGGGTGCGAAGAGGAATTTAGAATCAATATTATGATTATGAATAATTATGGACAAGAACTGTTGATTGATGTTACAGGGATAAAACATTGTTGGTGGACTTTTAACATGGAGAAGATAATAGACTTTATGGTCTATTTGACTCTTCTAATGGATTGCTCGTTCCGCTGTAACTATGGTTGAAAAGTTTTATCATCTACCATATGTTCTAAATCTCTGATTTATTATTGACGAAGGCTATTGATAATTTAATTATCTTTAGCCATAATATTCTTACTAGGCTATTTGTGTTCACCCTTTTGCTTCACAATTCCTTTCAGGTAATAAAAGTGTAGCTGCGTCGAGTGGGGATAACATGGGAATAGTGTGATGGTCCGAGACTGTCGAAGTTTCTCAATACATTATAAAACGGCATGACATTCAATATATAATTGTATTGAGGTCCTAAGATGTGTGTGTCGTATTTTATAAGTCACTTAATAATTGATTTTGGTGAACAACAATAGGGTGATGAGAACCCGACTTTGAAAGCGTCAAAAGTGCACCTCATTAGAATGAACAAGATAGTAATCTTCTCGCTCTTCTTTGGGGTCTTAAAATATTTGCTGCTGTATTTTATATGGCATTGTAATTATTTGAGTTTGGATACTGTCTACGAGACAATATTTGTTAAAGTTTTATCAAATTAACGGTAAAAGTTTTATCGTTAACTGTTGAAATTTCCGGTGATAAAAGTACAGTAATATGCGTGGTTGCATAGTAGCACACGGTATTGATTATTGATACTTACGTAAGAAGCCACTCAATTTACTCAATTATTGCTACAATAATTATTGCATAGTATCTCATGTTATTTGATTCAATTATTGTCACATTATCATCTGCATAATATTTTATATTATTAAATTAATAATTGAGAAAACACATTTATTCATATTATTATTTACATTATTGACAATGTCTATAAAGTTCTGCCGAGGAAAGAGGTTTGGTCACCTAATTGCGCGCCAATAAGGAAAAATCTTTATCAGAAAGCCCCCTCTTACCTGGGAATGATCTGGTTGTCGATATTGAAAGTTGTATGCACACAAGCCAATCATGTTTGATGATAAAGCATATACTTTGTAACAATCTTATTCATTTATTAATAAAAAGTATTAATTTATTAAAGGCTTTTAATTATCTACATGATGCCGTTTTATAATATGTGATAAACCCATAGTTTAAATCAATACTTTTAGAATAATGATGATGATCATTCTAATGAGATCTAAATTCTTAGAAAGCTTAAAACTAAAATAGTTCCCAATCGTTGGATCACTAAATTGGGGATTAGTGAATCTGGATAGATTGGTACATATGTTGCTTGCTCATTGGATGATGATCATTCTAATGAGATCTAAATTCTTAGAAAGCTTAAAACTAAAATAGTTCCCAATCGTTGGATCACTAAATTGGGGATTAGTGAATCTGGATAGATTGGTACACATGTTGCTTGCTCATTGGATGAGGATGATTGATCTCATGATCATTTGTGTGGAGACACTAAAGCAAGTATGTAGGTGCTTATTAGAGAATAAGTTCACTGAACGTGGCTCGCTAAGGAATACCTAATGGAGTGTTACTTGCATGTCAATAGAAATTCATGTAGTGATAGTAGTACAAGTGATCCTTGGACTTGAGATCATCATAGTATCTTGTGTATGATGAGTTATACTTTGACTTATTCCTTAAGACCCTTAGGGTATATCAAAGGGTATGCTTGGGTATAATAAGTTGTATATGGAGATAATGTATGATCAATAAAGAATCTACCGCTTCTAGTAAAAGAAGAGAAATGTCCTATGTGATTCGATAAATGACAACCCAGTAGTCCTTGGTCAAGGCAGAATAAAATTAGAAAGGAGTTTCTAATTTGCATTATTTGGTATTGTGCATTTAAGAGTCGAAATATATATGATTAAATAAAATAAGACTTGACAGTAATTTCGTGTCTTATATTTAATTTGGACATTGTATGGTGGAAGGATTGAATTGTACGGTAACTATTTACTCAAAGGTTCTTTTATGATTATTGTTGAAATCTACATTATCTGAAAAGCCGTTGATCGCTAGGGAGGCTTATCCCTATTGTAGAATAAATATTATTTATTTAAATAAATTAATAATTTAATTTATTTATTTAAAAAAGATTAGAATTGTTCTAATTGATTTATTCACAACCGGTTTAATATGGACAACCTAAACGGTCACACCATAAAAGGAAGAATAATTATTTAAGAAGTTAATGACATAATTGTAATAATAAGTTAAGTATATTTAATTTAATCTATGGTGATAGAATAAAATAAATGGCTTAATATTTATTATTTAATATTTTGGAAATATTAAATACAAATTAATAAGAGGAGTCTTATTATTATTATTATTATTATTATTATTTAATTCCTAAAGGAGTTTGGAAATTAATTAATAAAAGTACTCTCATTTATTCCTAATAAGATTATGAGGCTAATTAATTAAAAGATTTTAATTAATTATTCCTAATAAGATTGGGAGCATAATTAATTAAATGAGTTTAATTAATTAAAATAAAACTCAATTCCTTAATTGTTAAGGAGGCCAGGTTGCCCACATCTATAAATAAGAGGATTCTTATTATGGATGCAGTGTGGTTGTTGACTTTTTTCACAACATACGTGATTCTAATTGTTTGAGAGTACGCTCCTTTTCTATAGAGATAGAAAACTAGGGTTTAGCCAACCACCCATCTTCTTGAATTTTTATTCTTTCTTGGTGAATCACCTCTAGAGGCCAAACACTTGGGTGGCTAACGTTGATCAAAGGAAGGAACCAAACCCGGTGGATTCAAAGTTGAATGCGAAAAGGATTGGAGGTGAACTTGTACATGAGGAAGCTCGAATCTTCAAGGGTATGATTCTTGTTCTTCATATATTTTCGTTTAATTAATAATTGTGCATAAAAGATGATCCGGGTATATGGTTTGTAAAATTTTAAACTCTGATTTTTACACGTTTCCGCTTATTTTGTGCAATTTAATTGTGTTCATGAATATTACAAACCTAACAGTGGTATCAGAGCCAAACCTTTATGCGAATTATTAATTATTTTAATTTGATATGTATATTAATATGTGTTTAGAACAATTTAATTGGGCATAATTTTTGTTATATATAATTTATTATATTAAAAAAAAAGCAATGCCTATTTTAAAAACTGGTACTGTGATTCGTTTAGTCCATGGATTTTTTTTATTAATAAATCAATTATGAGTATTGATTTCGTTATAAAAAATAAAGGACTAGTTCGGTTATTATTCTGCGAATCACGAGAGTAGTAATAACTAGATTCAAGTGACATGAATGAATCCTGCAACATGAGTGATTCATGTGATTCAATTATTAGTATATATCATATATAATTATAAATGGTGCATGATCCTGTTATCTTAACATGATAACCACCAATAACCACTTTTGGTATATATCGTTTTTATGTGGCGTGAATCATTTTGTATGGTTAGAGGATCTGTTTTTTGAAAAGTAAAACATGTGATGTCATATGATCTAATATATATAATATTTTTAATTATTTTATAATTAAAATAAAAAGTTTATTTTAATCTTAAAATAAAAAGTTTATTTTAATCTTAAAACAAAAAAAAAGGTTTATTTTAATTTAAAATCGGATTTCATGCTAACTAATTAGAGTTGGAATTGGATTCCATGATAACTAATTGGAGTTGAAATTGAATTCTATGTTTTCTAAAATAAAGGAGTTTATTTGTAATAGGAAAATGAATCCATGTTTCCGTAAATAAAGGAGTTTATTTAGATATGAAATAAGATTTCATATTATTCAAAATAAATGAGTTTATTTGTGAATAGGAAAGAGAATCCGTGTTTCCTTTAATTAAAGGAGTTTTTTTTACTTGGAATTGGATTCCATAATTAATTAAAATAAATGAGTTTATTTTGATTAAAGAATTTGATTAAAATAAAATAGTTTATTTTATTCAAAATTGGATAAATTAAAATAAAAGGTTTATTTTGATTTAAAATTTGGATTAAAATAAAGGAGTTTATTTTGATTCAAAATTAGATTTTATACTAACTAAATTTGCCCATTAAATGATATCAATATATATATATTGAATGTTTGTTATTCATGAGATGAATGTTATTTATTGATGCATGTAGTGATGTGTATGATAATAAATGAGATTGATTATGGATTATTGACCAATGTGATTGGATTTTATTTTAGTTGGATGCATGAATTTATGGGTTTTATTAAATGGGGTCTACGTACCTCGTCTTCTCTAATTTTTTCTTAATGTAAATTCTATCTCCCTCCTATGTACTTCCCCTTGACTACTGATCAAGGTTTCTATTTATTTTAAATAGTTTTCTAATAGGAATGGAGATCAGGGAGCGCTTGAAGACCCGTTTGTAATGGAGCACGGGTTTAAATATAATAGTTATATTTAAATATTAATTCTTGCACCCCTAAGGTTTGGCCTTTTGGTTCACTTGGTGGCTCTAGTGAATCAAACTAGAATAAAAGTCCATAATCAATCCAGGTAGAATATAGTATTCTATATGTGTGTCGACGTCGGGATTTTTGGGTGTCCCTTTCCGTTACTTGTTCTTTGGTGTTCTCATTTTAGGTGAGATTTGTTTGAAAAAACAAGTGAAAAAGGTCCGACATGTATAATGTCGACGATGGGACTGTTAAGAGTCGCCAGTTGGTTTTCTAAATGGTTGTACCAACACAACCGAGAAAAGGTTTGCACATTGACCCAGTGATGTGACACTAATATACGGGTCGGCAAAACCGAGATTCATTTAGGGTCCGGACTTGGTTATGCGGGGAAGGTGTTAGGCACTTCGACATCCGTCATTACCACGGTGACCGCCTCTTTTCAAGAAACTATTATCTGGGTGTGTGTGTGTGTGTGTGTGTGTGTGTGTGGGTCAATATGTTGTTATATGAAAGTTGTGCGAGGCCTCGTTCGAACCTATATACACATGATTTGAATTTATGTAAAAATTCAGTTTTTAGCAAGATATGGCAGTGATGTTTTATAAAAGAGGTTTTTCAAACCCTGATGCTCAATAGGAATTGAGAACTTTTATACTCCCATTTTTATTAAGTGATCGACTGGATTGATTTTATTTGACGGATGCGAGGCATCCTTATGAAAATAATATACAAAAATAATGCCGACTCCCTCGTGGGTATGGAAACCATCTGAGGAAATTCAGACATCGCAGAATAATTTACAAGCTGCTTACAGCTAAAAATGTCCATCACGGAACCAGAATCTAGATCCAATGGGATGAATCAGTGATCACATGATTCCTAGGCACTACGAATATTGCAATTTGTATAAAAGAAATAAGCGGTATATATATAAAAGCGGTAAATATATATATATGAGTACATGATCACCAACCACGAAGCACCTCCATGGGGGATCGAAATGTAAATAAAGTCGTAAATGCAGAAAAAGAAAGCAGTAAAGCGATCAACCGCCATGAAGGGAACTCAGGTGAGGACAAAATAAATATATATATATATATATATATATATATATATATATATATATATATATATATATATATATATAAGCAATAAACGCATATAGGATGTAAAATCCGTGTTCATGAACATAGTTAGACCACGTTCATATATATATATATCTCGGGAAGGATCAAGAGCATAATCCTTAAATAGCATAACGCCTTAAATAGCATAATTTTATCAAAACGACGTTGTTTTGATAAGACGCGATGGCATTTTTATAAATACGCGGTGGCATGGTATTTACAAAAATACCATAGCGTCCTCCAAAACTACGTCGCTTTTGATAAAATTATGCTATTTAGGCGTTATGCTATTTAAGAATTATGCTCTAAATTTTTTGATATATATATATATATATATATATATATATATATATATATATATATATATATATATAAAGCAAGTAAGCGCGCACTGCATCAAGTTCAGGCTCATCGAACAAAGTCAAACAGACATGTTAATATATATATATATATATATATATATATATATATATATATATATACAGATCGAATGAAACCACTTGATCAAGTCCCGCAAAAGCAAGCAACACGACTCTCAATGTGTAGAAGGGTGTGCAAAGATGAAGAGAAAGACTAAAAGTGTGTGAGAAGGCTTACAACGGTGACCGATAAAAAGGGCTTCTATATCTTTAGAGTGGGTAAACACTTGGGCTTTTGTGGGTACAAAAGAGGCTATGTATGAGCTCACGTGTGTTTGAAAGTGGGAAAATACATTGTATGGCAAGTGCAGAGCAAATTGTGCGTGGTTTCCCCCTTTTTCTCTTAAAAATCAAGCACCCCAAGCCCTCTATTTATAGGTAATATGTCTTTGTAGGTGTACTGCTACCGGGCCGCAGTGTACCCAGGCGGGTTGGGTCGGCCCAGTTTTCGGGTTGGGTCAGTCGCCTCAAGTACATGCACTCGAGTAATCGTAATGTCCACTCGGATTTTGAGAAGTGTAATCCGCGCATCCATTTTGAGGTATTCAGGACCTATTTCGGACCGCCGTTGTCAAGAGTTGTATGATGGCATGGGATTAGAGTTTGTACAAAGTCTTTGAAGATGGGACGATGCCCTCCGGTCTTCAAGCTTCAACTTTCATCCGTTACCCCACACAATAGTCACTCGGGATTGGTTAGCCTTGTGGGACATTATTGCGTAGAGACGTGATGTGGCATCGTGTTGGACGAGATGACGATGTTGCCCCTCACCGGTGTTATCGCCGAATTGGGCCAATAAAAGTGAGCGTTGCTCGATTTATTTGAGATTGATCGCCGCGATTTGTTGAAGGTCCTCATTGTCATCTTTGAGGTGTGTCTCATCTTTCCGATGTTATTGTCGGGTTGGCACAGTGTATCTCGTTGTGAGTGCCGAGATTGAAGCTGATTGCATTTGAAACAAGCATTTCCGGGGTTATCTTCGAAACTGCATTCCTTGGGGTTATCACCAAGGTTAGTGGCTATTCCCATGGTTGGGACTGAGACTGGATACCTCGAGGTCATCTCCGAGATTAATCGATCTTCTCCGGTGTGTGTTCCGGTATTGTATCTGCAGGTCTCGGGGTAAGATCCGAGGTTAAAATTGTTACTCCCAAATCGCGATCCGGGGTTGATGCTGAACTTCCGGTAGTATCCGATATGGATTTTGATTGTCTTTCAGGGTTCTCTTTTAAAAGACGAATATGTCCTCCTGCAATGTTAGTAATAGTAGTACAAAAATTTTGAGTGTCTACAGATGCCCCTCTTTATCATATTCATGCATGGCGATGCATGGGTAGGATAAAGAATCCTAGACACTTGAAACGTAACAAGATAAACATGGTACTATGGATAGCAACATGATGCAAATGTATGATGCATGTGTACGGGGTTGTGGCCCAACATGTTGGGGATGATTGCTAGTTCCCTGTTGCTTCAACTGGGGATTGGCAATACTGACCAAATCTGATGTGCAAGCCGAATTTGTTAGGATGTTGGTGTTGGAGTTATCACTAAATTCCTGTGTTATTGATAACGACTCGATCCTGAAGGGGTACCTCTTATGTATAAGAGGTCTGTGGGGATAAAGCTTGATCTGTTTGAGGATGTGTATAACATATTCCATCATCTATCCTCTTTGATAATGTTGACCTTTCTTGGTTAGTAACGCCAGAATATGTCACGATTCTATTGGATTTACTGCCAACAGCAAATGCTGTCAGGGATGCCTGACCTTCGTTGACGTGTGAATCAACGGCTGAAACATCCTATGGGATATAATGTCAAGGTTGCTTGACCTTCGCTGACGTGTGAATCAACGTCTGAAACTCTGTGAGGAGATCGTCAAGGTTGCTTGACCTTCGCTGACGTGTAGATCAATGGAGCATTGCGTTGTGACTTCACGGGATCCCATTTGGGAATATGAGTTTGGGTATGAGAACCTCAAACAGCTCTATAGCTCTAACAGGTTTAAACGCTATCAGCTGAAATGATGTTAAGGTTGCTTGACCTTCGTTGATTGAATTGTCAACGGATGAACGTGTTGTAACCCCCACCGGGGATCTACGTTGTAAACCCCGTCGGGGACGCATGAGTACGTACGCGACTATCGAATGGTTCTCAAGTTCGATGGGTTTACTTGCCAACAGCTGAAATAACGTCAAGGCTGCTTGACCTTCGTTGATGGACATGTCAACGGATGAACGTGTTGTAACCCCCACCGGGGATCTACGTTGTAACCCCCATCGGGGACTCACGTTGTAACCCCTATCGGGGATCTACTGGGGACGCATGAGTACGTACGCGACTATCGAACGGTTCTCAAGGTCGATGGGTTTACTTGCCATCGGCTGAAATAATGTCAAGGCTGCTTGACCTTCATTGATGGACATGTCAACAGATGAACATGCTGTAACCCCCACCGGGGATCTACGTTGTAACCCCTGTCGGGGACTCACGTTGTAACCCCCGTCAGGGACGCACGTAAGGTAACGACCTGGAGTCGGCGGCATCGGACCTGTATAAGGTATTGCCGTATGTGATTTATGACAACTGAGGTCATCGGCAGAGTATACCTTTTGTTCAGGCGACTACCAATGAGTGATGTGCAGACTCAAAGTCTCATCTGAGAAGACCAGGATTGTATGTTGTTTTGCTCAATCGCGTGGCATTTTTATTCCCGATTTGACCTTTCTAGCCTGTAAGAACTCCGTTTGAACTCGAACTAGATTGAGCCGGAGGGGTGGGACCCACATGGAGGAGCCGTAGGTGCACTCCGCCGCAGCCAGCAGTAAGCTCATGGCCAGCGTGGATGATAAATCCATGACCGCGCCTTGAAGTTCATTTCTAACTCATTTTTCTTAGGAAAAACCGCGAGCCTTCTTCAAATCTGCTGAGTTTGGGCTGCTTTCTGCAAATTTTGTCACCGTACAAGTGTTCTACACTATCCTGATAACGTATGCATGTATTTTTTTCCAGTTTCTGTCCGTTAGATTGTGAGATATTGCACGAAATGCATCTAAACACATAGTAGTGATTATGTATGCACAAATGACTTGATAAAAAATATTCAACATAGTAAATGTTAGTATTAAACCATGCTGAACATAATGATGTGAAAAAATTTGAGTTCTGAGACAGTCAAATTGGCACCTTTTTCTGCTATTTTTTGTCCTATTTGAGGTCCAATGAGAAAAAGGTAGAAAGGTAAAGTACTCCTAGCATTGAGGTTGGCCTTATGCATGATAATTTTGTTTTTTAATGCATATATTATGTATATGACTTTGGGACAGGTGTGCTACTTAATGGCCACCTAGACATGCCTGTGTGCATGGGGATAGTCCTATTTTCAAAGGGGACTATGGCAAATTTTTTCCAAATGTAGGCATTGGGTAGTCATGCATTCTAACTCTATTATATGTTAAAGTAAATGCATGCATGCATATAGTCATATAATGCATTTTAGAAAGCTCCAGGTAAGGAAATACCACACCCTTTCTAAGGTGATTTGGAGATTTGTTGTCCAGATATTATGGATCCAGATTAGCCGAGCAGTTCCTATAGGACCGCTTCTAGCATAGGCGGAGGGCTCCTGAAGTACCTCGTCCCAGTTCTGTCAGACAACCTCGTCGGTTGGTGGAGGCTGTGATTCGTCCTGTCCAGGTAGAGGTTCCAGACGTCGAGGACGAGGAAGTGGATATTGAGGATCCCGCTCCTGCTGCATCTATCCCTCGCAGGGAACTTCTGAGCATCCAGGTGGTGAACCCAGAGTTTCTAGGTGATTTGGGTAGACACCTATCGATGTACTTGTATGCTAACGAGGTATGACGTTAGACTTTATCTTCCTTCTTTCCTATTGATGAGGATTTAAAGGGTTCTGATGTTGATCTGCTTTTCATGAAGGTTCTAGGTTTTACACAGCCTCAGGGAAACTGGTTTAGCATCCACTCCATGTACCAGGCACTTCATCCTGATTATAGAGGAGTAGTGCATGAGTGGGGATTTGGGGGCATTTTTCTCCATCCTTCCCCGTCGTTGTCCCCCAGGGTTACCTCGTGGCATTGTCTCGAGTAATGGTTTAATCGTGACTCGGCCACTCCACTCCACTATTTGGATTGCGAGGTGATGATGACGCCTATGGATTAGCGATTTATCACAGGTATGGAGTTTGGAGGGAGTCCAGTGCCTTGCATGGCGTAACATCACCCCCCTACCGCCGTCCGATCCCTATTAGGAGTTTGATTGGGGCGCCAAAGGCGTGGATCTGTCTGTTCGTGTCCTTTGAGCGTAGATGTTATGAAATGGGCTATTGGTGAGCCCATGCTCGATGATTTCGAGGATCAGGGATTGCGCTCGAGGCGATTGTTCCTGATGATCATTCGAGGCGGCTTCATAGAAGATAACTCTTCCACGGTATCTTTCGCTTTGTTCAGCGCCACACGCGATGTGGACCGTATAGGAGAGTATGACTGGGGCTCTTACACCTTTGCCTATTTCCTCCGGGGGCATGCGTCGCACTCTGTGGTTCGACCGAGGCTTCGCTAGGATTTTACCCGTTTCTGCTGGTGAGTATTTCTCTTGTCTTTTTCCATTCACAGGTTAAGAGTGTTTATTGATAGCAGATGTTTTGCCATTGTGTTGGCAGTTTTGGGCCTATGAAAGGCTTCTATGTTTGCGTCCTATGAGTGTGTTAGGCTTAGATACCTATCCACGAGGACGACGATGGCACCATTCTATTTTGCCAGAGGTCCTCAGATCTCGAGGGCTTCGCCCATTGCCAGTACGCAATGGAGCTATCGACGGTGGACGCCATTACATGGCTTCTATACTCAGGGGATCATTTAATCATCGGTTTTGAGGATGGATACCCTACTGGAGTAGAGTATTTGATTTCCACCCAGAGATTTCCTCTCTTCATAGATGGAGGCTGGGAGCTCTATTTAGAGAAGCGTGCTATTAGGAGCACCACGGGGAGATTCAGATACCGATCTTGCCTCCCGTCAGCGCCATTAGCTCAGATCAAAGTCACCCTCCACTGATATTCCATTGTTGGGAGTTGACGGTTTTGATTTATCAGAGGGTCCATGTACTCAGGAGATATTCCAGCGCTGGTGGCTCCCTCGCACTATTGGGGCCCAGTCCCGTGCCACACAGTTTATGGGGGACATGGTTCCAGGATCTTTGATGATGACAGATTGGGTGGCTTGTGTCCGAGCTCCGACTCATCTGACCCAGATTGATAGCTTGACCCGACAGTTGGATCAGGCACACATATTTATTCGGCATTTGGGCAGAGATCCAGCAGAGGCGGAGACATTTGTTCCTTCTAGCTCAGGTGCTGGCCCCTCAGACGACCCATTTGGTTTTGCCGGCGCAGATCCTCCTCTTTATAGGCCTGATATCCCTGTTGATAGAGATCCAGGGACTCAGGAGGAGTAAATCAGGTGGACAGGATTGAGGACATGGACATCGAGACCCTGGTCTTCTTCTGATGTATATTCTCATTATATCTTTTGATAGGCCTCTGTTAGATATTGGGTGGATGTTCCCCATTCTCGCTATATCTTTTGATAGGCCTCTGTTAGTAGTAGGGCGTCTGTGCCCCATTTTCATGTACTTTCAGAATGATAGAGTCGATGTATTAGATGATGATATATTTAGGAATGTATGGACCATTTTTTCATTCCCTATATCATATTGCCATCCATTATCTGTTATGCATGTATCATGTTATGCATATGTATGTATGTCCAGAGATATTCGGCATTGACCTGGATGGTCTTATGACACTACCACGCATACAGATGTCTTCTTGACGCTAATCAGTATAGATCATACCCCACCGCCGGTGGTGGCATTGGGTATGAGATCGTGGTACGATAACATGTCACCACCAGCACGGGGTGATCAGAGATCTGTGGTCGCAAAGATACCTTGACCTTTTTGGTATTTCAGGTTCCTGCAGGATTCGTGGATGGGATGATAGAGCATTGGCTACCTGATAGGCAGGTATTCCGTTTTGGCACCCATGAGTTGACTCCTACTCTAGAGGAGTATGCCCGTTTGATGATGCTGCCCCTAGACCGACCTTGCGTGCACATGGCTTTGGGAGACATGACTAGACGATTCATGACTCTCACAGGATTGAGGCGCAGAGTGGTGGTGCGTGACGACGGTGACATCCGCCATGTGATCTCTCAAAGATTTTTCGTATGATAGATTTGGTGCGGAGGATAGCTACTCACGACATTCAGGGGATTTTACCACGTCAGAGGATCATTAGCGTTTGGCTAGAGTTGATGTACTGATGCTATGTGTACTGTCATATGTGTATATGCCACGATACATGGATGAGATAGACATAGGAGTTATCATGGCCGTGAGAGCTCTCAGGGAGGGTCATACCATTGTACCTATGATCGTGGCAGAGACCCTGCGATCAGCATCCTATTGTAGTACTTACCCGTCAAGCGTGTTTACTGGGAGTTCGGTCATGCTGTATGTGTGGTTTATGTCACACTTCATGACGACCATTGGTACCCTTAGAGGCAGCACGGTATTGCTTCTCCCATGAGGTGGCTATGTCATATTCCTTTCAGCCATTGGAGTGTGTTGATGCTCAGTCCTGGTCCGCATTTTTGGCAGATATCAGAGATCCATTTAGCATATTGCTGTGCTCGGGGCTTTGCTCACCATACAACTTCATTACTCATGCTCCGGGCATGGATTTCCTTCCTTTGGCTAGCTTGAGGGGCGTGACTACTTATCACCCATTGGCCGTGATGTCGCGATTCGACGGATTCCGTGATTTTCATCCTTTTGAGGGGGGCGGTCAGTCGCTCAAGACTTCTCGATACCTCTCAGCCGAGGACCGATCTCGTGTATACGCTTGCTGGGATCAGCGTGATCTAGCTACTTTTCCTGCCAGTCGTCTCGGTTATTCCGCAGTGTACTCCGCATGGATGGAGACGGAGGTTTTATCGGTTGAAGCTGTATTTGTAGTACCGGAGAACGAGTTATACGATGTAGAGCCTATAGAGGACATTGATACCTACATCGAGGAGGATACCGTTGCTGGGTTGCCAACATTTCTTGCGGATCCTCCTAGTACCAGTACTTTTATGATCCAGCACTCGGCACAGTATTTAGAGCAGAGTCTTCATCTGATGACCTTTGAGAGAGACTAGATTCGATCTATGATGTCGACTGCTCTTGACGCGAGGGACGCCGCCCTATTAAAGAGAGACGAGGCATTGGCTCGTAGAGATGCCGCCGTCGCTGAGCGTGATGAGGCTAGATCAGACAAAGACACAGTGATAGTTGAGCGGGATAGTGCTATATCTTCCCGGGATGTGGTTGTCACAGATAGTACTGCAGCGAGGTCCCTTACCACTGGTATGATCGCATAGATGAGTGCTTATATCGATGAGCATATGGTCATCATGCAGATGGCTACAGATTTGTTGGGTCATGTGGATATTCTTATCCAAGAGACTACAGCTTTACCTCCTTCATCGGAGATCGATGCCATGTTGGTCTTGCTCGCTTGTATGTACCCTGATTCGTAGATGAGATTGTATTTACCTACACAGACTAGCTTAGCCATTTTTTTATGTACAGTTCACATTGTATATATATCAAACAGCATTATATATAACAGGGAAATATATTTTTTTGGATCACTTCCCTTTTAGATATGCCTTGCTATTTGCTTGATATTTTGCCTGCTGCTTCAGGGCTTGTGATCTTGATGTATTCTAAATTCTTCTTTGGTGGATGGACATTGAGCTGTCTTTGGATAGTTCAGAATGGATCATCGATCTATGTATCCCTACCATCTTTGGTGTCTTGGGACTTGTTTCTAAATGGAAATATGGAGAGGAGTGTGGCTTTCCTCTCTGAGATTGACCGCACCACAGATGGTCGCTAGTACTTCTATTTAGGAGAAGCCTAGTTAATTCCATCTCTTATGGATTGGTATTGCTCTTTGAGGTATGACCGCAGCTTAGATGGTCACTGAATCTCCTATTTGGGAGGAGTTTAGCTAATTCCATCCCTTTGGTCTGAAGCCAAATGACATGTAATGGATTGAAAGAGAATCCCAATACCCGTTGACAATGGTTTGTGTTTTGGTAGGGGGTGAGACCGCACCATGAATGGTTTCCTACGTACTCCTATTGAAGAGGAGATTAGGTCTGCGTAGTTCGAACCTGGTGTAAGAGGTTCAACGCTGTATATGGCTGACATGGTGTAGGAATGTTTTTGGCTGTTTTTATGAGGAGAAGAGGGTAGATATGTTTTTTGTTGTTTTTGTTTTTATTGCAACCGGGCTATATGAAATGGTTGCCTATGTACTCCTATTGAAGAGGAGATCAGGTCGACGTAGTTCGCCCCTCAAGGCGAGAAGAAAAGCGTGATCCCATGTTCAGGTCAGAGTGCGGGGAAAGAAAGTTTAATCCTAGGTTGAGGATAAACTGCAGGTATGAGAAGTTTGATCCTATGTATGGGTAGCCAAACTGCAAACGCAAGAGGTTCAATCCGCAGTGGGATGACCTAAGTTGTATGAATGCAAAGGAGAAAGCCAGGCTGCTGGCTTGAAGAGTATGTTTCCCTGAGGGGCAAAATGTAGATAAGTTGTATGTGGTAAAGGGTTAAAGAACCGGAATGACTGGTGACCTGATGATTATACACCAGGGTGTTTGCTGGTTACTTCAGACATAATACCATTTCACAGCGTCCGAGTTTATGAGTTGTGGAAATGCATCGCCGTCCATTTCTTGTAATCTGAGAGCGCCTCTTGTCAATACTTCGTTGACAATAAACGGGCCTTCCCAGTTAGGGGTGAATTTTCCTTTAGCCTGATCTTGGTTGTCAAGAATCTTCTTCAAAACCAAGTCATGTTATTTAAATTGTCGTAGCCGGACTTTTTTGTTGTAAGATCTGGCGATCCTTTACTAATATAACTGACCATGGAAGATAGCCATGCGCGTCGCTTTAAATCTATCGAGACAATTGGTGATACTGTCTTGCACCCATTGGTCTTCATCCGGTGGCGCCGATCAACACTCTGAGAGATTCCATCTCGAACTTCTATGGGGAGCACCGCTTCCATCCCATAGGTTAAAGCGTAGGGGGTTGCCCCAGTTGAAGTACGCATTGTGGTTCTGTAGGCTAATTGAGTAAGAGGCAACAGGTCAGGCCAATCTTTATGGTTGGCGGACATCTTTTGCATAATCTTCTTAATGTTTTTGTTAGCCGCTTCGACAGCACCGTTCATCTTTGGATGATAGATGACAGAGTTGAGATGTTTGATGTGGAATTTACCGCATAATTCCTCCATCATTTTGTTGTTGAGGTTTTTGGCATTGTCTGACACAATCACCTCTGGTTGTCCATATCGACAAATGACATTATTTCTGATGAAAACAATGATGACTTCTTTAGTGACCCTGGGGAAGGAGGCTGCTTCTACCCACTTGGTGAAGTAGTCGATCATGGTGAAGATAAATCGATGACCACTACTGGCTTTAGGCTCAATGGGCCCGATAATGTCCATTCCCCACATTGAGAAGGGCCAAGGCGAACTCATATTATGGAGCTCCCGTGGGGGGGCGTGTATAGCATTTCCATGAATCTGGCACTGATAGCATCTTTTGACGTGGTCATGGCAATCAGCCTTGAGAGATAGCCAATAATGTCCTGTCCTGAGGACTTTCTTGACAAGGAGGGGGCCACTCATGTGGGGGACACAGACTCCACCATGGATTTCATCCATAAGCCTTTGGGCTTGATCTTTGTCTAGACACCTGAGGAGACCTAATCCTGCATCTCTTTTGTAGAGCGCATCTCCACTCAGGTAGAATTTCATAGCAAGTCGGTGGATCCGCCTTTTCTCAGGCCAAAGCTCGCTCGTCAGGTGTGTAGATCCATCTCACAGATATTCCTTGATATGCTGATACCAAGGAGGTTGGATGGGAGGTAGCTCATCCGATACTTCTCCAATGTAATTCCCATAGGCTGGGGCCTTGTTCAGGGAAATTGTGACGCTTGGCAAGTGTTCCTTGTCTGATATGCGAATCAAGGAGGCCAAAGTTGCTAGTGCATCCGCAAAGTCATTCCTATTACGAGGAATGTGTAGAAAGGAGATTTCTTCGAACTCCAAAGCCATCTTCAAAACCTGCCGATGGTAGGGCAGCAAATGTAGTTCCTTGGTTTGATAGATTCCAGTGGATTATCTGATTACCAACTCCGAATCTCCAAGGATAGTTAACCACCTGATGCCCATTGAACGGGCAAGTTTTAGCCCCATGAGACAGCCTTCATACTCAGCCGTATTGTTGGTGCTGACAAACTGTAGTTTGACAGCAAGAACGGATATCGCTTCCCTCAGACGATATTAGAACTGCTTCAACTTCTAGAGCCTTCCATATTAACAGCTCCATCAAAATACATCCTCCATGATAGGCGCGTATCGTACTGATGGTGTTGCTGTACTGTCATTACTCCTTCATCGGGGAAATATGTTTCCAAGGGTTTGAAATCCCCTCGAAGGCGCGGCTACGATTGATCCATGATTCCTTGACCCTTGATGGACTTTTGAGTCACATATACGATGTCAAATTATTGTAGGATCAACTGCCATCTGGACAGCCGGCAATTTAACATGGGTTTGTTGAACACGTACTTGAGAGGATCCACGCGGGATATGAGATGGGTTGTGTAAACATGGAGGTAATGCTGTAACCTCGTGGAAGCCCATGCTAAAGCACATCACGTCTTCTCGATCAGAGTGTACTTGTGTTCACTACTGCTGAACCTTTTGCTGAGGTAATAGATAGCTCGTTCTTGGCCTCTATCATTTTTCTGTCCCAGCATACAGCCCATGGCATTATCACTTACGGACAGGTACATAAAAAGGGGAACATCATTCCTGGGTGGTACTAAAACAAGAGCTTTGACTAGCTATTTTTTGATTGTAAGGAAGGCATTCTGGCACTCATCATCCCATTTCATGGAGGAGTTCTTCCTTAATAGCTTAAAAATTGGCTCACAGGTTGCTGTGAGTTGGGAGATAAACCTGCTGATGAAGTTGATTCTTCCCAAAAATCCCCGTATTTCCTTTTCTCGTCTCGAGGAATGGGCATTTCGGTGATGGCTTGATTTTTGGCGCAGATCCAGCTCAATCCTTTGTGTCGACTAGAAATCCTAGCAACTTGCCTGATTTCACGCCAAAGGCGCATTTAGCTGGATTCAACTTCAAGTTGTACTTACGCAACCTGTTGAACAACTTTCTGAGATGGTCTAGATTTTCATCGTCCTTCCGGGACTTGACAATGATGTCATCCACGTAGATCTCAATCTCTTTATGCATTAAGTCGTGGAAAAGAGCCATCATAGCTCGTTGATAGGTAGCTCCGGCATTGATGAGGCCAAATGACAACTGTCTATAGAAAAAAGTTCCCCAAGGAGTGATGAAAATAGTCTTCTCATGATCTTCCTCGGCAACCATGATCTGATGGTACCCCACAAAGTAATCAGCAAAGGAGTACATGTCGTACTGTGCAGTATTGTCAATGAGATTGTGGATAAATGGCACGGGAAAGCTATCTTTTAAGCAAGCTTTATTCAAGTCCCGGTAATCCACGCAAACTCGCACCTTCCCTCCGGGTTTAGGCACGGGTACAATGTTGGATATCCACTCAGGATATGTAGACACCATGATGATGCCAGCTTGAAATTGTTTCACAATTTCTTCTTTCACCTTTAAACTCCACTCAGTTTGATTGCTTCGAAGTTTCGCTTGACTGGCTTAAATCCCTCTTTAATGGGAAGGCGATGAAGGACAATGTTAGTGGATAAACCCACCATGTCTTCATGAGACCATACAAACACATCCTGGAATTGGGTTAATAGCGTAACCATGTCATTCCGTTGGTTTGGGGTAAGGTCTGAACCAATCTGGATTAACTTAGGGCTTTCTAAGGTTCCGAGATTGAAAGAAGTGGTTTAATCAAGGTTAGGTTTGGGTTTGTCTTTCACCCATTCTTGAATTTTTGGAGGCACCTCAATGTCATCCTCGAGATCCATCAAGGTCAATTCATCTCTACATCAAAGGTACAATCCTTGTATAGAGAGGCATCGATCCAGTAAATACAGCACATCTAAATTGTAGTCTGAAACAAAATATGCTTTCACTTAGTATATATGAAATGCGTTGATCATACACAGTGTTAGCATATATCTTGGCAAAATAAACCGCTAATCATGCATGTAAAAGTAGCAAGTTATCAGATCTACAGGCGTAAAAGAATTTACCGCTTTACCCTCGCCGACCAAAGCAAGGAATGTTGCCCCAATTGGTAAGGTAAAGTCCGGGTGGACCGCAGATGATGGAGGGATTGTCATCATCCTCTCGTCTCGAATGATGGCCATTACATCGTGGCAATCATCGTGTGGGTGTATCTATTGGTATGTTCATCATGGACGATGATGCGATGCACATTATTCGGACAACGTTTTCCTTGATTCTCCGCTCTCTCTTCGATCATTGCGGGATCGGAATAACGATCTTCTTTTCCTCCACCGTTTGGCTTAGGAAATAACATGGCCATGACATCGGGTGGCACTTTCATTTGGAGGTTGTGCGGACTCAAAGTTTGAAGGCGGTTTAACGCCACATGGTTGAAGAAGTGAAGGAATCTGTTGATGCATATGAGGATTCCTATGACCAGAGTCATGGCGAGAATAGCCTAGTCCAAATTGTTCCAACTTGCTTGTTAATCGAATGGGGTCATTGGATACCACGCCATCTTACCCAACCCTTGTCCCGGCTTATGACCCAACGACATCATTTCTTGAGTGGTCGACATCACCTCGGCAAAAATTTTGGGTTCGGGCAATGGTGCTCCAATAGCATGGTTTTGGGTGTTTCTTATTTCCAAAGCATGAAAACTGACTTGTTCTACGTCTGAATTGGCATTGATGAACGGAATATCCCCGTGCTGAGGAATCTCTGGTTGATTGGAGGTAGAAGGGAACTAATCCTTCCTTCATTGATTAACATGTGAAGGATTTCCTCTATGGGTTGACCCAAATAGGTGAATTCCTGTTTGTTGGTGAAATCCCGACGGGCTTTGGCATTTTCTCTCTTTGTCACTTTGTCTTCCAGCATTTCATTTTCTGAAAGTGACGAGGGAATATTCATAACGATAGGTAGGAGACGGGCATGCTCCTGGCTGATTAACTGGTGAGTCACTTGATGCTGATAAGTCACCAGTTCCGCCAATTGCTCAATTTATTTGTAGAGAGCTTTCATCTTTCGTTCCATTGTGAACTGGAACTTAGCATAATCCCATCTGTCATCACCGTCTTTGATGGTCTGGGAGAAATCATAGCTGAAGTTGGAACTCTGTCCACTGCTCTAATTAATCATGTTGACCTCTTCTTCTTTGTGTTCAGGAAGAGGGTTGTCTTGTACATGAGGATGATCGGGTTTGGTGGCTACGATCTCCCCGTTGTCTATTAGGTCCTGGATTTTGTGTTTCAAGGCCCAACAATCCTGAGTATCATGTCCAGGTGCCCCGATATGATAAGCACATTTCCTAGCAGCATTGAAACCCTGTCCATTAGGGCTAGCTGGTGGAAGAAGATGCGTAATTTTCTTCTGTGTTGTCAGAAGATTAAGAATGTTCTCGAGGGTATCACCTAAGGGTGTAAACACTCGATGGCGTTTAACTTCTCCACCTTTTGGTAATGGAGGGTTTGAAGACTGTGCTGGAAAGGGAGTGTAGTTTCTCCTTTGAATGGGCATACTTTGATTGCCTTTTTGCCCCTGTAGTATCAAGGAAACATTTTCCTCTTTCTTTTTATGGACCCTCCGGGGGTTGTTCCCATAATTTCCAGATTGGATGTGATCAGCAACAGCTTTGAGTGTGGCTAGGTCTTGAATCTTTCCTGATTTCAACCCCATTTCAGCCATCTCCCCATGTTTAACCATTTCAGAAAACGGTTTGCCGATGCCGGCTAAAACTCTCTCATAGAAGGGAGCTTCTTGTATGTCTATGAATGTCATGACCATTTCTGATTCTGTTATGGCAGGACTAACTTGGGCAACCAAAGCGTCTCCACCTTTGAGCATACTCTCCGAAAGACTCGTTGGATCATTTCTTGATCTTGGTAATTTGATACCGCATCAGAGAGCCATCCGAGTTTGAAAAGCTGATTGAGTGAGGAAGGCATGTGCTAGCTCTTCCCAAATACTATGGATTTTGAGTTGTCTAAACGGTGTACCACTTAACGGGCTTCTCCAGTTAGACTCTTTTGGAATAATTTCATTTTGAGTTTCTCATCCTCTGCATAGGATCCCAGTTCTCCAATAAAGACTTTTAAATGTGTATAAGGATCCCCTAACCCGTCATATTTTTCAAAGTCAGGAGTTTTAAATTTTTCTGGATAGTGAACACCAGGAAAAATACATAGATCTGCATATGAAACACTCCCGTGTGTTCCAATTCCTTTGATAGCGCGAATGGTTTCTTCCATTTGGAGGACTTTCTTTTTGATGTCACCATTATCTGGATCTCCAGTGGGATGGGCAGCATCATGAGTTTTGTTGGTCGTATCCAACTGTGGCTCTGGTATGGTAATGACCGGGATTCCTCCTTATGTGGAGGGCTCAGTATGTACGAGTATTTTCTAACCATGTGTAGACTGGTGTAATTCTTTTAATAGAACAACCAAATCTGTGATTTGTTTACTTAATTCGTTGAATTCTTTCATGAAAGCTGGATTAAGCTCATGCGGTCTGGATGACGACATGATCGATCGTAAGCTCGTTGCTTTTTGGCCTTTCGATAGGGTAGTTGGTCCGATTGATTCCACAGGAAAGACCGGCATAGTTTAGTCCTTAGGGAAGGTGTATAATAACATGCTATGTGATGTGTCCATTTTAGGAATTTTATCCCCGCAAAATGGGTGTCACTATATTTGTAGCATGTATGTGGACACATCAGCTTCATATTTCTCATTACATGGAGATAGATATGGAATGAAATTACAAGTAATTGTGTTTAAAAGTAATTGAAATAAGAGCATGATGAGACTTTCCTCGCTTTTTGGGTTTATCGTAGGTCAACCTATCTTAGGTTACTCTCGTGGCTTTTTTGGCATGAAGGTTCCCAAATCATCGCAATCTACTAGACGGAAGTTAATCCAGGTCTTTCAACTGGAGCGAATTTGGTGGTGTTTTTCCTGAGCCTCGGAGAATTAGTCTTCTCACGAGTCCAGTAATCAAACACCGACGGGATAGCCTCCCGGTGGAGGGACCACACAACATTCATTCACATACATCGTGTCTCACCATATGAAATGATGACATATGTGAAGCACTAATATCATAAGCAGTTTATAGTGTGAATCACTAACATCACACGCAGATATGATGTGAAGCACAAAGTTCAATCAAGACAGGCATTCGTACACATTCATCCAATGTAAATGCAACATCCACACACAAGCATATAACAGTTTTGAAAAGATTGTAGTAGCGGCTTAAGTCCTCTTACTGGAGTCCCCAGCAGAGTTGCCACCTGTCGATGTCGGGATTTTTGGGTGTCCTTTTATGTTACTTGTTCTTTGGTGTTCTCATTTTAGGTGAGATTTGTTTGAAAAAACAAGTGAAAAAGGTCTGACATGTATAATGTCGACGATGGGACTGTTAAGAGTCGCCAGTTGGTTTTTTAAATGGTTGTACCAACACAACCGAGAAAAGGTTTGCACATTGACCCAGTGATGTGACACTGATATACGGGTCAGCGAAATCGAGATTCATTTAGGGTCTGGGGACTTGGTTATGAGGGGGGAAGGTGTTAGGCACCCCCCGACATTCGTGTTACCACGGTGACCGCCTCTTTTCAAGAAACTATTATCTGGGTGTGTGTGTGTGTGTGTGTGTATGGGTCAATGTGCTGTTATATGAAAGTTGTGCGAGGCCTCGTTCGAACCTATATACACAGGATTTGAATTTATGTAAAAATTCAGTTTTTAGCAAGATATGGCAGTGATGTTTTATAAAAGAGGTTTTTCAAACCCTGATGCTCAATAGGAATTGAGACCTTTTATACTCCCATTTTTATTAAGTGATCGGCTGGATTGATTTTATTTGACGGATGCGAGGCATCCATATGAAAATAATATACAAAAATAATGCCGACTTCCTCGTGGGTATGGAAACCATCTGAGGAAATTCAGACATCGCAGAATAATTTACAAGCTGCTTACAGCTGAAAATGTCCATCACGGGAACCGAATCTAGATCCAATGGGATGAATCTGTGATCACATGATTCCTAGGCGCACAGAATATTGCAATTTGTATAAAAGCAATAAGCAGGTATATATATAAAAGCGGTATATATATATATATATATATATATATATATATATATATATATATATATATATATATATATACAGACATGATCACCAACCACGAAGCACCTCCATGGGGGATCAGAAATGTAAATAAAGTCGTTAAAAGTCATAAATGCATCAATCGCCACTTAAGTAAACTCAAAGGTGATTTAAATGTAAAGAAAACGGTAAAAGTGATCAATCGCCACGAAGGGAACTCCGGGAAGGACAAATTAACTATATATATATATATGTATATATATATATAAAAGCAATAAACGCATACCGGATGTAAAAATCTGTGCTCATCGAACATAGTTCGACCACATATATATATATATATATATATATATATATATATATATATATATATATATATATATATATATATATATATATATATATATATATATATATATAAACGAGTAAACGCACTGCATCAAGTTCAGCTCATCGAACAAAGTTCGACAATAGATATTAATATATATATATATATATATATATATATATATATATATATTAAAGCGAAGAAACGCCGGGCATCAAGTTCAGGCTCAATCGAGGCATAACTCGATAATGATAGTCATTATATATATATATATATATATATATATATATATATAGATCGAATTAAACCACTTGATCAAGTCAGGGCAAAAGCAAGCAACACGACTCTCAACGTGTAGAAGGGTGTGTACAAAGATGAAGAGAAAGACTCTAAAGTGTGTGAGAAGGCTTACGGTGATTGATAAAAGGGCTTCTATATCTTTAGAGTGGGTAAAACTTTGGGCTTTGTGGGTACAAAAGAGGCTATATATATGAGCTCACAGGTGTTTGAAAGTGGAAAAATACACTGTATGGAAAGTGCAGAGCAAATTGTGCAGGGTTTCCCCGTCTTTTTTCTCTTAAAAATTAGCACCCCAAGCCCTCTATTTATAGGCAATATGTGCCGCAGGTGTACCAGAGGCGGGTCGGGTCAGCCCGGTTTTGTCAGGTCATCTCGAAGTACGTGCACTCAGGCACTATAATGTCCACTCGGATTTTGAGAAGTGCAATCCGGGCATCCGTTTTGAGGTATTCAGGACCTATTTCGGACCGTCGTTGTCAAGAGTTGTACGATGACATGGGATTAGAGTTTGTACAAAGTCGTTGAAGATGGGACGATGCCCTCCGGTCTTCAAGCTTCAACTTTCATCCGTTACCCCGCACAATAGTCACTCGGGATTGGTTAGCCTTGTGGGACATTATTGAGTAGAGATGTGACGTGGCATCGTGTTGGACTAGATGACGATGTTGCCCCTCACCGGTGTTATCGCCGGATTGGGCCGATAAAGCAGGCGTTGCTCAGACTTCGCTGAGATTGGACTGCTGCATTTGTTGAAGGTCCTCATTGTTATCTTTGAGGTGTGCCTGTCTTTCCGATGTTATTGCCGGGTTGGCATAGTGTATCTCGTTGTGAGTGCCGAGATTGAAGCTGATGGGATTTGAAACAAGCATTTGGGGTTATCACCAAGGTTAGTGGCTTTTCCCATGGTTGGGACTGAGATTGGATACCTCGAGGTCATCTTCGAGATTAATCGGTCTTCTTCGGTGTGTGTTCCGGTATTGTATCTGCAGGTCTTGGGGTTAGATCCGAGGTTGAAATTGTTACTCCCAGATCGCGATCCAGGGTTGATGCTGAACTTCCGGTAGTATCCGGTATGGATTTTGATTGTCTTTCAGGGTTCTCTCTTAAAGATTTAATCCTCCTCGCAATGTTAGTAATATGAAGCATGTAAAATTTGAGTGTCTACAATGTGCATGCTTATATATATATATATATATATATATATATATATATATATATATATATAGAGGATCAAGTGCATATCCTTTATTTTACTCACACGTGCTACACCCACTTTAAGATGATGATTATTATACAATGCCGTAAATACATACATTTAGCGACGGACAACATATAGCGTCGCTAAAAGTATAGAGCGATGGTTGTATGACCCAAACTGCCGCCAAAAAGGGGTAAGTATGGGTGAGTAAGATAAGAGGTATGCACTGATCCGATATATATATATATATATATATATATATATATATATATATGTGTGTGTGTGTGTGTGTATGGGTAATATAACAACATTAAACAAACAAGCTCATCACCGTTGATCTTTGCAATGAAATCTTTGAGATTAAATTATTTTTTCCCTAGCAAGTATGTAACGCTTGATCCCAAAGTCATTTATTCTCGTTGGCTTATTACATAATTGTCCTTCAAATTTAATTCTCCCCTAGAGAGAGCCTCTGGCAACAATGACCACTTTTATGACAAAGTTGGTGCTTTCAACTTTGTCATTACTTTGTTCCTTACCAAAAGTTTGCAGATCATGCTGTGTAGGATTATGTCTTGCTTCACAAGACATGTAAAAGAAAAAATGTTTTGCTTCAAAATGCATGAAATATTATTTGCATGAATGGTTTTATTGTTTTATTAATAAAATATTAATACAAAATAATTTTATAAAAATAATAAATATTAATATAAATAAAATTTTTTATAAATATATTTATATAAATATTTTATAAATATTAATAATAATAAATTTTTTAAAAAACAATAAATATTAATATAAAATAATTTTATTGTTTTATTAAATATTATATTAATATAAATTATATTATTTTATAATAAAATAATAAATATTTATTATTTTTTATAATATATATCAAAGTTAATATTAATATAAATTATTTATTTTATATTAATATTTATTGTTTTATATAATAAAACAATAAATATTAAATAAATTTGCTAATTGAGCAAATAAAATTATTTTATTTTAATATTAACTTTGATATATATTTATAAAAAATAATAAATATTTTATTTAATATTTATATTAATATTTATTATTTTTTATTAGATTATTTTGTATTAATATTTTATTAATAAAACAATAAAACCATTCATACAAATAATATTTCATGCATTTTGAAGCAAAACATTTTTTTCTTTACAAGTCTTGTGAAGCAAGACATAATCCTACACAGCATGATCTGCAAACTTTTGGTAAGGAGCAGAGTAATGACAGGTTGAGCAGTCAACTTTATCATAAAAAGTGGTCATTGCCGCTAGAGGCTCTCTCGGCAGGGGAGAATTAAATTTGAAGGACAATTATGTAATAAGCCAACGGGAATAAATGACTTTGGACTGCCGCTAAAGCTTGTAGCGGCAGGGGAAAAAAATAATTTAATCTTAGCCTTTCATTGCAAAGATCAACGGTGATGAGTTTGTTTCCTGAACTGTGTCCGTAGCAAACGTCACACTTGATGATTACTCCTATATATATATATATATATATATATATATATATATGTGTGTGTGTGTGTGTGTGTGTGTGTGTGTGTGTGTGTGTGTGTGTGTGCGTGTGCGCTAAACAAGTTGAGACAAATTAATAACAAACCCCTCAAATATTTTATATTAAGTTGTAACGTTCAAATATATTTGCAATATCGAACGTCGCCTTCTAGCATGGTAAGACAATAGAGTATTAAATATTTAATATGATTTTGTTGTGCACACACAAGGCAAGTATTAAATATTTAAGATGTTGTTTTATCACATTTAATGCTTATAAATAGACTGAACAATGCTGTTTTGTTGTACACACACAAGGACATTGTTTTTCTTTTGAATATATGGAGTGCTAGGTATGACTTAACTTCGATCATTTTAGTTCGGATGTGCACACACTTGACCATTATGATCTAAGAGGCAAAATACAAGGAGTTGCATAGTTGATGCAATTGACAAGAGTTGTCTACCTATTTATTTATATATAGTTTGTTGTGCACACACAAGGCTATATACATTTGAAATGGGATCCTTATTCTCACTAGCATATCTTTAATTAGATATCGCCAAACTATATAAATTGAGGGTAATATAGTTTGATAAAAATAGTGGGAGATACCAATTTAAAACAAGACCTAATTTATTTTCGTAATTAATAAAAGAATGTATGATAAAATGTTGTTAATTACAAATTCATTTACAGAATTTTACAAAGTCTAAATTACTATCATTGCGAAGCATATTAGATGCTAAATTAACCAGACCGAATTAAACGGATTGGTTAAGGAATTTGTGAATAGTTCTCATGGCTGAAAAGCTATCTTATGTCCTTAGTATGCTTATCCCTGCAATGGTTGTAGACAATGCCTCTGAGGAAGAGATTGTTACTTTTAGAAAGTGGCAAGCTGATGCACAGTTGGCTCAATGCATCATGCTCGCATCCATGAGTAACGAGCTTCAGGGTCAGCATGAAACTATAGATACTCCTACTATATTCCTGCACATCAAGTAGTTGATGGTGAGGAAAGTAGGATTGATAGATATCAAATATCTAAGGACCTTTTTCGATATAGAATGACCAATGACACTATAGTACAGATAAAAGTCCTTAACATAATCAATTTGATTGATCAATTAGGACAACTGGTTTTGTCATGGATGGAGAGTTGAGCCAAGATTTGATCTTGCACTCACTCCCGGACTCCTTTCACAATTGTTGTGAATTTTTCATATGAACAAGCTAGATATGAGCCTCGCTGATTTGCTTAACATGTTGAAAAATGTTGAGTCACTTTCGAACCAAGAAAGACCAAGTCTTACTGATAAGGGCCAAAGGATCTTCTGAAAAGAAGAACAATTCAAAGAAGGTAAATAGAAAGGAAAAAACAAAGGATAATAAGAACAAAACTGATACGGATAGCAAAGGAGTTTGCTTCCACTATAATAAGCCTGGACACTGGAAAGAAACTGCAAGAAGCATTTTGCAGAGGCTAACTAGAAGAAGCTTAGTGAAGTTTCGGTTACAAATACAATTTTGTTCTTGATTTAAAATAAATTGTTCTTTAAGTCAAGTTTCTACTTGGGTATTGGATACCAACTTTGGTTATCATAAATATAGATTTATGAAGGGACCAAGCAGAAGTAAAAAGCTAAACAAATATAAGTAATCCTATGTGTGGGAAATGAAGCAAAGGTTGCCACATTAGCCATAAAAACTTATAGTTTAGCAATGCCTACGGGCAAATCTATTAAGTCAATAAGTTGTTATTGTATTCCAGTTCTTGTTCGAAATATTATTTCCATTATATTGTTGGACAATGAAATCTTTGGAATTATATTTAAGAACAATTGTTGTTCTATTTATAATAATAATATTTTATATGGAACTGGAATATTACTTAATGGATTTTACATACTTGACTTACGTGAAAATAATTTTGCAAATTGAACAAACTAGTATAACAAACGGAGATGATCATTCAAAGAGTTGAATGTGTGTATTTGCTGAAATACAAGTGTGAATTATTTGAAAGGTTCAAAGAATTCAGAAGTGAAACAAATTGGCAAAGTATTAAGATTCTTTGATTAGATCAAGGAATAAAAACTTGTGCAATAAGTTTCTAGATCATCTCAAATGGTTTTCTCATAATGGACGTCTCCTGATACACAACAATTGATTGATGTATCTGAAAGGAAAAATCGTACCTTATTGGATATGGTACGGTCCTTAATGATTTTACCGACATTCCAGTATCCTTCTAGGGTCATGTCCTAGATATGGTTGTAAATCTACGAAAAAGGTAACCTCAAAATCCAGTCGCAAGACTCCATAAAAGTTATGGACAGGGAGGATTCCTAATCTTAAGTATGTTAAGATAAAGGGTTGTCCAACTTACAAGTACAGATTTGTGGGACATCCTAAAGTAAGTTTAGGGTATATGTTCTATAATCCTACTTAGCAAAAGGTGTGTTGCGAAACACGCTGACTTTTAAGATAAAGATGTTTATCATTGAAGGAGCTAGTGGGAGGATAATAGATCTTGAAAAGTTCAAGAACCATAAATCACTACAAGTCAAATAAGAGGAACCTGTAGATAGACCTTTTGTACCACAACCGAATTGTAAATCTGGAATAGTACCAAAGATACCTTTGAGGTATGGATTCATCATAGATGATGATGATGAGGTACACATCATAGAAGATGATGATCCAGAGTTATATACGATGAGGTCAGAGTTTTAGTGTGTACAAAAGGGTCAGTGGGAGCGCCGTGACATTCCTAATATTATATATTGATATACTATGTATAAGGAATAACATACCAATGCTACAATCAGTAAAGATAAAGTTGTCTAAACATTCCTCCATGAATGATTTGGGAAGAGTATCGTAATTAGAGATGCAAATCTATATAGATAGATTTAAGAGGATGCTCGACTTAACCCAAGGAACGTATATTCATTTGATACTAAAGTTGTTTAGCATGGCAAACTCCAAGAGATGTCTCATGTTGATGAGACATGGAGTGTATCTCTCTTAATAGTCCCCAAAGACTCCAAAAAGAGAGATCGCATGAGTAATTATCATGTATGCAATGATATGTACGAGACCTGATGTTGATCAGTAATATTCTGGAGAGGTTCACTATGAGTCAGTGAAAAATATCTTAAAAAACTTAACCGACACTAAGGATGTGATAATATTCATGGTGGGTCTGAATTAAAACTAGAGGGCTTAACATACTCAAGTTTTTCAGACAGACCAAGACGACAGAAAATCTACTTTAAGGTAAAGCGTTACCTTAAACGGTGGTGTAGTGAATTGGAAAGGTTTCAAACAACAAAGAGTTGCTGGTTTTGTGATAAAGACAAAGTATATAGCTATAAATGAAGCTGCAAGTTGATTGTTTGGATGAAAAGTTCATTACAGAACTAGGAAAAGTTCCTAAGTCTCATCTTGGATCTAAACATGTGTTGTGGCACTTTCAATTGATTATGGGAATTATTGAAAGATGGGAAATCACTATAGAGATAATGGACTCTCAAGAACAACATTACATATCCATTAACTAAAGCTTATCCAACAGCAGGATAATCGTCACTTAGAGAAGAAGGGTATGAGATACCATAGCGATTGGCTTTAGTGCAAGTGGGAGATTGAAAGTTGTAAGCACACAAGCCAATCATGTTTGATAATAAAGCATATACTTTGTAACAATCTTATTCATTTATTAATAAAAAGTATTAATTTATTAAAGGCTTTTAATTATCTACATGATGTTGTTTTATAATATTTGATAAACTCATAGTTTTAAGAAATGCTTTTAGAATAATGATGATGATCATTCTAATGAGATCTAAATTCTTAGAAAGCTTAAAACTAAAATAGTTCCCAATCGTTGGATTACTAAATTGGGAATTAGTGAATCCAGATAGATTGGTACTTACATTTCTTGCTCGTTGGATGAGGATGATTGATCTCATGATCATTTGTGTGGAGACACTAAAGCAAGTATGTAGGTGCTTATTAGAGAATAAGTTCACTGAACGTGGCTCGCTAAGGAATACCTAATGGAGTTTTACTTGCCTGTCAATAGAAATTCCTGTAGTGATAGTAGTGCAAGTGATCCTTGGACTTGAGATAATCATAGTATCTTGTGTGTGATGAGTTATACTTTTACTTATTCCTTAAGACCCTTGGGGTATATCAAATGGTATGCTTGTGTATAATAAGTTGTACATGGAGATAATGTATGATCAATAAAGAATCTACCGCTTCTAGTAAAAGAAGAGAAATGTCTTATGTGATTCGATAAATGACAACTAAGTAGTCTTTGACCAAGGCAGAATGAAATTAGAAAGGAGTTTCTAATTTGCATTATTTGGTGTTGTGCATTTAAGAGTCGAAATACATATGATTAAATAAAATAAGACTTGTGATAATTACGTGTCTTATATTTAATTGGGACATTGTATGGTAGAAAGATTGAATCAGACAGTAACTATTTACTCAAAGGTTCTTTTTATGATTAATGTTGAAATCTATATTATCCGGAAAGTCGTTGATCGCTAGGGAGGCTTATCCCTATTGTAGAATAAATATTATTTATTTAAATAAATTAATAATTTAATTTATTTATTTTAAAAAAATTAGAATTGTTCTAATTGATTTATCACAACCGGTTTAATATGGAGAACCTAAAGGGTCACACCATAAAAGGAAGAATAATTATGTAAGAAGTTAATGGCATAATTGTAATAATAAGTTAAGTATATTTAATTTAATTTATGGTGATAAAATAAATTAAATGGCTTAATATTTATTATTTAATATTTTGCAAATATTAAATATAAATTAATAAGAGGAGTCTTATTATTATTATTATTACTATTATTATTATTATTTAATTCCTAAAGGAGTTTGAGAATTAATTAATAAAAGTACTCTCATTTATTCCTAATAAGATTAGGAGGCTAATTAATTAAAAGATTTTAATTAATTATTCCTAATAAGATTGGGAGCATAATTAATTAAAATAAAACTCAATTCCTTAATTGTTAAGGAGGCCAGGTTGCCCACATCTATAAATAAGAGGATTCTTATTATGGGTGCAGTGTGGTTGTTGACTTTTTTCACAACATACGTGATTCCAATTGTTGGAGAGTACACTCCTTTTCTATAGAGATAGAAAACTAGGGTTTAGCCAACCACCCATCTTCTTGAATCTTTATTCTTTATTGGTGAATCACCTCTAGAGGCCAAACACTTGGGTGGCTAACGTTGATCAAAGGAAGGAACCAAACCCAGTGGATTCAAGTTGAATGCGAAAAGGATTGGAGGTGAACTTGTACATGAGGAAGCTCGAATCTTCAAGGGTATGATTTTTGTTCTTCATATCTTTTCGTTTAATTAATAATTGTGCATAAAGGATGATCCGGGTATATGGTTTGTAAAATTTTAAACTCTGATTTTTACACGTTTTCGCTTATTTTGTGCAATTTGATTGCGTTCATGAATATTACAAACCTAACAGATATTGTAAGTTATAATATTGATGAATAATTTTTGAAGTATTAAAAAAGTGTTTATTGAAGATAAGTGAATTACAAAAGTTAGGGGGAATAATGTAAACTTGGAAAACTTTAGGGGTACTAATAGCAAACCAATCTGGACCATTGATGGTGGTTTTAATAGTTAATCAATCTGGACCATTGATGGTGGTTTTAATAGTAAATCAATTTGAACAATTGATCGTGGTTTTAATAGTAAATAAATCTGGACCGTCGGTGGTGGTTTTAAAAGTCATCAATCTGGACTGTTGGTGGTGGTTTTAAAAGTAATCAACTGACCCTTGTGGTGGTTTTAAAAGTAAATCAACTCGACCGCTTGTTATGGTTTTAATAGTAATCAATTTGAACCGTCCGTTCTAATAGTAAATCAATCTGGACCGTTCATGAATTAGTTACTATTTAGTCCATTCTCTTATAAATAGAAGCTTAATTCTTCTTTCATTCTCACCAATTCACTGAGAAACTATAGAGAGAAAGAATATGAGTATTCTGCTACTTCACTATTTGCAGTATCTAGTCTTCTACTAAGGTAATGGATATTATTTGTTGTATTCGTAAGGGGTGTTATTTATTTCATATTCGCTTACGATATTATTTTTCGTATTCGTAAGGAATATTATCTTCGTTCAATATTCGTAAGGGATATTATTTGTTGTATTCGTAAGGGATATTATTTTTGTTTGGTAAGGGATATTGTGACACCCCCAAAATAGGCATACATCACTCATTCTTAGTCGCCAAATACATGGTACATAATACAAATATAAACTTAAATATACAACATGAGCTGTGAGTTTTAATACAAATATTGTCTTCTAGACGGTATACAAACTCAAAATAAGTCCTCAATACATTTATTATCACATTATTTCACAGAATAGTGAGGACTACTAATGCAACCATCTGGACCGTTAATCCATTCCCTGACTAGTCCCAGCTATATTCTCATTTCCTGAATAGAACAGTGAAAGAAAGGGTGAGCTCAACTAGCCCAGTAAGAAATATTATGACTAAGATAACGCAGAAGAAATTATCCTTAGCCTTCAACAGTATAACAACCGATAGAATATAATAGACAACAAGTTTTAGATCAACAACTGCAGCAGAATAAGCAATCCATTAGAAGATTCAAGTAGAGCATAAAATCTACTATCTTCTATGATTTAAAAGATTTATCATCAATTTTATCGCTGAGACTCAGCTTAATAAATAATTCACATCATCGAATCATCCCTGCACTACGGACCAAGGATATTCTTTAGTATCACTTACTTAATTATCCATGCACTACTACGCCAAGGATAATTGTGTTTTCATCAACGGACATGATCATGCCATAAAATAATTCATCTTTGCACCCTTGGCCGAAGAGAATCCATGGCCATAATCATACAAAACTGTCCATCAATGCACTACGGGCCAATGAGATCTTTTACCACATCATTTGTAACATTACGGTCATGATTATACCGAATAATCCCTGGTCAAAATCATACCAAGTACATCTATGCACTACTGCCAAAGATGACTTTCATAACAATATAAGCATGAGGATGATGATAATGACATAATAATTCAATAAAACAAGTTCAAGGATAAATTGTAAAGATTTATAATATAATTTATCCAGAATTCAATAACGTTCAAATTGTTAACATTATACTGCTTTGTGGAGTAAAATTCAAGAATAATATTGTACCAAATATAATTTGGACCGAAAACGAATCAACTTTTGTCATGAATAGTACCCCGAGTGAATAGTATCCATGAATAGTAACTTCGGGAATAGTAACCCCATAAATAGTACTCCGGCATGAAAAAGTTAAAACTTATCAAGAATGCTCAGAATAATATTTCTATGAAAAGATACTGGATGAAGCGCAAATATCAAGGATATTCTACTAATTTCATGGAGTTTAGAAGCCAAAACTTTATCAAACATGTATAGAATTCGAAATCTGAAATGAAATAATATTACTTGCATACTACAGAGTATGGAAGAAAATATTATTTCTTATGAATACTGAACAAAAATAATATCCCTTACGACTATTGAACGAAAATAATTTTCCTTACGAATATTAAACGAATATAATATTCCTTACGAATATTAAATGAATATAATATTTCTTGCAAATATTGAACGAAATAAAATTTCTTACGAATATGAAAAATAATATTGTAAACGATTATGAAATAAATAATACCCCTTACGAGTATTAAAAGAAAATAATTATCTTCATGAATACGAAAGAAATAATACCCCTTACCTTAAAAAGATGAGTATTTCGACTCGTATAGCAGAGATATTCTTGAAGAAAACTTTCACTATTTTCCACACTCAAATCTTCCTTAAACTCTAAAGAAATACGCTCAATATTATAGAAGAAAAATTCTCTGATTCTGGTGTGATTTTCATTTCTAAATAAGCATCCTATTTATAGGAGAATGGAAAGGATACTATTTGAACGCATAGTGGACAAGGAGTCACGGGCGAATTCAATCGGCTGAATTCTAAAAATTTTGATTTTACTATGTTGTACTATGCAATAAACTATTCTATTAAAACAAAAACTTTTAAATAAAATATAATATATTATATATATATAACATATGTTGATAAAGAAAAGTCATGTGTTACCCGTGAACTTCTCCTCCTTTTTCAATCAATGACATATATATATATATATATATATATATATATATATATATATATATATATATATATAACCTTCTATGCCTTATACGGCATTCCAACTCCCTTCCCCAAGTTCTCATTTTTCTCCACTCGTGCCCCCACATGTGGTCTCCACTTTTATTATATGAATAATTTTCTACCGATTATTTTGAAAAATGGGTAAATTGGGGATCCATAAAATAATCAAAAATTACAAAAAATACTTCATAAAATCTTCTCAATATTTTTAACAACCTTTATTCATATTATTATAACTTGTAATATTAACAACTAGATCGTTCCCAGGAAAGAGGGGGCTTTCCTATAAGGATTTCTCCCTATTAGCGCGCAATTAGGTGACCAAACCCCTTTCCTCGACAGAACTTTTTAGACATTGTTAATTATGCATATAATAATTAGAATAACTTGTCATCTCAATTATTGATTTACTAATATATAAAATATCGACAATAATTGAATCAAATAACGTGAGATACTATGCAGCAATTACTGTAGTGATAATTGACCAAAACTGAGTGACTTCTCACGTAAGCATCAATAATCAATACCGTGTGCTACTATGCAACCACGCGTATTATTGTACTTTTATCACCGGGTGATTCAACAGTTAACGGTAAAACTTCTGCCGTTATTTTTATAAAAAGATATTTATGTCATTTTTATATTCCGATAGTAATTCCATTGTGGGGTCCACCAATGATTGTGGCGTCGTATGAATATTCCTCGACAAAAAGAATATTCCCCAACCAATCGAATATTTTATAACAACTTGCTTACTTTGCAAAATTTGTAAATATTACCTACAACTATAACATTATATTAAATCCACACCATAATATTAAAAAAAATATTTTGAGAAAATTAAATATTTATTCGTAAAATTTGGGGTCTTACAATCTCCCCTCCTTAAGAAATTTCGCCCTCGAAATTTATGTACGTACCTGGTATGCCGAACAGATGAGGATACCTAGTCAGATTCTAACTCTTGAGGTATAACCTTTTAGCGTAGAATATGTTTCTTCTTATCTAAGATTTTAACAGGTACCTCTTCATACGTTAAATCTTCTGTTATCTTGTCCGGTTCTAATTCAATAATGTGGTTTGAGTCTTTCACATATTTACGTAACATCGATACGTGAAAAACGTTATGAACACGCGACATACTTGGCGGTAAAGCGAATCTATAGACCACAGTTCCTACTCAATCAAGGATTTCAAATGGGCCAATTAAATCGAGGATTGAGATTTCCCCTCTTCGTCGATTCTTTCTTCTAGAATAACGCCTTCTTGAACCTTCTTCTTTACATTCATTAGCTTCGGGTTTGTAGTTTGAGCGACTTTAACATTATCGATTAAAGTCAGTTCTAATCGTATATTTATTATTTTCACATAGGTTCGTATATTCGTACTCGTAAACGCATACGATCTTCTACTCAACGTGTCAGCTACCACGTTCGCTTTTTTATGATGGTATTGAATGGTATTATCGTAAGCTTCAATAGCTCGAGCCAACATTTTTGGCGCATGTTACGTTCGTTTTGGGTGAAGAAATATTTGAGGGTTTTAGAAATGGGTTTTGTACTGGGGTCAAATTTAAACTTTGAGCGCAAGTAGAAGAAATAAAAGAATGGGTATAACCGATATCGAATAAGGTATAAACTTTGCAAGAGTTTATGATTAACTTACCCGTGATAGCTTCGTTCGGGTTCCTCGATAAATGCTCTCACTTAAACTACCGACTTTGATTTTTCTGAGACATCCTTTGGCGTCACCATCCCAACTGAACTTGACTTCACTACACGACAAAATTGAGCTAAGTGACCTTCTCTTCCGCAATTGAAACACGCTTTGGGTTGTCAGCGCATGCTTTGACGGATGTGTCCTCTTGTACGCATTTCAAACATACGACCGATGGTCGTTCTTCTTCCTTGGAAACAGGTGTCGCTTTCTTTCCATCATTATTGAACTTTCTTTTCTTGAAGTTGTTCTCACTTAGTTCACCTTTCCTATTATCCTGACCATGATTACCACCGAAGTTGTTACCATTTCTGGCATATTGATTCCCTCCAAATTTGTTGTCATCGTTTTGATGACTGCTACCATTGGTATTATCATTTTGTTGGCTGCTTTCTCTTGGTTGGGTTGACTCGTTATCACGCTCCAATAACTGAGCCCTATTTACAACATCTAAATACAAACACAATTTGTGAAAAATGAGGTATTGACGTATATCGGGTTTCAAACCTCGCAGAAACATCCATGTCATTCTCTCCTCATTATCAACTAAGTGGGACGTAAACCGGTATAACTCGGCAAACTTGGCTTCGTACTGCAACATTGTCATATTGTTTTACTCCAGCTTAATGAACTCTACCTCCTTCATGTGATGAATACTTTCGGGAAAGTACTTGTTGTTGAACAGTTCTTGAAACTTCTCCCAAGACATCTTCAATGCGGCAGGCTGAGTACGTGTTACAGATTCCCACCAATGATCTGTTTCTTCTCTCAACATGAAGGTGGCAAAGGGAACCTTTTGCTCCTTTGAGCATTCCAAGACATCAAATATCTCGGTGATCTGCTTTATCCATGTCTCTGCCTTAAGTGGTTCTGGCTTTCCCAAAAACTCTGGTGGTCCCAACTCCTTGAACTGCTTAGCAGTGACCAACCGTGGGTTGCTAGTGTTTCCACCTGCATTATAAACAGTAGTCTCTCTTGTTTGGTGTTGCATGAATTCTAAAAAGCTCCTAAACGTACCGTCGTTCGTCATTTGGTCGGTACCGTTGTTCACCTGAGGATTGTTGCCTTCGTGTTGCACATTATCCTAGGTATTGATATGTGGTGACTCAACGGTCTCTTGTGCTCCATTGCTATTCTCAACATTCTTGGATGTCATTTCCAAATACTGTCACAAAACAAGGGTTAGTTGACATGCAACATATTATCCCTATACTCTGACCAACCAATTAAATACCAAATAAACTTAGGTAGGTCATACTAGTGAAGGAATTCCCTGTCTCTCCCCTCCTAGTTCTTATCTCACATCTCAAATGTGGATCATATCCCTAAGCTTTGATATCAATCTGTGACGCCCCCAAAATAGGTATACATCACCCATTCTGAGTCGCCAAATACATGGTACATAATACAAATACAAACCTAAATATACAACATTAGCTGTGAGTTTTAATACAAATATTATCTTCTAGACAGTATACAAACTCAAAATAAGTCCTCAATATATTTATTATCACACTATTTCACAGAATAGTGAGGACTACTAATGCAACCATCTGGACCGTCAATCCATTCCCTGACTAGTCCCAACTATATTCTCATTTCCTGAAGAGAACAGTTAAAGAAAGGGTGAGCTCAACTAGCCCAGTAAGAAATATTATAGCTAAGAAATGCAGAATAAATTATCCTTAGCCTTCAACAGTATAAAAATTGATAGAATATAATAAATAACAAGTTTTAGATCAACAACTGAAGCGGAATAAGCAATCCATTGGAAGAGTTAAGTAGAGCATAAAATCTACTATCTTCTATGATTTAAAAGATTTATCATCAATTTTATCGATGAGACTCAGCTTAATAAATAATCCACATCATCGAATCATCCCTACACTACGGGCCAAGGATATTCTTTAGTATCACAACCACGAATTATCCATTCACTACGGGCCAAGGATAACTGTGTTTTCATCAACGGTCATGATCATGCCATAAAACAATTCATCTTTGCACCCTTGGCCGAAGAGAATCCATGGCTATAATCATACCAAAAACTGTCCATCAATGCACTATGGGCCAATAAGGACTTTTACCACATCATTTGTAACATTACGATCATGATTATACCGAATAATTCCTGGTCATAATCATACCAAGTTCATCTATGCACTACGGCCAAAGATGACTTTCATAACAATATAAGCATGAGGATGATGACAATGACATAATAATTCAATAAAACAAGTTCAAGGATAAATTGTAAAGATTTATAATTTAATTTATCCAGAATTCAATAACGTTCAAATTGTCAACATGATACTGCTTTGTGGAGTAAAATTCAAGAATAATATTGTACCAAAAATAATTTGGACCGAAAACGAATCAACTTTTGTCATGAATAATACCCCGAGTGAATAGTACCCATGAATAGTAACTTCGGGAATAGTAATCCCATGAATAGTACTCCAGCATGAAAAAGTTAAAACTTATTAAGAATGCTCAGAATAATATTTTCATGAAAAGATACTGGATGAAGCGCAAATATCAAGGATATTCTACTAATTTCATGGAGTTTAGAAGCCAAAAATTTATCAAAACGAGTATAGAATTCGAAATTTGAAAAGAAATAATATTACTTACATACTATAGAGTATGTAAGAAAATATTATTTCTTACGAATACTGAATAAAAATAATATCCCTTACATTTGTTGAATCTAAAATAATATTCTTACTTAATATTAAACGAATATAATATTCCTCACGAATATTAAACGAATATAATATTTCATGCAAATATTGAACGAAATAAAATTTCTTACGAATACGAAAAATAATATCGTAAGCGATTATGAAATAAATAATACCCCTTACGAGTATTGAAAGAAAATAATTCTCTTCATGAATACGAAAGAAATAATACCCCTTACCTGAAAAAGATTAGTATTTCGGCTCGTATAGCAGAGATATTCTTGAAGAAAACTTTCACTATTTTCTTCACTCAAATCTTCCTTAGACTCTAAAGAAATACGCTCAATATTATAGAAGAAGAATTCTCTGATTCTGGTGTGATTTTCAATTCTAAATAAGCATCCTATTTATAAAGCGAATGGAAAGGATACTATTTGAAAGATAGTGGACAAGGAGTCACTGCAAGTAATTCAATCAATTTGAATTTCGAAAATATTGATTTTACTATCTTTGTACTATGCAATAAAATATTCTAATAAAATAAAAACTTTTAAATAAAATATAATATCATATATATATATATATATATATATATATATATATTATATTTATATAACATATACTGATAAAGAAAAGTCACGGGTGTGTTACCCCGTGAACTTCTCCCCCCTTTTTCAACCACTAACATATATATGTATATATATATACAAATATATATATATATATAATAAAATATAAATTATATATATATATATAACCTTCCATGCCTTATACGGCATTCCAACTCCCTTCCCCCCCAAGTTCTCATTTTCTCCACCTGTGGGCCCCACATGTGGTCCCCACTTTTATTATATGAATAGTTTTCTACCAATTATTTTGAAAAATGGGTAAATTGGGGGTCCATAAAATAATTAAAATTTACAACAAATACTTCATAAAATCCTCTCAATATTTTTAACAACCTTTATTCATATTATTATAACTCGCAATATTAACAACCAGATCGTTCCCCCGTGAAAGAGGGGCTTTCTATAAGGATTTCTCCTATCAAGCGCAATTAGGTGACCAAACCCCTTTCCTCGACAGAACTTTCTAGACATTGTTAATTATGCATATAATAATTATAATAACTTGTCATCTCAATTATTGATTTACTAATATATAAAATTTTGACAATAATTGAATCAAATAACGTGAGATACTCTGCAACAATTACTGTAGTAATAATTGACCAAAACTGAGTGACTTCTCACGTAAGCATCAATAATCAATACCGTGTGCTACTATTCAACCACACGTATTACTGTACTTTTATCACCGGGTGATTCAACCGTTAACGGTAAAACTTTTGTCGTTATTTTTTAAAAAAGATATTTATCTTGTTTTTTCATTCCGACAGTAATTCTGTTGTGGGGTCCACCAATGATTGTGCCATCGTACAAATATTCCCTGACAAAAAGAATATTCCCCGACCAATCAAATATTTTATAACAACTTGTTTACTTTGCAAAATTTGTAAATATTACCCCTAACTATAATGTTAGGTCCTAGTAGGCACAATAGTTATCTAGAAGGGGGGGGGGGGGGTTGAATAGATATTTAAAATATCTTTTCGTTTTAAACTTGTTAGTTAATGATGATTAAAACTTAGCGGAATTTATGTTTGTTTTAATCTCTTTTGCAAAGTAGTGGAGTTATGAGAGTGAGGCAGTTATAGCAGTTATGGCAGATATAGCAGTTATAGTATTAATGTAAAAGACACAAGTTGTTTTAAGTGGTTCAGAGCACTTAAAGCTCCTAGTCCACTCTTCTACTCAACGAGTAGGAAATCCACTAAGGATGTCTTTTACAACTTCTGAATCACACAGATTCCATCTAGACCAGCAGTCTAGGAACTTTTTAGTTCACTCTTGAACTCTTCAAGTCCAGCAGACTTGGTTCTCTTACAGTTCACTTAGAACTCTTCAAGTCCAGCAAACTTGGTACTCTTCTTCAGTTGATTAATAGATGTTGAGTTCTTGATGGTTGTTACTCAGTTTCTGTTTAAGCACTTGTTCGAAAGAGCTGAGTAGCTGAGAAAGCTTTGCAATTACTCAAATCATAGAGTTGAGCTTTGAGAGTTGTTCTCGTTGTTTGTTCAATGCTTGCTTGTTTTACACGCATCTGCTTGATTTGCATATATGTGATCTTAAAAACTATCCATTGGATCCATCCATTGAAGCATTAAATGCATTTGACTTTTCTGTTCTTTGATGGAGACATTTCTGCACATCTTCTGAAATGCATTCTGGCCCATTGACATTGCAGACTGCTTTCTCACCTAACACCTAAAAATGTGTTTCCCCCCTTACCAATGGTACTTTCCTTAGCTTCTTCAATACGCTTCTTTGTTGCATACTAAGGATATTTCTTATGACTTTGGGACTGGTGAGTACTGCAGTATTTAGAATCCATTCCTCTTTTGTTGGAACCTATCTCCACATAAATTTTGAGGCTCGACGTTTCCTAACACAAGATAGATGATACTCTACGATTCAGATTATGGTACTCTACGATTCAGATTATGGTACTCTACGATTCAGATCGTGGTGACTTATCGCCTTGGTGCCTGGTCTGATGCTATCAGCTGCGAGCACTATAATTTCTCTTAAGTCTTTGCACACTACAATCTTTGCTTGCTTGAGTTGTAAACTCTACGTTTCCGAGAGCACTCTACGATCGTTGACTTATAAACTCTACGTTTCCTTCAGCACACTATGATCGTTGAGTTGGCTCGGTAAAAGTTGGGACCACTCTACGATTTCCGAAGAGGCCCTTCAAGGTAGGCACACTACTATCTTTGAAGCTCTACGTTTCTTCCTTGACTTCTGCAATGTTGATCAGATTTATACACTCTGATTTCTTTGAAGCCTATCTATTACATCTCAAGATCAACTTAACAGCTTCGATCTTTCTATCTATACATTCTATTAAAGAATGATACTCGTTAAGAGCTTAGATCAACCTAACAAATTTGATCTATCACTAAGTCCTTGTACATATCTTACATGAAGGACTTTACAAATAATCATGAGCATATACATTAAAACATCAAATCATAATATGCATTCTCCCAACAATCTCCCCCTATTTGATGTTGACATAACTAAGGACATTTGTTGTCATGATTATTAGTGTCTAGATGCATTTGCAGGAAATTTAAACATGACTTAGTATTTCAGTGAGCAGCTGAAATTTCTAGAGAATAAGCATGAATTTATTGATGTTCAAGAAATATTGCAGTTTAGCTTTACATCAATAAGAATTTAAAGTTTCAACTTATCTCTATTTCTTTGACCTTTTCCTTGGAGGATTGGCATACTCTTCAGCCCTTCTTTTCCTGCTAGCTTCATCCCTTCTGGCTAACTCTTTCAGCTCACTTGGACTTACTATCGGGTTGTGATCATGCTTATTCATGAATGTTGGATCTCCAATCGGCATTCTTAGGCCTGTGGTGGTCACATTTGGTGAGCTGGTAGTTGGCCCTTGTCTTCTTAAAGGCTGAGCCATCAAGACTTCTTGCTGATCAGATCGTTGAGTCTGATTTCTTGATCGTGGAGTCTGTTAGTGGAACTGTCTTGCAGGAGGGCTTCGTGAAAATTGTCCTCTTCCCTTTTCTTGGTTTCCTTGACCTCCTCTGCCTCTGCCCTGATCTCCTTATGCTCCTTGAACTCCTTTCCCTTTATTCTCCCCCCTTTATGTCAGCATCAAGGGTTCGAATGTCTGCAGAAGTCGATTTACTCCTTGGACAAGCTCGTTTAGTTGGCTCTGTGTTTGAGCAATGTTTTCTCGACTTTCCTTGATCTGGATTTTAGATCTAGCTTCTTTGTTTCGGAGGGCAGTGAGAACAATGTCAGTTTGTTGTTACTGATTCACATAAGCTTTCTGGAATTCTATGACTGAAGCTTTTAGGTTTATGATGTTCTCCAGCATGAGTTTATTTTGGACTTCTTGATTTCTCTGCATTTCAAGAATAGCCTCTCTTTGCTTGGTAGATATCTAGAAATGAATCTCATTTCTGTCCTTCATGCTTTGAAGAATTTCTTGGATAATTTCCTCAGCTTCTTTGTAAGCTCAGCATTTAGAGTGCCAGGGATATTATTTGCAGTAGTGATCATTTGATTCAGCCAAAGATGAATGAGGTTTGAGTGAGTGTCTAGGCTTTCTTCAATATTCTTGACCATGTTCTTGGACACTTCATTCAAGTCATCTTTTGTGGGCAGATTTGGAAGAGTATCATTAGTTTGAGGATTGTTGAATGGAGAGGATCTTTTCTGGGATTGATCTTGCAGGGAGTAGAGAGCAAGATCAAGACTAAAATAGTCATTGGAGGAGGAGAATGGTATGTTTGATAGAGGGGCCTGAGTTTCTATGTTTGGAATATGTGGCTCTACGATTTCTATTTTGGACTCTACGATGGGACTAGAGTCAGGGATCGTAGAGTTGGTGGTTTGTGGGAGCAAAATAAAGTTGACTGCATTTGGTTCCTTAGTTACAGAATTTTGGGATTCTGCAACTGGAAATTGATTTAGTGTATGAAGTATCACTTCCAACCATCGTGGGAATTCATAAAAATAGCTAAATGAGGATGATGGTAAGTGATTATAGGGGTGTAAACGAGTCGAATCTCAGCGAGCACCTTCATGCTCAGATTCGGGTCGACTCGAAAAAATTGAGCTCGAATTCGACTCGGATTCGATAAAGGATTTATATTTTTGCGCCAGATTCGACTCGGATCATTACTCGGACCTACTCGGCTCGTAAGTACTCGACTCGTTTACAAAATGAGTTACTCATGAGCCATCAAATCGAGTTTCGAATATGAACCATTTCACTTAAAATTGAACCATTATATACTAAATTGGTTACTTAACTAATATTTATATATAAAACTTTTTCACTTTTATTTATGTATTGAAATTATAAAGAATGTAATATAAATTGACATTCAATTAATTAATTTATTCAAGTACAAGTTTACAAAATTTCATATTTCGCTTTATAAATTATAAAGATTGATACAAATATCACATATTTAGCTTACTAGCATGGATCAGACCAATATTCGAATATGATCCATCGAGCAGGTATCGAGTATGGTTCGAGAAAAAATGAAATACTCGAACCGTAATATGAGCAAACACTGGTATGCTCGAATTCGACTCGTGTATCATTAAACAGAAAATGAGTATGGATCATATTCGACTCGGATCAACTTCGAATTCGAACTTTGTATCATATTTTCGAGTCGATCTTGAATCGAGTACCGAACTACTTGGCTCGGCTTACACCCCTGAGTGATTAACTCTGAAGGGGTTTGGGATAGACAGTACCTCAATTTTATCCTTTGAGGAAGAGTTGTTGGTAAGCAATTTCTTGGCAAAGTTGAATCTCCCTGGAAATCCATGATCCAATACTGAGATGGCTGGATACTCTTTGAAGCTCCAGAACATGTGATCCCTAGAGTTTAGGATTTGGGCTTGATGATATGGCATCATGGGTAGGTATGAGAACATCTGATTGTAGAGATAACTTCTATACCCATCTCTCGCGCCACACACCGGTGATCTCGAAGGTCATCATCATCTTCTTCCTTCTCTCTGTCTTCGTTGGATGATTCCATTATCTCAATGGGCTCTTGATGATCTTTTACTGGTTCCTCTTCTTTTCTGGCAGGAACATCTTCTTCTGCCATGGAGATATCTTGAGGCTCCCCCTCAACTTGATCATCTTCTTGTAAGCTCATAAACTCCCCCTCAATTGGAGCATCTTCTTGAGCTTCGTGCATCTCCCCTTTTAGTGGTGTATTCTCTATCATGAAAATCTCGTGGATCTCCCCTCGCTGAGAGAAACCTTTGTCCTCTTGGGAAACCATGCTCTTCTCTTCCTTCTTGAGCACTTTTTCATTCTCAAGAATGTACTTCTTGACCAAATTTCTCCTTGATTTACTAGGCTTAGCCACAACTTTAGGACTTTCTTGAACCTCAGTGTTGTCCTGTTCAACAGCCATTATGCTTGAAACAGCTACTTCCTTGCCTGTCATGCTTGGTCTGGTCTCTACGAATAGTAGAGACTCTACGATTGAGGTGACTGATGGCCTTTTGGACTTATGACCATCTTTGTTCTTCTTCAGGATCTGGGATATGGTAGCCTGATCCTCATCATCTCGCTTCATCTTCTTTGCGCTTTTTCTTAGCATCCCTCGAGTCTCTATATCAGAGGACTCTACAGGTATATTAGTGGTAGATCCTTGAAGCTCTTCTACCAGTCTAGCCTTTAGCTTCCTCTTTCCCTTGCTCTTTCTGGTAAGGACAGAGGGTTCTTCTTTGTTGGCTTCTTCTTCTTCTTCGATCTCCCTAACCACAGACATGTTTCATGGAAGGCCTGAGTCCTTCAGATCCCCAGTTCTTCCACTGGACTCGGTCATCATTCGAACATACTCAGCTGGGTTCCTCTTCCAATTTTCAAACAATTTCTGGGTCATTCGTCTATTTGGGTTGATTGCTTCTCCTTCTTCATCCCTAATTTTGTCACCCAGGGCTGATTGTAGAATGATACTTATGAATCGCCCGTACAACATCTTCTGAGGGCTTTTTCACTTCTTTGAGTTGACGAGCCACTTACCAATCCAATTGAGCAATAGGGCTCCATAGTTGAGTTGTATTCCATAACTCATGGCAGTCATGAGCTTAAGTTGAACTTCATTCACAGAGTTATGACCTGAGCTCTTGCAGCATATACATTTCCCAACTATATCGGTTAGAAATTCATACCTCTGTGGGAACTCCTTCTTCTTGTACACTTTCAAAGATGGGAGTTTCTTGTGATGCATTCTTCTAAGTCCCTCTTGGAAGTCTACGCTGTCTAAGAATGGATGGCCTTCATTTTTGAGACCTAGGGCGAGGTTGATGTCTTCGGCCTTCTGTCTGATTTCCACATCCCTTACTCTCGTAGTGATGATGTCGTTTTCAAATACTCCATTCCTGTAGAACTCTTTCACTAACATGGGATAAATCAATGTATCTGTGCTCAAGGATTCTTTGAGACCAGCCTTCTTCAGTAAGGCCAGAGTCTTGTGGAACTTGGGTTGAGCTATTTTGAACTCGTCAAAACAGAGTCTGTAGCCTGAGATAACATTGGATGCCGCCATTGATTTTGTAGTTGGAAGTGAGATATGACTGAACTTTCTTCTGATTTAAGGTTTCTGCTTTGAGAGAGGATGAGAGAGATAATCTTTCGAACTTCTGATTTCAAAAAATATGATTTTAATTTGTACTTGCAACTTCCCTCTCTATTTTTTGCTTAGTGGGACAGGTGTCATCATTTGCTTGGCTCTACGATTTTGACTGATAGGGAATGTACTGATTTTCCCTTGGCTCCTGCAGAGCTGAGGTGTCCTTAGGGAGGACTACGATCGTTGAGGTAGTTTTATGATCATTGAGTGCTTTGCATTTGTCGAGTCTGATCTACGATCATCGAGTCTGTCCAGCATTCGTCGTGTTTATTCTACGATCGTCAAGTCTATCCAGCATTCGTCGTGTCTGATCTACGATCGTCGAGTCTGTCCAGCATTCATCGTGTCTAATCTACGATCGTCGAGTCTGACTGGATCCTTGTGATGAGTTTGACATAGCATTCTTTTAAGGTAACTAAGGAAGGGCCAACCTCTTGGAGTGAGTCAAGGGTTAGGTTTGTTCCCGAGGCGCTTATCCGAGGGATTGCTGTGTTTTGAAGCTTATCATCACATGATGCACTCTTGCTTTGTTGATGGGGCTTTTGTCATCGTTGAGTCTGCTCTACGATGGTTGAGTCTTTGCTACGATCGTTGAGGTGGTTTTGTCTCTTCAACACTACGATCGTGGACTTCCCTTGATCATGTCTACGATTTTGAGTTCAGCCTTTGTATCTATTATGGTTAGCACAATCTAGAGCATATATTTTATGGTTGTAGATTTAGCATGCCTAGCTCACTTATTAACTTATTAAATCTGGATTCATCTAGAGGTTTTGTAAAAACATCAGCAAGTTGATTTTCAGTAGGGATATATTGTAAAGATATAGTTCAATTTTGTACATGATCCCTAATGAAGTGATACCTTATCTCTATATGCTTAGTCCTAGAATGCATAACAGGATTATGAGTTATTGTTATGGCACTTATGTTATCACAGTGAATGGGAATTGATTTGAAATCAAACTCATAGTCAGCTAGCTAATTTTTCATCCATAGGATTCGAGTACAAAGAATCGCCAAAGAAAGAATGTATTCAAACCTGCAGGTTGAAGTAGACAACGAGTTTTTCTTTTTTTTGCTAAACCAGACACAAGTCATTTTCTAGTAATTGATATGTGTCACTGGTACTCTTTCTATCTATTTTCCATCCCGCAAAAAAAGATCTCGTGGTATCCCGTTAGTTCAAATGAGGATTCCTTGGGGTACCAAAGCCCCAAGTAAGGTGTACCTTGAGATACCAAGATCCTCTTTAAACGAGATAAATGAGACTCTTTAGGGTTAGCTGAAATCTAGCACATATGCATGTTTGCAAACATTATGTCCGGTCTCATCGCGATTAGATATAAAAGAGAACCTATCATACCTCCGTGATTGAGTTATATCAATACTTTTTACCTTTTCATCTTTGTCAAGCTTGGTTGCAGGAGCAATTGGTGTTTTCATGGGAGAGGCTGATTCCATGCCATACTTCTTGAGTAAGTCTTTGATGTACTTGGCTTGGTTTATGAAAATTCCTTCATCAGTCTGCTTTACTTGTAGTCCAAGGAAGAAATTCAGTTCACCCATCATGCTCATTTCAAACTTGCTCTACATCAGCTTAGAGAATCTCTTGCATAACTTTTCGTTAGTAGAACCAAAAATAATATCATCAACATATATTTGAACTAATAAGACTTTGTCTTTATGCTTTCTAAGAAACAGTGTGGTATCTACTCTACCTCTAGTGAACCCATTTTCAATTAAGAAATTAGTTAGTGTTTCATACCATGCTCTAGGTGCTTGTTTAAGACCATGTAAGGCTTTGTCTAATCTATAAACATAATTGGAAAGAGATGGATTGATGAAACCTGGAGGTTGCTCTACAAAGACTTCTTCTTGGAGTTCTCCATTTAGGAATGCACTTTTGACATCCATCTGAAAGACTTTGAACTTCATGTGAGCAGCAAAGGCAAGAAAGATTCTGATGGCTTCTAATCTGGCAATAGGTGCAAATGTCTCTTCGTAGTCAATGCCTTCTTCTTGAGAGTAGCCCTTTGCCACTAATCTTTCCTTGTTCCTGGTTATAACTCAATCTTCATCCATTTTGTTTCTGAAGACCAACTTAGTTCCAATGACAAGATGCCTCTTTGGTCTTGGTACCAATCTCCATACTTTGCTTCGTTCAAATTGGTTGAGTTCTTCCTATATGGCTTCTATCCAACTAGAGTCTTCTATAGCATCCTCTATCTTCTTTGGTTCTATTTGAGATAGAAAGCTTAGATAAAAGCATTCATTTTGAGTGGCAGCTCTTGTTTTGACTCTAGCACTCGAATCTCCAATGATTAGATCCTGAGTGTGATCTCTGGCCCATCTGTTACCGGTTGGAACATCTGTCCTGATGCCTTCTTGTCTTAAGTCTTCAAGATCTATTTCTTCTTCTTGGTGTGGAGGTTCATTGTCCTGCATAGACCTCTCTACGATCTCATTTTGTTGCTCAACAATTACACTATCTGGCACTACGATCGTAGTGTTAGGCTCGATGATTTCATTCGTAGTGTCTGCACTATTGATCATAGTGTCTTGAAGCACTGTGTTGTCTAAGTCTGTTTCATCAAAGATGATATAGATTGAGACTTCAACACTCAGTGTCTTCTTGTTGAACACTCTGTAGGCCTTACTGTTTGTGGCATATCCAAGAAAGATTCCTTCGTCTGACTTGGGCTAAAATTTTGTCAGGTACTACTTTCCATTGTTAAGAATGTAGCATGCATAACCAAAAACATGAAAGTAGTTGACATTTGGCTTTCTTCCTTTCCACAGTTCGTAGGGTGTCTTCTTGATCGTAGAGTGTATCAGTGATCTGTTATGCGTGTAGCATGCAGTGTTGATAGCTTCTGCCTAGAAGTATTCAGGCAGATGAGATGCTGCTAGTAGAGTTCTTCTAGCCTCTATCAAGGTTCTATTCTTTCTTTCAGCTACTCCATTTAGTTGAGGAGTTCGTGGAGCTGAAAAGTTATGGCTAATGCCATTGTCTGAGCAGAACTAGTCCATTTCTGAGAAGTCGAATTCTCTGCCATGATCAATCCTTATGGCCTTGATTTTCTCTCCTTTCTCGTTCATCATCAATCTGAATATCTTGATTAATTGGGAGCTCGATTCATCCTTTGAACTTAGGAACAATACCCATGTGAATCTGGTGTAGTCGCCGACTATAACTGGAGAGTATCTTTTTCCTCCAAGACTAGTTGTTGGGATTGGCCAAAATAGATACATGTGAAGCAACTGCTGGGGCTTGTCGATAGAGTTGGCAGTTTTGCTCTTGAATGAGCTTCTGGTTTTCTTTCCAAACTGACAGGCATTGCATGGCCTCTCTTTTACAAAGTTGAACTTAGGTAGGCCAGCAACGAGATCTTTTGATGCCAGTTTGGACATACTTTTGAAGTTTAAGTCGACAACCGCTCATGCCATAGCAGCTTGACTCATTTCTTGAGATGCTTTTACCGTAAAAACATATTATCTAAATCTCGAGCTTAGTTGACCAAGATTCACTGTGTAGACATTTCCTTCTCTTGTCCCAGTTAGCTTTACAGCAGATGTATTCTCTAACTTGACATTGGTTGTTGAGGAGTGTTACTTGATAACCCTTGTCATAGAGTTGACTGATGCTTAGAAGGTTGTGTTGGAGACCTTCCACATATGCTACTTTGCTGAACGATACTGCACCATTGCCAGCAGAGCCATATCCTCTTGTCTTGCCCGAGCCGTTGTCTCCAAAGATGACTGAGGGACCCTCCTTCTCTATGTATTTAGATAGAAGGGCTTTGTTCCCGGTCATGTGCCTTGAGCATCCACTGTCCATATACCATGTAGTGATCGTGGAGCTCTTTTCCTGTCAAAACATTGAACCTTCATTTTGGTGCCCATATTTGCATGGGTCCTTCTTTGTTAGTGTCTTTGGGGACCCAAATCTGTTTAATCTTGGGTCTTACATGCATAGAATTATAATAACACTTGGCAGCCTTGTGACCATATTTATTTCATATAAAACATCTAGTATGATGCATGCCTGTGTGTGTATGATGATTCATCCTCCATTTAGACTTATGTGGTTCTTTATTTGTCCTTCTGTTAAATTGATTCTCATTCTTCCACGTGTCCTTGGATTTCATAAATAGTGATGAGTGTGCCTTACCTCTACTGTACCTTCCTAGTTGATTCGTAGAGTTGGTCTTGCTTGACTCTACGATTCTTCGAGGTTGGTGAGTAGAGGTTAGGTTACTCTTCTCTTTTATGAATCTCAGGCCAGCGTGAGATCCTTTACTCCTTTGAGTATGAATGGAGACAGTAGAACAAGGTTGAACTTGTTCTTCCTTTTGTGAGGATTTCACAAAGGTAATGCTTCTACTGAAACTTGAGGCATTACTAGTGCTAGTTTCCTTTGTCTTTTCCACACATGGCTCTGAGATGGATTCCCCAAAGCCTAAGCCTGTTCTATCGAATGTACTTCTCTGACTAGAGAGTAGGGAGTCCATGGATGATGAGGATTTGTTCCATACAGAGATAGTCTTTTCTAGTTCCTCAATTTTAGAGGTTAGATTAGACTCTCTTTGTGCATTGAGTGTGTTTATTTGTTTTAAGGTCTCATTCTCAGCCTCAAGCTTGGAGAGAAGATTAGTACTTAGAAGGGCTGTTTCAAGCTCTTCTTGAACTTTCTTCTTCTTGTCTTGAACTTTCTTCTTCTCGTCTTGAAGAAGTGAATGATCCTTAGACAAAACTCTGAACCACTTCATGTATTGATGTAGATCAGTGGTTATGCCATGCAGAGCAGTTCTTAAATCATTTATGTCTACATCAGGTGAGTTGAAGTCAAATACCTCATCGAGACTTACATGATATATGTTGAGGTTTTGTTTGTCCTTTGCATGTTTGGCCATTAGGCACAGATTAGCCATTTGTGGTTTTATCATCTCCGGAGTCAGTATTGGAGTCATTATTTGAATCACTCCACGATCCTCCAGCTACCAGGCCTTTGTCTCTCTTCTGAGGCCTTTTGTTACCTTTGTATTCCTTCTTTTCATGTGTTTTCTTCTTTAGTTCTTCTCTTAGAGGTTTGTAGCAGTTGGCAATGAAATGGCCAGGCTTCTTGTAGTTGTAGCATAGATCATTCATTTGCTCCTAGCTGCTGTAATTACTGACCTTCTTTGGCTTGCTGGGTTTGCCTTGACGCGTGAACCTTCTTAATCTTTTCACCAGCATAGCAAGGTCTTCATCATCGTTCTCATCATAATCAGAGTCAATCTCAGTGTTGACCTTCGATGCACTTTCAGTTGCCTTGAGAGCAACACCCTTATCCTTCCTTCTTCCTTCTGATAGGGTTTCAGCTCTTTGAGTCAGCTCCAGTTCGTATGTCAGGAGATTGCCATATAGTTATTGAACTGTCATCTCGTGAAGATTCTTTGACTCTCTTATAGCAGTGGTTTTGGCATCCCACTTGCTCAGTAGGGCTCTCATGAACTTTATGATCAGATCTTTGTTAGGATAGATCTTCCCATATGCTCGTAGAGAGTTGAGCAGAATGTTGAATCTCTCATAGGTGGCAGTCACGTTTTCTCCTTGAACATGAGCAAACATCTCATACTGCTATGTCAGGAGAGATTGTTTGTTTTCTCTGAATTCTTTAGTTCCTTCGTGCATAATCAACAATGCTTCCCAAACCTCCTTAGCTATTTTGCTATTGACAACATTTTTGAACAGATCGTCTTTTAAGGATTGGAATAGGATGTTCTTGGCCTTTTTGTCAAGTTGGACAGCTCTCTTCTCGTTGTCTGTCCACTCTTCTTTAACCTTGATTTGTATTCTATTCGGATCGTCAGTGGTTGGTGCAAGCTTTGTTGGAATATAGGGCCCATTTTGAACGGTCTCAAATAGATCCTCATCTATTGAGTCCATGTATGCTTGCATCCTGACTTTCCAGTTTGTAAATTTATCCTTGTTGCACATTGGTGACTTGCTGCCTCCTCCAGTTCTAGATTCGCTTGGTACGTGTGCCATTGGATCTACTAAAGCTTGTAAGCTGTATAATAGAACATGCTATGATACCAATTGTTAGTTCCTAGTAGGCACAATAGTTATCTAGAAGGGGGGGTTGAATAGATATTTAAAAAATCTTTTCGTTTTAAACTTGTTAGTTAATGATGATTAAAACTTAGCGGAATTTATGTTTGTTTTAGTCTCTTTTGCAAAGTAGTGGAGTTATGAGAGTGAGGCAGTTATAGCAGTTATGGCAGATATAACAATTATAGTATGAATGTAAAAGACATAGTCGTTTTAAGTGGTTCAGAGCAGTTAAAGCTTCTAGTCCACTCTTCTACTCAACGAGTAGGAAATCCACTAAGGATGTCTTTTACAACTTCAGAATCACACAGATTCCTTCTAGACCAGCAGTCTAGGAACTTCTTAGTTCACTCTTGAACTCTTCAAGTCCAGCAGACTTGGTACTCTTCTTCAGTTGATTGATAGATGTTGAGTTCTTGATGGTTGCTACCCAGTTGTTGTTTAAGCACTTGTTCGAAAGAGCTGAGTAACTGAGTGATAAGTAGGTTTTATACCTACTTATCTGGTATCTATTACTTGAATTATTTTCTTAATCTCATGTTTCTTAGTTACTTTTCATGCATTTTGTGTTCGTTTTGTAGATTATATGCTTGGGAGTTGAAATCGCAAAGAATTAGTATGAAAACGCAAAGAAAAGCAATCCAGACATCATTTGGGCTTTTATGTTTATTTCATGTTCTTGGTTTGGAACTTGGATTACATTGTAGAGCTTCTTCTTAGCTTTCTGGAATATCTTGAATCATTCCAATCGGAGTTCGGATGCAAGAGTTATGACATTTGTACCAACGGACGTCGAACGTCACTGTTTTGGGTGGCCATTTGCATATCAGTCACTTCCAGCCCAATTTCGACCTTCATCCATCCGTTATTTCTACAATCTTAAAGAATGAAAGTTGTAGATCTCGTCGATATCTTCGATTTGATAGGTGGCAGGCCTCGTAACTCTTCCCGAATCAAATGTTATGGCCGTTTTCCCAAAGGACGTCAGAGCAAAAAAAAATTCTTCACAAAACCGCCATCAGGGTGGGCATGCAAGTCACAAGATAGGCCCCTAGCCCGTCGGGGCGGGCCCAAAACAAGATATAGTAATTCAATCTTATAGAGAACCTAACATCGCATGTAATCTTATAGAGATATACCTAACATCGCATGTAATCTTATAGAGAACTTGTGCTTCAAATCCTTTTTAATTGTAATTCACATAGAGATATAGTGGATTAGTTAATTAGGGTGTCTTGCTTAATTCTATCATCTGTGGATTTAAGTGAGTATGGGTATTATGCATCGAGAGGTGGTTTTATCTGCTTTAGTGTTCTTGATTAACAATTCAAGATAGAAAATAATTGATGAGAAGTGTGTTAACTTAACTGAAGCAATAAGTGAAGTTGTGATCTTAAATCTCCATAATCTGATTTTTAATTAGTGATAATTAGAATTAGTGTAATTAAATATTTGAATTTATATAATTTGAATTTCATTCGTTTAAATAAGATTGAGTTGGTTACTGGTTAGTACTTGGTGATTTTCTATTAAACAATTCCTCGTGGGAACGATACTCTACTTTCACTTTATTACTTGTTGACCACATATACTTGCGTGTTGTGCGTAATTAGATTTTACCCAACACTGAGCAAGCTTTGCAATTTCTCAGATCGTAGAGTTGAGCTTTGAGAGTTGTTCTCATTGTTTGTTCAATGCTTGCTTGTCTTACACTTATCTGCTTGATTTGCATATATGTGTTCTTGAAAACTATCCGTTGGATCCATCCGTTGAAGCATTAACTGCATTTGACTTTTTTGTTATTTGATGGAGACATTTCTGCACATCTTCTGAACTGCATTCTGGCCCACTGACACTGCAAACTGCTTTCTCACCTAACACCTGAAAAAGGTGTTTTCCCCTTTACCAATGGTACTTTCCTTAGCTTCTTCAATACGCTTCTTTGTTGCATACTAAGGATATTTCTTATGACTTTGGGACTAGTGAGTACTGCAGCGTTTAGAATCCATTCCTCTTTTGTTGGAACCTATCTCCACACAAATTATGAGGCTCGATGTTTCCTGACACAAGACAGATGATACTCTACGATTCAAATTATGGTACTCTACGATTCAGATTGCGGTGACTTGTCGCCTTGGTGCCTGGTCTGATGCTATCAGCTGAGAGCACTACGATTTCTCTTAAGTCTTTGCACACTACGATCTTTGCTTGCTTGAGTTGTAAACTCTACCTTTTCGATAGCACTCTACGATCGTTGACTTGTAAACTCTATGTTTCCTTCAGCACACTACGATCGTTGAGTTGGCTCGGCAAACGTTGGGACCACTCTACGATTTTCGAAGAGGCCCTTCAAGGCAGGCACACTACGATCTTTGAAGCTCTATGTAAGACCCCAACTTTTATAAATAAAGATGAATTTTCTATAAATATCATTTTTGAATATTATGGAATGAATTTGATATAATGTTATAGTTGTGGGTAATATTTATAAATTTTGCAAAGTACGCAAGTTGTTATATAATATTCGATTAGTCGGGAATATTCATTTTAATGAGGATATTAGATAACGGCACAATCATTGGTGGACCCCTAACGGAATTATTCTCGGATTGAGAAAGCGATAAAAATATTTTTATGAAAATAACGGTGGATGTTTTACTGTTAAGCTGTTGAAACACCCGGTGTTAAAAGAAATGCGATGTCTGGCGTAGTTGCATAGTACACACGGTATTAATTATTGATGCTTACGTGAGAAGTCACTCGGTTTTGTTATTGCTACAAGAATTGGTTTGCATAATATCTCTCACGTTATTTGATTCAATTATTGTCAATATTTTATAGATTATTAAATCAATAATTGAGACGACAATTATTAATATTATTATTTGCAATATTAACGATGTCTAGAAGTTTTGTCAAGGAGAGGTTTGGTCACCTAATTGCGCGCCAATAGGGAGAAATCCTTATTGGAAAGCCACCTCTTTCCTGGGAACGACCTGGTCGATTAATATTGTGAATTATAATAATGATGATAAATGTTGTTAAAAATATTGAGGTGGTTTTATGAAATATTGTTGTAAATTTGTTTATTATTTGGACCCCCACTTACCCATTTTTTCAAAACTGTCAGGAGAAATTATCTCAGTTATATATATATATATATATATATATATATATATATATATATATATATATATATACGGTCAGGATCAAGAGCATTCTCCTTAAATAGCATTCCTCCTTAAATAGCATTCTTTTATTAAAACTACGTCATTTTGGAGGGACGTGGTGGCATTTTTGTAAATACGCGGTGGCATTGTATTTACAAAAATGAAAGAATGGATTGCTTGTTCACGCAAAAGCAGCGTAGTTTTAATAAAAGAATGCTATTTAAGGAGAATGCTCTTGATCTCTTATATATATATATATATATATATATATATATATATATATATATATATATATATATATACACACACACACACATATACGTGTTAATAAAAGTGGTAGTGGGGGAGGGAAATCTTGATTATTGAGGGGTATCTAGTATAATGTATAATAAATAAATGAGTGAGTGGATATTGGTGGAGGGAGCATGTGGGGCTATGTTGGAAGACAGAAAAATTGAGGTGGAAAAAAAATCCTAAGGTTTGTCGGGTGGGAGTGTTTTTCTTTGTTGTTTTATTGCATTATAGTATGTGTTGTCTATTTATATATATATATATATATATATATATATATATATTATATTTGGTTGCTTTATTCTTATTGGAGGAAGGTTTGAATTTTGCATCCGTAGGTTATCAAAATAATTCATTCGTGAAATCATTCGGTGTACACCACCAGAAGTTCAGAGAATTCTTCTATAATCTTTAGCGTATTTCTTTAGAGTTTTAAGAAGCTTTGAGCGTAGTGTAAGTTTTCTTCAAAAATATCCTCACCCTACCAGTCGGAATACTCTTCTTTTACGGTAAGGGATGTTATTTGTTGTACTCATAAAGAGTATTATTTCTTCTTATTTATGAAGAGAACTTCTGTTATTCCATTCTTTATTATTCTGTTAGAATATCCTGTCTGTGCATTTTACGTCGGACTTGGTTCCATTCTTTATTATTCTGTTGGAATATCATGTCTATGCGTTTTACGCCGGACCTGGTTTCGTTATTTATTATTCATTGGAATAACCTTCTGTCGTACGATCGATCGCATGCCTGGTGATTTTTTTTGTTATTTCATTCTTTATTATACTCATTTGGTTAAAGTTTTAACTTCTATACTCCATGAAATTAGTGTAATATCCTTGATATTTGTGCTTCATCCAGTATCTTTTCATGGAAATATTCTTCTTAGCATTCTTGAATTTTACTCCACAAAGAAGTATCATGTTGACAATTTGGACGTTATTAGTTCCTGGATAAACTAATTCTTGAACTTGTTTTATTGAATTTTTATATCATTGTCATCATCCTCATGTTTATATTATGTTGAAAGTCATTTGTGGCCTGTAATGCATAGATGGACTTGGTATGATTATGACCAGGGATTATTCGGTATAATAATGACTGTAATGTTACAAATGATGTGGTAAAAGTCTTCATTGGCCCGTAGTGCATTGATGGACAGTTGTTGGCATGATCATGACCATTGATGAATACACGAATATCATTGGCCCGTAGTGCATGGATAATTTGTGGTCGTGATACTAATGAATATTCTTGGCCGTAGTGCAAGGATGATGAGGATTATTTATTAAGCTGAGTCTCAGCGATAAAAGTGATGAAAAACCTTTTAAATCATAGAAGTTAGTAGATTTTATTCTCTACTTGACTCTTCTAATGGATTACTTTTTCCGCTGCAGTTAAACTTGATATTTATTATATTTTATCAGTTTAACACTGTTGAAGGCTAATGATAAATTATTCTGCATTATCTTAGTCATAATATTTCTTACTGGGCTAGTTGAGCTCACCATTTTTCTTTCATTATTCTCTTCAGGAAATGAGAACGTAGCAGGGACTAGTCGGGGAACAGAGTGATGGTCCTAGATGGTGCATTTGTAGTCTTCATTATTCTATGAAATAGTGTAATAATAAATGTAATGAGGACTCCATTGAGTTTGTATATTGTCTAGATGACAATATTTGTATTAAAACTCACAGCATATGTTTAGTCATATTTTACACGACTGTTGTATAATTAAGTTTGTATTTGAATTTTGTACCATGTATTTGGCGACTCAAGATGGGAGATGTATACCTATTTTGGGGGCGTCACAATTGGTATCAAAGCTTAGGGATATGATCCCTGGCTAAGATGTGAGACTAGAACTAGGAGGGGAGAGACGGGGAATTCCTTCGCTAGTATGACCTACCTAAGTTTATTAGGTATTTAATTGGTCGGTCAGAGTATAGGGATAATATGTGATATGATAACTAATCCTTGTTTTGTGGCAAAATCTGAAAATGACATCCGAGAATGTTGAAAATAGAAATGGAGCACAGGAGACCGTTGAGTCTCCACATATCAATAATCAAGATAATGTGCAACAGGATGGCGATAATCCTCCTATAACAACAACATTGATCAAATGATGAATGATGGAATGTTTAAAGGCTTTATGCAATTCATGCAACATCAGGCGAGAACGGCTCCTATCCAAAATGTAGGTGGAAACACTGGAAACTCTCGGACGGTCACCGCTAAACAATTTAAGGAGCTGGGACCACCGGAGTTTATTGGAGAGCCAAAACCACTTAAGGCAGAAGTATGGATAAAGCAGATCTCCAAGATATTTGATGTCTTGGGATGCTTCGAGGAGCAAAAGGTTCCCTTTGCCACCTTTATGTTGCGAGGAGAGGCAGATTACTGGTGGGAATCGGTAAAGCGTACTCAACTTGCCGTACTAAAGATGTCTTGGGAGAAGTTCCAAGAACTATTCAATGACAAGTACTTTCTCGAAAGTATTCATCACATAAAAGAGGTAGAGTTCATCAAGTTGGAGCAAAACAATATGACCGTGTCACAGTACGAAGCTAAGTTTGCTGAGATGTCCCGGTTTGCGTCTCACTTGGTTGATAATGAGGAGAGAATGACGCGAATGTTTTGAAGAGGTTTGAAACCAGAGATACGTGAATATCTTATTTCTCATAAACTGTGTTTGTATTCAGATGTTGTAAATAGGGTTCAGTTATTGGAGTGCGATAACGAGTCAACACAACCAAGAGAAAACAGCCGGCAGAATGAAAATACCAGTGGTAACGGTCATCGAAGCAGTGACAACAAACGTGGAGGGAATCAACACGCCAGAAATGGTAACCACTTCGGTGGTAATCATGGCCAAGACAATAAGAATGGACATTTCAAGAAGAGGAGACTCAACAATGATGGAAAGACGTCAGCATCAACACCCGTGGTTAAGGAAGGAGAACTGTGACACCCCCAAATCCTGGTACTTCATTTCCTCAAGATTTGGTGTTCACTTAATCAAAACATTCATTACTAACTACCCAATCATAATAAAATTTAATAATGAAAACCAGCCCATACAGGATTAAACTTGGATAAAAATATCCCAGGTTATCTAACCTTTAATAACAAACATTCAAATGCGGAAAATTAAATAAACTTCATTACAATCTTTAAATCAAAGTCTGATAATAAAACTATCAAAACTATTACAAGTCTTCATCACTTGTACATTTTTCCCTTCCCTTTGCTAGTGGTCGGTTCATTGACCTTCTCAACCTTAGCTGCAATAATTATTTAATATGCAAGAGTGAGCAAACAAGGCTTACTTGAAATAAGGATAAATACTTTACAACATTTCAACCTTTGACAGAAATAGGTTCAATAGAACTGAATGATAGTTTCTATTAACATTTTTAAATATACTACTGAGGGTCTAATGACCACGAATCATGTCCACAGTTATAAGTAATCTTTCAACTTTAACTTTAACAAATATATAAGACTATAAGGACTCCAATGTACTTTGGGGGATCAACCCTTCGTATAATGTATTGTGCACAACCATTTCAACGCTAAGCGTAAACCTCTAATAAAAGAGTTATTCATCTCAATATTTAGAATACAAGTCCGCACCAAAGTAAGTTTGGTTTATATACATTACAGGGTAATTTAGAATTCAACGGTACTCAACTAAGAAATAACTATATGCTATGGAATAATCATAACTGAATTGATATTTGCAATTTAACATCATGCTTTAGGAATAATCTAATAGCATAAGCAATTGAATAATCATATCATAATTTGCTTTGAACAATATTAATTCAATGTTATTGAGAGTTGGATACCAAGCATGCATAATGAATAGTAATTTGAACGATAGAGTTGTTCAATACTAGAATATTAAAATAGAACAACTCGCATGCTAAATCACAAGTTACATATTAAAGAAACTTGCTCAATAATAAAATATAAGATTTGGAATACTTGTATCCTCATGAACCAATAGATACAAGAGCTTTATCAATAATAAACAATCTAACTCTACAAAAGTGTAGAGTTAGCAACTTGTGTAATTGAAATTGAATTGAAAACAATAATGTACTCAACAAAATCAAACTCGCATAATGAAGTTTTAGAGTTAGAGAACTTGCCTTTAGGACAAGCTAAACCTTAGAACTTGAATCAATACCCTATACATATGTCATCATGACATAATTAGTCATTACCAACATTTTATATTTATATAAACAAATATATACATCATGTAGGTCAAATCACCCATTCACATAATCAAACTATGTTAGTACAAGTTAACACTTGATAACATGCTCATTCATAGTTTAATACTACTGAAATCATCATTTACCATTCATATTATAAACACATAACATTTATTTTCAAAATTGGTGTAATAAACTAAAACCTGCCGTAAACCTTACGCTAACTTCGTGTTATGGGCTACGGTTTGCTGCTTACATAGTAAGCAGGTTTATGGCCATGAGACTCAAAGCCAACTCTTGGCGCTACTGCGTAGAAGTGGCATTGTAAATATGAGAACATTATCTTCAAGAAGTAAGCGGCTGCTTGGCCTGAGTCCAAAACTCGGCGACCAAGCTCGGCAACAGCATGAACAAAAAGCCAAATTGGCCTACAAGCTCCAATCTAATAAGCTAATTAACATGTAATTCACATATATACTTCATATAAACATAATTGTGATACTCTTAACATGTTTTAACACATACAATAACATAAACATCAACATTACAACAACCAATTTCATTGTTTTTGATAAAAACTCCATTTTTGATGTTTTCAATGAAAATCAATACTGTGATTTTGGTTTTCAATCAAAACAATAAATTCAAAATACCATGGTTATGATTATACATGCTCTATCAAATTCAATAGTCAATTTATCAATTTAACAACTAATTAAACCTTAATTTTTACTTTAAACTAGGCCATATTCATATATATTTTCATATGAACTCACTATGATATATTTTTCTTCACAATTTACATACATACATAAAGTAATTGATTATAATCATACATAATCTCTAAAAAAAAAGTTTTAGAACGACAATCATCATCTAAAGCTATACACACAAGAAATTCATCATCCTTAATTATTTACAGAGAACTTTTTGGAAAAGAAAACTAAACTTTAAAAAATAAAATACAAGGATTAATATCCTACCTTTGATTAAGAAAATGATACTCTAGAGTTAGAAGAAAATGGTGGCTAGTTATGATTATAATCTTCTTTTCCTCAATTCTTTTCTCAATTTCTCTAAACTTCTCTCAACTTTTCTCTTTGTATTCTTCTTCTTCTCTTCTCTTCAACTGAGCCTTCTTCCTAACTCTAGTCTAACTAACGTAGGAAAAATATAACGTATATAGTAATAATATATATTAATTATATAATATAAATATAGATATAACTTATGTCAGTTATATAAGTTTTGAAAATCAAAAGCCATAAGGCTTGTTTGGCTAACATAATAAAAATAACCTATTAACTTATATACCTTGTTTGGTAAAGCTAATTAAAATAAATCAATTAATCCTTATACCTTATTTGATAAAACACTATTATATGAAAGACTTAATATGCATTAAGACTTGTTTGGCCAAAACAAAATTAAACTCCTTTAATTTATTTTAATAACTCCTTTATAACAAGGTTATTAGTCACACTTCTACTTAATTAAATAATCAATTTAATCAATTCAAATATTAATCTATTAAATTACTTTAACACATAATTCAATACCACAAAACTATAACTTTCTTTATAATTATAATTTTATTTAATCAACTAACACTTTATTTTAATTACAAAATCTAATTAAAATATTATAATTCATTTAATCATTATTAGCTCTCTAACTTAATTATTAAATTAAATTAGTATATAACCTCATAACAATTAATTTTCTTAGCTCCTTAATTATTTATTCAACAAATAATTAACTAAACCATATCAACTCAAATTGAAAAATTATTTATTCAACAATAAACATATCCATTAAATATTTATATAAATCAATAAATATTTAATATTATAATTTAAAATTCTTGAATGTTACATCATTCCCTCCTTACAAGAATTCTGTCCTCATAATCACAACTCAAACAAATCATTCGTTACATTCTTCCCTACTTACAAAGATTTCATCCCCGGAGAATCGAAGACACTTGATTAAACAAATAACTCAGGTACCCTTTCAACATTTTCTCTTCAAGTTTCCCACGTAGCTTCTTGACGTTGTGGTTCCTCCATATCACCTTCTTGCTGAAGGTATCACTTTATTCTGAGCACTTGTTCTTTCATGTCGAACTATCCGGATAGAACCTCTTCATAAGACAAATCTTTCTCGAACTGCAGTGGTTCGTACTCGATCACATGTTTGTAGTCGGGTTTATATGGTCGTAACACCGAAATATGAAAAACATTATGAATGTTTTCCAGCTCTGGAGGTAGAGCTACCTCATAAGCCACTTTTCCCACTCTTCGCAGCACTTCAAAGGGTCCAATAAACCTCGGACTTAGCTTTCCCTTTTTACCGAAATGATTTTTTTCTCTTCCAAGGAGAAACTTTTAGGAATACATAACTTCCTACGTCAAATGCACGATCTTGCCTGTGTTGATCAACATACTTCTTCTGTCGGTCTTGAGCTGCTACCAATCTTGCCCTGATGAGTTTGACAACGTCAGCAGTTTGTTGCACTAGTTTCGGTCCTAGTAGTTGACGTTCACCGACTTCATCCCAGCATAGTGGAGTTCTGCACTTTCTGCCGTACAATGCCTCATAAGGTGGCATACCGATGCTCGCATGGTAACTGTTGTTGTAAGCAAATTCCACCAACGGTAAATGTTCTTCCCAGCTTCCTTTAAAGTCCATGACACATGCTCTCAGCATATCTTCCAATGGCTGAATTGTTCGTTCTCTTTAGCCATCTGTTTGTGGATGATAAGCTGCACTCATTCGCAACTGTGTCCCCATGCATTCTTGTAGTCTCTTCCAAAAATTTAACGTGAATCGCGGATCTCTATCGGACACAATCGACACTGGCACTCCATGCCTCAAAACAATCTCTTTAACGTACAATTTTGCCAACTGATCAAGATTGAATCTAATCTTTATTGGTAGAAAGTCTTGTTGATTTTCGTCGATCGTCCACTATCACCCAAATCACATCGCATCCTCTCTGAGTAGTTGGAAGACCCAACACAAAATCCATCGTGATGTGTTCCCACTTCCATTCCAATATTTCCAACGGTTGGAGTAATCCGCTGGGTCTTTGATGTTCGGCTTTTACTCTTTGACATGTCAAGCATTTCGGTACGCATTCTGCAAAATCCCTTTTCATATTCGACCACCAAAAATGTCAGCGCAAATCTTTATACATTTTCGTGCTTCCTGGATGAATTGAATATCTTGAGCTATGAGCTTCGGTTAAAATTTTTCTTCTTCATTTCTGGTGTTCTTTGGAACCCGATTCTTCCCTCAAACCGTAGTAGTCCTTGATTGTCGATCTTGTATTTTACATCACTACCTCAATCGATTCTCTTTATTTTCCACACTCTTCATCTTGTAGTTGAGCATTCTTCACTTTGTCCACTAAAGTTGGACCGACTTCTATCTGGAATAGTTGTTCATCAGATTATTTTGGAAATTTGATTTCCAACTCTAGTTTTGTCATTGCTGAAATGAGCTCTTTCTCAGTTGTTATTAGCATCAACTTTTCCCGGCCTTTCCTGCTTAAAGCATCTGCAACCACATTCGCTTTGCCCGGGTGATAAAAGATCTCACAATCATAATCACTTCAGACTCTTATGATCTGTGTAGATTTCACATTTCTCTCCATAAAGATAGTGTCTCCATATCTTGAGAGCAAATACTACTGCAGCCAATTCCAAATTATGAGTCGGATAACCTTTCTCATAATCCTTCAGTTGTCTTGACGCATACGTAATTACTTTGCCGTTCTGCATTAGAACACAACCCAATCCTTTGTGTGAGGCATCACTATACACCATAAAGTTTCCTGTATTATTTGGTAATGCCAACACAGGTGCCATACTTAGCTTTTTCTTCAAATCTTGAAAACTTTCTTCACACTTTTCTATACAAACAAATTTTACGGCTTTCCTTGTTAAATTTGTTAGCGAAGTGGCTATCTTAGAAAAATCTTGAATGAATCGTCTATAATAACCAGCCAGTCCCAAGAAACTCCTCACTTCTGATGGTGTTCTTGGTTGTTCCCAATGGATTACAGCTTCCACTTTCGATGGATCCACTGAAATCCCATCTTTGTCAATCACATGACCCAAAAATTATACACGGTCGAGCCAAAATTCGCACTTACAGAATTTTGCATACAAATTTTACTTTCTTAGTGTTTCCAATGTCAAATGTAAGTGTTCCATGTGTTCTTCTTGAGTTTTGGAATACACCAGAATGTCATCAATAAATACCACTACAAACTTGTCTAAAAATGGTTTAAACACCCTGTTCATCAAATCCATGAATGCTGCAGGGGCATTAGTTAAACCAAAAGACATCACCAGAAACTCGTAATGTCCGTATTGAGTTCTGAATGTCGTTCTAGGTATATCCTCCTTTCTTACCTTCAATTGGTGATACACACTTCTCAAATCAATTTTCGTGAAATATTTAGCACCCTTCAATTGATCAAACAAGGCATCTATTCTAGGCAACGGATACCTGTTCTTGATAGTGACCTTGTTTAACTCCCTATAATCAATGCAAAGACGCATTGATCCGTCCTTCTTTTTCACGAATAAAACTGGCGCTGCCCACAGCGATACGCTTGGTTGAATATATTTCTTGTCCAGCAGCTCTTGCAACTGTACCATCAGTTCCTTCATTTCTACCGGAGCCATTCTGTACGGGGCCTTAAATATTGGTGTTGTTCCTGGCACCAAGTCGATCACGAACTCTATTTCTCTGTCAGGCAGAAGTCCTGGCAAATCCTCTGGAAACACGTCTTCAAATTCCCTCACCACTGGTATCTCTTCTAGTTTCGCACGCTTCTTCTGAGTATCGACTATGTAAGCTAAATAGCCCACACAACCTTGACTCAACAATTTCTTGGCCTGCATAGTCGTCAGACATTTCATTTGTCTAGGAGATTTGCTACCATAAAATACTACCTTTGACAAAGTCATAAGGTTTACACACTTCTTCTGACAATTAATTACCGCTCCATATTTGAACAGCCAATCCATTCCCAAAATAACATCAAACTCTCCAAGTTTAATCGGAATCAAATCTACCATAAAGATATTTTCCTTAATGTTCACCCTACAGTTCTTGTATACGAATCTAACAGAGATTACTTCCTTATTCGCAATTTCTATGTTCAAAGGAAAATTCAGTTCTTCTCTAGGCAATTCTAACCTCTTAGCAAATTCATCAGATATAAACGAGCAAGTAGCACCCGAATTAAATAATACATAAGCATTTATATCATTGATTCAGGTAATACCTGACACCATATCTTTTGATTGCACAGCATCTTGCACAGTCATGTTGAAGGTTCTAGCTGTGGGTTTGTTTGATGCTGCAGGTCCTACAATGGCCCATGTACCTCCATTGTTACCTCCATTGCTTCTGGTAGTCACTCCATCCTTCTTTTTAGGGCATTCACGAGCAAAGTGATCCTTGGATCTGCACGTGAAGCATACATTCTTCTTCGGTTGAGTGCAATTAGGGGCGATATGACCCTCCTGGCCACAATTGAAGCAAACTCGTTTCCCCATCAAGCACGCACCCGTGTGAAATTTCTCGCATGTCGCACATGCTTCAAACTTTTTGTTTTACTGGTTACCCTGCTATTTTCCAGCACCCATGTTTCCATTCCACTTCATCTTCAAATTGTTGTTGTTGTTGTTTCCACCACTACCACCTCCATTCTTAATCTCATTCTCATTCTTCTTCTTCTTTTGTTCCTGATTGAACTTTGCCACTGCCTCGCCTCCACCTTCGTGAGTAATCGCCTTCTCCATCATCAACAGAACGCGTCTTCAACTGGAGCAGAAAACTCCATCAGATGACCCGTGGCTTGGCCCCTGTTCAAATCTCTTCGCTTTACGCGGCACAAATGCTGTAATTCGATATGGCGCAAACCTCGTCAATTCATTGAATTTCGCGGCATACTCAGATACCGTCATCGTTCCTTATTTTAGTTCCAGAAACTGCACTTCTAGCTGACTCTTCAAACTCTCCGAAAAATAGGTCTCAAAGAACAACTCCTTGAACCTATCCCAGGTCATCACTCCTGGTCCTTCACGAGTTTTATTGGCCTGCCACCAATAACTAGCTTCTGCTTTCAACATAAATGTTACGAAACCAGTCTTCTGATCATCCCCTACCCTAGCGACATCGAACACCTTTTCTATCTCCATAATCCAGGTCTGTGCTTCGACTGGATTCATGGACCCACGGAATTTAGGTGGTCCAACCGTCTTGAAGTCCTTAAATGTTGTACCATGGTTTTGTGGTTGATTCTACAACGCTCCTATCAGTATCGTCACTAGTTGTTGAATGGGGTTACCATCCACATTATCGTTATTGGTTCCTTCAGTGGTTCTCTGTCGTGGTGGTTGACGTCTGGGAGGCATTTTCTGTTAAAATACATTCATTAGATTATTATTCAACTCTTTAAGAAATTTCTACTTAACTTGCCTCCAAAAGAAATAACCACATAACACATAACACTTTGAATAAAGTAACAATTTTTATTTATTCATAACCTTTTTGAAACTTAAAACAATAGCATCACTGCTATTTACATTACTTTCCTGAACTACAAAGTTTTAGGACAACATCATAGTCATATCCCATAGGTTGCATAAAACTTGGGATTTACAATTTATTTTAACTTTTACTCATCGTACAACAGCTACGATGTTCCATTAAGATACTTCTTAGCCCTATCACATTCTTCCTCCATGACCCGAAACATTGTTCTGCGATCTAATACATATGATGGCAGCGTCTCGAACTGCATCGGATATCCCATGACCCGATCTTGAGCTCGATTAATTGCGGTGTCAAATACTTTATCCATCTCTTCCATCTTCATCCTCTTCGCATGTGAGTTCCTTACTGCTTTTCCAGTTCATTGATAAGCTTCCTCGTATGCATCTTCAGCTCTCGTCCTCTTGGTAGCTTCTTCCTTCAGCTTGTTCTTCAGTTCAGCAACCACTTCGATCAATTGTTCTTTTTCTCCTTTAGTCTGTACTCGTTTCTCCTCAGCGTTTGTCAGTCGTTCCTCACGATCCAGGATCTCACCGTCTTTTTGTGATATTGCAGATTGTTGTTCAGCTACTATCTCCTGCAACTCCTCAACCGTATCCTGAAGTTCCACGTTACGGTCGTAGACTTCATCGTACATACGAGCAGCCATTGAGGTTAGTGGAGTCTCCTCCTCCTCGTCCTCGTCCTCGTCATCCTCATCCTCCTGTGGTAACTCAATGGGATACTCCTCATCTGTTTCCATGTCATCATCCTCATCTTCAACTACTGTGACCAACGGGGCTGACTCACGTGGCAGTAGTTGTTCCCAAACTACCTAAATGTCGTGAGGCTCCTCCTCTATAGGCATTTAAGGTCCATCCTCCCTAGCCTGACTGGATTCTCCGACATTAGTCATCCTGACAACAAATTTTGAAAGTTTTAATTATTAATCATTACTACTCGACACTCACGAGTACATAAATTATAATCACATAAGCACATAAGTGTTTTATTACTCTTTCTTAAAACTCGATAAGAGTTATCTCAACTATCGTTTCAAAGGTTAATTCCTAAGGCTTTTCCCCCCACCTAAGGTTCATAACCTAAGGCTTTGATACCAACCTGTGACACCCCCAAATCCTGGTACTTCATTTCCTCAAGATTTGGTGTTCACTTAATCAAAACATTCATTACTAACTAGCCAATCATAATAAAATTTAATAATGAAAACCTGCCCATACAGGATTAAACTTAGATAAAAATATCCCAGGTTATCTAACCTTTAATAACAAATTTTTAAATGCGGAAAATTAAATAAACTTCATTACAATCTGTAAATCAAAGTCTGATAATAAAACTATCAAAACTATTACAAGTCTTCATCACTTGTACATTTTTTCCTTCCCTTTGCTAGTGGTCGGTTCATTGACCTTCTCAACCTTAGCTGCAATAAGTATTTAATATGCAAGAGTGAGCAAACAAGGCTCACTTGAAATAAGGATAAATACTTTACAACATTTCAACCTTTGACAGAAATAGGTTCAATAGAATTGAATGATAGTTTCTATTAACATTTTTAAACATACTACTGAGGGTCTAATGACCACAAATCATGTCCACGGTTATAAGTAAACTTTCAACTTTAACTTTAACAGTCATAAGACTATAAGGACTCCACGTACTTAGGGGGATCAACCCTTCATACAATGTATTGTGCACAACCATTTCAACGCTAAGCGTAAACCTCTAATAAAAGAGTTATTCATGTCGGTATTTAGAATACAAGTCCGCACCAAAATAAGTTTGTTTTGGATACATTACAGGGTAATTTAGAATTCAACGGTAATCAACTAAGGATTAGTTGATTACAAAAGAAATAACTGTATGCTATGGAATAATCATAACTTAATTGATATTTGTAATTTAACATCATGCTTTAGGAATAATCTAATAGCATAAGCAATTGAATAATCATATCATAATTTTCTTTGAACAATATTAATTCAATGTTATTGAGAGTTGGATACCAAGCATGCATAATGAATAGTAATTTGAACGATAGAGTTGTTCAATACTAGAATATTAAAATAGAACAACTCGCATGCTAAATCACAAGTTACATATTAAAGAAACTTGCTCAATAATAAAATATAAGATTTGGAATACTTGTATCCTCATGAACTAATAGATACAAGAGCTTTATCAATAATAAACAATCTAACTCTACGAAAGTGTAGAGTTAGCAACTTGTGTAATTGAAATTGAATTGAAAACAATAATGTACTCAACAAAATCAAACTCGCATAATGAAGTTTTAAAGTTAGAGAACTTGCCTTTAGCACAAGCTAAACCTTAGAACTTGAATCAATACCCTATACATATGTCATCATGACATAATTAGTCATTACCAACATTTTATATTTATATAAACAAATATATACATCATGTAGGTCAAATCACCCATTCACATAATCAAACTATGTTAGTACAAGTTAACACTTGATAACATGCTCATTCATAGTTTAATACTACTGAAATCATCATTTAGCATTCATATTATTAACACATAACATTTATTTTCAAAATTGGTGTAATAAACTAAAAGCGCTGAGAACCTTACGCTAACTTCAAGCCTTCAGATTGCCACGATTTACTTTACATCAGGTATTAAGTCATGGCCATTGAATTGTATGTCATGTACATGAGACTCAAAGCCAACTCTTGAAATTTGTAGTCTTTGGCAACTATGCGGCAACAGAAGAATCTATCTTTTGATCGATATTTGCTGGCGCCAGAGTCCAGAACTCGACGACCAAGCTCGGTAACAGCATGAACAAAAAGCCAAATTGGCCTACAAGCTCCAATCTAAGAAGCTAAATAAAATGTAATTCGCATATATACTTCATATAAACATAATTTTGATACTCTTAACATGTTTTAACACATACAATAACATAAACATCAACATTACAACAACCAATTTCATTATTTTTGATAAAACCTCCATTTTTGATGTTTTCAATGAAAATCAACACTGTGATTTTGTTTTTCAATCAAAATAGTAAATTCAAAATACCATGGTTATGATTATACATGCTCTATCAAATTCAATAGTCAATTTATCAATTTAACAACTAATTAAACCTTAATTTTTACTTTAAACTAGGCCATATTCATATATATTTTCATATGAACTCACTGTGATATATTTTTCTTCACAATTTATATACATACATAAAGTAATTGATTATAATCATACATAATCTCTAAAAAAAGTTTTACAACAACAATCATCAGCTAAAGCTATATACACAAGAAATTCATCATCCATAATTATTTACAGAGAACTTTTTAGAGAAGAAAACTAAACTTTAAAAAATAAAATACAAGGATTAATATCCTACCTTTGATTAAGAAGATGATACTCTAGAGTTAGAAGAAAATGGTGGCTAGTTATGATTATAATCTTCTTTTCCTCAATTCTTTTCTCAATTTCTCTAAACTTCTCTCAACTTTTCTCTTTGTATTCTTCTTCTTCTCTTTTCTTCAACTGAGCCTTCTTCCTAACTCTAGTCTAACTAACGTAGGAAAAATATAACGTATATAGTAATAATATATATTAATTATATAATATAAATACAAATATAACTTATGTCAGTTATATAAGTTTTGAAAATCAAAAGCCATAAGGCTTGTTTGGCTAACATAATAAAAATAACCTATTAACTTATATACCTTGTTTGGTAAAGCTAATTAAAATAAATCAATTAATCCTTATACCTTATTTGATAAAACACTATTATATTAAAGACTTAATATGCATTAAGACTTATTTGGCCAAAACTAAATTAAACTCCTTTAATTTATTTTAATAACTCCTTAATAGCAAGGTTATTAGTCACACTTCTACTTAATTAAATAATCAATTTAATCAATTCAAATATTAATCTATTAAATTACTTTAACACATAATTCAATACCACAAAACTATAACTTTCTTTATAATTATAATTTTATTTAATCAACTAACACTTTATTTTAATTACAAAAATCTAATTAAAATATTATAATTTATTTAATCATTATTAGCTCTCTAACTTAATTATTAAATTAAATTAGTATATAACCTCATAACAATTAATTTTCTTAGCTCCTTAATTATTTATTCAATAAATAATTAACTAAACCATATCAACTCAAATTGAAAAATTATTTATTCAACAATAAACATATCCATTAAATATTTATATAAATCAATAAATATTAAATATTATAATTTAAAATTTTGGAATGTTACAAGAACGACCACCTATCTTATGCTTCAAATGCGGAGGGGAGGGACATATCAGTCCAAACTGCGCGATATCATCCAAAGCGTGTTATAATTGTGGAAGAGAAGGTCACCTAGCCCGATTTTGTAATGCACCGAAGACAAGTCCAGTTGGAACGGTGACACAAAATACCGTCCCAGACAAGTCAAAACTAGTAGTTCAAGGGAGAGCGTTTGTTGTGACCTCCCAGAAAGCAAGGAACCCGAACGAGGTCATCACGGGTAAGCTTATCATATACTCTAGAGAAGTCTATACCTTATTTGATACCGGTTCTATCCATTTTTTTATTTCTCCTACTTGCGCTCAACGATTAAATTTGACTCCGGAGAAATTAGACTTTGACTTATCTGTGGAAACTCTGTTGGGAGAAACCTTCATTACATCCACTGTTTATAAGTCTTGTTTGGTTCAAATTAGTACCCTCACATTACCTGTCGATCTTATTTCATTAAAAATACTTACATTTGATGTGATTCTAGGGATTGATTGGTTAACTACTCAACATGCTAAAATTGATTGTTTTCGTAAGGTTGTTAGCTTTCATATTCCTAATCAACCTATTATGCGAATTCAAGCAACTAAACCATTAAAATCAATCAATGTCATTTCAAGCCATAAAGCTATTCGTTTATTGAAAAACGGATGTCAAGCTTTCTTAGCTCATGTCACGGATCTAAACAAAAATATGTCAGTTTTGAATGATATTTCTGTTGTTAATAAATTTCCTGACGTATTCCTCGAAGAACTTCCTAGCCTACCCCCAGAGCGTGAAATTGAATTTTGTATCGACCTTGAACCCAGACAAAACCCATTTCCAAAGCCCCATATCGAATGGCTCTATTGAACTTGAGGAGTTAAAGACCCAATTGCGAGGAATTGTTAGACATTGGTTTCATTCATCCTAGTACGTCTCCTTGGGGTGCTCTGTTTTATTCGCGTGAAGAAAAAGATGGAAGTATGCGACTTTGTATTGATTATCGGGAGTTGAATCATGTCACCATCAAAAATAGGTGCCGATTGCCTCAATGATGATGACTGTTTGACTAGTTGAAAGGCGCCAAATTCTTTTCAAAGATCGATCTTCATTCTGGATATCATCAGCTGAAGGTTAAAACTGAGGATATTCCAAAGATTGCCTTCAGAACTCGGTACGGACACTATGAATTTTTAGTCATGTCTTTTGGATTGACTAATGCTCCTGCTGCCTTCATGGATATGATGAACCGAGTATTCAAGGAATATTTGGATCACTTTGTGGTCGTCTTTATTGATGACATCCTCATATATTCCAAAAGCCGTGAAGATCATGAGCAACACTTGAGGCTGATACTCCAAAAGCTTCGTAAAAATAAGCTTTATGCCAAGTTGAAGAAATGTGAGTTCTGGCTTGAGGAAGTAGTATTCCTTGGGCATGTAGTATCAAGTCATGGAATATCTGTTGACCTAGCAAAGATTGAAGCTATTCAAAGCTGGGAGCAACCTAAATTAGTGACCAAAGTACGTAGCTTTCTCGGTTTAGCTGGTTATTATCGAAGATTCATGGAAGGATTTTCTCGAATCGCTACTCCATTAACTCAGCTGACTCGAAAAGATACAAAATTTGGTTGGAGTGAAGAATGTGAGAAGAGTTTTCAATAACTCAAGAGGAGACTCATTTCAGCACCTGTTCTGACAATACCATCTGGCTCAGAGGGATTTGTAATCTACAGTGATGCTTCGGGCAAAGGGTTAGGATGTGTTCTCATGCAACATGGGAACGTCATAGCCTATGCCTCAAGATAACTCAAAGAATATGAGAGGAATTATCCCACTCATGATCTAGAGTTGGCAGCTGTTGTCTTCGCACTTAAAATTTGGAGGCATTACTTGTATGGAGAGAAAGTGGAGATCTTTACGGATCATAAAAGCCTCAAATATTTCTTCACTCAAAAGGAACTCAACATGCGACAAACGAAGTTGGCTTGGCTGATGAAAGATTATGATCATACCATCCAAACCATCCCGGAAAAGCTTAACGTGGTAGCTGATGCATTGAGTAAAAGATCATATGCAAGTACGAGTGCGATATTGTCAACACAAAGGCCCATTTTGTGTTACTTTCAAAGGATAGAGATAGAGTTAAAGACTCCAGGGACCCATGTGATGATGGCGAATATACGAGTAGAACTGACTTTAATCGATAAAGTTAAAGCTATTCAAGCTACAGACCAGGAGCTGATGCGTATGAGGAATAAAGTGCAAGAAGGTGCTATGCTGGAAGCAAGAATTGATGAAGAAGGAATACTTTGAGTCAACTCCAGACTTTGTGTTCCTAATGACCCCAATTTAAAGTATAAAATCATGATGAAGGCACACAACACACCGTTTGCAATCCATCCTGGGAGTACCAAAATGTATCATAATCTTCGTCATACATTTTGGTGGAGTAATATGAAGAGAGAGAGAGATAGCGTTATTTATCTCAAGGTGTCTAACTTGTCACGAGTTAAAGCGGATCATAAGTACCAAAAGGTCCATTGCAACCACTTGAAATTCCAAAATGGAAGTGGGAGCACATTACCATGGATTTCGTTACCGGTCTTCCTAAGGTTTCTCAAGGCATAGATGCGATTTGGGTCATTGTTGATAGATTGACCAAGTCTGCTCATTTCTTACCGATACGAGAAACTTATACACTTGAACGTCTTGCTCGTATGTACATAAACGAGATTGTCAGACTGCATGGTATGCCAGTATCCATAGTTTCTGATCGAGACCCAAGATTCACTTCACGATTTTGGGTTAGTTTGCAGAAAGTTATGGGCACAAATTTACGATTTAGCTCGACATATCATCCTCAGACGGACGGGCAGTCGGAGAGGACTATTCAAACTCTTGAAGATTTATTAAGACTCTGTGTCCTTGACTTCAAGGGAAGTTGGGATAAGTTCTTACCATTGGTGGAGTTTTCCTACAACAATAGTTATCAAGCAAGTATTGGCATGGCTACATTTGAGGCGTTGTATGGAAGAAATTGTCGTTCTCCAGTATGTTGGGATGAGGTAGGTGAAGCAACGTTGTTGGGACCAGAGTTGGTACGTATGACTACGAAAAAGATTCAAACGATCCGACAACGTATAAAAACCTCACAAGATCGACAAAAGAGTTATGCTGATCTTCATCGAAAGGACGTGGAATTCGATATGGGAGATCATGTGTTGTTACATGTTGCTCCATGGAAAGGAGTTACGAGATTTGGAAAGAGAGAAAAGCTCAATCCTCGATTCATCGGCCCATTTTTAATCCTCGATCGAGTAGGAACTGTGGCCTATAGACTCGCTTTACCGCCAAGTATGTCTCGTGTTCATAACGTTTTTCACATATCCATTTTACGTAAATATGTGGAAGACCCGAACCACATTATTGTGTTAGAACCGGACGAAATAGCGGAAGATTTGACGTATGAAGAGGTTCCTGTTCAAATCTTGGATAAGAAGGAACATATTCTACGCTCCAAGGTTATACCTCAAGTCAAAGTTTTTTGGAGAAACCACGATGTTGAGGAAATGACCTGGGAGTTAGAATCCGAAATGAAATCAAGGTATCCTTACCTCTTCGATATACTAGGTACGTACCCTAATTTCGAGGGCGAAATTTCATAAGAAGGGGAGGTTGTAAGACCCCAACTTTTATGAATAAAGATGAATTTTTTATAAATATCATTTTTGAATATTATAGAATGAATTTGAGATAATGTTATAGTTGTGGGTAATATTTATAAATTTTGCAAAGTACACAAATTATTATATAATTTTCGATTGGTCGGGGAATATTCGTTTTAACAGGGAATATTCGTACAACGATACAATCATTGGTGGACCCCACAACGGAATTATTGTCGGATTGAGAAAACGACAAAAATACTTTATGAAAATAATGGCAGAAGTTTTACCGTTAACTGTTGAAACACCCGATGTTAAAAAAAATGCGATGTCTGGCGTAGTTGCATAGTAGTAGTACGATATTGATTATTGATGCTTTACGGAGAAGTCACTCGGTTTTGTTATTACTACGATAATTCTTTCGCATAATATCTCGCGTTATTTGATTCAATTATTGTCAATATTTTATATATTATTAAATCAATAATTGAGACGACAACGTTATTAATATTATTATTTGCAATATTAACGATGTTCAGAAGTTACATCAAGGAGAGGTTTGGTCACCTAATTTGCGCGCTGATAGGGAGAAATCCTTATTGGAAAGCCCCATCTTTCCTGGAAACGACCTGGTCGATTAATATTGTGAATTATAATAATGATGATAAATGTTATTAAAAATATTGAGGTGGTTTTATGAAATATTGTTGTAAATTTGTTTATTATTTGGACCCCCACTTACCCATTTTTTCAAAACTGTCAGGAAAAATTATCTCAGTTATATATATATATATATATATATATATATACATGTATTAACAGTAAAGTGGTAGTGGGGGGGGGGGGAAATCTTGATTATTGAGGGGTATCTAGTATAATGTATAATAAATAACTGAGTGAGTGGATATTGGTGGAGGGAGCATGTGGGGCTATGTTGGAAGAAAGAAAAATGGGGGTGGAGAAAAAAATCCTAATGTTTGTCGGGTGGGAGTGTTTTCTTTGTTGTTTTATTGCATTATAGCATGTGTTGTCTATTTATATATATATATTATATTGGGTTGCTTTATTCTTATTGGAGGAAGGTTTGAATTTTGCATCCGTAGGTTATCAAAATAATTCATCCGTGAAATCATTCGGTGCACACGGATTAAACAGTATCCCTTAAATTTTCCTATAAATAGGATGCTTAGTTAGAATTGAAAACCACACCAGAAGTTCAGAGAATTCTTCTATAATCTTGAGCGTATTTCTTAAGAGTTTTAAGAAGCTTTGAGCGTAGTGTAAGTTTTCTTCAAAAATATCCTCACCCTACTAGTCGGAATACTCTTCTTTTACGGTAAGTGATGTTATTTGTTGTACTCATAAGGAGTATTATTTCTTCTTATTTATGAAGAGAACTTCTGTTATTCCATTCTTTATTATTACATTTGAATATCATATCCGTGCGCTTTCATGGGACCGGTTCCATTCTTTATTATTTCGTTAGAATATCCCACATGCATGCGTTTTATCTTGGGACTGGTTCCATTCTTTATTATTACATTGGAATATCGCTATGCATTTTACGCGGACACTGGTTCCGTTATTTATTATTCTATTGGAATAACCTGCATGTGCGGTCTATCGCATGCCTGGTGATTTTTTTTGTTATTCCATTCTTTATTATACTCAGTTGGTTAAAGTTTTGACTTCTATACTCCATGAAATTAGTGGAATATCCTTGATATTTACGCTTCATCCAATATCTTTTTATGGAAATATTCTTTTGAGCATTCTTGAATTTTACTCCCCAAAGAAGTATCATGTTGACAATTTGGACGTTATTAGTTTCTGGATAAACTAATTCTTGAACTTGTTTTATTGAATTCTTATATCATTGTCATCATCCTCATGTTTATATTATGTTGAAAGTCATATGTGGCCTGTAATGCATAGATGGACTTGGTATGATTATGACCAAGGATTATTCGGTATAATCATGACCGTAATGATATAAATGATGTGGTAAAAGTCTTCATTGGCATGTAGTGCGTTGATGGACAGTTGTTGGCATGATCATGACCATTGATGAATACACGAATATCTTTGGCCCATAGTGCATGGATAATTTATGGTCGTGATACTAATGAATATCCTTGGCCGTAGTGCAGGGATGATGTGGATTATTTATTAAGCTGAGTCTCAGCGATAAAAGTGATGAAAAATCTTTTAAATCATAGAAGATAGTAGATTTTATTCTCTACTTGACTCTTCTAATGGATTGCTTGTTCTGCTGCAGTTAAACTTGATATTTATTATATTTTATCAGTTTAACATTGTTGAAGGCTAACAATAAATTATTCTGCATTATCTTAGTCATAATATTTCTTACTGGGCTAGTTGAGTTCACCCTTTTGCTTTCATTGTTCTCTTCAGAAATGAGAACGTAGCAGGGACTAGTTGGGGAACAGAGTGATGGTCCTAGATGGTGCATTAGTAGTCTTCACTATTCTATGAAATAGTGTAATAATAAATGTAATGAGGACTCCATTGAGTTTGTATATTGTCTAGATGACAATATTTGTATTAAAAATCACAGCATATGTTTAGTCGTATTTTACACGACTGTTGTATAATTAAGTTTGTATTTGAATTATGTACCATGTATTTGGTGACTCAAGATGGGTGATGTATACCTATTTTGGGGGCGTCACACTCTACGTTTCTGCCTTGACTTTTGCAATGTTGATCAGATTTATACACTCCGATCTCTTCGAAGCCTATCTAATACATCTCAAGATCAACCTAACAGCTTTTATCTTTCTATCTATACATTCTATTAAAGAATGATACTCGTTAAGAGCTTAGATCAACCTAACAAATATGATCTATCACTAAGTCCTTGTACATATCTTATTTGAAGGACTTTACAAATACGCATGAGCATATACATTAAAACATCAAATCATAATATGTATTCTCCCAACATATAACATTATATCAAATCCACACCATAATATTCAAAAAAATATTTCGAGAAGATTAAATATTTATTCGTAAAATTTGGTGTCTTACAGATATTATTTTGTTCAGTATTCATAGGAATAATATTTTCTTCCATACTCTGTAGTATGTGAGTAATATTATTTCATCTCGTATTCCTGATTATACCATCATTCGGTTAAAGTATTGCTTCTATATTCTGTGAAATTAGTAGAATATCCTTGAAATTTGTGTTTCATCTAGTTTCGCTTCATAATGATATTTTTTGCACATTTTTGTTAAATTTTAAGTTTTTCATGCTGGAGTACTGTACATGAGTACTATCCATTTATACGGTACTATTCACAGAAGTACTATTCACGGGTATTATTCACAAAGTACTATTCACGAGTACTATTCGCAAAGTACTATTCATAGAGTACTATTCTTGAAGTACTATTCACAGGGTACTATTCACTCAGGTACTATTCACCCAGAGTAATATTCATAACAAAAATTGATTTCTTTTCGGTCCGAATCATTTTTGATACATTATCATTCGTGAATTTTACTCCACAAAGCAGTATCATGTTGACAATTTGGATAATATTGAATTCTGGATAAATTAAATTATAAATCTTTAAAAATTTATCCTTGAACTTGTTTTATTGAATTCTTATATCATTGTCATCATCCTCATGTTTATATTATGTTGAAAGTCATCCATGGCTCTGTAGTGCGTAGATGGACTTGGTATGATTATGACCGAGGATTATTCGGTATAATCATGTTAGAAACTATTACAAATGATGTGGTAAAAGTCCTCATTGGCCCGAAGTGTATTGATGGACTGTTGTTGGCATGATCATGACCATTGATGAATACACGAATATCCTTGGCCCGTAGTGCATGGATAATTTGTAGTCGTGATACTAAAGAATATCCTTGGCCGTAGTGCATGGGTGATTCGATGATGTGGATTATTTATTAAGCTGACTCTCAGTGATAAAAGTGATGAAAAATCTTTTAAATCATAGAAGATAGTAGATTTTATGCTCTACTTGACTCTTCTAATGGATTGCTTGTTTAAGATTGCAGCTTAAACTTGATGTTTGTTATATTTTATCAGTTTAACACTGTTGAAGGCTAACGATAAATTATTTTGCATTATCTTAGTCATAATATTTCTTACTGGGCTAGTTGAGCTCACCCTTTATTTTCATTGTTCTCTTCAAGAAATTAGAATATAGTTGGGACTAGTCGGGGAACAAAGTGACGGTCCAGATGTTTGCATTAGTAGTCCTCACTATTCAGTAAAATAGTGTGATAATAATTGTAATGAGAACTTTATTTGAGTTTGGATACTCTCTACGAGACATTATCCATGTTGAAACTCTCAGCTACATTTTTTCGTACTGTATAAAAGAAGTTTGCATTTAAATTCTGTACCATGTATTTGGCGCATGGGTGATGTATGCCTATTTTGGGGGTGTCACACCAGCAGTATCAGTTCCAACCTCGGAGATAACCCCGAGGCATGCAGTCCCAATACTGGAAATTCCACCGAAGAAGGTCGATTCATCTCAGAGATAACCCCGAGATATTCAGTCTAAGTCCCAACACTGGGAGTAGCAGTTACCAACCTTGGAGATAACCCCAAGGAATGCAGTTCCGAAGATAACCCCAAAAATGCTTGTTTTAAATGCATGCAATCAGCTTCAACCTCGACACTCACACCGAGGCACTCAGTACAAGACCCGGAGATAAAACTGGGAAGACAAGCACACCTTAGAGATGACACTGAGGACCTTCAACACTTGCGGCGAAGTCAATCTCGAGAGATAAACCACGAAGCAACGTCGCTTTTGTCTCGGCTAAACCGGAGATAACCCCGGTGAGGGGAAAAGTCGTCATCTTGCCACCTTGATGCCACATCGCACCATCTCAAACATTTTATACATACTTTTCTACATAGCAATGTCCCACAAGAACCAAGGAGGTCCAATCCCGAGTGACTATTACGTAGGATAACAGATAGAATTTGAAGCTTGAAGACCAGAGGGCATGGTCCCATCTTCCTAACTTCGCACAACCTCTAATCCCATGTCATTGCATAACCCTCGACAACGGCAGTCCGAAATAGGTCTTATATACCTCAGTTGGATGCCCGGATTGCAATTTTAAAAGTTCGAGCGGACATTACAGTGCATATGTGCACGTACTTTGAGACGGCGGGACTCATGAAGTTGGGCAACCGAGGCGGCATGATACAGTACATCTAGCTGGCTAGCTGAAACTCCCCCTCTATAAATAGAGGGCTTGGGGTGGCCATTTTGTAAGAGAAAAAAGGCAAGGAAGCCCTGTCAAATTTTATCTGTACTCACCCTACACTGAGTGCTTTCTCAGTTTAAACACTTGTGAGCTCACATATAGCTTCTATTTTGTACTGACGGGAGTCGAGTGTTCATCCCTTTAAAGATATAGAAGTCTTCTTTGGCAACCCACTATAAGCCTTCTCACACAATTTAAAGCCTTTCTCTTCATCTTTGCACACACCATTCTTCACGTTGAGAGTCGTGTTGCGTGTGTTTGCAGGACTTGATAGTGGTTTCATTCGGTATATATATTATATATATATATATACTTATATATATTATATATATATGGACTATACATTATCGATTATACCTCGATTGAGCCTAGACTTGATGCAGGCGTTTATTTGCTTTTTATATATATATATATATATATATAAATATGTGTGTCGAAATGCGTGTTCGATGAGCTTGGATTTTATATCAAGAGCATTTTTTGCTTTTAATATATATGTATATTTATATATTATATATATATATATATATATATATATATATATATATATATATATATATATATCAATGTGTGTCGGACTTTGTTCGATGAGCACAGATTTTACATCAGGCGTGCATTTTAGCTTTTATATATATATATATATATATATATATATATATATATATATATATATATATATATATATATACATTTAATCACTTTGGAGTTTACTTACGTGGCGGTTGATAATCTTTACAACTTTCTTTACTTTTTCGTCACTTTGGAGTCTACTTTCAAAGTGGCGGTTGATTTCTTTACAACTTTATTTATATTTTTGATCCCCCATGGAGGTGCTTCGTGGTGGTGATCATATATATATATATATATATATATATATATATATATACTTATTGCTTTTTAATCAATATCAATTGGCATCATGTGAGCCTAGGAATCATGTGATCACTGATTTAGATCTCTTGGATCTAGATTTAGTTCGTGATGGACATTTTCAGCTGTAAGCAACTTGTAAATTTATTCACGGTGTTTGGATTTCCTCAGATGGTTTTCATACCCACGAGGAGTTCGGCACTATTTTATACATTATTTTCTCGAAGATGCTTCGCATCTCAAACATTAAAAACAATCAAGCCGAACACTTAATAAAAATGGGAGTGTAAAAGGTCTCAATTACTATTGAGCACAAGGGTTTGAAAAACCTCTTTTATAAAACATCACTACCATATCTCATTTAAAACTGAATGTTTACACAAATTCAAACTCTGTGTATATAGGTGTGAACGAAGCCTCGCACTACTTCCAAATAATAGCACATTGACCCACACACACACACATTCATATAACAGTTTCTTGAAAAGTGGTGGTCACCATGGTAACACGGATGTCGGGGGGTGCCTAACACCTTCCCTCCACATAATCAAGTCCCCGGACCCTAATGAATCTCGGTTTCATCAGGCCGTTTAGTAGTGTCACATCTTTGGGTCAATGTGCAAAACCTTTTTTCTCGATTTGTGTTGGTACAACCATATAAAAAACCAATGGCGACTCTTAACAGTCCATAAATCGACATGATACATGTCGGACCTTTTTTACTTGTTTTTTCAAACAAATCTCACCTAACATGAGAACACCAAAGAACAAGTAGCGAAAAGGACAAATAAAAATCCCGGCGTCGACGGTGGCGCGACTCTCTTTGGGGACCGATAAGAGGACTTAAGCCGCTATTACAATCTTTTCAAAACTATTATATGCTTGTGTGTGAATGTTGCATTTACATTTTGATGAATGTACGATGCAAATATATTTTTTTTACAATGCTTTTCAATATATCTGCTTGTGATATTAGTGCTTCGCACATGTCATCATTTTCATAAGCGGTGAGACACGTTGTATGTGAATGTATGTTGTGTGGTTCCTCCATCGAGGGGGCTATCTGTCGGTGTTTGATTCTTTGGACTCGTAGGAAGACTAATTCCACGAGGCTCGGGAAAGGCACCACCCAAATTCGCTCTAGTTGAAAAGAGGATTAATTTCCGTCGAGTAAATTGCGATGATTTGGGAACCTTCATGTCAAAAAGCCACAAGAGTAACCTAAGATAGGTCAGCCTCTGATTAACCAAACGCGAAGGAAAGTCTCTTTATGCTTTCTCATTTCAAATTACTCATAAAGTCAATTACTTGTAATTTCATTCCATATTCATCTCCATGTAATGAGAAATATGAAGAAACATGTGTATATATTTAAATTAACATTTACATGTATTACAACAAGCTAACTAACATCCGCCTTGCAGGATAATATTCCTAGAACGGATACATAGCATGTAAACATTTACACATTCCCTAAAGATTAAACTATGTAAGTCTGTTGCAGGGAAACAATTGGACCTATTACGATCAAAATCCAAAAAGGCCGCGACCTACTGATCAATTATGTCATCATCGAGACGGTGACCTTAATCCGATTTCGCAAAAGAATTTGACGGATTAAGTAAACAAATAACAGATTTGGTTGTTTTGCTTAAAGAACTACACCAGTCTACTCAGGGTACAAGGATACCCGTACATGCTGAATCCTCTACAAAAGAAGGAACCCAAGGTCCTGATAAAGCCATTATAGTACATGAACTTCAGTTGGATACGACTAACAAGATTCATGATATCACCCATCTCAAAGGAGATCCAGACACCGGTGACATCAGGAAGAAAGTCCTTCAAATGGAAGAAACCCTTCGTGCGATCAAAGGAATTGCAGCACACAGAAGTGTCTCATATGCTGACCTTTGTATATTCCCTGGTGTTCATTATCCGGAAAAGTTTAAAACTCCTGACTTCAAAAAATATGATGGGTTAGGAGATCCTTACACACATTTGAAGGTGTTCATTGGAGAACTTGGATCTTATCACGAGAGGGCGAGAAGCTCGAGGATGCATTTGTTCGAGAAGAGTCATTTGGAGAAGCCCGTTCATGGTATGCAGATTAGACAACTCAAAGATCCATAGTTGGGAAGAGCTAGCTCACGCCTTCCTCACTCAATCTGACTTCAGTCTCGGATGGCTCTGGCCAGGTACCAAATTACCAAGGTCGAGAAGCTAGTCAATGAGGTCTTTCGGAGAGTATGCTCAAAGGTGGAGGCCTTCTTTGCTCAAGTTATTCCTTCCATGATGGAATCGAAATGGTCATGACCTTCATAGACATACAAGAAGCTCCTTTCTATGAAAGAGTCTTAGGTGGCATTGGTAAACCATTTTCGAAATGATTAAACATGGGGAGATGGGTGAGATGGGATTGAAGTCGGGGGAAGATTCAAGACCTAGCTGCCCCTAAAAGGCATTATTCTTTGAGCACATCAATCAGGAAATTATGGAAACAACCCGGAGGTCCATAAAAGAAAGAGGAGGATGTTTCCTTGATACTACAAGGTCGGAAAAAAGGCAATCGAACATGCCTATCCGGAGGAGAAATTACACTCCCTTTCAAGCACGGTCTTCAAACCCTCCATTCCCAAAAGGTGGAGAAGTCAAAGCGCCCTCAGTGTTCACACCCTTAGGGGACTTGCTCGAGAACATTCTCACTTTTGACGACTCGGAAGAAAATTCGCATCTTCTTCACCCGATGACCCCTAATGGGAGGGTTTCAATCTTTGCTTTCGAAATGTGCTTATCATCTTTGGGGCACTGGACATGATACTCAAGATTGTTGGGCCTTGAAACACAAGATCCAAGATTTAATAGACAACGGTGAGATCGTGGTCACCAAACCAGATCAACCTCACGTACAAGACAACCCTCTTCCTCAACACAAAGAGGAAGAGGTCAACATGATTAATTGGAGCAGTGGACAGAGTTCAATTTTAGCGGTGAATCATCCGGACCATCAAAGGCGGTGTTGACAAATGGGATTATGCAAAGTTCAGTTTCATGATGGAGCAAAAAGATGAAAGCTCTATGTAAATAGATTGAGCAATTGGCAGAATTGGTGACCTATCAGCATCAAGTCACACGTCAATTAGTCAGCTAGGAGCATGCTAGTCTACTCCCTTTTGTTGTGAATACTCCCTCGTCACCTTCAGAGAAAGAAACCTTTGGAAGACAAAGTGTGACGAAGAGCAAGTGCAAAGCCGGTAGGATTTTGCCAATAGAAGGGAATTTACATATACAGGCCAACCTATGGAGGAGATACTTTAGATGTTGATCAATGAAGGAAGGATCACTTCCTTCTACCTCAATTAATCCCGTTCAAGACGGTTTAATTACGATGGAGTATGTCGATATCACTCCCATTCTCATGGTCATGACACGGAAGAGAATTGGGCACTCCGCCACCTTATTCAAAACCTAATTGGTGGTGGTGTCCTGCTGGCTAGCGAGATGATGATCTTGTGTTATTTGAGAGTGAGAATACTTGTCCTACTAAATGGAAGGGATTGGTAGCGATTATATCCGGTTGAGGTGATGATGGGTATCATCAAACCTTTCACAATACAAGCAATTCAACTAAAAGGAGTTGACAATCCTTTGAAACTGGCTGCTCCAGAGCCAATCAACTTGCCATTCAGACCACAATATCATGTTATCAGCTTACAAAAAGTCCCATGGAATTATGGAAAAGTTGAAGGATCCACCTCTCATACAACTACTGCATTATCGAAGGAAAATCCACTGTATCTTCCCCAACGTGTGATGAAGTCTACCATCAAATCAAAGGGGAAAATATCCATGGAGAAGATTGAAAAATTCCTCTATATTATGGGTCATAATGAAGCCAAGGTGGTTTTAAGCTTAAGAGAAGCTCCACATCAAATTTCCATACTGGACTTGGTTTTAACTTCCGAGGATCATAGAAAGATCTTACTGAAGGTTTTGGAAGAAGCCTACTTGCCGACATCAGTGGATATGGAAAAATTTCAACATTTGGTTGATCACATTTTTAACAACAATGTGATATCTTTCACTGATGATGACATACCGCCCAAAGGGACCGGTCATTGCAAGTCGTTGCACATCGTGGTTTTGTCCTCTGGATACATTCTAGCTGGAGTTTTGATAGATGGAGGTTCATCTCTAAATATATGTCCTTATGCTACTTTACTGAAGATGAACGTCAATCTCAAACGTATCCGAAGTAGCCATACGATTATTAAAGCTTTCGACGGATCCCGCCGAAATTCAGTCGGAGAGATTGAGCTACCAATCGAGATTGGTCCCCATACATTTTGCATATCTTTTCATGTGCTTAAAATAGATTCAGGATACAACCTGCTATTGGGAAGACCGTGGATTCATATGGCTGGGGCCATCCCCTCCACTCTTCATTAGCAATTGAAATATATCATTAATGATATCCTAGTCATTAATGATGAACCGGAATGTCCTAAACAAAGTGACATACCCCTCATCAGTTTTAATTCAGAAGTTGAGCCGGTCAATTTTCATGCCCTGGAGGTGAGCAACACTCACTACCACCATATTGGGGCGCCATCTCTCACACCTAGGATTTTTGCCGAAGTAATGTCGGCTACTCAAGAAATGATATCTTTGGGTCATCAGCCGGGACAAGGGCTGGGTAAAAGTCATCAGGGTATTAAGCACCCGATTCAAGTGATCAGTCAAACTGGGATAGCTGGACTGGGCTATTCTACCAGTTCCAGTCAAAGGAATCCACATAAGCATCATCAGATTCCTCCAGCTTCAGTTACACGACGATTGTCTCCACCTGCAAATCCTGAGTCCGCACAACCTCCTGTAAAGGTGCCAGCCAGCGTAATGGCTATGTTATTTCCCAAACCGATCCGCGTAAAGGGAGAAAAAGTCTTTGTTCGGACCCCAGTGGAAGAAGAGGAACGAAGAATTAAGCAAGACATCGTCGAGAATGATGTCGAGCATACGCATCATTGTCCATGATGAACATATAAACAGATACACCCAGAGCGATGATTGCCCGGACATAATGGTCATCATTTTGGGGAGAAGGAGGGCGATGACAACCCCTCCATCACTGCGGTCACGGGACTTTGCCCTCGACAATTGGAGCGGCACTCCTTGCATTGGTCGGCGAGGGTAAAAAGGGTAGGAACTCTTTACGCCTGTAGATATCATGCTTGCTTACTTTTTTACATACAGTATTAGCAGTTGTTTTGTTAGTACATGCTAACACTTTGTATGATTAAACCATTTCATATATACTAAGTGAAAGCATATTTTATTCTAGGACCCTGAATTTAGATGTGCCTATACTTGTTGATTAGATGCCTCTTCTCCACAAGGATTGTAACTTTGATGTAAAGTTAGATTAAGCCTTGATGGAAGTACACGAGGACATTGAGGGGCCTCCAGATATTAAAGAATGGGTCGAAGATAAACCTAAACCCAATCTTGATCAAACCACTTCCTTCGATCTTGGAACCTTAGAAAGCCGTAAGTTAATCCAGATTGGTTCAAACCTTACCCCAAACCAAAAGAATGACATGGTTACGCTACTAACCCAATTCTAGGATGTGTTTGCATGGTCTCACGAAGACATGGTGGGTTTGTCCACTGACATTGTTCTTCATCGCCTTCCCATTAAAGAGGGATTCAAGCCAGTCAAGCAGAAGCTCAGGCGATTGAAACCTGAGTGGAGTTTAAAGGTGAAAGAAGAAATTGTGAAACAATTTCAAGTTGGTATTATCATGGTGTCCACATATCCTGAATGGATATCCAACATAGTTCTCGTGCCTAAGCATGGAGGAAAGGTGCGAGTTTGTGTGGATTATCGGGATCTGAACAAAGCTTGCCTTAAAGATAGCTTTCCCGTGCAATTTATCCACATTCTCATTGACAATACTGCTCAATATGGCATGTACTCCTTTGTGGATTGCTTCGCAGGATACCACCAGATTATGGTTGCTGAGGAAGATCGTGAGAAAACTGCTTTCATCATGCCTTGGGAAACCTTTTGCTATAGACAGTCGTCATTTGGCCTCATCAATGCCGGAGCCACCTATCAATGAGCTATGATGGCTCTTTTCCATGACTTAATGCACAAAGAGATAGAGATCTACGTGGATGACATCATTGTCAAGTCCCGAAGGGAAGAAGACCACTTAGACCATCTCATAAAGCTCTTCAACGGAGTTGCGTAAGTACAACTTGAAGTTGAATCCGACCAAGTGCGCCTTTGGCATTAAATCGAGGCAAGTTGCTAGGATTCCTAATCGACCCACAAAGGATTGAAATTTGGATCCCACCAAAATCCGAGGCCATCACGGATATGCCCATTCCTTAGACAGAGAAGCAAATACGAGGATTTTTGGGAAGCATCAACTTCATTAGTAGGTTTATTTCTCAACTCACAGCAACCTGTGAGCCTATCTTCAAGCTGTTAAGGAAGAACTCCTCCATGAAATGGAACGATGAGTGCCAAAAAGCCTTCCTCACAATCAAAAAAGCGACTAGTCAAAGCTCCCATTTTGGTACCACCCGGGGATGATGTTCCCCTATTCATGTACATGTCCATAAGTGACAATGCCATGGGAATTTGCATCTTTGGAGACGAGAGAAAGATGATAGAGGCGCGAAACGAGCTATCTATTACCTCAAGCCAAAAGATTTAGTGACGGTGAACACAAGTACACTCTCGATTGAGAAGACTTGTTGTGCTTTAGCATGGGCTTCCATGAGGTTACAACATTACCTCCATGGTCACACAACCCATCTCATATCCGCGTGGATCCTCTCAAATCGTGTTCAATAAACCCATGTTAAATTGTCGTAAATTTGTCCGGATGGAAGTTGATCCTACAACAATTTGATATTGTCTACGTGACGCAAAAGTCCATCAAAGGTCAAGGAATTGTGGATAAACTGGCCGCCGCACCTTTGGGGGATTTCAAACCCTTGGAAATCTACTTCCCAGATGAAGGGGTAATGACAGTTCAACAATTCCATCAGTACAATACATGTCATATATTGAAAATGTATTTCGATGGAGCTATTAATATGGAAGGTTACGGAGGTGGAGCGATTTCTAGTATCCGATGCGGGAGCGATATCCCATCGTAGTCAAATTACAGTTTGTCAGCACCAACAACACAGCTGAGTATGAAGGCTGTCTCATGGGGCTAAAACTTGTCCGTTCAATGGGCATCAGGCGGTTAACTGTCTTTGGGGACTCGGAGTTGGTAATCAAACAATCCAAGGGAATCTATCAAACCAAAGAGCTATATTTGCTGCCTTACCATTGGAAAGTTATACAGATGGCTTCGGAGTTCGAAGAGATCTCCTTTCTACACATTCCTCGTAATAGGAATGACTTTGCAGATGCGTTAGCAACTTTGGCCTCCTTGATTCACATGCTTGACAAGGAACACATGACAAGCCTCACATTTGCCCTGCACAAGGCACTAGCCTATGGGAACTACATTGGAGAAGTATCGGATGAGCTACCTCACATCCATCATCCTTGGTATTAGCATATCAAGGAATACTTACGAGATGGATATACACCCGCTGAGGCGAGCCCGACTGAGAAAAGGCGGATCCACAACTTGCTATGAAATTCTACCTGAGTGAAGATGCACTCTATAAAAGAGATGCAGGACTAGGTCTCCTCAGATGTCTGGACCAGGACCAAGCTCAGAGACTCATGGATGAGGTCCATGGTGGAATATGTGGCCCACACATGAGTGGCCCCCTACTTGTTAAGAAGATCCTCAGAACATGACATTACTGGCTTACCCTCAAAGTGGACTGTGATGATCACGTCAAGAGGTGTTATCAATGCCAAATTCATAGAAACGCCATCCACGCCCCTCCAAGGAAGCTCCACAATATGAGTTCACCTTGGCCTTTCTTAATGTGGCGAATGGATGTGATCGGGCCTATCGATCCCAAAGCTAGTAATGGGCATCACTTTATCTTCACTATGATCGACTACTTCACCAAATGGATAGAGGTAGCCTCCTTCCCCAAGGTTACCAAAGAAGTCATCAATGCTTTCATAAAAAACAATGTCATTTGTCGATATGGACAACCATAGGTAATTGTGTCAAACAATGCAAGGAACCTCAACAACAGAATGATGGAGGAGTTATGCAGTAAATTCCACATCAAACATCTTAACTCCGTCATCTACCGTCCAAAGATGAATGGTGTTATTGAAGCGGCTAACAAAAACATCAAGAAGATCATGCAAAAGATGTCCGCCAAACACAAAGGATGGCCTAACTTATTGCCTCTTACTCTGTTAGCCTATAGAACATCAATGTGCACTTCTATTGGGGCAACCCCCTACGCATTAACCTATGGGATGGAAGCAGTGTTCCCCATAAAAGTTGAAATGGAATCCCTCAGATTGTTGATAGACGCTCAGCTGGATGAAGACCAATGGGTACAAGACAGGTATCACCAATTGTCTCTAATAGACAAAAGGCGAACCGCGACTATCTTCCATAGTCAGCTATATCAACAAAGGATTGCCAGATCCTACAACAGAAAAGTCCGGCTATGGCAGTTTAAGCAACATGACTTGGTTTTAAAGAAGATCCTTGACAACCAAGATCAGTCCAAGGGAAAATTCGCCCCTAATTGGGAAGGCCCGTTTATTGTCAAGGAGGTATTGACAGGAGGCGCTCTCAGATTGTAGGAAATAGACGGCGATGAATTTCCACAAATCATCAACTCGGATACCGTGAAACGGTACTATGTCTAAGGTTACTATCAAACAAACATCCTGGTGTTGGATCATCAGATCACCAGTCATTTCGGTTCTTTAACCCTTTACCACATACAACTTTTTTTCACACTTTGCCCCTCAGGGAAACATACTCTTCAAGCCAGCAGCCTGGCTTCATTCCGTTCATACAACTTTGATTATCCCACTAGGGATTGAACCTTTGACACATGGGAACAAACTTTTTCACACTTACAGTTTATCCTGAAATTAGGATCAAACTTTCTTTTTCCCCACAGTCTGACCTGCACATGGGATCAAGTTATTTCGGCTATAAATTGTCCTGAGGGGTGAACTACATCGACTTGATCTTCTCTTCAATAGGAGTACGTAGGCAACAATTTTATATAGCCCGATCGCAATAAAACAAAAAACAATAAAAACATCTTTACACCCTTCTTATTACAAAAACAAAAACAACAAAAACATTCCTAGACCATTTCTGCCACATACAGCATTGAACCTCTTACACCAGGTTCAAACTACGCAGACCTGATCTCCTCTTCAATAGGAGTACGTAGGCAGCCATTCATGGTTCGGTCTCACACCCTACCAAAACATAAATACTTGTTAACAGCACTGGGATCATACTTCAATCCATTACATTTCATTGGCTTCAGACCAAAGGGAAGGAATTACCTGAACTCCTCCTAAATAGGAGATTCGGTGACCATCTAAGCTGCGGTTGTACCTGAAAGAGCAATATCAATCCATAAGAGATGGAATTAACTAGGCTCCTCCTAAAAAGGAGTACTGGCGACCATCTGTGGTGCAGTCAATCTCAGAGAGGAAAGCCACACTCCTCTCCACATTTCCATACAGAAACCAGTCCCAAGACACCAAATATGGTAGGGATACACATAGATCGATGATCCATTCTGAACTGTCTAGAGACAACTCAATGTCCATCCATCAAGGAGGAATTCAGAATACATCAAGATCACAAGAACTGAAGAAGCAGGCAAAATATCAAGCAAGTATCCAAACATATCTAAAAGGCAAGTGATCAAAAATATATTTCCCTGCTATATATATAATGTTATTTGATATACACAATGTAAACTATACATGACAAAGTGGCTAAGCTAGTCTGTGCAGGAAAATACAAGCCCATCTACAAATCAGTGTATATGCGGGCTATCAAGCCCAACATGACATCCCCAGAATGACGAGTATAGTTGTCCAATGAGCTAAACCTATCTATCAGGAAATGCTGGGATAGTACATGACCAGATGTAATCTCATCCTCTACAACTCTACGCCGTAACCCGGTGAGGGTCATGAACTGTTGGTGCATATCTCCAACAGCCATATGAGCGCAAGGTCTGTCTAAGGGCAAAGCCGTTAACCGCTCATAATCTTCCAATGTAGGAGTCAGCTCCTACGTACTAAACTGGAAGACATGTCTCTCTGGTACCTAGTGATCCAGCATACCCTCTATGTAACCTGCGATACCCCCTACATGGGTCATACCCCTCCATCTCAGTCCAATTTGAGTTGCAACGGAGTTCTCATAAGCTGAAAAGGCCAAATCAGGAATAAAAACGCTACGCGATTGAGCAGAATAGCTTACAATCCTGGTTTTCTCAGACCAAGCCATGGGTCTGCACATCACCCATTGGTATTCACCCGAGCACAGGGTACACTATTCCGATAATCTTAGCTATTACAAATCACACTCGGCAATACCTTAGGCAGGTCCAATGCCATCAATTCAGGGTCGTCACCTTAATTTTCAATCAGATCCCTGGCGGGGGCATCACGCAGTCTTAAGAAGAGATCCCTGGTAGGGGCATCACACAGTCTCAAGAAGAGATCCCCGAAGGGGGTTACAATGCATTGTACGTTGACACACATATCAACGAAGGTCAAGCAGCCTTAACATCATTATAACCGTTGGCAAGTAAATCCAACGAAGCGTCGGAAACCATCCGATGATTTCAGTCGTTGATACACACATCAGCAAGGATTAAACATATCCCCGGCAGGGGTTACAATGCATTGTTTGTTGACACATATATCAATGAAGGTCAAGCAGCCTTGACATCATTGTAACTGTTGCCAAGTAAATCCAATGAAGTGTCAAAAACCATCTGATGATTTCATCCATTGATACACACATCAGCGAGGATTAAACAGATCCCCGGCGGGGGTTACAATGCATTATTTGTTGACACACATATCAACGAAGGTCAAGTAGCCTTGACATCATTGTAATCGTTGGCAAGTAAATCCAACGAAGCGTCAGAAACCATCCAATGATTTCAGCCGTTGATACACACATTAGCGAGGATTAAACAGATCTCTGGTGGGGGTTACAACGCATGTTCCGTTGATGTAAACATCAACGAGGATTAAACAGAACCCCGACGGGGGTTACAATGCATTGTCCATTGATGTACACGTCAACGAGGATCAAACAGATCCCCGACAGGGGTTACAACGCATTGTCTGTTGATGTACACGTCAACGAGAATCAAACAGATCCCTGGCGGGGGTTACAATGCATGTTCCGTTGATTTACACATCAACGAAGGTCAAGCAGCCTTGACAGTCTGCTCAACAGGGATGTTTATCCGTTGATTTAAACGTCAGCGAAGGTCAAGCAGCCTTGACGGTTTGCCCAATAGGGGTGTTTATCCGTTGATTCACATGTCAACGAAGGTCAAGCAGCCTAGAAAGTCTGCCTAATAGGGTTGTTTATCTGTTGATTTACACGTCAGTAAAGGTCAACCAGCCTTGACGTTTTGTCCAACAGGGGTATTTTTCCATTGATTCACACGTCAGCGAAGGTCAGCCAGCCCTGACAACACATACTGTTAGCAGTAAATCCAATAAAACATTGATATGTCATGGAGATACAAACCATAAAGGGTCAGCATCATTGAGGAGGATCGATGATGGAATATGTTATACACATCCTCAAATAGACAAAGTTTTATCCCCACAGATCTCTCGTACACGAGAGGCACATCTTCGAAATCAAGTTTATATCAAGGATTAAGGACTTTGGTGTTAATCCCAATGTCAACATCCTAAAAGATTTGGATCACACATCAAATCTGGTCATCGTTGCCAATCCCCGGTAGAAGCAACAGGGAGCCGGCAATCATCCCCATCATGTTGGACAACAATCCAACAACACACTTGCATTATATATTTGCATCATGTTGCTGCAGATAGCATCATATTTATCTTGTTGCAATTCAAGTGTCTAGGATTCTTTATCCTAGCCATGCCATTGCATTGCATGAATATGATAAAGAGTGGCATCTGTAGACACTCAAAATTTTTTGTACACCTATCACTGACATTGTAGGAGGGTAGATCCGTCTTTTAGAGATAACCCTAGAAGACAGATCATATCCAGTCCGGATACTACCGGAAGTTCAGTCTCAACCCCGGAACACACACCGGGAGTATTAGTTCCAACCTCGGAGATAACCCCAGGGCATGTAGTTCCAATACCATAAATTCCACCGGAAAATGCCAATTCATCTCGAAGATAACCCTGAGATATTCAGTCTCAGTCCCAATACTGGGAGTAGCAGTTACCAACCTTGGAGATAACCCCAAGGAATGCAGTTTTGGAGACAACCTCTGAAATGCTTGTTTCAAATGCATGCAATCAGCTTCAACCTCGACACTCACATCGAGGCACTCAGTACAAGACCCGGAGATAACACCGAGAAGATAGGCACACCTCAGAGATGATATTGAGGACCTTCAACACTTGCAGCAGTCCAATCTCAGAGATAACCCTGAGCAACGTTTACTTTATCAGTCCAAACCGGAGATAACCTCGGTGAGGGGCAAAGTCATCATCTTGCCACCTTGACGCCACATCGCACCATCTCAAACATTTTATACATACATTTCTACACAGCAATGTCCCACAAGAACCAAGGAGGTCTAATCCCGAGTGACTATTACACAGGACAACGGATTGAATTTGAAGCTTAAAGATCGGAGGGCATGGTCGCATCTTCCTGACTTCGCACAACCTCTAATCTCATGTCATTGCGTAACTCTCAACAATGGCGATCCAAAATAGGTCTTACATACCTCAATCGGATGCCCGAATTATAATTCTGAAAGTTCGAGCGGACATTATAGTGCATGCGTTACGCATTTCAAGACAGTAGGATGCAAAAGCCTTGGGAAAACCGGCAACATGGGTACATCTCATGGCTAGCATGCAGTGCTCCCCTTTATAAATAGAGGGCTTGGGGTGGCCATTTTGTAAGAGAAAAGGTGAGGAAACCATGTTAAATTTGCTCTATACTCACCCTACACCGAGTTGTTTCTCATTTTAAACACTTGTGAGCTCACAAATAGCTTCTATTTTGTACCGGCGGGAGCCGAGTGTTCATCCCTTTAAAGATATAGAAGTTTTCTTTGGTAACCCACTGTAAGCCTTCTCAGACACTTTAAAGCCCTTCTCTTCATCTTTGCACACCTCATTCTTCACGTTGAGAGTCATGTTACGTGTGTTTGCCCAAACTTCAGTCTGTGGTTTCATGTCAGTTTGTATATATATATATATAAACTTATATATATTTTTTATATATGGACTAACATTATCGAGTTATGCCTCGATTGAGCCTAGACTTCGGTCTGGAGCGTTTATTTTCTTTCGTATATATATACTTATATATATAAATTGTGTGTCGAACTACATTCGATGAGCCCGGATTTTATATCAGGAGCGTATTCTTTATGATAATATATATATATATATATATATATATATATATATATATATATATATATCAACCGTGTGTGTCGGACTTTGTTCAATGAGCACTGGATTTTACATCTGGTGCATTTACTGATATATATATATATATATATATATATATATATATATATATATATATATATATACATTTAATCCAAATTTAGAGTTTACTTTGGGCGATTTATAAATCTTTTCTGACTTTCTTTACTTTTTGTCCCTTTCGAGTCTACTCCGTGGCTGGTTGATTACTACTGACTTTATTTACATTTCTTATCCCCATGGAGGTGCTTCGTGGTGGCTGAGCATGTCTGTATATATATATATATATATATATATACAGCTTTTATATATATACCTGCTTATTACTTTTTAATCAATTGTGGCATCATGTGAGCCTAGGAATCATGTGTCATAGATTCAGTCTACTGGATCTAGATTCGGTTCCCATGATGGACATTTTCAGCTGTAAGCAGCTTGTAAATTTATTCACGGTGTTTGGATTTCCTCAGATGGTTTTCATACCCACGAGGAGTTTGGCATTATTTTGTACATTATTTTCTCGAAGATGCTTCGCATCTCAAAAATTAAAAACAATCAAGTCGAACACTTAATAAAAATGGGAGTATAAAAGGTCTAAATTACTATTGAGCACAAGGGTTTGAAAAACCTCTTTTATAAAACATCACTGTCATATCTTGTTTAAAACTGAATTTTTACATAAATTCAAACCCTGTGTATATAGGTGCGAACGAGGCCTCGCACTACTTCCAAATAACAGCACACTGACCCATACACACACGCATTCATGTAACAGTTTCTTGGAAAGCGGCGGTCACCATGGTAACACGGATGTCGGGGGGTACCTGACACCTTCCCTCCGTATAATCAAGTCCCCGGACCCTAATGAATCTCGGTTTCACCGACCCGTTTAGCAGTGTCACATCATTGGATCAATGTGCAAACCTTTTCTCGGTTGTGTTGGTACAACCATATAAAAAACCAATTGGCGACTCTTAACAGTCCATCGTTGACATGATACATGTCGGACCTTTTTCACTTGTTTTTTCAAACAAATCTCACCTAACATGAGAACACCAAAGAACAAGTAACGAAAAGGGACAAATAAAAATCATGACGTTGACATTGTGTATCATGTCTCGGAGACCCTGAGTTGTAAGCACATTTCTGGCTTGGATTGTATCTTTTGCTCCCTGGTTCCAGAGGTGGAGCCAGTTCGGTAATTTTCTTGTGATCCATTAACATCGCTAATACATTTTCAAGGGAATCACTCATTGGAGTGAACACCCGATTTTTTGTTCTTTCAAATTTTCTCTTTCTATCTTGGCATTAGTTGAATGCAGCCTGTTGGTCTCCTAGCTTACCCCTATAAAATGAGGGATACATCTTCATTGCCTTTATCGAGTACCCTCTTGGGATCACTCGCATACTTGCCAGTCTGTATATGCTCGACGACTACTTCCAAGGTAGTGAAGTCTTTAATCTTGTCTGTCTTCAAGCCCATCTCTGCCATTTCGTCGTGTTTGATCATCTTCGAGAATGGCTTTCCTGTGCCTGCTAGGATTCTCTCATAGTAAGGTGCCTCTTGGATATCAATAATTGTCATTACTATCTCAGTTTCTGTCATTGATGGAATAAATTGTGCTACCAGACGTCTCCACCTTTGGGCATATTCTCGGAAAGACTCTGTGAGACCCCGAATTTTATAAAATGAAAGTATTCAATTTTCTTATAATTATTATTTTATTTAGTAAATGGTTAAAGTTATAAAGGTTAAAGTTAAGGGTGACATGTGAAAATTTTACAAAGTAAGCAAGTTGATATAAAGTATTCGTTGTGTCGGGAAATATTCGTTTTTACAGGAAATATTCGTACGACGACATAATCATTGGTGGACCCCACAACGGAAGTATTATCGTAGTTAGAAAACGACAGAAATATCATTTTATAAAAATAACGGCGAAAGTTTTATCGTTAAACTGTTGAACTACCCGGTAGTAAAAGTACAGTAATACGCGTGGTTGCATAGTAACATACGGTATTGATTATTGATGCTTACGTGAGAAATCACTCAGTTATACTCAATTATTGCTTCAGTAATTGCTGCATAATATCTCTCATTTTATTGATTCAATTATTGTCACAGTATCATCTGCATAATATTTATTATTATTAAATCAATAATTGAGACGATAAAGTTATTCATATTATTATTTGCAATATTGACAATGTCCGGAAAGTTCTGTCAAGGAGAGGTTTGGTCACCTAATTGCGCGCCAATAAGGAGAAATCCTTATTATTTGTAATATTTTAAGCCCCAAAACTTGCAATTATCGAAATTATGTTTTCCTATAAATAGAAGCTCATTCTTCCTTCATTCTCACCAATTCACTAAGACTCACAAGAGCAATTATAGAGAGAGAAGCTATAGAGAGAAAGAAGAAGAGAAGTCTACTACTTCACTATTCCAGTATCCAGTCTTCTTCTGAGGTAAGGGGTATTATTTATTTCATATTCTGAAGAGAAATTATTTTTCGTATTCGTATGAATATTATTTTCGTTTAATATTCTTAAGGGGTATTATTTCTTTCATATTCATGAAGAAAGTTATTTTCTTTCAATACTCGTAAGGGTTGTTATTCCATTCTTTATTATTCTGTAGGAATAACCTGTATACGCGGACTACCGTATGCATGGTGAAATTCTTCTGTTATTCCATTCTTTATTATTATATTGGAATAACATGTCTAAGCGGACTACCGTATGCATGGTGAATGACCCTTCATATTCATTCTTTATTAAATTATGGAAATTATCTATCTACGTGGATTACCGCATGGCGGGTGAAAATCCATTTGCAGTTTCGTATATTCTATTATACTCGTATTAGATATCATTTCTTTTGTACTCATCATGGAATATTGTTTTCTTTTGTATTTTCCTTTTATGAGTACTATTCACGACGTAATATTCATGAGTTACTATTTACAGGTTACTATTCACCCAGTTACTATTCCTTTGAATATTATTCACTCGGGTATTCGGGACACTTTTTGTGCCAAAGTACTATTCACGAGTTACTATTCATGGGTTACTATTCACCCAGTTATTATTTACTAGAATATGATTCACTCGGGTATTTGGGGCACTTTTCATGTCGGGGTACTATTCACGAGGTACTATTCCTGAAGTACTATTCACAGGGTACTATTCACGGAGTAGTATTCACCTGAAAAATATATTTCTTTTCTGTCCAAATTATTTTTGATACATGAATATTATTCTTGAATTTTACTCCACAAAGCAGTATCATGTTGACAGTTTGGATATTTTTAAACTCTTGATAAATTTAAAGTCTTTAATATTTATCCTTGATTTCGTTTGATTAATTCTTATATCATTGTCATCATCCTCATGCTTATATTGTGATGAAAGTCATCTTTGGCTTACGTGCAAAGATGGACTATTTCTTGGTATGATTATGATCAGGGATCATTCGATATAATCATGACCGTAATGTTGCAAATGATGTGGTAAAAGTCCTCATTGGCCCGTAGTGCATTGATGGACAGTTTTTGGTATAATCATGACCATGGGTTCTCTTCGGCCAAGGGTGAAAAGATGAATTGTTTTATGTCGTGGTCATGACCGTTGATGAAAACACGATTATCCTTGGCCCGTGGTGCATGGATAATTCGTGGTCGTGATACTAATGAATGTCATTGGCTTGTAGTGCATGGATAATTCGGTGATGTGGATTATTTATTGTGCTGGGTCTCAACGATAAAATATTTATAATAAACTTTTAATTCATAGAAGATAGTTGATATCATGCTCTACTTGACTCTTCTAAAATACGGTTGCATGTCTTTGGCATGTAGTGCAAGGATGAACTGTTAATGAATATCTTTGGCACGTAGTGTAAAGATGAATTTATTAGTATGATTATGAACATGAACTGTGATTTGGTATAACCATGATCTTTGATGTTTCGGTGTAAATCTGGTGATGAAAATTATCTTAAATCCAGGTGCGAAGAGGAATTTAGAACCACAATTATGATTATGAGTTATTCACATGATTGTGGACATGAATTGATGATTGATGTTACAGGGATAAAACATTGTTGGTGGACTTTTAACATGGGGAAGATAATAGACTTTGTGGTCTATTTGACTCTTTTAATGGATTTCTCGTTCCGCTGCAACTATGGTCGAAAAGTTTTATCATCTACCATATGTTCTAAATCTCTGATTTATTACTAACTAAGGTTATTGATAATTTAATTATCTTTAGTCATGATATTCTTTACCGGGATAGTTGTGCTCACCCTTTTGCTTCACAATTCCTTTCAGGTAATAAGAGTGTAAATGGAATTGAAATGATTAACGGGGATTAGAACATTGGTCTATAGCTGTTGAGGTTCTCCCTAAATAGTATGGAAATAATTTTATTGAGAACTTTAGATAAGTGTGTTGTATTTTTATACGACATTTAATAGTTATATTGTGAAAACTCCAAAATAGGTCCATTCCACCCAACCCATTCTGAGTCGCCAAATACATGGTACAGAAAACAACTACAACTTTATTACAACAATTGTCGTGCAAAATACAACAACTCATGTGTTGTGAGTTTTGATACAAATATATATATCAACTGTGACTCTTGACACCAACTTGGGTAGCACGTCACCATGACATCTTACATAAAGGTATAGTCAAAAGCTGCTTTTAGAAATTAAAATCTTTGGAAAGTGCTCGAGAAACCTTCGCATATGGGAGGCCATGCGTCTCAGGTTATGATAGATATCATATGTCCACGAATTATCCTTGGTCAATTAATAGACCCCAAAGAAAAACGAAAAGATTACTATCATATTCTTTCCAATGGTGAGTCTTCTCTTGACATATCATTATCTCCATTTGTCTCTAATTGAGAATTATACTTCAAACAAACACCAAGATCATATAGGTAGTGCTTGGCAGATATACTCAAGAAGTGGATGATGTACAACCACGTCTTATGATGACACGAGGTTGTATGTCTTTAGACATCTTCTATGATAGTGACAAAACACCCTCCCAACGTTGGGTTCGCCTCACCCTATTTGATTCACCAAATATAACTACTAAATGATGACCACCGTTCTATTCCCCTGTTACCCCCGCTCGACCCAGCTACACTCTTATTACCTAAAAGGAATTGTGAAGAAAAAGGGTGAGCACAACTAGCTCAGTAAAGAATATCATGACTAAAGATAATTAAATTATCAATAGCCTTCATCAATAATAAATCAGAGATTTAGAACATATGGTAGATGATAAAAAATTTCAACCATAGTTGCAGCGGAACGAGCAATTCATTAGAAGAGTCAAATAGACTATAAAGTCTATTATCTTCTCCATGTTAAAAATCCACCAACAATGTTTTATCCTCGTAACATCAATCAACAATTTCGGTCCACAATCATATGAATAACTCATAATCATAATTGTAGTTCTAAATTCCTCTTCTCATCCAGGACGAAGATAATTTTCATCACCTATCTTTACCTGAAACATCAAAGATCATGGTTACACCAAATCAAATTTCCTATTCATAATCATACTAATAACTTCATCTTTGCACTACGGCCAAATATATTCGTCAACGGTTTATCTTTGCACTACTGGCCAAAGATATTCAACAACATGTCATCTTTGCACTACGGGCCAAAGATATCCATCAACAATTCATCTTTGCACTACAGGCCAAAGATATTCTTCAACAGTTCATATTTGCACTACAGGCCAAATATATTCATTAACAGTTCATATTTGCACTACAAGCCAAATATATTATTATCTCAAAGAAATATATAATCATTTCAGAATTTATATAAATAATAATTATAACCATGTTGATCATTTCACCTTTGCACTTAAGCTAAAGATATTTAATTATAAATTCAATGGTCATGATCATACCAGCCAACAATTCAACTTTGCACCATCGCCAAAGGAACCCATAGTCATGATCATACCAAAAATCTACCCATCTTTACACTCAAGTCAAAGAGAAATATCATCATTAGGGTTATAAAAATGTTATATATAATAGTAATATCAATATAATCAAAACATCTAGATTTAATCTTAAGAGTAATATTCATAAATCAACTATAATTTGGTTAAAAAAAGAAATCAATTTTCTCATGAATAGTAACTCGTGAATAGTAACTCATGAATAGTAAACCCGACACAAAAAGGTAGAAATTCCACAATAAAATCCATACTAATATTTCGGTATAATGATATTGAAATAACATTTCATAAACTTATAAACAATTTATTTTAATTGTTTACACTTTACTAAATAATGCATTTAATCATCCTAAAATTTCAAACTCATAAGATTTCATCACCAATAACCAAAACCCTCATCAAAAATCTGCATATACCTCATATATGATTCTCAAGCATAAAATCATATTTTCCAATTTTCTTCCTTCACCTAACATATTTAATTCATTTACTCATAACTAGTCCATTTTTATGAAAAATACCAAATCAGTACAAACAAATTTTCTTTTCTGAGATTTAGTAGAATGTAGTCCCATATTGAACATATATTTTTCTCAGAATTTTTAAAAATCATTTACTATTTTTCATATGGCCAAAACCGCCAAATATTTAGATATTTATCAAAAAAATGTACTTTTATCCAAAAATTCTGAAATTTACAGAGTATACTTGTAACATTCCAGATTTTTTAAATGTAAGTTATAAATATTTATTGATTTATATAAATATTTAAAGAACGTGTTTATTATTGAATAAGTCATTCTTCAATTTGATTGAGATGTTTTAGTTAATTATTTATTTGTTAAATAATTAATGTGTTATGTGGATTGAGTTATGTTATTAAGTGATTTATTTAATAAATTGTTATTACATAAAGTGTGACAAATAACTATGTGATAAAGAGTTATTAAAATAATTAAAGTTATTTTTAATTTAGTTTTGCCAAACAAGGTTTAAGTATTAGTCCTTTAATTTTAAATGGTTTGCCAAACAAAGCCTTATGGCTTTTGGATTTCGTTTCAATTTAAATTATTAATTAAATAAATAAAATATAAATAATATATATATATATAAATATATTTTTGGTAATCGATAAATTTATTGGTATATTTAATACGATTAAATGGGCTTCCAAACGTTTGAAAAATAGAGCGTACGTTAGTTTTATTTTTAGTATACGTATACTGTTATGTGGCTTAGCTATCAGTTTTACCTTAGAGTTGTCTGCTAAAAGAAAGAAAAGAATACAGAGATAGTTGAGAGAGAAAGGGCTGGGATTCTAGGAAAATACAGAGTTCTTCAAGCTTTTCTAAGGGTTTAACAAGTGTTTCTTAACAACAAAAGGTAGGTGTTTATAACCTAAATTTATATTTATGAAGACATATATGTTTTACGTCATTAGGTTTAAAGTCTCTGTGTTCTTGAAAGTCATTCACTCTGTTAAGGTTTTTACCAAAAATTATCTCGTAAAAACATGTTCTAGAATTGGTTATGATGTTATGTGTTTTTTTTATTGTTATAATTGTTATATAGTTAGCATATATATATATGTGTTGTATGCTAAATTAAGATTTAGAAAGAGAACTTGGTTTTACTAGTGAAAATATATATACTGAATATATGATTTGTAGAAATATCAAAAGTTATGTATGCTAACTGAGGAATTGAACTATACATGTTAATTTGTTATATGTTGGTATACTTGTATTTCAAAGGAATCAAAATTTGGTTGATAACAGTAAAAATTTCGTTCACTGTACTTTAGATATCAACAATAGAGTTTTGAGTTTTAACCAAATATTATTTTAGTGATTTAAGTCTTTTAAATTTGTTGTTCAATTGTTGGAAATTGGTATATGGATAATTTTTAGAAATTATGTGTAGTTTATATTAGTTATACATGTTGTTTGGGGGTAATTGTTGTTACAAATTTAAGACAAGTAGCTTTAGCCTCATTCTTCGCGTTTTGGTTGTGTGAGTTTGGTATTTTCACGTCAAAAGCCAAAATTCACGCCCAAAGGTAAAATTCGCTAGCATCAAATACCAAAAAAAGGCGAAGTTCGCTACCAAATATTGAATTCACGCCCTATTACTGGAATTCGTGACACACATCGTCTTCATACTACCAAATTTGGAAAAGTGGTCAGGACGTATAATTTTGACCTCCTGTAGTTAAATGGCCATAACTTTCTCATACGAACTCCGATTGAGTTGATTCAAGATAATCCAGAACGAGGACGAATAGACCTACAACTTTCCTGCTTTAAGTATTTTAATTTGAGGTCTGTAATAGTAGTCAAAATGTCCATCTTTAGGATTTGTTGTGTATTTGGAGCCAATCGGAGGCGTCGGGATGCACGTAATGCAAGTGCAACCCTTTGTGTAATAGTATAACTTAATGATAACATGTTGGACATGTAATAGGATGTTATATCAAGTTATTAATGTGCATGTGGTGCAATGACATGATCACTTAAGTAGTTGTAATAAAGCTAAAAAGTAATGTTCATGAAAAGAGGTGATGTTGTTTAAACTTATACTTAGTTAGTAGCTATACTAAGAGTAATAAAGTAACTCATAAAGGTAATGTTAGTGTAACTAATATGTATTGTTAATACATATGGTATGTGTAGGACTAGGGGTGAACGTGAATAGTAATTGTTTAACCTACGCACGAGGCAAGTTCTCTAACTCTACTTTTATAATTGTGCAAGTTTCTAAACCTATGTTTTTACATTAAACAAGTTATCTAGCTCTATACTCTCGTTGAGTTAGTTTGTTGTGTTTAAGCAAGTTTTCTAATTCTAAAGCTTTGTTATGCAAATTTCATATGCTATACTTTATTGAGTAAAGTATTTCCATTAAGCAACTTCATTGTATCCAGTTATTCATGATGATACAAGTTTCCCATCTCCACACTTTCGTTGACATAGTTATTATGATTATGCAAGTTTTCTTAACTCTAAACTTGTTATATTAGCATGCAAGTACCTTTAGTTTATCGTTCAAGTTATTATTTGTTGTGCATGCTTGATATTAAATTCTAAGATGTAACCTTAGCTTAATGTTATTCAAAGCAAGGTATGATGTGTTATTCAATAGTTATGCTATTAGATTATCCCTAAAGCATGAACTTAGAACGAAATATTTATTCAGTTATGATTATTCAATAACATAGTGTTATTATCTTTTATTCAACTAATCCTTAGTTGATGTCCGTTGAATTCCAAATTACCTTGAAGTGTATCCAAACCAAACTATCTTTGGGGCGGACTTGTACTCAAAATACTGAGATGAACAACCCTATTTATAGGGGTTACGCTTAGTTTTGTACTTTGCGCTGAAATGTTTGTATACAATACATGTACGAAGGGTTGATCCCCCTAAGTACCTTAAAGTCATTATGGTCGTATTATAATCGTAAAAGTTTAAGTTGAAAGATTACTTATAACTGTGGACAAGGTTTGTGGTCATTAGACCCTCAGTGAATGTTAAGATGTTAATAGGACTTATTATTTAGTTCTATTGAGCCCCTGAATGGGCAAGGAATGTTTAAGATTTTAATAGAACCTATTGTTCAGTTCTATTGAGCCCCTGAATGGGCAGAGAATGTAAAAGTTATTCATTGTTATTTCAAGTGAGCCTTGTTTTCTCACTCTTGCCTGTAAAATCCTTACAGCTAAAGATGGAAAGGGTGACGTACCTAGCACCAGTAAAGGAAAGGGAAAGATGAACAAGTACTGAAGACTTGTAATAGTTTTGATAGTTTTATTATCAGACTTTGGTTTAAAGAATGTAATGAAGTTTATTTAAATTTTCCGCATGAATGATTGTTTGTAAAGGTTAGATAACCTGGGAGATATTATTTTATGTAATTCCTGTATGGGCAGGTTTATTATTCAATTTTATTTATGATTGGGTAGTTATAAATGAATGTTTTGATTACGTAAACACCAAATCTTGAGGTAATGAAGTACCGAGATTTTGGGGTGTCACAAGTTGGTATCAAAGCTTTAGGTTATGAACCTTAGGTGGGGGAAAAAGCCTTAGGAAGTAACCTTTGAAAAGATAGTAGAGATAACTCTTATCGAGTTTTAAGGAAGAAGTAATAAAACACTTATGTGCTTTATGTGTTTATAACTTATGTGCTCATGAGTGTCGAGTAGAATGATTAATAACTAAAAACTTTAAAATTTTGTTGTCGGGATGACTAATGTCGGAGAATCCAACAAAGTTAGGGAGGAGGGACCTCAAATGCCTATAGAGGAGGAGCCTCGCGACATTCAAAGTTATTTGGGAACAACCATCGCCACGGGAGTCACCTGCTGGTCACAAAGTGGTTGAAGATGAGGATGATGATGTGAGAGACGGATGAGGAAGATCCCGTGGAGTTGCCACGGGAGGATGAGGATAACGAGGACGAGGAGGAAGAGACACCACTAACCTCGATGGTCGTCAGATGTATGATGAAGTCTCACGACCGTAACGTGGAATTTCGGTGACACAGTTGAGGAGTTCACGAGAGATAGTAGTGAAAAAGCATCGCAATGACACAGAAGGACGACGACATCCAGGATCGAGATGAACGTCTAACTAATGCTGAAGAGAAGCTGATGCAGACTGAAGGAGAGAAGGAACAACTGATCGAGATGGTCGTGGAACTGAAGAAAAAGCTGAATGAAGAAGCTACCAAGAGGGCGAGAGCTGAAGACGCATACGAGGAAGCTTATCAACGAACTGGAAGAGCAGTAAGGGACACACAAGCAAAGAGGATGAAGATGGAAGAGATGGATAAAGTATTCAATACCGTGATTAATCGAGCTCAAGATCGGGTCATGGGTTATCCAATTCAGTTTCGAGACTCTACCATCATACGTGTTAGATCGCCAACCATGTTCCGTGTTATGGAAGAAGAGCGTCAAAAGGCTACTGAGTATCTTAATAGATCATCGTAGGAAATGTGTCTATTTTGCAAGTAATAAGTGTTAAATAGTGTGTAAATCCCTAGTGTTAAGTAACCATGGGATATGAGAATGATGATGTTGTCCTGTAACTTTTATAGTTCAGGAAAGGAATGTAAATAGCAGTGATGCTATTATTGTTATGTTTTTCAAAGTTATGATGAATAAATAAAAAGCTATTATTTTATTCAAAAGTGTTATGTGGTTAGTTCTTTTATGGAGGCAAGATAATTAGAAAATACTTAAAGAAGTTGGGTAATAGTCTAATAGATAAATTTTTTTTAACAGAAAATGCCTCCCAGACGTGAACCACCCCGTCAGAGAACCAATACGAGAACTAACAATAATGATGTTGAGGATAATTCCGTCCAACAACTAGTGATATTACTAACAGCAGCGTTGCAGAATCAACCTCAAAACCAAGGCACAACATTTAAGGAGTTTAAGGCGGTCGGACCACCTGAATTATGTGGGTCTCACTTAATCCCACGAGGTACGCACTGGATTATGGAGATTGAAAAGATATTTGAAGTCGCTAGGGTAGTGGATGAACAGAAGACTGCTTTTGCAACATTTATGTTGAAAGCAGAAGCTAGTTATTAGTGGCAAGCCAATAAAACCCGGGAAGGACCAGGGGTGATGACTTGGGATAGGTTTAAGGAGTTATTTTTTGAGACTTACTTCCCAGAGAGTTCGAAGAGTCAGTTAGAGGTTTAGTTTTTGGAACTGAAGCAGGGAGTGATGACGGTGTCTGAGTATGCCGTGAAATTCAATGAATTGGCGAGGTTTGCGCCATATCAAGTCAGCCTGCAGACACAGCGTAAAGGCAAAGAGGTTCTAACAGGATGAAGCCCTCGGTCAGACAAAGATTGGTTTCCTATTCCGATTGAAGACGTTTGCAAGCAGATGATGGAGAAGGTGTATCATTTGGAGGTGGAGGCGAGGTAGTGATAAAATTCAATCAAGAGCAGAAGAAGAAGAGGAATGAGGTGGAAGTGACGAATGGTAGCGGAGGCAATGGAAATGGCAGCAACAACAACAACTTGAAGAGGAAATGGAACAGAAACGGGAGTACTGGAAACCAGCAGAGTAACCAACAGTTTAGGAAGTTTGAAGCATGTGCTACATGCGAGAGGTTTCATAAGGGTGTGTTCTTGATGGGGAAACGTGCATGTTTCAACTGTGGCCAGGAGGGTCACATCGCCTCAAATTGCACCTAACCCAAGAAGAATGTCTGTTTCACATATAGATCCAAGGATCATTTTGCTCGTGAATGCCCTCGTAAGAAGGTCGGAGAAACAAGAAGAAGTAAAGGGAGGCAAAGAGAGAGGTACTTGGGCCATCTTTGGACCTACAACGTCAAACAAACCCCGTACCATAACTTTCAACATTTGTATGCAAGATGTTGTGCAATCAAAAGATGTGGTGTCAGGTATTATCCCAATCAACGATATTAATGCTTATGTATTATTTGATTCGGGTGCTACTTGTTCGTTTATATCTGATGAATTTGCTAAGAGGTTAGAATTGCCTAGAGAAGAACTGAATTTCCCTCTAAACATAGAAATTATGAATAGGGAGGTGATTCATGTTAGGTTTGTATACAAGAACTGTAGAGTGAACATTAAAGGGAATATCCTGATGGTAGATTTAATTTCGATTAGACTCGGGGAATTTGATGTAATTTTGGGAATGGATTGGCTGTTCAAATATGGAGCAGTAATTGATTGTCACAAGAAGTGTGTAAACCTTATGACTCCGTCAAAGGTAGTTTTCCATGGTAGCAAATCGCCTAGACAAATGAAATGTCTGACGATTATGCAGGCCAAGAAGTTGTTGAGTCAAGGCTGTGTGGGTTATTTAGTTTACATAGTCGATACTCAGAAGAAGGGTGTAAAACTGGAGGAGATACCAGTGGTTAGAGAATTCGTAGATGTATTTCCGAAAGATTTTCCAGGACTTCCGCCTGATAGAGAGATTGAGTTCGTAATCGATTTAGCGCCAGGAACTGCACCGATATCAAAGGCCCCGTACAGAATGGCTCCGGTAGAAATGAAGGAACTGATGGTGCAACTGCAAGAACTGCTGGACAAGAAGTATATTCAACCAAGCGTATCACCGTGGGGAGCGCCGGTATTATTTGTGAAGAAGAAGGACGGATCAATGCGTCTTTGCATTGATTATAGGGAGTTAAACAAGGTCACTATTAAGAATAGGTATCCGTTACCTAGAATAGATGACTTGTTTGATCAGTTGAAGGGTGCTAAATACTTCTCGAAAATAGATTTGAGAAGTGGGTATCACCAATTGAAGGTAAAAAGGAGGATATACCTAGAACGGCATTCAGAACTCGGTACGGACATTACGAGTTTCTGGTGATGTCTTTTGGTTTAACAAATGCCCTTGTCGCGTTCATGGATTTGATGAACAAGGTATTTAAACCATTCTTAGACAAGTTCGTAGTGGTGTTTATCGACGACATTCTGGTATATTCCAAAACTTAAGAAGAACACGTGGAACATTTACGTCTGACATTGGAGACACTAAGAAAGGAAAAGTTGTACGCGAAATTCTCTAAGTGTGAATTTTGGCTCAATCGTGTACAATTTTTGGGTCATGTGATTGACAAAGATGGGATTTTAGTAGATCCATCGAAAGTGGAACCTGTAATCAATTGGGAACAACCAAGGACACCTTCGGAGGTGAGGAGTTTCTTGGGGCTGGACGGTTATTATAGAAGATTTATACAAGATTTTTCCAAGATAGCCACTCCGTTAACAAATTTGACACGGAAAGCTATGAAATTCGTTTGGATGGAAAAGTGTGAAGAGAGCTTCCAAGATTTGAAGAAGATGCTAAGTATGGCACCTGTGTTAACCCTGCCGGATAATACAGGAAATTTTGTGGTGTATAGTGATGCCTCACACAAAGGATTGGGTTGTGTTCTTATGCAAAACGGCAAAGTTATTGCCTATGCATCAAGACAACTGAAGGATTATGAGAAAGGTTATCCGACTCATGATTTAGAATTGGCTGCAGTGGTATTTGCTCTCAAGATATGGAGACACTATCTGTATGGAGAGAAATGTGAGATCTACACAGACCACAAAAGTCTGAAGTATATTTTCACTCAGAAGGACCTGAACATGCGTCAGAGAAGATGGATGGAATTGATAAAGGATTACGATTGTGAGATCTTTTATCATCCGGGCAAAGTGAATGTGGTTGCAGATGCTTTAAGCAGGAAAGGTCGGGAGAAATTAATGCTAATAACAACTCAGGAGGAGCTCATTTCAGCAATGACAAAGTTAGAGCTGGAAATCAAATTTCCACAGGAATCCGACAAACGACTATTTCAGTTAGAAGTAGGTCCAACTTTACTGGACAAGGTGAAAAACGCTCAGTTACAATTAGTGCAACAAACTGCTGAGGTTATCAAACTCATCAGGACAAGATTGGTAGCAGCTCAAGACCGATAGAAGAAGTATGTTGATCAACATAGGCAAGATTGTGTATTTGACGTAGGAAGCTATGTATTCCTAAAAGTTTCTCCTTGGAAGGGGAAAATTCGTTTTGGTAAGAAGGGAAAACTAAGCCCGAGGTTTATTGGACCCTTTGAAGTGCTGCAAAAAGTTGGAAAGGTAGCTTACGTGGTAGCTCTACCTCCAGAGTTGGAAAACATTCACAATGTTTTTCATATTTCGGTGTTACGACCATATAAACCCGATTACAATCACGTGATCGAGTACGAACCGTTGCAGTTCGAGAAAGATTTGTCTTATGAAGAGGTTCCTATCCAGATAGTCGACAGGAAAGAACAAGTGCTCAGGAATAAAGTGATACCTTCTGTGAAGGTGATATGGAGAAACCACAATGCTGAAGAAGCAACGTGGGAACTCGAAGAGAAAATGATGAAAGAGTACCCTGAGTTATTTGTTTAATCTGTGTCTTCGATTCTGGGGACAGAATCTTTGTAAGTAGGGAAGAATGTAACGAATGCGTTGTTTGAGTTGTGATTCTGAGGACAAAATCCTTATAAGAGGGGAATGATGTAACATTCCAGATTTTTTAAATGTAAGTTATAAATATTTATTGATTTATATAAATATTTATTGGACGTGTTTATTATTGAATAAGTAATTTTTCAATTTGATTGAGATGTTTTAGTTAATTATTTATTTGTTAAATAATTAATGTGTTATGTGGATTGAGCTATGTTATTAAGTGATTTATTTAATAAATTGTTATTACATAAAGTGTGACAAATAACTATGTGATAAAGAGTTATTAAAATAATTAAAGTAATTTTTAATTTAGTTTTGCCAAACAAGGTTTAAGTATTAGTCCTTTAATTTTAAATGGTTTGCCAAACAAAGCCTTATGACTTTTGGATTTCTTTTGAATTTAAATTATTAATTAAATAAATAAAATATAAATAATATATATATAAATATATTTTTGGTAACTGTTAAACTTATTGGTATATTTAATACAGTCGTCAGTTTCCAAACGTTTGAAAAATAGAGCGTGCGTTAGTTTTATTTTTAGTATACCTATACTGTTATGTGGCATAGCTATCAGTTTTACCTTAGAGTTGTCTGCTAAAAGAAAGAAAAGAATACAGAGATAGTTGAGAGAGAAAGGGTTGGGATTCTAGGAAAATACAGAGTTCTTCAAGCTTTTCTAAGGGTTTAACAAGTGTTTCTTAACAACAAAAGGTAGGTGTTTATAACCTAAATTTATGTTTATGAAGACATATATGTTTTACGTCATTAGGTTTAAAGTCTCTGTGTTCTTGAAAGTCATTCACTCTATTAAGGTTTTTACCAAAAATTATCTGTAAAACATGTTCTAGAATTGGTTATGATGTTATGTGTTTTTATTGTTATAATTGTTATAGTTAGCATATATATGTGTTGTATGCTAAATTAAGATTTAGAAAGAGAACTTGGTTTTACAGTGAAAAATATATATACGAATATATGTTTTGTAGAAATATCAAAATTTATGTATGCTAACTGAGGAATTGAACTATACATGTTAATTTGTTATATGTTGGTATATTTGTATTTCAAAGGAATCAAAATTTGGTTGATAACAGTGAAAATTTTGTTCACTGTACTTTAGATATCAACAATGGAGTTTGGAGTTTTAACCAAATATTATTTTAGTGATTTAAGTCTTTTAAATTTGTTGTTCAATTGTTGGAAATTGGTATATGGATAATTGTTAGCAATTATGTGTAGTTTATATTAGTTATACATGTTGTTTGGGGCGAATTGTTGTTACAAATTTAAGACAGTAGCTTTGGCTCTGTTCTTCGTTTTGGTTCTATGAGTTTCGACGGACCAGCGTCAAAATTCACGCTCCAGCGCCAAATTTCGCGCCCCAGCGCCAAAAATAGGCCAGAAGTTCGTGCTCCAGAGCTGGAATTCGCACCCCGACGCTGGAATTCGCGCCCCGGCGCCACTGTCTCTCGCCCCAGCGTTGGAAAAGTGGTCTGGGACGTACAGTTTTTGACCTCCTGTAGTTAAATGGCCATAACTTTCTCATACGAACTCCGATTGAGTTGATTCAAGATAATCCGGAACAAGGACGAATAGACCTACAACTTTCATGCTTTAAGTATTTTAATTTGAGGTCTGTAATAGTAGTCAAAATGTCCATCTTTAGGACTGTTGTGTATTTGGAGCCAATCGGAGGGCGTCGGGATGCACGAATGCAAGTGCAACCCTTTGTGTAATAGTATAACTTAATGATAACATGTTGGACATGTAATAGGATGTTATATCAAGTTATTAATGTGCATGTGGTGCAATGACATGATCACTTAAGTAGTTGTAATAAAGCTAAAAAGTAATGTTCATGAAAAGAGGTGATGTTGTTTAAACTTATACTTAGTTAGTAGCTATACTAAGAGTAATAAAGTAACTCATAAAGGTAATGTTAGTGTAACTAATATGTATTGTTAATACATATGGTATGTGTAGGACTAGGGGTGAACGTGAATAGTAATTGTTTAACCTACATTACGAGGCAAGTTCTCTAACTCTACTTTTATAATTGTGCAAGTTTCTAAACCTATGTTTTTACATTAAACAAGTTATCTAGCTCTATACTCTCGTTGAGTTAGTTTGTTGTGTTTAAGCAAGTTTTCTAATTCTAAAGCTTCGTTATGCAAATTTCATATGCTATACTTTATTGAGTAAAGTATTTCCATTAAGCAACTTCATTGTATCCAGTTATTCATGATGATACAAGTTTCCCATCTCCACACTTTCGTTGAGATAGTTATTATGATTATGCAAGTTTTCTTAACTCTAAACTTGTTATATTAGCATGCAAGTACCTTTAGTTTATCGTTCAAGTTATTATTTGTTGTGCATGCTTGATATTAAATTCTAAGATGTAACCTTAGCTTAATGTTATTCAAAGCAAGGTATGATGTGTTATTCAATAGTTATGCTATTAGATTATCCCTAAAGCATGAACTTAGAATGAAATATTTATTCAGTTATAATTATTCAATAACATAGTGTTATTATCTTTTATTTAACTAATCCTTAGTTGATGTCCGTTGAATTCAAAATTACCATGAAGTGTATCCAAACCAAACTATCTTTGGGGTGGACTTGTACTCAAAATACTGAGATGAACAACCCTATTTATAGCGGTCACGCTTAGTTTTGTACTTTGCGCTGAAATGTTTGTATATAATACATGTACGAAGGGTTGATCCCCTTAAGTACCTTAAAGTCATTATGGTCGTATGATTGTAAAAGTTTAAGTTGAAAGATTACTTATAACTGTGGACAAGGTTTGTGGTCATTAGACCCTCAGTGAATGTTAAGATGTTAATAGGACTTATTATTTAGTTCTATTGAGCCCCTAAATGGGCAAGGAATGTTTAAGATGTTAATAGAACCTATTGTTCAGTTCTATTGAGCCTCTGAATGGGCAGAGAATGTAAAAGTTATTCATTGTTATTTCAAGTGAGCCTTGTTTGCTCACTCTGCCTCGTAAAAAATCCTTACTGACTAAAGATGGAAAGGGTGACGTACCTAGCACCGGTAAAGGAAATGGAAAGATGAACAAGTACTGAAGACTTGTAATAGTTTTGATAGTTTTATTATCAGATTTTGGTTTAAAGAATGTAGTGAAGTTTATTTAAATTTTTCGCATGAATGATTGTTTGTAAAGGTTAGATAACCTGGGAGATATTATTTTATGTAATTCCTGTATGGGCAAGTTTATTATTCAATTTTATTTATGATTGGGTAGTTATAAATGAATGTTTTGATTACGTGAACACCAAATCTTGAGGTAATGAAGTACCGAGATTTGGGGGTGTCACAATACTTCTATCATATACATGTACTTCCAATAAAAATTTTACCAATTTTGGAGTTAACCGCAAGGAGTTATAAGGGTTTTCTTTTTAAAATAGTCTTTTTCCCGTAAAATTCATAACTCTTAATCTATACATCCAAAAATCGCCATTTTTGGACACAATCAATAAAACTCATCAAATTATCATTTCAAATTTTTCCAGAATTTTTGAAAGTCATAAAAATTACGAAACTAAAAAACATAACAACCCTTAAAATCCCTTACTATCCCTTACCTCAAAAGAGCAGCACTTCTGACTGGATATCAGATATGACGTTGAAGGAAACTTGCACTGATGAATAGAAACTCACCAAGTATCTAAATACTCACAAAATACACTCGATAATCTAGAGAGAAAAAGAGAGAAAACTTATGAATTCTGGTGTGATTTTCAATTCTAACTTAGCCCTCTATTTATAGGAAAATGTTAGCACGCCGAAGCAGACTTGACCTTCTACCTAATGGCTTTACCTGCTACTATTCCACCCACCAAAAGTGGGGCCCACCCATTTCTAGAATTTTCCACCAAAATCATTTATAAACCTAATTTCCGAATCAGTCACCTCTTAAAATTAATAACAAATCATTCGTTCATTTTTAACGGTTCAAAATTTGTGAACATATACTCAACTTATATATGTATAACATATCCAAAAATCACAACGATCCAACTACGATTAAAAATTATAACTCACACAATAAAGTCGTAAGAACAACGATTTGATCTTTTAATACCCAATCCGACAAAATAATCGATAAAATACATCAACATTAATTCCTTCATTTATAACCACATAAATAAATCCATCATTTATATCCATATCAAATAAATATTTCATTATCATATAAATCAATAATTAATTATTCACAAATAATATTACAAAATCACAATAATGACAACCAGCAGCTCCTGGAAAGAGGGGCTTTCAGATAAGGATTTCTCCTTCTTGGCGCATGATTAGGTGACAAAACCTCTCCTCGATGTAACTTTCAAGACATTGCCAATAATGCTATCTAATAATATTATTCAAATAATATGAATTATTGATCTGATAATGAAGATACTATGCAGTGACAATTATTGAAACAACAATAATATAAAATATCAACGCAGCAATTATTGATTCAATAAAATAAAATATTGAATAGTAATTATCTGTAACAATTATTGAGTAAAGTGCCTTCTCACGTAAGAATCAATAATTGAAAAAATATCGCAATACCGTATGCCATCTTGTGCAACCACGCCAGACATCGTATTTTAACCACGTGTATTTCAACAAATGTTACTTCAGAATAACTACGCGTTATTTATAAAAACTCAAATTTGTCGTTTTCTTCATCCGATAGTTATGCTTAGTTTATACTTTGCGCTGAAATGTTTGTGCACAATATATGTACAATAGGTTGATCACCTAGAGTATTTACAGAGGGTGTTTTCAGTCTTTGTGATTGATAAACATTCTGCCAAAGAGGGTTTAAAGTGTGAAGAACCGGGGGTGAAGCACTATTAAACCTAGAGAAGAGTTCACGGTCTTATGACCCCTCAGCATGATTTGGAATCTTTTAAATTCCTGAGTTATTCATAATACTTCCCAATTATTGAACAATTGTGAAAGATTCTTGTTATTCTGCAAGATGGAAGTGAAAAAAGGAAAATATTCCTTAGAAAGAAGTAAGTCGTAGAATACGACACTGAATGATGAATATGTTGAATAAGTGAGAAAAGAGATTTTGAAGTAAGAAGGATGTGAGTTATCAAAGAATAATGTGAAACTTTTAATAGATAAGTTAATAGTTGTAGAATGATCTTTGTAGAAAGAAAGTGGTTATAGAAACCAATGAATGAATGAAGTAGTGACGTAAAAATCTACCTTGATAGATTGAATGAATAAAGATTAATAAATAAAATTTCGAGAACGAAATTCTTAGAAAAAAGGGTGAATGTAATATCCCGAGTGTTGATGATAACGATCCTTAGAAAAGGAAATGAATGGGTTAAAAGATATATAATACTCAGAATATAATTGAGTTCAAGTGAAAATTATGAAATGAAACCTAGAATTTGTTAAAGTAATGAATGTAGTAGGAAATATAAAATCTATATTTAGATAAAATGATGAAAGATTACTCTGAGTTATTTGTTTAATGAACAATATTGAAAAGCAAATGTGCTGGGAAATTTTTTTAAAACCGTGTATATAATATATATGTTATAAATGTTTGCATGCATGTGCTATGATTCAAATATATATAATAAGTATCATGCAAAGTGTGTGTGTTGGCTACTTTATAAAATCATGCATGCATTGTACCAAAGACATCATATATATAAATCATACATATGCTGGCAAAAAAAAAATTTAACCGAATGGGACATTTTTTTTTTTAACCGTGTACTATATTATTTATTATATTTAAAAAAAACCGGATATATATTATGTAATATATATTCCTATATATACTATACTAAAATATGTATTATGTACATTTACATAGCAAATGCATGCATGCGCCTAAATTACAATGTGCTGGCAACATTAAATATGTTAAATTTATATATGCATGTGATGGCTTCAAAATTGAGTGTGCTGGCAAGTAAAAGGGTGACAGTCATTATGAGACAAAGAAAAACGTATGAGTTTGCTGGCATAACATATTGGTCAAATTAGATATTAAATGTAGTAATGGATTAATAAATGCTAAGTTGATGATTCATGGGCCCGGGCGGAATATGAAATACTTTCGCGCTGTTTCAATCTGGTCCGTTAATTTCAAAATCTTTTCATCTAAACCGTTCATTCAAAATCAGATTTTCAAAATTATCTTTTTGTTTCTGACTTCAAAAATCTATAAATAGGAGGCTTTCCTTTCATTTCTAATGTACCAATTTACTTTCAAGAAAAGCTTATTTTCTCTCCTACATACTCTCTCTCTAAGAAGTTTTCTCTCTCTACTTATCAAAGTTCTAATCAGTTGAGAAGAGAAAAATTGCTCTAAGCAAATTGAGATAAGTGGTTTGATTTATTTTATTTGAATTATCTCTTGCTTATTTATATTTATAGATATACGAATATAAATTGTTCTACACAATTCTATATATCTATATTTCATCTATTTATCAAATAAAATGATACTTGGGCGCCGCAAGGCTACGGAGATAAACTTCTACGGAGAGGAATTCAATTGCATACGATTCCTTATAGTCTTGAGAACCTTTTATTGATATTATTTATATTTAAGTAAAATAGATACGACACTTGATAGCTCAAAACAACAACCGAGATCTTGCTCCAAAAGAGTAGTCATCCCAACCGGATTTGAGAATCGAGTGATCTATTGAAAATATTTATATAAATATCAATTATGAAAATTATAAATTCGTTATATTTGGGTACCGCAATGAAATACGAAGATAAACCTCTCACGAGAGGAATCACCGCGACGATTTCTTATAGTACCAAGTGACACTGTTTATAAAAGTTCACATAATAGATAAAATACTGTTATATATTCACTACAAGAAAAAGGCCTAACAGCGACCAACACTATCAGCGACCGCACCATCGGTCGGCGATATTAATCACAATGACCAAATCATCCGCTGACCGATATGTAATCTAGTCGCTAAATTTTTAATAATGACGCATGCGGTTCTTCGATCATCGCATAGTATAAATTTGCCACCAAAATTTTATTTTGGAAATGTTGGCGCCAAGGTTTTGTGCGACCACTTTTAAATCAAATGATCGCGACGCGATCATTGATAAGTCCATGTCATTAAAAATCAATGATCGTCACGGTCGGCCGATATGATCATTGATCAAACTAAATGTTATCGACTCAAAGATTCGCCGACATGAACACGAGAGAAAAGGAAAGAGGAGGTCCGAAATAGAGAGAAGAGGGAGAAAGGGGGGAGAAGAGAAGAAGGAGAAGAAGTTCGCGCCGCCGCCGCCTCCTACCACCTGCCACCGCCTCCACAAAGGTAACCCATTTAAAATTAATCAAATCTTATTTATATTTAATAAATTTTATAAATTAAATGTGAAAAACTCAATAATCGAATCTAATTTATTTACCACTTAATTAAGAATTGTATTGCAGTGGCATATTGGCATTAGCAATTAGGAAAGGGAGTGGTCTTTTGGACGAGATAAGGTAAAGAAACAACCTTTTCTTTATTTTTTTGTTATTCCCAAATAGGATAGGAGTATAAAAAATAGCCTTGACAATTGATAGTCCCTTATCTAGAATCAATAAAATTAGATACGAAAAATTACGAGGAATTGCTTTAGTAAGTATATACGTTTATGATAATTACATGGCCATGTTTGATTTTACTTCAAATCAATGTCTATTTTCGAGGTTAACATAATTGCATCCAAGTTCCTCAACTGTGTAATTTCTTCTTCAAATTAGCTTTTCTGTTGAACAATCGAGCTTAGTTTTCATATCAAGTTTGGTTTAGAGTAGTAGTAGTAGTAGTAAGTGTTGATTGCACTTGCTAGAAAAAGTATAGTCGCTTGTAATTGGTTTTATCTTATTTATTGTTCAAATTAACTTTCCTTGGTATTTTACCAAAACTAGGTTTCTAACATATTAACAACTTTCAATTACTTGTTGTTCTTTGGGTCATTATTCGCATACTAAAGTAATTATGGAGTATTGTATTCATTTGAGGATTCGGGCCGGATATCCAAATTTTAACTTTGTTTTGAGTTTTCAATTTTATTTCAAGGCTAGTTGTCCAAGTTTGTGTAACCTGCCATTCCATTCAGAATTGAAATGAATTTCTAAATTTGGTCGGAATTTCCTTTAAAGTGTCGCTGATAAGCTTTTTTGTTGTAGTGATTATTTGAGTTAAACAAATAAATATTTGTTATATCAAGTATTGCTTAACTGATTTATTTATTATACTTAATATTTGTCATCACAAGTATTTGATCATAAATTTATTTATTCATAAAATACTTGTTGCATAATATAAAAGTTATTTAAACTTTTATTTCACAAACTTAAGTGAATATATCTGCTTAAATAGAAGCATATTTGATTCAAAGCTTAAAACAACTTATTTGCTTACTCAGAAGCACTTTCACTCTAAAAAGTTGTTTAAACTTAAAAGTGACTTTTCTTTACTCCTTAAAGAATAATTCTCTATAAATTTGCATTAAATTATATATCTGCTTAAACAGAAGCATTTTAGAGAAAAAGTTAAAATTGATATATTTGCTTATTCAAGAAGCACTTTTCACACAAAACATAAAACTTATTTAAACTTTTATAACAGTGCATAATTTACATATTTGCTTACACATAAGCATTATTTGATCTAAGCACAAAATTACTATCTGCTTATTAAAAAGCATATTTTCTCAAGTATAAAAGTCTTTAAACTTTTATAAATACATTTGCTCTTTAATTGATATCTGCTTATTTGAGAAGCATCAATCTGTACTAAATTATATTTGCTTATTTAAAGAAGCATTCATATGTACTAAATTCTTATCTGCTTATTTGAGAAGCATCAATCTGTACTAAATTCTTATCTGCTTATTTGAGAAGCACATTGTTGTAAAATCATTTGTAAAAAGAGAAAAGGTCTGAGTTAGTTTATTTTATGTACCTGTGAGAAAGACGAGTAATTCTTTGACCAAGACCAGAGTCTTAGAGAGGTCAGCGGGAAGTTGGGTCTCTAGTGTACTTGTGAGGTGAGGAAGAGGCTGTGGTTTCAAGACCAGATCATAGAATAGAACTGAACTCAAAAGAAGGTACAACTAAACTTGAGGAGAGAGTGGGGAGCTTGCTATCCAAGATAGAATAGTTGGAAATAGTTGGAAGTTTGTCTATAAAACTTTGTAAAGGCTTCTCTGCCTATTGAAGGAGTATTTGTTACAAATAGTAATAGGATCTCAAGTCCTGGAGAGGAGCTTGAGACTGGACGTAGCAGCATACTCGGGATATATGTTGTGAACCAGACAAATCTTTGTGCATTGTGTGATTGATTTTTTACTGTCATGCATATTAATTTCTAACACCATAAATTAATTATACAAAAAATCAAAAAGGCCTAAGATAATTTTTAATATGTAATAATCTATTCAACCCCCCCCCCCCCCTTCTAGATTATTATTGGACTTTTAGACAAGTTTAAAACCATCGCGTATAAGCTAGCTGTTTATTGTTTGGTTAGGAACGGTAGAAACGTTCATGAAGAATGAATTGAATTAAGCTATAATGAAGTTATGGAAAAACTTTTGTAAAAGGCGAATGAGAAATAGAAAGTATGTAAATGAACCTGAATGTGTAGGGTTTCATAAGAAAGTAAGAGAATGTAAATGTAAGTCGTGGACTCAAGAACGAACGAGTTCCGAGTTCGGATGACCGAATTACGGACAAACGGACGAAGAACGTGAATAACGTAAAATGAATGAATGATGAAGATTAAGCCAATTGAATGGCATGTTAACGGATTATGTGATGCCCCCAAATCTGAGTATCTTCCAACCCGACATATGGTGCTCCACGGTGCTACAGTTCACACAAACATTCAATTAAAAAGCCTCAAAAGAACGAATGTCTTATATATATTCCAAAACAATATTACCATACCCTAGGTTCTTTATAATCGTTATATTTGTTCTTGTCATAATATCAAATATTATCATTACAAACCTATACTATTATATAGGTAATCTACAGGTTTGCCTTAGCCTTCCCTTTATCCTTATTGGATCCTTCGGTCTAAGCTGCATTCATATAGTTCAAGCAAGAGTGAGCATAACAAGCTCAGCAAGTACAACAATTTCTTTTAAACGACATGCTTGAAACATAGGAATCGTATATCTTCAATAACTGGATAATAGTTATGAAGTACTATCAATAATTCATTATAGCATTTTTTTTCCTTCAAAACATTTTACAATAACAATATTCAGTAAAACATCAATTCTGGTCCAAGACCATGAGCGTTTCATAATTTTTTTGAAGAGGACAACCCGGTACTAAGTCCGTAAGTCCGGCATAGCTTACGAGCACTTCTAGGTGATCAGCCTATAGTACTCTATGTTGATCAACACTACATTCATTAAACGTGTGTACGTTTAAGCTATGGTAACCTCACGTGCCCATCAAATAATCGATGAAAATACATTTATTTATTCATAATCAGGCTTACCTTGAATTCGTACCAAACAATTGGCGTAGGATAGCGTTAGCAATTCTATATTGAAAGACTTGTAAATAAATCAATCAACTCTTCAAGATTAGTCTAGCCGAGGTAAAACTAGCATCGACCCTTTAGTAAAACATTTCATGCATCTCATAACATGAATCACGTAAAACTTGGCTAACACGAAGGTTAGACAAGCGTTAAGAAAAAACTTGCCTTCAAATATTCGCCATAATAAAATTACTTTTCCTTTGAGTCTTTATGGTCTCTACAACACATAACCACATAACATACCACATTAGGTCATGAATGAACATACATGGTTCCTAATGAATCTTACCCTTCTTCTCAATATAATCACGTATTAGATTTGTTATTATTGGTTCCGGCTTGCCGTTAAAGTTTACATCATTCTTCCCAACTTCTTTCTCTTCTATAACTTAACTAAAATTATTTCATTAATACAACTTGTTTTGAGTTAATCATTCCTCCTCACGGCTTACCAATGTCCTTACATTATTAATCGAAACTCGATCGTTAATGGTTAAGTACACTTATTGCATACCGTTCGCGTTCACGTAATACTCATCAACATTTAGTTGTAACTCGCAATGGTATTGCCATCATCAAAAAATGTTATGTCAAGTTAATTAATTCACTATCAATTAACTATCTTTCCTTTCGTATTCTTAATCGTACTTACTTACTTAACGAAATTCGTTTCAAGTACTTATCTACCTTTACGGATTATTATCATTCATCGCTTCAGTATTAATAACTTATGTTCAATTAATCTTTCTTTCAACCTTTAGCATATTACTTAAGGTTTAAACATTTTAAACCATGTCATTTTAGGGTTTAGTTCATTATTAATTAATCACTTTCTTGTTTCACTTATAAACTTTCTTCATTCTCTAGAATTTAAGGTTGGCGTTATGGCGCCAAGATATTTCTTCTACACGTGTCGTTGCTCATGCCTTGCCCTAAAGCAAAAAACCGAACTTCGCTGTTTGTGGTGTGAGTCCCTTCGTTATGGGTCATGCTGCGACGCAACTCTCCGATGAGATTCTGACTTCACCCTACCACTCGGTCTTTGTGGCGCGGGCCATTCGCCTTGAGTCGTATTGCATGATGCGGGACTGCTGCTTCGAACAATTTTAATGATTTTTAAATTTGTGAGATTCCTGGACTCGTAAATTCTTCGTTATAAGTCTGAATTGGCTCGTTCAAGAGCCTACGATTCACAAATTACATACTCTACGTGTTCATACAAGAATTTTATCTATTTGACTTCGTTAACTAAAAATTCACCTATTAGTCCATTTTTAATGAAAACGATAAACGATCGTGAACGTTCAACGCTCGTTTCTTCGTTCTAAGTCAGAATTTGGTCATTTTTGAGTCTACAACTCTATAATGCCAAATAAGACTTGTCTCCATCGAAAACCAATGTTCCTGAGCTCAATATCAAATTTCGACCTCTAATCCAAGAATTTTACGAATTCGACGATTATCGTCCAAACTCGCGAATTCCGCCAAAACTTCATTACTTAAGATTTGTTCTTTGTTTCAAATGGATTCGATCCATAATACTAACATCTTGACATACATACTTCATTAACTTATAACATGATAAGTTATTACTTGTTCTTTGTGAGTTTGTAATTTATAAAAGTATAAACTACTTATGATTTCTTTTCTCATGACTTATTATGGATCAAGACTTCTAACCATCATCCTTGCTTCTTCTTATCATACCAACTTCATTATTATTAACATATGACAAGTTCTTTCTTAGTTCATAACTTATACGATTTCGAATAGCTTATTCATGACTTATACATCTTAAGTCCATTGATTTATTCATTCTTTTCATTTCTTAGCATACATAATCTCCCACTACCCACTTCTCCAACAAATTAAGAGAAAGAGATTCATGGTTTAAGTTCTTACCCTTGAAGATCACTTGACTAGGCTTGGTTCTTCTTCTTGCTTCTTAAATTATGAAATCTAGCTTTTCTAGCTTTTTCTCTCAAGCAAATAAGCTCATAACTTATAAGTTATAAAGTGTTGGATGAATGAACAACCAACAAAGAGCTATCTCTCCTTCTATTTATAGGAAATTCCAAATGAGGGCTTAATGGTCAATGAGCCATTCCACCTCCTTACTATTCATTACTTAAGCATTAAGTTACTTGCTCATCACCTTATTTACTTGGCCATCACAACACTTAGCCATTAAGTTACTTTACTTGGCCATCACATTTACTTAACCATTAAGTATACTTGTTAATAACATAACTTAGCCTTTAAGTTTACTTGGTAATCACCTAGCTTATCCTTTACTTGCTCATCACTTTTACTTAGGCACCAAGTACTTTACTTGGCCACCACTTTGGGCCATCCATGTGATCATGGGTTGCTGCGACCTGACATGTTTAGGTCATCGAACGACCTTCAAATAGCTTACTCCCATAAATAATCAATTAAATAAATTTAATCCACATAATCAAATAAAAATTTAATTCTCAAAAATCTGATTTTTTTTGGGGCGTTACAGATTCAGAATGAATTTATGTCTGATGGAAGTTGAAGTACGTAAGATAAGGAAGAGAATGGCTTTGGAACGACCTCATTCTGAGTTATAACGAAGAAGTTATGTGATTGCGAAGTAAGCGTCTCAAGCATGTAAAAGACTTAGAAAAAAATTTCAAGGTTTTAGCCATGGCGCCGCAGCGCCAACCCGGGCAATCAGGTACTGGTAAGTGGCGCTGTAGCACGAGAAAGAACGAAGGAACCGGTGCCGCAGCGCCGGTGCAGGACAAGGCCCAGTGATGAGCTTTTAACTGCTCAACTTCTAGGGGAAGTGTAAGAAAAGATAATAAACATGTAGTTAACGTAATGTAACACTTAATCAAGTGATTTAAACCTTTTGTAAAGGTTGAACGAAAAGATTGAATGAGATTAAAAGATAAAGAATGTAAACGCAGATTACATAATCGATATCTGGGGACCGTAGTCGTGATAAAATGAACGGGTGGGATTACTTTGATTGTGATTCCTTAGACGTTGAGTGACGAGGATGATGTATAATATTTTGATGTTATTATATCATAATGAGAGTTAAGTGTAAAGCGTATAGACGTTGTGAATGCAACGCGATTGCGATGAACGATCGATCTTAGTGTGACAACTCGGAGAACCGGATTGTCCAGATTTAAGTTTAAAGAATTAATTATTAATAAAAGAATTTTTATTAATAATATTATGTGCTATGTGTTTATTAATCGTTCTATAACTTAGGATGATTATAATACGGGAGTATTCTGGCTACGAGCTAGACTGAACGAATAAGAATTTTCAAGATGAAAATAAAAGTTTTTCGGGAATAAAAATATTTCTGGAGAAAAAGACGAAATAGGCACTATTCACCTGACGAAACCTAAGGCTTAGGGTTTGAATAACCTAAGCCTTCCCGAGAGTTCGGTATGTCGAAATAACATTGCGTCGAATGATTTGACGATAATATATCGTGAAAAGTTAAGTAAGCCGAACGTGAAGGAAAACGTGAAAAAGTGTTATGTACTTTTCATCTATTTAACTACATTAGGGGAAAACGTGAAGGAAAACACTTAACGTCAAAAAGTGTTTTTTAGTTTTTCGGAGTTCTGAAGAATGCGTAAAAGTAAGACTATAGAGGAAAGGAGAAATATCCAAAAATATTTGGATTCCGAGTATCGCAATTTTTCAAACTGTCAGACGAATTCAGTAAGACGGAAGCACGAAGCTTCCAAGGGAAGCTTCGTGAATAGTAAGGAGGTGGAGACCTTGGGGATGAAATGACTATTTTGCCCCTAGCTTTAAAAATCTATAAAAGAGAAGTGTTAGTTGATTTCTTTGAAATCAACCAACACTTTGAGAGAGTGTGTGACACCCCCAAATCCGGGTATCTAGAAGGAGCCAATATCAAAGCCAATAGTTGAAATAGAGGCTCACAGTGAAAGCAACCCTGATGAGGTGGTGGTATTGGAAAATGTATTACTAGATCCAGAAACAATAGAACTGACAGATAGTGATTCAGACACTAAAGTTGGAGCTGATCAAGCATCAACGGAGGTGCAGAATCTAAAGAACAAGGTTTCTTCACTGGAAAAGATGTGGGAAATAGAAAAGCTGCTAAATAAACAATTACAAAATGCGTTAATAGAAACTATGGAAGAACAAGATAAGATTAAAATCTAAATTGATCAAATGGGAGCCAGAAGAAACCAATCGTGTGCAGCTCCGAACAAGAAGGGGAAAAGAAAAATGAAAGATCGTGACTTAGGAAATCTTGATAACAATCAAGGGAACCTTAACCGAATAGAAAAGTGTACCGATTGTGACAAGAAACATGAAGGCTTGTGCAGAAAAGGGGGAAATATTTGCTATAATTACGGACATGAGTGATATATCTCTCCTCATTGTCCCAATCCGAAGCAAGGTGTATGTTTTATCTGTGGAATAGAAGGTCATCAGGCGAAAGGTTGTTCAAGATCCAGAAAAAAAAGGCATAGAGAACCAGTAGTATAAGTACTGTTAGATTATGCGTGTTCTACGATATGTATGTCTGTATAATATAATATTCTCAAACTTTTGTATAAGTTGTATCAATAAATCCTGACTTTTGTTGTCACTAAGGGATATCAGTATGTGCTATATAAAGTATTATGACTTAGTTGAATGGATGTGAATCTATGTTTGATGAATGAAATAAGTTTTGTATAAAATTTTATGTTATATGTTAAACTTATATAGTAAGGTTTAGAATGTAAGTTAAATTTATGATTTTATTTAATCAGATCATGCCGCCAAGACGTCGAACTCGAAATCAAAGGGCCGAAGAATCTGTCAACAATTTTGGGGGACAACAACCCGACCCGATGCAGAACTTTGCGAACATGGTAGCTTAAGCCATGCAACATGGAATACCAGCCACAGGGAACCCACCAGAGAATTGCTTGGAAAACTTCAAGGACTTCAAAGCGGTCGGACCGTCGAAATTTAAAGGTACAACTGACCCTGTAGAATCCCAGACTTGGGTTAAGGAAATTGAAAAGGCATTTGTAATAGCTAGGGTAGCTGAGGGGCAAAAGACCACTTTTGCCACCTATATGATGAAAGGGGAGGCAGACTTTTAGTGGGAAGCAAATCAAGCGAGGGCAGGTGAAGGTGTAGTTACATGGGCTAGGTTTAAAATGCTGTTTTTCAAAAACTATCTATCAACTAGTATGCAGGCGAGGATGGAGGTGAAATTTCTGGAGTTAAAATAGGATAACACGACGGTGTCAGAGTACGCCGCAAAATTCAATGAGTTGGCTAGGTTTGCTTCGCATCAAGTTGATACGGAGGCTAGGAAGGCGAGAAGGTTTGAGCTGGGATTAAAACCTTGGCTCTACAACAAGGTGGCGGTGTTGCAGATCTCTACATTTGCAGCATTCATGGAAAAGGCTATCATAGCCGAGGAGGGAAGTGAGGCCATGAGCCTCTACAACAAGGAAAAAAGGAATAAGGGCAAAGTCGAGGGAGCTGTGAAGGTGGAAACTAATAGTGGGAGTAGGAGTGGCAACGTGAAAAGAAAAGTGAGCAATTTTGGGAATGTTCAAGTGAAGTAGGAAGGTGTCAAGAAGCAGATTGTTTAGTGTGGAAACCGTGGGAAGAATCACTCAGGTGAGTGTCTGAACGGGAAATTTGTGTGTTACAAGTGCAGGTATGAGGGCCATATCTCTCCCAATTGACCCAATCCAAGGATGAACAGTGGGTGTTTTCTATGCGGATCGACTGAACATAAGGTGAAAGATTGTCCAAGGAGGAAAATGGATGCAGGGAATGTGACTATGGGTAAAGGCAGCGGGACTCTGGCGATCACGGGACCAACGTCATCAAACAAACCAACCCAATCAACAGGGAGAGTCTTTAACATGACGTTCCAGGATACCGTGACAGCTGGTGATGGAAATCCAGGTATTATTCATATAACTTTTATTTTCGTATATATGATTTCCTTATATATAGTAAATTAGTTTATAAAGAAATTTTGAAGGAGGAATTTGAGTTCTTTTAGAAATCAAATTTTCCGTTTAATCAGATAGACAAGCTTTATGTTGAATAGTTAAATATCAGTCCGATCGAATCTGATCAAGATCCACTTGAAATGATTACGTATGCTATGTACCCTAGTATGTATAAGTTTTAAAACGGTGATTCCGGGGACGGAATCTTTATAAGGGAGGATGAATGTAATAACCCGATAATTTCTATATAAATAAATAAGAGATTTTGCACATAATTTTTTTTAAAGATAGGAATATGAATCAGGTAATGTGTATGTATATTTATGATAAATAAAAATTTATTTATTTCTGAATAATTAGAAATAAATTCTTAAGAATTATTAATCATTATAAACTATATTCTTATAATAATAAATTTTATAGTAGAAATATTTTTATTAGTTATTTTCTATGAAAATATGATTATATTATTTAAATAATATATGAAATGATTATAGAATTATTATAATAATTATTTTATTTTATTATGTGATTTATTTTAGATTAGTTAAGTTAATTAATTTTATACTTAATAATGATTTGTGCAAGATAAATCAGATATGAAATCCAAACCCTAATTTTGGATTTTGATTAAGGAATGAGAATAATAATATAATATTATTTTTATATCAGTGCTATAAATATGTACTTTATGCATAGACTGACAATGGTTGGTCAATTATGGTGTAGCATGTCAAGATCTTCTTTTTATTTTTATTTTATTTGTTAACCTAATTCAAAAAGTTAATTACGACTTTAAGAATTGTTGGAGTTGTTTGGTAATCATGTTACTGTAAATAATTATAGGTATTATACTTAATTAGGTAAAATCCTAATTTACTAGAAACCCTAATTATGGGAAACTCTAATTGTAAATTAGAAACCCTAATTTCTAATTTAAAATCCTAATTTGCTAAATTGGTAACCCTAATTGTTAATTGTAAGCTAAATACTAATTAGTAGACATTAAAACCCTCATGTTCATGTATAATGTGATTAGAAAAGTAATTGTAATTAGTAAACTCTAAATTACATTTTTAAGAAAACTAATTTTTATTTTTTTTAAACCCTAAATGAAATTCTAGAAAATTCATTTTTGGAAAACCTTAGGGTTAAACCCTAAGGGTCAAACCCTAAGGGTTTGCAAAGATTACATTTATACCATTAAAATCCTAAGCCAAAAGACCATTATGCCCTTCTTGCATTATTTATGCTAACTCGTCAAATTGGCTAAGGCTTTAGTTGGTGAATCACCCTACACATAGCCATGTGCCTACAACTCCACATCTCTGCCATTTCACCATCTAACTACATTGCATACAAGTCATTTATAAGATCAAGAGAGAGAGAAAGTCTCATTTTAGTCTCATTTGTCCACAAACACACCATCAAGTCTTCTCTCTCTAAAACCCATGAAATCCTAAGATATTTCAGTCCCAAATCAAAGCCCCACTATCACTCTTACCAAATCAGAAAGTTAGAATCAAGAATTTGTTCAAAAGAGGTAGAACCCTAATTTTAAAAATCTGACTTTGATCCTCTATTACATGTTAGTTTTTTGTGTTAAACATGTTGTTTATAGTGTATAATGATGATCTGGGTTGATAGATGTTAGATCCATAACATCTATAGACTCGGATTTGACATTTTTCAAAATCTAGAAAAATTTCAAAGTGTAGTCTGACAACGAATGTCAGACCTTCTAGATCTCAGTGTGTTTATTGTTTTGGTGTTTTAAGTGTTTTAAATGGTAGTGTTGTGACGCCCCCAAAATTAGGTATACATCACCCATCTTGGGTCGCCAGATACATGGTACAGAATTCAAATACAACTTACTAATACAACTGTCGTGTACAATACGACAAAACATAAACTGTGAGGTTGAATACAAATTTTGTCTACTAGAGATTATACAAACTCAAAAGGAGTCCTCATTACAATTATTATCATACTATTTCATAGAATAGTGAGGACTACTAATGCAACATCTAGGACCATCACTCTTTTCCCCGACTAGTCCCTGGTACGTTCTCATTTCCTGAAGAGAACATTGAAAGAAAGGGTGAGCTCAACTAGCCCAGTAAGAAATATTATGACTAAGATAATGCAGAATAAATTATCATTAGTCTTCAACAATGTTAAACTGATAAAATACAATAGACATCAAGTTTAGCTGCGGTATGAACCAAAGAATCCATTAAAAGAGTCAAGTAGAAAATAAAATCTACTATCTTTTATGTTTTTAAAAGGTTTTTCATGACTTTTATCATTTGGGACTCAAACTTAATAAATAATTCACATCATCGAATCACCCCCTGCACTACTGACCAAGGATATTCTTTAGTATCACGACCACGAATTATCCATGCACTACTGACTTAAGATAATCATGTTTTCATCAACGGTCCCCGATCATGCCATAAAATAATTCATCTTTTACTACTACCAAAGAGAATCCATAGCCATAATCATACCAAAAACTGTCCATCAATGCACTACGGGCCAATGAGGACTTTTTCCACATCATTTGTAACATTACGGTTATGATTACATCGAATAATCCCTGGTCATAATCATACCAAGTCCATCTATGCACTACAGGCCACAGATGACTTTCAACGAAATATAAACATGATGATGATGACAATGATATAAGAATTCAATAAAAACAAGTTCAAGAATTAATTTATCTAGGAACTAATAACGTCCAAATTGTCAACATGATACTGCTTTATAGAGTAAAATTCAAGAATGCTCAGAAGAATATTTCCATGAAAAGATATTGGATGAAGCGCAAATATCAAGGATATTCCACTAATTTCATGGAGTATAGAAGTCAAAACTTTAACCAACTTGAGTATACTAAAGAATGGAATAACAAAAGAAATCACCATGCATGCGGTACTCAGAAAGATGAGTTATTCAATAGAATACTAAATAATGAGAACCGGTCAAAGTGAAATTCACAAGACGGGATGTTCCAATGAATAATAATAAAGACTGGAATAACAACAGAAATCACCATGTATGCGGTACTTGTGATAGACAAAGTTATCCCAACAGTAATAATAATAAAGAGCGGAACCAGTCCCACGTAAAACGCATGTGATGAGGATATTCCAGCGAATAATAAAGATGGAATTAGGTCCCGTAAAAAACGCATGAGCGAGGATATTCCAATGTAATAATAAAGACGGAATAATAGAAGAATGTCACCAAGTATAGGGTAGACCGCGTATACAGGTTATTCCAACAGAATAATAATAAATAGAATAACTGAAGTTCTCTTCATGAATACAAAAAAAATAGTATCCCTTACCGTAAAAGAAACTGAATATAAGAGTAGGGAAGTAGCAAAATACTTTTCTATAGTTTCTCTATAATTTCTCTCTCTAGAGTTTCAGTGAATTCGTGAGAAATAATGAAGGAATGAGCTTCTATTTATAGAAGAATGGAAAGGCACTGTGTAAGGATTTTTCTCACAGACTCAACAATTATGCAAATTACGGATGAAAACTTTGATAACCCAGGATGCCAATTTTCAAACCTCCAACCAATAAGATCAAAGCAAGGAATTATAATACATATATATATATATATAAACCACACATGTTTAAAAAAAACAATCAACCACCCGTAAATTCCAAAATCCAAACCCCTTTTATTTTTTCTTCCACACGTGGGCCCCACGTGTTCCCCTCCCCCAACATATCACTTTCACTACACTCTTACACATTACTATTATCATACAAACATCTCCATATAATTCCACTCACTCAATATTATATATATATATATACATCCAACACACACATGTTATATATATCTCCTCCTTAATACGTCTCCTTTCCCACACCCCATTTTTCAACTCCCACCAATATGTGGTCCCCACCTGTCATCATCATATATATAAACACATTCTCTTACACACACACACACACTATATATATATATATATATATATATAATACACTCCACCTTTTCCACCATCTTCCACTAACATTATATTATATATATATACACACATCACATACATATATATATATATATATATAAATATATTTTACCTCTCCTTAACGTAACTTCCTCTCACCCCTATTTTTAGATTTCATACATCACATGTGGGCCCCATATGTGGTCCCCACATGTAGGCCCCACCTTTATTATATAAAATAATTTTCTACCGATTATTTTGAAAAATAGGTAAATGGGGGTCTATAAAATAAGCAAAACTGAGTGACTTCTCACGTAATCATCAATAATCAATACCGGTGTGCTACTTATGCGAACCAATGCCAGACATCTTTGTACTTTTACTACCGAAAGTAGTTCAACAAGATATTAACAGTAAAACTTTCACCGTTATTTTTAATAAAAATATTTTTGTCGTTTTCTCAATCCAACAATAATTCTGTTGTAGGGTCCACCAATGATTGCGCCGTTGTACGAATATTCCCTACTAAAATGAATATTCCCCGACCAATCGAATATAATACAACAATTTGCATACTTTGCAAAATTTATAAATACTACCTACAACTATAACATTATATCAAATCACACCATAATATTAAAAAAAATATTTCGAGAAATTTAAATCTTTATTCATAAAATTTGGGGTCTCACAAGTGTGCTATGAGCTCTTTAAACTAAAACTTGAATCAAGGACAGAACATCAACAGATTTCAAGTTATTCGTGGTCAAACCACGTTGACCGGCATTGACCGAACATTTTTGGGTAACCCAGATTTGCCCAGAAAGGGCCTGACAAGATTTTCAAGCGTATAGATCTGTCAATGTGTTGTTGATTTATTGTTGTTGATGCATCTAAGTTGTCGTATGTTTCTTATACTACATTCTAGTGTCTTTAGATTACATTAACATTAAACATGTGAGATTCTATGGACGGTCAAACCAGGCAACTTGACCATGTGTTCTGTTTTCTGGGTAACCCAGAAAACATATGAATTTCTGCCTCTCGACATAATTTGATGGGATCATACTTGATTGATTCTCATTATTGTTATGTGTGTTTTAGATGATAGATCTCTTCCTTGTCATGTTGGCTACACACTTCACCCTTTATATCACACAAACATTACATGAACAGAAAGTTGTGGAAGCCCAAAGTAGGCCTCACGAACTATTCTTCATTTCTAGGTAACCTAGAAATGAAGAACAGCTCTGACAGCCACTTTGCATGCTCAGATCTACTTATTGTAATGTTGTTTGAGCATGTTTGTTGTTGGGTCTTGTAGTGTTGCATTTGTACTACACGATCTGACCAGAAACATGCCCACAAACATCAAGATCTGACATATATTTATGGTCAAACTTGGTCCCTCGAATCTGGCTATGAATGTTCTTGAGGACTCAAGAACACCGAAGGCTACATTTTCTGTCGCTAAAAGCTATAGCGACAATTTATTTAATTTTATTTAAGTTATTTTCCAAAAATCATTTAAAATAGAAATAAATTATTTAAAATTCCAAAAATAGTTTTAAAAATTATTTTAAGTTATAAAAATTATTTTAAGTTACACGATAGAGTTTTAGACTCGATTATTACCCGATAAAGCTGTCGGTACACCAAAATGTTTCAAAAATTGATCTGGACTTAGATAATTTGACTAGATACGTATTTATTTATGATCAAATGACTGTTAAACATATGTGACAATGTTATTAGGTTATGTGCTGACTGCAAATAGCAATACTATGTGATATGATATATTATTCTAATCGAATGAATGATCTTATTACTGATAGGTTGCGATATAAAAGATAAAACTAAATTGTATAATAGTAAGCAGTAGCTCAGGCAAGTATCATATCTTTGCATTTACTTTATGCAATGGACATGCGTAAGCGAATATCAGAACTATTCTTTTTCATTGTTCAAATATCTTAACCTTTATATATACTTATGCAATGATTCTGTATAAGTAAATTATTAAATTATAATCATTGTACAAATTCGTAATTACGATATTATAGATAAAAATATATATCTGCATTCGTTAATTTATAAATATGGTTAGACAAGTGTCCTCACTTAGATAATCATTATATTTAATCACATGTTGATACATACTTATTGGTTTCCAGTATGTATATCATAATTAATGATCGTCTAAGATATTTGACCCGGCTAGACACAAACTTAATATTATTGCTGAATAAGATAGAATTTTATTTTATCCAACCAGATTTTTTTGGTTCGGATTCCCAACTAAGTATGAGCATCCCGTACATGGGAAACTTTTGTGCGCCAAAGGCAGATAAGATGAATGCTAATCTCATTTTTGCATGTAGTATTGATCAATCTGAGGCATAAAGGGCCGATCACCCTCGCGTAAGTAGTTATAACCATTTTTCTGAGATGAATTTCTGTTTAACCATTTTGAAAATAGAAAATAATGTTCATAGTCTATCGACTGATCTCCATTTATAGTCAATACGTAGTTTCAAAATTTTGGTATAGATATGATATGTTGTTATTATTGGTTCAGCTTACTTCACAACTGTTGATTCGTTATAGAAGTGTCTTACAAAGAAAATATTTACTTCTTTCAGCTAATAATTATTGTTGTTATTACTTGCTGGGCAATCAAATGCTCATCTTTGCTTTAAATTAAAATATTTTTAGCTAAGCGTGATCAACCATAAAGCTCTGCCAAGAACAAAGGAAAAGGAAAGGTTGCAGAATAAGTTCTATGATATCATATGTAATAACTAGACTTTTGAAAGACTATGAAACTTATTATTATCATGTAATGTAATGTTTAAAGGTCACGTACCTGGGATTCAAACTCTGATATGTAAATTAAGTTTAAAATTTATATTATTATTATTATTATTAGTATTATTTCGCTCAAAGAAATGGTATCGTGAAGCACCGATTTCTGGTTTTAAGTACCTGAATTTGGGAGCGTCACAAAGTAAACTTGCTCCCTACACTAATTACTTGGCCATCATATAAAGTTCTTGGTCACCAAGATCACCCATTATGCCATGGGTTGCCCCATGGATCACCCTAACCCATTGGATCATTATTTGGGCTTAGGTTTAATTTGCTTAGCTTATTCATTTGGGCTTGTGTTAATCCATGTTGGACTTTAACTTAACAAACACTTGGGCTTGCACATTCAATTCTATTGGACTTTATAATTTTCTAAACAATCCTACTAGTCCACTACAATTGACTTAAAGCCTTATACGTATTATGTTCGTATTATTCTCGTATTCTAACTCGTATACTAATTCATAATATACGATATACCATCATTCATACATACTCGTATAATACTTCGTATCATACTCGTAGTCATTACCTCGTACAATACATATGTATAATATCATCATCACATTAGCTTCCAACGCTTTATTTTCCCTAACGTTCTCAAATTAAGTCCGCATGTAAAAAATTACGTTTTTCATACTTGAATTATTATTACATAATCCATCTCACCTCGATATTCTATCGTTATATATTTCTTGGAAGTTCAAAAATAATTCTTGAGCGGAAATCGATGAATAGTGTTTTTTGGAAAATTTCTGCTAAACCTTTTCGAAAATGAAAAACCATGTTCATAGTATGTTTCTTAAACCCTATTCATGGGTGGAGCCTAATTTCAAGAAATTGAAAGAGAGTTGTTATGTGAATCTTTTATCGGTCTGATTACTTCACAACTTTTGATTCGTTGTAGAAGTGTTATGTAAAGAGAATACTTATATTCTTTCAAACTTATATATATAATTGTTATTACTTCTTTGGGCACTCAAATGCTCATCCTTGCTTAAACTAAATGTTTTTCGATTATGTACGATCGACACTGAAGGCTCGAGCACGAACAAGGGAAAAGAAAAGTTGTTGAATGAGATTTAGTATGAGTTAATGGTTATAGTTAGTAAGACAAATGGAATCTATTGTCGGTATTGTAAGGAATGTATTTGAAGGTCGTGCACTGGGAAGTAAACTTTGATGTATGTAAATTAAGTTGGAATGTATTATTATTTAGTATTATTGACTTAAAGAAATGGTATCGTGGAGAAGCAGGAGTTCGGGTTGCAAGTACCGGATTTGGGGGTCGCCGAGTTTAATATCAAAGGCAGTAGGTTATAAACGTTAGGAATGCGAAACCTAGGTTATAACCTTAGTAGAATGGATAACGAAAGTTAAGATAGATATTCAATGGACGAAGAACTCTGGTGAAGAGTTATAACCTTAGTAGAATGGAGGACGAAAGTTAAGATAAATATTTGTGAACCCAGGAAACGAAGTACTTCTGGTGAGAAGTTATAGGATATGATGAGTTGAAGAGATTCATCGAGTTTTAGTGGTACTAAATAAAATATTACTTCATTTTAATGATGAATATATTTTATTTCAATAATGATGTTATCTCGTTTATTGTGGTCATAGAATGGATGACAAAAGTCAAAATAGTAATTCCTTGACCCAAGAAACGATGGACTCAGTGAGGAGTACATAGGCGGTGAGATGATAAGTGATTTGATAGTTAGAACGACGACTTAAAGGTTAGAGGTGAGCAAGCTGAGGCACGTAATCGTACTCTCGCATTTGAACAAAAGATACAAGGACGCCGCTCACCGAAACATGAGATAGAATTAGCAGAATTACGAGAGAGGTTGGAGAGAGGAGATCTGAGAGAGGACGGTTGAAGGTTGAGATAGAAGCCAAAGACACGGGATATATACCTTGAGCAGAGAGCTTTAGACATCGCCTTTATGCGATTCGATCTGAAGTGGATGGAGCGCCTTTCTAGCAAGAGAAAGATAGGCGTTGATGAGAATTGAATAATTCATCGTCAAACAAAATAAGAGACAACGATATATAGAACTCTTGATTCTTTGTGTATATATACTACATGCTAATCAGGGTAACTTATGTATGTAGATGTCCGTGGAAAAGATATGTGGAATAAGAAGGATCGGATCCATACCCCAGGAGCTAATATCGAGGCCAACAATTTGAAATAGAAGCTTACCGGGAACCCAAATCGGACGAGGTGGCTATCGTGGAAAAACGTAGCATCGATCGATCCGAAATGGTGGATTTGACGGATAGTGATTCGGACACTAAAGTTGAAAGCGCTCAAGCATCAACGAAAGTGTGAGGATCTGGAGAACAAGGTTTCTTCACTAGAAAGGTTGTGGGAGATAGAAAAGTTGCTTAATATTCAATCTGCGAAAAGCATTAAAAGAAACAATGGAAGAGCAAGATAAGCTCAAAATCTAAATTGACTAGATGGGAGCCTCAAGCAACACATCGTGTTCGATTCCGAGAGGTAAAGGAAAAATAAAGGTAGAAGATCGACTTAGAACACCGATAAGAAGAAAGGGAAGAAGATATGTTATATTTGCGGCTGTGAGGGACATACCTCTCCTCATTGCCCCAACTATAAGAAAGGTGGATGTTTTAATTGTGGAATGGAAGGACATCGAGCGAATGAATGTCCGAGAAGAAAGGCTTGGTAGATAAGTAGTATGGGTTATGTTATGTAATATGTGTGATAAGTAATGAACTATTTTCAACTTTTATGTTGGTCAAGATTTTAAATCCCGACTGTTGTAGTCACAAAGGGATAGCTGATGTTTAAAGCAATATGTGCTATGGTATGTTAAGTTCTATTAATGTGAGGTGCTATGGTTGGAAGTACCATGAGTGTCACAAGTTGGATTAATGAAGTAAGTTGTTATAAAGGTAATGATATTTATCTGAATATTGGTTAATATAGTAAACCAAGTTTCAAAATTTAATATTTTGGAATACATGATTATTTGAGTAGAAAATTTTGTGTTATATGTCGAACGTATACGATGAGGCTTAGAATGTAAGGAAATTAAGAATAATTTATGATTATGTCATCGAGACGAAAACGAAAACCAGCCATAGAAGATCAACCAGATAATCGAGCGTCGAACGCAATGTAATAACGAGATTTTCTATATAAAATAAATAAGAAATTTTGCGTATAAATTTTTTTTTTTTTAATGGCGAGACTAAGTAATAAAGTAAAGTGAGCGATAAATGCGAATACATTTATTACTTGAAAAATTAGAAATAATTTTGGAATTATTAATTACCACAAATTATATGGTAATAAATTTACATAGTAGAAATATTTTTTTATTAATTATTTTCCATGAAAACATGATTGGAAATAATATATGAAGTGATAATTAGATTTATATAATAAATATTTTATTATATGAATTGTTCGAGAATATTTAAGTTAATTATTTTAACTTGATTATTGATGTTGTGTACGAAGAATAAGTCGGACATGAGATCAAACCACTGGATTGGGATTGTGATCAAGAGATGAGATGAGAATAATAATATTATATTATTTTACGATTACCATAATTATATCTTTGGGTATGTATGTGGATGAGATAATATTGAGCGATGAGCGGTCGATTAGGTGTAACATATTACCGTCTTTGTGAAACCTAATTATTAAACTCGGTTATGGGGTATTTACGAGTAGTATTTGTGTATATGAAATTCTTGTGAATAAGAATATCGGTAATGTGAAGAAAAGAATCTTTGTTGTACATCGATAATTAGGAGAAACCCTAATTATTATTGTTAGGTTGAAATTATAATTAATAATTGTTGTATTAGTAACATAACGAGATAATTAAAGAACCACTAATGGTCGGTTGAAATTAATTGAAACGTTGAGAAACCCTAATTTTAATTCTAGGGTTTAATTTCGATGTTATTGTATAAGTGTTTTAATTTACCAAAGGATAGAAGTTAATTGGTAAATTATAAGAATTAAATCTAGTGATGAAATATTACATTTAATTGCCTTTGTACAAGATTGCCCATACACTCTTAAACAAAATGACCATCACCCATAACAAATCAGAAGCAAGAATCAAGAATTTTTGGCAAAAAGGGTATAAGAACACTAAACCTAGAAATCCTTTGATTCGATGTTATTTGATACAATTGATTGTTTAAAGTTGTGTAATAGAATGTTAATTGATGATATGGGTTGATAAATCAAAGACCCATAACATCAAAGTGCTGCAATTTGAAGATTTAAGCAAGTTGGAAAAAGCAAGATTACATTATTTTTCACCAAATGTCAGAGGCCATAACTCTTTGCTCGATCATGAGTTTTGTTCTTCAAAAGTTGTTATGTGTAGCCTGATATGTGGTCTTTAATCTGCAAAAAGAATCAAGTCCATATCATGTATAGATTAGAAGTTATAGATGGTCAAACATGGTTGTGGATCATGATAAATATTTTTAGGCGATCTGTAATGGGGCATTCTCGTCCACTTTTGTGCTTTAAAAGGTTTGGACTTTTGATATGTTGTAGTGCACTGAGTTAGGAAGCCATAGGCTTTGGAATGACCTCATTCCGACCTCGGATGAGGAATTACGGTGATTGGAAGGAAATGTGTCAAATTTCTCAAAAGCGAAAGTCAGCGTGGGATGTGCTATTCGGGACCTTTGTTTTGATCAGTTAATGTTTCCAAAACCTTCTGGGCTTTTGGTATGTTATAGTACACGAATAAGCTTTCCATAGACTCAAAAGCGGACTAAATCCGATATCGGAGGAGAGAGTTATGACATTTCAAAGTAGTAGTGTCAAAACTTCCCAACAAGTGCGGTGCAGATCCATTTAAACGGAATTTCTGGGCTGATGTGTTCGGAATTTGGAAATGGTCAAAGAATAAAAGTTGTAGCCCAGAAGTTAGCTTGGCGTGGGCTCAAGAATCGCTCAAAAATGTTTTAAAATGAAAGAGTTATATTTATTTTTAGCGAAAGAGGGTAAAGCTGAAGCGAGATTGAAAAGCTATTATGAGCGTCCACTTTTGACGCCTTTGTTTGGGCTACCTAATGAACCCGAATTGGGTAATTCAGTATTTTTAAAAATAGTCTTACATACCATGTATAACATATCCAAAATCAGATTAATCGGAGTTATGAGCAATGCGTTAGAAAATGCATAAAGTGAGCTATTGAAAAATTAGTATAAACCAAAAGTCACATCGACTAAGTTGAGAACTTCACCATTTTCTAAACCTATAAATAGAAGGGCTTGGCCTTTGTTTCATTCACCAACAATAAGGCCTCAATTTTTTTGAGAAAGAACTTTGTTGTGGGAGAACTTTTTATAAAGATCTCCTTAGTTAAATTTTTGGCGTGGAAGTGCGTATTCGATCTGTGGAATTAAGTATTTAGGGTATGTTTCTTATTTAATTTTTGTAATGTTATTATTTTTAATTGTTAGTTAAAGTTTGAATTTTTGAAGTTTAGTTAGTGTTGTTAATAAACTAGTTAGTTTACTATGTTTATTTTGGCTTAGAATTGATTATGTAAATGAGTTATTTGTGATGACTTTTAATATTTTGTGATGAATTTCATTAATTAATTATTATTAATGATATTAAAGTTATTTAATGATTATATTAAATAATTTAGTTTAAAAATGATTTTAATATTATAAAAATCATTTTAAATGAAAATAAGGTATTTAAAAAATATTTTAAGTTATAAAATATAACTTTTAATATTTAAATGATAATTTCATTAATAATTAAATATTAATGATATTAAGATAATATTAATGATATTTAGTTTATTTAATAATTATTATTAAATAAATAGTTTAAAAATGGTTTTACTTATTTAAAAACCATTTAAAGAGGATATTAAGGATTTAAAAATATTTTAAGTTATAATTAATGACTTTTAATATTTGGATAAATAGTACATTAATATTTAAATATTAATGGTAATTATTTAAAATGATTTTTATTGTTTTAAAAATCATTTAAAGGTAATATAAATGTTTTAAAAATAGTTTGAGTTATTATAAATAACTTTTATATTTTAGCGATGGTTTCATTAATAGTTTAGTATTAATTAAACTATTAATGATAATGGAATTGTTTAATGTTTAAATCATTTAATTATGATTAGATATTTGAAAGTTATATAAAACCAAACTAGTGACTTGAGAATCGATTATGAAGTTACGAATTTGAAGAAGAACACCTATAGTGTGAGTTATATCACTATAGGCCCTTTAGTAATGATTTGAATTATTTTAAATTTTTCAATTTACGGAAATTTGAAAATGATTAAAAATAAGATATCGATATTCTGAGATGTTGGTATAGAAGAATAAAGTCTTAGACTCGGTATTTGCGATAAAAGTTGTCGATGCTGCAAACAAATGTTAGAACCTATAATAGAAAAAAAAGACTCTTTGTAAGAGCATGGATGAGATATTTGAAAAATGTATAAAAATATTTCAAGTATAGAATAGGAACTAAAAGTATGATCACTTTGTGATTATGTGATTAGACTATGTCTTTGTTGTAATAGAGCGATACTATGTGTTAAGATATATTATTTCTAATCGAGCAGATGATCGATTATTGATAGGTTGTGATAAAGAGATAAAACCTAAGTTGAGATTTGTAATCGGTGAATCGGTGCAAGTATCCTACCTTTGCATTTTCTTTATCTGATGGACATGAGTAAGAAGTTTGAGAATTATTCTATTCATATGCAGTTATATGCGCTTTGATTATCAACATGTTAGCTCGGATATATATTACATTAAGTTGATTTCTAAATGGTTATACAAGTGTCCCCACTTGGATAATCATAGCATTATTCACATGTTGATATACCTCATCGATTACCGTATATATATATATGTTGAATTACATATTATTGTTGAGCAAGATTAAAAACCTTGGGTTTGGAACCGGGCATGTATGAACATCCCTATATGGGAAGATTTTTGCATGCATGGCGGATAGAGTGAGCGATGAATTTCGTTCAAGTTATGTAGTATTGATCAATCTGAGGGTGCAATGAGGTGATCACCCTCCGTGCTAAGTAAAGCTAGAAGCGGTTTCTTGGATGGATTCGCTAAACCTTTTGAAAATGAAAAGAATGTTCATAGTATGATTCTTAAACCCTATTCATGGGTAGAGCAGAGCCAAATTTAAATAATTTGGAAGAGATTTGTTATGTGAATTTTTTATCGATCTGATTACTTCACAACTTTCGATTCGATTCGTTGTAGAAGTGTTATGTAAAGAGAATACTTATATTCTTTCGACTTATATATAATTGCTATTACTACTTTGGGCACTCAAATGCTCATCCTTGCTTAAATTAAATGTTTTCGAGTTATGTATGAGCAACACTTTGAAGGCTCGAGAACACGAACAAAGGAAAAGGAAAGGTGATCGAATAAGTGTGTATCATGAGTTAATGGTTATAGTTGTATTGGTATCTATTCAAGTATTATAAGGAATGTATTTGAAGGTCACGTGCACAGGGAAGTAAACTTTGATGTATGTAAATTAAGTTGAATGTATTATTATTTTAGTATTATTGACTTAAAGAAATGGTATCGTGGAGAAGCAGAGTTCGGGTTTCAAAGTACTGGATTTGGGGTAAATCACGAGGTTGGTATCAAAAATTTGTTGGTTATGAAGCTTAGGTAGAAATACACAGGACTAATAACCATGATGATTAGGATAAGTATTAACTCATATAGAGTTAGTTGGTCGATAAGATTCAAAGATGAATCTCGGCGAGTGTAAAAAACACGAGTTCCTAAACTACGATTATAAAGTTAAGCAGTAGTGGGGAATAGATTGAGTCTAAAAAGGTGAAAGTGCGATTATGAGAGATCGTAAAATAAAGCGATCAAGATATAGAACTAAATCGTAATATATACGATGAGATCAGAAGTGATCGATAAAGGCTATAATGACGGAAGGAATCAATCGATGATTGGAAAGTTCTGACAAGATTGTTGTGTATGAATTATACTATCAATTAGTGCAGATCCGAAGAGAATTATAAATCTGAATTAAATTCATTATGGAGAATGGGGTTAGTGTTAGATGGGGATTCAATTGAGGACTCATGTCGGCATTTGAGTTGTATGATTCTTCATTATGGGATTTGAATTGTACTTGGTGTAAAAACCACTTAGTTTACAGCAGCGATAATCATTGAAATATACGTGTCGTCGCTATTTGTTATATGCACATTAAGAGGATGACTCCATTCTCGGTGTGTATACGGTAGATAGGTCGTAGATAGAGAATATAAGATTAAGTTGAGTTCTTAAAACTCATACCTATGAGACATTCTTGACTCATAATTATATGAAATGTTTATGAACCCCTCGTGAATGGGGCTTGAAAGGTGCGACTAGGATAAGTTCTTAAACTCATATGATTGTGGCAATTTATGAACTCATAAGTGTGGTTTGATGAGCTGGGTATAGTTTTGTGTGAATGGAGTGTTATGGATTACGAGGAGCAGATAGATTGTTAAGTAAATGATTTTTAGTGAAGGTGTTAGGTTTTCCTAAACTCTAGCTATGCTAAACTTCAAAATTTTTGACATCAAGCTAAATCGCACTATGTGCTTTTGAAAACAAAAATGTAGACTCGTAATCATTTTTGAAGCGGTTTAAAAATCGATCTATGCTACTACTTATTTTGGCTAAGCATAAATGATTTGAAATATCAAAATTTGTTTTTAATTATCACTCATGTACCGTATAACTTTGAATGAGAGATGATAAAAATGTGATGGAGTTATAAATCTGAGGAATACTTAGTGTGAATTTGACTGAAGTCATTTGTTCCACTATTGTATGATGTGTTATGACAAAGTCATACAATGGCGGCATCCTCAGCGGATTATTAATCTGATGCGGCATCATGGCGTCATTCTAGAAAATGTTTTCAAAAGTTTAATTTGCCAGCGGGGTTTGGCTACATCTAAATAATTGATTGAATTGAATTATTGATATGAGTCTATCTTATTTGAATCGGCTAGACTAATGTTTATGAAAACTCTAAGTGTTCATTGAAAGAAATTTCCCGAACCAAATTGTTTGAGTGCGGAATCTATGATAAGGTGAGGTGAACAATGTTGTTTGGATAAATGATCCAATCTAATAAGCGTAAATATTAAGCTAGGTATGATTAATATCGTTATGCATGGCGTAGGGGTACAATAGGGCTAATCACCTAAAGTACTATTAATGGTAGTTTACCTTCTTTGTGATTGTAAACATACGGGTAATGTTTTTTTTTTGCGGTATGAATCTGAAGTTAAAACTATGTGTTCATAGTCTATATGACCCCTCGGCACAATTTGAAAACTTTTACTCTTGTGAGAGGTGTATTGGGTAGCATGTGATGATATGTGTGAATGTTGTAAGCCTGAGATAGAGTTAATAGAGTTATGAGGAGGTTGGGCGGAGGAGATATTGGATAAGGCGGTTGAAGGTTGAAATAGAAGCAAAGACACGGATATATACCTTGGACGGGCTTTAGTCATCACCTTCATGCGATTCGATGCGAGTGGATGGGCGCCTTTCGGCGAGAGATAGGTGTTGATGAGAATTGAATAAATTTATCATCAATCAAAATAAGAGACAAGCGATATATAGAACTCTTGATTCTTTGTGTATATATACTATATATTAATCGGGGTAACTTATGTATGTAGATATACGGTGAGAAAGATATGTGGAATAAGAAGGATCATATTCACCCAGAGAGCTAATATCGAGGCCAGACGGATGAAATAGAAGCTCACTAGGAACCCAAATCGGACGAGGTGGCTATCGTGGAAAAAGCGTAGCATCGGATCCGAAATGTTGGATTTGTGGATAGTGATTCGGACACTAAAGTTGAAAATTTGCTCAAGCATCAGCGGAGGTGCGAGATTTGGAGAACAAGGTTTCTTCATTGGAAAGGTTGTGGGAGATAGAAAAGTTGATCGTCGGCGTTAATGGAAACAATGGAAGAAGCGAGGATAAGCTCAAAATCCAAATTGACGGATGGAGCCTCAAGCGACACATCAAGTGAAGGACACACCTCTCCTCGTTGCCCTTGAGCTATAAGAAAGGTGGATGTTTTAATTGTGGGATGGAAGGACATCGGCGAATGAATGTCAAGAAAAAAGGCTTAGTAAATAAGTAGTATGGGTTATGTATATAATATGTGTGATAAGTAATGAACTATTTTTAACTTTTATGTTGGTTAAGATTTTAAATCCAGAGCTTTTCGTAGTCCTGAAAGGATATTTGTTGATTAAAAGCGAGGATGTCTTTGTGTAAATATTCGATAAATGAATATGAATCTAAGTTTTGAAATGAAGCGAGTTTAATACATTAATCTTATGCAATAAGGTTTAAAATGTAAAGGTATAATTTATGGTTTTATTTAACGAGATAATGCCACTTGAGGCGTCGAACTTCGAAACCAAAGGATAGAAGAATCTACTAATCTTTGAGAGCGGCGGCCCGGAAGCGATGCAAAATTTTGCAAACATGGTAGCTCGAGGCTATCATCGGGGAACACCGATTTGCGAGGAAACCGACCAGGACAATCGCTTGGCAAAATTCAAAGACTTCAAAGCCGTAGGACCACGAATTGAGGAGGATCGGTGACCTATAGAAGCCCGGACTTGGGTGAGCGAGAGATAGAAAGGCGTTAAATAATCGCTAAAGTAGATGAGGGCAAAAGACCGCTTTTGCCACTTATATGATGAAAGGGAAGCTAACTTTTGGTGGGAGGCAAATAAGACTCGAGGCGGGAAAAGAAGAAATTACTTGGGATAGGTTTAAGGATTTATTTTTGAAAACTATCTCTCTGTTAGTATCTGATCTAGAATGGAGGTGAGATTCACGGAGTTAAAGCGAGGATAACATATTTATTCTGAAGTATGCATAAAATTTAATGAGTTAGCTAGGTTTGCTCCACATCAAGTGGATCTGAGGCTAGGAAAGCGAGGAGATTTGAAATTTGGGCTTAAAACCACAGCTCTCTACTGATAAGGTGTCGATCTTGCAAATCAATACTTTTACGACACTCATGGAGAAGGCTATCATTCTTTGAGCAGGGAAGTGAGGCCATGAGCCTCTACCATAAGGAGAAGAAGAACAAAAAGCAAGTCGGGAGGAGCAGTAAAGATAGAAAGTAGTAGTGGGAATAGGGGTGAGAAAAGAATGAGGAATTTTTACGAGAAAATGCATGCAAGTAAAGCGAGGAAGGTATAAAAAAGCGGGTAGTGCGGTGCAGAAGCTGCGGGAAGAATCACTCTGGCGAGAGTGTCGAAAGGCAAGTTTGTATGCTTCTGAAGTCTTGGGAAGAGGTCATATCTCTCCCATTGCCCCAACTCGAGGATGATCGGTGGATGCTTTATATGTGGATCGGTGAGCATAAGGTGAGAAGCATCCACGAGAGGGAATGGGGCGGGGAGCGTAACCACGGGGAGAAGCGGTGGGGCGTTAGCAATTTGAGGACCAAACTCGACGATAACCAATGAAAGCAACTCAGGGTTTACAACATGGCGGTCCGAGGATACGGTGGCATTTGGAAGCAGAACTCAGTCTTTATTTGAATAACTTATATATCTTATATTTACCTTAATCGGATGAGACAAGTGTTATGATGAATAATTAAAGATCGGTTCGATCAAGTATGATCGAGATCTACGTCTGATGATTATATGCTATGTACCATATGAGTTTTTAAAGCGGTGATTAGGGGCGGAATCCTTATAAAGGAGGTGAATGTAATAACTAAGAGATTTTCTATATAAAATAAATAAGAAATTTTGCGTATAATTTTTTTTTTTTTTATTTAATGGCGAGACTAAGTGTCAAGTAAAGTGAGCGATAAATCACGAATACATTTATTACTTGAAAAATTAGAAATAATTTTGGAATTATTAATTACCACAAATTATATGGTAATAAATTTACGTAGTAGAAATGTTTTTATTAATTATTTTCCATGAAAACATGATTGGAAATAATATATGAAGTGATAATTAGATTTATATAATAAATATTTTATTATATGAATTGTTGAGAATATTTAAGTTAATTATTTTAACTTGATTATTGATGTTGTGTACGAAGAATAAGTCGGACATGAGATCGAACCACTGGATTGGGATTGTGATCAAGAGATGAGAATAATAATATATATTATTTATATAATTCTGATTACCATAATTATGTCTTTGGGTATATGTGAGTGAGAGATAATAATTATTGAATGATGGCGGTCGATTAGGTCATAGCATATTAAAGTCTTTGTGAAACCCTAATTATTAAACTTCGGTTATGGGATATTTACGAGTAGTATTTGTGTATATGAAATTCTTGTGAATAAGAATATCGGTAATTAGAAGAAACCTAATTCTTGTTATGTACATCGATAATTAGGACAAACCCTAATTATTATAACCCTAATAGGTTGAAATTAGAAAAAATAACTTATTTGTGTTAGTAACATACACGAGATAATTAAAAGAACCACTAATGGTCGATTAGAAACCCTAATTGATGGCGTTGAAACCCTAATTTTAATTTAGGGTTTAATTTGATGTTATTGTATAAGTGTTTTAATTTACCAAAGGATAGAAGTTAATTGGTAAATTATAAAATTAAATCTAGTGATGAAATATTACATTTAATTGCCTTGTACAAGATTGCCCATACACTCTTAAACAAAGCCTGACCATCACCCATAACAAATCGAAGCAAGAATCGAAAATTTTTTGGCAAAAAGGGTATAAGAACACTAAACCTAGAAATCCTTTGATTCGATGTTATTTGATACAATTGATTGTTTAAAGTTGTGTAATAGAATGTTAATTGATGATATGGGTTGATAAATCAAAGACCCATAACATCAAAAGTGCGAATTTGAAGATTTAAGCAAGTTGGAAAAAGCAAGATTACATTATTTTTTCACCAAATGTCGGAGGCCATAACTCTTTGCTCGATCATGAGTTTTTTGTTCTTCAAAAGTTGTTATGTGTAGCTTTGATATGTGGTCTTTAATCTGCAAAAAGAATCAAGTCCATATCATGTATAGATTAGAAGTTATAGATGGTCAAACATGGTTGTGGATCATGATAAACTATTTTTTAGGCGATCTGTAATGGGGGCATTCTCGTCCACTTTTGTGCTTTAAAAGGTCTGGACTTTTGATATGTTGTAGTGCCTTTGAGTTAGGAAGCCATAGGCTTTGGAATGACCTCATTCAGAGACCTCGGATGAGGAATTACGGTGATTGGAAGGAAATGTGTCAAATTTCTCAAAAGCTGAAAGTCAGCGGCGGGATGTGCTATTCGGGACCTTTGTTTCGATCAGTTAATGTTTCCAAAACCTTCTGGGCTTTTGGTATGTTATAGTAGTACGAATAAGCTTTCCATAGACTCAAAAGCGGACTAAATCCGATATCGGAGGAGAGAGTTATGACATTTCAAAGTAGTAGTGTCAAAACTTCCCAACAAGTGCGGTGCAGTCCATTTGAACGGAATTTCTGGGCTGATGTGTTCGGAATTTGGAAATGGTCAAAGAATAAAAGTTGTAGCCCCAGAAGTTAGCTTGGCGTGGGCTCAAGAAATCGCTCAAAAATGTTTTAAAATGAAAGAGTTATGGTGTTTTTAGCGAAGAGGTAAAGCTGAAGCGAGATTGAAAAGCTATTATGAGCGTCCACTTTTGGCCCTTTGTTTGGGCTACCTAATGAACCCGAATTGGGTAATTCGTATTTTTAAAAATAGTCTTACATACCATGTATAACATATCCAAAATCAGATTAATCGGAGTTATGAGCAATGCGTTAGAAAATGCATAAAGTGAGCTATTGAAAAATTAGTATAAACCAAGTCACATCGATTAAGTTGAGAACTTCACCATTTTCTAAACCTATAAATAGAAGGGCTTGGCCTTTGTTTCATTCACCAACAATAAGGCCTCAATTTTTTTGAGAAAGAAAGGCTTTGTTGTGGGAGACTTTTTATAAAGATCTCCTTAGTTAAATTTTTGGCGTGGAAGTGCGTATTCGATCTGTGGAATTAAGTATTTAGGGTATATTTCTTATTTAATTTTTGTAATGTTATTATTTTTAATTGTTAGTTAAAGTTTGAATTTTTGAAGTTTAGTTAGTGTTGTTAATAAACTAGTTAGTTTACTATGTTTATTTTGGCTTAGAATTAGTTATGTAAAATGAGTTATTTGTGATGACTTTTAATATTTTGTGATGAATTTCATTAATTAATTATTATTAATGATATTAAAGTTATTTAATGATTATATTAAATAATTTAGTTTAAAAATGATTTTAATATTATAAAAATCATTTTAAATGAAAATAAGGTATTTAAAAATATTTTAAGTTATAAAATATAACTTTTAATATTTAAATGATAATTTCATTAATAATTAAATATTAATGATATTAAGATAATATTAATGATATTTAGTTTATTTAATAATTATTATTAAATAAATAGTTTAAAAATGGTTTTACTTATTTAAAAACCATTTAAAGAGGATATTAAGGATTTAAAAATATTTTAAGTTATAATTAATGACTTTTAATATTTGGATAAATAGTACATTAATATTTAAATATTAATGGTAATTATTTAAAAATGATTTTTATTGTTTTAAAAATCATTTAAAGGTAATATAAATGTTTTAAAAATAGTTTGAGTTATTATAAATAACTTTTATATTTTAGCGATGGTTTCATTAATAGTTTAGTATTAATTAAACTATTAATGATAATGGAATTGTTTAATGTTTAAATCATTTAATTATGATTAGATAATTGAAAGTTATATAAGGCGAACTAGTGACTTGAGAGCAGATTATGAAGTTCTAAATTTGAAGAAGAACACCTATAGTATGAGTTATATCACTATAGGCCCTTTAGTAATGATTTGAATTATTTTAAATTTTTCAATTTACGGAAATTGCGAAAATGATTAAAAAATAAGATATACGATATTCTGAGATGTTGAGGTATAAAATAAGAGTCTTAGACTCGGTATTTGCAAATAAAAAAGTTGTCGATGCTGCAAACAAATGTGGGAGACCCTATAATAGAAAAAAAAAGACTCTTGTAAGAGCATGGATGAGATATTTGAAAAATGTATAAAAATATTTCAAGTATAGAATAGGAACTAAAAGTATGATCCTTTGTGATTATGTGATTAGACTATGTCTTGTTGTAATAATAAAGCGATTACTATGTGTTAAGATATATTGTTCTAATCGAGCGAATGATCGATTATTGATAGGTTGTGATAAAGAGATAAAACCTAAGTTGAGATTTGTAATCGTGAATCGGTGAGTATCTACCTTTGCATTTTCTTTATCTGATGGACATGAGTGAGAAGTTTGAGAATTATTCTATTCTTCTATGCAGATTATATGCGCTTTGATTATCAACATGTTAGCTCGGATATATATTACATTAAGTTGATTTCTAAATGGTTATACAAGTGTCCCCACTTGGATAACCATAGCATTATTCACATGTTGATATACCTCTACATCGATTACACGTATATATATATGTTGAATTACATATTATTGTTGAGCAAGATTAAAAACCTTGGGTTTGGAACCGGGCATGTATGAACATCCCTATATGGGAAGATTTTTTGCTTAAAGGCGGATAGAGTGAAAGCGATGAATTTCGTTCAAGTTATGTAGTATTGATCAATCTGAAAGTCTGATGTGGTGATCACCCTCTCAGGTGCTAAGTAAATTTAGAAGCGGTTTGCGGATGGATTTACGCTAAACCTTTTGAAAATGAAAAGAATGTTCATAGTATGATTCTTAAACCCTATTCATGGGTAGAGCGAGAGCAAATTTAAATAATTTGGAAGAGATTTGTTATGTGAATTTTTTATCGGTCTGATTACTTCACAACTTTCGATTCGTTGTAGAAGTGTTATGTAAAGAGAATACTTATATTCTTTAAATATATATATAATTGCTATTACTTCTTTGGGCACTAAATGCTCATCCTTGCTTAAATTAAATGTTTTTCGATTATGTATGAGCAACTTTGAAGGCTCGAGCACGAACAAAAGAAAAGGAAAGGTGATCGAATAAGTGTGTATTATGAGTTAATGGTTATAGTTGTATTGGTATCTATTCAAGTATTATAAGGAATGTATTTGAAGGTCACGTGCACAGGGAAGTAAACTTTGATGTATGTAAATTAAGTTGAATGTATTATTATTTTAGTATTATTGACAAAAAGAAATGGTATCGTGGAGAAGCAGAGTTAGGGTTTCAAGTACTGGATTTGGGGTAAATCACGAGGTTGGTATCAAAATTTGTTGGTTATGAAGCTTAGGTAGGAATACACGAGACTAATAACCATGATGATTAGGATAAGTATTAACTCATATAGAGTTAGTTGGTCGATAAGATTCAAAGATGAATCTCGGCGAGTGTAAAGAACACGAGTTCCCTAACTACGATTATAAAGTTAAGCGATAGTGGGGAATAGATTGAGTCTAAAAAAGGTGAAAGTGCGATTATGAGAGATCGTAAAATAAAGCGATCAAGATATAGAACTAAATCGTAATATATACGATGAGATCACCGAAGTGATCGATAAGGCTATAATGACGGAAGGAATCAATCGATGATTGGAAAGTTCTGACAAGATTTTTGTGTATGAATTATCTACTATCAATTAGTGCAGATCGAAGAGAATTATAAATCTGAATTAAATTCATTATGGAGAATGGGGTTAGTGTTAGATGGGGATTCAATTGAGGACTCATGTCCGGCGGTGAGTTGTATGATTCTTCGTATGGGGGAATTTGAATTGTACTTGGTGTAAAAACCACTTAGTTTAGCAGCGATAATCATTGAAAATATACGTATCGTATTTATTTGTTATATGCACATTAAGAGGATGACTCCATTCTCGGGTGTATAATGGTAGATAGGTCATAGATAGAGAATATAAGATTAAGTTTGAGTTCTTAAAACTCATACCTATGAGACATTCTTGACTCATAATTATATGAAATGTTTATGAACCCCTCGTGAATGGGCCTTGAAAAGTCGTCGACTAGGATAAGTTCTTAAACTCATATGATTGTGGCAATTTATGAACTCATAAGTGTGGTTTGATGAGCTGGGTATAGTTTTGTGTGAATGGAGTGTTATGGATTACGAGGAGCAGATAGATTGTTAAGTAAATGATTTTTTTAGTGAAGGTGTTAGGTTTTCCTAAACTCCTAGCTATGCTAAACTTCAAAATTTTTGACATCAAGCTAAATCGCACTATGTGCTTTTGAAAACAAAAATGTAGACTCGTAATCATTTTTGAAGCGGTTTAAAATCGGTCTATGCTACTTATTTTGGCTAAGCATAAATGATTTGAAATATCAAAATTTGTTTTTAATTATCACTCATGTACCGTATAACTTTGAGTGCGAGAGATGATAAAAATGTGATGGAGTTATAAATCTGGGGAATACTTAGTGTGAATTTGACTGAAGTCATTTGTTCCACTATTGTATGATGTGTTATGACAAAAATCATACAATAATGGCATCCTCAGCGGATTATTGTCTGATGCGGCATCATGGCGTCATTCTCGAAAATGTTTTCAAAAAGTTTAATTTGCAGCGGGGTTTGGCTACATCTAAATAATTGATTGAATTGAATTATTGATATGAGTCTATCTTATTTGAATCGGCTAGACTAATGTTTATGAAAACTCTAAGTGTTCATTGAAAGAAATTTCCGAACCAAATTGTTTTGAGTGCGGAAATCTATAATAAAGGCGAGGTGAACGATGTTGTTTGGATAAATAATCCAATCTAATAAGCGTAAATATTAGCTAGGTATGATTAATCGTTATGCATGGCGTAGGGGTACAATAGGCTAATCACCAAAAAAGTACTATTAATGGTAGTTTACCTTCTTTGTGATTGTAAACATACGAGGTAATGTTTTTTTTTTTGGTATGAATACCGTTAAAACTATGTGTTCATAGTCTATATGACCCCTCGGCACAATTTGAAAACTTTTACTCTTGTGAGAGGTGTATTGGGTAGCATGTGATGATATGTGTGAATGTTGTAAGCCTGAGATAGAGTTAAGTAGAGTTATGAGGGAGGTTGGGCGGAGGAGATATCGGATAAGGCGGTTGAAGGTTGAAATAGAAGCCAAAGACACGGATATATACCTTGGACCGGGCTTTAGTCATCACCTTCATGCGATTCGATGCGAGTGGATGGGGCGCCTTTTCGGCGAGAGATAGGTGTTGATGAGAATTGAATAAATTTATCATCAATCAAAATAAGAGACAAGCGATATATAGAACTCTTGATTCTGTGTGTATATATACTATATATTAATCGGGGTAACTTATGTATGTAGATATACGGTGAGAAAGATATGTGGAATAAGAAGGATCATATTCACACCCAGAAGCTAATATCGAGGGCATGACGAGATGAAATAGAAGCTCACTAGGAACCCAAATCGGACGAGGTGGCTATCGTGGGAAAAGCGTAGCATCGAGATCCGAAATGTTGGATTTGACGGATAGTGATTCGGACACTAAAGTTGAAGGCTGCTCAAGCATCAGCGGAGTGCGAGATTTGGAGAACAAGGTTTCTTCATTGGAAAGGTTGTGGGAGATAGAAAAGTTGATCGTCGGCGTTAATGGAAACAATGGAAGAAGCGAGGATAAGCTCAAAATCCAAATTGACGGATGGAGCCTCAGCGACACATCCGTGAAGGACACACCTCTCCTCGTTGCCCCGAGCTATAAGAAAGGTGGATGTTTTAATTGTGGGATGGAAGGACATCGGCGAATGAATGTCAGAAAAAAAGGCTTAGTAAATAAGTAGTATGGGTTATGTATGTAATATGTGTGATAAGTAATGAACTATTTTTAACTTTTATGTTGGTTAAGATTTTAAATCCAGAGCTTTCGTAGTCACTGAAAGGGATATTTGTTGATTAAAAGCGAGGATGTCTTTGTGTAAATATTCGATAAATGAATATGAATCTAAGTTTGAGAAATGAAGCGAGTTTAATACATTAATCTTATGCAATAAGGTTTAAAATGTAAGGTATAATTTATGGTTTTATTTAACGGATAATGCCATGAGGCGTCGAACTTCGAAACCAAAGGATAGAAGAATCTACTAATCTTTGAGAGAGCAGCGGGAAGCGATGCAAAAATTTTGCAAACATGGTAGCTCGGGCTATCATCGAGGGAATACCGATTTGCGGGAACCGGCCGGACAATAAACAGCAAAATTCAAAGACTTCAAAATAGTAGGACCACGAATTAGGAGGATCGGTGACCTATAGAAGCCCGGACTTGGGTGAGCGAGATAGAAAGGCGTTCGTAATCTTAAAAAAAGTAGATGAGGGCAAAAAAGCGCTTTTGCCACTTATATGATGAAAGGGAAGCTAACTTTTGGTGGGAGGCAAATAAGACTCGAGGCGGAGAAGAAGAAATTACTTGGGATAGGTTTAAGGATTTATTTTTCAAAAACTATCTCTCTGTTAGTATCACGATCTAGAATGGAGGTGAGATTCACGGAGTTAAAAGCGATAATAACATTATTGCGGAGTATATGCATAAAATTTAATGAGTTAGCTAGGTTTGCTCCACATCAAGTGGATCTGAGAGGCTAGGAAAAGCGAGGAGATTTGGTGGGCTTAAAACCCTGGCTCTCTGATAAGGTGTCGATCTTGCAAATCAATACTTTTACTTGACACTCATGGAGAAGGCTATCATTCTTTGAGCAGGGAAGTGAGGCCATGAGCCTCTACCATAAGAGAGAAGAAGAATAAAAGCAAGTCGGGAAGGAACAATAAAGATAGAAAGTAGTAGTGGGAATAGGGGTGAGAAAAGAATGAGAATTTTTACGAGAAAATGCAAGTAAAAGCGAGGAAGGTATAAAAAAGCGGTAGTGCGGTGCAAGAAGCTGCGGGAAGAATCACTCTGGCGAGTGTGAAGAAGCAGGCAAGTTGTATATTCTACAAGTGCGGGCAAGAGAGGTCATATCTCTCCCATTGCCCCTGACTCGAGGATGATCGGTGGATGCTTTATATGTGGATCGGTGAGCATAAGGTGAGAAGCATCCATCAGAGAGGGAATGGAGGGGGAGCGTAACCACGGGGGAGAAGCGGTGGGGCGTTAGCAATTTGAGGACCAAACTCGACGATAACCAATGAAAGCAACTCAGGGTTTACAACATGCACGGTCCGAGGATACGGTGGCATTTGGTGAAGCAGAACTCAGTCTTATTTGAATAACTTATATATCTTATATTTACGCTTAATCGGATGAAACAAGTGTTATGATGAATAATTAAAGATCGGTTCGATCAAGTATGATCGAGATCTCGTCTGATGATTATATGCTATGTACCCATACGCATATGAGTTTTTAAAGCGGTGATTAGGGGCGGAATCCTTATAAGGAGGTGAATGTAATAACGAGATTTTCTATATAAAATAAATAAGAAATTTTTGCGTATAAATTTTTTTTTTTTTTTAATAGCGAGACTAAGTGTCAAGTAAAGTGAGCGATAAATCACGAATACATTTATTACTTGAAAAATTAGAAATAATTTTGGAATTATTAATTACCACAAATTATATGGTAATAAATTTACATAAGTAGAAATGTTTTTTATTAATTATTTTCCATGAAAACATGATTGAAATAATATATATAGTGATAATTAGATTTATATAATAAATATTTTATTATATGAATTGTTGAGAATATTTAAGTTAATTATTTTAACTTGATTATTGATGTTGTGTCTACGAAGAATAAGTCGGACATGAGATCGAACCACTGGATTGGGATTGTGATCAAGAGATGAATAATAATAATATTATATTATTTTTCTGATTACCATAATTATATCTCTGGGGGTATGTCTTGAGACGAGATAATATTATTGATGATGGCGATTCGATTAGGTCATAGCATATATTAAGTCTTTGTGAAACCCTAATTATTAAACTTCGGTTATGGGGTATTTTACGAGTAGTATTTGTGTATATGAAATTCTTGTGAATAAGAATATCGGTAATTAGAAGAAACCCTAATTCTTTGTTGTACATCGATAATTAGGACAAACCCTAATTATTATAACCCTACTTAGGTTGAAATTAGAAAGCGTAGCTTATTGTGTTAGTAACATACGAGATAATTAAAGAACCACTAATGGTCAATTAGAAACCCTAATTGATGGCGTTGAAAACCTAATTTTAATTCTACAAGGGTTTAATTTTGATGTTATTGTATAAGTGTTTTAATTTACCAAAGGATAGAAGTTAATTGGTAAATTATAAAATTAAATCTAGTGATGAAATATTACATTTAATTGCCTTGTACAAGATTGCCCATACACTCTTAAACAAATGACCATCACCCATAACAAATCGAAGCAAGAATCGAAATTTTTTGGCAAAAAGGGTATAAGAACACTAAACCTAGAAATCCTTTGATTCGATGTTATTTGATACAATTGATTGTTTAAAGTTGTGTAATAGAATGTTAATTGATGATATGGGTTGATAAATCAAAGACCCATAACATCAAAGTGCTGCAATTTGAAGATTTAAGCAAGTTGGAAAAAGCAAGATTACATTATTTTTTTCACCAAATGTCAGAGGCCATAACTCTTTGCTCGATCATGAGTTTTGTTCTTCAAAAGTTGTTATGTGTAGCCTGATATGTGGTCTTTAATCTGCAAAAAGAATCAAGTCCATATCATGTATAGATTAGAAGTTATAGATGGTCAAACATGGTTGTAGATCATGATAAACTATTTTTAGGCGATCTGTAATGGGGCATTCTCGTCCACTTTTTGTGCTTTAAAAAGGTCTGGACTTTTGATATATGTTGTAGTGCTTTGAGTTAGGAAGCCATAGGCTTTGGAATGACCTCATTCCGACCTCGGATGAGGAATTACGGTGATTGGAAGGAAATGTGTCAAATTTCTCAAAAGCTGAAAGTCAGCGGCGGGATGTGCTATTCGGGGACTTTGTTTCGATCAGTTAATGTTTCCAAAACCTTCTGGGCTTTTGGTATGTTATAGTACACGAATAAGCTTTCCATAGACTCAAAGCGGACTAAATCCGATATCGGAGGAGAGAGTTATGACATTTCAAAGTAGTAGTGTCAAAACTTCCCAACAACAAGTGCAGTGCAGTCCATTTGAACGGAATTTCTGGGCTGATGTGTGTTGAATTTGGAAATGGTCAAAGAATAAAAGTTGTAGCCCCAGAAGTTAGCTTAGCGTGGGCTCAAGAATCGCTCAAAAATGTTTTAAAATGAAAGAGTTATATTTGTTTTAGCGAAAGAGGTAAAAAGCTGAAGCGAGATTGAAAAGCTATTATGAGCGTCCACTTTTGGCCTTTTGTTTGGGCTACCTAATGAACCCGAATTGGGTAATTCGTATTTTTAAAAAATAGTCTTACATACCATGTATAACATATCCAAAAATCAGATTAATCGGAGTTATGAGCAATGCGTTAGAAAATGCATAAAGTGAGCTATTGAAAAATTAGTATAAACCAAGTCCACATCGACTAAGTTGAGAACTTCACCATTTTCTAAACCTATAAATAGAAGGCTTGGCCTTTGTTTCATTCACCAACAATAAGGCCTCAATTTTTTTGAGAAAGGCTTTGTTGTGGGAGAACTTTTTATAAAGATCTCCTTAGTTAAATTTTGGCGTGGAAGTGCGTATTCGATCTGTGGAATTAGTATTTAGGGTATATTTCTTATTTAATTTTTGTAATGTTATTATTTTTTTTAATTGTTAGTTAAAGTTTGAATTTTTGAAGTTTAGTTAGTGTTGTTAATAAACTAGTTAGTTTACTATGTTTATTTTGGCTTAGAATTAGTTATGTAAATGAGTTATTTGTGATGACTTTTAATATTTTGTGATGAATTTCATTAATTAATTATTATTAATGATATTAAAGTTATTTAATGATTATATTAAATAATTTAGTTTAAAAATGATTTTAATATTATAAAAATCATTTTAAATGAAAATAAGGTATTTAAAAATATTTTAAGTTATAAAATATAACTTTTAATATTTAAATGATAATTTCATTAATAATTAAATATTAATGATATTAAGATAATATTAATGATATTTAGTTTATTTAATAATTATTATTAAATAAATAGTTTAAAAATGGTTTTACTTATTTAAAAACCATTTAAAGAGGATATTAAGGATTTAAAAATATTTTAAGTTATAATTAATGACTTTTAATATTTGGATAAATAGTACATTAATATTTAAATATTAATGGTAATTATTTAAAAATGATTTTTATTGTTTTAAAAATCATTTAAAGAAGTAATATAAATGTTTTAAAAATAGTTTGAGTTATTATAAATAACTTTTATATTTTAGCGATGGTTTCATTAATAGTTTAGTATTAATTAAACTATTAATGATAATGGAATTGTTTAATGTTTAAATCATTTAATTATGATTAGATAATTGAAAGTTATAATAGCCCAAACTAAGTGACTTGAGAAGCAGATTATGAAGTTCTAAATTTGAAGAAGAACACCTATAGTATGATTATATCACTATAGGCCCTTTAGTAATGATTTGAATTATTTTAAATTTTTCAATTTACGGAAATTTGAAAATGATTAAAAATTAAGATATACGATATTCTGAGATGTTGAGGTATAAAATAAAAGATCTTAGACTCGGTATTTGCAAAAAAAAAGTTGTCGATGCTGGCAAACAAATATAGAACCTATAATAGAAAGAAAAAGGCTCTTTGTAAGAGCATGGATGAGATATTTGAAAAATGTATAAAAATATTTCAAGTATAGAATAGGAACTAAAAAGTATGATCCTTTGTGATTATGTGATTTAGACTATGTCTTTGTTGTAATAGGCGAGTACTATGTGTTAAGATATATTGTTCTAATCGAGCGAATGATCGATTATTGATAGGTTGTGATAAAGAGATAAAACCTAAGTTGAGATTTGTAATCGGTGAATCGGGCAAGTATCCTACCTTTGCATTTTCTTTATCTGATGGACATGAGTAAGAAGTTTGAATTATTCTATTCTGTCTACAGATTATATGCGCTTTGATTATCAACATGTTAGCTCGGATATATATTACATTAAGTTGATTTCTAAATGGTTATACAAGTGTCCCCACTTGGATAACCATAGCATTATTCACATGTTGATATACCTCTTTGTCGATTACCGTATACATATATGTTGAATTACATATTATTGTTGAGCAAGATTAAAAACCTTGGGTTTGGAACCGGGCATGTATGAACATCCCTATATGGGAAGATTTTTTGCGCCCAAAGCGGATAGAGTGGCGATGAATTTCGTTCAAGTTATGTAGTATTGATCAATCTGAGAAATGCAATGAATGTGGTGATCACCCTCCGTGTGCTAGTAAGCTAAAGCGGTTTTTGCGGATGGATTTACGCTAAACCTTTTGAAAATGAAAAGAATGTTCATAGTATGATTCTTAAACCCTATTCATGGGTAGAGCGAGCCAAATTTAAATAATTTGGAAGAGATTTGTTATGTGAATTTTTTATCGGTCTGATTACTTCACAACTTTCGATTCGTTGTAGAAGTGTTATGTAAAGAGAATACTTATATTCTTTCGACTTATATATATAATTGCTATTACTTCTTTGGGCACTTAAATGCTCATCCTTGCTTAAATTAAATGTTTTCGGTTATGTATGAGCAACTTTGAAGGCTCGAACGCGAACAAAGGAAAAGGAAAGGTGATCGAATAAGTGTGTATCATGAGTTAATGGTTATAGTTGTATTGGTATCTATTCAAGTATTATAAGGAATGTATTTGAAGGTCACGTGCACAGGGAAGTAAACTTTGATGTATGTAAATTAAGTTGAATGTATTATTATTTTTAGTATTATTGACTTAAAAGAAATGGTATCGTGGAAGCAGGAGTTAGGGTTTCAAGTACTGGATTTGGGGTAAATCAGAGATCGTAAAAAAATAAAGCGATCAAGATATAGAACTAAATCGTAATATATATACGATGAGATCACCGAAGTGATCGATAAAGGCTATAATGACGGAAGGAATCAATCGATGATTGGAAAGTTCTGACAAGATTGCTTTGTGTATGAATTGTACTATCAATTAGTACAGATCGAGAAGAGAATTATAAATCTGAAATAAATTCGTATGGAGAATGGGGTTAGTGTTAGATGGGGATTCAATTGAGGACTCATGTCGGTAATTTGAGTTGTATGATTCTTCGTATGGGAATTTGAATTGTACTTGGTGTAAAAACCACTTAGTTTACAGCAGCGATAATCATTGAAATGTACGTATCGCGCTATTTGTTATATGCACATTAAGAGGATGACTCCATTCTCGGGTGTATAACGGTAGATAGGTCATAGATAGAGAATATAAGATTAAGTTTGAGTTCTTAAAACTCATACCTATGAGACATTCTTGACTCATAATTATATGAAATGTTTATGAACCCCTCGGTGAATGGGCGTGAAAGGTGCGACTAGGATAAGTTCTTAAACTCATATGATTGTGGCAATTTATGAACTCATAAGTGTGGTTTGATGAAGCTGGGTATAGTTTTGTGTGAATGGAGTGTTATGGATTACGAGGAGCAGATAGATTGTTAAGTAAATGATTTTTAGTGAAGGTGTTAGGTTTTCCTAAACTCTAGCTATGCTAAACTTCAAAATTTTTGACATCAAGCTAAATCGCACTATGTGCTTTTGAAAACAAAAATGTAGACTCGTAATCATTTTTGAAGCGGTTTAAAAAATCTGAGTCTATGCTACTTATTTTGGCTAGAAGCGCAAATGATTTGAAATATCAAAATTTGTTTTTAATTATCACTCATGTACCATATAACACAGTGCGAGAGATGATAAAAATGTGATGGAGTTGTAAATCTGGGAATACTTAGTGTGAATTTGACTGAAGTCATTTGTTCCACTATTGTATGATGTGTTATGACAAAAGTCATACAATGGCGGCATCCTCAGCGGATTATTGTCTGATGCGGCATCATGGCGTCATTCTCGAAAATGTTTTCAAAAAGTTTAATTTGCCAGCGGGGTTTGGCTACATCTAAATAATTGATTGAATTGAATTATTGATATGAGTCTATCTTTATTTGAATGACTAGACTAATGTTTATGAAAACTCTAAGTGTTCATTGAAAGAAATTTCCGAACCAAATTGTTTGAGTGCGGAATCTATGATAAAATGAGGTGAACAATGTTGTTTGGATAAATGATCCAATCTAATAAGCGTAAATATTAAGCTAGGTATGATTAATCGTTATGCATGGCGTAGGGGTACAATAGGCTAATCACCTAAAAGTACTATTAATGGTAGTTTACCTTCTTTGTGATTGTAAACATACGGGTAATGTTTTGTTTTCTTGGTATGAATCTGAATTAAAACTATGTGTTCATAGTCTATATGACCCCTCGGCACAATTTGAAAACTTTTACTCTTGTGAGAGGTGTATTGGGTAGCATGTGATGATATGTGTGAATGTTGTGCTGTACACGAGATAGAGTTAAATAGAGTTATGAGGAGGTTGGAAGCGAGAGGAGATATTGAGAGATAAGGCGGTTGAAGGTTGAAATAGAAGCCAAAGACACGGATATATACCTTGGACCGGGCTTTAGTCATCACCTTCATGCGATTCGATGCGAGTGGATGGGGCGCCTTTTCGGCGAGAGATAGGCGTTGATGAGAATTGAATAAATTTATCATCAATCAAAATAAGAGACAACGTATATAGAACTCTTGATTCTTTGTGTATATATACTATATATTAATCGGGGTAACTTATGTATGTAGATATACGGTGAGAAAGATATGTGGAATAAGAAGGATCATATTCACACCCAGAGCTAATATAGGCCAATGACGGATGAAATAGAAGCTCACTAGGAACCCAAATCGGACGAGGTGGCTATCGTGGAAAAAGCGTAGCATCGAGATCGAAATGTTGGATTTGTGACGGATAGTGATTGAGGACACTAAAGTTGAAGCTGCTCAAGCATCAGCGGAGGTGCGAGGATTTGGAGAACAAGGTTTCTTCATTGGAAAGGTTGTGGGAGATAGAAAAGTTGATCGTCGAGGCGTTAATGGAAACAATGGAAGAAGCGAGGATAAGCTCAAAATCCAAATTGACGGATGGAGCCTCAAGCGACACATCAAGTGAAGGACACACCTCTCCTCGTTGCCCAGAGCTATAAGAAAGGTGGATGTTTTAATTGTGGGATGGAAGGACATCGGCGAATGAATGTCAGAGAAAAAGGCTTGGTAAATAAGTAGTATGGGTTATGTATGTAATATGTGTGATAAGTAATGAACTATTTTTTAACTTTTATGTTGGTTAAGATTTTAAATCCAGACTTTCGTAGTCTGAAAGGATATATTTGTTGATTAAAGCGAGGATGTCTTTGTGTAAATATTCGATAAATGAATATGAATCTAAGTTTAGAAATGAAAGCGAGTTTAATACATTAATCTTATGCAATAAGGTTTAAAATGTAAGGTATAATTTATGGTTTTATTTAACGAGATAATGCCACCAAGGCGTCAAACTTCGAAACCAAAGGATAGAAGAATCTACTAATCTTTGAGAGCAGCGGCCGGAAGCGATGCAAAACTTTGCAAACATGGTAGCTCGAGCTATGCATCGGGGAGGAACACCGATTGCGAGGAAACCGACCGGACAATCGCTTGGCAAAATTCAAAGACTTCAAAGTAGTAGGACCACGAATTGAGGAGGATCGGTGACCTATAGAAGCCCGGACTTGGGTGAGCGAGAGAGAAGGCGTTCGTAATCGCTAAAAGTAGATGAGGGCAAAAGACCGCTTTTGCCACTTATATGATGAAAGGGAAGCTAACTTTTGGTGGGAGGCAAATAAGACTCGAGGCGGGAGAAGAAGAAATTACTTGGGATAGGTTTAAGGATTTATTTTTGAAAACTATCTCTCTGTTAGTATCGATCTAGAATGGAGGTGAGATTCACGGAGTTAAAGCGAGGATAACATGGTATTGCGGAGTATGCATAAAATTTAATGAGTTAGCTAGGTTTGCTCCACATCAAGTGGATCTGAGAGGCTAGGAAAGCGAGGAGATTTGGTGGGCTTAAAACCTGGCTCTGATAAGGTGTCGATCTTTGCAAATCAATACTTTTACTGACACTCATGGAGAAGGCTATCATTCTTTGAGCAGGGAAGTGAGGCCATGAGCCTCTACCATAAGGAGAAGAAGAACAAAAGCAAGTCGGGAGGAGCAATAAAGATAGAAAGTAGTAGTGGGAATAGGGGTGAGAAAAGAATGAGGAATTTTTACGAGAAAATGCAAGTAAAAGCGAGGAAGGTAAAAAAGCGGGGTAGTGCGGTGCAAAGCTGCGGGAAGAATCACTCTGGCGAGTGTGAAGAAGGGCAAGTTTGTATGCTACAAGTCTTGAGGGAGAGAGGTCATATCTCTCCCATTGCCCCAACTCAAGGATGATCGGTGGATGCTTTATATGTGGATCGGTGAGCATAAGGTGAGAGCATCCACGAGAGGGAATGGGCGGGGAGCGTAACCACGGGGAGAAGCGGTGGGGCGTTAGCAATTTGAGGACCAAACTCGACGGTAACCCAATGAAAGCAACTCAGAGGGTTTACAACATGCCGGTCCGAGGATACGGTGGCATTTGGAAGCAGAACTCAGTCTTTATTTGAATAACTTATATATCTTATATTTACGCTTAATCGGATGAGACAAGTGTTATGATGAATAATTAAAGATCGGTTCGATCAAGTATGATCGAGATCTCGTACAATGATTATATGCTATGTACCCATACGCATATGAGTTTTTAAAGCGGTGATTAGGGGCGGAATCCTTATAAGGAGGTGAATGTAATAACTTGAGATTTTCTATATAAAATAAATAAGAAATTTTGCGTATAAATTTTTTTTTTTTTTTAATGGCGAGACTAAGTGTCAAGTAAAGTGAGCGATAAATGCGAATACATTTATTACTTGAAAAATTAGAAATAATTTTGGAATTATTAATTACCACAAATTATATGGTAATAAATTTACGTATAGTAGAAATATTTTTTTATTAATTATTTTCCATGAAAACATGATTGGAAATAATATATGAAGTGATAATTAGATTTATATAATAAATATTTTATTATATGAATTGTTGAGAATATTTAAGTTAATTATTTTAACTTGATTATTGATGTTGTGTACGAAGAATAAGTCGGACATGAGATCGAACCACTGGATTGGGATTTGTGAGATGAGAGATGAGAATAATAATATTATATTATTTTCTGATTACCATAATTATGTCTTTGGGTATGTCTTGAGACAGAGATAATATTGAGCAATGGCGGTTGATTAGGTCATAGCATATTCTAAGTCTTTGTGAAACCCTAATTATTAACTTCGGTTATGGGGTATTTACGAGTAGTATTTGTGTATATGAAATTCTTGTGAATAAGAATATCGGTAATTAGAAGAAACCCTAATTCTTTGTTGTACATCGATAATTAGGACAAACCCTAATTATTATAATAGGTTGAAATTAGAAAGCATGTACTTGTGTTAGTAACATACGAGATAATTAAAGAACCACTAATGGATAATTAGAAACCCTAATTGATGGCGTTGAGAAACCTAATTTTAATTCTAGGGTTTAATTTTGATATTATTGTATAAGTGTTTTAATTTACCAAAGGATAGAAGTTAATTGGTAAATTATAAAATTAAATCTAGTGATGAAATATTACATTTAATTGCCTTGTACAAGATTGCCCATACACTCTTAAACAAAGCCTGACCATCACCCATAACAAATCGAGAAGCAAGAATCAAGAATTTTTGGCAAAAGGGTATAAGAACACTAAACCTAGAAATCCTTTGATTCGATGTTATTTGATACAATTGATTGTTTAAAGTTGTGTAATAGAATGTTAATTGATGATATGGGTTGATAAATCAAAGACCCATAACATCAAAGTGCTGCAATTTGAAGATTTAAGCAAGTTGGAAAAACCGAATTACATTATTTTTCACCAAATGTCGGGAGGCCATAACTCTTTGCTCGATCATGAGTTTTGTTCTTCAAAAGTTGTTATGTGTAGCTTTGATATGTGGTCTTTAATACGCAAAAAGAATCAAGTCCATATCATGTATAGATTAGAAGTTATAGATGGTCAAACATGGTTGTGGATCATGATAAACTATTTTTGGGCGATCTGTAATGGGGGCATTCTCGTCCACTTTTGTGCTTTAAAAGGTCTGGACTTTTGATATGTTGTAGTGCTTTGAGTTAGGAAGCCATAGGCTTTGGAATGACCTCATTCCAACCTCGGATGAGGAATTACGGTGATTGGAAGGAAATGTGTCAAATTTCTCAAAAGCGAAAGTCAGCGGCGGGATGTGCTATTCGGGACACTGTTTTGATCAGTTAATGTTTCCAAAACCTTCTGGGCTTTTGGTATGTTATAGTACACCGAATAAGCTTTCCATAGACTCCAAAACGGACTAAATCCGATATCGGAGGAGAGAGTTATGACATTTCAAAGTAGTAGTGTCAAAACTTCCCAACAAGTGCGGTGCAGTCCATTTGAACGGAATTTCTGGGCTGATGTGTTTGGAATTTGGAAATGGTCAAAGAATAAAAGTTGTAGCCCCAGAAGTTAGCTTCGCGTGGGCTCAAGAATCGCTCAAAAATGTTTTAAAATGAAAGAGTTATGACTGTTTTAGCGAAAAGAGGTAAAGCTGAAGCGAGATTGAAAAGCTATTATGAGCGTCCACTTTTGGCCTTTGTTTGGGCTACCTAATGAACCCGAATTGGGTAATTCGTATTTTTAAAAATAGTCTTACATACCATGTATAACATATCCAAAAATCAGATTAATCGGAGTTATGAGCAATGCGTTAGAAAATGCATAAAGTGAGCTATTGAAAAATTAGTATAAACCAAGTCTCACATCGACTAAGTTGAGAACTTCACCATTTTCTAAACCTATAAATAGAAGGGCTTGGCCTTTGTTTCATTCACCAACAATAAGGCCTCAATTTTTTTGAGAAAGGCTTTGTTGTGGGAGAACTTTTATAAAGATCTCCTTAGTTAAATTTTGGCGTGGAAGTGCGTATTCGGTCTGTGGAATTAAGTATTTTAGGGTATATTTCTTATTTAATTTTGTAATGTTATTATTTTTAATTGTTAGTTAAAGTTTGAATTTTTGAAGTTTAGTTAGTGTTGTTAATAAACTAGTTAGTTTACTATGTTTATTTTGGCTTAGAATTGATTATGTAAATGAGTTATTTGTGATGACTTTTAATATTTTGTGATGAATTTCATTAATTAATTATTATTAATGATATTAAAGTTATTTAATGATTATATTAAATAATTTAGTTTAAAAATGATTTTAATATTATAAAAATCATTTTAAATGAAAATAAGGTATTTAAAAATATTTTAAGTTATAAAATATAACTTTTAATATTTAAATGATAATTTCATTAATAATTAAATATTAATGATATTAAGATAATATTAATGATATTTAGTTTATTTAATAATTATTATTAAATAAATAGTTTAAAAATGGTTTTACTTATTTAAAAACCATTTAAAGAGGATATTAAGGATTTAAAAATATTTTAAGTTATAATTAATGACTTTTAATATTTGGATAAATAGTACATTAATATTTAAATATTAATGGTAATTATTTAAAATGATTTTTATTGTTTTAAAAATCATTTAAAGTAATATAAATGTTTTAAAAATAGTTTGAGTTATTATAAATAACTTTTATATTTTAGTGATGGTTTCATTAATAGTTTAGTATTAATTAAACTATTAATGATAATGGAATTGTTTAATGTTTAAATCATTTAATTATGATTAGATATTTGAAAGTTATAATAAAGCCAAACTAGGTGACTTGAGAAGCCGATTATGAAGTTCGAATTTGAAGAAGAACACTATAGTATGAGTTATATCACTATAGGCCCTTTAGTAATGATTTGAATTATTTTAAATTTTCAATTTACGGAAATTGCGAAAATGATTAAAAATAAGATGTATACGATATTTCTGAGATGTTGAGGTATAGAATAAGAGTCTTAGACTCGGTATTTGCCGATAAAAAAAGTTGTCGATGATGTGAAAAAATGTAGAACCTTATAATAGAAAGAAAAAGGCTCTTTGTAAGAGCATGGATGAGATATTTGAAAAATGTATAAAAATATTTCAAGTATAGAATAGGAACTAAAAGTATGATCCTTTGTGATTATGTGATTAGACTATGTCTTTGTTGTAATAAAGCGGTACTATGTGTTAAGATATATTGTTCTAATCGAGCGAATGATCGATTATTGATAGGTTGTGATAAAGAGATAAAACCTAAGTTGAGATTTGTAATCGGTGAATCGGCAAGTATCCTACCTTTGCATTTTCTTTATGCGATGGACATGAGTAAGAAGTTTGAATTATTCTATTCCTGTCATGCATTATATGCGCTTTGATTATCAACATGTTAGCTCGGATATATATTACATTAAGTTGATTTCTAAATGGTTATACAAGTGTCCCCACTTGGATAACCATAGCATTATTCACATGTTGATATACCCTTGTCGATTACCCGTATACATATATGTTGAATTACATATTATTGTTGAGCAAGATTAAAAACCTTCGGGTTTGGAACCGGGCATGTATGAACATCCCTATATGGGAAGATTTTTGCGCCAAGGCGGATAGAGTGAGCGATGAATTTCGTTCAAGTTATGTAGTATATGATCAATCTGAGAGGTCTGTGAAATTTGATCACCCTCGCGTGCTAAAAGTAAGCTAGAAGCGGTTTGCGGATGGATTTCTACTAAACCTTTTCGAAAATGAAAAGAATGTTCATAGTATGATTCTTAAACCCTATTCATGGGTAGAGCGAGCCAAATTTAAATAATTTGGAAGAGATTTGTTATGTGAATTTTTTATCGAGTCTGATTACTTCACAACTTTCGATTCGTTGTAGAAGTGTTATGTAAAGAGAATACTTATATTCTTTAAACTTATATATATAATTGCTATTACTTCTTTGGGCACTCAAATGCTCATCCTTGCTTAAATTAAATGTTTTTCGAGTTATGTATGAGCAACTTTGAAGGCTCGAGCACGAACGAAAAAGGAAAAGGAAAGGCGATCGAATAAGTGTGTATCATGAGTTAATGGTTATAGTTGTATTGGTATCTATTCAAGTATTATAAGGAATGTATTTGAAGGTCACGTGCACAGGGAAGTAAACTTTGATGTATGTAAATTAAGTTGAATGTATTATTATTTTAGTATTATTGACTTAAAGAAATGGTATCGTGGAGAGCAAGTTAGGGTTTCAAGTACTGGATTTGGGGTGGTTTTCTTGATCAAAATTACATTTTATCGAAAAGACAATCGTTATGGAGAATAGTTAAAGATCGATTCGATCAAGTATTGATCGAGGTCTATGCAAGGATTATATGCGTTATGTACTCTTCTGTGTATGAGTTTTAAAGCGGTGATTCAGGGGACGGAATCCTTATAAGGGAGGGTGAATGTAATAACCCGAGATTTCCTAAATAAAATAAATAAGAAAATTTGCGTATAATTTTTTTTTATTTAATGACGAGAATAAGTGAGCGATAAATACGAATATATTTATTTCTTTTAAAATTAGAAATAATTTTGGAATTATTAATTACTACAAATTATATTTTATGGTAATTAATTTCTGTAAGCAGAAATATTTTTATTAATTATTTTCCATGATAACATGATTGGAAATAATATATGAAGTGATAATTGGAATTATATAATAAATATTTTATTATATGATTTGTTCAGAATAATTAAGTTAACTATTTTAACTTGATTACTGATGTTGTGTAAGAAAGAGAAGTCAGATATGAGATCCAAACCCTGAATTGGGATTGTGATCAAGAGATGAGAATAATAATATTATATTATTGTTATAATGATTTTACAAAGACAATAATAATGTATATCTTGTGTATGTGCTTGAGACGAGATAATATTGAGCAATGACAGTCAATTAGGTCATAGCATATTACCCTACTGTGAAACCCTAATTATTAAACTCAGTTACGAGATATGACTGAGTAGTGACTGTGTATATTAAGGTTACTGTGTATAAGATGTCGGTAATTAGAAGAAAACCCTAATTACTGTTGTATGTCGATAATTAGGACAAACCCTAATTATTACAACCCTAATCGGTTGAAGTTAGAGACCAAGTAACATCGTGTTAGAACATACATGAGATAATTAGAGAACCCTAATGGTCAATTAGAAACCCTAATTGATGGCGTTAAGAAACCCTAATTAGAAAATCCTAATTTTCTATAGAAAACCCTAATTTAAAATTATCGGGTTTAATTACGATGTTAATGTATAAAAGTTTTAATTTACCAAAGGATAGAATTAATTGGTAAATGGTAAGAATTATAATCTAGTGATTAAATACTACATTTAATTGCTATGTACAAAAATGCCCATGAAATTATATGCGAAATTACCAAAATGCCCTTTTTGGCTTATTAGTGTATTATTAGTGTATTATTGGAGGAATCTTGCTAGCAAAGCATGGCAAACATACTTACCCTACCAATTAAGCATCCAAGACTCAATTATGCAGATTCAATCAACCATTGAGTAGCATCCAATGCATCTAACTTGGTTTATATATAGATTGGAGAGAGATAATATATTTTGTACACTAAAATTCATCCAACTCTCATCCTTAAGCTTCTCTCTCTAAAACCTACGAATTATTGTAGCATATCAGTCCCTAAACAAAGCCCAACCATCACAAACAACAAATCAGAAGCATCAAAGCCAAAAAAAATCAGAAATCGAAGCTAGAAAAGGTATGAAATTCTCTAATTTTGAAATCCTTCGATTCGATGTTAATTGATGCAATTGATTGTTTAAAGTAGTGTAATAGGGAGTCTATTAATGTTCTGGGTTGTAAAAACACAGACCCATAACATCAAAGTGCATTGCAATTTGAAGATTTGAGCAAGTTGGAAAAACCGAATTCTGTGATTTTTGGGCAAATGTCAAGACTTATATCTCTCGTGATTATTTCTTTGCTTTTTGTTGTTTAAAAGTTGTTGGGTGTAGCTTGTTATGTGGTCTTTAAACTCCAAAAGGAATCAGGTCTATATCTATTGTAGATCGGGATTTATAAGCGGTCGAAAGTGGGTTGATTTTAAGATTGGACCCATTGTTTTTCAAACCCGTAAAATATTCTAAGTGTCCGTAAAATATTTTTTGGCAAATGTCGAGCCTTATATCTCGGTCATCTTTAATGTGTTTTGTGTTATAAAGGTTTATATATGTAGCTTGTTATGTGGTATTTAACCTCCAAAAAGAATCAGTCCATATATATTACGGATTAAGAGTTATTTAAGGTCAAAGTGGGTTGACCAAGATTGATTGAAAAATTTCAGGCGACCTGTAATTTTCTAAGTGTTAATTTTTCCGACAAGGTTTGACCATACTTTAGATGCTTTATTTATTGTTTTTATGATGATGTTAAGTGTTAGCGTTGTAGTCCTACATGTTTTCTACACATCGGAATTGATAGATCACATAAACGTTACACGATCATCAAGTTATAGAGGTCCAAAGTAGGCACCTCGAATCTGTTTCTTCGTGAAGAACGACTTTGGTAGCTACTTTGATGGCTGATTTATCCAGATCCGATGTTTGTTTAGAGGTTATGATTATTGGAGATTGTAGTCCGGTAATTCCTCTACAAGACCCAATTTATAGATTGTCCAAATTCGTTAAGATGAGAGAGTTATTCACGGTCAAAGTAGGTCACTCGGTTCTGCCTTATGAAGATCTGGGTAGGCTCAAGAACACCTATAGCGACGGTTCTGTCACTATAGGGGCCTTGATATATTCATAATCATACATACGTTGTTCGTAGAGTAAGTTTAGTTGTAGCAGTTAAAACATACATGCATGATTATAGCAGCTTATAGTACATAATGTAAATGACATAATGTAAAAGACACAAGGGGTTTTAAGTGGTTTGAGGAGACTCAAGCTCCTAATCCACTCTTCCGCTTTCAACTAGCGAGGATTCCCACTAAGGAAGGGCACCACCGAATCACTAAGATTCCTTCAAGGCTAGCAAATGACCTTGGGACTTCGATTCACTAAGAACTCTTCAAGGCCGGTGACCTTGGGACTCCTCTAGTTCCTAGGAACTCTTCAAGCCCAAAGAGTTTGGAACTTCGTTTAGTCCCCTCGGACAAGGACCCATCCGGCCCCCGCTTTGTTTAATCCCTTGGGACAAGGACCCTTCCGCCCCGCTTTGTTGAGTTATTTGTTTGTTATTGTTGAGTCGGTCTTTGAAGTCGCTAAGATGTCTTCATGCTCGAACATCTCCTATCCTTAGCAGCTTGGCTTGATCATCCTTGAAGTGCAACTGAGTGTTGCATGATGCTCAGCTTCTTCGGTTACTCAACCACTTCGGATGACCCCTTTTTAAACTGCCTTGAAGATCATTCTCCTTGGTATTTGGTGGCTGCATAAGATAGGCTTCTAAGATGACTGTAAGCTCTTCTGTTATGTACTTAGAAGCTTTCTCATGCTTGACGCCAAGATGGCATTTGTGATCTCCTTTCTTGCTCCTTGATTCCTTCTCATGATGGACTTGCTAAGATGACTGTAGGCTCTTCTCTATTGTACTTAGAGACTTCTTATGATGGACATCAAGATGACATGATGCTCTTCTTTCTCTCGGCAGTTCAGAACACTCTTTAAGTATTAGAACTCTCACTTCTACAATGTAGAACTCTCACCTCTACTTCTTTCTTTGCATATCTCTGAGTGTTCTTTGTGGATCATAGAGTGAGCCTTCGGACTCACTATCTCACATGGTTTAGATCAGTCCACCTTATCTCCAAACTTGGCAACTCCAGTAACCTTCGATCTTTGAAGCTCTTCTAGATTTATACTCCTTCCCAATCCTTCCGTTGGAAAGTAGCCATTGAAGGCTATTCAAATATCTTCACAGATCTCGAGTTGACAGAGGTAGACTGCTGATGTGACATGTCATACTTTATCTGACATTGCAGTCTACTGTTTCACCGACCCATCAGAGTTGTCACTTTAATGTCTTGGGCGGGTTGAAGACTTTATTATCTCCTTCTGATTTCTCGATCAGAGGTTGTCCTTTTGCATCGATGCTCTCAATAAGCTTTTGTCCGAATACCATCCTTCAGATTGAACCGTTGTCGATACTTCAATTTTTTGGGAGTTCGAACTCTACGATTCTGATGCACGTCTTCGAGGACCTGATCGTAGTGTCTTGTTGAGCAACTGACTGGTAGAGTTAACACTGCGATCTTGAAGAGTGTTGATGGGATCTCCAATGTAGTACACCTCTTCTTTCTATTGTGAAGTGCTTCAATACTTCTGTTTGCTTCAACTGTTCTCAGAGACTGATGGCTTAATTCCTTGCTCTAGTCCCCTCCTGAATATCAAGACACTTCAGATTTGTGGCGCGTCCAGCTTGCTTTCTCCTTGTGATCTCCCGTTCACTTATCATCAATGAGCTGACCCTGCACTTAATCACTTTAGCCTTGCTCTTCAGAGGCTGACCAGTATCTCGGTTCACCTTCCATCAGTTCTTTCTTTGTTTGGCAAACACTATGATCTTGGTTGCTTCCAAGATCGTTGTCTTTTGTTCACTTGATAGCTACTGCATTTGCTGACTTTCCTTTGTCAGCTTCTGAAGTCTTCTTTGGATCTCCTCGTGGAAGAATTTATCACGAATGGCCTTCTGACTCAATCTTGATGTTGATTGGGTTGGTGCTTAGATCTTTCGCTAGCTTTGCATGCCATTCGTTGAGTGCTCTCTGGTTCCCTTTAAGGTGGAATGCATCTTTGCATTGCCAACCAGAGGCTTCATTCCTTTGGATATTCTGGGAGTGCTCATTTGTTGAGAACTGTATATGCTCTCCGATTCTGCCTTGGCATTGTGAGCACTTTTGTTGAGGTCATAGTTCTGCACTCTACGATTCAGTTTCGGCTATGCAGACACTATGATCCCGAGATCAGATCTTGACACTCTACGATTTCTGCCTTGTGCTTGTTGTCTTCATCTGATCTTGCTTGACTACGATCTCTGCATGTAATCAATGGACTCTACGAACTTAGAGTGTAGTCTATGTTTCTGACTTGGCTTCGGCAGATGACCGGTCGGCTCGTAGGCAGGTTATCTCTATGATTATGAACATGACTTCCTCAGCACACTACGATCCTGAGGAAGCTCTACTCGACACACTACGATCTTTCTTTGTTTCCGCTGGAAGTCTACGAACTCTGAGATCTACTATCTTGCATACTCCTATTCTGCCTCGATAGCTCTCGAGTTAACCTTGACTCTCCTGGCAGACTATGACTTCTGGTGCAGTGCTGGATGATTAGACAAGCCTATCTATTACATCATACGATCAACCTAACAAGCTTGATCTTTCTATATTTCTAGTCCTTGTACATCATTTCTTTTTAAGGACTTTACAAAGCTGTTTTGTTTATGTAGGTTCAACCTAACATATTTGATCAATTCATTCTAAGTCCTTGTACATATATTTCTATTATCTATCAAAGGACTTTACAACTTTTCTTAATACAAGCATACTTGCATATTCATTCATATATATATCATAATCAAATCATATATTAAATAGGAATATCATTCACATGTTTATTCCTGACAATCTCCCCCTATTTGATTATGACAAAAACAATAAGTGCATATGCATGTTATGAATGAATCTTATATACATCGAGCAGCTGTATTTCTAAAATAGTTAATTATCAATGTCATTTATATTGATATGGCAATTTATATATTAAGACATTCTACATCTTGGATCCAGAACATACCTAACTAGTTAGAGATGTACCTCTTTGGCTCCTTGTATATTTCCAGGATGTTTATTGATCAGCTACTCATCTGATTGTTCTTCTTGTTCTTTCTCCCCCTGGGATGATGACCTTCTGTCTTTGCTTAGCTCCCCTTCAGCATCTTTCTAATCATGCTCCCCCTCAGACTCTGCGATCAGTGATCATCATCTTTTGGCTCCCCCTCAAATGATGATTCTTTTTCTGCTGCAGCTGCAGCTGCTGTCTTCTTCTTTGACTTCTTCTCTGTTATCCCTCTGCTCTTCCTTGAGTGTCTCTTGCTCCTCTTCTTTCTATGCCTCTTTTTCTCCCCCTTTTTGTCATCAATCATTTGAGAGAGCTGCTCCATGTTGGACATAAGCTGCTCCATTAGGTAGGAGGAGTTGGCAACTTCAAACTTGAGTTCTTGCTGACCTAGCTCAAGTTGCACTGAGAAAGACTGCTTTAGGTCGTCAATATTGTCAAATAGGGCTTGAATCTGCTCTTTATTTGCCTTCTGAACTCATAGAGCTTCAGCCTTTTGATCTTGTATGGCCTTCTGATAGATGTTATCTCTCTCTTGGAGTTTGAGAGATACATCAGCCATAGTAGCTTGAAGCTTGTGCTGGAAGGAGTTATCTTCTTGTGTTGTCAGCTTCTGTGACTCTGAAGTGAGTAGAGATATTTTCTCACTTAGTTCATCAGAACTCTTCAGTAGTTCCTGCTCCAAAATATTTTGATCCTTTTGTTGGGCAGCAGCTGGTTGAGCATCAGTTTGGACTCTACAATTTTCATCCTTAGACAGATTTTCAAAAGTTTGGAGAATCTGAATAATCGTTGAGTTCCAATCACTGGTTGAGGATGAGGGAATGTCTAATAGTAGTGCTTGAGCATAAGGAGGCTTCTGGTTTTGGGCTTGAACATCATCAGCAGTAGAGTGAACAGACTATACGATTAGCTCCTTGGTCATGACTCTTTGTCCTTCAGAATCCACTCTACGATCGTAGGGGATATAGAGATTTTCAGCATGGCGATAGACTTTTAAGTGGGGCTGGTCTTTGATCAGTTTGGTGGCAAACTTCTTTACTCTTGGAAAGTTCTGAGCCACCAGTTCCATGCTTGGAAAGTGAGAGAAGCACCAGCTGAGATAGCTTCCATCTCCTTCAGTGTGGGCCTTTAGCCATGGCATCCACTGGAAGAACCATCTCATCAATAAGTCGTCAGGATTGTAGAGAATGGTTGAGCAATCTAGCTCCATATTGTTCCAGTTTTTGGATATATAAAAGGTAGTTATTCTTACTACCTTGAGCTGCTCATTTCTATAGTTCACCCATCTCTCTGATGGAGCATCTGGTATATCATCTGAAACTTCCATTACGATCCTTCTGCTAAATCTTGCAGGAGAGAGATCTGGATAATCTTCTTGTTCGTCTTCTTCCTGAGGTGTAGAACCAGAATCTTCTTCAATCTCTTCTTTCTCAGAGCCTGAACCATCTTGATTGTTTATAGCAAAAAATTCTTCTTGCTGCATTTCATTCTCAGAATTTTCTTCAGCAAGAACTTCCTCTGATTCATTTTCTTCATTGCTGGTCCTATCCTTAGCACTATCTTTCTGTGTTGCAGACTCATCATCACTTATTCGATGGGGGCATTTGATTGATTACTTTTCCTCTTGGAGGCAAATTATGCTTGCAGACTGTAGCTCTTCCTTCTTCTTGGAGGTTCAGCTAAGGGAGAGTCAGACTTCTCTTCTTCTTCATACTCTGACTCCTCTAGTTCAATAGACAAACTTCTTTGTGGTGCAGCACTGGCGGGGGCAGATCCTTCTTCTTTAGACTCATCACTGTCTGAGTCATTATAGGGGCTTTCTGGATTTGAGGGGGCATTTTCTTCTTCTCTTGAATCATCATTATCTGGCCAATTATCTGGGCTTGTTGGGACAGTTGCAGTTGGGAATGCAATTGGGTCATTTCAAATTTCTTCTTCATCATCAGAGCAACTGCTCTAAGAATTAGCCACAGGGCTTGAGCATTCCTCTTCATCAGCAGATGATGCAATTTCTCTCATCACATTAGCTTCACCTTCATTGTTGGATTATGCTTTGACATCTGTCTCTTTTCCTTCTGTTGACTCTACGTCCTTTTCTTCAACAGATGTACTATTTTGGGAAGCTGAGGCTGGTTTGTCTTCCACCTTAGCTTTGTTGCTGATTGGCCCTTAAATCAACCTGTTGCTTCTCCTCTTTTTTGTTCTAGCAGTTAGGAATTTTTCTTCTTTATACTTGTCCTTTGAGGAGAGACTTCTTGATGGGGCTTTTGTTTTCTTCACAACTCTGGATTTCTTCTTGGCCGATGTGATTGATACTGGTACCGAGTCATCAGACTCAGAGCTCTCTTCTTCTTCTGTTTTCCTCTTCCTTGCAGAGGCTTTGCTACTGCTCTCGGTTGTCAGCCTTCTGTTCTCCTTTGGGTTCTTCTTCCAGTTCACAAATAATTGTGGAGACATCACTTTGTGCACATTCAAAGTTTCTCCCTCATCATCCTTGATTTTTCCTCCTAGCTTCTTCTTCAGCACAATACTCAGCAGTCTACCATGAAACACCTTAGTCAGGGGTTTTTCAGTGGACTTCTTCTTCTCAGCTTTCTCTATCCACTTTGAGATTTGATCGAACAAGATAGCTCCAAAGTCAATTTATTTCTTTAGAACTATTGCTGACATTATCTTTAACTGTTGGTCGATCATTGTGTCATGTGCAGTGTTCTTGCACAGTATACATTTTTCAAGTATTTCAGCAAGGAACTCATACTCTTCTGGAAACTCTTTCTTCCTCATGTCTTTCAGGCTAGGGTTTCTTTGGTACCCCATGAACTCCTTTGTTTGTTCGGTATTAACATCATCCAGGTTCTTCAGCCCTTGGTTAGGAAAACCTAGGAACTGATTGAGGTCAGAAGACTTCAACTTCAGAGACTGACCTTTAACCTTGGTAGACAGGGTTCCGGAGTTTATGGAGGCATTTGAGTAGAACTCTTTGACCAGGTCGATGTATACTCGAGTACTTGCCTCAAGACATTCTGAGAATCCAGCCTTCTTCACAAGCTCGAGAATGTCCCTGAACTTCCTTTCAGATTTCTCAAATGATTTGGTTCTCGAAATTTGGATGCCGTTGATCGTTTTCCATTTGAAAGCGATTCAAGAATGTGGGTTTTTGATTTAGAAAAGTTTATAAGAGATGGCTAATTGTGATTTGGTAAGACTCTGGAGGGTTAACTGTTTTTTGCTCTTGAGAGGATTCTAGGGTTTTGAAAATGGGACGGAGAAAGGTTCGATAGCTTTTTGGTAACTATCTGCAGATTTGAAATTGTCTTTATGGTAGTTCCTTCTAACTCTGCATACTCAGTGATGTGTCAATTATCCATTGGTTGCACGTTACCCAGTAATGAGCTCTAACTCCCTATAACTTTTTAGTTAGATATTTCCTTTTAGAAGAGTAGACGTTTAATTGACGTGGCTTTGACCGTTGACCTTTTGATTTGTAGAGTAGTATGATGAGGCAGCTATAGACTCTACGATTTCCTTTGTTGACTCAACGATCAACTTTTGAGAGATTCTGCAGTGGATGGCTTTGACTTCTATCCTTACATTTATGCTGCATAGCTCAATCACTGATATTCGAACTTATCTCCTCATTTTGAATGGCTGAACAATTGTCTCATTTTTCAATCTCCTTGTAAACTGGAGTACCTTTTGGTAGAACTGCGATCATCGAGTTGTCTTCTACGATCGTTAAGATATCACTACGATCATTTAGATTGCATCACGATCGTTTAATTCTCTTCAACTCGACTCTACGATCGTTGGCTATCTTGGTCCTTGAGATAACTTGATCAAGCAATTTCTTCTAGGACAAGGTAGCTCACAAAGGGCCAACCTCTTAGAGTGAGCTAAGGGTTAGGTTTGTCCCTAAGGCGCTTTCTAGATGAAATGCTATAGAAGTGATTTGTACTAACATCCCATTCGACCTTTTCTGGTGGGGAGATCTTCTACCAGCTTTAGACAATTGCATTGCTGAAATCGGTGTGTCTTCCTGCTCCTACACTACGATCATATGTTTGATCGTAGGCACTTCACGATATTGGGTTGGGTGGCTGAGAGGTTATCAGTAGTACGTTTTGAGACGTTCCTACTGACTATGGATCTTCATTTGGTTCATCAGCCACAAAGTTTTGGGACTCTGCAGCTGGTATATCTCCTTGTAGTTTATCTCAGTGCTATTTTTCCTTAACAGATCACTACTCCCTCATTGTTGACACTGTCTTCCCAGTTGGATGTGATTCCCTCTTCTTCAGGTTCATTTGAAGGCGGCCCAACATATCTCCTTCTGACTGGAATCATCATCATCACTTAGATCTCCTTGAATCGTAGAGATGAGTATTTTCAGGACTTATCACTCTACGATCTTTTGATAGCACTACGATCTGATGTGAGCTTCCATGAGGATTCTTCTTATATAGCACTATTTGCTAGCTTTTGAGCACATGAGACCCTTTCCTTCTTTGGCTGAATGGCTTGCTTCCATATACAGATTAGCAGCCATGAGCTTCATTCTGATTAGCTAAGAGGGTCTTCAAGGACAGGCTTGGACATATAGGAATTTTGTCAGAATCAATTCTGAACAGTCCTTGGCCTTCTGTTGGTTGAGTCTTCTTGACTGAAGTCTTCTGCTTCATCATTCCTTAGTGTGGTCAGACTGACCAAGTACCTGCAGGTTTAAATATACTTCTAATTTTGGTACCCATAATTAAATGGGTCCTACTCGGTTAGTTTTCTAAACCCCCGTTCCTCTCATTTGGATAATCATCATATTTATCACCAACAGACATATTCATGCATGAAACTATCTTAAGATAATACATTTTGAGATGCACGGTGAGTGTGTGTAGGATTTGACATTAAATAACACACTCATTATCTATGATGGATTCATCATTTACTAGGTTATGTTCACAATGTTTAAGTGTTCACAGAGTGAGAATCAACTCTACGATTTAGGAGTATCTAGTTGATTCATTGAGGTGATCAGTTTCTACGAATCAGAAAGATCCTCTTGTAGAACTGATCATACTCGTGTGTTGTCAAACACTTAGAACCTAGGCTTGTACATACATACTAACCCACCAAAGAAAGATTACTTCACATAAAGTTTATTTGGCCTGTGATGCTCTTATGACCCATTTTGATTTCCTTCAAGATGTCATCTTCAACCTAAAACTTGGATGGAGAGAAAGTTTATAGTCATTTGAGTTTCTATCCTCGGGTTACTTTCTCTTCACCTTATTAGGTAGATTATGACTCCTTGACGTATCATTGTTATAATTCATAAGAAGATGCAATTATGATGTATACATTTATAATAGTGAGGAACCGTACCTTTTTATCGGGTTACTAAAATATCATTTATCTTAGATATACTGAGTTTAGGTATTGATGTGCATAGCTTTACTTTTGTTTCTGACAGCTTATTGCTCTTGTAGGCCTTTATTCAATCAGTCATGGTCTTGAAGATGCAGCCTGAGAATCTCAGCATCTTTATTTCTTTTGACATCCTTCAGTTCATGAAGTTTGCATCCAACCGATGGTTGACCAGACATATATCTAAGGAGAACCTCTTTCTTCTCTGGATGAGCATTTCTTTGCATGTATAGTCTTTTCATTTTTCAGACTGGTGGATGCTTGACTCTTTGTCATTGATGTCTCTTGAGCTCTCTCGTCGTCGGTCTTCGTGACTACAAGATTGTTGAGGCAAGGATTGGTCTTGTTGATGTAACAATCGAGACCATGGACCAATCTAAGCAGCTTCAGGTGTATATACACATTTAACCTATACACAATATTTCCAACATGTGAGCTCATCTGCATATAACAAGTTAATTACTACTAAACTAAGTTTAGAACAATGTTAGTGTATAGGATCAGATTCAAAGCGATTAGCTTTTGAATATAGCATGAGAACCTGCTCTGATACCAATTGTTAGTTCCCAGTAGGCACAATAGATCTAGAAGGGGGGGTTGAATAGATCTTTTTTATTTCAAATACTTTTCAGGTTTATTTTGTATAGCTATTAAATTAACATATAAAAAATATAAGAATCTTTTCAAGCACAGGGGAATAAGTAAAAGATCCCCTTCATTGATATATTCATAATCATACATACATTGTTTGTTGAGTAAGTTTAGTCAGAAGCGATTAAAACATGCATAGCGCTTTATAGCGCTTATAGTACATAATGTAAATGACATAATGTAAAAGACACAAGGGGTTTTAAGTGGTTCAGAGACTCAAGCTCCTAATCCACTCTTCTACTTTCAACTAGCGTGATTTTACACTAAGGAAGGGCGCACTCGAATCACTAAGATTCCTTCAAGGCCGCTGACCTTGGGATTTCATTCACTAAGAACTCTTCAAGGCCAAAGACCTTGGGACTCCTCTAGTTCCCTAGGAACTCTTCAAGCCCAGCAGGCTTGGAACTTCGTTTAGTCCCTCCGGACAAGGACCCATCTGGCCTTGCTTTGTTTAGTCCCTTTGGACAAGGACCCTTCTGGCCCTGCTTTGTTGAGTTATTTGTTTGTTGTTGTTGGAGTCGGTGCTGAGCTGCTAAGATGTCTTCATACTCTGAACATCTTCTATCCTTAGCAGCTTGGCTTGATCATCCTTGAAGTGCAGCTGAGTGTTGCATGATGCTCAGCTTCTTCGGTTACTCAACCACTTCGGATGACCCCTTTTTGAATTGCCTTGAAGATCATTCTCCTTGGTATTTGGTGGTTGCACATGATAGGCTTCTAAGATGATTGTAAGCTATTCTGTTAGGTACTTAGAAGCTTTCTTATGCTTGACGCCAAGATGGCATTTGTGATCTCCTTTCTTACTCCTTGATGCCTTCTCATGATGGACTTGCTAAGATGATTGTAGGCTCTTCTCTATTGTACTTAGAGTCTTCCCATGAGGGACATCAAGATGACATGATGCTCTTCTTTCTCTCGGCAATTCAGAACACTCTTTAAGTAGTAGAACTCTCACTTCTACTGAAGTAACCAAAGATTTTCTAGATAAAATAAATAAGAAATTTTGCGTATAAATTTTTTTTTTATTTAATGACGAGACTAAGTGTCAAGTAAAGTGAACGATAAATGCGAATACATTTATTACTTGAAAAATTAGAAATAATTTTGGAATTATTAATTATTTTCTATGAAAACATGATTGGAAATAATATATGAAGTGATAATTAGATTTATATAATAAATATTTTATTATATGAATTGTTCGTAATATTTAAGTTAATTATTTTAACTTGATTATTGATCTTTGTGTACGAAGAATAAGTCGATATGAGATCCAAACCCCGGATTGGGATTGTGATCAAGAGATGAGAATAATAATATTATATTATTTATATAATGATTTTACAATTACCATAATTATGTATCGTGTATGTAAAAGACGAGATAATATTGAGAGAAATGACTACCAATTAGGTCATAAAGATATTACCGTGTTGTGAAACCCTAATTATTAAACTCGGTTATGAGATATTTACGAGTAGTAGATTGTGTATATGAAGTTTCGTGTGTATAAGAATATCGGTAATTAGAAGAAACCCTAATTATCATTTCAGACGTCGATAATTAGGACAAACCCTAATTCTTATAACCCTAACCGGTTGAAATTAGAAACTATAACGACTGTGTTAATAACATACACAGATAATTAAAGAACCACTAATGGTCAATTAGAAACCCTAATTGATGACGTTGAGAAACCCTAATTTTAATTACCGGGTTTAATTTCGATGTTATTGTATAAGTGTTTTAATTTACCAAAGGATAGAAGTTAATTGGTAAATTATAAGAATTAAATCTAGTGATTAAATATTACATTTAATTGCCTTGTACAAGATTGTCCATACATTCTTAAACAAAGACCGACCATCACCCATAACAAATCAGAAGCAAGAATCAAGAATTTTTGGCAAAAAGGGTATAAGAACACTAAACCTAGAAATCCTTTGATTCGATATTATTTGATGCAATTGATTGTTTAAATTTGTGTAATAGAATGTTAATTGATGATATGGGTCGATAAATCAAAGACCCATACCATCAAAGTTCACGAATTTGAAGATTTAAGCAAGTTGGAAAAACTGAATTCTGTTAATTTTCACCAAATGTCAGAGGCCATAACTCTTTGCTCGATCATGAGTTTTGTTCTTTAAAAGTTGTTATGTGTAGCCTGATATGTGGTCTTTAATCTGCAAAAAGAATCAAGTCCATATCATGTATAGATTAGAAGTTATAGACGGTCAAACATGGTCAACCGATCATGATAAACTATTTTTGGGCAAATCAGAATGGGGCATTCTCGCCCACTTTTGTGCTTTAAAAGGTCTGGGCTTTTGATATGTTGTAGTGCACTCGAGTTAGGAAGCCATAATCTTTGGAATGACCTCATTCCGACCTCGGATGAGGGAATTACGGTGATTGGAAGGAAATATGTCAAATTTCTCAAAACCGAAAGTCAAAGAATGGATGTGCTATTCGGGACACTGTTTCGATCAGTTAATATTTCCAAAACCTTCTGGGCTTTTTGTATGTTATAGTACACCGAATAAGCTTTCCATAGACTCCGAAACGGACTAAATCCGATATCGGAGGAGAGAGTTATGACATTTCAAAGTAGTAGTGTCAAAACTTCCCAACAAGTGCGGTGCAGTCCATTTGAACGGAATTTCTGGACTGATGTGTTCGGAATTTGGAAATGGTCAAAGAATAAAAGTTGTAGCCCCAGAAGTTAGCTTCGCGTGGGCTCAAGAATCGGTCAAAAATGTTTTAAAATGAAAGAGTTATGACTGTTTTAGCGAAAGAAGGTAAAGCTGAAACGAGATTGAAAACTGTTATGAACGTCCACTTTTGACGACCGTTTGGGCTACCTAATGAACCCGAATTGGGTAATTCGTATTTTTAAAAATAGTCTTACATACCATGTATAACATATCCAAAAATCAGATTAATCGGAGTTATGAGCAATGCGTTAGAAAATCGCAAAGTGAGCTATTGAAAATTAGTATAAACCAAGTCCCACATCGACTAAATTGAGAACTTCACCATTTTCTAAACCTATAAATAGAAGGGCTTGGCCTTTGTTTCATTCACCAACAATAAGGCCTCCAATTTTTGAGAAAGGCTTTGTTGTGGGAGAACTTTTATAAAGATCTCCTTAGTTAAATTTTGGCGTGGAAGTGCGATTCAACTGTGGAATTCAGATTTAGGGTTGTGATAAAGAGATAAAACCTAAGTTGAGATTTGTAATCGTGAATCGTGCAAGTATCCTACCTTTGCACTTCCTTTATGCAATGGACATGAGTAAGAAGTTTTAATTATTCTATCCCCGCATGCATTATGTACTCTTTGATTATTGACATGTTAGCTCGGATATATATTACATTCATTGATTTCTATAAATGGTTATACAAGTGTCCCCACTTGAATAATCATGGCATTTGTTCACATGTTGATACACCTTTGTCAATTACCCGTATATATATGTTGAATTACATATTATTGTTGAGCAAGATTAAAACCTTGGGTTTGGAACCGGACATGTATGAACATCCCTATATGGGAAGATTTTTTGCATAAAGGCGGATAGAGTGAGCGATAAATTTCGTTCAAGTTATGTAGTATTGATCAATACAGGTACAAACTGGCCGAGTGATCACCCTCCATGCCCGTAAGTTATGATTTTTAAAGGATAGAATTCCGCTAAACCTTTTCGAAAATGAAAAGAATATTCATAGTATGTTTCTTAAACCCTATTCAAGAGTAGAGCAGAGCCAAATTTAAAGAATTTGAAAGAGAGTTGTTATGTGAATTTTTATCAATCAGATTACTTCACAACTTTCAATTCGTTGTGGAAGTGTTATGTAAAGAGAATACTTATATTCTCGGCTTATATATAATTGCTATTACTGTTTGGGCACTTAAATGCTCATCCTTGCTTAAATTAAATGTTTTCGTTATGTATGAAAGCAACTTCGAAGGCTCTGTGCACGTAGCAAAAGAAAAGGAAAGTTCGATTGAATAAGTGTGTATTATGAGTTAATGGTTATAGTTGTATTGGTATCTATTCAAGTATTGTAAGGAATGTATTTGAAGGTCACGCACTGGGAAGTAAACTTTGATGTATGTAAATTAAGTTCGAATGTATTATTATTTAGTATTATTCAACTTAAAGAAATGGTATCGTGGAGAACCAAGTTCGGGTTTCAAGTACACGGATTTGGGGTCGTCACACAGTTGGTATCAAAGTCATTGGTTATGAAGCTTAGGTAGGAATACCGAGACTACTAACCATAATGATTAGGATAAGTATTAACTCATATAGAGTTAGTTGGTCGATAAGATTCAAAGATGAATCTCTATGAAAGTGTAAAGACACAGAGTTCCCTAACTCGATTATAAAGTTAAACAAGAGTGGGGAATAGATTGAGTCTAAAAGATGAAAGTGCGATTATGAGAGATCATAAATTAAAACGATTAAGATATAGAACTAAATCGTAATATATACGATGAGATCACCCCGTGATCTGATAAGGCTATGATAGCCAGAAGGAATCAATCTGATGATTGGAAAGTTTACAGCAAGATTGCTGTGTATAAATTGTACAATCAATTGAGTACAGATCCGTAAGAGAATTATAAATCTAATTAAATTCGTATGGAGAATGGGGTTAGTGTTAGATGGGGATTCAATTGAGGACTCATGTCATAATTTGAGTGAGTTGTATGATTCTTCGTATGGGAGCCGAATTGTACTTGGTGTAAAAACCACTTAGTTTCCGCAATCGATAATCATTGAAATGTCGTGTCGCGCTATTTGTTATATGCACATTAAGAGGATGACTCCATTCTCGTGTGTATAACGGTAGATAGGTCATAGATAGAGAATATAAGATTAAGTTCGAGTTCTTAAAACTCATACCTATGAGACATTCTTGACTCATAATTATATGAAATGTTTATGAACCCCTCAAATGAATGGACGCCAAAGGTCCGACTAGGATAAGTTCTTAAACTCATATGATTATGGCAATTTATGAACTCATAAGTGTGGTTTGATTGAATCGGGTATAGTTTTGTGTGAATGGAGTGTTATGGATTACGAGAATGCAGATAGATTGTTAAGTAAATGATTTTTAGTGAAGGTGTTAGGTTTTCCTAAACTCCTAGCTATGCTAAACTTCAAAATTTTTATATTTTAAATCAGGGTCGTTAGGAACACAAAGTCTGGAGTTGACTCGAAGTATTCCTTCTTCATCGATCCTTGCTTCCGGGATAACACCTTCTTGTACTTTCTTTTTCATACGCATCAGTTCCAGGTCTGTAGCTTGACCATCTTTAACTTTATCAATTAAAGTCAGTTTTACTCGTATATTTGTCATCATTGTATGGGTCCCTGGAGTCTTTATCTTTATCTCCATCCTTTACAAGTCATACAAAATGGGCCTTTGCGTTGACAATATCGCACTTGTACCCGTATATGATCTTCTACTCAACGTGTCAGCTACCACGTTCGCTTTACCAGGATGGTATTGAATAGTATGATCATAATCTTTCAACAGTTCAAGCCAATGTCGTTGTCGTATGTTGAGTTCCTTTTGAGTGAAGAAATATTTGAGACTTTTATGATCCGTAAAGATCTCCACCTTCTCCCCATACAGGTAATGCCTCCAGATTTTAAGTGTGAAAATGACAGCTACCAACTCTAGATCATGAGTAGGATAATTCCTCTCATATTCTTTGAGTTGTCATGAGGCATAGGCTATGACTTTCCTATGTTACATAAGAACACATCCTAAACCTTTGCCTGAAGCATCACTGTAGATGACAAATCCCTCCGAACCCGATGGTATTGTCAAATATGTGCTAAAATGAGTCTCCTCTTGAGTTCTTGAAAACTCTTCTCACATTCCTCGCTCCAACCGAATTTTGTATCTTTCCGAGTCAGCTGAGTTAATGGTGTAGCGATTCGAGAAAACCCTTCTACGAATCTCTGATAATAACCAGCTAAGCCGAGAAAGCTACGTACGTTTGTCACTGACTTAGGTTGCTCCCAGCCTTGAATTGCTTCAATCTTTGCCGGGTCAACAGATATTCCATGATATGATATCACGTGCCCAAGGAATGCTACTTCCTCAAGCCAGAACTCACATTTCTTCAATTTGGCATATAGCTTGTTCTCACGAAGCTTTTGGAGTATCAGCCTCAAGTGTTGCTCATGATCTTCGCGGCTTTTGGAGTAAATGAGGATGTCATCAATAAAGACGAACACAAAGTGATCTAAATATTCTTTGAATACTCGGTTCATCATATCCATGAAGGCAGTAGGAGCATTAGTCAATCCAAAAGACATGACTAGGAATTCGTAATGCCCGTACCGAGTTCTGAAAGTAGTCTTTGGAATGTCATCAGTTTTAACCTTTAATTGATTATATCCGGAATGAAGATCGATCTTTGAAAAGAATTTGGCACCTTGCAACTAGTCAAACAGATCATCAATACGAGGTAACGGGTACTTATTTTTGATGGTGACATGATTCAACTCCCGATAATCAATACAAAGTCGCATACTTCCATCTTTCTTCTTCACGAATAGAACAAGAGCACCCCAAGGAGACGTACTAGGACGAATGAAACCAATGTCTAACAATTCTTGTAGTTGGGTTTTTAACTCCTGAAGTTCAATAGGAGCCATTTGATATGGGACTTTGGAAATGGGTTTTGTACCAGATTCAAGGTCGATATAAAATTCAATTTCATGCTCTGGGGGTAGGCCAGGAAGTTCTTCAGGGAATACGTCAGGAAATTTATTAACAATAGAAATATCATTCAAATCTGACGTATTTTTGTTTAAATCCGTGACATGGGCTAAGAAAGCTTGACATCCATTTTTCAATAAACGAATAGCTTTATGGCTTGATGACAGTGATTGACTTTAGTGGTTTGGTTGCTTGAATTCGCATAATAGGTTGGTTAGGAATATGAAAGCTAACAACCTTACGAAAATAATTAATTTTTTCATGATGAATAGTTAACCAATCAATCCCTAAAATCACATCAAATGCAAGTATTTTTAAAGAGATAAGATCGACAGGTAACGTGCGGTTACTGATTTGAATCAAACAAGACTTATAAACAGTGGATGTAATGAAGGTTTCTCCCAACGGAGTTTCAATAGATAAATCAAAGTCTAATTTCTCCGGAGTTAAATTTAAACGTTGAGCACAAGTAGGAGAAATAAAAGAATGGGTAGAACCGGTATCAAATAAGGTATAAACTTTGCTAGAGTTTATGATTAGTTTACCCGTGATCACCTCGTTCGGATTCCTCGCTTTTTGGGAGGTTACGACAAATGCTCTCCCTTGAACTACGGGTTTTGTCTTGTCTGGGACGGTCTTTGATGCCTCCATCCCAGCTGGACTTGACTTTGGTGCATGACAAAAATTGGGCTAGGTGACCTTCTCTTCCACAATTGTAAAATGCTTTGGGTTGCTGCATACAGTTTGGACTGATGTGTCCTTCCCCTCTGCATTTATAACAAACGACCGTTGGTCGTTCTCCTTCCTTAACAACAGGTGTTGGTACTGATGTCTTTCCATCATTATTGAATTTCCTCTTCTTGAAATTTCCACTTCTATTATCTTGGTCATGATTACCACCGAAGTGGTTACCATTTATGGCATGTTGATTCCCTCCTCGTTTGTTGTCACCGCTTCGATGACTGCTACCACTGGTATTATCGATTTGTCGGGTGCTCTCTTATGGTTGGGTTAACTCATTATCGCGCTCCAATATTTGAGCCCTATTTACAACATCTGAATACAAACATAGTTTGTGAGAAATTAGGTATTGACGTATCCCAGGTTTCAAACCTCTTAGAAACATCCACGTCATTCTCTCCTCATTATCAACCAAGTGGGATGCAAACCAGGACAACTTAGAAAACTTAGCTTCGTACTGTGACACGGTCATATTATTTTGCTCTAGCTTGATGAACTCCACTTCTTTCATGTGACGAATACTTTTGGGAAAGTACTTGTCGTTGAACAGTTCTTGGAACTTTTCCCAAGACATCTTCAGTGCGGCAGGTTGAGTACGCTTTATAGATTCCCACCAGTAATCTGCATCTCCTCACAACATGAAGGCGGCAAAGGGAACCTTTTGCTCCTCGGAGCATCCCAAGACATCAAATATCTTGGTGATCTGCTTTATCCAGGCCTCCGCCTTAAGTGGTTTTGGCTCTCCCAAAAACTCCGGTGGTCCCAGCTCCTTGAACTTCTTAGCGGTGACCATCCGAGAGTTGTCAGTGTTTCCACCTGTATTTTGAATAGGAGTCGCTCTCGCCTGATATTGCATGAATTGCATAAAGCCTCTGAACATCACATCGTTCATTGTTTGGTCGGTGTTGTTATTTTCCTGAGGATTATTGCCTTCCAAATGCACATTATTCTGGTTATTGATCTGTGGTGACTCAATAGTCTCCTGTGCTCCATTGCTATTCTCAACATTCTCGGATGTCATTTTCAAAGACTGCCACAAAACAAGGTTGCCACATATTATCCCTATATTCTGACTGACCAATTAAATAACAAATAAACATAGGTAGGTCATACTAGTAAATGAATTACCCATCTCTCCCCTCCTAGTTCTAGTCTCACATCTCAGCCAGGGATCATATCCCTAAGCTTTGACACCAACTGTGACGCCCCCAAAATAGGTATACATCACCCATCTTGAGTCGCCAAATACATGGTACAGAATTTTAATACAAACTTCTTTGATACAGTACGACAAAACGTAGCTGAGAGTTTCAACACGGATAATGTCTCGTATAGAGTATACAAACTCAAATAAAGTCCTCATTACAATTATTATCACACTATTTCACATAATAGTTAGGACTACTATAGCCACCTATCTGGACCGTCACTCCATTCCCCGACTAGTCCTAGCTATATTCTCATTTCCTGAAGAGAACAATAAAAGCAAAGGGTGAGCTCAACTAGCCCAGTAAAGAATATTATGACTAAGATAATGCAGAATAAATTATCGTTAGCCTTCAACAGTGTTAAACTAATAGAATATAATAGACAACAAGTTTAACTGCAGCTGAACAAATAATCCATTAGAAGAGTCAAGTAGAGCATGATATCTACTATCTTCTATGATTTAAAAGTTTATCATCAATTTATTCATTGAGACTCGACAACAAATAATTCACATCACTGAATTATCTATGCACTACGGGCCAAGGATATTCATTATTATCACCAATGGCCATGATCGTTCCAACAACTGTCCATCAATGCACTACGGGCCAATGAGGACTTTTATCACATCACTTGTAACATTATGGGTCATGATTATACCGAATGATCCCTGATCACAATCATACCAATCAACAGTCTATATATGCACTGCAGGCCAAAGATGACTTTTATAACAATATAAACATGAGGATGATGACAATGATATAAGAATTCAATTAAATGCAAGCAAAGGATAAATTCTAAAGATTTATAATTTAATTTATCCAGAATTCAATAATGTCTAAATTGTCAACATGATACTGCTTTGTGGAGTAAAATTCAAGAATAATATTGTATCAAAAATGATTTGGACTGAAAATAAATCAATTTTTATCATGAATAGAACCCCGGGTGAATAGTACCTGAGTGAATAGTACCCCGTGAATAGTACTTCGGGAATAGTAACCCGTGAATAGTACTCTGGCATGAAAAGGTTAAAACTTATCAAGAATGCTCAGAATAATATTTTTATGAAAAGATACTAGATGAAATGCAAATATCAAGGATATTCTACTAATTTCAAGAATTATAGAAGCAATACTTACCATAGTAAGTTTAAATTTAGGAATATGAAATGAAATAATATCCCTTCCATACTATAGAGTATGAAACAAAATAATATTTCTTACGAGTATTGAAATAAAATAATATCCTTTACCTTAGTAGAAACTGGATTTGACTAGAATATCGGATATTATTCTGAGAAAATCTTGCAGAAAAAACTACACTCAGAGTATCCTTATACTCAAGAAAAATACTCACAATATTATAGAATAAGAATTTCTGATATTGAAGTGGTGTGTTTTAGGAAGGAGGGGTTACCTCCTATTTATAGCCACGAAGGAGAGAAACGAATCTGCCTAATTTTTCTCCTGCCAAACTTTTGCCTAACTCTTCTTACTTTTTCATAGTTTAGGGCCCACTCTTTGAAAGCAAGTTTTTCAAATTAAGTCTTTGCTGGAGCATATTTTAATGCATAACTTCACAATTATCAATATAGGTGAGGGTCCACAAAATTTAGGAAAACAAATGCTTTGCAGACAATATTCTCCACCAACCACTTCCACCAATCAAATAGCTTAACAATTTTGAAAAGATGCATGCAGAGAATTCAAAACCAATTATCTAACCTCCACCCATTAATTTATACGCTGCAATTAATGAATTATAATATTATTCCCACCAACCCCTGCATAATGCTAAGGCAAATTAGGCACCGAATTTGTTTGTCAAAAAGGTGGGCTATTCACAAAGTTATTTATATTATCACATTATACTATTATAATGTAATATTATAATAATATATTTAACTGAATATTTTATCGGGGAAGATAATATATCAAACTTTCAACAAATATTTCATGCTAAATTCCTTCATTTATATCAAAATTGAACCAATATCCACCACATAATAATTAATATTATAAGCTCACAATATCAACAATCAGATCATTCCCAGGAAAGAGGGGGCTTTTCGATAAGGATTTATCCTTATTGGCGCGCAATTAGATGACCAAACCCCTTTCCTCGACAGAATTTTCTAGACATTGTCAATAATGCTAACTAATAATATGAATAATTATGTTGCATCAATTATTGATTTAATAATATAAAATATTGTGCAGATGATACTGTGACAATAATTGAATCAATAATATAAGAGACTGTGCAACAATTATCGTGGCAATTATTGAATAAAACTGAGTGGTTTCTCAATTAAGCATCAATAATCAAAGACACTGTATAATATCGTGTGCTACTATGCAACCACACGTATTACTGTACTTTTATCAACGGGTATTTCAATAGTTAATGGTAAAACTTTCGCCGTTATTTTTATAAAAAGATATTTCTGTCGTTTTCTAACTCCGACAATAATTCCATTGTGGGATCCACCAATGATTGTGCCGTCGTACGAATATTCGTTGATAAAACGAATATTCCCCGACCAATTGAATATTTTATGACAACTTGCTTACTTTGCAAAATTTGTAAATATTACCCACAACTATAACATTATATCAAATTCACACCATAATATTTAAAAATAATATTTAGAAAAAAATTCATCTTTATTCATAAAAGTTGGGGTCTTACATTCCATGTCTTATATTTAATTGGGACATTGGTGGAAGGATTGAATTGTACAATAACTGATAAGTGGGTTTTATACCTACGAATCGACCTCTAATTCGAGCTGGAACTGTGTTAACTCGTTATAATTATGTTCGTTTTTACTTGTTTAGTGTTGTTTTGTGTTTAGGTGTGGTGGCATAGAATTTGGACTTAAAAGGTGGATTAATGGTGAAACTTGGCAAGAAAAGGAGCTTAACTTGGACAAAAACAGAATGGACCCTCGCCGGGGTGGACCTATTACATATAAAAACCCTTGCAGGCTGGGTACTCAACCAATCATAGGTTAATCGCCTCGTTGGAATGGGCTATTAATGAAGAAAAACCCCCGTCGGGGCGGGGGTACGGGAAAGGCAGAGTCTCCTGGTTCAGTTGTAATACTGCAGAGGCGTGAAGGAATGAGGTTGGCTTGGTTAGAAACTCAATTGGGCGTCGAATTATGATCAGAATATGTGTCCTAGGCTGGTAATTAACAAGATACAACAAGGGAGATAGGAGGAGACAATCAATTAACAATTTGAAGACAGAATTTGAGCGAAGAGCATTGGAGGGAAGATTTGAAGGAGAATTCATGATACTTACAGATTGGAGCAGAGAAGAAGGGTGGTTCTAGATTCATTCTTTTTCTTTAATTCAATACTTGTAATTGGGATGATGATTATTTTGATTATTTCTGTTTTTATTTCATATATGATGAATTAATTTACTTGTTAGGCTTATGACGGATCTTATGGTTGAACGATGATTATGTAACTTTGAATTTCGGTTTAGTGATCTATCTTTCAGTTTATCTATAGTGATTTGTGCTTGAATTTATGAATTGCTTGATCACCAATTTTGTGTGGAATTATATGGACTCGAGAGATGAAGTATAAATCTAGACTTAGTCATTATAGCATGTGTTCTTGAATTCTGTGAGTGAATGGAATCTTGATGAATGTTAGGGTAGAGATATGCTTAACATCGCATGTAATCGGATAGAGAACTTGAATTTAAACCTTCTTTGATTGTAATTCACATAGAGATATAGTGAATTAGTTGATTAAGGTGTTTAGCTTAATTCTATCTAATTTGTGGATTTGAGTTAATATGGTATTAGTGCATCAAGAGGTGGCTAGTTCTACTTGAGTGTTCTTGATTAATAAAATGGGATAGTGCATTAAATTGGAATAGGGTATAATAATCAGTGTGATACTTAAAGTGAAGTCGTAAGCCTAATTGTCTATTATTTGCTTGAAATTACAGTGTTTGAGTTTGTTGATTGCTTAGTATTTTTATGTTCTTAGTTTTTAATAGTTATAATCATTGAATTGGATAGTTTAATAAAATTTGGATTAATATAAAGCTGGTAATTGTTAGGATTAATTTCATATAAAGTCTTTGTCGGAACGATACTCAACTTGTCATTATATTACTTGTTGACCACGTGCACTTGCGTGTGAGCGTATATAGATTTTACCAAACAAATTTTTGGCGTCGTTGCAGGGGATTAGTATAGAATTAATATTTTTCAATATCAGTTTAATTAGTCCAGTTTTACTTAAACATTTTTTCTTTTGTTTTGTTCTTTCTATTTCAGGTTCTTAAAGTCAGTTTATGCAAACTCGGTCCAAAAACCCAGACTTGCTTCCTTTTAAGGACGATATCGAGAAACGGTTTCAAAGGTAAAGTAAGTGGATTAAAGACACAAGGGAAGACTTTGAGAATTCTGAAAAAGAGGAAATAATGGATGCCGAAGACTAGAAAGCGTTGAGAGATTTTGCTACACCTAAGGTGACTGAGCTTCAGTCGAGTATCACCAGGCCAGCGATTGCTGCAAATACTTTTGAGATCAAGCCTGAGACTATTCAGATGATCCAAAACTCAGTTCAGTTTGGGGGACTTGCAAATGATGATCCGAATGAACACTTGGTCAGCTTTTTGGAGATATGTAACACTTTCAGATACAATGGGGTGTCGGATGATGCAGTCAGACTTCGCTTGTTTCCGTTCACACTGCGGGACAAGGCGAAGAGTTAGTTACATTCTCTACCGTCGGGATCAATAACTACTTGGGAAGACCTTGCTCAGAAGTTCCTGGCTAAGTTCTTTCCACCAGCTAAAACTGCAATGATGAGAAATGAGATCACCATGTTTGAGTAGCAACATAGGGAGTCTTTATATGAGGCATGAGAAAGGTACAAAGAATTGCTTAGAAAGAAATTGATTTAACAATTAAATCAATCCTTTTAATAATAAATATTAAAAGACTGCCAGAATTCTATGATCAATGATAAATTATCTTATAAAAAAATCTTTTAGATGTTTTGACAATAATAATATTCGTAATATTAATTAAATATATTAATCGACATCCCAAAGTATTAATTAACACAATGTAATCTCACTCATTGGAACATCAAATTAATATACATAACAATATTAAGACCATTATAATTTCAAAATTAAGAAATTTTACTAATTAGTATTTATGTGAATATTTTAAAAATAAAATATTATCATATAATCCGTTTAATACCCACTCGTTAATGCATTAATACTTTAATTAGAAGTCCAACTTCCATGATCAAAATAAATCATATATGTTAAAGTATTATAACCTACAAAATAATATCTCCAAATTATACTAGGTTATAAACCATTATTTCTTTATTTATATATTACATATGATTTATATCTTGTGTATAACTTTTATTTATATACATAAACCATAACATATATAATATGGAGATATATATAAACAAACTAAATGATCGTTTAATGAATGATGAATGATGTAATTTTATTAATAAATTAATATTTAACATAAATAAATAAATAGGATTTAAAAATCTAACAATTATGATCAAGCCTTCCATCAACAGCGATGGGATCAACAAAAGCATTAGATTGTATAGTGGTTCCAAAAGAGTTTTTTAAAGTAAAAGGACTTTCAGCGGGAGGATGGATAGATGTAATCTTCTTTCCATCGTGTTTCCCATGTTTTATAGAAAATTTCAGTCATAGAAATTTCCTTTTCATTTAGAATTTTATTCATTTAGACTTTTAATAATTAGAAACTAATCAATAAAAGGAATAATAATTTTACTATTTTCTAAATGATCATAAAATTCTATTTTAAACTTTTACAAATCTGTATCAGAATAATAATCAAACTACCAATTTCTAAAAATTTTAACTTTCTCATGCATGAATTCATCATTAATAGCTTTTCCATTAATTACAAATTCAAGTTCAATGTTATTAACAAATTCAATTACATTAATTGAAAACCTAAGTTTTGAAGGAGAAGATGAACCAATCCTAACAGTCCCAAATATAGAGGGTGAAATAGACGAAGTAGAAGCTCTACTGGTTGAACTAGTTTTTACAAAATTAGTATAAAATTTAGTCACTCTTATTAGATTGACCACAGAAAATCTCGACGTTACCATCAGGAGTTTCAATATTCCACCTAAACAAGCACACAACAATTGCAACTATTTCCAAATAAATAATACCCCAATGAAAGGGAAGAGAATGCACTATATAATATGAAAAAAATCAAATTAATCTACTTTCTAGTGCATGAAAACAGATTCCAAAAGCATATTGCTCAAGCTAGTCTCATATCTAAACAGTAAAACTTTATCCAGCTGAAATAAAATGAAATTCCATTATACAGCTATAACCAACACGAACAAAAAAAACTCTCTTCTACGCTCCAACAACGTCACTATCTCCCTCCACCATTGTTTCATCAGCTGGCCTCTCAAGCTTCACACCAACATCTTCCGAGTAGTCTCCATGAACCTACAAAATCAAAAAACAAATCAATCAGGACACGTTTTCACCGGACCACTCATTGATATTGGAAGTATTTTAACTTGCATGAGAAACATACGTCCATTAACTTGCCAATCTCAAATTTTGGAGCTTTCAGGATCTTGACTTTACGAATGAAGACATTTTGGAGTGGGAAGATGCTGGATGTTGCCTTCTCAATCTCTCTGCCAATGGACTCGGGAATAAACTTCGCTACCAACTCCTTCAGATCACAAGAACTTGCCTGGTTCCTCATAATTTCTACCATCTTGCGACGAATCTAGCATAAACATATGCACAAAACTTCTTTGCATTATGCATATGCTACTCATACACGGTCAAAACTACAAAAGCAAACACAAGATGGGTTAATATAATCAAACCTGGCGAATCTGGCTGGACTGGGCATAACAGGTGCGTTTTTGCTGGTTTGCACGTTTCTTGGTGAATCCAGTGCAGAACATCCTTAGGGTGTAGCTGTCTGTTGTCTTCACATCCACATGAGCTTCAATCAATGTCTGCCACTTTCGAACCAGAGACCTCAATTTGTCTGTTGTGAAATCCATTCCCTGAAAATGTTAAAGGTAATTAAGTGTCGATTTAAATTTATTTATTTACACGAAAATATTTACAGAGGAGCACTCACCCAGAAGTTTGTGAGTACATTCTTCCCTTGAACATCCTCTGCTCTCAGGCGGATCTTCCTGTAAGCCTGATCCTCGTCTTTCTGAAGATCTGCAAGACTAACCTCGAAGACTCTATGTTTGAGCCCTTCAGAAGCAATCTGAATAACATAGTATACACAACTTACTTAACATCTTGCAAGAGGTTGGTTTCATCGGAAACACGTACAAATTGATCAAACAGATCAGTTATCATGAATCTCATTAGAAAAATACTGGTAACTACTAACAATAAGGCATCATCATTAAAAATATGGCTTCCAAACAAAATGCAGTATAGGAGAAATGAGACACCTGAAATGATGTCCTAACTGTAATGGATGGCTACAAGATATTGTCAAAAATGAGAACATTTCTAACTCTATTATAGTCCAAATTCTCTGGTCGATAGACTCGGTAAGTGACATGTGTATATTAGATAGACCAGTAATTCAGCACACCATGCCGTGTTTGTATACCATGAATATATATACTACCTTCGTTCCATAGAAGATGATTGAATTACACACTCAAAAAAATAAAATAAATAAATAACATAAAATGTGTCTCACAAAAGATGTCTTAAAGTACAAAATAGTGCTATCAAAAGTCTATTTTATCCTCAAAATTATTTAAGTAGGGACAACTATTTTTGGGAAAAAGGAAGATTCTTTAATGTATTTACATGGGCGTCCATAGTGGATAAAATGGGAACTTATTTATCTTCTCTCCTCAACTTTTGTTATTCTTAAATTGTGTGAAATGTGTACTTATGAGTTATGACATCTTTTATGGGACGGGGGAGGGAGTATTTGTTAAGTAACTTTAAATTGTAAATACTTAACTGAAATATTTTTCTACTTTAATAAATTAACCCTAAAAATAGTTTCTTAAAGAGGAAAAATAGACTCCATGTTTTTTTATTTGGATCCAAATAAAATAAGATTAATAAAAAAAGAAAGAAATTTTTTTAAAATTCCAAGTGTACTGTAATGATGGCAAGTGTTATATAGTGTATACAACATCACTGATGTATTGACCTAATTAGATAGAAAGATACAACCACGATATTATAGCTTTTACAGGAATACATAACATGACCAATGTAAATAGGAAGATAAAATGTAGCTTATAAAATCAACTGAAGTTGATAAGAATCAGCATAAATATGTGTCCAACACCTACATAAACGAAGAATCCAATACAGATTGCCAATTACCCATTCTCACTAGCTGTTTTCTATACATCTCTTAATTTTATCAATGCTATTCACATCTAAACAGTCCACACAAGCTTGGTGTATACTATATTATCCAATTCATCTTCAGTTTCATACTTTTCTACTACACCACCCTAACTCAAGCAAGCATTTTGTTTCATATATAATTCTTCGGTTTCATATGTATTTCGTAAATTTCTAATTCACTGCTCCTAACCGACCCTACTTATTAATTTCTCCTAGTACCTTCCACATTTATATTGATGGAAATAATTTAAGAAAATTGTTTTTCACCTCTACTCGTACCAAGACACCCTTTAGTCTTTCTAATAGTGATCAGATACCTAAAGGAGTTAACAGATTCTTACTTCTTACTATACTACTTATTCTGGAAATTACAGACTTTTAATCTGTAACTGATACATGTTAACATAATATGTTATAAACAAAATATTCAAGCTGATAAGAAATTAAGAACTATTACTTCAGGTTAAAAGGATTAAACAAGGATGCCAGAACTGGATTTTAAAGGTTCTATCATTCTAATTTCTAGAATAAGGAGTATAGCATGTAATATGTCCATCATACACTAGAGCTTAAAACTACCATACTCAAAAAAGCGAGACACCAAAAAATTACGGTTAACAGTATTATCTATAATAAATCCCGTATGTCAAAAGAAATCAATCCTTAAGTTCTACATCCAGCCTTTATCCAAAAATTGTCCCCAAAATAAAGTATTGTCTGAATAATTAATGGAGAAAGGGCTTAACACTTTCTCACAATTCCAAGTAAATATAGCACCAAAAGTTCACAATTACACTAAAGCTGCAGAATTACAAGAATAAATGTAAACGCTACTCCCTCCATCCTACAAAAAAGAGTCTCATTTTGACTTTTTAAGTTAATGTGCAAAATACAAAAACTCAAATCTGATATGAATTTATATGATTTTATTTAATTTAATGTATGCCTAAAAGTACTAATTAGACAATTTGTTGTTCACAAACCCACATGAATTAGCAAATTGACTTTCAAAACCCCAAAATGGGTATGTTCTGAAATAAATTTAGTGTTTCTGTGTGGGATTGAGCCTATATATACCTTTGTACCCTGAGTTCTGCTGACGAGGGTTTTGCCAACATTTCTTTGATCAAAGACTGAAGGTGCCTTGATATCATACCAATCCTTCTTAGCAAATGGATCACTCCTGTAATATCATCATCAAATCAACAAAAATCAATTTGAATACTATATATATATAAATGACAATACGAATAAGTGTATATATATAGAGAGAGTAAAGTATCTAAAGATTGAACTTACATTATCGGAGGTCACTTCAAATACAAAGCAATTTTGATCTCCACTTAAAAATTCAACCGGCATGTGAAAATATGAAATTCAAATGTAAATTTTTACTGGACTAATTCGGAAATGACTTATATAAGTCATTTGTTATTATTCACCTATTTGGGAATGACTTATTTTTCTACTTATAAGTTGAGTTTTAAGTTTTAAGACAAAAAAATAAGCACGTATTTGTAACTTATTTTAAAATGACTTACAAGTCATTTTAAAATAAGTTAGTTTGACCAAGTGTAATGTCTATTTTGCCCCTGTTCTATTTTGCCCCTCTTTTTATTAATGTCTTTTTTAGTAATCATTACATTTATTTTAACTTATAAGTTATTATGAGCCGAATACTTTCATAACTTGTTTTAACTTAATTTTGGACTTATTAGTCAAATTGATGCCGAACATTTTTTCTTATAAGTCCCACCTTAAAAGAACTTATAAGTCAACTTATATTTTAAGTTATAAGTCATTTAAAATAAGTCATTCCCGAACAGGCCGGTGAACCAAGATTATACCAGAGTAAAATAAGTATAGCTTTTACACTGTTATAATCAAGTCTGAGTCATAAGAACTTTACTTAATTTACACTTTTATTATAATCATGGTGCTACACAAGCTTAGATCAAATAGAAATTTATATATTTTCAAAAAATCACTTTATATTTGAAGTGACCTTAGATAAAAATTATGCAAGATCAATCTTAAATACATTTTTACTCGAGTATATATATAAATGGACAGTTTGTAGAGAGAAGCTAAATCGGGAATACTTACGCCTTCTTCTTTCCTCCTTTCTTTCCCTTGGAAATCCTCTTATTCTTCCTGCAAATCAGTAATAGATACGAATGAAAAACCAATTGTTAGAGCATAGAAATTGAATACAGTGGGAGAGAATGTACCCGACGGCCATATTGTATGGATAGGGTTTAAGGTCTGCGAAGATGCTGCGGCAAGAACAGATTCAACAGAAACTGCGGCGGAAAAACCTTTTAGCCAAATAGAAGGGGGTTTTAAGGGCCTTTTGAAATACAGCTTGCCACTAGTTATTAAGTTTATTTACTAAAATGCCTAGGGTCCTCTGCAAAACAAAATTACTTTGTTACTTTTGAGTAATGTCATCAATTAATAATATAATATACCAACATGTAAGGGTGTAAATGAATTGAGTCAAGTCAAGTATTGTGATTGTTCAGATTTGGTTTATAAAATTTATCAAGTATAAAATAAGGTTTGATCGAGGCTCGTTTAGTTATCGAGTCGAACACGATCTCGAATCGAGTTCGGACAATTTGAACTTTTCGAACAAATATGATCCGAGTATAAATAGAAAATCACAATTTGAGAAGGTTCGAGTATTTTATCGAACTTTAAAATTTGCTCATATTTGAATAATTTATATTTCGAGTCGAGCTCGAATCAAACTTTTAGTCGAGCGAATACGAATCAAGCCCGAACTGTTTGCTCATTTTACAGCCTTACCAACATGGAAGAACAAGTCCCATCCCGTTTATATATAGATAATAACTATAACTATATAGCTATACTAATTGTTGGGGGTGTAATTGATAGGGCCCAAATTATATGGTGGGCCAAAGTATACGTGGAGTATTTAACCTTACGTAGGAATCTGTTTTGGCATTTGAATATTTTAAGGAATCAAATATTCTTCATTGCAACTAATCTCCAACTCCTAAGGAAAGTGTCAGGATATGTTCCGACTTCCTTTCTTTAAGGAGATTTAGTTTGATCTCATTAATAAATCATACCTAATGAGGAATCATATTTCTATACGGGGAAGGAGGTGTAATTACTATAAATACAAGGTATACCCTAATTCTCAAGTACACACAACTTTATTTACAATACTAGAGCATTAAACCTTCATTGTTAAACCTTATTCAGTTTGTACCTATTCTCATACTGGAGCTATATCTCGGCGACCCAAGTCGTCAAGCTTCGCGTGTGACTTCGTTTATGTGCAGGATTGGACGTGTTTTTGGTTATTGAGGCGCTTGGACAAATCTTGGCGTTAACATTGGCGTTAGAAGTAGGGTTTTCTAGTGTTACGTAATTTTCAATCACAAAGGAGCTTTGGTTGGAACAATAGTGAGTAGCAAGAAAACGGTTTCGGCACGTGGCCAGTCTACGGCAGATCCCCCCCCTCCCCCACCAATCACGGGGATCGGTCAAGGGCAGGTTGGGGCCGTCAATTTTTGAGTGGATAAGGTCTTATGTAAATTCTATAGGCCCTTCGAAAGATAGGGTGGACGGTGCTCGACGAAGGTTGTTCTCAACAGCCAGCAAGGAAGCAAGATCTAAGGCCCGTGTCGAGGATGCTCTGTCTCGAATACGCTCCCAAGATGACGGCCGAAATGAGAGGAGGTTGATCTTGGCCAAAAAGGCGCAAGAGACTAATGATGTCATGAAAGCCTTAGTCTTGGAGCGAAAGGAAATTGACCCTCAAATGATGCATTTGATTGGAGGAGAAGACGGTGCTTCCAGCCATAACTGTGAGACCCCAGATTTTATGAATAAAGATTTAATTTTCTCGAAATATTTTTTTTTTGAATATTATGCTGTGGATTTGATATAATGTTATAGTTGTGGATAGTATTTATAAATTTTGCAAAGTACGCAAGTTGTTATATAATATTCGATTGGTTTGGGAATATTCTTTTTTGTCGGGGAATATCCGCATGCGATTTGTACAATCATTAGTAGAACCTCAAGAACGGAATTATTGTCGGATGGAGAAAACGATAAAAATATTTTTATGAGAATAACTGGCGAAAGTTTTACCGTTAAAACTGTTGAACTACTTTTAGTAGTAAAAGTACGAAGAATAATGCGCGTGGTTTCATAGTAGTAATTGCAGTATTGATTATTGATGTTTATGTGATAAGTCACTCGGTTTTGTTTTATTGGTATTATTAATGTAATAAAATGAAAAACTTTTATATAAAAAATGTAATACTTTTATAAAGTTATTCTATAAATAGAATATATTATATTCTATTATGCATAAGTGTCTGCATGATGTTTTGTATAGTAAAATCTTTTTATATAAAACAGAATACTTTTATAAAGTTATTCTATAAATAGAATATATTATATTTTAATATGCATAGTGTTTGCATAGTGCCTGTATAGTGTTTGCATAGTAAAATCTTTTATAAAGTTATTCGTTTTATTAGATTATAAATAGAATATATTATATTTTATTTAAAAGATTTTGCTTTAAATATGGACCGTCAAATTAAAGTAAATCAATCTAGACCGTTCATGAGTTAGTTACTATGCAGTCCATATTTCTATAAATAGAAGCTCATTCATTCATTATTTCTTACTTAATTCTTTGAAACTAGAGAGATAAACTATAGAGAGAAAGAAGAAAAGTATTCTCGCTACTTCACTACTCATATATCCAAAGACTTTTCTTCTTAAGATAGGGGATATTATTTGTTGTACTAGTAAGGGGTATTCTTTCTTTCTTATTCATGAAGAGAACTTCTGTTATTCCATTCTTTATTATTCTGTTGGAATAACCTGTATACGCGGGATACCCTATACTTGGTGAAATTCTTCTATTATTCCATTCTTTATTATTATGTTGGAATAACCTGTCTGTTATGCGAAGTACCGCATACATGGTGAAATTCTTCTAATATTCCGTTCTTTATTATTCGTTGGAATATTCTCGTCATATGCTTTTACTTGGGACCGGGTTCCGTTATTTATTATTACGTTGGAATAACTCGCATGCGTATGTCGGATCTATCGCATGCATGGTGATTTCTTTTGTTATTCCATTCTTTATTATACTCAGTTGGTTAAAGTTTTGACTTCTATACTCCATGAAATTAGTGGAATATCCTTGATATTTACGCTTCATCCAGTATCTTTTCATGGAAATATTCTTCTGAGCATTCTTGAATTTTTACTCCACAAAACAGTATCATGTTGACAATTTGGACGTTATTGGTTCCTGGATAAATTAATTCTTGAACTTGTTTTATTGAATTCTTATACCATTGTCATCATCCTCATGCTTATATTATGTTGAAAGTCATCCGTGGCTGTGAGTGCATAGATGGACTTGGTATGATTATGACCGAGGATTATTCAGATAATCATAACCGTAATGTTACAAATGATGTGGAAAAAGTCCTCATTGGCCTGTAGTGCATTGATGGATAGTTTTGGTATGATTATGGCTATGGATTCTCTTTGGTCAGTAGTGCAAAGATGAATTGTTTTATGGCATGATCAGGACCGTTGATGAAAACATGATTATCTTAAGCCGTAGTGCATGGATAATTCATGGTCGTGATGCTAAAGAATATCCTTGGCCGTAGTGCAGGGGTGATTCGATGATGTGGATTATTTATTAAGCTGAGTCCCAGCGATAAAGTGATGAAAAACCTTTTAAATCATAGAAGATAGTAGATTTTATTTCCTACTTGACTCTTTTAATGGATTGCTTGTTCCGCTGCAGTTAAACTTGATAGTTATTTTATTTTATTAGTTTAACACTGTTGAAGGCTAACGATAAATTATTCTTCATTATCTTAGTCATAATATTTCTTACTGGGCTAGTTGAGCTCACCCTTTCTTTCATTGTTCTCTTCAGGAAATAAGAACGTAGCTGGGACTAGTCGTGGAACAGAGTGATGATCCTAGATGTTTGCATTAGTAGTCTTCACTATTCTGTGAAATAGTGTGATAATAATTGTAATGAGGACTCCTTTTGAGTTTTTATACTCTCTAGTAGATAATATTTGTATTCAAACTCATAGTTTATGTTTTGTCGTATGGTACATTTACGCTTATATTATTAAGTTGTATTTGAATTCGCATCATGTATCCTGGCGACTCAAGATGGGTGATGTATACCTAATTTTGGGGGCGTCACAGTTGGTATCAAAGCTTAGGGATATGATCCCTGGCTGAGATGTGAGACAAGAACTAGGAGGGGAGAGATGGAGAATTCCTTCGCTAGTATGACCTACCTAAGTTTATTTGGTATTTAATTGGTCGGTCATTGTATAGGGATAATATGTGATATGTTAATTAACCCTTGTTTTGTGACAGTGTTTGAAAATGGCATATGAAAATGCTGAGATAAGCAATGAAGCACATGAGACCGTTGAGTCAGCTCAACCAAAATGTAACGACCAACAACATGATAATAATCATACCGGTGGCAACGGCTATCGGAACAATGATAACCATCGTGGGGGAAATTATCATGTCAAGAATGGTAACCACTTCGGTGGTAATCATGGCCAAGATAATAGAAGTGGAAATTTCAAGAAGAGAAGGTCATTTAGCTCGATTTTGTCGTGCACCAAAGTCAAGTCCAGCTGGGACGGTGGTACCTGTTGGGTAAAATCTAATTACGCACAACACGCAAGTATACGTGGTCAACAAGTAATAAAGTGAAAGTAGAGTATCGTTCCCACGAGGAATTGTTTAATAAAAATCACCAAGTACTAACCCGTAACCAACTTAATCTTATTTAAACGAATGATTTAATAGTTTAATTTAAAATAATTAAATAAACTATTACTAACTATCCCTAGAATGAAACAAGATATTGAAGACTTGAAATTACAACTTCACTTATTGTTTCATTTAAATCAACACACTTCCTGTTAAGTCAAATTATTTATACTGGATTGTTAATCAAGAACACGAAAGTAAAATATGGCCATCTCTCAATGCACAATACTCATATCAAATCAAATCCACAGATGATAGAATCAATTTGAACACCCTAATTAACTAACCCACTATATCTCTATGTGAATTACAATTAAAAAGGGTTCAAGTTCTTATTAGACTACATATGGCGTAAAGGTATATCTCTATCCTAAACACGAATCATGAATTCCATTTATGCAGAAATCACAAACACATGCTATCATGATCAGATCTAAATCTATACTTCATCTCTCGAGTTCATATAGATTATCATGGTAATTGTTAGCTAGGCAATTAAGCAGTTAAAAATAAATCATAATAGACAATCCAAATTTAGCTAATAAGACTAACAAAGAAGCATATCAAAGTAAACTACACAATAAGATCCATAGTAATCTCAAAATAGAGTTTAATTTATACTTAAAATAGAATCCATCATCCATGATTGATTAAGCATTAAAAAGATACAAATAGATAAGAAAAGAAATTAGAATTGAGATAAACAAATCTGCATTCTCTCGCTTCCAATTTGATTCTCCAATGATAATCAATAGCTTTAATCTTCAATTCTAATCTAATCTAGGGTTCCTCATCTAAGAAAGAAAGTAAAGAATAAGTTAATAGAAATCTATCCCAAGAGGGATTTTATGGAGTCTTAGAACTAGCCTCCCAATCCAAGTTAAACTCAAGTATTTAGAGTTCTAATGGATACCCTAGCAAGTTAGGCAACTAAAAATCATATTCTAGCTCAAATTGGACATCAAATGACCCAAAAAAATTGTTTTCCCACCGCCTAGCGCGCCCTGCGCTATCCCCAAGCCATTCTGGGCGCGGTCCGCGCTGCAATGGCAGTGTTTCTGGTGGCCTAACGCACCCCTAGCGCGGTCCGCGCTACTCTATTTTCTGCTACAACGTCCTTTGGTAAAACACGCATAACTTTTGATCCGCTTAGAGTTACGGGTCCTGCCACCTATCAAATCGAATATATTGACGAGATCTACAACTTTCATGCTTTGAGAATTGACAGATTCAGATTGGATCATGGCAGAAATCGGGCTCGAAGTAGATGCTATGTAAATGGTAAGCATGACAACTCTTAACTTTTATCTTCGTTGATAAAAAGGCCATAACTCTCGCATCCGAACTCCGATTGAGACGATTTAAGATGTTCCGGAAAGCTAAGAAGTAGAGCTACCATAATTTCCAAGTTCCAAGCCAAGAACATTCATCAAACTTGGTGTTAAAAGTCCTTCAATCATCCCTCATTGTATTTGCTTGCGTATTTTGGTCCAAAAGATGTCTGAATTGCTTTCCCTTGCTTCTTCATACCAATGCTGTGTCATCGCCTACAAAATAACATAAAATGTTTGAAAAATAACTAAGAAATATAAGATTAAGCAAATAATTCAAGTAATAGATACCGGATAAGTAGGTATAAAACCTACTTATCAAATACCCCCAAACTTAAACCTTTGTTTGTCCTCAAGCAAAAACACAAAACAACAATGCTATGCAATGCAACTAATCTATATGCCTACGAATCCAGCAGTAATGACAGAAACAAGTCTATTTAATCGGCTTTAGAGAAATCAAGTAAACATGATAATACATCATATCAAAACAAATCATTAACTTCTCAATAAATCATCAAATCTTAGACTGTTATCACTAATATAGTGCGTGTGTGCTCCACAACAATGTTAACTGATATAAAATCAAATTTAACACATAACAAGTCTCTTTGAAGGCATCATACAGTGTAAACTCAAGAAATCCAAAAACAAGCTAGATCCAACTAAAATTAAACAATTACTAATATCGAGGTCAACATGGGATACTTATGCTTCATTTTTCATTTACGGGGGCTTTTTGCTCTTATTTCCCTTTTTTTTTTATAGTGAGTGCATTTTACGCTCCATCTCACGCCTGTGTTTATGGGGAGTGCATTTCACGCTTCTTCTCGACCCACCACAGGACTCAATTTATTCAACTCAATATCTTTTCTTCTTTTTTTTCTTTTTTTAGCTTATATACCCCAAATATTCCCCCAAACTTAGGTTCTTATGTACTTTAGCCATCACTACTTGTTCTTGTCATTCTTTCATTCAAACTAGCATTATCCTTTAGAGTCCATTATGTATCAATTTAAACTCAATCAACCAACAAGTTGTTCTTACTGTGTTATCCTTATTATACCAGTTTCAAACAGAAAAAGACTCAATTCGTAACAAGAAATCACATCAAAGCTCTAATAGTCAATACTATACTTGTCTACCCAATTCCAATCTCATCATTGACCAAAATAAACTTAAACTATCAAACAGCTGGACTCATGCAAGATGTACTAAATGCTATATAAATATAGTAAACTAACTACTAATTTTTCAATTTTTCAATTTTTTTTTCAAGAATGCAAAAACTAAATGTAACTATACGAACTACAATGTAAATAACTAACTATATGCAATACGATACTAAAATGCCCCCAAACTTAAATTAGACATTGTCCTCAATGGCTAAGATAGGAAAAATTAAAAGAGATGACTTCCTTGAAAATACAGCATGTTCCTCCTTGTTTGCTAAGTCTGAAGAATAGGCCAGATACATTGGAATAAATCAGGAACCACACTTGAGTTGGACTTGACTAACATTGGAAATAAACCACTTTTAATGCCTAGGATTTCTGAGCGGCGTGGACATTGAAAACCAACGTGGATTGGAAGTTGGGGATGGATGGGTTTAATGGGAATGGAAGTTGAAAAGGAGAAGGAGAGGTAAGGATGGTGTAATAGGGGTTGTGGAGTATTGGAAGTGTAATGGGTGTAGGAGAAGTGGAGAAGTTGCATGTATTAACGAGAATTAGCTTTGTTCAAATCTGAGACACGTCGATTAAATCCATTCAAATACTGAAATTTTAGTAGCGGTCCACACCGGTATAACCCTTGAGAAGACGCCGCCCGCTAGACAAGCAAATGATTTTGGATCGATAAGCGGCTCCACGCTTGGTATAGGAATTGTGTAGGCGTGCATCTGCTAGCGATCGAAGAGCATGGTGACTCTCTTTTTCTTGCCTTACTTGCGAGCATACCATTACGGAGTCATTATTCGTTGAAAACTAAATATTTGAGTTAGACTATAAACTAAAATATAAAGAATAAATAAGGAAGAAAAGGTTTAGAGCTTGGGTTGCCTCCCAAGTAGCGCTAGTTTTAACGTCGTAAGCCCGACTTTGTCTGGTCAACGCTATCCAATTCCTCTTCGATACTTGAGGAACCCTCCATCCATCGGAAATAATGTAACTTTTGGTAGGTTCCCTTTTGTGATGGCTATCGAATTAAAGTCACCTAGCATGCTTTGTTTAAATAAGTGCCCAATTGAGAATGTTGAATAACTAGGTGCTTGTCCGTCCGTTGAGTCTATGATTAGATTGGGGCTTTGAGGCTTGGCAAGCACAACGGGCTCTTCGTCTTCTATCTTCTCCTCCTCATCCCACCATGGCTTTACATTTGTACTAGCTCTCATGTCATAAAGAGCCTTGTCGACGACATGACTACCAAGCGGGAACAGTTTTGCAAATCTAACTGGACCCTTGATCTTTTGCGGAGAAGGAACTTGGGGCACTAATAACATCGGCTCATCCTCGTTGGTACTCATAGTTAGTTCTTCACCGACCTTATTTTCATTATCCCCATTTGTCTCCTCTTTTTCAACATCTCGTGTCTCATCCAGTTGTAGATTTGGCTCGGACACTTCATCAATCTCATAATCTTCGTCATAACACCAATTATTTTGAGGACAGTTGTTCAAGGCTTTGAACATTTGATCCATCTGGTTCTGCAGATTTTGAATTGATATCTCTTGATTCTCAATTGACCGCTCTTGATTAATCCTCCTCTCCTCATTTGATGCTATGAACTTTGATAATAATTCCCCCAGCCTTGAATTTTCTATTTCAGTCTCGGAAGCCATATATTGAGGACCAATGTTTGAAGTAATGTTGAGTTGTTCCATCTGGTTCTGAAAATTGAAGCTCGATATTTCTTGACTCATCATCCTCTCCTTTTGGTCTGCTATGCCCTTCAATATTACATCCATCGGATTTGGCTTTTCTTCTTGTGGCAATGGAGGTGGACATGAAAATTCCGGTGTGTATGATTGATTTGGAACGTAGTATTGGTCTTCATAATTGAAGCTCAATGACGAATCCGGGTGATACCCCCAAACTTGATGATAATTAGCATATGTATAATCGTTGAGGTATTCACCACCGTGTTGTTCCAGCCCAAAACTAACGGTGCATTGATGACTCCGGATGATTACCAAAGACAATAATTGCAGAAATGCTTAGCCACACTTTGACGACGCGTTGTCTTTAAAAGCGTCCAACCTCCTCGAAAGTGTCTCAATCCATGCTGATAATGCAGAAAGTGTCGTGTGTCCATCAATCTTCACTCCCCTTGGCTGAGTCATTCTTGTATACGGCAATTGATAATTAAATTCCGCCATGGTATCTGAAAGGAAAGAAATATAGGAAGAGAATTAAAAATAAAAATAAAAATGTTTAAATTAAGACTAATTTGATTGAAATTAATATTGGAAAATAATTATTAAATTAATTCCCCGGCAGCAGCACCAAAAACTTGTTGGGTAAAATTTAATTACGCACAACACGCTAGTATACGTGGTCAACAAGTAATAAAGTGAAAGTAGAGTATCGTTCCCACGAGGAATTGTTTAATAAAAATCACCAAGTACTAACCCGTAACCAACTCAATCTTATTTAAACGAATGATTTAATAATTTAATTTAAAATAATTAAATAAACTATTACTAACTATCCCTAGAATGAAACAAGATATTGAAGACTTGAGATTACAACTTCACTTATTGTTTCATTTAAATCAACACACTTCCTGTTAAGTCAAATTATTTATACTGGATTGTTAATCAAGAACACGAAAGTAAAATATGGCCATCTCTCAATGCACCATTGTTGGTTGATTTCACAATCAAAGAATATGTGCAAGTATACACGGTCAACAAGTAATAAAGTGATAAAATAGAGTGTCGATCCCACAGAGAATTCTAATTAATAAATTCCAACTACTAGCACTATATCAACCCAATTTTATTTAAACAATGATAAATTATGATTTTCTGAAATATTGAAACTAAATTAAACAATTAAAGATATTACTCTAAAATAGACAAATAAATAAGCTAAGATTTGAATGAATGATTTCCGATAAATAAGGATTAAGACTTCAATATCCCCAATTATGAACTATAAATCAATTATTCAATTATCCCAATTATTATGTCTACCGAATTGTTAATAGGAATTCTCAAATGTCAAAAGTCCTTTTCCAAGTAATCAACTGACTTCTATTTAATCCAGATTAATCTTGCTATATTCCTATGAAAAACAAGTGAATTAAACTCCTTTAATTCCAATTCCTTATGTGTTACATGCGGTGAACAGATATTTCCATTCAATTCACAAACCTAATTATTCACTGTGCAAATAAATAAGTCACACGTTATCAAACCCAATTCTAACCCTAGAATTCCTCTTTCAATTCCTTCTAGAGTAACACGATAATTATTGGCCAAATAATTAATCAATAGATGCAAGACATGATAAACAATTCACTTCAACATAAATAATTGGAATAAATTGAATAACTAATTTATAGCCATAAAAGGTTCAATTGAAATCTTAATTAAAGAATTAGTTCATAACGGAAATAAAAACCAATAATCGTTTGCAAATCATCCTTAAAGAATTACAAATTGAAAATAAGGAGAAGAAGAAGAAAACTCTTTAGCCAATCCTTAGTCTTCAAGTAATCCTTTGTGTAGCCTCCAATGAATGAATAATTGATACCTAATTTCAGCACTAAATCTCTTTTTATAGCTTGCCACAATCCCAATCCAATTAGGCTTCAAATAACCTTCAATAATCCAGTCAACCAAAAAGTCAACGCCAGATCTCTCATTAACTAACACTCGACCCAATATATTTGCCACCGATGGTCAGCAAAATTACCATCTTGCCCTTATCAGCTTAAATTCCCCAATTCGTCCCTGCCGCTCCCGAATCTGCAAAACAACAACTAAACACAATAAAAATGCTTCTAAATAACTTGAGAATACAATAATTTAAGTCCAAATATATCCAATTCATGGGTATATTACCCAATCATCAAATACCCCCAAACTTAAATCGTTGCGTGTCCTCAAGCAACAAAGCACAGACAACACGAAATATTGAACATCGTGAAAATGCAAACATATGTCATTAATTCCAGCAATCCAATAGCAAAAATATATTCATTAGGCCTCAGAAAAATCACAAAAACATGCTAATACACCATGTTACTGCAGCTCAATAATATTCCAACAATCAATGAATCTAAATCTGTTATAACTGATATTGTGAGTGTGTGTTCAACAACCATGCTAGCCAATGAAAGGCAGAAATATGAAAGATAATAAATTTCTTAGTAAGCATCATACAGTGTAAACTTGAGAACTTCATCAAATATACTTGTTTCAACTGCAATCAAACAATCACCCGAATTCAAGAGTCAAAATGGAATACTTATGCTTTTCTTTTCTTTTTTTTATAACGGGGGCTTTTTGCACTTTTCCCGCTTTATTTGTATTTATTATTTTATTTTTTATTTTTTTTTCTCATGACTATGCATTGTCTTATTCCCTTAGGCTTTTTAGTGATACCTTAACGAACTTTCTACCAACGACTCCCAGACCATTAAGACCTTAGGGCGCTAGGTGTAAAGACAATCCCCTTGGGCTTACTTACTCAAGTAACAAAGGCCACAAAACTAGACAAGCATGCCACGGTGTTTATTTTTTTTATTTTTTTTATAAGCTTATATATTCCAAATATTTTCCCCCAAACTTGAGTATATGTCTAACTTCAGTCTTCTCTAGCTATTCAAATTGTCCTTGCATTTCACTAGCAATCATCCTTTAGAACTCTATTATCTATCCATTTAAACTATCATAGCCAACATGGTCGTTTTTCAAAGTGCTTTCCTATAATATCAGTGTCAAACAGATAAAGATTCAAATCATGTTAATAAAATCATATCCCTGACTCAACAATCTTTACTAGACTTGTTCATGCAATTCTAATTTCATCATTGGCCCCCCAAATATACGTACTATCAAAAATTGGAATTAACATGCAATCCTAAATGCAACATTACTAACAATCATCCACAAACTAATAACAAACTACAACTTAGAAATAAAAATTAACTACCCCCAAACTAATCTAGAGCAATGTCCTTATGCAAAAAATATAACAAAATAAAACAGAGGACTTCCTTGACGAGCTTATTCCTCGGGTGGTGCATCATCATTCTCGCTCATCTCTTGATCGGAAGGGGGGAATATAGGTAGAACAGGAGCAGTTGGGAAATGGCTAAGGTGAACGCCCGGATGAAGTTGGACGGTCAGTGCATTCTGTGCAGCAAATTGGTCAACTAAGAATTTGAAAATCACGTCTTGACATTCAGACAAGCGTACATTCTGGGACTCCATGTTGTAAAACCAAACGCCTATTTTCATTGGATGACCTTGGAACCACACCACGATGATGAGTCATCGTAGATGGGCCATAAGTAGGTGGAGCTTGAGGTGGTGGGGCGTGTGTAGGTTCTACTTGGGGAATTATGAAACCCAATCCCTTAAGGTGATTTTCCCCACCTGTCCACACTTTATACCTGCTGATCAACTTGTGGTCCAACACGGGCTAGGCGTTTGAATCATCTCATCCGATTTCCATTTTACCCCAAACTTGGCACATAGAACACAAATTAATGAAGGATGGGGTAAACCTCCTGTGGTTCCACCTCGAGATGCTCGGAGAATGGACTGCTGGATCACGTGACCGACATCTATTTGCAAGCCTTGGATAATGGAATATAGCAGCACCGCTCTTTCTTTGGTGACATGGCTCACATGTGTGCATGGAATGAGTTTGGCACAGATAAAGGCATGCCATGCCTTCCCATATAGACTGAGGTGAGAATGGGGGAAGGTCATGCTGCCACGCTCATGCACTGTCCATGTGGTTCCCGGTTGACAAAGCTCACGTATTATCTTCTCATAGTCTGGACCTTGACTCAGAAGACCGGCATATTCGTCGTTAAGATCTTCCAAATCCATGTGATAGCACCCATTTATGTCCTCTTCTCCGATTTCCACCATTTTTCCCCTGACAAACACTTCATAGTGATCGTGTTCTGGAACGTTGGCATAGAATTCTTTCACGACTGCAATCACTGCCAGGTCAGGTTGTTCAGTGAGGGAGAACCAGTTTCTTTCAGCAATCATCACTGCTATTTCTCCATCCTTGGTTTGATCGGGCCTCAAACCACGTTCGGGGACTAGGGAGCGGGTAGCCATGCGGTTATAGCGTTTCTGTGCCTCGGCGGAGACAAATCGTCGGCTATCAAATCTCGGAGGATCCGAGGAGAAACCGGAACCTTCGTCGCGTTGACGTTTTGAAGCCATGTAGAAAAATCTGCAAGAAATTCACAAGCACATGTATTAGACTTGAGTGTATGGTGAATATGTAAAAACTTACCCACATGACCACCCCCAAACTACAACATAAGTGCGCGAAGCCTAAAAGATATGACGTGTACAATTATATAGCCAATGACGGCAAATATTCCGGGCATGGGTAACGCAAGACACTGATCCTATAGATAAAATCAATTGTGATCAAGCAGAGATGGTTGTATGATAAGATGAAGAGATATACATGCCTTTAACATAGAATTAGCAATTACAGTTCATTGAGGCAATATATCAAACACTTTATAGGCGTGGTACACATTCTTGGATATACACACATATGGGCACAACTTACACACAAAATCGGGAATAGAACAACACAAGCATGTCATATTGCTCACTTTAGCAAATAAATGATTGGATTTACATGTACTGGCAAGCATGACACATTGGGCATCACTCATTTACATTTAGGTAATAGACACTTGCCTTCATGAGTATGTAGCAACATAAGCCATGGTATAAGATGAAATTGAGTGTCTAACATACCTTGGATTGGCACAATAAAATTCGACAAAATTATTTTTCGGAAGTGATGGAATCAATAATCGATGCGCTAAGTGCAAGGGAATTATGTGCCGTGAGAAGAATGGGTAAGATCCAGTAAGACTCAAGCGTGCCTTAGTGGTGTGGGGAGGTTAGAATCCTAATAGGTGTTGGAGTTATGAGAGAAAAGGAAACCGGCGTTTAAAACGTCATGGGCTTAACTGGTCCAAACGCCGGGGCGCTGGGTGGTACACTTGTTTGGGCGCCGGGCGACTGACCCTCGAAGAGTTTGGTGGAAGGGCCTAGCGGCCAAGGTACTGTGGATGCATAGGCATTTAAGACCGGCTATGTTGAGTGGCAGAGACTTGAAGAGGTGCTAGCGCCGGGGCGCTGTGGATGCATAGAAATCCAGCGTCGGGGCGCTGAGTACATGAGGTGGATTCTGGTGGATTGTGATGGGGCGCTGGATTCTCCTTGTTTTCAAGCGCCGGGGCGCTGATTGAAATTCTCCTTATGTCCAGTGCTGTTCGTCTTGCAACTAAAGTGGGTATACAACAGACAGATGTTAAGCATATTGGATAACTAAACAAATAAAATAAAAATTTAAATAAAGACAAGTAACAATAGTTGTAATGAGGGGAAATGAAATAAAATAAAACAAATGGGGTTGCCTCCCTAAAGCGCTTGGTTTATCGTCGTCAGCCCGACTTTTCGGTGTTACTCAATTGTCCACTAGTTCGAAAAGCTACATGACCGTAGCTTGACGTTCGATGGGTCCACTCCAGTAATGTTTGAGTCGCTGACTGTTTACTTTAAATTTTCATTTAGAATTTGGTTCTTCGACCTCAATGTTTCCGTGTGGAGCGACAGATATAATCACGAATGGCCCGGACCACCTGGATTTCAATTTCCTAGGAAATAAACGCAGTCGAGAATTGAAAAGCAAGACTTGTTGGCCCGGTTCAAATGTTCGATCAAGAATTTTCTTATCATGCCAAGCCTTTACTTTCTCCTTGTAGAGTTTGGCATTTTCATACGCATTAAACCGGAATTCATCCATCTCGTTCAACTGAAGTAACCTTTTCTCACCAGCTACTTGAGATCAAAGTTAAGTTTCCGGATGGCCCAGTGTGCACTGTGTTCTAGCTCAACCAGGAGTTGACACGCTTTTTTGTACACCATCCGATAAGGTGATATGCCGATAGGATTCTTGTAAGCTGTTCGATATGCCCATAAGGCATCGTCAAGACGCAAGGACCAATCTTTGCGTGATGGATTGACCACTCTTTCTAGAATTCGCTTGACCTCCCTATTCGAGACCTCCGTTTGACCATTGGTTTGGGGATGATATGCGGCAGCAATTTTATGACGAACCCCATACTTTACAAGCAATTTTGTGAACTGCTTGTTACAGAAGTGAGTTCCCTCATCACTGATTATCGCTCTTGGTGTCCCAAATCGTGTGAAGATGTTTTTCTTTAAAAATCGGAGGACAACATTGGCATCATTCGTGGGTAACGCTGCGGATTCTACCCATTTGGAAACATAATCGACTGCCAACAGAATATACTGATTGTTAAAAGATGATGGGAAGGGTCCCATGAAATCGATTCCCCATACGTCGAACAATTCTACCTCCAAAATTGTATTAAGTGGCATTTCGTTGCGCTTTGAGATGTTACCTACGCGTTGGCACCGATCGCATTTCAGCACATAGAGGTAGGCATCCTTGAATAATGAAGGCCAAAAAAATCCTGATTGCAACACTTTAGCAGCTGTTCGATCACCGGAATAATGGCCTCCGTAATCTGATGAGTGGAAATGGCCTAATATGCTGTCCATTTCTTCATGAGGCACACAACGTCTTATCATTTGATCTGCACAAGCCTTAAACAGAAATGGTTTGTCCCAATAGTATTGCTTCACATCGTGGAGGAACTTCTTTCGTTGTTGTGAGGTCAAATCCGGGGGTAACACCTTTGCAACCACGTAATTCACGTAGTCAGCATACCAAGGCAACATTGTGGTTACTCAGAAAAGTTGTTTTGCTGGAAATTTTTCATTAATCAATATGTTGCCTTCCTTCTGTACTTCCGCATTTTCCAACCGAGAAAGATGATCCGCCACTTGATTTTCGGTACCTTTTCTGTCCCGGATCTCCAGATCAAATTCTTGTAACAACAGTACCCACCGTATTAATCGCGGTTTGGCATCCTTCTTCTCAATCAGATATTTAATGGCGGAATGATCAGTGTAGACAATTACCTTGGTAAATGAGGTATGATCTGAATTTGTCGAAGGCAAACGCAACTGCAAGTAACTCCTTTTCGGTGGTTGTGTAGTTCAACTGGGCGTCCGTCAACGTCTTGCTAGAGTAATAAATAGTGTGAAAAATCTTGTCATGAAGTTGACCCAACACTGCTCCCACTGCGTAGTCACTGGCGTCGCACATCAATTCGAATGGTAAAGACCAATCGGGCGCCACAATAATTGGAGCAGAGACCAATTTCTTCTTTAATACCTCAAATGCCTCGATACATGACTGATCCATCTTGAACGGCACATCTTTCTCTAAGAGTAAACATAGGGGTTTCGAGATTTTTGAAAAATCTTTAATGAAGCGTCTGTAGAAACCCGCATGTCCCAAGAAGCTTCGTATTCCCTTCACAGATGATGGAGGAGGTAATTTCTCAATCGTTTCTATATTTGCTCTATCTACCTCTAATCCGGATGCAGAAACCTTATGCCCCAGAATAATCCCTTCTTGCACCATAAAGTGACATTTTTCCCAGTTAAGCACCAGGTTAGTTTTCACACATCTTTTTAACACCAAGATCAGATTTTTCAAACACAAGTCGAAACTATCACCGAACACGGAGAATGTGACAACCCAAAAATTTGGACAATTTTATAAAATCTTAAAAGATTGAGTAAAGGTTAAATAATAAATCTAGACATAAAATAAGTGTATGGATTGGACGTTTCTGTAAAGGAATTTTAAGGATTTCAAAATTTTTGGAGAAGAATTTGAATGATTTGATAGACTATAAGTGATAGTCTGATAATGAGGTATATTTAGTGTATGAGTTCATAAGATTATGTGTATGTGGTTCTAGTATTTTAATTATATACTAGTGACCTAATCTATGAATTGTGAACCAAGTCTCAATTTATTAAATTATTTTGTATGAATATGGGAGTAAGTGAATTAAGAATTAAGTTATGTGAACTAATATATATGTATTAGGTGTGATAATTAAATAACCTAAGAGGTTATAATATGGGAGAATATTAGTATATAAATATATATACTAAGTCTAAGAGATTTAATTTATATATCGCAATTAATTAATTTTATAACCTAATTAAAGCAAGTCTAATTGGGTTAAGGAAATAAGTGTGTATGAGTAAGAAATTAACTTACTAATGTGTGTAAGGGAACCCTAATTAAATAATGGGGAATAAATAAAAATTAATAAGTATAGAACTAATTTGATTTTTAGGCTCAAAGAATTAATTGGTAGCCAAGTGTTTATTTAAGCATGAGACTTGTAGTTAATTAATTTAAGAACAATTAAATTATTGAGCTAGCCCAATATTTAATATAAAGGGCAAGTTTAGTGATGACCCAATTTATTTGGTGGAGGAGCCCAAGCTCATTTTAATTAGTAGGCAAAGGAATAAGAAAGTGCAAGCCCAAAAAGAAATAAAAATGGAGCCCAAGCTTGGCCCAATTAAAATCCACTTAAGGAGGGGCATTATTGTCATTATATAAAGCATTTAATAAAACAATAGATGGAGTGGATGAAAGGCCATGTGGATTTGGTAAGATATGATTAGATATGCTAAGATTATGTGGAGGAAGGAGGAGAACATGTAATGATTATATCACTTTATTAGGTAAACTATTTTTGCTAGGTGTCAACAATTATATGGAGACAACACTTGGCTATTCTTACAAGTAACATCAAAAGAGATATAGTGAAGATATTAAGGCCACATGGCCGATCACTTAAGAGAAGGAGAAAGGGGGGAGGTATTTGATAATCATGTTACTTTAGTTGGTAGATTACTTTAATAGGTGGCATGTTTTTATGGGGACAACACTTTTGTTGTTTCTTCCAAGCAACCTTCTACGTAATTATGAGAGAGCAAGTAAAGATATGGGTGGATTTGACAAGGCCACTTGGCCAAAAATAATGAGGGAGAGGAAAAGTATGAGCTTGGTAGATTAGTTATAACAAATATATTTACTAATCAAATTATATTCTTTCATTTTCTCTTTTCTCTTTCATCTTTTCTATTTTCTTACTTAGTAATCAAAGCAAACAAGATACAGAGAGGAGAGAGAGAAGAGAGGGATGGCTAGAGTATGAAATCAAGGGGAAGAGATTTTTATCTTCTTATTATCCAAAATCACCTTTCACTTTGGAAGAATAAGGAAGAGTAGCCATAAATCAAAGGTATAAACCCTTTTGTTTATGTATTTTTGATTATTTTTAGTTATGTTCAATCAAAACTTGGGTTGATGATTTCAAACTTCAAAACTCTAGATCTACATGATCTAGAGTGTGTTATGTGCGGATCTATCCATATTGTGTGTCAAAAGTTAGATCTAATGTATGAATTGGAAACTAGTTTTTCAAAGGGTGGAAAATCCTAATTTTTAGCCTTGATGGTGTTTAACCTTGTGTTTTATGATTGTTTGATGGAATAGATCATTCATCATGGTATATCCATGGGTGTATGAGGTATTATTAAGTATTATGATGAGTTATGTTAATATTATGTGAAAACATAAAAGTTTTCTTAGAACTCACCAAGAGTTAAAAATCAGATTTTTGTGAAAGCGGAACATGAAATTCAAATGACCATATCTCCTAATATATTTCGAATTTTTGAGTGTGGTCAAGTCCTAGAGTTAGATCTATAAGTTGTATAACATCTCCAAGTGGAATCACTGAAAAAGGAGTTATAGATTTCCGAATGGACTATTTTTAGCAAAGGACTCCAAAGCTGCAAAATGACAAAAACAAGCTGCAATGAACTTTCCAGGGCCTGTTTCGGCCACTTAGTGTGCGTGAAAAATTCCGGCCTTTTGGGAAATGAAAATATATGGTATAAGTTAGCTCATGTCCAAAAATGAACTCATTCCGAGTTAAATTGAGCAAGTTATGGCCATTTCAATATTTGGGTTTTTCGGACAAAAATTGCTATAACCGGAGTTCTATAACTCCGATGGCCACGAAATTTAAACTGGAGGGTCAAGTTAACATGTGTAACATTATGCCAAGAGATGGGAATTTCTGGAGTTAAGCACGAGGTAGCTCATTTCTTAAGGAATTAACTAGAAATTGATTTTTGAAAAATACTTAAGGGAGTTGAAAAATTACAGAAAAATATTTTTTGTGTATGAAATACATGTATATATGATTGGCCAAAAGATAGAAAAATAATAAGTTTATTTGTTATTTTCGTGCAAAAGAATAGTGAATTCAGGTTGCTGAAATTGAAGATTTTGAATTCAGGTTGCTGAAATTGAATTTAGTCTGCTAATCTGATTTTGGTTTGCTGAAATAGTGATTTCAGGATACTGAAATGTAATCCAGTTTACTGAAATGATATTTCAATTTACTGAAAGGTTGTCTAGATTACTAAGATAACATATAAAGGGATAACTTATGAGTATAAGTTATGACATAATGAAAAGATTATCAAAGTATAATGATAATACTCAGACTAAGGTGTAATGTCTAATGCTTAAACTCGGGAGTGAATGTTAGACAAGTTAATATAAGATGATGAGTTTATAAGTAAGTAAATGAATATGGTGTTAAGATTATCTAATATTTGACTATGTGATTAAGTGTTAGATAGTATTATGAAATAAGGTATGTTATACTAATTAAAAGATCAATCTTATAATTGATAGGTCTTTCATAAGAGATTACATTATATTGCTTAGCGGTAATCAACAGTGACAGTAAGTTTCCTTAACTCAAACTTGAGTTTTATTTTCAAAGCATGTTAGTGAATGATTATTGTTGATTATTCACGTCTATACTGGTTATTGATTCGCATGTTATGCATGTTGTAAATGTTAATCAGGTATGAAAGGCTGATCACCTTCATTACCATTTGGTTCATTTAATCTGTTCATGTTCATTATTGACCATTCATTTTTATTGACTTGGTCGTTCAGCTAAGAAAATTTGTTCATGCTCTTTCACAATGTTTATATTGTTGAAAGTTAGCTAGCTTATTGTTCAATTCTTTTAATCATGATATATCCTTAATTAAACTTATGCTTGCTGGGCAAATTTGTTGCTCACCCTTGCTATATCATGATAAAATTTTCAGATTTAGAGGAAAGCTCGAGTAAAGACAGAAGCAAAGGCAAAGTTCAAGATTTAATTATAGTGCAGTTAGATTTATTAAATTTCTGATGAAAATAGTATTGTAAACCTTTTCAGATATTGAAGTTATGTATTTAGTTAAGGTTGTAGACCTTGGGAATGATGTGTAAAAGTTTATTGTATAAAAAAATTATGTTTATATCTTCTGCAATAATTATAGAATTAGTACACCAGATTCGTGGTAAAAAGTACCCGGATTTGGGGTGCTACAGAGAAGTCATCCATAAATACCTCCAAATTCTGTTTGACCATATCGGAGAAGATTGCCATCATACATCGTTGAAAGGTCGCCGGCGCATTACATAAACCAAAAGACATACGCCAGAATGCAAACGTACCGTATGGACATGTGAACGTGGTCTTTTCTTGATCTTAAGAGCTATGGCAATTTGATTATATCAGGAATATCCATCCAAAGCAGATGAAGAGAATTGATGTCCCGCTAACACATCCAACATCTCGATCAATGAAGCAAAGGGAAGTGATCTCTTGCGTATGGCTTTATTTAACTTATGTAATCCATACATACTCTCCAAATTTGTAATGATTCTAGTAGGGATGAGCTCATTAGCTTCATTCTTCACCACTGTCATACCCCCTTTTTTCAGTAAGCATTGTACAAGACTTACCCATGAACTGTCCGAGATTGGGTAAATAATACCGGCATCCAACCATTTTATGATCTACTTTTTCACCACATCTTTCATAATGGGATTTAGCCTTCTTTGCATTTCAATGGTTGGTTTTGACCCCTCTTCCATTAAAATTTTATGCATACAGAAAGATGGGCTAATACCTCGAATATCCGCTATAGTCCACCCAATCATTTGTTTTGAACTCTCGCAAAACCCGTAGAGTTTTCTCTTTTTGGTGTCGATTAACTCCGTAGAAACAATAACGGGTAGAGTCGCATCTTTCCCCAAATAAGCATACTCCAGATGAGAGGGAAGTGGCTTTAATTCCAACACTGGTGGCTCTTCTATTGAAGGTTTGCACTTTTTACCTTCCGTTTCGGACTTATCAAGGGTATCGAATGGTTTATTGTTTTTCCGAAAGAACGATGTTGTATCTAGCCATTTGATATGCTCAATGTCCTCGTCAATATTGTAGTCGTCTATGCCGAACAACATGGATTCTATCGGGTCCTCTGAGTAATTTCCGCAGAACTTGTGATTAACTAACTCATCCATTAAATCCACCCGCAAACACTCACCTTTTTCCTTCGGATAAGACATTGACTTAAACACATTAAAAGTGACCTGTTGATCTTCAACTCGCATCGTCAATTCTCCTTTCTGTTAGTCAATCAATGTTCTCCCCGTTGCTAAAAATGGTCGCCCGAGAATGATGGGAATTTCCTTATCTGCTTCACAATCCAAGATAACAAAATCTGCTGGGAAGATGAATTTATCCACCCATATTAATACGTCTTCAACGATACCTCGGGGATATGTAACTGATCGGTCCGCCAACAAGAAACTGATATTTATCGGTTTTGGTGCCTTGTTTGGAACTGACTGTAGACTGATAATGGCATCAAATTTATACTGGCCCCCAAATCACACAATGCTCTCCCCAAAAACTGATTACCAATGTCGCACGGAATAGTGAAACTACCTGGATCTTTTAACCGGAGGCGCCTTTGTTTCGATAATTCATACGCATTCTTTGGTTAGCGCTACTGTTTCAAAATCACCCAATTTCCTTTTCTTTGATAACACATCCTTCATGAACTTAGCGTAGCTCGGTATTTGTTCTAAAGCTTCGACAAATGGGATGTTGATATGCAATTTCTTGAAAATATCCAAAAATCTTGAAAACTGCTTATCTAACTTGGATTTCTGAAACCTCTGCGGATATGGTATGGGCGGCATTGTGATAGTTGGTTCCGGTGCATTCTTCTCTACGATTTCATCTTTATCTTTCCCGGTTTCCACAACTTCATCTATTTCAACTGTTGCGTTGTCCCCCTTTTCCTTATCCTTAACTGTTTCTTGCAAGTTCTTCCCACTGCATAAAGTTCTGACCTTTGCAATGCTCATTTTACTCGAATTTATTTTCAGATCACGGGAGTGTTCCTTGTGGACGGTTATTCAATGCATGTGCTATTTGTCCCACTTGATTCTCCAGATTCTGTATCGATGCACCTTGGATTTGCATATTCAACTCTATTTGATTCAATTTTTTGTCTTGTTCCTCGTTCCTTTTGTTAGATGCTCTAATAAATTTTTCCAAGGCTTCTTCCCAACTCGATTTCTTCTCTGGTTGTTGTTGAGTCTGATTTTGAAATCTGGATGTGTTTTGTTGTCTAGGTGCTTGGGCTGCTGCTTGAGTGTTACTCCATGAAAACCCCGAGTGATTTTTCTAACCTGGATTATATGCATTTTGAGTTGGATACGGTTGAGTTGAGCGATTATAGCTCCCTACGAACTGTGCTAATTCAGAATTAATGGCACACTGATCCGTAGCATGACTCTCAGCACACAATTCACAAACCATCGCTACCTACTGTGTGGATTGTGGACGCCATATTTCCATTTTCTTAGCCATTACAGCCACTTGTGCTGTTAATGCTGTCATTGCATCCACTTTATACTTTCCCGATGCTTTCGGATGATTAGACCTAGTCATAGGCCACTGATAGTTGTTGGTGGCCATTGTCTCTAACAACTGATATGCCTCATCAAAACTCTTAGACATGATCGCTCCTCCTGCTACTGCATCAATACTAGACCTCGTGGACGCGTGCAAACCATCACAAAATATCCCTAATTGCATCCACTGTGGAATTCCATGATGAGGGCACTTACGGAGCATATCCTTGAACCTTTCCCACGCCTCATATAACGACTCTGAATCAAATTGTGCGAAAGTGTGAATATCGTTCCGTAGTTTTGCCGACTTCGCTGGTGGGAAGAACTTAGCTAAAATTTTTTGAGCTAAGTCGTCCCAAGTGGTGATTGAGCCAGGAGGCAAAGAGTGTAACCAACTTCGCGCTTTATCTTTCAAAGTAAACGGGAACATCCTCAACCTTGTAGCATCTTCCGATACATTGTTAAATTTGAAGGTGTCGCAAACTTCCAAGAAACTCAAGATATGCTCATTAGGATCATCTATCGAATTACCCCAAACTGACATGTATTCTCAGAGCATCCGAATGGTTCCGCTTTTATCAAACTATTCGCATTGATTGCTTACCCTAATACTGATCAGATATCCGTGACATTCGGCATGGCGTAATCCCTAAGTGATTTCTGTTCGTTCCCTGCCATGTTCACGGGTATTTCCTGGTCTGCCATTTCTTCTTCCAAATGTATAACCTCACTATTCAACCGCAATTTTCGGAACTTCCTTTCGATATAGTCTGTATACGGAAAAAGTTCCTTTTTAGCTTTCGATCTAGTGTGCATACACTCACAAGAATTCCTGCCAATTCTTGAAGAAAAAAAAATAAGTAACGCTTAAATTAAGATCGAATTGATTATAACTAATATGAAATTAATATTAATAAAAATTCTAAGAACGGCGCCTAAAAACTTGTTGGTTGATTTCGTTAATCAAAGAATACATGCAAGTATACACTAACAACAAGTAATAAAGTGATAAAATAGAGTGTCGATCCCACAAAGAATTCTAATTAATAAATTCCAACTACTAGCACTATATCAACCCAATTTTATTTAAACAATGATAAATTATGATTTTCTGAAATATTGAAACTAAATTAAACAATTAAAGATATTACTCTAAAATAGACAAATAAATAAGCTAAGATTTGAATGAATGATTTCCGATAAATAAGGATTAAGACTTCAATATCCCCAATTATGAACTATAAATCAATTATTCAATTATCCCAATTATTATGTCTACCGAATTGTTAACAGGAATTCTCAAATGTCAAAAGTCCTTTTCCAAGTAATCAACTGACTTCTATTTAATCTAGATTAATCTTCCTATATTCCTATGCAAAACAAGTGAATTAAACTCCTTTAATTCCAATTCCTTATGTGTTACATGCGGTGAACAGATATTTCCATTCAATTCACAAACCTAATTATTCACTGTGCAAATAAATAAGTCACACGTTATCAAACCCAATTCTAACCCTAGAATTCCTCTTAATTCCTTCTAGAGTAACACAGTAATTATTAGCCAAATAATTAATCAATAGATGCAAGACATGATAAACAATTCACTTCAACATAAATAATTGGAATAAATTGAATAACTAATTTATAGCCATAAAAGGTTCAATTGAAATCTTAATTAAAGAATTAGTTCATAACGGAAATAAAAACCAATAATCGTTTGCAAATCATCCTTAAAGAATTACAAATTGAAAATAAGGAGAAGAAGAATAAAACTCTTTAGCCAATCCTTAGTCTTCAAGTAATCCTTTGTGTAGCCTCCAATGAATGAATAATTGATACCTAATTTCAACACTAAATCTCTTTTTATAGCTTGCCACAATCCCAATCCAATTAGGCTTCAAATAACCTTCAATAATCCAGTCAACCGAAAAGTCAACGCTCGCGTCTCGGTCAATAACATCATCGACGACCAGTATACCAAGATCGCGATTAACACTATGTATAGCGCCCCGGCGCTGATGGTCAGTGAAATTACCATCTTGCCCTTATCAACTTAAATTCCTCAATTCGTCCCTGCAGCTCCCGAATCTGCAAAACAACAACTAAACACAATAAAAATGCTTCTAAATAACTTGAGAATACAATAATTTAAGTCCAAATATATCCAATTCATGGGTATATTACCCAATCATCAACCATACTCATATAAAATCAAATCCACAGATGATAGAATCAATTTGAACACCCTAATTAACTAACCCACTATATCTCTATGTGAATTACAATTAAAAAGGGTTTAAGTTCAAGTTCTTATTAGACTACATATGGCGTAAAGGTATATCTCTATCCTAAACACGAATCATGAATTCCATCTATGCAGAAATCACAAACACATGCTATCATGATCAGATCTAAATCTATACTTCATCTCTCGAGTTCATATAGATTATCATGGTAATTTTTAGCTAGGAAATTAAGCAGTTAAAAACAAATCATAATAGACAATCCAAATTTAGCTAATAAGACTAACAAAGAAGCATATCAAAGTAAACTACACAATAAGATCCATAGTAATCTCAAAATAGAGTTTAATTCATACTTAAACTAGAATCCATCATCCATAATTGATTAAGCATTAAAAAGATACAAATAGATAAGAAAAGAAATTAGAATTGAGATAAACAAATCTGCATTCTCTCACTTCTAATTTGATTCTCCAATGATAATTAATAGCTTTAATCTTCAATTCTAATCTAATCTAGGGTTCCTCATCTAAGAAAGAAAGTAAAGAATAAGTTAATAGAAATCTATCCCAAGAGGGATTTTATGGAGTCTTAGAACTAGCCTCCCAATCCAAGTTAAACTTAAGTATTTAGAGTTCTAATGGATACCCTAACAAGTTAGGCAACTAAGAATCCTATTTTAGCTCAAATTGGACATCAAATGACCCAAATCAATTGTTTCCCCGCCGCCTAGCACGCCCCGCGCTGTCCCCAAGCCATTCTGGGCGTGATCCGCGCTTTAGTGGCAGTGTTTCTGGTGGCCTAGCGCGCCCCTAGCGCGGTCCGCGCTACTCTGTTTTCTGCTGCGACGTCCTTTGGTAAAACACGCATAACGTTTGATCCGCTTACAGTTACGGGTCCTTCCACCTATCAAATCAAAGATATCGACGAGATCTACAACTTTCATGCTTTGATAATTGATAGATTCAGATTGGATCATGGTGGAAAGCGGGCTCGAAGTAGATGCTATGTAAATGACAAGCATGACAACTCTTAACTTTGTTCTTCGTTGATAAAAAGGCCATAACTCTCGCATCCGAACTCCGATTGAGACGATTTAAGATGTTCTGGAAAGCTAAGAAGTAGAGCTACCATAATTTCCAAGTTCCAAGCCAAGAACATGCATCCAACTTGGTGTTAAAAGTCCTTCAATCATCCCTCATTGTATTTGCTTGCGTATTTTGGTCCAAAAGATGTCTGAATTGCTTTCCCTTGCTTCTTCATGCCAATGTCGTGTCATCGCCTACAAAATAACATAAAATGTTTGAAAAGTAATTAAGAAATATGAGATTAAACAAATAATTCAAGTAATAGATACCGGATAAGTAGATATAAAACCTACTTATCAGTACCAAAGGCGGATACGGACAAAACAAAGTCGGTGGTTTCAAGAAGAGCGTTTTTCGTGACTTCTCAAAAAAAAAAAAATAGCGAGCGACCCGAACGAAGTTAGCATGAGTTAGTTAATTATAAATTCTTGTGAAGTCTATACCTTATTAGATACTGGTTCTACCCATTCTTTTATCTCTCTTGCTTGCGCTCAACGTTTAAATTTGACTTCGGAGAAATTAGACTTTGACTTATTGGTTGAAACTTCGATAGTAGAAACCTTCGTTACCTCCAATGTTTATAAATCTTGTTGATTCAAATCGACACTTTCACGTTACATGTCGATCTTATCTCTTTGAAAATACTTGCCTTTGATGCAATTTTAGGAATCGATTGGTTAACTACTTATCATGCTTTTCGTAAGGTTGTTAGCTTTCATATTCCTAACCAACTTGTTATGCGAATTCAAGCAACCAAACCACTAAATTCAATCATTGTCATATCAAGTTTTAAGTAAAGATCCATGAGCCTTTCGCTGGTGACTTCCTTGTGTGGAATGCACCGAAGCCGAACTTTCCGTAGGGGACGTTGTGAATAACGATGGCAAGTTGATAGGTATCAATGTGACGTACTATCCAAGTCTTGGATGAGGGTCACAGTTTTGAATGATATTTCTATTGTTAATAAATTTCCTGATGTATTCTTGAAGACTTCCTAACCTACCCTAGAGCGTGAAATTGAATTTTTTATTGACCCCACTACAAAACCCATTTCTAAAAACCCTTAAACATTTATTCAACTAAAGCGAACGTAACATGCGCCAAAGACGTTGGCTTGAGTTGTTAAAGATTATGATCGTACCATACCATCGTGGAAAAGCGAACGTGGTAGCTGACGCGTTGAGTAGAAGATCGTATGCGGTTACAAGTGCGAATATACGAACCCACGTGAATATAACGAATATATGATTAGAATTGACTTTAATCGATAAAGTTAAAGTCGCTCAAGCTACATACTCAGAGCTGATGAATGTGAAGAAGAAGGTTCAAGAGGGCGTTATTCTAGAAATAAGAATCGACGAAGAGAGGAAATCTCAACCCTCGATTTAATTGGCCCATTTGAAATTCTCGATGAAGTAGGAACTGTGGCCTATAGACTCGTTTTACCGCCAAGTATGTTGTGTGTTTAGAACATTTTTTTTTACGTATCAATGTTACGTAAATATGTGGACGACCCGAACCACATTATTAAATTAGAACTAGACGAGATAGCAGAAGATTTAACGTATGAGAAGATACATGTTAAAATCTTGGATAAGAAGGATCGTATTCAACACTCAAAGGTTATACCTCAAGATTTAGAATCTGAAATAAAGTCAAGGTATCCTCACCTCTTCTAAGATACTGTGCGTATCGTACGTAAATTTCGAGGGCGAAATTTCATAAGGAGGGGAGATTGTGAGACCCCAAATTTTATGAATAAAGATTTAATTTTCTCGAAATATTTTTTTTTTGAATATTATGGTGTGGATTTGATATAATGTTATAGTTGTGGATAGTATTTATAAATTTTACAAAGTACGCAAGTTGTTATATAATATTCGATTGGTCGGGGAATATTCTTTTTGTCGGGGAATATCCAAATTGATTTGCACAATCATTGGTGGACCCCACAACGGAATTATTGTCGGATGGAAAAAAGGAAAAAAATATTTTTATGAGAATAACGACGGAAGTTTTACCGTTAAAACTGTTGAACTACTCAGTAGTAAAGTACAATGAATACGCTGTTGCGTAGTAAAGAATACGGTATTGATTATTGATGTTTATGTGATAAGTCACTCAGTTTTGTTTTATTGGTATTATTAATGTAATAAAATAGAAAAACTTTTTATATAAAACAGAATACTTTTTTAAAGTTATTCTATAAATAGAATATAGGGATAAGGTCCAAAAATACCCCTGATGTTTACACGGATGTCCCACTTCCACCCTAAACTATTTTTTTCCAAAAGTACCCTTAACGTTACAAAATTCAGCCCAATTATGCCCCTCCCGTTAACAATACTGCCAACTAGACAAACAGATGTAAAGCCTATCTGATGTGGCTAACACATGGCACCTTTCTCTTTTGTCTACTTTTCTCTCTCCTCCAAAAATAGAGCAAGAAAATGGATCAAAGAGAAACAACACCATAACTATAGATCTTAAATTTGAACACCCAAAAGAGATCAATTTGAACATGTATTTGTCTAAAAAAATAAAGAAATATAGATTTTACAAATTCCATAAAGACAAACATACCCACCATAAGCGACAAGGAATTAAAATCACAACTTAACTTAACATGTGATGACAATCACAATAGTCTACCAATCAATCAAGACTCATAGAGGTTGGATCTAACTTGTAAATTTCGGCCGCTACAAACCCTTCTCATTTGGCTGTAAGAGGAGGAGCTGTTTTTCAGTGAGCTCAACACTTGGCTTTGAAAATTTGAAGACTCCATTAAACTATCAAATTGAGGTTGGATCAAAAAATGGGTTTCCCAAAAAAGCGATTTACTACTAAAGCTCTCCTGCATCATCTTCATTTGGGCCACCCGTAATTAGGAAGATATGAACTGTTGTTGTTGTAATCAAAAGCACTAAAAAGAGTAAAAAGGATTCGAGAATCCTCTGTTTTGACTCTGCAATAGAGGTAGAAATCTGCATAGCCATTATTAGGCATTTGGCAGAGTGAGAGATTCCCCATTTGGTGACTTGGTGGTGATGAAGAGAGAAGGGTGGAAGTAATTTGGTCAAACGCAGATTGCTAGGGCTAGGAGTTGGACGGTATTTGGCAGAGTGAAGAGAGAAGGATGTAATTAATTTGGTCAAATAAAGATGGCGCGAGGAATTGGACGGTGATTGCTAGGGTGATTCGTGGGAGATCGGGAAAGTCGTAGTAGTTACGATGGTGTAGTTAGCTCTCACCGGAGGTGGAGCGTCGCGCATTTACTGCCGGGAGGAGGATGAGATGATTTTGAAAGCTCTCATGCATGTACGACGACAACAAATGGGCGACCATCACGAGGATTCTCAACGGTTGTCACGGATAACGCGATTAAGAACCACCGAACTCGACGTTGAAGCGGAAGTTTCCGGCGATTAGCGGCGGCGGAGGTGGAATGGATGAGCGGCGTCTGCAAGTGTTTTAGACGTTCGAAAAATGGCGACTTGATGAAGACGATGTCCGGTTTTGCGTATGAGTGATGAAAGTCCGTCTTGATCGATATTAGCGATTCACCTCGTTCATTGATATTAGCGATTCACCTCGATTGGCCGCCAAGAATGAAGATTTTGTAGCCACAAGGAAATCCTCTAAATCGGTGTTGGAGATTGGTTAACTCGATTCCTGTTTGGGTTTTGTTATTTTAGAACAGAGGAAGAAAAAAGGAGAGAGAGAAAAAAAAAGGGAGAAGAAAGGAAGAGGAAAGAGAGAAGAAAGAAAAAAAAATATTTTTGCTCAGCCAACAAATTTTGTCCACGATCCGCCTCCGTTTGTTTGGTGGCAAGTCCATAATCCGGAGGGCATAATTGGGCTGAATTTTGTAACGTTAAGGGTACTTTTAGAAAAAAAAATAGTTTAGGGTGGAAGTGGGACATCCGTGTAAACATCAGGGGTTTTTTTGGACCTTATCCCAATAGATATATTATATTCTATTATGCATAGTGTCTGCATAGTATTTTGCATAGTAAAATCTTTTTATATAAAATAGAATACTTTTATAAAGTTATTCTATAAATAGAATATATTATATTTTATTATGCATAGTGTTTGCATAGTGCCTGTATAGTGTTTGCATAGTAAAATCTTTTATAAAGTTATTCGTTTTATTAGATTATAAATAGAATATATTATATTTTATTTAAAAGATTTTGCTTTAAATATGGACCGTCAAATTAAAGTAAATCAATTTGGACCGTTCATGAGTTAGTTACTATGTAGTCCATTTTTCTATAAATAGAAGCTCATTCATTCATTATTTCTTACGAATTCACTAAAACTCTAGAGAGATAAACTATAGAGAGAAAGAAGAAAAGTATTCTGCTACTTCACTACTCATATATCCAGTACTCTTCTTCTTAAGGTAGGGGATATTATTTGTTGTACTAGTAAGGGGTATTCTTTCTTTCTTATTCATGAAGAGAACTTCTGTTATTCCATTATTTATTATTCATTGGAATAACTCGATAATATCTGGATACCCTATACTTGGTGAAATTCTTCTGTTATTCCATTCTTTATTATTATGTTGGAATAACCTGTTATGCGAAGTACCGCATACATGGTGAAATTCTTCTAATATTCTATTCTTTATTATTACATTGGAATATCCTCGTCATGCAAATGCGTTTACGCTCGGACTGGTTGCGTTATTTATTATTCATTGGAATAACTCGCTCTCAAGGTCTATCGCATGCATGGTGATTTCTTTTGTTATTCCATTCTTTATTATACTCAGTTGGTTAAGTTTTGACTTCTATACTCCATGAAATTAGTGGAATATCCTTGATATTTGCGCTTCATCCAGTATCTTTTCATGGAAATATTCTTCTGAGCATTCTTGAATTTTTACTCCACAAAGCAGTATCATGTTGACAATTTGTACGTTATTGGTTCCTGGATAAATTAATTCTTGAACTTGTTTTATTGAATTCTTATATCATTGTCATCATTCTCATGCTTATATTATGTTGAAAGTCATATGTGGCTTGTAGTGCATAGATGGACTTGGTATGATTATGACCAGGGATTATTCGGTATAATCATAACCGTAATGTTACAAATGATGTGGAAAAAGTCCTCATTGGCCCGTAGTGCATTGATGGGACGCTTTTGGTATGATTATGGCTATGGATTCTCTTTGTCAGTAGTGCAAAGATGAATTGTTTTATGGCATGATCGGTCCGATTGATGAAAACATGATTATCTTAAGTCAGTAGTGCATGGATAATTCGTGGTCGTGATACTAAAGAATATCATTGGTCAGAAGTGCGGGGTGATTTGATGATGTGGATTATTTATTAAAATTTGAGTCCCAAATGATAAAAGTGATGAAAACCTTTTAAATCATAGAAGATAATAGATTTTATTTCCTACTTGACTTCTGTAATGGATTGCTTGTTCATTGCAGATTAAACTTGATAGTTATTATATTTTATCGGTTTAACTTTCGTTGAAGGCTAACGATAAATTATTCTCGCATTATCTTAGTCATAATATTTCTTCGGGCTAGTTGAGCTCACCCTTTCTTTTCACCGTTTCTCTTGAAATGAGAACGTGGTTGGGACTAGTCGGGAACAGAGTGATGATCCTAGATGTTTGCATTAGTAGTCCTCACTATTACGTGAAATAGTGTGATAATAATTGTAATGAGGACTCCTTTTGAGTTTTTATACTCTCTAGTAGGCAATATTTGTATTCAAACTCACAGTTTATGTTTTGTCGTATGGTACACGACAGTTGTATTATTAAGTTGTATTTGAATTCTGTACCATGTATCTGGCGACTCAAGATGGGTGATGTATACCTAATTTATGGGGCATCACAATAACCGAAGGCGGGAGCGATCACCAAGGAATTAGTCCAGGACACATCATCTGGACAATTATCAGCGGACCGAGAGCGGGCTCCAAAGTTGCTCTCGGGAAAGGAGCAAGCGCCGAAGCCGCTCACAGGAGAGGAGCAGACACCGAAGTCGTTCCAGAGAAGCAAGCTCCGAAGGCAGGGGTCGTTTTAATCGAAGAAGGTGGAATGCCTTTCCTGATAGAAGAAGGCGGGACAGGCGAGATCCTTCCCCCCGAAGTAGAAACTGACGCGCTCGCCCGGAAAGTAGAAGAGTTAGAAAAAAGATTGATCAATGGTGATCAGAATAAAGGGACTTTAGTCAAATCGTCGTCACCATTCTCCCTATAAATAGATCGAGAACGGACTGATCCGAACAAGAAAGCCCTACACATGGAGAGTTATGACGCCTCAGGAAACCCCTATGAACACAGCCAGACTTATGACCGGTTGATGAACTATTATGACTATTTTGATGCTACCAAGTGTCAGATGTTTATAACGACCCTGAAGAAGGATGCTCAGTAGTGGATGATAACATTAGCCCTGAACTCAGTTTCATCATGGATGGAGCTCTGTGATAAGTTCTAAGTTCGATTTGGTAGTAACAAGAGGAGGGGAAAGTCAACCGGGTCCTTAGCTCAGATTAGGCAGTACTCGAATGAGACTTTGGTACAGTACGTGAAGAGGTTTCGGGAGGCGGTCGGACAAGTTACAGATTGGAATGATCATCAGGCCCTCAGACTATTCCAAAATGGTTTGGACGTGGTAAAATTGAAGAAGCTGATGAAGAACTTAATGTTCAACCATCTGAAGGACTTAGCCGAAGCCTTTGACAGAGCAAAAGGGTTCATAACCGTGGAAGAGGCGATGAGCAGTTTGAAGCCTAGCACCACAAAGAAACCAAAGGATAAGGAAAGGAAAAACTACTCCAAAAATAAAAATAATAACAAATCGGATAGGCAGCAGAAGAAGTTTAACAACAACAACAACAGTGGTTCGGGAGGTGGACGCCCGCCTTTCCCAAATCAGAGGGTGAACAAAATCTACACCCCATTCAACACTGCTTGGGCCACCATTCTGGAGCAGATAAAGGACAAGTTATACTTCGAACCGACCATGCATAATACGAAGTCCAACAGGGGAAATCAGAATAAGTATTGTGACTATTATGGAATGATTGGACATTCTACAGAGACTTGATGGGGTCTGAAGAAGGACTTGATCGAGAAAAAAGTCCAGAGTGGTGAGCTGGTTCAATACGTGGTAGGACAAGATGCTTCGGGAGCACAGCAGACGAATAACTGAAAGTAGTATGCACACAAGCCAATCATATTTGATATGATAAATCATATAATTTGTAAAAATCTTATTCATTTATTAATAAAAGAATTGTTTAATTAAAAGATTTAATTTATCTACATGGTGATGTTATATAATATGGGGTAAACCCATAGTTTTGAGCAATGCTTTTTGAATTATGATGATGATCAGTCTAATTAGATCTAAATTCTTAGAAAGCTGACAAACTAAAATTGTTCCTAATCTTTGGATTACTAAAAAGGGGATTATTGAATCTGGATAGATGGATATATATATGTTGCTTGCTCATTGGATGAGGATGATTGATCTCATGATCATTTGTGTAGAGACACTAAAGTAAGGGAAAAAGGTTCAAAAATGCTCCTAACTTTTACCGTCATGTCTACCGAGCACCCTATACTTTTTTTTTGTCCAAAAGTACCTTTAACATTACACTTTTTGGGTCACCCGTGCCCCTACCGTTAACAAAAGACAAATGGGGTTAAAATTGGCTGACGTGGAAGGGGCATGAAGGCTTAAATATAAAATATATTCTAAATAAAACAATATATATCATTTAATCAAAACAAAAAATACTAAAATTTAAAATAAAAAAAGCCGAACATATTTACATCATTTAATCAAAATACAAAAATTTAAATTATTTTGTTAACTAATCAAAACAACTAATTAAATAAAATAAGTTGTTTAACATATTTACATCATTTAATTAAAATACTAAAATTCAAAACATAACATATTTACATCAAATACTAATTTTTTAAAAAATACTAAAATACTAATTAAAAAAAATACTAAAATATTAGAAAAAATCAAATTAAAAAATACTAAAATTCAAATTATGTTGTTAATTAATAAAAATAACAAAAATTCAAATTACATCATTAAAATACTAAAATCATAACATTAAAATTTTTTAATATTTTGAATATTACTAAATAAGGTTATCAATTTTTTAATATTCAATTTTAGTAATATTTTGAATATTTTGTATATTCAAAATAACGTTAATATTTTGAATAATTTGTATATTACTAAAATATATTACTAAAATATTTTGAATATTAATGTTAATATATTGTGAATATTAAAAAATATTTTAGTAATAACGTTATTTTAGTAATAGCGTTGAATATATTGAATATTACTAAAAAATAATGTAATATTAATATTTTGTAATATTAATGTAATTTTTGTAATATTAATGTTATTACTAAAATAACGTTATTTTAGATTATATAAAATATTCAAAATATTACTAAAATAAGGTTATTTTTTAGTAATATTTTTAATATTCAAAATATATCAATGTTAACGTTTTATATATTTTTAGTTACGTTAATTAAAATAGTATTTTATGATATTAGTTACGTTAATTAAAATAGTATTTTATGATATTAATCATAACATAATAGTATTTTTGTAATATTTTTGTTAATATTAAAATAGTATTTTATGATATTAATGTTATTACTAAAATACTATTTTGAAATACTATTTTAATTAACGTTAATGTAAAAATGTCGTATAAAATATTAATGTTATGATTTTAATATTCAAAATATTACAAAATAATTAATGTTATGATTTTAGTATTTTAATGATGTAATTTGAATCTTTGTTGTTTTGATTAATTAACAACATACTTTGAATTTTAGTATTTTAGTAATTTTTTAATTTAATTTTTTATCTAATATTTTAGTTATTTTTTAATTATAATTTTAGTATTTTTTAATTAGTATTTGATGAAAATATGTTATGTTTTGAATTTTAGTATTTTGATTAAATGATGTAAATATGTTATACAACTTATTTTATTTAATTAGTTATTTTGATTAGTTAACAAAATAATTTGAATTTTAGTATTTTGATTAAATGATGTAAATATGTTATGCTTTTTTTATTTTTTTTTTAGTATTTTTTGTTTTGATTAAATGATATATATTGTTTTATTTAGAATATATTTTATATTTAAGCCTCCATGCCCTTGTCACGTCAGCCAATTTTAACCCCGTTTGTCTTCTATTAACGGTAGGGGCACGGACAACCCAAAAATTGTAACGTTAATTGTACTTTTGAACAAAAAAAAAGTATAGGGTGCTCGGTAGATATCACGGTAAAAGTCAGGGGCATTTTTGAACCTTCTCCCCTAAAGTAAGTATGTAGGTGCTTATTGGAGAATAAGTTCACTGAACGTGACTCGCTAAGAAATACCTAATGGAGTTTTACTTGTGTGTCAATAGGAATTTATGTAGTGATAGTTGTACACGTGATCCTTAGACTTGAAATCATCATAGTATCTTATATATAATATGTTATGCTTTGACATGACCCTTAAGACGCTCAGGGTATATCTAAGGGTATGCTTGGGTATAATAAGTTGTGCATAGAGATAATAAATGATCAATAAAGAGTCTATCGCTCCTAGTAAAAGGAGTGAATGTCCTATGTGATTCGATAAATGATAGCCCAGGAATCCCTGACCAAGGTGAAATGAAATTAGAAAAGAGTTTCTAAGTTGCATTATTTGGAGTTGTGCATTTTTGGAATCGAAATACATATAATTATATAAAATAAAACTTGACAGTAATTCCATGTCTTATTTGGACATTTTATGGTGGAAGGACTAAATTATACAGTAACTATTTACTCAAGGGTTCTTTTATGATTAATGTTGAAATCTATATTATCTGGAAAGTCGTTGATCGTTAAGGGGGCGTACCCTTATTATAGAATAAATATTATTTATTTAAATAAATTAAATAGTTAATTTATTTATTTAAGTAAAATTAGAATTGTTCTAATTGATTTATTCACAACTGGTTTAATATGAAGAACCTAAAGGGTCACACCATAAAAGGAAAAATATTTAATTTAAGAAGTAAATGGCGTATTCGTAATAATAAATTAAGTGTATTTAATTTAATCTATAGTGATAGAATAAATTAAATAACTTATTATTTATCATTTAATATTTTGAAAATATTAAATATAAATTAATAAGAGAAGTCTTATTATTATTACTATTATTATTAAGTCAATTCCTAAAGTAGTTTTAGAATTAATTAATATAAGTACTCTCATATATTCATAATAATATTAGGAGACTAATTAATTAAAAAAAATTAATTAATTATTCTTAATAAGATTATGAACCTTAATTAATTAAATCAAAACCTTATTCCTTAATTTTTTAGGAGGGTTGTCTACATCTATAAATAAGAAAGTCTTATTATGGATTAGGGTTACACACACATTATTCCAAGAGTTGGGAGAGTACGTGTAGACACTCAATTTTTTTTCCTTTTACTAACAATGCAGGAGGGTGAAAACGTCTTTTTACACGCCAGAGACAGCCTCGGAGGACTACAGTAAACATCAAACCACGGAGATAGCCCCGTGGGATATCAAAATCAAACCCCGGAGACAACCCCGTGAGACATCAAATCAACTTCGGAGACAACTCTGAGGAAAAACAAAATCAACAACAGTCAAACCCTGGAGACAACCGCGAGCGATAACCAAAATCCACCTCAACCCCGGAGACAACCCTGGGAGGGCAAAGAGGGAATGTTGACAACATAACATAAACAATAGTCATACAGCTGCAGATAAGGTCACAAGGAGCCATCATATCAATCCCGAGTGCAAACTGCACAAGACAGCTCAACGGACTGCCTACGAAGACTTAAAAATACTATTCTGGTCATGGATCAATCTTCCTGGATTTAGAAAAGGACAAGCCATATGTCATTGCTTAGCTCTCGAAAAGAGCTTTTCGGAATGGTATGACACATCTTCACAGGATTTCCGGATTCCAAGTTATGAAGGTTTCAGTAAACTGTAAGTCGATCGAGGGAACGAACTTCGAGGCGGCGGGACCCACTGGGCCCAGTCGGGTCTATAAATATCAGACCTCCATCTCATTTGAAAAGGGAAAGAAGAGAGAGAAAAGGTCCAAAAGATAGAAAATTCAATATTTAGAGAGAGAAACAGCTCAAATCTTACTTCAATATATATTTGTGAATCTCTACTGTAAACACTTATATACATATATACTTCAACATATCAAGTATTAACCGGTGGAAATTGAGTTTAAAGGCGCTAAAAGCCGTTCGATAGTAGTTCTCGTGCTAGAATGTAATATCTCTTCAGATCTGCTTTCATTTCTTGCTTTATTATATATATAAGTGATTATATATATATATATATCGATTGATAATGATTAGATCTAGCTATTTAACCGTTCAATTTGTTGTAAATAGACAATATTTGAGATGTATTGACTAGATCTATAATAGATCTAGCTAGATCTATACTAGATCTAGCTAGATCTAGCTTTTAACTGGTTCAAAAGTTGTAAAACTTGAACCTTGAAGCTAGAATGGCTAAGATTTGGATAGATCTAGTTTTCTTTCTAGTTTTGTAAATATTTTGCAATGACGTGACCCTAGATCTGTATCTAGAGGAAACGAAAATCTTGTTGACTTGTCTACAAGGATTTGATCAATAAATCACTTGTTTGGCGTAGTTTAATGTAAATATGTATTTTATTGCAATATATTCATTGTGCAAGCTTTAAATATTATTATGTGAGCCTAGGAATCACAAGGTTGACGATTCAATCAATGAATCTAGATTCAGTTACTCTAATGAACATGTTTAAATTGTACAGTTAGCTTGCAACCCTTCGTACATGTAAATCTAGGGCCTTAAAACGGTTATCCGGATTTAAGGCCCTAAAATAGTGAAAAATCATGTATGTGGTGCTCGGGTTTACTTCGATGGCTTACATGCCCATAAGAAGTCTGACCCTTGTAAATAGTTCATATTTAGCCTCAAAGATGCTTCGCATCTCGATAAATAAAATCAAATAAAGACGTCATTAGAATAAAATTGGAAGTATCAAAGGGCCTAGATTGCTATTTGGGCAAAAGGGTTTGAAAACGAGATTTCAAAACCTCACTTTCATATCTTGTTTAAACCTGAATTTTATGTAAATCAAACCCTTTGTACATAGGTTCAAAGTGGCACACCACTACTTTCAAAATAAAGCACAAAACATCTTTGCAAAACAAAAGCTTTCAACACACACACACACACACACACAATGTATAGGGAATGAAAAGTAGCGGTAACCATGTTTCACGAAAGTCGGGGGTGCCTAATACTTTCCCATCGCTTAAGCAAACCCCCGAACTGTAAGACCCCAACTTTTTAATGAATAAAATCAAATTTTCTCTATTTATTATTGTGAATAATAAGGTGTTATATTAATATAATGTTTTGGTTATGGGTGAAATGTGCAAATTTTGCAAAATAAGCAAGTGATTATAAAATATTCATTGTTGTCGGGGAATATTCGTTTGGTCGTGGAATATTCTTACTATCGGAGAATATTCGTGCGACGGCGCAGCCATTTGTGGGCCCTATAACGAAAAACGACAAGTTTGAGTTTTTGTAAATAACGACGTAGTTGTTACCGTTAAACACTGTTAGAATACCCGGTGGTTAAAATACAGTAATACGCGTGGTTGCACAGTAGCACACGGTATTGCACAGTATTTTTGAATTATTGGTTGTACGTAAGAAGGCACTACTCAATAATTGTTACAGTAATTACTGTTCAATATTTTATTTTATTGATTCAATAATTTCTACGTTGATATTTTATATTATTGTTGTTTCAATAATTGTCGTTGCACAGTATTTCCCATTATCAGATCAATAATTCATATTATTTGAATAATATTATTAGATAGAATTATTGGTCACCTAATTGCGCGCCAATAAGAAGAAATCCTTATCGGAAAGCCCCCTCTTTCTTGGGAACGACCTGGTTATCATAATTATAATTCTGTAATATTATTTGTGAATAATTAATTATTGATTTATATGATATGGAAATATTTATTTTATGTGGATATAAATGATGGATATATTTATTGTGGTTATAAATGAAGGAATTAATGCTGAGATGTTTTATCAGTATTTTTGTCGGAATGGAAGTTTTGAAAATCGTCCGTATGTGGATTTCGGTCATTTTTCGTTTGGAATTTGGAAAAACTTAAACTTACAAAGTTGTAGAGAATTTAATTTCCTATAGAATAGACATGAGATTAGAATTTTTCTGATAAAAAGGCTATTTATTATGAATTATTGAGGTTTCAGAAATAAATGTTTTATTAAAATATGGTGGGCCCTACTTTTGGTTAGTGAGTAATGAAATGTGCTGAAATTTATTTTCAAAAGTGGTGGGCTTGAATAGTAGCAGGTAAAGCCATTGGGTAGCATGTTAGTCTGCTATGACATTCTAAGCATTTTCCTATAAATAGGGTGCTTAGTTAGAATTGAAAATCACACTAGAAACAAGTTTTCTCTCTTTCTCTCTCTATATTATCGAGCGTATTTTGTGAGTATTTAGATACTTTGTGAGTTGCTATTCATCAGTGCAAGTTTCCTTTCGCCTTATACCGATATTCCGATCAGAGGTACTGTTATTTTGAAATAAGGGATGTTATTTTCTTCGTAATGATGTTGTTCTTTCAATATCATTATACCGAAATATTGGTATGGATTTTATTGTGGAATTTCTATCTTTTTGTGTCGGGGTTACTATTCACATATACGACACTATTCACGTATACGACACTATTCACGAATACGACACTATTCACGAAAAAAATGAAATTTTCTTTTATTTGTCCAAGTTGTCTATTATGGTTACTATCTTTGATTGTATCCATGTTTTGATCTTTATTCTTGAATTTTTCTCCACAATTGATTATTATAAGGTATTTTGAACTTGGATAAACTAAAGTACGAATCCCTAATCTTTGATCTTTTATCTCACTGGATTCGTTTTCTTTAAAATGTTTTTCATCATCCTCAGTCCTAAATGATGATATTACTGAATATCTTTGGCCTGTAGTGCAAAAATAAATGATTAACTGATGGATATCTTTGGCCTGTAGTGCAAAGATGAATGATTACCTAATGAATATCTTTGGCCTGTAGTGCAAAGACGAACAGGTGTTGAGATGAATATGACCAACTGGTGATACAAATGAATATCTTTGGCCTGTAGTACAAAGATGAATATTTGATTCAAGATGTATATTGATTGATGTTACAGGGATAAAATATTGATGATGGAATTTTAAATCCTAGAAGATAATAGAATTCTTTCTCTACTTGACTCTTCTAATGGATTGTTGTTCCGCTGCAGTTGTTGATCTTAAACTTGTTGTCTATTATATTTTATCAGATTTTCCCCTGTTGAAGACTAATGATAAATTATTGTACATTATCTTAGTCATAATATTCTTTACTGGGCTAGTTGAGCTCACCCTTTTTCTTTTTGTTCCATTTTTCTTCTCAGGAGGTGAGAACATAGCAGGAACTAGCCGGGATATGGAGTGATGGTTCAGGATAGATGTATTAGTAGTCCTCACTATTTTATAAAATAGTGTATCAATAATTGTAATGAGGACTCCTTTTGAGTTTGTATACTCTCTATTAGACAATAGTTGTATTCAAACTCATAGTATATGTGTTGTCATATTTTGCATGACAATTGTATTACTGAAGTTGTATTTGTTTCTGTACCATGTATTTGGCGACTCAGAATGGGTGATGTATACCTATTTTGGGGGCGTCACGGTTAGTATCAAAGCTTAGGATATGATCCCCTGGTGAGATGTGAGACAAGAACTAGGAGGGGAGAGACGGGGAATTCCTTCGCTAATATGACCTGACTAAGTTTATTTGTTATTTGGTTGGTCAGTCAGAGCATATGGTTAATGTGACACCCCAAAAATAGGTATACATCACCCATTCTGAATCGCCAATACATGGTACAAAATTCAAATACAACTTAATTATACAATAGTCGTGTAAAATACGACAAAACATAATCTCAGAGTTTTAATACGTATATTTTCCTCTAGACATTATACAAACTCAATGAAGTCCTCAAATTTATTATCACACTATTTCATAGAATAATGAGGACTACTAATGCTATCATCTCGGACCGTCACTCCATTCTCTGACTAGTCCCGGCTACGTTCTCATTTCCTGAAGAGAAAAATGAAAGCAAAAGGGTGAGCTCAACTAGCCCAGTAAGAAATATTATGACTAAGATAATGTAGAATAAATTATAATTAGCCTTCAACAATGTTAAACTGATAAAATACAATAGATATCAAGTTTAACTGCAGCGGAATAAGCAATCCATTAAAAGAGTCAAGTAGAGAATAAAATCTACTATCTTTTATGATTTAAAAAGGGTTTTCATCACTTTTATCGTTGAGACTCAGCTTAATAAATAAACCACATCATCGAATCATCCCTGCACTACGGGCCAAGGACATTCATTAAATCATCAATGGTCATGACTATATACCGAATAATCCACGATCATAATCATACCAAAAAGCTGTCCATCGATGCACTATGTGCCATCGAGGACTTTCACCACATCATTCGTCACATTACAGTCATGATTATACCGAATAATCCCTGGTCATAATCATACCAAGTCCATCTATGCACGTAAGCCAAAGATGACTTTTATCACAATATAAGCATGAGAATGATGACAATGATATAAACATTAATCAAACGAAAACAAGGATAAATATTAAAGAATTTAAATTTAACCAAATATTATCAATCATTTAATAAACTCATAATCTAATATTATTAATATTATAATAATATTTTAATCACTTCTTAAACTTATAAACAATTTATTTCAATTGTTTATACTTTAACAAATAATGCATTTAATCATTTAAAAATGCCATACTCATAAGATTTCATCACCAATGATCAAATCCCTTATCAAAAATCTACATATACCCTATATAGGATTCCCAAGCCATAGAATCCTATTTTCCAATTTTGTTACTTCACATAACATATTTAACTCATATGTTCGTAACTAAACCCTTTTCATGAAAAATTACCAAATCAACTTGTTATTTTTCTATCCTTTTCCCAAACATATATACTTATATTTCATACACAACAAGTATTTTTTTATAATTTTTCAACTCCCTTAAGTATTTTTCAAAAATCAATTTTTAATTAATTCCTTAAGAAATTAGCTACCTCAAGTTTAACTCTAGAAGTTCCCAAATCTTGGCAGGATCTTACACATGTTAATGTGAGCTTCTAGTTTAAATTTCATGGTCATCGGAGTTATAGAACTCCGGTTATAGCATTTTTCGTTGAAAAAACCTAAATATTGAAATAGTCATAACTTGCTCATTTTAAGTCGGAATGAGCTCATTTTTGAATAGGAGGTACTTTATACCATTTATTTTCATGTCCCAAAAGGCCGAAATTTATTTCACAAGCTAAGTGGCCAAAAATTCCCTTTTAAACTTCTGGGCAGTAGCCTTTTTGGTAATTTGCAGTTGTTGACTCCTTTGCTAAAATCAGTCCAGACGAAAATCTACAACACCTTTTCCAGTGATTCCACTTGGATAAGTTAGAAAACTCATAGATCTAACTCTAGAACTTGACCACACTCAAAAATTCGAAATATAATAGGAGATATGGTCAATTGAATTTCATATTCCATTTTTACCAAAATCTGATTTTCAACCCTTTGTGATTTCTAAGAAACTTTCATGTTTTCACATAATAACCAACATAACTCATCATGACAATGACATAATAATTCAATAAAAAAAGTTCAAGAATAAGTTTTAAAGATTTATAAGTTAATTTATCACGAACTCAATAATGTCCAAATTATCGACATGATCTTTGCTTTGTGGAGAAAAATTTAAGAATGCTCAGAAGAATATTTCCACGAAAAGATACTGGATGAAGCGCAAATATCCAGGATATTTCACTAATTTCAAGGAATATAGAAGCCAAAACTTTAACCAACTGAGTATAATAGAATGTATGAAACTGCAAATGGATTTTCACACGCCATGCGGTAATCCACGTTTACATATCATTTCCACAATTTAATAAGGAATGAATACAAAGGATCATTCACCATGCATGTGGTAATCCATATAGACAGGTTATTTCAACAGAATAATAAAGAATGGAATAATGAGAAGGTTTCACCATACGTGCGGTAGATACGCATGCATGAGTTATTCCCAATGAGAATAATAAATAATGGAACCAGTCGGCATAAGCGCACAAATAGGATATTACGACATAATAATAAATAATGGAACCAGTCCGGCGTAAATGCTGAGCGAGGATATTAAGCGAATAATAAATAATGGAACCGGTCAAGCGTAAACATACGAGACGAGGATATTAAATGAGAATAATAAAGAATGGAATATTAGAAGAATTTCACAATGTATGTATGCGGTACTTACATAAGCAAGTTATTCCAACGAGAATAATAAGAATGGAATAATGAAGAATTTCACCATGTATGCGGTACTTAGCATATCTGAGTTATTCAACATAATAATAAAGAATGGAATAATGAAGTTCTCTTCATGAATACGAAAGAAATAATACCCTTTACGAGTACAACAAATAATATCCCTTACCTTAGAAGAAACTGGATATTGGAGTAGTGAAGTAGCAGAATACTTTTCTTCTTTCTCTCTATAGTTTCTCTCTCTAGAGTTTTAGTGAATTCGTAAGAAATAATGAAGGAATGAGCTTCTATTTATAGGAGAATGGACTGAATAGTAACTAATTTATAAACGGTCCAGATTGATTTACTTTTAAACGGACGGTCCATATTGATTTACTATTAAAACTTAAAGCAACGGTCCATACTGATTTACTATTAAAACTTTAAACCAACGATCCATATTGATTTACTATTATAACTTTCCACTAGCGATCCATATTGATTTATTATTAAATCTTCAACCAACGGTCTGAAAAATTATCACATCTCCTCATCGAATAATATTGTACCCAAAAATAATTTGGACCGAAAAAAATTATATTTTTCGGGTGAATAGTACCCCATGAATAGTAACTCGTGAATAGTACTCTGACACGAAAAAGTGCCCCGAATACCTGATTAAACAATATAACCTCCAGACATCAATTATTATCGAAACAAATGTCGATTTCCATTTCAACACAATGGAACTATAAAATTCATCTTTAATCAACACGAACTTATTCATCATTAATATTATAACTCACAATATTTAACAACCGAAGTCGTTCCTCAGGAAGAAGGGGCTTTCCAATAAGGATTTCTCCCTATTGGCGCGCAATTAGGTGACCAAACTTCTCCTTGACAGAACTTCTAGACATTGTAAATATTATAATTTAATAATATGAATAAATTTGTCGTCTCAATTATTGATTTAATAATATAACATATTATGCAGATGATACTGTGACAATAGTCGAATCAATAATATGAGAGATATGATGCAACAATTACTGTAGCAATAATTGAGTATTACTGAGTGACTTCTCACGTAAGCATCAATAACCAATACCGCGTGCTATTATTCAACCACGCGTATTACTGTACTTTTACTACCGGGTAGTTCAACAGTTTTAACGGTAACACTTTCGCCGTTATAAAAAGATAATTCTGTCATTTTCTTACTACGACAATACTTCCGTTGTGGGTTCACCAATGATTGTGCCGTCGTACAGATATTCCCGACAAAAAGAATATTCCCCGACCAAACGAATATTTTATAACAACTTGCATACTTTGCAAAATTTTTAAATATCACCCACAACTATAACATTATATCAAATCCACACCATAATATTAAAAAAAATATTTTGAGAAATTTAAATCTTTATTCATAAAATTTGGGGTCTCACAATCTCCCCTCCTTATGAAATTTTGCCCTCGAAATTTATGTACGTACTTGGTATGCCAAAGAGATGAGGATACCTTGACTTCATTCCAGATTCTAACTCTTGAGGTATAACCTTTGAGTGTTGAATACGATCCTTCTTATCTAAGATTTTAACACTATCTCCTCATACGTTAAATCTTCTGCTATCTCGTTTGGTTCTAATTTAATAATATGGTTCGGGTCATCCACATATTTACGTAACATTGATACGTGAAAAACATTATGAACACGCGACATACTTGGCGGTAAAATGAGTCTATAGGCCACAGTTCCTACTCGATCCAAGATTTCAAATGGGCCAATAAAATCGAGGGTTGAGATTTTCTCTCTTCATCAACTCTTGCTTCTAGAATAACGCCCTCTTGAACCTTTTTTTTCACATTCATCAGCTCCGGGTGTGTAGCTTGAGCGGCCTTTAACTTTATCAATTAGAGTCGATTCTACTCGTATATTTAATATCACCACGTGGGTCCCTAGAGTCTTTAACTCTATCTTCATTATTTGTAAGTTATACGAAATGGATTTTTGTACTGGGGTCAATACAAAATTTATTTTCACGCTTTGGGGGTAGGCCAGGAAGTTCTTCGAAAATACGTCAGGAAATTTATTAACGATAGAAATATCATTCAAAACTGTGACCCTCATCCCAAGACTTGGATAGTACGTCACATTGATACCTATCAACTTGCCATCGTCATTCATGACGTCGCCTACAGAAAATCTAGCTTCGGTGCATTCCACAGAAGGAAGTCACCATATAAAGGCTCAGGGCTCTTTACTTATGGCTTGATATGACAATGATTGACTTTAGTGGTTTGGTTGCTTGAATTCGCATAACAGGTTGGTTAGGAATATGAAAGCTAACAACCTTACAAAAAGCTTGATGAGTAGTTAACCAATCGATTCCTAAAATAACATCAAAGGCAAGTATTTTCAAAGAGATAAGATCGACAGGTAACGTGAAAGTGTCGATTTGAATCAACAAGATTTAAAAACAGTTTAGGTAACGAAGGTTTCTACTATCGAAGTTTCAACCAATAAGTCAAAGTCTAATTTCTCTGAAGTCAAATTTAAACGTTGAGTGCAAGCAAGAGAGATAAAAGAATGGGTAGAACCGGTATCTAATAAGGTATAAACTTCGCAAGAATTTATAATTAACTAACCCGTGCTAACTTCGTTTGGGTTACTCGCTTTTTGAGAAGTCACAAAAATGCTCTTCACAAAAACCAACCGACTTTGTTTTGTCCAGTGTCCAGACGCCTTTGGTGCCACCGTTCTAGCTGGACTTGACTTCACTGTACGATAAAATCAAGCTAAATGACCTTCTCTTTTTGAAATTTCCACTTCTATTATCTTGGCCACCGAAGTGGTTACCATTCTTGGCATGATAATTTCCCCCATGATGGTTATCATTGTTCCAATGGCCGTTGCCACCGGTATGATTATTATCGTGTTGTTGCTCGTTACCTTTTGGTTGTGCTGACTAATTATCGCGCTCCAATAACTGAGCCCTATTCACAACATCTGAATATAAACAAAGTTTGTGAGAAATGAGGTATTGACGTATATTGGGTTTCAAACCTCTAAGAAACATTTGCGTCATTCGCTCCTCATTATCGACCAAATGGGATGCAAACCGGGATAACTCGACAAACTTAGCTTCGTAATACGACACGTTCATATTGTTTTGCTCTATGGCACATCTCAAAATTTTTAGATGTCATTCTCAAATACTGTCACAAAACAAGGGTTAATTAAACAAATTAACATATCACATATTATCCCTATACTCGACCAAACCAATCAAATACCAAATAAACTTAGGTAGGTCATACTAGCGAAGAATTCCCCGTCTCTCCCCTCCTAGTTCTTGTCTCACATCTCAGCCAGGGATCATATCCCTAAGCTTTGATACTAACTGTGACGCCCCCAAAATAGGTATACATCACCCATTCTGAGTCACCAATACATGGTACAAAATTCAAATACAACTTAATTATACAACAGTCGTGTAAAATACGACAAAACATAATCTCAGAGTTTTAATACGTATATTGTCCTCTAGACAGTATACAAACTCAATGAAGTCCTCATTACATTTATTATCACACTATTTCATAGAATAGTGAGGACTACTAATGCTATCATCTCGGATCGTCACTCCATTCCCCGACTAGTCCCGGCTACGTTCTCATTTCCTAATGAGAACAATGAAAGCAAAAAGGTGTGCTCAACTATCCCAGTAAGAAATATTATGACTAAGATAATGCATAATAAATTATCATTAGCCTTCAACAATGTTAAACTGATAAAATACAATAGACATCAAGTTTAACTGCAGCGGAACAAGCAATCCATTAAAAGAGTCAAGTAGAGAATAAAATCTACTATCTTTTATGATTTAAAAAGGTTTTTTTTATCACTTTTATCGCTGAGACTCAGCTTAATAAATAAACCACATCATTGAATCATCCCTGCACTATGAGCCAAGGATATTAATTAAATCATCAATGGTCATGACTATACCGAATAATCCCTGGTCATAATCATACCAAAAACTGTCCATCAATGCACTACAGGCCACTGAGGACTTTCACCACATCATTCGTCACATTACAGTCATGATTATACCGAATAATCCCTGGTCATAATCATACCAAGTCCATCTATGCACGTAAGCCAAAGATGACTTTTATCACAATATAAGCATGAGAATGATGACAATTATATAAGCATTAATCAAACGAAAATAAGGATAAATATTAAAGAATTTAAATTTATCCAAATATTATCAATCAATTAATAAACTCATAATCTAATATTATTAATATTATAACAATATTTTAATCACTTCTTAAACTTATAAACAATTTATTTCAATTGTTTATACTTTAACAAATAATGCATTTAATCATTCAAAAATACCATACTCATAAGATTTCATCACCAATGATCAAATCCCTTATCAAAAATCTGCATATACCCTATATAGGATTCCCAAGTCATATAATCCTATTTTCCAATTTTGTTACTTCACATAACATATTTAACTCATATGTTCGTAACTAAACCCTTTTCCTGAAAAATTACCAAATTAACTTGTTATTTTTCTATCCTTTGCCCAAACTTATACACATATATTTCATACACAACAAGTATTTTTTATAATTTTTCAACTCCCTTAAGTATTTTTCAAAAATCAATTTCTAATTAATTCCTTAAGAAATTAGCTACCTCAAGTTTAACTCTAGAAATTCCCAAATCTTGGGGGGATCTTACACATGTTAATGTGAGCTTCCAGTTTAAATTTCATGGTCATCAGAGTTATAGAACTCCGGTTATAGCGTTTTTTGTTGGAAAAACCTAAATATTGAAATAGTCATAACTTGCTCATTTTAAGTCGGAATGAGCTCATTTTTGGACAGGAGGTACTTTATATCATATATTTTCATGTCCCAAAAGGCCGGAATTTATTTCACAATCTAAGTGGCCGAAATGGCCCTTTTAAACTTCTGGACAGTAGCCTTTTTGGTAATTTGCAGTTTTTGACTCCTTTGCTAAAATAAGTCCACACGAAAATTTACAACACCTTTTCCAGTGATTCCACTTGGATAAGTTAGAAAACTCATAGATCTAACACTAGAACTTGACCACACTCAAAAATTCGAAATATAATAGGAGATATGGTCAATTGAATTTCATATTCCATTTTTTACCAAAATCTAATTTTCAACCCTTTGTGATTTCTAAGAAACTTTCATGTTTTCACATAATAACCAACATAACTCATCATGACAATGACATAATAATTCAATAAAACAAGTTCAAGAATAAGTTTTAAAGATTTATAAGTTAATTTATCCTGAACTCAATAATGTCCAAATTGTCAACATGATACTGCTTTGTGGAAAAAAATTCAAGAATACTCAGAAGAATATTTCCACGAAAAGATACTGGATGAAGCGCAAATATCCAGGATATTCCACTAATTTCAAGGAATATAGAAGCCAAAACTTTAACCAACTGAGTATAATAGAATGTATGAAACTGCAAATGGATTTTCACCCGCTATGTGGTAATCCACGTATACAGATCCTTTCCACAATTTAATAAGGAATGAATACAAAAGATCATTCACCATGCATGTGGTAATCCACAAAGATAGGTTATTCCAACAAAATAATAAAGAATGGAATAATAGAAGTATTCACCACCGTAAATGCACGATAGATTGCATACATAAAGGTTATTCCCAGCGAATTATAAATAATGGAACCAGTCCAGTATAAACGCATGCATGTGATATTCGACATAATAATAAATAATGGAACCAGTCAAAGGCGTAAACACACGAACAAGATATTCCAAATGTAATAATAAATATTGAACCGAGTCCGGTAAAGCGCAGACGAGGATATTTCACGAGAATAATAAAGAACGGAATATTAGAAGAATTTCACCATGTATGCGGTGATTGCGATAAACGAGTTATTCCAAGAATAATAAGAATGGAATAATGTAAGAATTTTACTATGTATGTGGTACTTAGCATATCAAAGTTATTCCAACATAATAATAAAGAATAGAATAATGAAGTTCTCTTCATGAATCTGAAAGAAATAATACCCCTTACGAGTACAACAAATAGTATCCCTTACCTTAGAAGAAAGCTCGGATATTGGAGTAGTGAAGTAGAAGAATACTTTTTCTCTTTTCTCTTTATAGTTTCTACATCACAGAGTTTGGTGAATTCGTAAGAAATAATGAAGGAATGAGCTTCTATTTATAGGAGAATGGGTGAATAGTAACTAATTCATGAAGCGGTCCGCATTAATTTACTTTTAAAACCGGCGGTCCATATTGATTTACTATTAAAACTTAAAGCAACAGTCCATACTGATTTACTATTAAAACTTTAAACCATCGATCCATATTGATTTACTATTATAACTTTCCACCAGCGGTCCATATTGATTTACTATTAAATCTTCAACCAACGGTTTGAAAAATTATCACATCTCCTCATGGAATAATATTATACCCAAAAATGATTTGGACCGAAAAGAATTATATTTTTTGGGTGAATAGTACCTCGTGAATAGTAACTCGTGAATAGTAACTGTAAGACCCCAAATTTTATGAAATAAAAGTATTCAATTTTTCTTATAATTACAATTCAGTAAATGGTTAAATTGATAAAAAGTTAAAGTTAAGGGTGATATATGAATTTTTTTTAAAATAAGCAAGGGGTTATAAAATATTCATTGTTGTCGGGGAATATTCGTTTAGTCGTGGAATATTCTTTCTGTCGGGGAATATTCATACGACGGCGCAGCCATTGGTGGGCCCCATAACAGAATAACTGTCGGATGAAGAAAACGACAAATTTGAGTTTTGATAAATAATGGCATAGTTGTTACCATTAACACTGTTGGAATACCTGGTGGTTAAAATATAGTAATACGCATAGTTGCACAATAGCACACGGTATTGCACAATATTTTTTCAATTATTGATTCTTACGTGAGAAGGCACTACTCAATAATTGTTACAGTAATTAGTGTTCAATATTTTATTTTATTGAATCAATAATTGCTGCGTTGATATTTTATATTATTGTTGTTTCAATAATTGTTACTGCACAGTATCTCCATTATCAGATCAATAATTCATATTATTTGAATAATATTATTAGATAGCATTATTGGCAATGTCTAGAAAGTTCTGTCAAGGAGAGGTTTGGTCACCTAAATGCGCGCCAGTAAGGAGAAATCCTTATCGGAAAGCCCCTCTTTCCAGGAACCTGGTTGTCATTATTGTGATTCTGTAATATTATTTGTGAATAATTAATTATTGATTTATATGATAATGAAATATTTATTTGATGTGGATATAAATGATGGATTTATTTATGTGGTTATAAATGAAAGAATTAATGTTGAGGTATTTTATCAGTATTTTTATCGGATTGGGGTATTAAAAGATCAAATCGATTGTTCTTACAACTTTATTGTGTGAGTTATAATTTTTAATAATCGTAGTTGGATCGTTGTGATTTTTGGATATGTTTTTACATATATAAGTTGAGTATATGTTCACAAATTTTGAACCGTTAAAAATAACGAATGATTTCTAATGAATTTTAAGAGGTGACTGATTCGGAAATTAGGTTTATAAATGATTTTGGTGGAAAATTCTAGAAATGGGTGGGCCCCAATTTTGGTTGTTGGGGAAGATGGCTGATTTTTTGGTGGGTGGAATAGTAGCGGAGTAAAAGCCATCGAGAAGCGTGTCAAGTCTCGCTTTGCGTGCTTAACATTTTCCTATAAATAGAGGGCTAAGTTAGAATTGAAAATCACACCAGAATTCATTAGTTTTCTCTCTTTTTCTCTCTAGATTATCGAATGTATTTTGTGAGTATTTTGATACTTGGTGAGTTGCTATTCATCAGTGCAAATTTCCTTCAGCATCATATCTGATATCCAGTCAGAAGTGCTGCTCTTTTGAGGTAAGGGATAGTAAGGGATTTTAAGGGTTGTTATGTTTTTCTAGTTTCGTAATTTTTCTGACCTTCAAAAATTCTAGAAAAATTTGAAATGATAATTTGATGAGTTTTATTGATTGTGTCCAAAAATTACGATTTTTGGATGTATAGATTAAGAGTTATGAATTTTACGGGAAAAGACTATTTTTAAAAGAAAACCCTTATAACTCCTTGTGGTTAACTCCAAAATTGGTGAAATTTTTATTGGGAATACATGTATATGATAGAAGTATACTCTGTAAATTTCAGAATTTTTGGATAAAAGTACAATTTTTGATAAATATCAAAATATTCGGCTGTTTTGGCCATATGAAAAATAGTAAATAATTTTTAAAAATTCTGAGAAAAATATATGTTCAATATGGGACTACATTCTACTAAATCTCAGAAAAGAAAATTTGTTTGTACTGATTTGGTATTTTTCATGAAATTGGACTAGTTATGTGTAAATGAATTAAATATGTTAGGTGAAGGAAGAAAATTGGAAAATATGATTTTATGCTTGAGAATCATATATGAGGTATATGCAAATTGAAATTGGACTGTTGATGAATATATTTGGCTTGTAGTGCAAATATGAACTGTTAAGGAATATCTTTGGCTTGTAGTGCAAATATGAATTGTTGATGAATATCTTTGGCCCGTAGTGCAAAGATGACATGTTGTTGAATATCTTTGGCCAGTAGTGCAAAGATGAACTGTTGATTTAATATATTTGGCCATAGTGCAAAGATGAAGTTATTAGTATGATTATGAATAGGAAATGTGATTTGGTGTAACCATGATCTTTGATGTTTCAGGTAAAGATAGGTGATGAAAATTATCTTCGTCCTAGATGAGAAGAGGAATTTTGAACTACAATTATGATTATGAGTTATTCATATGATTGTGGACCGTAATTGTTGATTGATGTTACAGGATAAAACATTGTTGGTGGATTTTTAACATGGAGAAGATAATAGACTTTATAGTCTATTTGACTCTTCTAATGGATTGCTCGTTCTGCTGCAACTATGGTTGAAATTTTTTATCATCTACCATATGTTCTAAATCTCTGATTTATTATTGATGAAGGCTATTGATAATTTAATTATATTTAGTCATGATATTCTTTACTAAGCTAGTTGTGCTCACCCTTTTTCTTCACAATTCCTTTTAGGTAATAAGAGTGTAGCTAGGTCGAGCGGGGGTAACAGGGGAATAGAACGGTGGTCATCATTTAGTAGTTTTATTGTTGAATCAAATAGGGTGAGGCGAACCCAACGTTGGAATGGTGTTTTGCCACTATCATAAAAGATGTCTAAAGACATACAACCTCGTGTCATCATAAGACATGGTTGTGTACATCCACTTACTGAGTATATCTACGCGCACTACCTATATGATCTTGGTGTTTGTTTGAAGTATAATTCTCAATTAGAGACAGTGGAGATAATGACATGTCAAGAGAAGACTCACCATTGGAAAGAATATGATAGTAATCTTCTCGCTTTTTCTCTTTGGGGTCTATCTTAAATCAACCAAGGATAATTCTCGTGGACATATGATATCTATCGAACCTAGACGCATGGCCTCCCATGTGCACGAAGGTTTCCCTTGAGCACTTCCCAAAGATTTTAATTTCTAAAACAGTTTTTGACTATACCTTTATGTAAGATGTCATGGTGACGTGCTACCCAAGTTGGTGTCAAGAGTCACAATTGATATATATATTTGTATCAAAACTCACAACACATGAGTTTTTGTATTTTGCACGACAATTTTTGTAATAAAGTTGTAGTTGTTTTCTGTACCATGTATTAGGCGACTCAGAATGGGTTGGGTGGAATGGACCTATTTTGGGGTTGTCACATTTGGTATCAAAGCTTAGGGATATGATCTCTGGCGGAGATCCTGGATTAGAACTAGGAAGGGAGAGACGAGTAATATCCTTCGCTAGTGTGTGTCCTACCTAAGCTAAAATTTTTACTTAAGTTGACAAATTGTGATATGTCAATTAACCTTTGTTTTGAAGCTGTATTCTAGAATGATATCTGAAATACAGGAGATGAGCAATGGAGAAATCATGATGACAGGAAGATGGAATCGAGATGAAAGCAAGGTATTCTCAACTCTTTGAAATACAGTACGTAAATTTTTGGGACTTAAATTTCATAAGGAGGGAGATTGTAAGACCCCTAATTTTATGAAATAAAAGTATTCTATTTTTCTTATAATTACAATTCAGTAAATGGTTAAATTGATAAAAAGTTAAAGTTAAGGGTGATATATGATTTTTTTTCAAAATAAGCAAGTGGTTATAAAATATTCATTGTTGTCAGAGAATATTCGTTTAGTCGTGGAATATTCTTTTTGTCGGGGAATATTCGTATTTACGACAGTAGCAGACCATTTGTGGGCCCCATAATGTAATAAACGCTCGGATGAAGAAAACGACAAATTTGAGTTTTTATAAATAACTGGCAGTAGTTGTTACTGCTAATACTTGTTGGAATACCCGGTGGTTAAAATATAGTAATACGCCGTAGCATTACAAGAGAGTATTACCAGTATTGCACAATATTTTTTCAATTATTGATTCTTACGTGAGAAGGCACTACTCAATAATTGTTACAGTAATTACTGTTCAATATTTTATTTTATTGAATCAATAATTGCTGCGTTGATATTTTATATTATTGTTATTTCAATAATTGTCATCAAGACAAGATCTCCATTATCAGATCAATAATTCATTTTATTTGAATAATATTATTAGATAGCATTATTGGCAATGTCTAGAAAGTTCTGTCAAGGAGAGGTTTGGTCACCTAATTGTGCGCCAGTAAGGAGAAATCCTTATCGAAAAGTCCCCTCTTTCCTGAGAACTGTCTGGTTGTCATTATTGTAATTCTGTAATATTATTTGTGAATAATTAATTATTGATTTATATGATAATGAAATATTTATTTGATGTGGATATAAATAATGGATTTATTTATGTGGTTTTAAATGAAGGAATTAATGTTGAGGTATTTTATCAGTATTTTGTCGGATTGGAGGTATTAAAAGATCAAATCAGTGTTCTTACAACTTTATTGTGTGACTTATAATTTTGAAATCAACCGTTGGATTGTTGTGATTTTTGGATATGTTATACATATATAAGTTGAGTATATGTTCACAAATTTTGAACCGCATTAAAATAAACGAATGATTTGTTATGAATTTTAAGAGGTGACTGATTCGGAAATTAGGTTTATAAATGATTTTGGTGAAAATTCTAGAAATGGGTGGGCCCCACTTTTGGTTGTTTTGGAAAGATGGCTGATTTTTGGTGGGTGGAATAGTAGCAGTAAAGCCATCGTGTAGCGGTGTCAAGTCAAGTCTCTTGGCGTGCTGCTAACATTTTCCTATAAATAGAGGGCTAAGTTAGAATTAAAAATCACACCGTAATTCATAAGTTTTCTCTTTTTCTCTAGATTATCGAGTGTATTTTGTGAGTATTTAGATACTTGGTGAGTTGCTATTCATCGCTGCAAATTTCTTCAAAGATCATATATCGATATCCAATGTAAGTGTCGCTCTTTTGAGGTAAGGGATAGTAAGGGATTTTAAGGGTTGTTATGTTTTTCAGTTTCATAATTTTTCTGACCTTCAAAAATTTTGGAAACTTTTGAAATGATAATTTGATGAGTTTTATTGATTGTGTCCAAAAATGGTGATTTTTGGATGTATAGATTAAGGGTTATGAATTTTACGGGAAAAGACTATTTTTAAAAGAAAACCCTTATAACTCCTTGTGATTAACTCCAAAATTGGTGAAATTTTTATTTGGAGTACATGTATATGATAGAAGTATACTCTATAAATTTTTGAATTTTTGGATAAAAGTACAATTTTTGATAAATATCTAAATATTCGGCTGTTTTGGCCATATGAAAAATAGTAAATGATTTTTAAAAATTCTGAGAAAAATATATGTTCAATATGGGACTACATTCTACTAAATCTCAGAAAAGAAAATTTGTTTGTACTCATTTGGTATTTTTCATGAAATGGACTAGTTATGAGTAAATGAATTAAATTTGTTAGGTGAAGGAAGAAAATTGGAAAATATGATTTTATGCTTGAGAATCATATATGAGGTATATGCAGATTTTTGATGAGGATTTTGGTTATTGGTGATGAAATCTTATGAGTTTGAAATTTTAGGATGATTAAATGCATTATTTAGTAAAGTGTAAACAATTAAAATAAATTGTTTATAAGTTTAAGAAATGTTATTTCAATATCATTATACTGAAATATTGGTATGGATTTTATTGTGGAATTTCTACTTTTTTGTGTCGGGTTTACTATTTATGAGTTACTATTCACGAGTTACTATTCATGACAAAATTGGTTTCTTTTTCTAACCAAATTATAGTTGATTTATGAATATTACTCTTGAGATTAAATCTAGATGTTTTGATTATATTGATTTTACTATTATATATAACATTTTTATAACCCTAATGATGATATTTCTCTTTGACTTGAGTGTAAAGATGGGTAGATTTTTGGTATGATCATGACTATGGGTTCCCTTTGGCCAGTAGTGCAAAGTTGAATTGTTGACTGGTATGATCATGACCATTGAATTTATAATTAAATATCTTTAGCTTAAGTGCAAAGGTGAAATGATCAACATGGTTATAATTATTATTTATATAAATTCTGAAATGATTATATATTTCTTTGAGATAATAATATATTTGGCTTGTAATGCAAATATGAACTGTTGATGAATATATTTGGCTTGTAGTGCAAATATGAACTGTTAAGGAATATCTTTGGCTTGTAGTGCAAATATGAATTGTTGATGAATATCTTTGGCCCGTAGTGCAAAGATGACATGTTGTTGAATATCTTTGGCCAGTAGTGCAAAGATGAACTATTGACGAATATATTTGGCCATAGTGCAAAGATGAAGTTATTAGTATGATTATGAATAGGAAATGTGATTTGGTGTAACCATGATCTTTGATGTTTCAGGTAAAGATAGGTGATGAAAATTATCTTCGTCCTGGATGAGAAGAGGAATTTTGAACTACAATTATGATTATGAGTTATTCATATGATTGTGGACCAGAATTGTTGATTGATGTTACAGGGATAAAACATTGTTGGTGGATTTTTAACATGGAGAAGATAATAGACTTTATAGTCTATTTGACTCTTCTAATGGATTGCTTCGCTCACGCAACTATGGTTGAAATTTTTTATCATCTACCATATGTTCTAAATCTCTGATTTATTATTGATGAAGGCTATTGATAATTTAATTATATTTAGTCATGATATTCTTTACTGAGCTAGTTGTGCTCACCCTTTTTCTTCACAATTCCTTTTAGGTAATAAGAGTGTAGCTAGGTCGAGCGGGGGTAACAGGGGAATAGAACGGTGGTCATCATTTAGTAGTTTTATTTTGTTGAATCAAATAGGGTGAGGCAAACCCAACGTTGGAAGGGTGTTTTGCCACTATCATAAAAGATGTCTAAAGACATACAACCTCGTGTCATCATAAGACATGGTTGTGTACATCCACTTACTGAGTATATCTACGCGCACTACCTATATGATCTTGGTGTTTGTTTGAAGTATAATTCTCAATTAGAGACAGTGGAGATAATGATATGTCAAGAGAAGACTCACCATTGGAAAGAATATGATAGTAATCTTCTCGTTTTTCTTTGGGGTCTATTCGGTCAACCAAGGATAATTCTGTGGACATATGATATCTATCGGAACCTAGACGCATGGCCTCCCATGTACGAAGGTTTCCTTGAGCACTTCCCAAAGATTTTAATTTCTAAAACAGTTTTTGACTATACCTTTATGTAAGATGTCATGGTGACGTGCTACCCAAGTTGGTGTCAAGAGTCACAGTTTATATATATATTTGTATCAAAACTCACAACGCATAAGTTGTTGTATTTTGCACGACAATTGTTGTAATAAAGTTGTAGTTATTTTCTGTATCATGTATTTGGCGACTCAGAATGGGTTGGGTGGAATGGACCTATTTTGGGGTTGTCACATTCTCTCTCTATATTATCGAGCGTATTTTGTGAGTATTTAGATACTTTGTGAGTTGCTATTCATCAGTGCAAGTTTCCTTCAGCCTTATACCGATATTCCAATCAGAGGTACTGTTATTTTGAAGTAAGGGATGTTATTTTCTTCGTAATGATGTTATTCTTTCAATATCATTATACCAAAATATTGGTATGGATTTTATTGTGGAATTTCTACCTTTTTGTGTCGGGGTTACTATTCATGTATACGACACTATTCACGTATACAACACTATTCACGAATACGGCACTATTAACGGTAAAAATGAAATTTTCTTTTCTTTGTCCAAGTTGTCTATTATGGTTACTATCTTTGATTGTATCTATGTTTTGATCTTTATTCTTGAATTTCGCTCCACAATTGATTATTATAAAGTATTTTGAACTTGGATAAACTAAAATACGAATCCCTAATCTTTGATCTTTTATCTCACTGGATTTATTTTCTTTAAAATGTGTTTCATCATCCTCAGTCCTAAATGATGATATTACTGAATATCTTTGGCCTGTAGTGCAAAGATAAATGATTAACTGATGAATATCTTTGGCCTGTAGTGCAAAGATGAATGATTACTTAATGAATATCTTTGGCCCATAGTGCAAAGATGAACAGGTGTTGAGATGAACATGACCAACTAGTGATACAAATGAATATCTTTGGCCTGTAGTGCAAAGATGAATATTTGATTCAAGATATATATTGATTGATGTTACAGGGATAAAATATTGATGATGGACTTTTAAATCTTAGAAGATAGTAGAATTCTTTTTCTACTTGACTCTTCTAATGGATTCTTTCATTCCGCCACAGGTTGTTGATCTAAAACTTGTTGTCTATTATATTTTATTAGATTTTTCCTGTTGAAGACTAATGATAAATTATTGTATATTATCTTAGTCATAATATTCTTTCTTGGGCTAGTTGAGCTCACCCTTTTCCTTTTTGTTCCATTTTTCTTCTCGGGAGGTGAGAACATATAACAGAACTAAATAGGGGTATGGAGTGATGGTTCGGGATAGATGTTTTAGTAGTCCTCACTATTTTGTAAAATAGTGTATCAATAATTGTAATGAGGACTCCTTTTGAGTTTGTATACTCTCTATTAGACAATAGTTGTATTCAAACTCACAGTATATGTGTTGTCGTATTTTGCACGATAATTGTATTACTGATGTTGTATTTGTTTCTGTACCATGTATTTGGCGACTCAGAATGGGTGATGTATACCTATTTTGGGGGCGTCACATGAACTCTATGAATCTTTAGTTCCAGACCAATTAAATGGAGTCACATATTGGGCCATATTGTGAAAACCTTTCAAAACTCGGTTGAGTTCAACCATTTTGAACTCATACCAACTGGCGGCTCTATCTAATTCGGATCAATCATTAAAATCAATCGTTTCAAATCGTCAACATGTATGTCGGTCTTTTCTAAAATACACCTTTTAAGGAAGATAAATAAAATCAACATGAAATAAAGGGTAGAAAAACACCTAGAAAAGAAATAAAAGGAAAAAACCCGGTGTCGACAAGTGGCGTCTCTGCTAGGGACCAATAGAGGGCTTAAGCCGTGTAGACACTCTAGATTTGGTTTTCTTGGTACTAACCGTGCAGGAGGGCAAAAACATCTTTTTACACCCCAGAGATAGCCCCGTGAGATATCAAATCAAACCTTGGAGATAGCCCCGTGGCACGTCAAATCAACCTCAGAGACAACCCCAAGAAAATAAAGAATGAACAACAGTCAAACCCTGAAGACAACCCCGAGGGAGAGCCAAAAGTCACCTCAACCCTAGAGACAACCCCGGGAGGGAAAAGAGGGAATGTTGACAACTCAACCTCAACAAATAGTTATCCAACTATAGATAAAATCACAAAGAGGCATCGTAGCAATCCTGAGTGCGAACTGCACAAGACAGCTCAACGGACTGCATGCGAAGACTTGAAGATGTTATTTTGGTCATGGACCAATCTTCCTGGATTCAGAAAAGGGAAAGCCCAATGTCATTGTGTAGCTCTCGAAAAAAACTTTCCAGAATGGTATGGAAAATTTTCATAGGATTCATGGATTACAAGTTATGAAAGTTTCAAGAAAACTGCACGTCGATCGAGGGAATGCACTTCGAGGCGGTAAGGCTCACCTAGCCCAGTCGCAGGTTTACATGTGGCTACCGCAGATAGACTGGGGGCTAGTTGGACCTTTAAATATCAGCCACCCATTTCATTTTCAATAAGAGAGAAGAGAGAGAGAAAGGGTCCATGAGAGAGAAAATCTGAGATCTAGAGTGAGAAATAACGCAAATCTTGTTTTAATCTTTGTAAATCTCTACTGTAAACACTTCTATACATATATACTTCTACATATCAAGTTTTAACCAGTGGAAATTGAGTTTAAAGGGGTTAAAAGTCGTTCGTTAGCGAATCTCGGGCCATATTGTAAGATCTCTTCAGATCTGGCCTTATTTACTTCTTTAATATGTGTATAAGTTCTAGATATACATAGATCTTACTTGGTTGTGGTTAGATCTAGTTTTTAACCGTTCATTTCTTGTAAATAGTCAATAATTGAAGTTTATTGACTAGATTTATCTTAGATCTAGCCAAATCTAGCTTTTTACCGGTTCAAAAGTTGTAAAACCTGAACCGTTGTGCTAGAATGGCTATGATCTGGATAGATCTAGTTTTCTTTCTAGTTTTTTTGTTAATATTTATCAACCATGTGACCCTAGATCTGTATCTAATGGAAACGGGAAGCTTATTTACTCGCATACAAGGATTTAACCGATAAATCACTTGTTCGAGTAATGTTTGTAAGTTAGATATGTTTTATTTCGATATCTATTGCATGCAAGCTTTTAAATGATATGATGTGAGACTAGGAATCACAGGGTTGACGATTCAATCAATGAATCTAGATCCAGTTCCTATGATGGACATGTTTAAGTTGTACAGTTAGCTTGCAACCCTTTGTACATGTAAATCCAAGGCCTTAAAACTGTTATTCGAATTTAAGACTCCAAAATAGTAAAAAATCATGTATGTGGTGCTCGGGCTTACTTCGATGGCTTACATGCCCATAAGAAGTCTAACCCTTGTAAATAGTTCATATTTAGCCTCGAAGATGCTTCGCATCTAGAGAAATAAAATCAAATAAAGCCGTCATTAGAATAAAATTGGAATTATCAAAGGGACTTGATTCCTATTCGGGCAAAAGGGTTTGAAAACCAGATTTCAAAACCTCACTTTCATATCTTGTTTAAAACTGAATTTTATGTAAATCAAACCCTTTGTACATAGGTTCAAAGAGGCACAACACTACTTTCAAAAAAAAGAACAAAATATCTTTGCAAAACAAAATATTTCAACACACACACACACACACACCATGCATAGGGAATGAAAAACTAGCGGTAACCGTGTTTCACGGAAGTCGGGGGGGGGGGGGTGCCTAGCACCTTCCCCTCGCTTAAGTAAGCCCCCGAACTCTATAAATCTCGAGTTCTAGGCCAATTAAATGGAGTCACATATTGGGCCATATTGCAAAAAAACTTTCAAAACTCGGTTGAGTTGATACAACTATTTTGAACTCATACCAACTGACGGCTCTGTCTAATTCAGCCAAATCATTAAAATTAATCTGTTAGGAATATGCTGGACACGCCACAAATCTTAAGTGTCTTGCTATTCAGAAGGGGCCAGTATAAATAAGTCAAGTCATCAGTATCTGAGAACTGTTGAGGCAAACAGAAGTGTTGAAGCACTGCACAAAAGAAGGAAGAAGTGTTCTACATTGAAGATCCATTCAACACTCTTCCAGATCGTAGCGTTGTCTCTACCAGTCAACATGACACTACGATCAAGTCCTTAAAGACATGTATCAGAATCGTAGAGTTTTAATAGCTGAAGAGTGAAGCATTGGCAACGGTTTAATCTGAAGGGTAATATTCGAACAAGTGCTTATTAAGAGCATCGATGCAAAAGGACAACCTCTGATCGAGAAGTCAGAAGGGGGAAATAAAGTCTTCGACCTGCCCAAGACAGTAAAGTGACATCTATGATGGGGTAGGTGAAACAGTAGACTGCAATGTCAGAAAAAGTATGATATGTCACATAAGCAGTCTACCTCTGTCAACTCAAGATCTGTGAAGATATTTGAATAGCTTTCAGCAGCTACTTTCCAACGGAAGGATTGGGAAGGAGTATAAATCAGGAAGAGCTTCAAAGATCTAGGTTGCTGGAGTTGCCGAGTTTGGAGTAACGGTGGACTGTTTAAAACCATGTAAGATAGTGAGTCCAAAGGATCACTCTACGATCCACCAAGAACACTCAGAGACATACAAAGAAAGAAGTAGAAGTGAGAGTTCTACAATGTAAAAGTGAGAGTTCTACTACATGAAGAGTGTTCTGAACTACCGAGAGAAAGAAAAGCATCATGTCATCTTGGTGTCTATCATGGGAAGACTCTAAGTACCATAGAGAAGAGCTCACAGTCATCTTAGCAAGTCCATCATGAGAAGGCATCAAGTATCAAGAAAGGAGATCACAAACGTCATCATAGTGGCAATAATGAGAAAGTTTCTAAGTACCTAGCAGAAGAGCTTACAGTCATCTTAGAAACCCATCATGTACAACCATCATGTATCAAGAGGAATGATCTTCAAGGCAGTCATCAAGGGATCATCCGAAGTGGTTGAGTAACTGAAGAAGCTGAGCATCATGCAACACTCAACTGCACTTCAAGGGTGATCACGCCAAGCTACTAAGTATAGAAGATGTTCAGAGCATGAAGACATCTTAGTAGCTCAGCACCAACTACAACAACAACAACAAGAAGCCAGGGCCTGAGGGGTCCTTGTTCGAAGGGACTAAATGAAGTTCCAAGCCTGCTGGGCTTGAAGAGTTCCTAGGGAACTAGAGGAGTTCCAAGGCTGCTGGCCTTGAAGAGTTCTTAGTGAACTGAAGTCCCAAGGTTGCTGGCCTTGAAGGAATCTTAGTGATTCAGGGTGTTGCCCTTCCTTAGTGGAGATCCTGCTAGTTGAAAACAGAAGAGTGGATTAGGAGCTTGAGTCTCTGAACCACTTAAAACCCCTTGTGTCTTTTACATTATGTCATTTAAATTATGTCTATTAACTGCTATACCTGCTATGTATGTTCTAACTGCTTACAACCGAACTAACTCTACGAACAATGTATGTATGATTATGAATATATCAATGAAGGGTATCTTTTACTTATTCCGTTGTGCTTGAAAAGATTCTTATGCTTGTCATATGCTAATTTAATAGCAATACAAAATAAAAGAGAAAAATATTTGAAATAAAAAAGGATCTATTCAACCCCCCCTTCTAGATCTATTGTGCCTACTGGGAACTAACAATTGGTATCAGAGCATGTTCTCATGCTATATTCAAAAGTTAATCGCTTTGAGTCTGATCCCAAGCATAAACATTGTTCTAAACTTAGTTTAGTAGTAAGTCACTTGTTATATGCAGATGAGCTCACACGTTGGAATTATTGTATACATGTAAATGTGTATATACACCTGAAGCTGCTCAGATTGGTCCATGTTCTCGAGTATTATATCAACATGACCAATCCTTTCCTGCAGTCAATCTTGTAGTCTGAAGACCAGATGAAATAGCTCGAGAGATATCAATAACAAAGAGTCAAACATCCACCAGCCTGAAAGATGAAAAGGCCATATATGCTAAGAAATGTTTATCCAGAGAAGAAAGAAGATCTTCTCAAACATGTGTCTGGCCAACCAGCAGCTGGGTGCAAACTTTGTGAACTGAAGGATGTCAAAGAACTAAAGATGCTTAGACACTCAGGCTGCATCTTCAAGACTACGACTGATTGATTAAAGGCTAACAAGAGCAATAAGTTGTCAGAAGAAAAAGTGAAGCTATGCACATCAATGCCTAAACTCAATATATTAAAGATAAATGACTGTTAAGAAACTGACAGTAAAAAGGTAAGGTTCCTCACTATTATACATGTGTACATCATAGATGCACCTTCTTATAAACCATAACAGTATTTTGTCAAGAAGTCACAATCTATCTAAAAAGGTGAAGAGAGAAAGTACCCTGAGGACGGAAACTTAAATATCTATAAACTTTCTCTCCATCCAAGTTTTAGGTTGAAGATGACATCTTGAAAGAAATCTGAAATGGGTCATAAGAGCATCACAGGCCAAATTAATTCTATGTGAAGTAATCTTTGCTGGTGGGTTAATATGTATATACAAATCCTTATTCTAAGTGTTTGATAACAGAAGGAGTATGATCAGTTCTACAAGAGTATCTTGATGATGTGTAGAAGCTGATCACCTCCATGAATCAACTAGATACTCCTAAATCGTAGAGTTGATTCTCACTCTGTGAACACTTAAACCTTGTGAACATAACCTTGCAAATGATAAAACCATTAAAGATAAAGAGTGTGTTATTAAATGTCAAATCTTACACACACACACCTTCATGCATATCAAAATATATTATCAAAAACTAGTTTTATGCATGAATATGACTGTTTGTGATAAATGTGATGATTATCCAAATATATGAGGAACAAGGGTTTAGAAAACTAACCTAGCAGGACCCACTTAATTGTGGGTACCAAAAATAGAAATATGTCTAACCTGCAGGTACCTGGTCTATCCGGCCACACTAAGGAATGCTGAAGCAGAAGACTAAACCAATAGAAGGCTAAGGACTGTTCAGAAATGATTCTGATAAAACTCCTATATGTCCTAGCCTGTCCTTGAAGACCCACTGAGCCAACCTAAATGAAGCTCACATGGCTGCTAATCTATATATGGAAGCAAGCCATTCAACCAAAGATAAAAAGGGTCCTATATTCTCAAATCAAGCAAAGTATGCTATATGAGAAGAATCCTCAAGGGAGATCACAACAGAGGATCATCGAGCATCAGTCAAGAGGAACTCATTATGGAAGTAGAACTTCACACGTACAAGACTGTCAAAGAAGACTACGTTCGTAGTGCTATCAAAAGATCGTAGAGTGATCAGTCCTGAAAATGTCCATGCCTACGATACAAGGAAATCTAAGTGATAATTGTGATCCTAGTAAGAAGGAGATATGCGAGGCTACCTTCAAATGAACCTAAAGTAAAGAGAATCACATCTATTTGGAAAGACAACATCAACCATGGGGAGCAGTGATCTGTTGAGAAACCACAACACTGAGATATACCATGAAGCAATGTACCAGCTACAGAGTCTCAAAACTTTGTGGCTGATGAACCAAATGAAGATCCATAGTCAGTAGAAACGTCTCAAAACGTACTACTGATAACCTATCAGCCACCCAACTCAAAATCATGGAGTGCCTACGATCAAACATCTGATCGTAGTGTAGAAGCAGGAGGACACCACGATTATATCAAATGCAATTGTCCAAAGTTGGTAGAGGACCTCCCCACCAGAAAAGGTCAAATGAGATATCATTGCAAATCACGTCTAAAGTATTTCATCTGGAAAATGCCTCAGGGACAAACCTGACCCTTAGCTCACTCTAAGAGGTTGGCCCTTCCTGAGCTACCTTGACCCAGAAGGAATGCTAAATAAAGTTCATCTCAAGGACCAAGTTAGTCAACGATCGTAGAATTGAAGTTGAAGAGAACTCCACGATCGTAGTGCAATCTCAGTGATCGTAGAAGCAGACTCGAGGACCGCAGTCCTGCCTGAGGATACTCTAGCTCACAAGGAACTTGGAAGAACTGGACAATTGCTCAACTACTCAGATTATGAGGAGATAAGTTCGAATATAGTTTGGAAAGACATCGTACAAATGCACATCAGAACTTAAGTGCCCAAACTGGCTTTGAGTTTATCACTGATCAAGATATACAGTTTCAAAATGAGGATGAATATAAAAGCCATCCACTGCAGCATCTCTCAAAAGTTAATCGTTGAGTCAACAAAAGAAAACGTGGAGTCCATAGCTGCCTTATCATGCTACTCTATGAACCAAAGAGGTCAACGGTCAATCCACGTCAATCAAACGTCTACTATTCTAAAAGAAATATCTCACTGAAAAGTTATGGGGAGTTACAGCTCATTACTGGGCAACGTGCAACCAATGGTTGATTGACACATCACTGATTATGCAGAGTTAGAAGGAACTGCCATTAAAACAAATTCAAAATCTGTAAACAGTTATCAGAAACCATCGAACCTTTCTCCCTCCCATTTTCAAACCCTAGAATCCTCTCAAAAAGCCAAAATCAGTTAACCCTCCAAAGCCTTGCTCAAGCCACAATCAGCCATCTCTCATAGACTCCTCTAAATAATATACCCATATTCCTCGAACTATTCAAATGGAATATTGGTGAGTAATCATTGGCATTCAGCTCGTAACCAAGTCATTTGAGAAATCCAAAAAGAAGTTCAGAGACATACTCGAACTTGTAAAGAAAGTTGGATTCTCATAATGTCTTGAGGCAATCACTCGAGTATATATTGACCTGGTCAAGGAATTTTACTCAAATGCTTCCATAAACTCCGGAACCCTTTCTACTAAGGTCAAAGGTCAGTCTCTAAAGCTAAAATCTTCTGACCTCAATCAATGCTTAGGCTTTCCTGACCAAGGATTGAAGAACCTTGATGATATCGATACGGAACAAACAAAGGAGATCATGGGGTACCAAAGAAACCCTAGTCTAAAGGACATGAAGAAGAAGGAGTTTCCAGAGGAGTTCGAGTTCCTTGCTGAAATAGTTGGAAAATGCATACTATGCAAGGACACTGCACATGACACGGTGATTGATCAACAGTTAAAGATCATGACTGCTATAGTCTTGAAGAAACGTATTAACTTTGGAGTTATCCTATTTGATCAAATATCCAAATGGGTAGATAAGGCTGAATTGAAGAAATCTACCAATAAACCCCTAATTAAGGTTTTTCATGGAAGACTACTGAGAATTGTAATGAAGAAGAAGCTAGGAGGAAGAATCAAGGATGATGAGGGAGAACCTCTTAATGTTCACAAAGTAATGTCTCCACAACTATTTGTGAATTGGAAGAAAAACCCCAAGGAGAACAGAAGGCTGACAACTGGGAGTAGCAGTAGGGCCTCTACAAAGAAAAGGAAGACAGAAGAGGAAGAAAGCTCTGAGTCTGATGACTCTGTACCAACAGCAACCACACCAGCCAGAAAAAAATCCAGAGGTGTGAAGAAAACCAAAGCCCCATCAAGAAGTCTCTCCTCCAAAGATAAGGATAAAGAAGAAAAAGTCCTGACTGTAGAGACCACCAAGAGGAGAAGCAACATACTGCTTCAAGGGCCATCACAAAAGAAAGCTAAGGTGGTAAACAAACCAGCCTCAGTTTCCCAAGATAGTACATCTGATGAGGAGGAGGATGTAAAATCAGAAGAAGAAAAGGAAACTAACAATCTCAAGGCTGAATCCTCACTGACCAAATCCAGCAATGAAGGTGAAGCTGGATTAATGAATGAAAATGCAGCATCTGCTGATGAAGAAGAGTGCTCAAGCCCTGTGGCTAATACTCAGAGCATTCACTCTGATGATGAAAAAGAGATTCAAGATGACCCAACTCCATCCCCAAATGCAAATTCCCCAACAAGCCCAGATGATGGGTCAAATGATGTTGTTTCTAAAAAGGAAGAACGTGCCCATTCCAATCCTGAAAGCCCCCATAATGGCTCAAAGGGTGATGAGTTCACAGAAGAAGGGACTGCCCCTATCAGTACTGAACCTCAAGAAAATTCATCTGATGATCCAAAGGCTTCAGAGTCTGAAGGGAAGAAGAGTCTGAAACTCCTATCGCAGAACTTCCAACAAGAAGGAAGAGCTACAGACTGCAAGCCAAATTTTCCTCCAAAAGGAGAAGCGATCACTCCAATGCTATCATTGAACTAAGTGATGATGAGTCTGTATCAAAGGATTAAAGTGCTGAAAATGGAACCAGTGGTGAAGAAGATGAATCAGAAGAAGATCTTGCCGAAGAAGATTCTAAAAATGAAATGCAACAAGAAGGATTCATTGTTGGAAATGATCAAGATGGTTCAGGCTTTGAAAGAGAAAAAATGGAGAATGATTCCAATTTTGGGAATTAGGAATCAAAGGAACCAAAATTCTATCCTGTCCTCTCTCCAGTAAAATTCACCAGGAGAATAGTGGTAGAAGTCTCGAATGAACCACCAGAAGCTCCACCAGAAAGATGGGTGAACTATGGAGATAAGCAGCTCAAGGTGGTAAGAATGACTACCTTTGATATAGCTAAAAACTGGAACAACATGGAGCTAGACTGCACGACCATTCTCTATAATCCTGATGACTTACTAATGAGATGGTTCTTCAAATGGATGACATGGCTAAAGGCTCATACTGAAAAGGATGGAAGCTACTTCAGCTGGTGCTACTCTCACTTTCCAAGCATGGAGCTGGTGGCACAAAACTTCCCAAGGGTAAAGAGTTTTGCTACAAAGATGATCACAAACCAGCCCCACTTCAAAGTCTATCGCCATGCTGGAAATCACTATATCCCCTACGATCGTCGAGTGGACTCTGAAGGAAGAAGGATCATGACCAAAGAGATGATCGTAGAGTATGTTCACTCTACTGCTGATGATGTTAAAATTCAAAATCAGAAACCTCCATCTGCTCAAGCACTACTATCAGACATTCCTTCATCCTTAACCAATGATTGGAACTCAACGATTCTTCAGATTTTCAACACCTTCAAAAATCTGTCCAAGGAAGAGGATCATAGAGCTCAATCTGATACTCAACAAGGAGCTGTCCAACCAGATGATCAAATATCTATGGAGAAGGAGCTGATGAAAAATTCTGATGAACTGATTGAGAAAATATTGTCGACGTCGGGATTTTTAGATGTCCCTTTCCGTTACTTGTTCTTTGGTGTTCTAATTTTAGGTGATATTTGTTTGAAAAAACAAGTGAAAAAGGTCCGACATGTATAATGTCGACGATGGACCTGTTAAGAGTCGCCATTGGTTTTTTAAATGGTTGTACCAACACAACCGGTAGAAAAGGTTTGCACATTGACCCGATGATGTGACACTTCTAAACATGGTCATGAAACCAGATTCATTAGGGTCCGGTGACTTGGTTATGCGGAGGAAGGTGTTAGGCACCCCGACATCCAGTATACTACTAGTGACCGCCTCTTTTCAAGAAACTATTATCTGAATGTGTGTGTGTGTGGGTCAATGTGCTGTTATTTGGAAGTAGTGCGAGGCCTCGTTCGCACCTATATACATAGGGTTTGAATTTATACAAAAATTTAGTTTTAAGCAAGATATGGTAGTGATGTTTTATAAAAGAGGTTTTTCAAACCCTGATGCTCAATAGTAATTGAGACCTTTTACACTCCCATTTTTATTAAGTGTTCGACTTGATTGATTTTATTTTTACGAATGCGAGGCATCCGTATGAAAATAATGTACAAAATAATGCCGAATTCCTCATGGGTATGGAAACCATCTGAGAAAATTCAGACACTGTAGAATAATTTACAAGTGCGACAAATTTGAAAATGTCCATCACGGAATGTAATCTAGATCCAATAAAATTTGAATCAGAATCACATGATTCCTAAAGCTTACAGGATACTAAAATTTGTATGAAAGCGATGGCGGTATATATATAAAAGTCAGTAAATATATATATATACGCACAGGATCACCAACCACAAAGCACCTCCATGGGGATCGAAATATAAATAAAGTTGTAAAGCTATCAACCGCCACGGAGGAAACTCCAAAGGGACGAAACATAAATAAAGTCAGAAATACGGCCAACCGCCACGAAGGAAACTCAAAGGGACGAAATGTAAATAAAGTCGTAAAAGCGATCAATCGCCACGTAAGGAAACTCAATGTGCGAATATATATATATATATATATATATATATATATATATATATATATATATATATATATAAAAGCAATAAATGCATAGGATATAAAATCTGTGCTCATCAAGAGGGTTCACCACGATTATATATATATATATATATATATATATATATATATATAAGCGAATAAACGCAACGGATATAAAATTTGGGCTCATCGAATAGAGTTCGACACACACGTTAATATATATAAATGTATGTATATATATATATATATATATATATATATATATATATATATATATATATATATATTAAAGTAGTAAACGCATAGGATATAAAATCCAGGCTCATCGTAATGTAGTCCAAACACATGTTAATATATATATATATATATATATATATATATATATATATATATATATATATATATATATTAAAGCAAAGAAGCGCATTGCATCAAGTTTAGGCTCATCGAACAAAGTTCAACACACAGTTAATATATAAATGTATATATATATATATATATATATATATATTAAAGAAAATAAACGCTCCAGACCGAAGTGTAGGCTCATCGAACAAAGTTCGACACACAGTTCATATATATAAATATATATATATATAGAAAAGAAAATAAACGCACCAGACCGAAGTCTAGGCTCAATCGAGGCATAACTCCACGGACCAAAGTCCGGGCAAATACACGCAACACGACTCTCAACGTGAAGAAGGGTGTGTGCAGAGATGAAGAGAAAGACTCTAAAGTGTGTGAGAAGGCTTACAATTGATTGCCAAAGAAGACTTCTATATCTTTAGCGTGGGTAAACACTGGCTTTTGTAGGTACACAAGGGCTATATATTAGCTCACAGGTGTTTAAAATGAGAAAGTACACTGCATGGGGTGAGTGCAGAGCAAATTGGGCAGGGCTTCCTTGGCGTTTTCTCTTGCAAAATGGGCAGCCCAAGCCCTCTATTTATAGGCGATACACCTGCGGCTAGACCGCAGGTGTACTAGAGGCAACCCGGGTGGGCCTGGGTTTTTTGGGTCGGGTCATCTCGAAGTACGTGCACTCGGGCACTGTAATGTCCACTCAAACTTTAAGAAGTGCAGTCCGGGCATCCGTTTGAGGTATATAGGACCTATTTCGGACCGTCATTGTTGAGAGTTGTACGATGGCATGGGATTAGAGTTTGTACGAAGTCATTGAAGATGGGACGGTGCCCTCCGGTCTTCAAGCTTTAACTTTCATCTGTTACCCCGCACAATAGTCACTCGGGATTGGTTAGTCTTGTGGGACATCGTTGCGTAGAGATGTTGAGACGACATGGAGTGGCATCGCGTTGGCGAGATGATGATGTTGTCCCTCACCGGTGTTATCGCTGGATTGGGCTGATATAGCAGACGTTGCTCAAGCTTCGCTGAGATTGGACTGCTGTAATTTGTTGAAGGTCCTCATTGTCATCTTTGAGGTGTGCCTGTCTTCCCGATGTTATCGCCGGGTTGGTACAGTGTATCTCGTTATTAGCGCCGAGATTGAAGCTGGTCGCATTTGAAACAAGCATTTCCAGGGTTTATCGCCGAAACTGCATTCCTTGGGGTCATCACCAAGGTTGGTGGTTATTCCCATGGTTGGGACTGAGACTAGATACCTCGGGGTTATCTCCGAGATTAATCGGTCTTCTCTGGTGTGTGTTCCGGTATTGGGTCTGCACGCCTCAGGGTTATCTCCGAGGTTGGATTTGTTACTCCCAGTGTGTGCTCTGGGGTTGATGTTGAACTTCCGATAGTATCTGGTATGGATATGGATTGTCTTTCGTGGTTCCTCTTAAAGATTTAATGGCATCCTCCCGCAATGTTAGTAGTGATGAGAGTATGAGAAAATTTTGAGTGTCTACAGATGCCCCTCTTTATCATACTCATGCATGGCGATGCATGGGTAGGATAAAGAATCCTAGACACTTGAAACGCAACAAGACAAACATGGTACTATATATAGAAACATGAATCAAATGTATGATGCATGTGTATGGGGTTGTAGCCCAACATGCTGGGGATGATTGCTGGATCCCTGTTGCTTCAACTGGGGATTGTCAATGATGACCAGATTTGATGTGTAATCCGAATCTGTTTAGGATGTTGACGTTGGGGTTATCACCAAATTCCTGGGTCCTTGATAATGACTTGATCCTGCATAGGTGCCTCTTATGTGTAAGAGATCTGTGGGGATAAAGCTTGATCTATTTGAGGATGTGTATAACATATTCCATCATCTATCCTCTTTGATAACGTTGACCTCTCCTGGTTAGTATCGCCAGAATATGTCATGATTCTGTTGGGTTTACTGCCAACAAAAAATTCTGTCAGGGATGCCTGACCTTCGTTGACGTGTACTTCATCGTCATGTTAATCAATAGCTAAAAAATCCTGGGGGATAGATCGTCAAGGTTGCTTGACTTTCGCTGACATGTGAATCAACAGAACACTGCGTTGTGACCCCCGCCGGGGATCCGCTGGGGAATATGAGTAATCGAGCATGAAATCCTCGAATAGCTCTAGAGCTTTGATAGGTTTAATCGCTATCGGCTGAGATAACGTCAAGACTGCTTGACCTTCATTGATATTTGTGTCAACATCTTGAATTCGCATTGTAATCCCCTCCCGCGGCTTCACGTTGCCAGACCGTCAGGACTTACGCCAGAAACCCCATCGGGGCTCATTTAGGTAACGACCGGAGTTGGCATGCATCGACCAGATAAGGTATTGTCGGATGTGATTTGTGACAAATGAGATCATCAAGTGTGGTATACCTCATGTTTGGGTGATTACCAATGAGCGATGTCTGAGACTCAAAGTTTCATCCGAGAGAAGACCAGATCAGATGTCGTTTTGCTTTCAATCGCGTGGCATTTTTATTCTCGATTTGACCTTTTTAGTCCGTAAGAACTCTTTTGCAACTCGAACTGGACCGAGCCAGAGGGGTGGGGCCCACATAGGGGTGCCGCAGGTACACCTGCTTCAGCCGCAGATGAACCTGTGGCCAACCGTGGATGATAAAATCCAGCAGGTTGGTCTTCATAAGTCATTTTCAGCTTATTGCGCGAAGAGAAATCCGTGAGCCTCCTTCAGATCTACTGAGTTCGGGCTATTTTCTATAAATTCTATCACCGTACAAGTGTCCTACACTATCCTGGTAACGTATGCATGTATGTTTTCCAGTTTTTATCCGTTGGATTTTGAGTTATAGCATGAAATGCATCTAGACACATAGTAGTGATTATGAATGCACAAATGACTTGATAAAAAATATTCAACATAGTAAATGTTAGTATTAAACCATGCTGAACATTATGATGTGAAATTTTTTGACTTTTGAGACAGTCAAATTGGCACCTTTTTCTGCTATTTTTTGTCATATTTGAGGTCCAATGAGCAAAAGGTAGAAAGGAAAAGTACTCCTAGTATTGAGGTTGACCTTATGCATGATGATTTTGATTTTTAATTCATATATTGTGTATATTACTTTTGGGCAGGTGTGCTACTGAATGGCCACCTAGACATGCCTATGTGCATGTGGATAGTCCTATTTTCAAAGGGGACTATGGCAAAAATTTTCCAAATATATGCATTGGGTAGTCATGCATTTTAACTCTATTGTATGTTAAAGTAAATGCATGCATGCATATAGTCATAAAGTGCATTAGAAAACTCCAGGTAAGGAAATACCACACCCTTTCTGAGGTGATTTAGAGACTTGTTGTCCAGATATTATGGATCCGGATCACCGAAAGCGGTTCTATAGGACCACTTCTTGGCGACGGAGGGCTTCTGAAGTGCCTCATCCCCGTTCTGTCAAATAGCCTCGTCGATTGGTGGAGGCCGTGATTCGTCCTGTCCGGGTAGATGTGCCAGACGTTGAGGACGAGAAGGCGGATATTTCGATTGAGGATCCTGCTCCTGCTGCACATATCCCTTGTAGGGAGTTCCCGAGTATTCAGGTGGCAAACCCAGAGTTGCTGGGTGATTTGAGCAGACATCCATCGATGTATTTGTATGCTAACGAGGTATGACGTTAGATTTTGATCTTCCTTCTTTCCTATTGATGAGGAGTAAAGGGTTTTGATGTTGATCTGCATTTCATGCAGGTTCTGGGTTTTACACAGCCTCGAGGGAACTGGTTCAACATTCACTCCATGTACCAGGCGCTTCATCCTGACTATAGAGCGGTAGTGCATGAGTGGGGATTCGGGGCATTCTTCTCCATCCTTCCCCGTCGTTATCCCTGGGGTTACCTTAGGGCATTATCTGAGTGATGGTTTCATCAGACTTAGTCACTCCATTTACTGGATTGCGAGGTGATGATGACGCCTATGGATTGGCGATTTATCATAGGTATGGAGTTTGGAGGGGAGCCAGTGCCTTGCATGGCGAATATTACCCCTACTGCCATCAGATCCTTGTTAGGAGTTCCGGCGAAGGTGCTCAAAGGCAGGACTATCCATTCAAGTCCTTTGAGCGTAGATGCTATGAGCGGGCTTTTGTGTGAGCCCATGCCTGATGATGTCAGAATCAGGGATCACGTTCTGCGGTGATTGTTCCTGATGATCATTTAAGGCTGCTTCATAGCAGATAACTCTTCTACGGTGTCTTTCGCTTTGATCAGCGCCACACGTGATGTGGACCGTATTGGAGAGTATGATCGGGGCTCCTACACCTTTGCCTATTTCCTCCGGGGCATGCGCATGTGCTCACAGGGTTTGACCGAGGCTTGGCTAGGCTTTTACCCATTTCTGCTGGTGAGTATTTCTCTTGTCATTTCCCATTTATAGGTTAAGAGTGTTTACTGAGAGTAGATATTTTGCCATTGTGTTGGCAGTTTTGGGCCTATGAGAGGCTCCCATGCTTGCGTCCTGTGAGTGTGTTAGGTTTGTATACCTATCCACGAGGATGACGATGGCACCATTCTATGTTGCCGGAGGTCCCTGTAGCTGAGGGCTTCACTCACTATCGAATGCAACTGGAGTTGCTGACAGCTGACACCATCACATGGATTCCCTATTCAGGGGAACACTTGACCATCGACTTTGAGGATGGGTACCTGACTGGAGTAGAGTACGTGATTTCTACCAGGAGAGTTCCTCTCTTCACAGATGGAGGCTGGGAGCTCTATTTAGGAGAGCGTGCTATTAGGAGCACCACAGTGGAGATTCGTATGCCGATCTTGCCTCCTACCAAGCGTTATTGGCCTGTATCACAGTCACCCGTCACGGATAATCCATTGTTGGGGGTTGACAGTTTTGCATTATCAGAGGGTCCTTGCACTTAGGAGACGTTCCAGCGTTGGTGGTTCCCTCGTACTATCGGAGCCCAGTCCCGCGCCTCACAGTTTATGGGAGATATGGTTCCGAGATCCCTTAGCGATGACTGGATTGGATAGCTTGTGTCCAGAGATCCGACTCATATGACCCAGATTGATAGTTTGACCCAACAGTTGGACCGAGCACATATATTTATCCAAGCATTTGGGCGAGAGATCCAACAACAGATGATTCATTTGTTCCTTCCATTTCAAAGGCCGCCCCTATATAGGCCTGATATCCCTGTTGATAGAGATCTAGTGACTCAAGAGGAGTTACATCTGGTGGACAGGATTGATGATGTGGACATCGACACCTTGGTCTTCTTCTGATGTGTATTCTCGTTATATCTTTTGATAGGCCTCTGTTAGTAGTAGGGCGTCTGTGCCCCATTTCCCTGTATTTGTAGCTGTACAAAGATGATGTATTAGATAATGATATACTTAGGAATGTATGCATAGTTTTTCCATTCCCTATATCATATTCCCATCTATTATCTACTATACATATATCATGTTATGTATATGCATGCATGTCCAGAGATATTCGGAATTGACCCCTGGATGGTCTTATGACATGGCCTGCGCAGATGTCTTCCTCGACAGTTAATTGTATAGATCATACCCCACCATCGTTGGTGGCATTGGGTATGCGATCGTGGTATGATAGCATGTCACCACCGCATGTGGAGGTGATCAGAGATCATTGTCGCAGCAAAACCATGACCTTATTGATGTTTCAGGTTCCCGCAGGGTTTGTAGACGGGATGTTAGAGCATTGGATACCGGATAGGCAAGTTTTCCGATTCGGGACCCATGAGTTGACTCCTACTCTGGAGGAGTGTGCACGATTGATGATGCTGCCTTTAGACAAACCTTGCGTGCACCTTGCTTTCGGAGACATGAGTAGACAATTCATGACTCTTACTGGATTGCGGCGCAGAGTAGTACAAGATGAGCTGACATCTGGCCACGTGATATCCCAGCATTTTCTGTATGACAGATTTGGCTCGGAGGATAGCTATTCATGATATTCTGGGGATTTCACCGCACCGGAGGATCATTGGCGTTTTGCCAGGGTTGATGTACTACTGCTATGCATACTGTCATATGTACGTCGACGAAGTCCCTCACAATCGGTATTTCTTCTACCTTCGGATTCTCTTTTTGACTGTCGACTATGTAAGCTAAGTATCCTACACAGCCTTGTCTTAATAACTTCGCTCGCATCATCGCCGACAACTCGCTTGTCTAAGCGACTTGCTACCATAAAACACAACCTTCGACGAGTCATAAGGTTAATACGCTTCTTTTGGTAATCAATTATCGCCTGTAATTGAATAACGATCCATTCCCAATATAATGTCAAATTCCCCAAGTCGAATAGGGATAAGATCTACGTTCATGATATTACCCTTAATATCTACTCTATAGTTCTTATACACGTACTTAACATGGATTATCTCTTTATTCGCAATTTCTATGTTCATGGGATATTCCAACTCATCCTTAAGAAAATCTAAACTATTAGCAAAGTCATCGGATATAAAGGAATAAGTAGCACACTAATCAAATAAAACATAAGCATTAATTTTATTGATCGAATGATACGACACCACATCCCGAGATCGAATCGCATCCCGCACCGCCATGTTGAAAGTTCGGCGAATTTGGTCGGTTTGTAGCGGTTGGTCCGGTGATAGTTAAGGCATTTCCACCGTTGTTTCCGGCTTCTCCTCGATCCCGACCCTCCCGGTCCCTCTTCTAGGACGATCTCTTTGCCAGATGGTCCTTCGAACCACAAGTGAAACAAGAACCCTTCTTTGGGTTAGGACTGTAAGACCCCGACTTTTTATTAATAAAATGAAATTTCCTCTATTTATTATTTTGAAATAGTAAGGGTTGATTTGATTAATGTGGATAGTTATGGGTAAAATACGCAAGTATTTCAAAATAAGCAAATGGTTATAAAATATTCCTTATTGTCGGAGAATATTCGTTTGCTCGTGGAATATTAAATCTTGTCGAGAATATTAAATTTGACAGCGCAACCATGTGGGCCCCATAACGAAAAAGCGATTGGAGGAAGAAAACGACAAAAATAAGTTGTTTAAAAATAACTAGCGAAGTTGTTACTGTTTACATCGTTGGAATATCAAATTGGTTAAAAACAAGAATACGGCGTTGTTGTTGCAAGAAGAGTATTACGGTATTGCACCAATTATTGATTCTTACGTAAGAAGGCACTACTCAATAATGGTTACAAAGAATTACATTATTCAAATATTTTATTTTATTGATTCAATAATTGTTTGCGTTGATATTTTATATTGTTGTTGTTTCAATAATTGTCATTACACGGTATTTTTCATTATCGAAGCAATAATTCATATTATCCTGAATAATATTATTAGATAACATTATTGGCAATGTCTAGAAAGTTCTCATCTAAGAGAGGTTTGGTCACCTAATTGCGCGCCGAGAAGAAGAGAAATTCTTATTGGAAACCCCTCTTTCCCGGGAATTGCACGGTTGTCAATATTGTGATTACGTAATATTATTTGTGAATAATTAATTATTGATTCATATGATGAGGAAAATTTTAATTTTATATAGATATAGATGGAGAAAATTTTAATGTGACAATTGTTGAAAATTAAAATTTTATCTTTTCCGATAAAATAATTTATTTAAATATATTATTATATTTTTAATAATATAATAATGGTGATATTTTTACAATGAATGTGTGATATACGAGTATATGAGGAGAAAGAGTATTTTTGTTGCAATAAATGTTTAAAACATGTTAAACATGTCTCGTGGACCCATTTATCGATCGAAATTTGATTATAACTGAAAAATCGCCTGCTTATGGATTTGGTCATTTTCATTGGGAATTTGGAAAAACTTTCTTCGCAAAGTTGTAGAGAATTGAATTTCCTATAAAAACACGCAAGATTAGAATTTTTTCGATAAAAGGGCTATTTATTGTGAATTATTGAAATTCAAGCTACTTAAATAATTGATTTTGGAAGTTTAAAATATTTAAAGAATGAAAAACGTTTTTTTGTTTGTGGGCGACTTAACATGTGATGTAAATGCTGAATTCAAAATCTAGAAAGTGCGAGAGAATTTGTTATATATATTATTATTAAATTAAATTTTCTGCTTTGGTGTTCTAAGCATTTTCCTATAAATAGGGTGCTTAGGTTAGAATTGAAAATTACACCAAAAACTAAAGTTTTTTCTCTCTCTATATTATCGAGCGTATTTTTGTGAGTATTTTGAGTATACTTTGAGTATTGTTATACGGTGCAAGTTCAAGTCATAGCCTATATCCGGTGTTTCAGCTAGAAGTATAAATCTTTCGAGGTAAGGGATATTTTTTTTTCATAATGATATTATTTCTTCAATATCATTATGCTGAAATATTGATCTGAATTTTTTTTTATCAAATTTGGAACTTTTGGTGTTTGAGTTACTATTCACGATATACAAGACTATTCACGATATCTGATCATTATTCACGAATACGACACTATTCATTGAAAAATAAAAATTTTCTTTTCGTCTCAAAATATCTATTCGGATACTAGCTTTGATTGTATCCATGTTTTGATCATTCTTGAATTTTACACCACTATGATTATTTTTGAGGTATTTTTGGACGTGGATAAAATAAAGTACTAATCCTTAATCCCTAATCCTTGTCATTTTGTTTCAATTGGATTCGCTTTTAAAAAATATTTTTCATCATCCTCGCCTTAAATGATGATATTATGGAATATCTTTAGCTCAGTAGTGCAAAAAGATGAATGATTTCGATGAATATCTTTGGCCCGTAGTGCAAAGATGAGCAGTGTTTAGATGATAACATGACCAATCGATGAATATCTTTGGCCCTGTAGTGCAAAAGATGAATATTTGATTCCGAGATATATATTGATTGATGTTACTGGGGATAAAAGATAGATGATGAACTTTAAAATTCATACATAGAAGATAGTAGTTTGCATTCTCTACTTAACTCTTCTAATGAATTATTATTTCATGCGAATATTGATTTAAAACTTGTTGTCTATTGTATTCTATTAGATTTTTCCTGTTGAAGACTAACGATAATTTTGTTTTATATTATCTTAGTCATAATATTCTTTATCGGGCTAGTTGAGCTCACCCTTTTCCTTTTTGTTCCATTTTTCTTCTCGTGAGGCGTAGAATGTATGAGTACTTAGCCTGGGGTATGGAATGATGGTTATAGAGAGAGTTGTTTAGTAGTCCTCACCATTTTGTAAAATAATGTATCAATAAATGTGATGATGATTTATTTGAGTATAGATATTGTCTAGAAGATAATATTTGTATTCAAACTCACAGTTTTACTGTTGTAATAATAAAGTTGTAGTTGTTTCTGTACCATGTATTGACAACTCGTAATGGGTGATGTATACCTATTTTGGGGGCGCCACAATTGGTATCGAGTTTAGGGATATGATCTCCAAGTGAGATCGGGAATAGAACTAGGAGGGGAGAGACGAGTAAATCCTTCGCTAGTGTGTCTTACCTAAGCTTATTTGTTAGTTGGTCAAGATATAGGGATATTATATGATATATTGATTTCCTTAATTAACCCTTGTTTTATGACAAAGATTTGAGAATGTCGAATCGAGAATATTAATAAAGGGAAATGAGACCGTGGAGACGCCTGTACTCACCAACGAGGGAGAACGTGCAACAGTGGCAATGTTCCTCCCGTGAACAACACCACCGAAGAGATGATGAACGAGGGATGTTTAAAAGCTTTTTGCGATTCATGCAAAATCGACGAGGAGACTCGTGTTCAAAATACTGAGGAGAAATGATAGCAATTCACGGGTTGTCACAAAGCGATTCAAAGAGTTGGGACCACCGAATTTAAGGGAAAGCCAGATCCGATCATGGCGAAAACACGGGTCAAGCAAATTACCAAGATATTTGATGTCTTGGGATGCACGGAGGAACAGAAGGTTCCGTTCGCCACCTTTATGTTCCATGGTGAGGCAGACTACTGGTGGGAGTCTGTGAAGCGTACCCATCCAGCCGCACTCAACATGCCTTGGGAGACGTTTCAAAAACTATTTAATGACAAATACTTTCCTGAAAGTGTTCGTCATATGAAGGAAGTGGAGTTTATTAGATCGAGCGAGAACAACATGACGATATCTCGGAAGACGAGGCTAAGTTTGCGAGTTATCCGAGTTTGTACCTCATTTGGTGGAGAATGAGGAACGATGACGCAGATGTTTCTTAGAGGTTTGAAACCCTAAGATACGTCAAGATCTCATTTCTCATAAATTTTCTCTTTACTCGGATGTTGTAAAATGTGGCTCAATTATTAGAGCGAGATAACGAGTACGGTCAACTGAGGGACCACAACCAGGATCATACCGGAGATGGCAGTCAACAAAACAATGATAACCAGCGGAGAAAGAAAAAATGGACAAAAATGGTAACCACTCTGGTGGTAATCATGGCCATAAAAATAGAAGAAGCGAGTCAGGAGGAGATTTTAAAAAGAGGAGATTTAACAATGACCATGTGAAGACGACAGTGCCGGCATCAATTGGTTCTAAGGGAGGAGAACGACCACCGGTCATATGCTACAAATGCGGAAAAGAGGGACATATCGGTCAAACCGCCCACAAAAATTTCAAGGTATGCTATAATTGTGGAAAGGAAGGACATATCGCTTTCGGATTATCATTTGAATGAAACCTAGTTCAATGGGGACGGTGACTCAAAAGATTGTCCCGTAAAAGTCAAAGTCAGCGGTTCTGGAAGAGCGTTTGTTGTGGATCGGTCAAAGTGCGAGGAACCCAAACGAGGTGATCACGGTAAGCTAATCATAAATTCTTGCGAAGTTTATACCTTACTTGATGGGGTGCTACCCATTCATTTATCTCTCCTACTTGTGCTCAACGTTTAAATTTGACTCCGGAAAAATTAGACTTTGACCTATCTGTGGAAACTCCGTTAGGAGAAACTTTCATCACATCCACTGTTTATAAGTCTTGTTTGATCCAAGTTGGCACCATCACCTTACCTGTTGACCTTATCTCTTTAAAGATACCTGTTTTTGATGTGATTTTAGGGATTGATTGGTTAACTACTCATCATGCCAAAATTGATTATTTTTGTAAGGTTGTTAGTTTTCATATTCCTAAACAACCTGTTTTTCGAATTCAAGCAACTAAACCATTAAAATCAATCACTGTCATATCTAATCATAAAGTTATTCGTTTATTGAAAAATGGATGTCAAACTTTCTTAGCCCATGTTATGGATTTGAATAAAGACACGTCAAATTTGAATAATATTCCAGTTGTTATTGACTTTCCCGATGTATTTCTCAAGAACTTCCTTGGCCTACCCCGTAACGTGAAGTTGAATTCTTTATTGACCTTGAACCCGGTATAAAGCCCATTTCTAAAACCCCATATCGAATGGCTCCTATTGAACTTCAGAGTTAAAGGTCCAACCACAGGAGTTGTTGGACATCGGTCTCATTCGCCCCTAGTACATCTCCTTGGGGTGCTCTGTTTTATTTGTAAAGAAGAAAGGCGGAGTATGCGACTTTTGTATTGACTATCTAGAATTGAACCATGTCACTATCAAGAATAGGTATCCTCTACCTCGTATTGATGACTTGTTTGACCAATTGCAAGGAGCACAATTCTTTTCAAAAATCGATCTTCGTTCGGATATCATCGATGAAGATTAGAAAAGAGGATATTCCAAAGACAGCCTTCGAACTCCGCATTACGGGCATTACGAATTCTTAGTCATGTCTTTTGGATTGACTAATGCTCCTGAGGATTTCATGGATATGATGAACCGAGTATTCAAGGAATATTTGGATCAGTTCGTTGTTGTCTTTATTGATGACATCCTCATATATTCCAAAAGTCGTGAAGAGAATGAGCACCATTTGAAGCTGGTACTCCAAAGGCTTCGTGAAAACAAGCTATATGCCAAGTTAAAGAAATGCGAGTTCTGACTTGAGGAAGTAGCATTTCTCGGGCACGTGATGTCAAAATATGGAGTATCTGTTGACCCGGCGAATATTGAAGCAATACAAAGTTGGGAGCAAATCAAGACGGTGACTAAAGCACGTAGCTCGGGCTTATTTGGTTATTATCGGAGATTCGTGGAAGGGTTTTTTCGAATCGCCACTCTGCTAACTCGCTTAACTCGGAAGGATACAAAATTCGTTTGGAGTGAAGAATGCGAGAAGAGTTTCCAAGAGCTTAAGAGAAGACTTATTTTAAGACTGTTTCTAACAATACCATCCGGTTCGGATGGATTTGTTATCTCTGATGATGCTTCGTGCAAAGGGTTAGGATGTGTTCTCATGTAACGTGGGAAAGTCATAGCCTATGCCTCGCGATAACTTAAAGAATATGAGAGGAATTATCCTACTCATGATCTAGAGTTGGCAAAGTCATTTTCGCGTTAAAGATCTGGAGGCACTATCTATATGGGGAGAAAGTGGAGATATATTCAGACCATAAAAGCCTTAAATATTTCTTCACTCAAAAAGAACTTAACATGCGGCAGCGACGTTGGCTCGAGCTATTGAAAGACTACGACCACACTATTCAATACCATCCTGGAAAACCGAACGTGGTAGTTGACGCGTTGAGTAGAAGATCATATGCGAGAACGAAAAGCGATGATGTCAAGTATACGCATAGAGCCAACTTTAATAGAAAAAGTTAAGGTTGCTCAAGCCACCGACCCGGAGCTGATGCGTATGAAGAAGAAAGTACAAGAAGGTGCTATTCCGGAAGCGAGAATTGATGAAGACGGAATACTTCGAGTCCACTCCAGACTTTGTGTTCCTAACGATTCTGATTTGAAGTACAAGATCATGATGGAGGCACACAATACACCATTTGCAATTCATCTCGGAAGTACCAAATGTATCGTGATCTTGACATACATTTTGGTGGAACAATATGAAGAGAGAGATTGCAAAGTTTATCTCAACGTGTTTAACTTGTCAACGTGTAAAGGCGGAGCATCAAGTGCCAAAGGGTCCGTTGCAACCACTTGAGATTCCGAAATGGAAGTGGGAACACATTACTATGGATTTCGTTACGGGTCTTCCTACGGTTTCTCAAGGCATCAATGCTATTTGGGTTATTGTTGATAGATTAACCAAGTCTGCTCATTTCTTGCCGATACAGGAGACTTATTCCCTTGAACGTCTTGCTCAAATGTACGTAAATGAGATTGTGAAATTGCATAGCATGCCAGTATCCATAGTTTCAGATCATGACCTAAGATTCACTTCAAGATTTTGGGTTAGCTTGCAAAAAGCTATGGGCACGGATTTACGATTCAGTTCGACATACCATCCTCAAACGGACGGACAATCAGAGAGGACTATTCAAACTCTTGAAGATTTATTAAGACTCTGTGTCCTAAATTTCAAGGGCAGTTGGGATAAGTATTTACCATTGGTGGAATTCTCCTACAATAACAGTTATTAGGCAAGTATAGGTGTGGCTCCATTTGAAGCATTATATGGATGAAAGTGTCGCTCTCCAATATGTTGGGATGAGGTGGATGAAACAACATTGTTGGGACCCGAGTTAGTACGTATGACTACCGAAAAGATCCAAATGATTCGACAACGTATACAAACGGCACAAGATCGACAAAAGAGTTATGCGGATCTTCATCGAAAGGACGTGGAATTTAATATAGGGGATCATGTATTGTTGCGAGTTGCTCCATGGAAGGGAGTTACAAGATTTGGGAAGAGAGGAAAGCTCAATCCATGATTTATTGGTCAATTTCAAATTCTTGACCGAGTAGGAAATGTAGCCTATAGACTCGCATTACCTCCAAGTATGTCTCGTGTTCATAATGTGTTTCACATATCTGTACTTCGTAAATATGTGAAAGACCCGAACCACGTTATTGAGTTAGAACCGGACGAGATAGCCGAAGACTTAACGTATGAGGAGGTACCTGTCAAGATCTTGGATAGAAAGGAGTATGTCCTACGCACGAAGGTTGTACCACAAGTAAAAGTCTTGTGGAGAAACCATGCTATAGAGGAAATGACCTGGGAGTTGGAAACGGAAATGAAAGCGAGGTATCCTCATCTTTTCGAAACACCAGGTACGTACGTCAATTTCAAGGACGAAATTTCATAAGGAGGGGAGGTTGTAAGACCCCGACTTTTTATTAATAAAATGAAATTTCCTCTATTTATTATTTTGAAATAGTAAGGGTTGATTTGATTAATGTGGATAGTTATGGGTAAAATACGCAAGTATTTCAAAATAAGCAAATGGTTATAAAATATTCCTTATTGTCGGGGAATATTCGTTTGGTCGTGAAATATTAGATCTTGTCGGGGAATATTAAATGCGACGGCCAGCACCACATGTGGGCCCCATAACGAAAGCGATTGGAGGAAGAAAACGACAAAAATAAGTTGTTTAAAAATAACGGCAGAAGTTGTTATTCTGGTTTTTAATCGTTGGAATACCTTTTGGTTAAAACACGATGTCTGGCGTTGCACTTGATGCTTTACACCAGTATTGCACCAATTATTGATTCTTACGTAAGAAGGCCTTTCGCTCAATAATGGTTACGATAATTAATCATTCGTTATTTTATTTTATTGATTCAATAATTCTTTGCGTTGATATTTTATATTCTTTGTTGTTTCAATAATTGTCATTACACAAGATTTTTCATTATCAAAGCAATAATTCATATTATCTTAATAATATTATTAGATAACATTATTGGCAATGTCTAGAAAGTTCTGCTCTAAAGAGAGGTTTGGTCACCTAATTGCTGGCCAAGAAGAGAAATTCTTATTGAAAAGCCCCTCTTTCCAGGAACTGCACGGTTGTCAATATTGTGATTACATAATATTATTTGTGAATAATTAATTATTGATTCATATGATGAGGAAAATATTGATTTTATATGGATATAGATGGAGAAAAATTTTAATGTGATAATTGTTGAAAATTAAAATTTTATCTTTTTCTGATAAAATAATTCATTTAAATATATTATTATATTTTTAATAATATAATAATGGTGATATTTTTACAATGAATGTGTGATATACGAGTATACGAGGAGAAAGAGTATTTTTGTTGCAATAAATGTTTAAAACATGTTAAACATGTCTGTGGACCCATTTATTGACTGAAATTTGATTATAGCCTGAAAAATCGCCCGTTTATGGATTTCGGTCATTTTCTGTTGGGAATTTGGAAAAATTTTCCGCTGCAAAGTTGTAGAGAATTGAATTTCCTATAAAAACTCACGAGATTCGAATTTTCTGACAAAAGCGCTATTTATTGTGAATTATGGAAGTTCCGAAGCTACAAAATAATTGATTTTTGGAAGTTTAAAATATTTAAAGAATGAAAAACTTTTTTTTTGTTTGTGGGCAGCCTAGCATGTGATGTAAATGATGAATTCAAAATCTAGAAAGTGTGCGTAGAGAATTTGTTATAGATATTATTATTAAATTAAATTTTCTGCTTTGGTGTTCTAAGCATTTTCCTATAAATAGGGTGATTAGGTTAGAATTGAAAATTACACCAAAAACTAAAGTTTTCTCTCTCTATATTATCGAGCGTATTCTTGTGAGTATTTTGAGTATACTTTGAGTATTGTTATACGGTGCAAGTTCAAGTCATAGCCTATATCCGGTGTTTCAGCTAGAAGTATAAATCTTTCGAGGGTAAGGGATATATTTTTTTCATAATGATATTATTTCTTCAATATCATTATCTTTCAAATATTGATCCAAGTTTTTATCAAATTTGGAACTTTTGGTGTCTGGAGTTACTATTCACGATATCTGCAGTATTATTCACGAATCGGCACTATTCATTGAAAAATGAAAAATTTTCTTTTCGTCCAAATATCTATTCTGGATACTAGCTTTGATTGTATCCATGTTTTGATCATTCTTGAATTTTACACCACTATGATTATTTTTGAGGTATTTTTGGACGTGGATAAAATAAAGTACGAATCCTTAATCCCTAATCCTTGTCATTTTGTTTCACTGGATTCGTTTCTTTAAATATATTTTTCATCATCCTCAGTCTTAAATGATGATATTATGGAATATCTTTAGCCTGTAGTGCAAAGATGAATGATTTCTGATGAATATCTTTGGCCCAGTAGTGCAAAAGATGAACAAGTGTTTAGATGAACATGATTAATTGATGAATATCTTTGCTTTGTAGTGCAAAAGATGAATATTTGATTCCGGATATATATTGATTGATATTACGGGGATAAAAGATGAGCGATGAACTTTAAAATTCAAACATAGAAGATAGTAGTTTGCATTCTCTACTTAACTCTTCTAATGAATTATTATTTCCGCTGCGAATATTGATTTAAAACTTGTTGTCTATTGTATTCTATTAGATTTTTCCCTGTTGAAGACTAACGATAATTTTGTTTTATATTATCTTAGTCATAATATTCTTTACTGGGCTAGTTGAGCTCACCCTTTTCCTTTTTGTTCCATTTTTCTTCTCAGGAGGCGAGAATGTAACGAGTATGAGTCGGGGTATGGAATGATGGTTATAGAGAGAGTTGTTTAGTAGTCCTCACCATTTTTGTAAATAATGTATCAATAAATGTGATGAGGATTTATTTGAGTATAGATATTGTCTAGAAGATAATATTTGTATTCAAACTCACAGTTTTACTATTATAATAATAAAGTTGTAGTTGTTTCTGTACCATGTATTGACAACTCAGAATGGGTGATGTATACCTGTTTTGGGGGCGTCACAAGGACAGTTAGGTGCTATGTGGCCTTTATGACCACAATTGTAGCACACTCTTTTTCCCTTCATACAAACTCTCAGATGAGCTTTTCCACAGGTTGGGCATGCTTCGATTCTTTTCTTCTGACTTCCTTGTTGATTCCCTGATGATGAGTTTTCATTCCACCTTTTCTTCTGATTAAAATTACCACCTCCTGTGCCATTTCCACTAGTCTTGTTATTTCCTTCACCTTCACTCTTCTTCTTCTTCTTCTGATCTTGATTGTACTTGGTCACCGCATCGCTTCCACCTTCAGCGAGGATGGCCTTTTCCAGTACTCTGGCAAAAGTGTTTATCTGAAACATTGATACTTTACTGTATACCCAAGGCTTTAGTCCTTGTTCGAATCTTCTGGCTTTTCTTTAAATGCGTGTGTACTTGATACAGGCGAACCTCGCTAACTTCGTTCAATCTAGCCAAGATAATCAGTACGCTCATATTTCCTCGCTTTAATTCCGAAATTGAACCTCCATCCGGCAATCGCGTAGTGGTGGTGGAAATACATCTCGAAGAACATCTCCTTAAATCTCTCCCAAGTAATTACACCTTCACCTCCACGAACTTTATTTGCTTGCCACCAATAGCTAGTTTCAGACTTCAGTATAAATGTTGCAAAAGCGGTCTTCTGGTCTTCTCTAACCCTAGCGACGTCGAAAACCTTCTCCATCTCCATAACCCACGTTTGAGCCTCGATCGGGTTCATGGAACCTTTAAATTCTGGCGGTCCCACCGCCTTGAAATCCTTAAATGTAGTATTTGGTCGAGCTTGAGGTTGATTATTCATTGCTCCAGCTAGCAAGTTAACCAATTGCTGAACAGGATTAGCATTGGCATTATTGTTGTTATTCGTAGACTCTTCCTGAGCTGGTTGACGTTGTTGTCTTCTTCTTGGCGGCATAATTCTGTTAAAATATATGCTTATTAAATCTCTATTAAAATCTTTAAATAGTTAAGACTTAACTCAACAATTTAATATAATCAAGTAACACATTATCTCAAACAACTTGATACATATTAATTCAAATCAAAAGTTTTAACATCAGACGATAGCATCACTACTATTTACATCAACTATCCTAAGATAAAGAATCCATAGGATTTAAATATAAAAATATTCCTTTGTTCATAACTACATCGGAATTTACATCTAAATACTAGACAAGTTTATCACATAAGTAAACAAATTCTATCACTATCTGTCAAGGCGCTGAATAGCCTTGCTACGCTCCTCTTTCATGATGCGAGACATCGTCCTGCGATCCAGCATATACGATGGAAATCCTTCGAACTAGATGGGGTACCTCAAAACTCGATCCTGGGCCTCATCCATTGCATGATTAAGTAAGAGTATGTCTCCCCAAGCTTCGCCTTCTTTGCACGACCATCATCTTCCGCAAGATCAGCACGATGTGACTCTCTTACCCAGCCTTCCTCTGCTATGATCAGCCTCTCTGAACTCTCTTTCAGATCCTTCTTCAACTTTTCTATCTCTGCGGTCTTATCTTCGGTTTGACCTTTCTTATGGACCAAATCCCATTCTGCATTTCCCAGTCGTGGGTGAAGAGTCGAAATCTCCCTCTCCTTCTCCTCTAGAGTAATCTGCTGAATAATAGCCCGCTCAGTCAGATCCTGCACCTCATCTCGTAACTCCATGTTACGGTCGTATAATGTGTCGTACATCTCAGCATCAATGGAGTGCTGTGGAAACTCCTCTTCCTCCTCTTCCTCGTCAAATTCCTCCTCAGGATCCTCCTCAGGATCAGTCTCAGGTTCATGCTCCTGACCAACAACGGTGATCAATGGAGATGACTCCCTCTGTACTAACTGTTCCCTAACGACATGAATATCTCTGGGCTCCTCCTCTGTAGGTACTATAGGTACTCGGGGTTCCTCCTCCCCTGCTCGACTAGTTCCTCCAACGTCAGACATCCTGACAACAAAATTTCAAGTTTTAGTTACTAAGTCGTACTAGTGAGCACATAATTTAACACATAAGCACGTAAAGTCTTTTATTATCTTCATTGAATTACAAAAATTCATTTTCTAGAACTCGATAAGAGTTTTCCATCACTATGTTCTTTCTATAAGGCTACTACCTAAGGTTGTTCCCCCACCTAAGGTTCGTAACCTATGGCTCTGACCCCAACTTGTGACACCCCCAAATCCGGGTACTTCAATTCCATGGGATATGGTGTTCACTGTAAAAATATCATCTATCTATCTACCCATAATAAATGCAAACTATGCAATAGATAGAAATAAAATCTTCCACTTAAGGGTTACAACATCCGAATAATAATACAATCCCAAGTTAAACTAACCTTAAATATCTGTGCGGAAATATAAACAATAAGTCTTAAACAACATCATTCACATAAGTCTAAACAAAAATACATCATCATATAATACAACAAGTCTTTATCACTTGCTAATCTTTCCCTTGCCTTTGCTAGTAGAAGGCTCGTCGCTACTTTCGTTCTTAACTGCAATGTTATTATTATGCAAGAGTGAGCATGATTGCCCACCAATAAAATAATGAAATAACAATGTATAATAACATGCGAGTGAATCAAAGATTTCTGAAATAAAAGCTCACCTTTTAAATCAAGAATGAATAACAAGAATCAAAAGATTTCTGAGGGTCATAAGACCTTGAACTATGTCATAGGTTAGGAAGGGTTATACTTGAAACCTTTAACAGTCATAAGACTATGGACCTTTCTACTCGTACTTAGAGGGATCAACCCTTAGTACCATACTATGCACAATATCTTAACGCTAACGCATAAGTAAATCCCTTTGCAGGGTTGTTCATCTCAGTTTGACATTCGAGTCCGCACCAAAGGAAGTTTGGTTTGGATAATTCAATAAGGGTTCTGAAATTTAGAACGTTCATCAACTATGGACTAGTCGAATCAATGAGGTTCACTAGTCTAACAAGGTTCAACAATAATGATATTCAAATTGAATAATAATATCAAGAAGTATACAATAGAACAAATATTGTATAACAATTTCATATTTTGAAAGGATAATAAATCTTTAATATAACAATTCGAACTTGAATAATAGTAATGAGGATTTACTCAAGTTAAATAATAAACTTGAACAATGATAACAAGTAGGGGTATGAAACTTGCCTCGTGCGTAGATTATACGTTAATTAAACTCGTTCCTTGATTTAAATCCTACATATCATTTCCATTCACAACTATAGTTAATTATAATGTAACTAGTCATCAGAAGTTCATTTTCTTTGTCTAACTTTGATTATGACTATACTTAGTCAATTTATCACATTCATTGCCACATAATTTACACTTCACAAATAACAAACTAATTATGTATTCAATAATTCAATCCACATGCAATTATGTTATTGATATGATAATAATCTGTTTTAACATCTTATTGTACTTCTAATATATTCTTATGTTCATTAAATTAGATTAATATCACATTCATGGACTTAAACACTTTAAAATTTTCATTTCAGAACTTTTTGGAGAGTGGCATTGGCGCCACCGATGTCTCGATTCTCGGTCTTGTTGGTGCTGACCCGTATTATCTTCAATGTCAATCAATGGCGTTATTGGCGTTCATTTCGTGGCTGCGGCATTTAACTCTTATGCTCAGATGGTGGTGGTGATGCGGTCTTGGCGTGCAGGACATGTAGAAATGGCGATTCATGAAAATGTGAGAACATGCCAATTTCTACCAATTTTTCTTATTTCTACACGAATTTAATCATACCCACATGTTAGAATTCGTATATAAACATTACTCAACATCTATAGAATGATTTTAACCCATTAAAACACATAATTACAGAATTAAAATATATAAATTTAACTGTTCTTTGTGTTCTTGAAGATTTTGAACAAAAACATAAAATTTTAACACTACGGATTCGTTATAACACTGAATCCGTTCATTTAAGATTTGGTCTCTTCGTAACAACATGCATAATCAAATAAGAGTGGGAATTTTATAAAAACATTTATGTTTGACACATTAAATTTACGTATAAGGGCCATATGGCCATAACCCAAACTCTGTAATTTTGAAGCAATCATATACGGTGTAATATAATGAAACTGATGATAGGAACATCAATATATATATATATATATATATATATATATATATATATATATATATATATATATATATATATATATATATATATATAACATGCTATACTACTCGAATTATTACATATATCCATATAACAACACAATTTCCCAATTACAGAGACTTTACAGGATGAATGAAAGCCATTTTTATAAAAACTTTAATACGTAATTTAAAATTTGGGAAGGAAGGGATTACTCACAGCTTAGTGTAGATAGAAGAGATGAACTTTCTCAATTAATCAAACAACTAACAATTTTCTCAAATTCTTAATTCTCTCTCTCTGTGATTTCCTTGTAGAACTTAGAAAATGAAGAGAAGAAGAATACGTATAATAATAATAAGGGAAGGAACTGACGCGTTGTGATCAGTTACCCAGTCATGGGTAACTTCCCTCAACTCCCACTAAGGCCATGTTTGGCTATCATTTTAAAAGCTTATACCCCATTAATTTAATAAAACCTCTTATACTATAGTTAAATAATGTCACACTCCTTTATAAAATAAATCAATATCTTATTTAATTTACTTTAAATAAAATATAATAATTTCTCATAAATTCACATAATCACATAATTAGATTTCTCATTAATAAATAATGTCTAATTATTAACTCTCTAATTAATAATTAAATTAATTAAAATATCATTAGGCTTATTAAATATTTCTTTTAATACAATAAACTCACATAATGACATACTTCGATAATAAAAATTCTCCACATTAATTTAATAAATGTAACACATATAATTAAATTAATCTATCACAACTGTATCAATTAATTATTTAATCTAATAATTAAATCATTGAAAATATTTATCTACTTCAATAAATATTAAGAATTAAATTACAAAAATCTCGTTCGTCACATAGGGCAGCGGAGGGGTAAAAGACGGCTTTTGCCACCTATATGATGAAAAGGGAGGCGGATTTTTGGTGGGAGACTAATCAAGTTAGAGTCGGAGAAGGAGTGGTGACGTGGACTAGGTTTAAGACACTGTTCTTCAAGAACTATTTCTTGTCTAGTATGCAGGTTAGGATGGAGGTGAAGTTTTTGGAGTTGAAGCAGGACAATATGACTGTTTTGGAGTACGCCACAAAGTTTAATGAATTAGCTAGGTTCGCTCCGCACCAAGTTGATACGGAGGAAAGGAAGGCAAGGAGGTTTGATCTGGGCTTAAAACCCTGGCTCTACAATAAGGTGGCGGTGTTACAGATTGGTACTTTTGCACTACTCTTGGAAAAGGCTATCATAGTAGAAGAAGGAAGTGAGGCCATGAGTCTCTTTAATAAGGAGAAAAAGAACGAGGTTAAGGTCGAGGGAGCTGTTAAGGTGGAAGGAAGTAGTGGGAGTAAGAGCGTGAAAAAAAGGGGACAATTTTGGGAATGCGGATAATAGACAAGGATGTGCAAAGAAACAAGTTGTGCAGTGTGGGAATTGTGGGAAGAATCATTCGGGCGAGTGTCTGAAGGAAACGTTTTTGTGTTATAAGTGTGGGCAGGAGGGACATATCTCTCCTAACTGCCCCAATCCAAGAATGATTAATGGGTGTTTTATGTGTGGATCAACGGAGCATAAGGTGAAACATTGTCCGAAAAGGAGAATGGATGGGGGAAGTATGAATACGGAGAAAAGCAGCGGAACATTAGCGATAATTGGACCAACTTCAACCAATAAACCAACAAAATCGACCGCAAGGATCTTCAATTTGACGGTTCAGGATACAGTAGCAGCTAGTGATGGAGTTCTAGATATGAACCCTATTTTCTTACCGCAAGTTTGTTAATATAGGTATATTTACATTAGAAACCCTAGAATATATAGGCATACAAAACACAATATAATAATTCATTAATAACAGGATTTTTGAAGGAGGAATTTGAGTTCCGGATTCGTAACGCGAAATCTTATAAGGAGGAGAGAATGTAGTAATTCAATAAAAGTTTTTTTAAAAAAAATCTAGGGATAAAACCTTAATATTAAGTGTAAAGTAATGGTGATTCTGGGGAAGGAATCTTTATAAGGAAGGGATGATGTAAAGACCGGGAATTTTCAAACAATTATATTTATATTTTTTACGAATAATTTTTTTTTAATTTTAATTTATTAATTTTATGAATATTGGTTTTTGTAATAATAAATATATGCGATATTAATTTAGAAGGATTAGTCAATTTAATTTTTATAAGTTGATTGAGAATGAAAGTTAAGTCGGATATGGTTAAAAACCCTAATTTTAGATTTTGAATAAGGAATTTGAATATTAGTAATATATTAATTGTATTTCAGTGTTATAAGTATGTACTATATGTGTGTAATGTTAATTGTTGAACAGTTGTAGCGTAGCATTAGAAAACCCTAACGACAAATTGCTAAACCCTAATTTGTAATTCAAATCAGAATTCAATATTGATAAGTAATTGTGATTGTATGATTAATTATATATGTTATTAATTATAAACCTAATTAGGGAAATCCTAATGATTAATTAGAAATCCTAATTATTAAAAACCCCAATTGCTAAGTTAGAAACCCTAATTGCTAATTTAGAAATTTTAATGATAATTAGGAAACCGTAATCCTAATTTTTAAGTGCTAAGTAATTAGGAAACCTAATATGATTAGGAAACCCTAATTTCCAATTTAGAAAACCTAAATTTCTATTTTAAACCCTAATTAGAAATCCTAGAAATTATTTAGCAAAACCTAAGGGTTGAAACCTAAGGGTTAGTCAAAATTACAAGCAAGCCATTAAATTTGGGAGCAAAAAGACCAAAATGCCATTTTTCACATTCTTTAATTAGTTGGAGTGTGTATCCAGCCAATATATTAGTTGGTGACCAACTCCAAGACATCCTATGTGCTCAAACTCTCAACAATCAGCCACTTATTGTCTTATATACCAGTAGACCTAGTAAAATGCAAGGGCCAAAGCTAAAATGGCCCGGGTTTTGTGGGTGAAATTTGGAAATGCGAGGTCTGTATTCGTCAATGTAACTGGCACGGCCATGAGCTTCTCCCTTTAATTTTTTTTTTGCAAACTCTTTGCTACACCAGAAATAGTAATAATAATAAATATTAAAAATAATAAAATAATTAATAATAAACAATAATACAAACAAACACGATTAATTAATTATCTACATTAACTACATATCTCAATTAATTAAAATTTTAATAGTATTATAAATTAATATTATTAATTAATTACCTACATTAACTACATATCTTAATTATAGTTTTCAATGGATTCCACTACTACAAACAGCGAGCATAATTCAAAACATAATGTCACGAACTTTTTATGTACTACTGTCTAGCAAATAGAAAGATAGATGTGATGCCATTAGAATGTACTCCATCAATGCATACCAGTGACATGTAAAAAAGAGAGTCAATACCAGTGACATTTAAGTGGAGGAATATGCTTTTTTCGGATAGTAATTGTAGTGGAGGAAGATATTTTTTTAAAACAAGTATTTGTACTGGAGGACTACACTGCAGTCGAATTAAATCATCTAAGATTTTCAAAGCCAGGTGCCTGGGTGTTGCATAACAACTTCCCAGTAATTAGTTGTAGACTGATTAATTACCTACATTAACTACATATCTTAATTATAGTTAAAATATATTGAAGATTGCATTAAAAACAAATAGTTGTTGTAGCTCAGTTGGTTTGAACTCTTATTTATTTACTTACAAGTCTTGTGTTCAAGCCTCACAACCCACAAGTAGCAACATTTTAATTTTAAAAAAAATAAGTCACGGGTCATTGGTAAGGCCACCCAGATGTCTTTGGGCCAAAAGCAGGCCGAGCCAAAAGCCCTTGACTTTCATGGGCTAAACAAGCTGCATTTCAAAGCTTGGGCACCGTGGCGGGAAGGGCAACCATGACCCATGAGTGCAGGCCTCTTTGCTGTGTCTATATACCAGCTATATTCATTGCATCAAAATATATATAGCCTAAAGGGAGAGAAAATCCACTAACCAAGCTCATTTGTTCACCCACACTTAGCCAAACTCTCTCATCCTCTAAGCCACGAAAATCTTTAGTGGACCAGTCCCTAATCAGACCTTTAGCACCCCTTTATCAGTTAAGGAACATAAGATTCAAGATTTAGCAAAGAAAGGTATAACCCTAAACAAAAATTTTGATCTTGTATGCTAAGTTAGATTTCATGTTTTTGTGTTTAATCATGTGTTATTGGATGTTATTTAGTGATCTATGATGTTACATCATAGATCTATAACATCAAAGTGCTTGAAAATCAAAATGTTCAAAGTGACAAGAACCCTAGATATATGGCTTGACAACCGAATGTCAGAGGTCATAGATCTAGATCTGTTTATGATTTTGCTTCTTTAATGTATTGGACTTGTAGTCTGTTATGTGGAGAGTGATCTGGAACTGGAATCATGGTTATAACATGTATAGATTACAAGTTATTAAAGGTCAAAGTACGTTGACCGACCATGACTATATGTTTCTGGGTAACTAGATTTTATCCAGATTGCTCTGACAACGAGTTCATGAGCTCTGATCTTGCATGTGTTTGTTGTTTTGATTATGTTGTTGTATCAAAGTTATTGTATATTATATGGACTACAGATCCATGCCTTTAGATCACCTAAATGATAAACAGGATCAAAATAGTGAACGGTCAAAGTAGGCAGTATGAACACGATTTACGTTTTCTGGGTAACCCAAAAAACTCAAGAACATGAGTTCTAACATGGTTTGACCCGCTCAGATCTTGAGCTGGTGATGTAGTTAAGCTGACTTAGTGTTGTAGATATGTTCTTTGACATGTGGACTACGATTTGGAACCATTAGAACACCTTAAACATGACCAGAACTGTAAGACCCCAACTTTTATGAATAAAAATGAATTTTCTATAAATATCATTTTTGAATATTATGGAATAAATTTGAAATAATGTTATAGTTGTGGGTAGTATTTATAAATTTTGCAAAGGACGCAAGTTGTTATATAATATTCGTTTGGTCGGGGAATATTCGTTTTAACCGGGAATATTCATACGACGGCACAATCATTGGTGGACCCCACAATGGAATTATTGTCGGATTCAGAAAACGACAAAAATATCTTTTTATGAAAATAACATGAATTTTTTACAATCAAACTGTTGAAACACTGAAATTGTTAAAAAGTACGATGTCTGCGTGTGGTTGCATAGTAGCACACGGTATTGATTCTTGATGCTTACGTGAGAAGTTATCTCAGTTTTGTTTCATTATATATATATATATGATTGATATTTATATATATTATATATATATAAAGTTGACATGTGGGTGTGTGGTGTCAAATGTGGTTTATATATATATTTTATGTATATATGTGACAAATGGTCGGGTGGTGGTGGAGTATTTGGTGATGTTAGTTGATTTTGGTGGAAAAGGGAATGGGGTATATTTAATGTGTGGGGTGTGTGTGTTATTATATATATATATATATATATAGTCATGTTATATTTATATGTAGCATGTCAGTATACACACATATATATAGGACAAGAACAATGAAAGGAGGGAAGTACTTATATATATATATATATATATATATATGATGATAATGGAGTTTGGCAGATGTGGTAATCACGGGGGTGTCATCCCGTGAATTATCAAGCATGTGATATATATATATATATAATATAATATATATTATATTTATTTAAAAGATTTTGCTTTAAATATGGACTGTCCGATTAAAAATAAATCAATCTGGGTCGTTTCTGAATTAGTTACTATACAGTCCATTCTTCTATAAATAGAAGCTCATTCCTTCATTATTTCTTACGAATTCACTTAAACTCTAGAGAAAGAAATTATAGAGAAACTATAGAAAAGTATCCTGCTACTTCCTACTTCCCTACTCTTATATCCAGTTTTTTTTATGGTAAGGGGTATTATTTCTTTTGTATTCATGAAGAGAACTTCTGTTATTCCATTATTTATTATTCGTTGAATAACTCAGATATACATGAGCTACCCTATACTTGGTGAAATTCTTTTGTTATTCCATTCGTTATTATTCATTTGGAATATCGTCTGCACGCTTTTACGTGGGACTCGATTCCATGTTTATTATTCTCGTTGGAATATCACATGCATGCGTTTTTTTACCGGACTCGATTTCGCTTTTTATTATTCTATTGGAATATCACCTGCATGCGTTTTACTTGGGATTGATTCCATCTTTATTATTACATTGGAATATCCTGTGGTGTGTTTTATGGGACTGGTTCCGTTAATTATTATTACATTGGAATAACTTTGCTGTCATGGATTCTATCGTATGCCTGGTGATTTCATTTGTTATTCCATTCCTTATTATACTCAGTTGGTTAAAATTTTGACTTCTATACTCCATGAAATTAGTGGAATATCCTTGATATTTGCTCTTCATCTAGTATCTTTTCATGGAAATATTCTTCTGAGCATTCTTAAATTTTACTCTACAAAGCAGTATCATGTTGACAATTTGGACGTTATGGGTTCTTGGATAAATTAATTCTTGAACTTGTTTTATTGAGTTCTTTTATCATTGTCATCATCTTCATGTTTATATTTTGTTGAAAGTCATCTGTGGCCTATAGTGCATAGATGGACTTGGTATGATTATGACCAGGGATTATTCGGTGTAATCATGATCGTAATGTTACAAATGATGTGGAAAAAGTCCTCATTGGCCCGTATTGCATTGATGGACAGTTGTTGGCATGATCATGATCATTAATGAATACACGAATGTCCTTGGCCCGTAGTACATGGATAATTTGTGGTCGTGATACTAAAGAATATCCTTGGCCTTAGTGCAAGGGTGATTCAATGATGTGGATTATTTATTAAGCTGAGTCTCAGTGATAATAGTGATGAAAAACCTTTTAAATCATAAAAGATAGTAGATTTTATGGGATATATATATATATATATATATATATATATATCACATGCTTGATATTTCACGGGATGACACCCCCGTGATTACCACATCTGCCAAACTCCATTATCATCAAATATATATATATATATATATATATATATATATATATATATATATATATATATATATATAAGTATTTTCCTCCTTTCATTATTCTTGTCCTATATATATGTGTGTATATTGACATGCTACATATAAATATAAGATGACTATATATATATTTATATAATAACACACACACCCCACACATTAAATATACCCCATTCCCCTTTCCACCAAAATCAACTAACATCACCAAATACTCCACCACCACCCGACCACTTGTCACATATATAAATAAAATATATATATAAACCACATTTGACACCACACACCCACATGTCAACTTTACATATATATATATATATATAATATATATAAATATCAATCATATATATATATATATATAAATAATGAAACAAAACTGAGATAACTTCTCACGTAAGCATCAATAATTAATACCGTGTGCTACTATGCAACCACGCGTATTACTGTACTTTTAACACCGGGTGTTTCAACAGTTAACGATAAAACTTCCGTCGTTATTTTCATAAAAAGATATTTTTGTCGCTTTTTTCAATACGACAATAATTCCGTTAATGGAGTCCAATTAATGATTGTCTTGTCGCATTTAATATTCCCTGTTAAAACGAATATTCCCCGACCAAACGAATATTATATAAAAACTTACGTACTTTGCAAAATTTATAAATATTACCCAAAACTATAACATTATATCAAATTTATTCCATAATATTCAAAAATGATATTTATAGAAAATTCATTTTTATTCATAAAAGTTGGGGTCTTACAATCTCCCTTCTTATGAAATTCGCCCTCAAAAAATTAGAAGTGCGACACGGTATGTCGAAGAGGTAAGGATACCTTGATTTCATTTCAGATTCTAACTCCCAAGTCATTTCCTCAACATCGTGGCTTCTCCACAAAACTTTGACTTGAGGAATAACCTTGGAGCGTAGAATATGTTCCTTCTTATCCAAGCTTTGAACCGGAACCTCTTCATACGTCAAATCTTCGGCTATTTTGTCTGGTTCTAACTCAATAATGTGGTTCGGGTCTTCCACATATTTACGTAACATGGATATGTGAAAAACGTTATGAACACGAGACATACTTGGCGGTAAAGCGAGTCTATAGGCCACAGTTCCTACTCGATCGAGGATTAAAAATGGGCCGATGAATCGAGGATTGAGCTTTCCTCTCTTTCCAAATCTCGTAACTCCTTTCCATGGAGCAACACATAACAACACATGATCTCCTATATCGAATTCCACGTCCTTTCGATGATGATCAACATAACTCTTTTGTCGATCTTGTGAGATTTTTATACGTTGTCGGATTGTTTGAATCTTTTTCGTAGTCATTCGTACCAACTCCGGTCCCAACAACGTTGCTTCACCCACCTCATCCAAGCATACTGGAGAACGACACTTTCTTCCATACAACGCCTCAAAGGAGCCATGCCAATACTTGCTTGATAACTGTTGTTGTAGGAAAATTCCACCAATGGTAAGAACTTATCCCAACTTCCCTTGAAGTCAAGGACACAGAGTCTTAATAAATCTTCAAGAGTTTGAATAGTCCTCTCCGACTTCCCTTCCGTCTGAGGATGATATGCCGAGCTAAATCGTAAATCTGTGCCCATAGCTTTCTGCAAACTAACCCAAAATTGTGAAGTGAATATTGTGTCTCGATCAGAAACTATGGATACTGGCATACCATGCAGTCTTATAATCTCGTTTATGTACATACGAGTAAGACGTTCAAATGTATAAGTTTCTCGTATCAGTAAGAAATGAGCAGACTTGGTCAATCTATCAACAATGACCCAAATCGCATCTATACCTTGAGAAACCTTAGGAAAACCGGTAAAGAAATCCATGGTAATGTGCTCCCACTTCCATTCTGGAATTTCAAGTGGCTGCAATGGACCTTTTGGTACTTGATGCTCCGCCTTGACTCGTTGACAAGTTAGACATCTTGAGATAAACAACGTTATCTCTCTCTTCATATTGCTCCACCAAAATGTATGACGAAGATCATGATACATTTTGGTACTCCCAGGATGGATTGCAAACGGTGTGTTGTGCGCCACCATCATGATTTTATACTTTAAATCAGGGTCGTTAGGAACACAAAGTCTGGAGTTGACTCGAAGTATTCCTTCTTCATCGATTCTTGCTTTCGGCATAGCACCTTCTTGCACTTTCTTCCTCATACGCATCAGCTCCAGGTCTGTAGCTTGAGCAACTTTAACTTTATCAATTAAAGTCAGTTCTACTCATATATTCGCCATCATCACATGGGTCCCTTAAGTCTTTAACTCTATCTCCATCCTTTGCAATTCACACAAAATGGGCTTTTGTGTTGTCAATATTACACTCGTACCCGCATATGATCTTCTACTCAATGCATTAGCTACCACGTTCGCTTTTCCAGGATGGCATTGGATGGTATGATCATAATCTTTCAACAGTTTAAGCCAACGTCGTTGTCGCATGTTGAGTTCCTTTTGAGTGAAGAAATATTTGAGGCTTTTATGATCCGTAAAGATCTCCACTTTCTCTCCATACAAGTAATGCCTCCAAATTTTTAGTGCGAAGACAACAGCTGCCAACTCTAGATCATGAGTAGGATAATTCCTCTCATATTCTTTGAGTTGTCGTGAGGCATAGGCTATGACTTTCCCATGTTGCATGAGAACACATCCTAACCCTTTGCCCGAAGCATCACTATAGATGACAAATCCCTCCGAACCAGATGGTATTGTCAGAGCAGGTGCTAAAATGAGTCTCCTCTTGAGTTCTTGAAAACTCTTCTCACATTCCTCACTCCAACCGAACTTTGTATCTTTCCGAGACAGCTGAGTTAGTGGAGTAGCGATTTGAGAAAATCCTTCCACGAATCTCCGATAATAACCAGCTAAACCGAGAAAGCTACGTACTTCGGTCACTGATTTAGGTTGCTCCCAGCTTTGAATAGCTTCAATATTTGTTGGGTCAACAGATATTCCATGACTTGATACCACGTGCCCAAGGAATGCTACTTCCTCAAGCCAGAACTCGCATTTCTTCAACTTGGCATAAAGCTTATATTCACGAAGCTTTTGGAGTATCAGCCTAAAGTGTTGTTCATGATCTTCACGGCTTTTGGAATAAATAAGGATGTCATCAATAAAGACGACCACAAAGTGATCCAAATATTCCTTGAATACTCGGTTCATCATGTCCATGAAGGCAGCAGGAGCATTAGTCAATCCAAAAGACATGACTAGGAATTCATAATGCCCGTACCGAGTTCTGAAAGTCGTCTTTGGAATGTCATCGGTTCTAATCTTCAATTGGTGATATCCAAAACGAAGACAATCTTTGAAAAGTATTTGGCTCCTTGCTGTTGGTCAAACGGTCATCATCAATACGTGGCAATGGGTACCTATTTTTTATGGTGACATGATTCAACTCGATAATCAATAAAAGTCGATACTCCCATCTTTCTTCTTCACGAATAGAACGAGGAGCACCCCAAGGAGAAGTACTAGGACGAATAAAGCCAATGTCTAACAATTCCTGCAGTTGGGTCTTTAACTCCTGAAGTTTAATAGGAGCCATTCGATATGGGGCTTTGGAAATGGGTTTTGTACCGGGTTCAAGGTCGATACAAAATTTAATTTCACGCTCTGGGTAGGCCAGTAAGTTCTTCAGGGAATACGTCAGGGAATTTATTAACAATAGAAATATCATTCAAAACTGACGTATTTTTGTTTAGATCCGTGACATGAGCTAAGAAATCTTGACATCCGTTTTTCAATAAACGAATAGCTTTATGGCTTGAAATGACATTGATTGATTTTAATGGTTTAGTTGTTTGAATTTGCATAATAGGTTGGTTAGGAATATGAAAGCTAACAACCTTACGAAAACAATCAATTTTTGCATGATGAGTAGTTAACCAATCAATCCCTAGAATCACGTCAAATGCAAGTATTTTCAATGAGATAAGATCGACAGGTAATGCGAGGGTACCAATTTGAACCAAACAAGACTTATAAACAGTGGATGTAATGAAGGTTTCTCCCAACGGAGTTTCTATAGATAAGTCAAAGTCTAATTTCTCTGGAGTCAAGTTTAATCGTTGAGCGCAAGTAGGAGAAATAAAAGAATGGGTAGAACCGGAATCAAATAAGGTATAGACTTTGCTAGAGTTTATGATAAGCTTACCCGTGATGACCTCGTTCGGGTTCCTTGCTTTCGGGAGGTCACAAAAATGCTCTCCTCGCACCACCGGCTTTGACTTTTTCCGGGACGACCTTTGGTGCCTCCATCCTAGTGAACTTGTCTTTGGTGAACGAAAAAAATTGGGCTAGGTGACCTTCTCTTCCACAATTATAACACGCTTTGGATGGCATCGCAGCGGTTTGACCGATATGTCCCTCCCCTCTGCATTTGAAGCATATGATAGGTGGTCGTTCTCCTTCCTTAACCATGGTTCTTTGATCTTCGACGTCTTTTCATCATTGTTGAATCTCCTTTTCTTGAAATGTCCATTTTCTTGTCTTGGCCATGATTACCACCGAAGTGGTTACCATTTCGCATGTTGATTCCTCCACGTTTGTTGTCACCGCTTCGATGGTGATACCCTTTGGTATTTTCATCTTCGCCAAATTGCTTTCTCTTGGTTGCGTTGACTCGTATCTGGCGCTCCAATAATCGAGCCCTATTTACAACATCCGAGTACAAACACGGTTTATGAGAAATAAGATATTGACGTATCTACGGTTTCAAACCTCTTAAAAACATTCGCGTCATTCGCTCCTCATTATCGACCAAATGGGATGCAAAACCGGGATAACTCGCAAATTTAGCCTCAGTATTACGACTACGGTCATATTGTTTTGTTCTAACTTGATAAACTCCACCTCTTTCATGTGACGAATACTCTCGGGAAAGTACTTGTCATTGAATAGCTCTTGGAACTTCTCCCAAGACATCTTGAGTGTGTCAGGCTGGGTACGTTTTAAAGATTCCCATCAGTAATCTGCCTCTTCACGCAACATGAAGGTGGCGAAGGGAACCTTTTTCTCCTCGGAGCATCCCAAGACATAAAATATCTTGGTGATCTGCTTTATACATGCTTCCGCCTTAAGTGGTTTTGGCTCTCCAATAAACTCCAGTGGTCCCAGCTCCTTGAACTGTTTAGCGGTGACCGTCCGAGAGTTTCCAGTGTTTCCACCTACATTTTGGACAGGAGCCGCTCTCGCCTAATTTTGCATGAATTGCATAAAGCTTCTGAACAATCCATCATTCATCATTTGGTCTGTGTTGTTGTTTGCATGAGGATTGTTGCCTTCCTGATGCACATTATCCTGATTATTGATATGTGGAGACTCAACGATCTCTTGTGCTTCATTGCTATTATTAACATTCTAGGATGTCATTTTCAAATACTGCCACAAAACAAAGGTTAATTAATATATAACATATTATCCCTATACTTTGACCGACCAATTAAATACCAAATAAACTTAGGTAGGTCATACTAGCGAAAGAATTCCCGTCTCTCCCTCCTAGTTCTATTCTCTCATCTTAGCCAGGATCATATCCCTAAGCTTTGATACTGTTGTAATGCCCCCAAAAATCCGGTATACATCACCTATTCGAAGTCGCCAAATACATGATCTGTAATACAAATACAATCTTTAAATATACAACATAAGTTGTGAGTTTCAATACAAACATTGTCTTCTGCATGTGATTAAAACTCAAAATAAGTCCTCAATACATTTATTAACACACTATTTCACGAGAATAGTGAGGACTACTAATGTTATCCTCTCGGACCATCACTCAGTTCCCAGGCTTCGTCCCAAATTTATATTCTCATTTCAAGAGAAAAGTGAAAGGAAGGGTGAGCTCAACTAGTCCGAGAAGAAATATTATGACTAAGATAATGCGAATAAATTATCATTAGTCCGCAACAATGTTAAACCGATAAAATATAATAGACATCAAGTTTAACTGCAGCAGAATAAGCAATCCATTAAAAGAGTCAAGTAAAAAATAAAATCTACTATCTTTTATGATTTAAAAGGTTTTTCATCACTGTTATCGCTGAGACTTAGCTTAATAAATAATCCACATCATTGAATCACCCCTGCACTACGGCCAAGAATATTCTTTAGTATCACGACCACAAATTATCCATGCACTACGGGCCAAGGACATTCATGTATTCATTAATGGTCATGATCATGCCAACAACTGTCCATCAATGCACTACGGGCTAATGAGGACTTTTTCCATATCATTTGTAACATTACAGTCATGATTACACCGAATAATCCCTGGTCATAATCATACCAAGTCCATCTATGCACTATAGGCCACAGATGACTTTCAACAAAATATAAACATGAGGATGATGACAATGATATAAGAATTCAATAAAACAAGTTCAAGAATTAATTTATCCAAGAACCCATAACGTCCAAATTGTCAACATGATACTGCTTTGTAGAGTAAAATTCAAGAATACTAAGAAGAATATTTCCATGAAAGGATACTGGATGTGTAGCGCAACTATCAAGGATATTCCACTAATTTCATGGACTATAGAAGTCAAAACTTTAACCAACTGAGTATAATAAGGAATGGAATAACAAAAGAAATCACCAGGCATACGATTGACCGCACAAGCAGGTTATTCCAATAGAATAATAATTAACGGAAACCGTCCCACAGTAAAAGCGCATGCAGACGGGATATTCCAAATGTAATAATAACGAATGGAATAATGAAGAATTTCACCAAGTATAGGGGTAGCACTGCAGATCTGAGTTATTCAATAGAATAATAAATAATGGAATAAATGAAGTTCTCTTCATGAATACAAAAGAAATAATACCCCTTACGTAAAAAGAAACTGGATATAAGAGTAGGGAAGTAGGAATACTTTTCAATAGTTTCTCTATAATTTCTCTCTAGAGTTTGAAGAATTAAGTAAGAAATAATGAAGGAATGAGCTTTTATTTATAGAAGAATGGATAGCATAGTAACTAACTCAGGAACAGTCCAGATTGATTTATTTTTAATCGGACGGTCCATATTTAAAGTAAAATCTTTTTAAATAAAATATAATATATATTATATTATATATATATATATCGCATGCTTGATAATTCACGGGATGACACCCCCATGTTTACCACATCTGCCAAACTCCATTATCATCAAATATATATATATATATATATATATATATATATATATATATATATAAGTACTTTCCTCCTTTCATTGTTCTTGTCCTATATATATATGTGTATATCGACATGCTACATATAAATATAACATGACTATATATATATTTATATAATAACACACACACCCCACACATTAAATATACCCCATTCCCCTTTCCACAAAAATCAACTAACATCACCAAATACTCCACCACCACCCGACCACTTGTCACATATATAAATAAAATATATATATAAACCACATTTGACACCACACACCCACATGTCAACTTTACATATATATATAATATATATAAATATCAATCATATATATATATATATATATATATATATAATGAAACAAAACTGAGATAACTTCTCACGTAAGCATCAATAATTAATACTGGTGTGCTACTTATGCAACCCAGCGTATTCATTACTTTTAACAAGGGTGTTTCAACAGTTAACGGTAAAACTTCCGCCATTATTTTCTTAAAAAGATATTTTTGTCGTTTTCTCAATCCAACAATAATTCTGTTGTGGGGTCCACAATGATTGTGCCGTCGTATGAATATTCCCTGTTAAAACGAATATTCCCCGACCAAACGAATATTATATAACAACTTGCGTACTTTGTAAAATTTATAAATATTACCCACAACCATAACATTTTATCAAATTTATTCCATAATATTCAAAAATGATATTTATAGAAAATTAATTTTTATTCATAAAAGTTGGGGTCTTACAATACTGTGACGCCCCCAAAATCGGTATACATCACCTATTTTGAATCGCCAAATACATGGTACAGAATACAAATACAATCTTTAAATATACAACATAAGCTGTGAGTTTCAATACAAACATTTTCTTCTAGACAGTATTAAAACTCAAAATAAGTCCTCAATACATTTATTAACACACTATTTCACAGAATAGTGAGGACTATTAATGCTATCCCTCGGACCATCACTCCGTTCCCGACTCATCCCGACTATATTCTCATTTCACAAGAGAACGGTGAAATAAAGGGTGAGCTCAACTAGCCCAAGAAGAAATATTATGACTAAGATAATGCGAATAAATTATCATTAGTGCGCAACAATGTTAAAGCGATAAAATATAATAGACATCAAGTTTAAGCTGCGGTGAACAAGCAATCCATTAAAAGAGTCAAGTAGAGAATAAAATCTACTATCTTTTATGATTTAAAAGGTTTTCATAAGCTTTATTATCATTTGAGACTGAAACAATAAATAATCCACATCATTTAATCACCCACATACTACGACCGAGGATATTCTTTAGTATCACGACCACAAATTATCCATGCACTACGGGCCAAGGACATTCGTGTATTCATTAATGGTCATGATCATGCCAACAATTGTCCATCAATGCACTACGGGCGGTGAGGACTTTTTCCACATCATTTGTAATATTACGGTCATGATTGCAAGAATAATCCACGGTCATAATCATACCAAGTCCATCTATGCACTATAGGCCACAGATGACTTTCAACAAAATATAAATATGAGGATGATGACAATGATATAAGAATTCAATAAAACATGTTCAAGAATTAATTTATCCAAGAACCCATAACGTCCAAATTGTTAACATGATACTGCTTTGTAGAGTAAAATTCAAGAATGCTGGAAGAATATTTCCATGAAAAGATCTTTGGATGAAGCGCAAATATCAAGGATATTCCACTAATTTCATGGAGTATAGAAGTCAAAACTTTAGCCAAATTTGAGTATAATAAGGAATGGAATAACAAAAGAAATCACCGGGCATGCGATAGGAAGCGCAGGCAAGTTATTCCAACAGAATAATAATTAGCGGAACTAGGTCAAGGCCAGAAGCGCATGAAAAGATATTTCAACGAGAATAATAAAAGGCGGAATCGAGGTCCGGGCGTAAAACGCATGCAGAACGGGATATTCCAGCGAGAATAATAACGAATGGAATAACGAAGAATTTCACCAAGTATAGGGTAGCCAGCGTATCTGAGTTATTCAATGAATAATAAATAATTGAATAATGTGAAGTTCTCTTTATGAATACAAAGAAATAATACCCCATACCGTAAAGTAAAGCTCGGATATAAGAGTAGGGAAGTAGCGAGAATACTTTTCTATAGTTTCTCTATAATTTTCTCTCTAGAGTTTGGTGAATTCGTAAGAAATAATGAAGGAATGAGCTTATTTATAGAAGAATGGTACGCATAGTAACTAATTGAGAGCGGTCAGATTGATTTATTTTTAATCGGACGGTCCATATTTAAAGTAAAATCTTTTAAATAAAATATAATATATATTATATTATATATATATATATCACATGCTTGATAATTCACGGGATGACACCCCCGTGATTACCACATCTGCCAAACTCCATTATCATCAAATATATATATATATAAGTACTTTCCTCCTTTCGTTGTTCTTGTTCTATATATATTGGTGTATACTGACATGCTACATATAAATATAACATGACTATATATATATTTATATAATAACACACACACCCCACACATTAAATATACCCCATTCCCTTTTCCACTAAAATCAACTAACATCACCAAATACTCACCACCACCCGACCACTTGTCATATACATAAATAAAATATATATATATAAACCACATTTGACACCACACACCCACATGTCAACTTTACATATATATAATATATATATAAATATCAATCATATATATATATATATATATATATATATATATATATATAATGAAACAAAACTGAGATACCTTCTCACGTAAGCATCAATAATCAATACCATGTGCTTCTATGCAACCACGCGTATTATTGTACTTTTAACACCGGGTGTTTCAACAGTTAACGGTAAAACTTCCGCCGTTATTTTCATAAAAGATATTTTTGTCGTTTTCTCAATCAGAACAATAATTACATTTAAGTCCATTAATGATTGTCTTGAGTCGTATGAATATTCCCTGTTAAAACGAATATTCCCCGACCAAACGAATATTATATAACAACTTGCGTACTTTGTAAAATTTATAAATATTACCCACAACTATAACATTTTATCAAATTTATTCCATAATATTCAAAAATGATATTTATAGAAAATTAATTTTTATTCATAAAAGTTGGGGTCTTACAATACTGTGACGCCCCCAAAATCGGTATACATCACCTATTCTGAGTTGCCAAATACATGGTATAGAATACAAATACAATCTTTAAATATACAACATAAGCTGTGAGTTCCAATACAAACATTATCTTCTAGACAGCATTAAAACTCAAAATAAGTCCTCAATACATTTATTAACACACTATTTCACGCAGAATAGTGAGGGACTACTAATGTTATCCTCTCGGACCATCACTCAGTTCCCCAGACTCGCTCCAAACTATATTCTCATTTCAAGAAGAAACGGTGAAAGAAAGGGTGAGCTCAACTAGCCCAAGAAGAAATATTATGACTAAGATAATGCGAATAAATTATAATTAGTCTTCAACAATGTTAAAGCGATAAAATATAATAGACATCAAGTTTAAGCTGCAGTGAACAAGCAATCCATTAAAAGAGTCAAGTAGAAAATAAAATCTACTATCTTTTATGATTTAAAAGGTTTTCATCCTTTGTTATCATTTGAGACTCAACAATTAATAATCCACATCATTGAATCACCCCTGCACTACGGCCAAGGATATTCTTTAGTATCACGACCACAAATTTTCCATGCACTACGGGCCAAGGACATTCGTGTATTCATTAATGGTCCTGATCATGCCAACAACTGTCCATCAATGCACTACGGGCCAATGAGGACTTTTTCCACATCATTTGTAACATTATGGTCATGATTACACCGAATAATCCCTGGTCATAATCACACCAAGTCCATCTATGCACTATAGGCCACAGATGACTTTCAACAAAATATAAACATGAGGATGATGACAATGATATAAGAATTCAATAAAACAAGTTCAAGAATTAATTTATCCAAGAACCCATAACGTCCAAATTGTCAACATGATACTGCTTTGTAGAGTAAAATTCAAGAATGCTCAGAAGAATATTTCTATGAAAAGATATTGGATGAAGTGCAAATATCAAGGATATTCCACTAATTTCATGGAGTATAGAAGTCAAAACTTTAACCAACTGAGTATAATAAAGAATGGAATAACAAAAGAAATCACAAGGCATGCGATAGACCGCACAGGCAGGTTATTCCAACAGAATAATAATTAACGGAACCAGTCCCGGCAGTAAAACGCATACAGATGTGGATATTCAACGAGTAATAATAAAGCGAAATCGGTCCAGAGCGTAAAAGCGTCTATGGATAGGATATTCAATAGAATAATTAAGACGGAATCGGTTAGGCACAGAAACGCCTTGTGACAGGATATTCAATAGAATAATAACGAATGGAATAATGTAAGAATTTCACCAAGTATAGGGTAGCAGCGTATCTGAGTTATTCCAATAGAATAATAAATAATGAAATAATAGAAGTTCTCTTCATGAATACAAAAGAAATAATACCCCTTATAGTAAAAGAAACTGGATATAAGAGTAGGGAAGTAGAAGAATACTTTTCTATAGTTTCTCTATAATTTCTCTCTAGAGTTTCAGTGAATTTGTAAGAAATAATGAAGGAATGAGCTTCTATTTATAGAAGAATGGACTGCATAGTAACTAATTCAGCAACGGTCCAGATTGATTTATTTTTAATCGGACGGTCCATATTTAAAGTAAAATCTTTTTAAATAAAATATAAAATATTATATATATATATATATATATATATATCAAATGCTTTGATAATTCACGGGATGACACCCCCGTGATTACCACATCTGCCAAACTCCATTATCATATATATATATATATATATATATATATATATATATATATATAAGTACTTTCCTCCTTTCATTGTTCTTGTCCTATATATATGTGTGTATACTGACATGCTACATATAAATATAACATGACTATATATATATTTATATAATAACACACACACCCCACACATTAAATATACCCCATTCCCTTTTCCACCAAAATCAACTAACATCACCAAATACTCCACCACCACCCGACCACTTGTCACATATACAAATAATATATATATATATATATATATATATATATATATATATATATATATATATATATATATATAAACCACATTTGACACCACACACCCAAATGTCAACTTTATATATATATAATATATATATAAATATCAATCATATATATATATATAATGAAACAAAACTAAGATAACTTCTCACGTTAGCATCAATAATCAATACCGTATGCTACTATGCAACCACGTGTATTACTGTACTTTTAACACCGGGTGTTTCAACAGTTAATGGTAAAACTTCCGTCGTTATTTTCATAAAAAGATATTTTTGTCGTTTTTCAATCAAGCAATAATTACATTAATGGGATCCACAATGATTGTCTTGCCGTCAATTAATATTCCCCGTTAAAACGAATATTCCCCAACCAAACGTAATATTATATAACAACTTGTGTACTTTGCAAAATTTATAAATATTACCCACAACTATAACATTTTATAAAATTTATTCCATAATATTCAAAAATGATATTTATAGAAAAATCATTTTTATTCATAAAAGTTGGGGTCTTACAATACTGTGACGCCCCCAAAATCGGTATACATCGCCTATTCTGAGTCGCTAAATATATGGTACAGAATACAAATACAATCTTTAAATATACAACATAAGCTGTGAGTTCCAATACAAACATTATCTTCTAGACAGTATTAAAACTCAAAATAAGTCCTCAATACATTTATTAACACACTATTTCACAGAATAGTGAGGACTACTAATGTTATCCTCTGGACCATCACTCCGTTCTGACTCCTCCCGCCTATATTCTCATTTCTCAAGAGAATAAAGTGAAAGAAAGGATGAGCTCAACTAGCCCAGTAAGAAATATTATGACTAAGATAATGCAGAATAAATTATCATTAGTCTTCAACAATGTTAAACTGATAAAATATAATAGACATCAAGTTTAACTGCAGCGGAACAAACAATCCATTAAAAGAGTCAAGTAGAAAATAAAATCTACAATCTTTTATGATTTAAAAGGTTTTTCATCACTGTTATCGCTGAGACTCAGCTTAATAAATAATCCACATCATTCAATCACCCTACACTACGGCCAAGGATATTCTTTAGTATCACGACCACAAATTTTCCATGCACTACGGGCCAAGGACATTTGTGTATTCATTAATGGTCATGATCATGCCAACAACTGTCCATCAATGCACTACGGGCCAATGAGGACTTTTTCCACATCATTTGTAACATTACGGTCATGATTACACCGAATAATCCTTGGTCATAATTATACCAAGTCCATCTATGCACTATAAGCCCCAGATGACTTTCAACAAAATATAAACATGAGGATGATGAAAATGATATAAGAATTCAATAAAACAAGTTCAAGAATTAATTTATCCAAGAACCCATAACGTCCAAATTGTCAACATGATACTGCTTTGTAGAGTAAAATTCAAGAATGCTCAGAAGAATATTTCTATGAAAAGATATTGGATGAAGTGCAAATATCAAGGATATTCCACTAATTTCATGGAGTATAGAAGTCAAAACTTTAACCAACTGAGTATAATAAAGAATGGAATAACAAAAGAAATCACAAGGCATGCGATAGACCCACTTGCAGCGAGTTATTCAACGAATAATAATTAACGGAACCAGTCCGTAAAGAAACGCATACAGATAGGATATTCAGCGCAGAATAATAAAGCAGAATCCGTCCGGCGTAAAAAACGCATGCATGTGATATTCCAGCGTAATAATAACGAATGGAATAATAGAAGAATTTCACCAAGTATAGGGTAGCCAGCGATACAAAAGTTATTCCAAATGAATAATAAATAATGGAATAATGTAAGTTCTCTTCATGAATACAAAAGAAATAATACCCCTTACTAGTAAAAGCTCGGATATAAGAGTGGGAAGTAGCAGAATACTTTTCTATAGTTTCTTTATAATTTCTCTCTCTAGAGTTTCAGTGAATTTGTAAGAAATAATGAAGGAATGAGCTTCTATTTATAGAAGAATGGACTGCATAGTAACTAATTCAGCAACGGTCCAGATTGATTTATTTTTAATCGGACGGTCCATATTTAAAGTAAACTCTTTTAAATAAAATATAATATATATTATATTATATATATATATATATATATATATATATATCACATGCTTGATAATTCACGGGATGACACCCCCGTGATTACCACATCTGCCAAACTCCATTATCATCAAATATATATATATATAAGTACTTTCCTCCTTTCATTGTTCTTGTCCTATATATATGTGTATACTGACATGCTACATATAAATATAACATGACTATATATATATTTATATAATAACACACACACCCCACACATTAAATATACCCCATTCCCTTTTCCACCAAAATCAACTAACATCACCAAATACTCCACCACCATTAGACCACTTGTCATTACATACATAAATAAAAAATATATATATATATATATATATATATATATATATATATATATATATATATATATATAAACCACATTTGACACCACACACCCACATGTCAATTTTACATATATATAATATATATATATAAATATCAATCATATATATATATATAATGAAATAAAACAAAGATAACTTCTCACGTAAGCATCAATAATCAATACCGTGTGCTACTATGCAACCACGGGTATTATCGCATACTTTTAACATAGGGTGTTTCAACAGTTAACAGTAAAACTTCCGCTGTTATTTTCATAAAAGATATTTTTGTCGTTTTTTCAATCCGATAATTAATTTCGTTGGGTCCATAATGATTGTCTTAGTCGTATGAATATTCCCTGTTAAAACGAATATTCCCCGACCAAACGAATATTATATAACAACTTGCGTACTTTGCAAAATTTATAAATATTACCCACAACTATAACATTTTATCAAATTTATTCCATAATATTCAAAAATAATATTTATAGAAAATTCATTTTTATTCATAAAAGTTGGGGTCTTACAATACTGTTACGCCCCCAAAATCGGTATATATCACCTATTATGAGTCGCTAAATACATTGTACAGAATACAAATACAATCTTTAAATATACAACATAAGTTATGAGTTTCAATACAAATATTGTCTTCTAGACAGTATTAAAACTCAAAATAAGTCCTCCATACATTTATTAACACACTATTTTACAGAATAGTGAGGACTACTAATGCTATCCTTTGGACCATCACTCCGTTCCCCAACTCGTCTCAGCTATATTCTCATTTCCTGAAGAGAATAATGAAAGAAAGGCTGAGCTCAACTAGCCCAGTAAGAAATATTATGACTAAGATAATGCGAATAAATTATCATTAGTCTTCAACAATGTTAAGCGGATAAAATATAATAGACATCAAGTTTAACTATAAATGAACAAAGCAATCCATTAAAAGAGTCAACTAGAAAATAAAATCTACTATCTTTTATGATTTAAAAGGTTTTTCATCATGTTATTATTTCGAGAGACTCGACAATAAATAATCCAAATCATTGAATCACCCTTTGACTACTACCAAGGATATTCTTTAGTATCACTACCATAAATTATCCATGCACTACGGCCGAGGACATTCGTATTCATTAATGGTCATGATCATGCCAACAATCGTCCATCAATGCACTACGGGCCAATGAGGACTTTTTCCAGATCATTTGTAACATTATGGTCATGATTACACCGAATAATCCTTGGTCATAATTATACCAAGTCCATCTATGCACTATAAGCCACAAATGACTTTCAACAAAATATAAACATGAGGATGATGACAATGATATAAGAATTCAATAAAACAAGTTCAAGAATTAATTTATCCAAGAACCCATAACGTCCAAATTGTCAACATGATACTGCTTTGTAGAGTAAAATTCAAGAATGCTCAGAAGAATATTTCTATGAAAAGATATTGGATGAAGTGCAAATATCAAGGATATTCCACTAATTTCATGGAGTATAGAAGTCAAAACTTTAACCAACTGAGTATAATAAAGAATGGAATAACAAAAGAAATCACAAGGCATGCGATAGGCCTTGCGACAGCAAAAAGTTATTCAAATGAATAATAATTAATGAACCAGTCCCAAGTAAAAGCGCATGCAGATAGGATATTCCAGCAGAATAATAAAGGCGGAATGCGTCGGCACAGAAAACGCTTGCATGTGACGAGGATATTCACGAGTAATAATAACGAATGAAATAACAAAAGAATTTCACCAACTATAGGGTATCCACAGATACAAAGTTATTCCAAAGAATAATAAATATTGGAATAACAGAAGTTCTTTTCATGAATACAAAAGAAATAATACCCTTACCGTAAAAGAAACTGGATATAAGAGTAGGGAAGTTGCAGAATACTTTTCTATGGTTTCTCTATAATTTCTCTCTCTAGAGTTTCAATTGAATTCGTAAGAAATAATGAAGGAATGAGCTTTATTTATAGAAGAATGGACCGTATAAGTAACTAATTCAAGAACGGTCGAGATAGATTTATTTTTTAATCTGGACGGTCCATATTTAAAGAAAAATCTTTTAAGTAAAAATATATATATATATATATATATATATATATATATATATATATATATCACATTCTTGATAATTCACTTGGATGACACCCCGTGATTAACACATCCGCCAAACTCCATTATCATTAAATATATATATATATATATATATATATATATATATATATATAAGTACTTCCCTCCTTTCATTGTTCTTGTCCTATATATATTGGTGTATACTGACATGCTACATATAAATATAACATGACTATATATATATTTATATAATAACACACACACCCCACATATTAAATATACCCCATTCCCTTTTCCACCAAAATCAACTAACATCACCAAATACTCCACCACCACCCGACCACTTGTCACATATATAAATAAAATATATATATATAAACCACATTTGACACCACACACCCACATGTCAACTTTACATATATATAATATATATAAATATCAATCATATATATATATATATATATATATATATAATGAAACAAAACTGAGATACCTTCTCACGTAAGCATCAATAATCAATACCATGTGCTACTATGCAACCACAGCGTATTCATCGTACTTTTAACATAGGGTGTTTCAACAGATTAACTGTAAAACTTTCATTTGTTATTTTCATAAAAAGATATTTTTGTCGTTTTTTCAATCCGATAATAATTACATTGTGGGGTCCACTAATGATTGTGGCTGTCGTGCATTTAATATTCCCTCGTTAAAACGAATATTCCCTAACCAAACAAATATTATATAACAACTTGCGTGTATTTTGCAAAATTTATAAATATTACCCACAACTATAACATTATATCAAATTTATTCCATAATATTCAAAAATGATATTTATAGAAAATTCATTTTTATTCATAAAAGTTGAGGTCTTACAATCTCCCCTTCTTATGAAATTTCGCCCTCAAAGTTAGGGTACGTACCTGGTATGTCGAAGAGGTAAGGTGTAATAACCCGAGATTTCCTAAATAAAATAATTAAGAAATTTGCGTATAAATTTTTTTTTTTATTTAATGACGAGAATAAGTGTCTAGTAATGTGAACGATAAATATGAATATATTTATTACTTGAAAAATTAGAAATAATTTTGGAATAATTAAGTACTACAAATTATAATTAATTTAAGTAAGCAGAAATGTTTTTATTAATTATTTTTCCATGATAACATGATTGGAAATAATATATGAAGTGATAATTAGAACTTATATAATATATATTTTATTATATAAATTGTTTAGAATATTTAATTATGGATATGCGAAAGAAAAGTCAGATATGAGATCCAAACCCTGAATTGGGATTGTGATCAAGAGATGATAATAATAATATTATATTATTATTATAATGATTTTACAGTACAATAATTATGTACTGTGTATATGCGGACAAATATTATTGAGCAACGATACTAGCCGGTTAGGTCATAGCATATTACCGCGTCTTTGTGAAACCCTAATTATTAAACTCGGTTATGATAAATGGACCGAGTAGTATATGAAGTTCATGTGTATATGAAGTTACTGTGTACGAATGCTCGGTAATTAGAAGAAAAACCCTAATTACTATTTTTACTACCGATAACTAGGACAAACCCTAATTATTACAACCCTAATTCGGTTGAAGTTAGAAGATCAGTAATGACCGTATGTTAGATCATACATGATAATTAGAGAACCCTAATGGTCAATTAGAAAACCCTAATTGATAACGTTAAGAAACCCTAATTTTCTATAGAAAACCCTAATTTAAAATTATCGGGTTTAATTACGATGTTATTATATAAATGTTTTAATTTACCAAATGATAGAAATTAATTGGTAAATGGTAAGAATTATAATCTAATGGTTAAATATTACATTTAATGGCCTTTTACAAAATGCCCTTGAATTATATGTGAAATGACCAAAATACCCTTTTGTCATTTTAGTGTATTATTACTTACATTGTTGATGGGATCTTGCAACAAGGATGCCCAACATGCTTACTCCTACATGCTATCGGCTCTCAAACAAGGGAATCATCCCACTTTAGCATCCAAGGTATTTAAATTTTTTTTTTAATTAAAGAAAAGGGAAAAAACATTATTTATGTCTTATTGCTACCACTTGTCCACAAAATCCGGCCAATCCATCTAGAAATTACCTATGGGCTGTAGTATTACCATCAATCAGCCATTATAATCATTTCATGCATTATTTTATGGATTCAAGAGAGAGAAATGCACCATTTTTGGCCTATTTATACACAAGCACTTAGCTTCATTCTCCCAAGCTTAAACCTACGAAATTCTCTTAACATATCAGTCTATAAACAAGCCCCATTCACACCAATAACAAATCAGTAGCCAAAAATCAGAATCAAAGCATAAAAAGGTATAAACCCTAGCTTGATTTTTCTTAAACTTTTTGGTGTTAGATGTTATGTTTAAATGTTAAAACATGTTGATTATAGTGTCTAAGGATGATCAGGGTTGCTTGATGTTGATTCCATAACATTTGTAAGCTTCGGATTTGAAGATCTTTAAAATCTGGAAATTTTCATTTTTGTTTACGACAACGAATGTCAGAGGCTGTAGATCTCATCCTGTTAAGAGTTTTTGATGTTTAAAGCTTGTTATGTGTAGCCTGTCATGTTGTCTTTATTCTACAAAAGAAATCATGGTCATATCTGTTGTAGATTAGAAGTTATTTATGGTCAAACTATTATTGGAAGGAATGCGCCAAGAACTTTCTCGGGGTTTCGTAAATGTTCAAAAACGATTGTTGAGGTCACATTTAATGAACCTCTTTTCTCGTTGGATCTGTTGTTGTTATATGCCTTATATGTAATAGAGTTGTAGTATTACATGTTATCTACAACTGGAATCAATATATCACTTAGATCAAACTTCGAATGAAAGATATAAAGATCCAAAGTAGCTCGCACGATCTCATTTTAAAATTCGGAAAACCCGAATTGGCATACAAGTTTTGTCGAGGAAAGTTTGATGATTTATATCTTTGGTATTATTAATGTTTAGACTTGAAACTTGATTTAATCATGTTCTCTGTAAGTTGTACTCACGTGACTAACGTATAAAACACCTATAACGTATACGATCGGCGAGAATAAGACCACTAAGGTCGTTGACCGGTGTTGACCAGAGTTTTCTGGGCAACTCAGATACATGAAGAACACGTCTGACAAGGTTTTCTATCGATTATATCTCACAGATCTGTTGTTGTTTGGTCATGAAATGAGTATATAGTTGTAGTATTACATTAGTACTACAATATTAAAGTTTTTGCAAGTCCAGAAAACATTTAGATCATGGATTTAAGGCTCAGTCAAACTAGCACCCTTGTGCACTGACATGAAGCTCAAGAACACCTATAGCGACGGTTATGTCGCTACAGGTGCCTTTAGCGACAGTTATCATTTTATTTTCCGGAAATTAATTTAAAAAATTAGAAAATTAGTTTTTAATTATTAAAAATACCAAATAAATTATAAAAAATTATTTTAAAGTCTGAAAAATAGTTTTTAGCTATTTTGAGTATATTTCAAAAATATTTAGTATTTTTGAAATATAAAAAAGGTATTTATTTATTTAATTATAATATTAAATAAATTATTTAAAAATAGTTTTAATTCATGAAAAATCATGAAAAATTATTTTATGATATAAGAAAATATTTTAAGTTATTTTCTATGACTTTTAATATTTTGTGATGAATTTAATTAATTAATTATATATTAATGATATTAAAGTTATTTAATGATTATATTAAATAATTTAGTTTAAAAATGATTTTAATATTATAAAAATTATTTTAAATGAAATTAAGGTATTTAAAAATATTTTAAGTTATAAAATATAACTTTTAATATTTAAAGGATAATTTCATTAATAATTTAATATTAATGATATTAAGAATGATATTTAGTTTATTTAATAATTGATATTAAATAAATAGTTTAAAAATGATTTTATTTATTTAAAATCATTTAAAGAGGATATTAAGGATTTAAAAATATTTTAAGTTATAATTAATAACTTTTAATATTTGGATGAATAGTACATTAATATTTATATATTAATGGTGATTATTTAAAATGATTTTAATTGTTTTAAAAATCATTTAAGGGTAATATAAATGTTTTAAAATAGTTTGAGTTATTATAAATAACTTTTATAATTGGCAATGGTTTCATTAATAGTTTAATATAAATTAATTATTGATGATAATGGAATTGTTTAATGTTTAAATCATGTAATTATAATTCCGATGTTTGAAAGTGATATCCGGTCAAACTAGCTGACTAGAGAACCGGTTATGGAGTCCAGGATTTGGTGAAGAACACCCATAGTAACAGTTATATCACTATAAGCCTTGAGTGACAGATTTGATTTATTTTAAATTTTTTAATTTCTGGAAAAGTTCGAAAATGATTAAAAGTAAAATGTCTGATATTTACAGATGTTGAGATATAGAATAAGAGTCTTAGACTCAATTATTTACCCGAAAAAAAGGCTGTCGATGCAGCAAACAGCTGTCGGAACCTCTATAATAGAAAGAAAAGACTTACGTAAGAGCATGGATGAGATATTTGAAAAATGTATAAAAGTATATAATAGAAAGTATGATCAACTGCGATTATGTGATGACGTGATTAGACTATGTCTTTGGTCAATGAATCGGCAGCGATTACTATGTGTTATGATATATTGTTCTAATCGGACGAATGACTTGTTTATTGATAGGTTGTGATAAAGAGATAAGACCTAAGTTGAGATTTGTAATCAAGAACTCAGCAAGTATCTTACCTTTGCATTTCCTTTTATGCAATGGACATGAGTAAGTAAGTTTTTAATTATTATATTTCTGCATACAGTTATATACGCTTTGATTATCAACATGTTAACTCGTATATATATTACGTTAAGTTGATTTCTAAATGGTTATACAAGTGTCCCCACTTGGATAATCATGGCAATTATTCACATGTTGATATACCTTTGTCAATTACCCGTATACATATATGTTGAATTACATATTATTGTTGAAAGCAAGATTAAAACCTTCGGGTTTGGAACTGAGCATGTATGAACATCCCGATAATGGGAAACTTTTATGCGCTTCTACGGACAAAGGGTGGTGAGCGATGAATTTTGTTCAAGTTATGTAGTATTGATCAATCTGAGGTACAACAGGTGATCACCCTCCGTGCTCATTATGTTATGCTTGGGTTTGCGGATGAATTTCGCTAAACCTTTTGAAAATGAAAAGAATGTTCATAGTATGTTTCTTAAACCCTATTCATGGGTGGAGCCTAATTTCAAGAAATTGAAAGAGAATTGTTATGTGAATCTTTTATCAATACAGATTACTTCACAACTTTTGCTTCGTTGTAGAAGTGTTATGTAAAGAGAATACTTATATTCTTTCAGCTTATATATATAATTGCTATTACTTCTTTGGGCACTCAAATGCTCATCCTTGCTTAAATTAAATGTTTTCGATTATGTATGAACAACTTTGAAGGCTCGAACACGAACAAAGAAAAGGAAAATTCGATCGAATAAGTGTGTATTATGAGTTAATGGTTATAGCTGCATGGATATCTATTCATGTATTGTAAGGAATGTATTTGAAGGTCTCGTACCTGGGAAGTAAACTTTGATGTATGTAAATTAAGTTTGAATGTAATATTACTATCAGATTATTCAAACTTATAGAAATGGTATCGTGAAGCACTGAGTTCGTGTTTCAAGTACCCGGATTTGGGGGCGTCACATAAGGATACCTTGATTTCATTTTAGATTCTAACTCCCAAGTCATTTCCTCAACATCGTAGTTTCTCCACAAAACTTTGACTTGAGGTATAACCTTGGAGCGTAGAATATGTTCCTTCTTATCCAAGATTTGAATAGGAACCTCTTCATACGTCAAATCTTCTGCTATTTTGTCCAGTTCTATCTCAATAATGTGGTTCGGGTCTTCCACATATTCCATTCGTTATTATTCTGTTGGAATATCCCGTCTGTGCGTTTTACACCGGACCTGATTCCGTCTTTATTATTCTGTTGGAATATCCTGTCTGTGCGTTTTACGCCGGACCTGGTTCCGTTAATTATTATTCTATTGGAATAACCTGCATGTGCGGTCTATCGCATGCCTGGTGATTTCTTTTGTTATTACATTCCTTATTATACTCAGTTGGTTAAAGTTTTGACTTCTATACTCCATGAAATTAGTGGAATATCCTTGATATTTGCGCATCATCTAGTATCTTTTCATGGAAATATTCTTCTGAGCATTCTTGAATTTTACTCTACAAAGCAGTATCATGTTGACAATTTGAACGTTATGGGTTCTTGGATAAATTAATTCTTGAACTTGTTTTATTGAATTCTTATATTATTGTCATCATCCTCATGTTTATATTTTGTTGAAAGTCATCTGTGGCCTATAGTGCATAGATGGACTTGGTATGATTATGACTAGGGATTATTCGGTGTAATCATGTCCATAATGTTACAAATGATGTGGAAAAAGTCCTCATTGACCCGTAGTGCATTGATGGACAATTATTGGCATAATCATGACCATTAATGAATACACGAATGTCCTTGGCCCGTAGTGCATGTATAATTTGTGGTCGTGATACTAAAGAATATCCTTGGCCGTAGTGCAGGGGTGATTTAATGATGTGGATTATTTATTAAGCTGAGTTTCAGCGATAACAGTGATTAAAAACCTTTTAAATCATAAAAGATAGTAGATTTTATTTTCTACTCGACTCTTTTAATGGATTGCTTGTTCCGCTGTAGTTAAACTTGATGTCTATTATATTTTATCAGTTTAACATTGTTGAAGACTAATGATAAATTATTCTGCATTATCGTAGTCATAATATGTCTTACTGGGCTAGTTGAGCTCACCCTTTCTTTCACTGTTCTCTTCAGGAAATGAGAATATAGCTGGGACGAGTCGGGGAACGGAGTGATGGTCTAGAGGATAGCATTAGTAGTCCTCACTATTCTGTGAAATAGTGTGCTAATAAATGTATTGAGGACTTATTTTGAGTTTTAATACTGTCTAGAAGATAATGTTTGTATTGAAAGTCACAGCTTATGTTGTATATTTAAAGATTGTATTTGTATTCTGTACCATGTATTTGGCGACTCAAAATAGGTGATGTATACCGATTTTGGGGGCGTCACAGTAGATTTTAAATCAAAGTATAGGGATAATATGTTATATGTTAATTAACCTTTGTTTTATGGCAGTATCTGAAAATGACATCCGAGAATGTTGAGAATAGCAATGGAGCACAAGAGACCGTTGAGTCTCCATATATCAATAATCAGGATAATGTGCATCAGGAAGGCGACAATCCTCATGCAAATAACAACACGGACCAAATGATGAATGATGGATTGTTCAAAGGCTTTATGCAATTCATGTAACATCAGGCGAGAGCGGCTCCTATCCAAAATGTAGGTGGAAACACTGGAAACTCTCGGACGGTCATTTGCTAAGCAGATTCAAGGAGCTGGGACCACTTTGGAGTTTATTGAGAGCCAAAACCACTTAAGGCGGAAGCATGGATAAAGCAAATCACCAAGATATTTGATGTCTTGGGATGCTCCGAGGAGAAAAAGGTTCCTTCGCCACCTTCGTATTTGCGTGAAGAGGCGATTCTTGGTGGGAATCAGTAAACGCATACTTGACTGACGTACTCAAGATGTCTTGGGAGAAGTTCCAAGAGCTATTCAACGACAAGTACTTTCCCGAGAGTATTCGTCACATAAAAGAGGTGAAGTTTATCATGTTGGAACAAAACAATATGACCGTATCGCAATACGAGGCTAAATTTGTGGAGTTATCCCGGTTTGCATCCCATTTGGTCGATAATGAGGAGCGAATGACGCGAATGTTTTTAAGAGGTTTAAAACCGGAGATACGTCAATATCTTATTTCTCATAAACCGTGTTTGTACTCGGATGTTGTAAATAAAGCTCGATTATTGAGCGCCAGAACGAAGTCAACGCAACCAAGAGAAAGCAATCAATGACATGAAAATACCGGTGGTATCATCATCGAAGCGGTGACAACAAACGTGGAGGGAATCAACATGCCAGAAATGGTAACCACTTCGGTGGTAATCATGGCCAAGACAGTAAAAATGGACATTTCAAGAAAAGGAGATTCAACAATGATGAAAAGGCGTCCAAGACCAAAGAACCGTGGTTAAGGAACCAGAACGACCACCTATCATATGCTTCAAATGCGGAGGGGAGGGACATATCAGTCTAAACTGCGCGATGCCATCCAAAGCGTGTTATAATTGTGGAAGAGAAGGTCACCTAGCCCAATTTTTTCGTTCACCGAAGACAAGTTTAGATAGGATGGAGGCACCAAAGGCTGTCCCAGAAAAGTCAAAGCCGGTGGTGCAAGGGAGAGAATTTGTTGTAACCTCCCAGAAAGCAAGGAACCCAAACGAGGTCATCACAGGTAAGCTTATCATAAACTCTAGCGAAGTCTATACCTTATTTGATTCCGGTTCTACCTATTCTTTTATTTCTCCTACTTGCGCTCAATGATTAAACTTGACTCCAGAGAAATTAGACTTTGACTTATCTGTGGAAACTCCGTTGGGAGAAACCTTCATTACATCCACTGTTTATAAGTCTTGTTTGGTTCAAATTGGTACCCTCACATTACCTGTCGATCTTATTTCATTGAAAATACTTGCATTTGATGTGATTCTAGGGATTGATTGGTTAACTACTCATCATGAAAAAATTGATTGTTTTCGTAAGGTTGTTAGCTTTCATATTCCTAACCAACCTGTTATGCGAATTCAAACAACTAAACCATTAAAATCAATCAATGTCATTTCAAGCCATAAAGCTATTCGTTTATTGAAAAAGCGGATGTCAAGATTTCTTAGCTCATGTCACGGATCTAAACAAAAAATACATCAGTTTTGAATGATATTTCTATTGTTAATAAATTTCTCGACGTATTCACGAAGAACTTCGGCCTACCCCAGAGCGTGAAATTGAATTTTGTATCGACCTTGAACCCGGTATAAAACCCATTTCCAAAGCCCCATATCGAATGGCTCTATTGAACTTGAGAGTTAAAGACCCAACTGCAGGAATTGTTAGACATTGGCTTTATTCATCCTAGTACTTCTCCTTGGGGTGCTCCTATTCTATTCGTGAAGAAGAAATATGGGAGTATGCGACTTTGTATTGATTATCGGGAGTTAAATCATGTCACCATCAAAAATAGGTACCCATTACCACGTATTGATGACTGTTTGACCCGGTTGCAAGGAGCCAAATTCTTTTCAAAGATTGATCTTCGTTCCGGATATCACCAATTGAAGATTAGAACCGATGACATTCCAAAGACGACATTCAGAACTCGGTACGAGCATTATGAATTCCTAGTCATGTCTTTTGGATTGACTAATGCTCCTGCTGCCTTCATGGACATGATGAACCGAGTATTCAAGCAATATTTGGATCACTTTGTGGTCGTCTTTATTGATGACATCCTTATTTATTCCAAAATCCGTGAAGATCATGAGCAACACTTGAGGCTGATACTCCAAAAGCTTCGTGAATATAAGCTTTATGCCAAGTTAAAGAAATGCGAGTTCTAGCTTGAGAAAGTAGCATTCCTTGGGCACGTGATATCAAATCATGGAATATTTGTTGACCCGGCGAAGATTGAAGCAATTCAAAGCTGGGAGCAACCTAAGTCAGTGACCAAAATACGTAGCTTTCTCGGTTTAGCTGGTTATTATCGGAGATTCATGGAAGGATTTTCTCGAATCGCTACTCCACTAACTCAGCAGACTCAAAAAGATACAAAGTTTGGTTGGAGCGAGGAATGTGAGAAGAGTTTTCAAGAACTCAAGAGGAGACTCATTTCAGCACCTGTTCTGACAATACCATCTGGTTCGGAGGAATTTGTGATCTACAGTGATGCTTTGGGCAAAGGGTTAGGATGAGTTCTCATGCAACGTGGGACAGTCATAGCCTATGCCTCACAACAACTCAAAGAATATGAGAGGAATTATCCTACTCATGATCTAGAGTTGGCAGCTGTTGTCTTCGCATTAAAAATTTGGAGGCATTACTTGTATGGAGAGAAAGTGGAGATCTTTACGGATCATAAAAGCCTCAAATATTTCTTCACTCAAAAGGAACTCAACATGCGACAACGACGTTGGCTTAAACAGTTGAAAGATTATGATCATACCATCCAATACCATCCTGGAAAAGCGAACGTGGTAGTTGACGCATTGAGTAGAAGATCATATACGGGTACGAGTGCAATATTGACAACACAAAAGCCCATTTTGTGTGAATTGCAAAGGATGGAGATAGAGTTAAATACTCAAGGGACCCATGTGATGATGGCGAATATACGAGTAGAACCGACTTTAATTGATAAAGTTAAAGTTGCTCAAGCTACAGACCTGGAGCTGATGCCTATGAGGAAGAAAGTGCTATGCCGGAAGCAAGAATCGATGAAGAAGGAATACTTCGAGTCAACTCCAGACTTTGTGTTCCTAACGACCCTGATTTAAAGTATAAAATCATGATGGAGGCGCACAACACACCGTTTGTAATCCATCCTGGGAGTACCAAAATGTATCATGATCTTCGTCATACATTTTGGTGGAGCAATATGAATGAAGAGAGAGATATATTTGTTTATCTCAAGGTGTCTAACTTGTCAACGAGTAAAGCGCGAGCATCAAGTACCAAAAGGTCCATTGCGACCACTTGAAATTCAGAATGGAAGTGGGAGCACATTACCATGGATTTTCGTTCACGGTCATCCTAAGGTTTCTCAAGGTATAGATGCGATTTGGGTCATTGTTGATAGATTGACCAAGTCTGCTCATTTCTTACCGATACGAGAAACTTATACACTTAAATGTCTTGCTCGTATGTACATAAACGAGATTGTAAGACTACACGGTATGCCAGTATCCATAGTTTCTGATCGAGACACAAGATTCACTTCACGATTTTGGGTTAGTTTGCAGAATGCTATGGGCACAGATTTACGATTTAGCTCGGCATATCATCCTCAGACGGACGGGAAGTCGGAGAGGACTATTCAAACTCTTGAAGATTTATTAAGACTCTGTGTCCTTGACTTCAAGGGAAGTTGGGATAAGTTCTTACCATTGGTGGAATTTTCCTACAACAACAGTTATCAAGCAAGTATTGACATGGTTCCATTTGAGGCGTTGTATGGAAAAAAGTATCGTTCTCCAGTATGCTGGGATTAGGTGGGTGAAGCAACGTTGTTGGGACCGGAGTTGGTACGAATGACTACGGAAAAGATTCAAACGATCCTACAACGTATAAAAACCTCACAAGATCGACAAAAGAGTTATGTTGATCTTCATCGAAAGGACGTGGAATTCGATATAGGAGATCATGTGTTGTTACGTGTTGCTCCATGGAAAGGAGTTACGAGATTTGGAAAGAGAGGAAAGCTTAATCCTCGATTGAGTAGGAACTGTGGCCTATAGACTCGCTTTACCGCCAAGTATGTCTCGTGTTCATAACGTTTTTCACATATCCATGTTACGTAAATATGTAGAAGACCCGAACCACATTATTGAGTTAGAACCGGACAAAATAGCGGAAGATTTGACGTATGAAGAGGTTCATGTTCAAATCTTGGATAAGAAGGAACATATTCTACGCTCCAAGGTTATACCTCAAGTCAAAGTTTTGTGGAGAAACCACGATATTGAGGAAATGACTTGGGAGTTAGAATCTGAAATGAAATCAAGGTATCCTTACCTCTTCGACATACCAGGTACGTACCCTAATTTCAAGGGAAAAATTTCATAAGAAGGGGAGATTGTAAGACCCCAACTTTTATGAATAAAAATAAATTTTCTATAAATATCATTTTTGAATATTCTGGAATAAATTTGATATAATGTTATAGTTGTGGGTAATATTTATAAATTTTACAAAGTACGCAAGTTGTTATATAATATTCATTTGGTCAGGGAATATTCGTTTTAACAGGGAATATTAAATGCACGCAAGCACAATCATTGGTGGACCCCTGGCGGAATTATTGTCGGATTGAAAACGACAAAAATATCTTTTTATGAAAATAATGGCGGAAGTTTTACTGTTAATCATTTGAAACACCTTGTTAAAAATACGATAATATCGCGTGGTTGCATAGTAGCACACAGTATTGATTATTGATGCTTACGTGAGAAGTTATCTTAGTTTTGTTTCATTATATATATATATATATATATATATGATTGATATTTATATATATATATATATATATTATATATATGTAAAGTTGACATGTGGGTTTGTGGTGTCAAATGTGGTTTATATATATATTTTATTTATATATGTGACAAGTGGTCGGGTGGTGGTGGAGTATTTGGTGATGTTAGTTAATTTTGGTGGAAAAGGGAATGGGGTATATTTAATGTGTGGGGTGTGTGTGTTATTATATAAATATATATATAGTCATGTTATATTTATATGTAGCATGTCAGTATACACATATATATATAGGACAAGAACAATGAAAGGAGGGAAGTACTTATATATATATATATATATATATATATATATATATATATATATTTGATGATAATGGAGTTTGGTAGATGTGGTCATCATGGGGGTGTCATCCCGTGAATTATCAAGCATGTGATATATATATATATATATATAATACTATATTTTATTTAAAAGATTTTACTTTAAATATGGACCGTCCAGATTAAAAATAAATCAACTGGAATCGTTCTGAATTAGTTACTTATCTGATCCATTCTTCTATAAATAGAAGCTCATTCCTTCATTATTTCTTATTTAATTCACTTAAACTCTAGAGATAGAAATTATAGAGAAACTATAGAAAAGTATTCTGCTACTTCCCTACTCTTATATCCAGTTTCTTTTACGGTAAAGGGTATTATTTCTTTTGTATTCATGAAGAGAACTTACATTATTCCATTATTTATTATTCATTGGAATAACTTTTCAGATCTGTGAGCTACCATATACTTGGTGAAATTCTTCTTTTATTCCATTCGTTATTATTACATTTGGAATATCATATACATGCATTTTACTGTGGGACTGATTCCGTCTTTATTATTCATTGGAATATCCTGTTTGTGCGTTTTTATTTTGGGACGATTCCGTCTTTATTATTTTGTTGGAATATCATCGTCATGCGTTTTATGCTGGGACTGGTTAGATTAATTATTATTCTGTTGGAATAACTCGCTCTGTCATGGCTCTATCGCATGCACGGTGATTTCTTTTGTTATTCCATTCCTTATTATACTCGGTTGGTTAAAGTTTTGACTTCTATACTACATGAAATTAGTGGAATATCCTTGATATTTGCGCTTCATCCAAAGTATCTTTTAATGGAAATATTCTTCTGAGCATTCTTGAATTTTACTCTACAAAGCAGTATCATGTTGACAATTTGGACGTTATGGTTTCTTGGATAAATTAATTCTTGAACTTGTTTTTATTGAATTCTTATATCATTGTCATCATCCTCATGTTTATATTTTGTTGAAAGTCATCTGTGGCCTATAAGTGTATAGATGGACTTGGTATGATTATGACCGAGGATTATTGATTGTAATCATGACCGTAATGTTACAAATGATGTGGAAAAAGTCCTCATTGGCCCGTAGTGCATTGACGGACAGTTGTTGGCATGATCATGACCATTAATGAATACACGAATGTCCTTGGCCTGTAGTGCATGGATAATTTGTGGTCGTGATACTAAAGAATATCCTTGGCCGTAGTGCAGGGGTGATTCAATGATGTGGATTATTTATTAAGTTGAGTCTCAGCGATAACATTGATGAAAAACCTTTTAAATCATAAAAGATAGTAGATTTTATTTTCTACTTGACTCTTTTAATGGATTGCTTGTTCCGCTGCAGTTAAACTTGATGTCTATTATATTTTATCCGTTTAACATTGTTGAAGACTAATGATAATTTATTCTGCATTATCTTAGTCATAATATTTCTTACTGGTCTAGTTGAGCTCACCCTTTCTTTCACTGTTCTCTTCAGGAAATGAGAATATAGCTGGGACGAGTCGGGGAACGGAGTGATGGTCTAGAGGATAGCATTAGTTGTCCTCACTATTCTGTGAAATAGTGTGTTAATAAATGTATTGAGGACTTATTTTGAGTTTTAATACTGTCTAGAAGACGATGTTTGTATTGAAACTCACAGCTTATGTTGTATATTTAAATATTGTATTTGTATTATGTACCATGTATTTGGCGACTCAGAATAGGTGATGTTTACCGATTTTGGGGGCGTAACAAGAACTCGATTGGATCAAGGCACAAAGTAGCTATCAAGCACTGCTTGGGTTTCTGGGTAACCCAGTAAACCCAAGAAGGGCTTGACAGCCACTTTGATCACTTAGATCTTGCATGTGTATGGTAGTTTGTCCTTGTTTGATGTTGTTATATGTAGTACGACAACAAGACTACATGATCATTATAAAAGCATGCCCATAAATTACATGAACTGAGAAATACAGTTGGTCAAACGAGGCACCTTAACACTGCCTTTGAATGTTCTTGAGGCTTAAGAACACCTAAGGCGACAGTTTCTGTCGTTAAAGGCTTTAGCGACAGTTTTATTAATATTAATTAATTAACTTTCCAAAAATCATTAAAAATAGAAATTAATTTTTAAAAATTCCAAAATTAGTTTTAAAAATTATTTGAAGTTATAAAAATTAACTTTTGATAATTTGACATATTTTTCATTAATATTATTATTTATTAGAATATTAATGATATTAAATTTATTTAAAAAATATATTAAATAAATTGGTTAAAATGATTTTATTATATTAAAAATTATTTTAAATGATAATAAAGTATTTAAAAATATTTTAAGTTATAAAACATAACTTTTAATATTTTAAGGTAAATTTCATTAATAATTTAATATTAATGATATTACATTTATTTAATAATTATATTAAATAAATAGTTTTAAAATGGTTTTATTGATTTAAAAATCATTTAAAAATGAAATTAATGATTTAAAAGTATTTTAGGTAATAATAAATGATTTTTAATATTTTGATGAATAATACATTAATATTTAAATATTAATAGTAATTATTTAAAATGATTTTAAATGTTTTAAAAATCATTTAAGAGGAATAAAATATTTTAAAAATATTTTGAGTTATTATAAATAACTTTAATATTTAGGCAAGGATTTCATTAATATTTTAATATTATTTAAATATTAATGATAATAAGATTATTCAGGAATTAAATTATTTAAAAATGATTTCAATGATTGAAAAATCATGATAAATGATAATAATTATTTGAAAATTATTATAAGCCACTGAAAAGTAATATAACTGATATTTAAATTATCTAAAATAATATTTAAGCTATAAACTAGAGTTTAATTGAAAATAAAATCGATAATTATCTGATAAAATCGTCGGTACACCGAATTGTTTCCGAAATTGATTTGGACCTAGATAGTTTGACTTGATAGGTGGTTGTTTATGTTCTAATAACAGATATAAGTATGAGACAATGTATTTAAGTTATGTGTTGACTGTAAATAGCAGTACTATATGTTATGATGTATTATTTTAATCAAACGAATAATCTTATTAATGATAGGTCTTTGTATAAAAGATAAAGCTAAGTTGTGTAGCTGTAAGCAGCAGATCAGGCAAGTATCAGAACTCTATTTTATATTGTGCAAGCATATTAACCTTTGTATATACTTATGCAATGAACCTTAGTAAGCAAGCTATTGAATTATATTATTGTTGGACAAGCTTCTTAGCTTTATTTCATTGATCAAGATATATCATGTTTATTAATAGCTAAGTTTGGTTATGCAAGTGTCCTCACTTGGATAATGGTTGTATTTGAACATTTATTGATACATACTTATTGATTTTTGGTATGTATACGTTTAAAACCCGTCTAAGCTATTTGACTCGGCTAGACATAAATTGAATAGTATTGTTGAACATGATAGAACATTATTGTTGTCCGACTGAATTATTTTTGTTTGGATTCTAGACTGAGTATGAACATCCTGATAATGGGAAACTTTTGTGCGCCCAAGGCGGATATGATTAACGAAAATATCATTCTAAAAAGTAGTGTTGATCAATACAGGGCATATCGGGCTAATCACCCTCCGTGCCCGTAAGTCATGACAGTTTGCGGATGAATTTTTGTATAACCTTTTCGAAAAATTGAAAATAAAAGTTCATAGTCTATCGACTGATCTCCATTCATAGTCTGTATGTAGCTTTAAAAATGTAAATTATTTGATATGTTGTTCAGTATTGTTCAGTTTACTTCACAACTATTGCTTTGTTGTAGAAGTGTAGTTCCAAGAAAATATTTATGTCTTTCAGCTAATATTTATTCATTGACATTACTTGTTAGCAAATTACATACTCATTCTTGCTTTAAATTTAAATGTTTTCTGTTAAGCTAGATCGACCTGAAGGTTCCGACAAGGACAAAGGGAAGGGAAAGATGAAGAACTAGACTATTTATGTTACTTGTAATAACTGTACTTATGATAAGTTACTTATTATTATGTAATGTATGAATTAAAGGCTCTCGACTCTAGGGAGGTAGACAACTTTGATATAATATTTTTGATTGATTAATACACTAAGTTGTTTGATTGAATGTTATCGTGGAGCACCAACTACGGGTTTCAAGTACCCGGATTTGGGGGCGTCACAGCCTGGATATACATTCGGTATGTTTACCGCTTTTATATATATATAAATACTATTATCGAACTATGTTCGATTGAGCTTGGGTGTGATATCCGGTGCGTTTATAGTTTTTACATATATATATATATATATATATATATTTACATTCCAGTCAGGCTTGGATATCACTTTGTGGCCATTCACTACTTTATATATATATTATATATATATATATATATAACTACTTTATTAGCCTGCGGGTTAGATTTGCCTAAATCTGGCTATTTCTCACTTTAATCGGTTCATGGTGACTAAACTGAAACCGTTGAAGCTGACATGCTTAGATTTACTCAAATCTAATTCGTTTTCTAGCCTTTGCTATGGGCTAGATTTGTCTCAATCTAGCTATTTCTCACTTTAGCCGGTTCATGGTGACTAAACTGGAACCGATGAAGCTGAAATAGTTTAGATTTATTCAAATCTAGTTCTTGTTTTAGCTTTCGTACATATTGCCTTGTCAAGTGAGCCTAGGAATCACGTGATCACATATTCAGTTCCTGAATCTAGATTTGATTCCCGTGATGGACATTTTCAGCTGCAGTCATCTTGTAAATTATTCATGGTGTCTGAATTTCCTTAGATGGCTCTCATGCCCACAAGGAGTTTGGCGCTGCTATGTATCTTATTTTCTCGAAGATGCTTCACATCTCGAAAATGATAAAAGCAATCTAGCCGAACGCATAATAATATGGAAGTATCAAATGCCTCAATTACTATTGAGCACAAGGGTTTGAAAACCTTTTTTACAAAATATCACTGCCATATCTCGTTAAAATTGAACTTTTATACAAAATCCAAACCCTTTGTATATAGGTGTGAACGAGGCATAACATTACTTCCAGATAATTGCAAATAGACCTACACACACACATTCAGATAAAAGTTTAAATTGAAAAGTGGCAGTAACCATGTTATCATGGAAGTCGAAGGGTGCCTAACACCTTCCCTCCGCTTAATCAAGCCCCCAGACCCTAACGAATTTCAGTTTTGCAAACCAGTTAGACAGTGTCACATCACTAGGTCTTTGTGCAAACCTTTTTTGGTTTAGTTTGTGCAACCATTTAAAAATACCAAGTGACAACTCTTACAGTCAAATCGTTGACATATACATGTCGGACCTTTTCAAACTTGTTTTTTCAAACAAATCTCACCTAACATGAGAACACCAAAAAAAAGAAGAACAGAAAGGGACAAATAAAAATCCCAACGTCGACAACTGCTAAGCAATTCAAGGAGTTGGGACCGTCAGAGTTTTTGGGAAAGACAGAACCACTTAAGGCAGAGGAATGGATTAAGCAGATTATCAAGATATTTAATGTCTTGGGAGAGCAAAAGGTTCCCTTCGCCACCTTTATGTTGCGAAGAGAGGCAGATTACTGGTGAGAATCTGTAAAATGTACTCATCTTTCTGCACTGAAGATGTCTTGGGAGAAGTTCCAAGAATTGTTCAACGACAAGTACTTTCTAGAGAGTATTCGTCACATGTAGGAGGTGGAATTCATCAAGTTGGAAAAAAATAATACGACCGTATCGCAATATGAGGCTAAGTTTGCGGAGTTATCCTGGTTTGCATCCCATTTGGTAGATAATGAGGAGCGTATGACGCGAATGTTTCTGTGAGGTTTGAAGCCCAAAATTCGTCAATACCTCATTTCTCACAAACTTTGTTTATATTCAGATGTTGTAAATAGGGCTCAGTTATTGGAGCGTGATAATGAGTCAACCCAACCAATAGATAGCAGCCGACAAAACAATAATGGTCATACCAGTGGAAACAGTCATCGAAGCGGTGATAGCAAACGTGGAGGAAATTATCATGCCAGAAATTGTAACAACTTCAGTGGTAATCCTGGCCAAGATAATAGAAGAAATGAGTCAAGTGGAAATTTCAAAAAGAGAAGGTTCAATAATGATGGAAAGACAGCAGCACCAGCACCTATTTTTAAGGAAGGAGAATGACCACCGGTCGTATGCTATAGATGCGGAGAGGAGGGACACATCAATTCAAACTATACTTAGCAACCCAAAGTGTGTTTTAATTGCAGAAAGGAAGTTCATTTAGCTCGATTTTGTCGTGCAGCAAAATCAAGTCCAGCTGGGATGGTGACACCAAAGGCTATCCCAGACAAGTCAAAGCCAGTAGTTTAAGGGAGAGAGTTTGTCGTGACCTCCCAAAGAGCGAGGAACCCAAACGAAGTTATCACAGGTAAGCTAATCATAAACTCTTGTGAAGTCTATACCTTATTAGATACCGGTTCTACCCATTCTTTTATTTCACCTACTTGTGCTCAACGTTTAAATTTGACTCCAGAAAAATTAGACTTTGACTTATCTGTTGAGACTCTGTTAGGAGAAACCTTCATTACATCCACTATTTATAAATCTTGTTTGATTCAAATTGACACGTTCACATTACATGTTGATCTCATCTCTTTGAAAATACTTGCATTTGATGTGATTTTAGGGATTGATTGGTTAACTACTCATCATGCTAAAATTGATTATTTTCTTAAGGTTGATAGCTTTCATATTCCTAACCAACCTATTATGCGAATTCAAGAAACCAAACCACTAAAGTGAATCAGTGTCATATCAAGCCATAAAGCCATTTATTTATTAAAAAATAGATGTCAAGCTTTCTGTAATGCCCCCAAACTAGGTCCATTCCACCCAACCTATTCTGAGTCACCACGAAATACACTCAATGCAATTTCCAAATACAAACTTCATTATTACAATTGTCATGCAAAATACGACAACACATATGCTATGAGTTTTAATACAAATAGATACCAACTGTGACTCTCATCCCTTTACCTGGATAGCACATCACATTGATACCTTACAATGTTACCTTATATAAAGGTACATTCAATAATTGTTTTAGAAATTAAAATCTTTGGAAAATTCTCAAGGAAACTTTCGTACATGGGAGGCCATGCATCTAAGTTATAATAGATATCATATAACTCAAGAATTATCCTTGGTTAACCTAATAGACCCCAAAGAAAAATGAGAAGATTGTTATCATGTTGTTTCCAATGGTGAGTCTTCTCTTGACATATAATTATCTCCATTGTCAACAATTGAGAATTATATTTCAACCAAACTCCAAGATTATAAAGGTAGTGCTCGTAGATATACTCAGCAAGTGGATGTGCACAATCCTGTCTTATGATAACACGAAGTCGCATGTCATTGGACATCTTGTATGATAGTGGCAAAACACCCTTCCAAAGTTGGGTTCGCCTCACCCTATTTGATTCACCAAATATAACTACTAAATGATGTATAAAATATAACACACCATTCTAAAGTTCTCAATAAAATTATTTCCATACTATTTCGGGAGAACCTCCACAGCTAGAGACCACCGTTCTATTCCCTTGTTACCCCCGCTCGACCCAGCTACACTCTTATTCCCTGAAAGGAATTGTGAAGCAAAAGGGTGAGCACAAATAGCCCAGTAAAGAATATCATGACTTAAGATAATTAAATTATCAATAGCCTTCATCAGTAATAAATCAGAGATTTAGAACATATGGTAGATGATAAAACTTTTTAACCATAGTTACAGCGGAACGAGTAATCCATTAGAAGAGTCAAATAGACCATAAATTCTATTATCTTCTCCCAGTTAAAAGTCCACCAACAATGTTTTATCCCTGTAATATCAATCAACAGTTCCGGTCCACAATCATGTTAATAACTCATAATCATAATTGTGGTTCTAAATTCCTCTTCTCATCTAGGATGAAGATAATTTTCATCACCTGTCTTTACCTGAAACATCAAAGATCATGGTTATACTAAATCACAGTTCATGTTCATAATCATACTGATAAATTCATCTTTGCACTATGGGCCAAAGATATTCATCAACAGTTCATCTTTGCACTACTGGCCAAAGATATTCAACAACAGGTCATCTTTGCACTACATGCCAAAGATATTCAACAACAGATCATCTTTGCACTACCGGCAAAAGATAGTAATATCTCAAAGGAATATATAATCATTTCAGAACAATAATTATAACCATGTTGATCAATTCACCTTTGCACTTAAGCTAAAGATATTCAATTATAAATTCAATGGTCATGATAATACCAGTCAACAATTTAACTTTACACTACTGGCCAAAGAGAACCCATAGTCACGATCATACCAATAATCTACTCATCTTTACACTCAAGTCAAAGAGAAATTTCATCACCAGGATTATAAAAAATGTTATATATGATAATAAAAACAATATGATCAACAACTGCATTTAATTTCAAGAGTAAGATTCATAAATCAACTATAATTTGGTCAGAAAAACTAAGTTTGTCGTGAATAGTACCCTGTGAATAGTAACTCATATTCGTACATAGTACTGTATACGTAAATAATGTCATATACGTAAATAGTACCATATACATGAATAGTGACGTATACGTGAATAGTAACCCCGACATAAAAAGGTAGAAATTCCACAATAAAATCCATACCAATATTCCAGTATAATGATATTGAAAGAATAACATCATTATGAAGAAAATAACATCCCTTACTATCCTTTACCTCAAAAGAATAGTACTTATTGATGGAATTTCGAATATAGTGCTGAAAGAAACTTGTACTGAATAGCAACTCTCAAAGTATCTAAATACTCACAAAATACGCTCGATAATATAGAGAGAGAAAGCTTATGATTCTGGTGTGATTTTCAATTCTAACTAAGCACCCTATTTATAAGAAAATGCTAGAACGCCAAAGGAGACTAAATAATAAAATAATAATATTATTATTTTTTCTTTCTACGCCCATCATTTTGGAAAGCCATCAGCATGCCATCTTGGAAGAATTTTCAGCCCACATGTTAAAAAACAAAAGTGGGTGCCACCCACAATTTTAATAAAAATATTTAATTTTCGAAACTTCAACAATTCATAATAAATAGCCCTTTTATCAGAAAAATACAAATTTTATGTCCATTTCATAGGAAATCGAATTCTCTATAACTTTGCAGGATAAAGTTTTTCTAAATTCCAAACATAAAATATCTGAAATCCACATACAAACGATTTTCAACACCTCTTAAAATTCATAACAAATCATATGTTAGTTTTTAACGGTTCAAAATTTGTGGACATATACTCAACTTATACATGTCTAACATATCCAAAAATCACAACGATTCAATGGTCGAATTAAAATTATAACTCACGCAATAGAGCTTTAAGAACACTGATTTGATTTTCAGACTATAAGTTCCTCGTACCAGTTTCACTCAAACAGTCACCACGAAAAATTCACAAAGAATATTTGAGTGATTCAAATTTCTACGGTTAGCTTACTTACAAGGCTTTCTTTTGATATATGGCTCATCTCCTAACTCATTATACACGAAGAGTTATGGATTTTACAAGATAAAGTAATAAACTAATTTTTCTGAAAATCTCCATATTTTATTCTTCTTTTGATTTCTAGATTTCTCTCATTTGATTCATGCACCGTGAATTTAGTGTGAAAATATCACCATTATTATATTATTATATTATCACACTATACATTTAAAATGTAATATAATAATATATTTGAATGAATTATTTTATCAGAAAAGATAAAATATCAATTTTCAACAATTGACACTTTTCTAAGAATTCATCCATTCCGACAAAATACTGATAAAATACCTCAGCATTAATTCCTTCATTTATCTCCACACAAAATAAATATTTCCCTATCCATCCACATAGAATAAATATTTCCTTATCATATAAATCAATAATTAATTATTCATAAATAATATTACAGAATCACAATTATGACAACCAGGTCATTCCAAGGAAAGAGGGGGCTTTCCGATAAGGATTTCTCCTTATTGGCGCGCAATTAGGTGACCAAACCCCTTTTCTAGACAGAACTTCCTTAGACATTGTCAATAATGCTATCTAACAATATTGTTCAAATAATATGAATTATTGATCTGATAATGGGAAATATTGTACAGTGCCAATTATTGGAACAACAATAATATAAAATATCAACGTAGCAATTATTGAATCAATAAAATAAAATACTGAACAGTAATTACTGTAACAATAATTGAGTAGTGCCTTCTTACGTAAGAATCAATAATTCAAAAAAAATACTATGCAATACCGTATGCTACTGTGCAACCACGCGTATTACTGTATTTTAACCACCGGGTATTCCAAAAGTGTTAACGGTAACAACTACGTCATTATTTCTAAAAACTCATATTTGTCGTTTTCTTCATCCGACAGTTATTCTGTTATGGGGCCCACAAATAGTTGCGCCATCGTACGAATATTTCCCGACAACAAGAATATTGCACGACCAAATGAATATTCCCCGACAACAATGAATATTTAATAACCACTTGCTTATTTTGAAAAATTTGCACATTTCACCCATAACTTTAAACTTTTATCAATTTAACTATTTACTAAATAGAAAAAATTGAATACTTTTATTTCATAAAATTTGGGATCTTACACTTTCTTAGCCCATGTCACGGATTTAAACAAAAATACGTCAGATTTGAATGATATTTCTATTGTTAATAAATTTCCTGACGTATTCTCTGAAGAACTTCCTGGCCTACCCCCAGAGCGTGAAATCAAATTTTGTATTGACCTTGAACCCGGTATAAAACCCATTTCTAAAACTTCATATCGAATGGCTCATATTGAACTTCAGGAGTTAAAAACCCTACTCCAGGAACTGTTAGACATCGGTTTTATTCATCCTAGTACATCTCCTTGGGGTTCTCTTTTTCTATTCGTAAAGAAGAAAGATGAGAATATGCGACTTTGCATTGACTATCGAGAGTTAAAACATGTCACCATCAAAAATAAGTACCCGTTACCTTGCATTGATGACCTGTTTGACCAATTGCAAGGTGCTAAATTCTTTTCAAAGATTGATCTTCGTTTCGGATATCATCAGTTAAAGATTAAAACTGATGACATTCCAAAGACTACTTTCAGAACTCGGTACGGGCATTACGAATTCCTAGTCATGTCTTTTGGATTGACTAATGCTCCTGTTGCCTTCATGGATATGATGAACCGAGTATTCAAGGAATATTTGGATTATTTTGGGGTTATCTTTATTAATGACATCCTCATCTACTCTAAAAGTCATGAAGATCATGAGCAACACTTGAGGCTGATACTCCAAAGCTTCGTGAAAACAAGCTATATGCGAAGTTGAAGAAATGCGAGTTCTGTCTCGAGGAAGTAGCATTCCTTGGGCACCTGATATCGAAGCATGGAATATCAGTTGACCCGATGAAGATTGAAGAAATACAAAGTTGGGAGCAAACTAAATCAGTAACCGAAATACGTAGCTTTCTGGGCTTAGCTGGTTATTATTGGAGATTCGTGGAAGGATTTTCTCGAATCGCCACTCCATTAACTCAGCTGACTCGAAAAGATAAAAATTTGAGATGGAGCGAAGAATGTGAGAAGAGTTTCCAAGAACTCAAGAGGAGACTCATTTCAGCACCTGTTTTGACAATATAATCAGGTTCGGAGGGATTTGTCATCTACAGCGATGCTTCAGGCAGAGGTTTAGGATGCGTTCTCATGTAACATGGGAAAGTCATAGCCTATACCTCACGAAAACTCAAAGAATATGAGAGGAATTATCATACTGATCATGATCTAGAGTTGGCAGTAGTAGTTTTTGCACTAAAGATCTGGAGACATTACTTGTATGGGGAGAAAGTGGGGATCTATACTGATCATAAAAGCCTCAAATATTTCTTCACCCAAAAAGAACTCAATATGCGGCTACGACATTGGCTTGAGCTGTTCAAAGATTACGACCATACCATTCAATACCATCCTAGAAAAGCGAACCTGGTAGCCGACGTGTTGAGTAGAAGATCGTATGCGGGTACGAGTGCGATATTGTCAACACAAAGGCCCATTTTTTATGACTTATAAAGGATGGAGATAGAGTTAAAAACTCCTAGTACCCACGTGATGATGTCGAATATACGAGTAGAAGCGACTTTAATCGATAAAGTTAAAGTTGTTCAAGCTACAGATTCGGAGCTGATGCATATGAAGAAGAAAGTACAAGAAGGTGCTATATCAGAAGCAAGGATCGACGAAGAAGGAATAATTCAAGTCAACTCCAGACTTTGTGTTCATAACGACTCTGATTTGAAGTATAAAATTATGATGGAGGCACACAATTCACCATTTGCAATCCATCTTGGAAGTAACAAAATGTATCGTAATCTTCGACATACATTTTGGTGGAGCAATATGAAGAGAGAGATCACGGAGTTTATCTCAAGGTGTTTAACTTGTCAACGTGTCAAGGCAGAGCATCAAGTACGAAAAGGTCCATTGCAACCACTTGAAATTCTAAAATGGAAGTGGGAGCATATTAACATGGATTTCGTTACTGGTTTTCCCAAGGTTTCTCAAGGCATATATGCGATTTGGGTAATTGTCGATAGATTAACCAAGTCTGCTCATTTCTTACCTATACGTGAAATATATTCACTTGAACGTCTTGCTCGTATATACATAAACGAGATTGTGAGATTGCATGATATGCCAGTATCCATAGTTTTTGGTCGGGACCCAAGATTCACTTCACGATTTTGGGTCAGCTTGTAGAAAGCTATGGGCACTGATTTACAATTAAATTCTATATATTATCCTCAGATGGACGGGATGTCAAAGAGGACTATTCAAACTCTTGAAGATCTATTAAGACTATGTGTCCTAGACTTCAAAGGAAGTTGGGACAAATACTTACCATTGGTGGAATTCTACAACAACAGTTACCAAGCAAGTATATGCATGGCTCCATTCGAGGCGTTGTTTGGACGAAAGTTTTATTCTCCAGTATGCTGGGACGAGGTGGGTGAAGCAATGTTGTTGGGACCAGAATTGGTACACATGACTACTATGACACCCCTAAATCCGGGTACTTCAATTCCACAGGATTTGGTGTTCACTGTACAAATATCATCTATCTATCTACCCATAATAAATGCAAACCATGCAATAGATAGAAATAAAATCTTCCCATTAAGGGTTGCAACATCCGAATAATAATACAATCCCAGGTTAAGCTAACCTTAAACATCTGTGCGGAATATAAACAATAAGTCTTAAGTAACATCATTTCTAATTATCATTACATAACCACATAAATAACCAATCTTCATTACTTGCTAAGCTTGCCCTTGCCTTTACTAGTGGAAGGTTAGTCTGCTCTTTTGTTCTTAATTGCAATGTTATTATTACGCAAGAGTGAGCATGATTGCCCAAAAAAAAATAATGAAATAACAATGTATAATAACATGCGAGGGAATCAAAGACTTCTGAAATAAAAGCTCAACTTTTGAATCAAGGATGAATAACAAGAATCAAAAGATTTCTGAGGGTCATAAGACCTTGAACTATGTCCTAGGTTATCAAAGGTTATACTTGAAACCTTTAACAGTCATAAGACTATGGACCTTTCTACTCATACTTAGGGGGATCAGCCCTTAGTACCATACTGTGCACAATATCTTAACGCTAACGCATAAGTAAATCCCTTTGCAGGGTTGTTCATCTCAGTTTGACATTCGAGTCCGCACCAAAGGAAGTTTGGTTTGGATAATTCAATAAGGGTTCTGAAATTTAGAACGTTCATCCACTATGGACTAGTCGAATCAATAAGGTTCACTAATCTAACAAGGTTCAACAATAATGATATTCAAATTGAATAATAATCTCAAGAAGTATACAATAGAACAAATATTGTATAACAATTTCATATTTTGAAAGGATAATAAATCTTTAATATAACAATTCGAACATGAATAATAGTAATGAGGATTTACTCAAGGTAAATAATAAACTTGAACAATGATAACAAGTAGGGGTAGAAAACTTCCCTTGTGCGTAGATTACACTTTAATTAAACTCGTTCTTTGATTTAAATTCTACATATCATTTACATTCATAATACTAGTCAATTATAACATACTAATCATCAAACGTTTATTCTCTTTGTCTAACTCTGATTATGACTATACTTAGTCAATTTATCACACTCATTGTCACATAATTTACACTTCACAAATAATAAGTTAATTACGTATTCAATAATTTAATCCACATGCAATTATGCTATTTACATGTTAAACATCTATTTTAACATCTTATTATACTTCTAACATATTTCTATGTTCATTACATTAAGTTACTAACACATTGCCAGACTTAACATTTAAAAATAATTCATTTCGGACATTTGCAGAGAGTGGTCATGACGCATTTTTTTGTACTAAGTCTTCATATTATAAGTCTTGGTGTATGCCTATGATCGATATATCTGGTCTTTCATGGCGGTGGATGGCTGCACATGGGCCTTAAGGCGTTGGACTGGCGGCGTGGCGCGGCGAACCAGTTATAGAAATTGCAGTTCGCGAAAAATCAAAGAACATGCCAATTTCTACCAATTTCTTATTTTTTACACGAATTTAGACAAACCCACATGATATAATTCATACATAATCATTACCCCATAATTATAGAATGATTTTAACCCATTAAAACACATAATCACGGAATTAAATTATGCAAATCGTACTGTTCTTGATGTTCTTGAACAAAAACATGGAATTTAATACTACGGATTCGTTATAAGGCCAAATCCAACCATTCAAGTTTCATTTACTTCGTTTTAACATGCATAAATATATACAAGTATAAAATTTAGGGATAATATATGAGCAACGCATTAAATACCACATATAAGGCCATATGGCCATATAACATACTCTGTAATCATAAACTGTATAATTTCATGGAACTGAAGATATGAAATCATGCAATATATATATATATATATACAACATGCTATACTACTCGAATTATTACATGTATCCATATAACAACACAATTTCCCAATTATAGAGACTTTACACGATGAATGAAAGCCATTTTTATAAAAACTTTAATACGTAATTTAAAATTTGGGAAGGAGGAGATTACCCTGAGAATAACTATAGATTAGTAGGCTTAGATGCTTTTCAATTCTTCTCTTTAAATCTCCTTCACAATCTCTAAATATTTTCTCTGATAATTTTATCTCTGTGATTTCTTTGTTCTTAGACTTAGAAAAATAGGAAATAATAAGAAGACGCATATATGAAAGGAACTGATGCACTGAGTTCTCAGTTAACCCAATAATGAGCAACTGCTTCCAACTCCCCATAGGGCCTTGTTTGGCTAGCAAGAATAGATTTCAAAACCATTTATTTTAATAAAACCTTTTATCATATAGTTTAATTAATGTCACACTTCTTCATAAAATAAATCAATATCTTATTTAATTTATTTTAAATAAAATATAATAATTTCTCATAAATTCACATAGTCACATAATTAAATTTATCATTAATAAATAATGTCAAATTATTAACTCTCTAATTAATAATTAAATTAATTAAAATACCAATAGGCTTATTAAATATTTCTTTTACTACAATAAGCTCACATAATCACATACTTCGATAATAAAAATTTTCTACATTAATTTAATAAATGTAACACATATAATAAATGTAACACATATAATTAAATTAATCTACCACAATTTCATCAATTAATTATTTAATCTAATAATTAAATCATCAAAAATATTTATTTACTTCAATAAATATTAAAATTAAATTACAAAAATCTCGTTCGTCACATCGTTCCCCCCTTAAAAGGATTTTGTCCCCAGAATCACGACTCAATAAATTAGGCACCGTTACATTCTCCCCCCTTACAAAGATTTACATCCCCGTAATCGCCACACATAATTAAGTAAATAAATGAGGGTAATTTTTCATCATATTCTCTTCGAGTTCCCACGTAGCTTCTTCAGCGTTGTGGTTCCTCCAAATTACCTTAACAGAAGGTATTACTTTATTTTGGAGAACTTGTTCTTTTCGGTCGACAATTTGAACAGGAATTTCTTCGTAAGATAAGTCTTTTTCAAAATGTAGTGGTTCGTATTCAATGACGTGCTTGTAATCGGGTTTGTAGGGTCGTAAAACAGAAACATGGAAGACGTTATGGACATTCTCGAGTGCTGGAGGTAGGGCTACCTCGTACGCAACTTCTCCGATTCTTCTTAGTACTTCAAATGGTCCAATGAATCTTGGGCTCAATTTCCCTTTCTTTCCGAACCTGATCTTTCCCTTCCAGGGAGAGACCTTCAAGAAATCATAACTACCTGATTCAAATTCGATATTTTTACGATGTGGATCAGCGTATTTCTTCTGTCTATCTTGAGCTGCTACCAGCTGTGCTCGGATAACTTTGACTTTTTTTGATGTCTGCTGTACCAATTCTGGCCCTAGCAATTGCCTTTCCCCAACTTCATCCTAGTAAAGCGGAGTTCTGCACTTTCTGCCGTATAACGCTTCATAAGGCGGCATGCCAATACTAGCGTGGTAACTGTTGTTGTAGCCGAACTCTACTAACGGTAGGTGATCATCCCAATTTCCTTTAAAGTCCATCACACAGGCTCTTAGCATATCTTCTAATGTTTGAATCATTCTTTTGCTCTGTCCATCTGTTTGAGGGTGGTATGATGTACTCATTCGCAATTGCATACACATGCATTCCTGAAGATATTTCCAAAAATTCGATGTGAAGCGCGGATCTTTATCAGAAACAATTGACACCGGAACTCCGTGCCTCGAAACAATCTTTTTTATGTATAACCTAGCCTAATGGTGATCTAAGTTGAATCGATTTTGATCGAGGAAGGAAGTAAAGCGGATTTAAATCGAATCGGTCAGCGATAACCCATCTTTGCGTCGTAGCCTTTTTGAGTCGTCGAAAGGCCAACCACGAAGTCCATTGTAATATGTTCCCATTTCCATTCTGGGATCTCTAATGGTTGTAGCAATCCACTCGGTCTCTGATGTTCTGCTTTCACTTTCTGATAGGTCAGACACTTGGCAACACATTCTGCAACATCACATTTTAAATTCGGCCACCAGAAATGTTGTCGAAGATCTTGGTACATTTTGGTTCTACCAGGGTGAATCGAATATCGTGAACTATGAGCCTTGCTCAAAATATCTTCCTTAATCTCTTGTACTGGCAGTACCAAAATTCTACTCTCAAATCTCAGTATTCCTTCCTTATCCATCTTAAATCTCGGTTCAGTTCCTTCACATATCTTCTTTGTCACTTTTTTACATTCTTCGTCCAGAAGTTGAGCCTCCTTTACTTTATCTAGTAGAGTTGTACCAGATTGCATCTGAAATAGCTTCTCATCAATCTCTATAGGATACTTCACTTCCAACTCTAGTTTCTCCATTTCTGCAATTAGCTCCTCCTGAGCAGTTAACATCATCAATTTTTCACGACCCTTTCTACTTAAGGCATCGGCAACCACATTTGCTTTACCCGGATGGTATAAAATCTCACAGTCGTAATCCTTAATTAATTCCAACCATCTTCTTTGACGCATATTCAAATCCTTCACTGCGTGAAAATATATTTGAGACTCTTGTGGTCCCGTATATATTTCACACTTCTCCCGTAAAGGTAGTGCCTCCAAATTTTCAAAGCAAAAACAAGCTGCAAAGCTAACTCTAAGTCATGGGTGGGATATCCCTTCTCGTAATCCTTCAATTGTCGTGATGCATACACAATGACTTTGCCGTTTTGCATCAGCACATAGCCAAGTCCTTTATGCGACGCATCACTATAAACAACAAAATTTCTGTATCATCCAGGAAGAAATAACACGGTAGTACTTAACCTCTTCTTCAATTCTTGAAAACTTTCCTCACACTTATCCGTCCAAACAAATTTCATAGCTTTTCGAGTTAAATTCGTTAATGGAGTTGCGATCTTGGAAAAGTCTTGTATGAACCTTCTATAATATCTTGCCAATCCAAGAAAACTTCGTACTTCCGACGGCGTCCTCGGCTGATCCCAGTTAATTACGGCTTCGACTTTGGATGGATCTACCAAAATTTCATTTTTATCGATCACGTGCCCAAGAAATTGCACTCGTTTAATCCAAAATTCACATTTCGAAAACTTGGCATACAACTTTTCCCTTCTCAATACTTCCAATGTTAATCTTAAATGCTCTTCGTGTTCTTCTTTGGTTTTCGAATAAACCAAAATGTCATCTACAAATACCACTACGAACTTGTCCAAAAACGGCTTGAACACACCATTCATTTGTCCCATAAATGCTGCAGGAGCATTCATAAAACCAAACGACATTACTAAAAATTCGTAGTGACCATATCGCGTTTTGAACGCTGTATTCGGTACATCCTCTGGCCTCACCTTCAGTTAATGATAACCGCTTCTCAAGTCTATCTTGGAAAAGTATCTCGCTCCCTTTAATTGATCAAACAGGTCGTCGATCCTTGGTAATGGATATCTATTCTTAATCGTGACCTTATTCAGTTCTCTATAGTCAATGCAGAGCCGCATCGAGTCCTTCTTTTTCACAAATAACATCGGCGCTCCCCACAGCAATACGCTCGGTTGAATGTACTTCTAGTCTAACAATGCTTGTAGTTGTACCATTAGTTCTTTCATCTCTACTGGTGCCATTCGGTATGGTGCTTTTGATATTAGAGCGGTTCCGGGCGCCAAATCGATCACGAAATCTACCTCTCTATCTAGTGGAAGTCCTGGCAAATCGTCTGGAAATACGTCGATGAAGTCCCTCACAATCGGTATCTCTTCTACCTTTGGATTCTCTTTTCAACTATAGACTATGTAAGCTAAGTATCCTACACAGCCTTGTCTTAACAACTTCCTGGCCTGCATCATCGTCAGACAACTCGCTTGTCTAGGCAACTTGCTACCATAGAACACAACTTTTGACAGAGTCATAAGGTTAATACTCTTCTTTTGGCAATCAATTACAGCCCCATAATTGAATAACCAGTCCATTCCCAATATAACGTCAAATTCCCCAAGTCGAATAGGGATAAGATCTACGTTCATGATATTACCCTTAATATCCACTCTACAGTTCTTATGTACGTACTTAACAGGGATTATTTCTTTATTCGCAATTTCTATGTTCATGGGATATTCCAACTCATCCTTAAGAAAATCTAAACTATTAGCAAAGTCATCGGATATAAAGGAACAAGTAGCACCCGAATCAAATAATACGTAAGCATTAGCTTTATTGATCGAAATGATACCTAACACCACATCACGGGACTGAACTGTATCTTGTACCGTCATATTGAAAGTCCTAGCGGTCGGTCAGTTTGTTGCGGTTGGTCCGGTGATAGTTAAAGCATTTTCACTGTTGTTTCCCTGGTTCCCTCCTGATCCTGACCCTCCCGATCCCTTCTTAGGACAGTCTCTTGCCAGATGGTCCTTTGAATCACAAGTAAAGCAAGCACCCTTCTTTGGGTTAGGACAGTTAGGTGCTATGTGGCCTTCCTGATGACAATTGTAGGACACTCTTTTTCCTTTCATACAAACTCCCAGATGGGCTTTCCCACAGGTCGGGCATGCTTCGATTCTTTTCTTCTGACTTCCTTGTTGATTTCCCGACGATGAGTTTTCATTCCACCTTTTCTTCTGATTAAAATTACCACCTCCTGTGCCACTTTCACTAGTCTTGTTATTTCCTTCTCCTTCACTCTTCTTCTTCTTCTGATCTTGATTGTACTTGGTCACCGCATCGCTTCCACCTTCAGCGAGGATGGCCTTTTCCAGTACTCCGGCAAATGTGTTTATCTGAAACATTAAGACTTTACTATATACCCAAGGCTTTAGTCCTTGTTCGAATCTTCTGGATTTTCTCTCGTCCGTGTGTACTTGATACGGGGCAAACCTCGCCAACTCGTTAAATCTAGCCGCATAATCAGGTACGCTCATATTTCCTTGCTTCAATTCCAGAAATTGAACCTCCATCTGGTTCTGTGAGCTGGTTGGGAAGTACATCTCGAAAAACATTTCTTTAAATCTTTCCCAAGTAATTACGCCTTCACCTCCTCGCACTTTGTTTGCTTGCCACCAATATCTAGCTTCAGAATTCAGCATAAACGTTGCAAAAGCGGTCTTCTGGTATTCTCTAACTCTAGAAACGTTGAAAACCTTCTCCATCTCCATAACATACGTTTGAGCCTCGATCGGGTTCATGGAACCTTTAAATTCTGGCGGTCCCACTGCCTTGAAAACTTTAAATGTAGTATTTGGTGGAGCTTGAGGTTGATTATTCATTGCTCCAGTCAGTAAGTTAACCAACTGCTGCACGAGATTAGCATTGGCATTATTGTTGTTATTTGTTGACTCTTCCTGAGCTGGTTGACGTTGTTGTCTTCTTCTAGGCGGCATATTTCTGTTAAAAATAATATATGCTTATTAAATCTCTATTAAATTCTCTAAATAGTTAAGACTTAACTCAACAATTTAATATAATCATTTAACACATCATCTCAAACAACATAATATATTTAATTCAAACTAAAAGTTTTACATCAAACGATAGCATAACTGCTATTTACATCCACCATCCTGAGATAAAGAATCCACAGGATTTAAATATTAAAATATTCCTTCGTTCATAAACATATCGAAATTTACATATAAAAACTAACTAAGTCTTTCACATAATTAAACAGATTATATCACTGTCTGTCAAGGTGCTGAATAGCCTTGCCATGCTCCTCTTCCATGATATGAGACATCGTCTTGCGATCTAGCATGTATGATGGAAGTCCTTCGAACTGGATGGGGTACCTCAAAACCCAATCATGGGCCTCATCCATTGTATGATTAAGTGTAGAGTATGTCTCTCCACGCTTTGCCTTCTTTGCACGACCATCCTCTTTCGCAAGATCAACACGACGTGACTCTCTTACCCAACCCTCCTCTGCTATGGCAAGACTCTCTGAACTCTCTTTCAGATCCTTCTTCAACTTTTCTATCTCTACGGTCTTATCTTTGGTTTGACCTTTCTCATGGACCAAATCCCATTCTACATTTCCCAGTCGTTAGTGAAGAGTCGAAATCTCTCTCCTTACGCTTTCGAGAGTAATCATTTGAATAATAGCTCGCTCGATCGGATCTCAGCACTCATCTCGTAACTCCACGTTACGGTCATTATAATGTGTCGTACATCTCAAAGATCGATGGAATCTTTCATGGAAACTCCTCTTCTTCCTCTTCCTCGTCAAATTCCTCCTCAAGATCTGTCTCAGGTTCATGCTCCTGACCAACAACGGTGATCAATGGAGATGACTCCCTCTGTACTAACTGTTTCCTAACAACATGAATGTCTCTGGGCTCCTCCTCTGTAGGTACTATAGGTACTCGGGGTTCCTCCTCCCCAGTTTGACTAGTTCCTCCAACGTCAGACATCCTGACAACAAAAATTCGAGTTTTAGTTACTAAGTCATACTAGTGAGCACATAATTTTAACACATAAACACATAAAGTCTTTTATTATCTTCAATGAATTACAAAAATTCATTTCCTAGAACTCGATAAGAGTTTTCCATCACTATGTTCTTTATAAGGCTACTACCTAAGGTTGTTCCCCCCACCTAAGGTTCATAACCTACAGCTTTGATACCAACTTGTGACACCCCCAAATCCGGGTACTTCAATTCCACAGGATTTGGTTTTCACTTTACAAATACCATCTATCTATCTACCCATAATAAATGCAAACCATGCAATAGATAGAAATAAAATCTTCCTATAAAGGGTTACAACATCTGAATAATAATACAATCCTAGGTTAAACTAACCTTAAACATCTGTGCAGAATATAAATAATAAGTCTTAAGTAACATCATTTCTAATTATCATTACATAACCACATAATTAACCAATCTTCATTACTTGCTAAGCTTGCCCTTGCCCTTACTAGTGGAAGGTACGTCTGCTCTTTCGTTCTTAACTGCAATGTTATTATTACGCAAGAGTGAGCATGATTGCCCAAAAAAATAATGAAATAACAATGTATAATAACATGCGAGGGAATCAAAGACTTCTGAAATAAAAGCTCAACTTTTGAATCAAGAATGAATAATAAGAATCAAAAGATTTCTGAGGGTCATAAGACCTTGAACTATGTCCTAGGTTATCAAGGGTTATACTTGAAACCTTTAACAGTCATAAGACTATGGACCTTTCCACTCTTACTTAGGGGGATCAGCCCTTAGTACCATACTGTGCACAATATCTTAACGCTAACGCATAAGTAAATCCCTTTGTCAGGTTGTTCATCTCAATTTGACATTCGAGTCCGCACCAAAGGAAGTTTGGTTTGGATAATTCAATAAGGGTTCTGAAATTTAGAACGTTCATCCACTATGGACTAGTCGAATCAATAAGGTTCACTAGTCTAACAAGGTTCAACAATAATGATATTCAAATTGAATAATAATCTCAAGAAGTATACTATAGAACAAATATTGTATAACAATTTCATATTTTGAAAGGATAATAAATCTTTAATATAACAATTCGAACTTGAATAATAGTAATGAGGATTTATTCAAGGTAAATAATAAACTTGAACAATGATAACAAGTAGGAGTAGGAAACTTGCCTTGTACGTAGATTACACTTTAATTAAACTCGTTCTTTGATTTAAATTCTACATATCATTTACATTCATAATACTAGTCAATTATAACATACTAATCATCAAACGTTTATTCTCTTTGTCTAACTCTGATTATGACTATACTTAGTCAATTTATCACACTCATTATCACATAATTTACACTTCACAAATAATAAGTTAATTACGTATTCAATAATTCAATCCACATGCAATTATGCTATTTACATGTTAATCATCTATTTTAACATCTTATTATACTTCTAACATATTTCTATGTTCATTACATTAAGTTGCCCATCTATTTTAACACCTTAACATATTTCTATGTTCATTACATGTCTTACTGGCGGCGGTGGTATGGCATAATTTTGGAAATTTAGTATTTATGTGCACATAAGCCTTAAAGCGTTGAATCAGCCTTGGCCATTTGATGAACCGATTATAGAAATTGTAGTTCGTGAAAAATCGCAGAACATGCCAATTTCTACCAATTTCTTATTTTCTACACGAACGACGTGATATAATTCATACATAATCATTACCCAATAATTATAGAATGATTTTAACCCATTAAAACACATAATCACGGAATTAAATTATGCAAATTGTACTGTTCTTGATGTTCTTGAAGTTCTTGAACAAAAACATGGAATTTAATACTACGGATTCGTTATAAGGCCAAATCCAACCATTCAAGTTTCATTTACTTCGTTTTAACATGCATAAATATATACAAGAATAAAATTTAGGGATAATATATGATCAACGCATTAAATACCATGTATAAGGCCATATGGCCATATAACATACTCTGTAATCATAAACTGTATAATTTCATGAAACTGAAGATATGGAATCATGCAATATATATATATATATATATATATATATATATATATATATATATATATATATAACATGCTATACTACTCGAATTATTACATATATCCATATAACAACACAATTTCCCAATTACAGAGACTTTACAAGATGAATGAAAGCCTTTTTTTATAAAACCTTTAATACGTAATTTAAAATTTTGGAAGGAGGAGATTACCCTGAGAATAAGTATAGATTAGTAGGCTTAGATGCTTTTCAATTCTTCTCTTTCAATCTCCTTCACAATCTCTAAATATTTTCTCTGATAATTTTATCTCTGTGATTGCTTTGTTCTTAGACTTAGAAAAATAGGAAATAATAAGAAGACGTATATATGAAAGGAACTGACGCACTAAGTGGTCAGTTAACCCAATAATGGGCAACTGCTTCCAACTCCCCATAGGGCCTTGTTTGGCTAGCAAGAATAGATTTGAAAACCATTTATTTTAATAAAACCTTTTATCATATAGTTTAATTAATATCACACTCCTTCATAAAATAAATCAATATCTTATTTAATTTATTTTAAATAAAATATAATAATTTCTCATATATTCACATAGTCACATAATTAAATTTCTCATTAATAAATAATGTCAAATTATTAACTCTCTAATTAATAATTAAATTAATTAAAATACCAATAGGCTTATTAAATATTTCTTTTAATACAATAAGCTCACATATTCACATACTTCGATAATAAAAATTCTCCACATTAATTTAATAAATGTAACACATATAATAAATGTAACACATATAATTAAATTAATCTACCACAATTTCATCAATTAATTATTTAATCTAATAATTAAATCATCAAAAATATTTATTTACTTCAATAAATATTAAAATTAAATTACAAAAATCTCGTTCATCACAACAACAAAAAAGATTCAAATGATCCTACAACGTATACAAACCTCATAATATCGACAAAAAGTTATGCTGATCTTCATCGAAGGGATGTGGAATTTAATGTTGGAGATCATGTATTGTTACGTGTTGCTCCATGGAAAAGAGTTACGAGATTTGGAAAGAGAGGAAAGCTCAACCCTCGATAAATTGGCCCATTTGAAATCCTCGACTGAGTAGGAACTGTGGCCTATAGACTCGCTTTACCGCCAAGTATGTCTCGTGTTCATAACATTTTTCACATATCTATGTTACATAAATATTTGGAAGACCTGAACCACATTATTGAATTAGAACCAGACGAGATAGCGGAAGATTTAACATATGAAGAGATACCTGTTAAAATCTTAGATAAGAAAGAACATATTCTACGCTCAAAGGTTATACCTCAAGCCAAAGTTTTATGGAGAAACCACGATATTGAGGAATGACCTGGGAGTTAGAATCTGAAATGAAAATAAGGTATTCTCACCTCTTCGACATACCAGGTACGTACGTCAATTTTGAGGATGAAATTTCATAAGAAGTGGAGGTTGTAAGACCCCAACTTTTATGAATAAAGATTTAATTTTCTCTAATTATTATTTTGAATAATAAGGTGTGATTTTATATAATACTATAGTTATGGGTGATATGTGAAAATTTTATAATGTAAGTAATTTATCATAAAATATTCTTTTTATCGGGGAATATCCGTACAACGGCACAATCATTGATGGACCCCACAATGGAATAACTGTCGGATATAGAAAGCGACAGAAATAACCTTTTTATAAAAATAACGGTAAAACTTTTACTATTAAAATATTCGGTGATAAAAGTACAGTAATACACGTTGTTGCACAGTAGCACACAGTATTGCACAGTATCTCTGATTATTGATGCTTACGTAAGAAGTCACTCAGTTTTATTCAATTATTGCAACAGTAGTTGTTGCATAATATCTCATATTTTTGGATCAATTATTGTCACAGTATCATCTGCATAATATTTTATATTATTAAATCAATAATTGAGATAACACATTTATTCATATTATTATTTGCATTATTGACAATGTCTAGAAAGTTCTGTCGAGGAAAGGGGTTAGGTTATTTAATTGCGCACCAATAAGGAGAAATCTTTATCGGAAAGCCCCCTCTTTCCTGGGAATGATTTGGTTGGCAATATTGTGAGTTATAATATTAATGATGAATAATTGTTAAAAGATTAAAAATGTGTTTATTAAAGATAAGTGATTTGTGGTAAATATTTATTCAAATTTTTGATATAAATAGAATGGTTTGTCATGAGGCGTTTGTTATAAGTTGACTTATTATTCCATGGGGAGATGTACAAATTTATGGACCGTTGGTGGTGGTTTTAATAGTAAATCAATCTGGACTGTCGGTTGTGATTTTTTAATAGTAAATCAATCTGGACCGTCGGTTGTGGTTTTAATAATAAATTAATATGGACCGTCTGTTTTAATAGTGAATCAATCTGGACCGTCCGTGAATCAGTTACTATTTAGTCCATTCTCCTATAAATAGAAGCTTATTTCTTCTTTTATTCTCACCAATTCACTAAGACTCACAAGAGAAACTATAGAGAGAAAGAAGAAGAGTATTTTACTACTTCACTATTGCAGTATCCAATCTCCTACTAAGGTAAGAGATGTTATTTTTCGTATGGTAATGGGTATTATTTCTTTCGTATTGTAAGGGATGTTATTTTTCGTATGACAAGGGGTATTATTTCTTTCAAATTATAAGGGATATTATTTTACTTATTCACTTATTTAATCCGTGGGAATAACATGTCTATGCGGATTACTGCATGCATGGTGAATAACTCTTCGTACTCATTCTTTATTTGTGGAAAAGATATGTCTACGCGAATTACCGCATGACGGGTGACTTTAGATAATATTAAGGTTATAAATCAAACAGCAGTTATAGCAGATATAATAGTTAAAGAGACTAAAAGTAAATGACATAGTATTTTTAAGTGGTTCAGATCACTCAAGACTCCTAGTCCATTCTTCTACTCCACGAGTAGGAAATCCACTAAGGATGACACTACAATATTTGAATCACTAAGATTCCTTCAAGACTAGCAGTCTTGGAAAACTAGTTCACAAAGAACTCTTCAAGCCCAGTAGACTTGGAAAAATAGTACACTAAGTACTCTTCAAACCTAGCAGGTTTGGCAGCTCTACAATGAGTGTAGTTGAGGTTGTTGCTGTTGTGCTACTAAGTTGCCTTAAACCCAATATCTGATAAACTTAGTAACGAAGCAAGATATAGCTGAATCGTGGAGTGAAGATTTGTCAGATGTTCTGTGATCTTTTTTGTTCTTGTTTCTTGCTTATCTAACATCTTCAATCTGATGGCCTTATATAGGAGCCTTTCAAATCTTCCCATTGAGTGGCTTTCGTTTGAGCATTTAATGTTTTGGACATTCTGAGCACTTTGATGTTAACATCCTGATGATGTGAAAGCTTCTTTTTTATTTTCCTGACATAGCAGTTTGCTTTCTCACTTAAAACTTTTGAAACGTCACTATCAGCAAACTAGTTGGTAGACATGTTTCTTTTTACTTTTTGATTATTTGATTCAACGAAGGTTGTTGGTGAGAGTATTGGGTTTATCAATCATATCAACGTGCAAGCGTCAGTTGATGATGTCAAACATTTATGTTTATCAGACTTGATCTTCACCGATATTTATGCTTACTGATGAGTACTACGATCATGGTCTGATGATAAGAGCTTGTAGTTTACGATTCTGCCTTAGCTTTGACAGTGCTTGACTGACTACGATCTTGATGGTTTGAGAACTCCATGATTTAGATCAGTGCCTACGATTTTGACTTGGCTTGACACCCATTCGCTAAATTACTTCACGATTTTGATAAACTTCCTCAGCATACTACGATTCTGGCTTCTGCAATCTCCACGATTTTATTCTGCCTATCTATTACAACTAATAAGTTCATCTTAACAAGTTTGATCTTTCTATTTCAAGAGATTTTACAGAAAGATAAACATTAAGCTCAGATCAACTTAACAACTTTGATCAATAATCTAAGTCCTTGCACATATGATAATAAGGACTTTACAGCTTTTGAAAAACATGCTTATATATATATTCCAACATCAAATTTAAATATGCAATACCCAACATATTCGATAAGTAGGTTTTATACCTACTTATCTAGTTTTAACTAACTAACGATGTTGCCTAATCCTGTGTTTTTAAGTCACTTTTTATGCAGTTTTGGTTTCTTTTGTAAATTGCATGCTTGGGAACTTTCTTGGTGGCAAATGAAACTAAAAGGTGTGTGATGGAGCTTAAAAGTGATCAAGTACTGAAGCAAGGAAAACAGCAGCAACAAAAGCAAAATTCTATCTCTGGTGTACCGCACGGTCGCGCCCCAGATGGCTTAATACAAAGTGCAGCCGCGCCAGAAGCCTGCTAGAGATACCCTATAGCGCGGCTACGCCCAATTAAAGCTTATGGACAGCGCGGTCGCGCCTGTTCGAATCTGATCAGCAATTTGACTTTTCATTTAAACGAGCCAATTGGATTGAAGCTTGGGCAAGGAGCTAGACAAACTTTAGCCTATATTTAGACATATTTCAGATTGTATTTGAGACCATTTGATAAATAAATTCCCTCTTTGAGGGGATCCATCTTGTATATTCCTCCTTTAATTTCTATCTTAGATTAGATTATAGTAGATTAGGAAAACCCTATAAGATTAGATCTGAAGATTAAAGCAATTAAAGATAATTGAAGATTCAGAATTGGAGCAAGAGAGATCAAATTTCCATTCCTAAATTCCTAACTTCTCTTTACTTCTATCTTTATCTTTCAATGTATAAACAATTGTGAATTATTGATCTTCATTCAATTATGAACTGAACTCGATTTTCAGATTGCAATGGATCGTGTTGTGTAATTTACATTGATATGCTTCCTTGTTAGTCTTATTAAGTATTCTTGGATTTTCTATTATGATTTTTGATTAATTGCTTAATTGTCTGGCCAATAATTACCGTGATAATCTATATGAAATTGAGAAACGGATTATGGGTTTAGATCTGATCATAATTGCATGTGTTTGTGACTTCTACATGGTGATGGAATTCATGATTTGTGAATAGGTATGTGCCTAGGATAGAGATATACATATGCACCGCATGTAATCTGATAAGAACTTATGCTTAAACCTTTTTAATTGTAATTCACATAGAGATATAGTGGATTAGTTAATTAGGGTGTTCTTCTCAGTTTTATCATTTGTGGATTTAAGTTGATGTGGGTATGGTTCATCGAGAGATAGTCATATTTTACCTTCGTGTTCTTGATTAACAATCCGGTATAATTAATTTGGCTTAACAGAAAGTGTGTCGATCTGAATGAAACAATAGATGAAATTATAGTCTCAAGTCTTCATTATCTAGTTTCATTCTAGGGGTATTTAGTATTAGTGTAATTAATTATTTTAATTCAAAATATTAAATCATTCATTTAAATAATATTAAGTTGGTTACGGGTTAGTGCTTGATAATTTTGTTAGATAATTCTTTGTGGGAACGATACTCTACTTACTATTTATTACTTGTTGACCGTGTATACTTGCACACATAAATTGATCGCGAAAAAGGCCAACATAGATTGTTAGTGCCAATAATTTGTGATGAAAATATTTCATTTATATAATTTGATGATGATATAAGTTAAATGTATATTTATATATAAGTAGCTTTTGTAAAGTCCTTGTGAAATGAATGTGATGTAAAAGGACTTAGTTTAGGAATAAAAAATGTTAGGTTGATCTAATTCATGGAGTTAAAACTCTAAAGTAGCTAATTGTTCAGACAAGAAGACGATTGTAGTGTCAAAGGAAATATTTCTCTAAGATCGCACAACGTAGAATACAAGACAAATCGTAAAGTTTAAAGCCTAATCATAAAGTTAAAATCACAGAGTTACCTTCATTTGTAGAGCTGAAGAAATACTCTATAATTTCATCTCGAGGAAGGCAAAATCGTAGAGTGTAGATATTTGACAAGTCAGTGGCAGGTTATGACAAGTTCATCAACTTTAATACTCAACCATATGAGGTTATCTTCAGATGATTTTGCAATAAGGACAAGTCGTCAAAGTCTTTATCTAACAACTACTTTAGCAAAGTCAAATTACACGTGGCTGTTACTGCCCCGTTTACAGTACTAAAGAAAGCGACCTGAGGTGGTCCAAGTAGGCAATAGTTTGAAGTCAAACAATTAGAGAAAGATAAATGTCAAAACTAGAATGGAGAAATAATAACTTTCCAATGGGAAGATCCCTAGAAGCACTCTATAAAAGGATAACATTTTCAACCACAAAATTACACATATAATCGATCAAGTCCAAGTACTGAAACTTTGAGTTCATACTAGCTCCACTCTATGATTCCAAGAAACACACCCTGTTGCTAAGTCATTTGAAGAGAACCTTAAAGCATCTTAGCAACGACTCAAAACAAACTACTTTTCTTAGTTATTAGTTAGATCTAAGTGATCTTTCGTAAACCAAGTCTGTGTGATTTGAAGGATTTTTTTATGAATCATTATGTAAAAATTTTTTGTTAACTGTTATTGTAAGACCCCAACTTTTATGAATAAAGATGAATTTTCTATAAATATCATTTTTGAATATTAAGGATTGAATGTGATATAATGTAATAGTTGTGGGTAATATTTATAAATTTTGTAAAGTACGCAAGTTGTTATTTTATATTCGATTGGTCGGGGAATATTCGTTTTAACAGGGAATATTCGTATGACGACACAATCATTGGTGGACCCCACAGTGGAATTCTTGTCGGAGTTAGAAAATGATAGAAATATCTTTTTATAAAAGTAACGACAGTAGTTTTACTGTTAACTGTTAAAATACTTTGTGATGAAAAGTACAGTAATACTTGTGGTTGCACAGTAGCACACGATATTGATTATTGATGCTTACGTGAGAAGTCACATAGTTTTGTTCAATCATTGCTATAATAATTGCTGCATAATATCTCACGTTATTTGATTCAATTATTGTCAATATTTTATATATTATTAAATCAATAATTGAGATGAAAAAGTTAATAATATTATTATTTACAATATTGACGATATCTAGAAGTTCTGTCAAGGAGAGGTTTGGTCACCTACTTGCGCGCCAATAGGGAGAAATCCTTATTGGAAAGCCCTCTCTTTCCTGGGAACGACCTGGTTGTTAAATATTGCGAATTATAATAATGATGAATAAATATTGTTAAAAATATTGAGGGAATTTTTATGAAGTATTTAATGTAAATTTTGCTTATTTTATGGACCCCCATTTACAAATTTTTCAAAATAATCGATAGAAAATTATTTAATATAATAAAGGTGGGGCCACATGTGGGGCCCATGCGTGGAAAATGGAATGGCAGAGAATGTCACGGGTGGTTGTTATTTTGTTATTATATATATATAATAAGTTTTGTTTTTATGAAAAATATAATATATTATATTTTATTATGCATAGTGCCTGTATAGTAAATGCACAGTAACTTTTGAAAAATTAAAGCAAGGCGTAAATGTGAAAATTTTTCTTTTCATTTATCTTGATTCGTGATTCTAAAATTCAAATAGTATCCTTTCCATTCTCCTATAAATAGGATGCTTAGTTAGAATTGAAAATCACACTAAAATCAGAGAATTCTTCTTCTATAATATTGAGCGTATTTCTTTAGAGTTTTAAGAAGCTTTGAGCGTAGAAAATAGTGAAAGTTTTCTTCAAGAATATCCCCGCTATACCAGTTGAAATACTCTTCTTTTGAAGGTAAGGGATGTTATTTTTGTTCAATATTCATATGAAATAATATTTTCTTCAATACTCTGTAGTATGTAAGTAATATTATTTCGTTTCAGATTCCGAATTCTATACTCATTTTGTTAAAGTTTTGGCTTCTATACTCCATGAAATTAGTAGAATATCCTTGATATTTGCACTTCATCCAGTATCTTTTCATGGATAAATTATTCTGAGCATTCGTGATAAGTTTTAACTTTTTCATGCCGGGGTACTATTCACGGGGTTACTATTCCCAAAGTTACTATTCACAGGTACTATTCACCCGGGGTACTATTCATGACAAAAATTGATTTCTTTTCGGTCCAAATCATTTTTGATATAATATTATTCTTGAATGTTACTCCACAAAGCAGTATCATGTTGACAATTTGGACATTATTGAATTCTGGATAAATTAAATTATAAATCTTTAAGACTTATCCTTTACTTTCATTTAATTGAATTCTTATATCATTGTCATCATCTTCATGCTTATATTGTTATGAAAGTTATCTTTGGCCCGTAGTGCATAGATAGACTTGGTATGATTATGACCAGCGATTATTCAATATAATCATGATCGTAATATTACAAATGATGTGGTAAAAGTCCTCATTGGCCCGTAGTGCGTTGATGGACAGTTGTTGGTATGATCATGACCATTGGTGAATACACGAATATCCTTGGCCCGTAGTGCATGGATAATTTGTGGTCGTGATACTTAAGACTATCCTTGGCCGTAGTGCAAGGGTGATTCGATGATGTGGATTATTTATTAAGCTGAGTCTCAGCGATAAAAGTGATGAAAAACCTTTTAAATCATAGAAGATAGTAGATTTTATCCTCTACTTGACTCTTCTAATGGATTTCTTGTTCCGATGTAGTTAAACTTGATGTTTATTATATTTTATCAGTTTAACATTGTTGAAGGCTAACGATAATTTATTCTGCATTATCTTAGTCATAATATTTCTTATTGGGCTAGTTGAGCTCACCCTTTTCTTTCATTGTTCTCTTCAGGAAATCACAATATAGCTGGGACTAGTCCAGATGTTGCATTAGTAGTCCTCACTATTCTGTGAAATAGTGTGATAATAAATGTATTGAGGACTTATTTTGAGTTTGAATATTGTCTAGAAGACAATATTTGTATTAAAACTCACAGCTCATGTTGTATATTTAAGTTTGTATTTGTATTCTGTACCATGTATTTGGCGACTTAGAATGGGTGATGTATACCTATTTTGGGGGCGTCACAGTTGGTATCAAAGCTTAGGGATATGATCCCTGGCTGAGATGTGAGACAAGAACTAGGAGGGGCGAGACGGGGAATTCCTTCGCTAGTATGACCTACCTAAGTTTATTTGGTATTTAATTAGTCGATCAGAGTATAGGAATAATATGTGACATGTCAATTAACCCTTGTTTTGTGGCAGTATTTGAAAATGACATCTGAGAATGTTGAGAATAACAATGAAGCACAGGAGACCGTTGAATCACCAACGATCAATAACCAGGAAAATGTGCAACAATCCTCATGCAAACAATAACACCGACCAAATGATGAACGACGGAATGTTTAGGGGCTTTCAGAAATTCATGCAACATCAGGCGAGAGAGAATCATGTCCAAAATGCAGGTGGAAACACTGCCAACTCTCGGATGGTCACGGCTAAGCAGTTCAAGGAGCTGGGACCACCGGAGTTTATTGGAGAGCCAAAACCACTTAAGGCGGAGACGTGGATAAAGCAAATCACCAAGATATTTGATTTCTTGGGATGATCCGAGGAGCAAAAGGTTCCATTTGCCATCTTTATGTTGCGAGGAGAGGCAAATTACTGGTGGGAATCTGTAAAGCGTACCCAGCCTGCCGCACTCAAAATGTCTTGGGAGAAGTTCCAAGAACTGTTCAACGACAAGTACTTTCCCAAAAGTATTTGTCACATGAAGGAGGTAGAGTTCATCAAGCTAGAGTAGAATAATATGACCGTGTCGCAGTACAAAGCTAAGTTTGCTGAGTTGTCCCGGTTTGCGTCCCACTTGGTTGATAATGAGGAGAGAATGACGCGGATGTTTCTAAGAGGTTTGAAACCCGAGATACGTTAATATCTAATTTCTCATAAATTGTGTTTGTATTCAGATGTTGTAAATAGGGCTCAGTTATTGGAGCGCGATAACGAGTCAACCCAACAAAAAAGAAAGCAAAGCAGCAAATGATAATACCCGAGTGGTAATGATCATCGAAGCGTATTGACAACAAGCGTGGAGGGAATGAACATGCCAGAAATTGTAACCACTTCGGTAGTAATCATGGCCAAGACAATAAAAGTGGACATTTTAAGAAGAGGATATTCAACAATGATGGAAAGATGTCATCATCAGCACCCATTGTTAAGGAAGGAGAACGACCACCTATCATATGCTTTAAATGTAGAGCGGAGGGACACATCAGTCCAAACTGTGCACAACAGTCCAAAATATGTTACAATTGTGGAAGAGAAGGTCACCTAGCTAGATTTTTTCGTACTGGGAAGCCAAGTCCAGTTGGAACAGTGACACCAAATGTCGTCCCAGACAAGTCAAAACTAGTAGTTCAAGGGAGAGCGTTTGTTGTGACCTCCCAGAAAGTAAGGAACCCAAACGAGGTAATCACGGGTAAGCTTATCATAAATTCTAGCGAAGTATATACCTTATTTGATACTGGTTCTACCCATTCTTTTATTTCTCCTACTTGCGCTCAACGTTTAAATTTGACTCCAGAGAAATTAGACTTTGACTTATCTGTTGAAACTCCGTTGGGAGAAACCTTCATTACATCTACTATTTATAAATCCTATTTGGTTCAAATCGGTACCCTCACATTACCTATTGATCTTATTTCCTTAAAAATACTTGCGTTTGACGTAATTCTAGGGATTGATTGGTTAACTACTCATCATGCAAAAATTGATTGTTTTCGTAAGGTTGTTAGCTTTCATATTCCTAACCAACCTATTATGCGAATTCAAGCAACCAAACCATTAAAATCAATCACTGTAATCTCAAGCCATAAAGCTATTCGTTTATTGAAAAATGGATGCCAAGCATTCTTAGCTCGTGTCACGGATTTAAACAAAAATATGTCAGATTTGAATGATATTTCTATTGTTAATAAATTTCTTGATGTATTCCCTAAGGAACTTCCTGGCCTACCCCCAGAGCGTGAAGTTGAATTTTGTATCGACCTTGAACCCGGTACAAAACCCATTTCCAAAGCCCCATATTGAATGGCTCCTATTGAACTTCAGGAGTTAAAGACCTAACTACAGGAATTATTAGACATCGGTTTTATTCGTCCTAGTATGTTTCCTTGGGGTGCACCTGTTCTATTCGTGAAAAAGAAAGATGGAAGTATGCGACTTTGTATTGATTATCGGGAATTGAATCATGTCACCATAAAAAATAGGTACCCATTGCCACGCATTGATGACCTGTTTGACCAGTTGCAAGGCGCCAAATTCTTTTTAAAGATTGATCTTCATTCCGGATATCATCAGTTAAAGATTAAAACCGATGACATTCCAAAGACTGCTTTCAGAACTCGGTATAAGCATTACGAATTCCTAGTAATGTCCTTTGGATTGAATAATGCTCCTGTTGCCTTCATGGATATGATGAACCGAGTATTCAAGGAATATTTGGATCATTTTGTGGTTGTCTTTATTGATGACATTCTCATATATTCCAAACGTCATGAAGATCATGAGCAACACTTGAGGCTGATACTCCAAAAGCTTCGTGAAGACAAGCTTTATGACTAGTTGAAGAAATACGAGTTATGGCTTGAGGAAGTAGCATTCCTAAGGCATGTAGTTTCAAGTCATGGAATATCTGTTGACCCGGCAAAGATTGAAGCAATACAAAGCTGGGACCAACCTAAATCAGTGACTGAAGTACGTAGCTTTCTCGGCGTAGCTAGTTATTATCGTAAATTCGTAGAAGGGTTTTCTCGAATCGCTACTCCATTAACTCAGCTGACTCAGAAAGATACAAAATTCGGTTGGAGCGAGGAATATGAGAAGAGTTTTCAAGAACTCAAGAGGAGACTCATTTTAGCACCTATTCTGACAATACCATCTGCTTCGGAGGGATTTGTCATCTACAGTGATGCTTCAGGCAAAGGGTTAAAATGTGTTCTCATGCAACATGGGAAAGTCATAGCCTATGCCTCTCGACAACTCAAAGAATATTAGAGGAATTATCCTAGCCATGATCTAGAGTTGGCAGCTGTTGTCTTCGCATTTAAAATTTGGAGGCATTACCTGTATGGGGAGAAAGTGGAGATCTATACGGATCATAAAAGCCTCAAATATTTCTTCACTGAAAAGGAACTCAACATGCAGCAACGACGTTGGCTCGAACTGTTGAAAGATTATGATCATACTATTCAATAACATCCTGGAAAAGCGAACATAGTAGCTGACGCATTGAGTAGAAGATCATATGCAGGTACGAGTGCGTTATTGTAAACGCAAATGCCCATTTTGTATAACTTGCAAAGGATGGAGATAGAGTTAAAGACTCCAGGGACCCACGTGATGATGCCTAATATAAGAGTAGAACCGACTTTAATTGATAAAGTTAAAGCTGCTCAAGCTACAGACCTAGAGCTGATGCGTATGAGAAAGAAAGTGCAAGAAGGTGTTATCCCGGAAGCAAGAATTGATGAAGAAGGAATACTTCGAGTCAACTCCAGACTTTGTGTTCGTAACGATTCTAACTTGAAGTATAAAATCATGATGAAGGCGCACAAGACACCATTTACAATCCATCGTGGGAGTACCAAAATGTATCGTGATCGTTGACATACATTTTGGTGGAGAAATATGAAGAGAGAGATCGCGGAGTTTATCTCAAGGTGTTTAACTTATCAACGTGTCAAGGCAGAGCATCAAGTGCCAAAAGGTCCATTACAACCACTTGAAATTCTAGAATGGAAGTGGGAGCACATTACCATGGATTTTGTTACTGGTCTTCCCAAGGTTTCTCAAGGCATAGATGCAATTTGGGTCATTGTTGATAGATTGACCAAGTCTACTCATTTCTTACCTATACGAGAAACTTATACACTTGAATGTCTTGATCGTGTGTACATAAATGAGATTGTAAGACTGCATGGTATGCCAGTATCCATAGTTTCTGATCGAGACCCAAGATTCACCTCACGGTTTTGGGTTAGTTTGCAAAAAGCTATGGGCACGGATTTGCGATTCGGTTTGGCATATCATCCTCAAACGGACGGGCAGTAGGAGAGGACTATTCAAACTCTTGAAGATTTATTAAGACTCTGTGTCCTTGACTTCAAAGGAGGTTGGGACAAGTTCTTGCCATTGGTGGAATTTTCGTGCAACAACAGTTATCAAGCAAGTGTTGGCATGGCTCCATTCGAGGCGTTGTATGGGCGCAAGTGGCGTTCTCCAGTATGTTGGGACGAGGTGGGTGAAGCAACGTTGTTGGGACCGTATTTGGTACGTATGACTACGGAAAAGATTCAAATGATCCAGCAACGTAGAAAGACCTCACAAGATTGACAAAAGAGTTATGCTGATCTTTATCGAAAAGACGTGGAATTCAATGTTGGAGAGCATGTGTTGTTACGTGTGGCACCATGGAAATGAGTTACAAGATTTGGAAAGAGAGGAAAGCTCAATCCTCGATTCATTGGCCCATTTGAAATACTTGACCCAGTAGGAACTGTGGCTTATGGACTCGCGTTACCGCCAAGTATGTCTCGTGTTCATAACGTTTTTCACATATCCATGTTACGTAAATATGTGGAAGACCCCAACTTTAAGACCCCGACTTTTTATAAATAAAATCGAATTTTCTCTAGTTAATATTGTGAATAATAAGGTGTTAATTTGATATAATGCTTTGGTTATGGGTGAAATGTGCAAATTTTGCAAAATAAGCAAGTGGTTATAAAATATTCATTGTTGTCGGGGAATATTCGTTTGGTCGTGGAATATTCTTTCTATCGGGGAATATTCGTACGACGACGCAGCCATTTATGGGCCCCATAACGAAAAATGGTCAGATGAAGAAAATGACAAGTTGAGTTTTTATAAATAATGGCGTAATGGTTATCGTTAACACTGTTGGAATACTCCGGTGGTTAAAATACAATAATACGCGTGGTTGCACAGTAGCACACGGTATTGCACAATATTTTTGAATTATTGATTCTTACGTAAGAAGGCACTACTCAATAATTGTTACAGTAATTACTGTTCAATATTTTATTTTATTGATTCAATAATTGCTACGTTGATATTTTATATTATTGTTGTTTCAATAATTGTCACTGCACAGTATCTCCATTATCAGATCAATAATTCATATTATTTGAATAATATTGTTAGATAGCATTATTGGCAATGTCTAAGGAAGTTCTGTCTAGGAAAGGGGTTTGGTCACCTAATTGCGCGCCAATAAGGAGAAATCCTTATCGAAAAGCCTCTCTTTCCTTGAAACGACCTGGTTGTCATAATTTTAATTCTGTATTATTATTTGTGAATAATTAATTATTGATTTATATGATAAGAAAATATTTTTTTTTTGTGGATGGATAGAGAAATATTTATTTTGTGTGGATATAAATGAAGGAATTAATGTTGAGGTGTTTTATCAGTAATATTTTATCGGAATGGAGGTATTAAAAATCGTCCGTATGTGGATTTCGGGCATTTTCTATTTGGAATTTGGAATAACTTTCTTCTACAAAGTTGTAGAGAATTCGATTTCCTATGGAATGGATATAAAATTCATATTTTTCTGATAAAAGGGCTATTTATTATGAATTATTGAAGTTTCAGAAATAAATATTTTTATTAAAAATATGGTGGGCCCCACTTTTGGTTGGTGAGAAATGAAATGTCTTTGGAATTTATTTTCAAAAGTGGTGGGCGTGAATAGTTGAGTAAAGCCACCGGTAGCCTAGGTTAATGCTGCTATGACGTTCTAAGCATTTTCCTATAAATAGGGTGCTTAGTTAGAATTGAAAATCACACGAAATAAGTTTTTCTCTTTCTCTCTATATTATCGGCGTATTTTGTGAGTATTTAGATACTTTGTGAGTTGTTATTCATCGATTGCAAGTTTCCTTGATTTTATATACACGATATTTCATTAGAAGTCTTGTTCTTTTGAGGTAAGGGATGTTATTTTCTTCATAATGATGTTATTCTTTCAATATCATTATACCAAAATATTGGTATGGATTTTATTATGTAATTTCTACCTTTTTTGTGTCGGGATTACTATTCACATATACGACACTATTCACGAATACGAGACTATTCACAGAAAAAATGAAAATTTCTTTTCTTTGTCCAAGTTGTCTATTATGGTTACTATCTTTGACTGTATCCACGTTTTGATCTTTATTCTTGAATTTTGCTCCACAATTGATTATTATAAGGTATTTTTGAACTTGGATAAACTAAAGTCTGAATCCCTAATCTTTGATCTTTTATCTCACTGGATTCATTTTCTTTAAGATATTTTTCATCATCCTTAGTCCTAAATGATGATATTACTGAATATCTTTGGCTTGTAGTGCAAAGATGAATGATTACCTAATGAATATCTTTGGCCCGTAGTGCAAAGATGAACAGGTGTTGAGATGAACATGACTAACTGGTGATACAAATTAATATCTTTGGCATGTAGTGCAAAGATGAATATTTGATTCAAGATGTATATTGATTGATGTTATAAGGATAAAATATTGATGATGGACTTTTCAATCTTAGAAGATAGTAGAATTCTTTCTCTACTTGACTCTTCTAATGAATTGATGTTTTCGCTGCAGTTGTTGATCTAAAACTTGTTGTCTATTATATTTTATCAGATTTTTTCATGTTGAAGACTAATGATAAATTGTTGTATATTATCTTAGTCATAATATTCTTTACTGGGCTAGTTGAGCTCACCCTTTTCCTTTTTGTTCCATTTTTCTTCTCAGCAGGTGAGAACATAGCAGGAACTAGCTGGGGTTTGGAATGATGTTTCAGGATAGTTGTTTTAGTAGTCCTCACTATTTTGTAAAATAGTGTATCAATAATTGTAATGAGGACTCCTTTTGAGTTTGTATATTGTCTATTAGACAATATTTGTATTCAAACTCACAGTATATGTGTTGTTATATTTTGCACGACAATTGTATTACTGAAGTTGTATTTGTTTATGTACAATGTATTTGGCGACTTAGAATGGGTGATGTATGTGACGCCCCCAAAATTAGGTATACATTACCCATCTTGAGTCGCCAGATACATGGTACAAATTCAAATACAACTGTCGTGTACAATACGACAAAACATAAACTGTGAGTTTGAATACAAATATTGTCTACTAGAGATTATACAAACTCAAAAGGAGTCCTCATTATAATTATTATCACACTATTTCATAGAATAGTGAGGACTACTAATGCACCATCTAGGACCATCACTCTGTTCCCCGACTAGTCCCAGCTACGTTCTCATTTCCTGAAGAGAACAGTGAAAGAAAGGGTGAGCTCAACTAGCCCAGTAAGAAATATTATGACTAAGATAATGCAGAATAATTTATCGTTAGCCTTCAACAATGTTAAACTGATAAAATATAATTAATATCAAGTTTAACTACAGCGGAACAAGCAATCCATTAAAAGAGTCAAGTAGAGAATGAAATCTACTATCTTTTATGATTTAAAAGGTTTTTCATCACTTTTATCGCTGGGACTCAGCTTAATAAATAATCTACATCATTGAATCACCCCTGCACTACGGCCAAGGATATTCTTTAATATCACGACCACGAATTATCCATGCACTACAGCTTAAGATAATCATGTTTTCATCAACGGTCCTGATCATGCCATAAAACAATTCATCTTTGCACTACGGCCAAAGAGAATCCATAGCCATAATCATACCAAAAATTGTCCATCAATGCACTACGGGCCAATGAGGACTTTTTCCACATCATTTGTAACATTATGGTTATGATTATACCGAATAATCCCTGGTCATAATCATACCAAGTCCATCTATGCACTACAGGTCACAGATGACTTTCAACATAATATAAACATGAGGATGATGACAATGATATAAGAATTCAATAAAACAAGTTCAAGAATTAATTTATCCAAGAACTGATAACGTTCAAATTGTCAATATGATACTGCTTTGTAGAGTAAAATTCAAGAATGCTCAGAAGAATATTTCCATGAAAAGATACTGGATGAAACGCAAACATCAAGGATATTCCACTAATTTCATGGAGTATAGAAGTCAAAGTTTTAACCAACTAAGTATAATAAAGAATGGAATAACAAAAGAAATCACCATGCATGCGCGATAGGCCATTTGTGAGTTATTCCAACAGAATAATAAATAATGGAGCTGTGTCCCACAGAAAACGCATGCAGACGAGGATATTCCAATGTAATAATAAAGAATGGAACCGGTCCCGGCGTAAATGCACGAGGCGAGGATATTACGGCGAATAACAAATAATGGAACCATGTAAAGGCGTAAATGCATGCAGACAGGATATTCGGAGAATAATAAATAATGGAACCAGTGCAGCAGAACGCGCACAGCATGGATATTCCGGCGGAATAATAAAGAACGAAATATTAGAAGAATGTCACCATGTATATAGGGTAGCAGCGTATACATGTTATTCCATGAGAATAATAAATAATGGAATAATGAAGTTCTCTTCATGAGTACAATAAATAACTTCCTCACTGTAAAAAAAAAAGCTGAATATAAGAGTAGGGAAGGAGCAGAATACTTTTCTATAGCTTTTCTATAATTTCTCTCTCTAGAGTTTCAGTGAATTCGTAAGAAATAATGAAGTAATGAGCTTCTATATATAGAAAAATGGACTGCTTAGTAACTAACTTATGAACGGCCCAGATTGATTTACTTTAAACGGATGATCCAGATTGGTTTACTATTAAAACTTCAAACAACGGTCCATACTGATTTATTATTAAAACTTTAAACCAGCGATCCATATTGATTTACTATTATAACTTCCACCAGCGGTCCATATTGATTTACTATTATATCTTCAACCAGCGGTCTAAAAAATTAGCACATCTCCTCATGGAATAATATTGTACCCAAAAATGATTTGGATGAAAATAAATATATCTTTACGGTGAATAGTACCCCATGAATAGTAACTCATGAATAGTAACTTATGAATAGTACTCCGACATGAAAAGTGTCCCGAATACCCAATTGAACAATATATCTTCCAGACATCAATTATACTAACACAAATAAGTCCAACACAATGGAACTATAAAATTCATCTTTAATCAACACGAACTTATTCATCATTAATATTATAATTCACAATATTTAACAACCCGTGTCGCTCCTCGAGAAAGAGGGGCTTTCCGATAAGGATTTCTCCTTATTGGTAGCGCAATTAGGTGACCAAACCTCTCTTTGTGAACTTCTAGACATTGTCAATATTGAAAATAATAATATGAATAACTTTGCCATCTCAATTATTGATTTAATAATATATCATATAATGCGGATGATCTTCGTAACAATAATTGAATCAATAATATGAGAAATATGATGCAAAGAATTCATTTGTAGTAATAATTGAGTATAGGTGAGTGACTTCTCACGTAAGCATCAATAATCAATCTTAGGTACCTCTCTTTGTGCAACTACGGCAGACATGTACTTTTACTACTAGGGTAGTTCAACAGTTTAAAGCGGTAACATCTCGCCATTATTTTCATAAAGTATTTTTTGTCGTTTTCTCAATCCAGACAATAATTCCGTTAATGGGGTCCACCAATGATTGTCTTGGTTGTCATGAATATTCCCGTTAAAACGAATATTCCCACCAATCGAATATTATATAACAACTTGTGAACTTTGCAAAATTTATAAATATTACCCACAACTATAACATTACATCAAATCAACACCATAATAAAAAAAAATTATTTCGAGAAAATTAAATCTTTATTCATAAAATCTGGGTCTCACAGTGTATACCTATTTTGGGGGCGTCACAGTTGGTATCAAAGCTTAGGGATATGGTCTCTGGCGGAGATCGGGTGTGACACCCCCAAATCCCAGTACTTCATTACCTCAAGATTTGGTGTTCACGTAATCAAAACATTCATATCTAACTACCCAATCATAATAAATTGAATAATAAAAACACCTTAAAGCAGGATTACTTTAATAAAACATTATCTCCCAGGTTCTCTAACCTTTAATACAATCATTCAAGTGCGGAAATAAAATTATTACATCACATCATTATTAAAAGTCTATCATCATAACGATAAAACAAAATTACAAGTCTTCATCACTTATACATTTTTCCCTTTCCTTTGCTAGTTGTAGGTTTATCTACCTTCTCAACCATAGCTGCAATAAGTGTATAAATATGCAAGCATGAGCAAACAAAGCTCACTTGAGATAAGAATAAATATATTTACAACATTTGCCAAATAATAGGCTCAATAGAACTGAATAATATGTTCTATTAACATTACAACATTTGCCAAATAACAGGCTCAATAGAACTGAATGATATGTTCTATTAACATTTCAACATTTGCCAACTCATAGGCTCAATAGAACTGAATAATTTGTTCTATTAACATTCTTAAATAAACTACTGAGGGTCAAATGACCATGAACCATGTCCACAGTTATAAGTAATCTTTCAACTTTAACTTTAATAGTCATATGTCTATAAGGACTCCATGTACTTAGGGGGATCAATCCTTCGTACAATTTATTGTGCACAACCATTTCAACGCTAAGCGTAAACCCCTAAACATAGGGTTGTTCATCTCAGTATTTAGAGTACAAGTCCGCACCAAAGAAAGTTTGACTTGGATAAACTTTCAAGGGTAATTGAAGTTTAATGATCATCAACTAGGGAACTAGTTGAATCAACAATGCTTGAATAATACAACAGTTGTTTAATAACAATATAACTCAGAACATTTGAGAATCATAGGTGAACTGACTATATTCTAGACTCATGCTTGAAATAACAAAAGAGCATAAGTATTGATCAAAATAAAGAAATGATAAACCTTGGCTTGAACAATAATAAGCTGGGTCTATAATCTTGTCAAATTAGAATTTTAGTTACCGAACATGCATTAATTGATAGCAAGCTGGAAACAATGCTTACTCCACATGTAATAAAATATACAAAGTGATGGAACCATTCAACACAAGGAAATAAGGTTCAAGAACATTCATTGTAAAAGATTAAACTAAAGAAACTTGTTTAACTATAAACAAGTTAGAGTAGGTCAACAATGATTAGAATTCCAATAATTTAGAATTAAAACATGCTCAATGTAATAGATAGGTTTAGAAGCTTTCTCAATAAAAAGAATGAAGTTAGACAATGTAATAATAGAACCAACTCAACGAAAGTGTAGAGTTAGAACTTGCACAATGTAATAAACGAACTAGCTCAACGAAAGTGTAGAGTTAGAAAACTTGCCTTGAGCGTAAACTATAAAATTAAACTCACGATCACCTACACATAATTTTAGAACCACAATACCCATTAGACATACTACCGTATCATAACATGTTCATTACCATGCACATTTCAGAAACTCTAAGTGGTTTACATCACAACACTTATCTAACTTTCGTTATGTATACTAAATTACAACATAACGCATTTTTGATTTACTAATCATTTTTGCAACTTTGATCATACTAACCACAACTCACTATGTTATGTTAACCTTAACATTACTCATTTAACATGCTAACATAATTTTAGACCATGCTAGGATGTTTCCCACAAGTCTGATGTAATAGTAGAAGTCAGAATCTCGAGAGGTGTGGTATGGGCGCAATTGTATGCCATATAAAGGCTTGGGGACGGTGTTGAATTGCGCCATTTTTTGCCTTAAGACTGCCAAGACAATTTGCTTGTGCCGGTGTTGAGAAGACGAAGAAGAAGGCTATGAACAATAGCCGACTTTAGCCCAACAAACACAAATTTCACCCAATAGATAGTAATATTAACACGTATAATAAATATACAACTATCATAAACATGATTGCTCACATTTACAACCAATTAGCACAATTTAACACTAACTAAAACTATTTTAATTTCTCCAAACTCAAGTTTTCAAACAAAAACTCCATTTTCGAGTTCCTTCACAAAATTGAACACTGTGATTTCAATTCTTCTCCAAATTACCTCATTCAAATTATGTTATACTCATATCTCATTGAACTAACATATGCAAGCCTCAATTTATACTTTAATATAAGAATTGACCATCTAAATTGGTACTTACCTAAGCCATACAAAGAATACATATACTGTCAAAATTTTCTTGCACTGTCAAAATAATTTAGCATGCAATTTCTTGTTTGAACATAAAATCTAGCATTACAAACATGTATAACCACAATTACCAACTATATATCCATAATTCATCAATTTGATTCACAGAACATAAGCCAAAACTATGCCATAAATTCATATAGGAACACATATATATGATATAAAGTTGTGAACATACCTTTAATTTGCTAATATAATCCTTGCTAATTGCTGGAAATTTCTTAATTTATCTCTCAATTCTCTCAACTCTCTCTGCCAAACTCTCTTCTTAATTTCTTTGAACTCTCAGTAATAATCCTAGACAACTAAATTGTAAGTAAAATCAAACTGAACAGTAAGCGTAAAGAAAAAAAACGGATATGGCCTTAATAATAACTATTATCAGTTACCAATACAACGTATATATTATAAATATATTATATTTATTATTTAATTTGTTTTACTTATTTTATTTAATTTAAATATCTAGAAGTTCCAAAAGTCATAAGCTTGTTTCGCAAACCATTTAAATTTTAAAGAATTAAAATTCTTAAGCATTGTTTGGTAAAAACTAAATTAAACTACTTTAATTTATTTTAATAACTCCTTACAATATAGTTATTTGTCACACTATATTAATCAAGCTTTCATATTTAATTTTAATTAACTCAAATCACGATTAATTAAATAAATCCTTTAATCACCTAACACAATACAAATAATTAATCATTTAAATTGAAATATCAATATTATAATAATTTCCTTACTTCATTAATTATTTATTTAACAAACAAATAATTAACCAAATAAAATTAAATTCATCAAACAAATATTTATTCAACGAAAAACACACCCATTAAAAATTTATATAAATCAATAAATATTTAATATTACATTAAAAATTCTGGAATGTTACATCATTCCCTCCTTAAAAAGATTTTTTCCTCAGAATCACAATTCAAACAATCAAATCGTCACATTCTTTCCCACTTATAAAGATTCTGTCCCTAGAATCGAAGACATAGATTAAACAAATAACTCAGGATAACTTTTTATCATTTCAGTTTTGAGTTCCCACGTTGCCTCTTCGACATTGTGGTTTCTCCATATCACCTTCACAGAAGGTATCACTTTATTTCTGAGCACTTGTTCTTTCCTGTCGACTATCTGGATAGGAACTTCTTCATAAGACAAATCTTTATCAAATTGCAATGGTTCGTACTCGATCATGTGCCTGTAATCGGGTTTATATGGTCGTAATACCGAAATGTGAAAAACATTATGAATGTTTTCCAATTTTGGAGGTAGAGATACCTCATAAGCCACTTCCCCCACTCTTCGTAGTATTTCAAACGGTCCAAAAATCTTGGGATGAGCTTTCCTTTCTTGCCAAAACGAATCTTCCCCTTCCAAGAAGAAACTTTTAGGAAAATGAAATTTCCTACTTCAAATCCGCGATTCTGCCTGTGTTGATCGGCATACTTTTTCTGTCGGTCTTGGGTTGCTACCAATCTTATCCTGATGAGTTTGACAACTTCAGCAGTTTGTTGTACCAGTTTTGGTCCTAACAGTTGGCATTCACTGACTTCATCCCAGCACAGTGGAGTTCTGCACTTTCTGTCGTACAATGCCTCGTAAGGTGGCATGCCGATGCTCGCGTGGTAACTATTGTTGTAGGCAAATTCTACCAACGGTAAATGTTCATCCCAGCTTCCTTTGAAATCCATGATGCATGCTCTCAGCATATCTTCCAAGGTTTGGATAGTTCGTTCGCTTTATCCGTCGGTTTGCGGATGGTATGCTGTACTCATTCGCAATTGTGTTCCCATACATTCTTGTAGTCTCTTCCAGAAGTTTGATGTGAAGCTTGGATCTCTATCTGACACAATTGACACTGGAACTCCATGTCTTGACACGATTTCCTTAACATATAATTTCGCTAGCTGATCAAGATTAAATCTAATCTTTATTGGCAAAAAGTGTGCAGATTTTGTTAGTTTGTCCACTATTGCCCATATCGTATCGTATCCTTTCTGAGTCGTTGGAAGTCCTACCACAAAATCCATTGTGATATGCTCCCACTTCCATTCCGGTATTTCCAACGGTTGAAGTAACCCGCTTGGTCATTGATGCTCAACTTTCACTTTCTTACACGTCAAACATTTTGCAATGCATTCTACAACGTCTCTTTTTTATATCCGGCCACCAAAAATAACGCCGTAAATCTTGATACATCTTTGTACTTCCTGGATGAATCGAATATCTTGTGTTGTGTGCTTCGGTCGAGATTTCGTCTTTAAGTTCTGGCACTGCTGGAACCCAAATTCTTTCCTTGAATCGTTGTAGTCCTTCGGTGTCGATCTTGTATTTTACATCGCTACCCTCAACCACTTTTTCTTTGATCGTTTCGCAATCTTTATCTTGTAGTTGAGCACTCTTCACTTTGTCCACCAAAGTTGGACTGGTATCTATCTAGAATAGTCGTTCATCGGATTCCTTTGGAAATATGATTTCCAACTCTAGCTTCGTCATTGCTGAAATAAGCTCCTCCTGAGTAGTTATCAGCATCAACTTCTCCCGACCTTTCTTGCTCAAAGCATCTGCAACCACATTCGCTTTTCCCAGGTGATTAAAGATCTCACAATCGTAATCCTTTATCAATTCCATCCATCTCCTTTGTCGCATATTCAGGTCTTTCTGTGTGAAAATATACTTTAGACTTTTATGATCTGTGTAGATTTCACATTTCTCTCCATAGAGATAGTGTCTCCATATCTTTAGAGCAAACACTACTGCAGTCAATTCCAAATCATGAGTCGGATAAACTTTCTCATAATCCTTCAGTTGTCTTGATGCATACGCAATTATTTTTCCGTTCTGCATAAGAACACATCCCAACTCTTTATATGAGGCATCATTATACACCACAAAGTTACCTGTACTATCTGGTAATGACAACACAAGTGCCATATTTAATTTCTTCTTCAAATCCTGGAAACTTTTTTCACATTTCTCCGTCCAAACAAATTTCATAGTTTTCCTGGTCAAATTTGTTAATGGAGTAGCTATCTTAGAAAAATCTTGAATAAATCGTCTGTAATAACCGTCCAGTCCCAAGAAACTCCTCACTTCCAACGGTGTTCTTGGTTGTTCCCAATTGATTATAGCTTCCACTTTTGATGGACCCACGGAAATCCCATCTTTGTCAATCACGTGCCCAAGAAATTGCACACGATCTAGCCAAAATTCGCACTTAGAGAATTTCGCGTACAACTTTTCTCTTCTTAGTGTTTCCAAGGTCAAACGTAAGTGTTCCACGTGTTCTTCCTGAGTTTTGGAATACACTAGAATGTCGTCGATGAATACTACTATAAGCTTGTCTAAGAATGGTTTAAACACCCTATTCATCAAATCCATGAATGCAGCAGGTGCATTGGTTAAACCAAAAGACATCACCAGAAACTCGTAATGTTCATACCAAGTTCTGAATGCCATTCGTGGTATATCCTCCTTCCTCACTTTCAACTGGTGATACCCACTTCTCAAATCTATTTTCAAAAAGTATTTAGCACCCTTCAACTGGTCAAACAAGTCATCTATTCTTGGTAATGGATATTTGTTTTTAATAGTGACTTTGTTTAATTCTCTATAATAAATGCAAGACGCATTAACCATCCTTCTTCTTCACGAATAATACTGGCGCTCCCCACGATGATACGCTTGGTTGAATATACTTTTTGTCTAATAATTCTTGCAACTGTACCATCAGTTCCTTCATTTCTACTAGATCCATTCTGTACGGGGCCTTCAATATCGGTGTTGTACCCGGCACTAAGTTGATCACGAACTCAATTTCTCTGTCAGGCGGAAGTCCTGGCAAATCCTCTGGAAACACATCCTCAAATTCCCTCACCATGGGTATCTCTTCCAGTTTCACATTCTTTTTCTGAGTATCGACTATGTAAGCTAAATAGCCCACACAGCCTTGACTCGATAATTTCTTGGCCTGCATAATCGTCAGACATTTCATTTGTCTAGGCGATTTGCTACCATAGAATATTACCTTTGATGGAGTCATAAGGTTTACACATTTCTTTTGGGAATCAATTACCGCTCCATATTTGAACAGCCAATCCATTCCCAAAATAACATCAAACTCTCCAAGTCTAATCGGAATCAAATCTACCATCAAGATATTCTCCTTAATGTTCACCCTACAGTTCTTGTATACGAATCTAGCAGGGATTATCTCTTTATTAGCAATTTCTATGTTCAAAGGGAAATTCAGTTCTTTTCTAGGCAATCCTAACCTCTTAGCAAATTCATCAGAGATAAATGAGCAAGTAGCACCCGAATCAAATAATACATAAGCATCAATATCATTGATTGGGATAATACCTGACACTACATCTTTTGATTGTACAGCATCTTGCACAATCATGTTGAAAGTTCTAGCTGTGGGTTTGTTTGATGATGTAACTCTATTGTTACCTCCATTTCTTCTAGTTGTCACTCCATCCTTCTTCTTAGGGCATTCACGAGCAAAATGATCCTTGGATCCGCATGTGAAGCATACATTCTTCTTAGGTTGAGTGCAATTTGGGATGATGTGACCCTTCTGGCCACAATTGAAGCATACTTGTTTCCACATCAAGCACGCACCCTTGTGAAACTTCCCGCATGTAGCACATACTTCAACCTTCTTGTTCTGCTGGTTTCCAGCACCCACGTTTCCATTCCACTTCATCTTCAAGTTGTTGTTGTTGTTGTTGTTTCCACCACTACCACCTCCATTCTTGATTTCCACCTCGTTCTTCTTCTTCTTACATTCTCGATTGAACTTTGTCCTTTCGCCTCCACCTTGGTGAGTATTGCTTTCTCCATTACTGTTGCGAAAGTCTTCAATTGAAATAGAGAAACCCTAATGTACAACCAGGGCTTCAGTCCCTGTTCAAACCTCTTCGCCTTGTGTTCATCCGTGCTGACTTGATAAGGCGCAAACCTCGCCAACTCGTTGAATTTAGCGGCATACTCGAGAATCACCATCATCGTTTCCTGCTTCGATTCTAGAAATTGTACTTCTAGCTGACCCTTCGAACTCTCAGGAAAATAGGTCTCGAAGAATATCTCCTTAAACCTATCCAGGTCATCATCCCTGGTCCTTCTCTAGTTTTATTGGCCTGCCACCAATAACTAGCTTCTTCTTTCAACATGAATGTTGTGAAAGCAGTCTTCTGATCATCTCCTACCCTAGTAACATCGAACAACTTTTCTATCTCCATAATTCAAGTCTGTGCCTCGACTAGATTCACTGACCCACGAAATTCAGGTGGTCCAACCGCCTTGAACTCCTTAAAGGTTGTTCCTTGGTTCTGTGGTTGATTCTGCAACGCTCCTGTTAGTAACATCACTAATTGTTGAACTGGGTTAGCATCCACATTGTCGTTATTGTTGGTTCCTTCGTTGGTTCTCTGTCGTGGTGGTTGACGTCTATGAGGCATTTTATGTTTAAAAATACACTCATTAGGTTATTATTCAACTATTTTAAGTAATTTCTACTTAACTTGCCTCCACAAAAGAAATAACCACATAATCACGAAACACTTTGAATAAAATAACAACTTTTATTTATTCATAACCTCTTTGAAAACATAAAACAATAGCATCACTGCTATTTTCATTACTTTCCTGAACTACAAAAGTTTCAGGACAACATCATCATCATATCCCATAGGTTTCATAACACTTTGGATTTACAATTTATTTAACATTTTATTCATCGTACAACAACTACGATGTTCTACTAAGATACTGCTTAGCCTTACTACGTTCTTCCTCCATGATCCGGAACATTGTTCTGCGATCTAATACATATGATGGCATCGTCTCAAACTGAATCGGATAACTCATGACCCTATCTTGAGCTCGATTAACCACGGTGTTGAATACTCTATTCATTTCTTCCATCTTCATTCTCTTTGCATGTGCGTCTTTTACTGCTATCCCGGCTCGTTAAAACATTACCTCATATGCGTCCTCGACTCTTGTCCTCTTCGTAGCTTCTTCCCTTAGATTATTCTTCAATTCAGCGACCTCCTCGATCTGTTGGTCTTTCTCTCCTTCAGTCTGTTCTAGCTTTTCCTCGACATTAGTCAGTCGTTCCTCACGATCTAGGATCTCATCATCTTTCTGTGTCATTGCAGTCTGTTGTTCAGCTACTATTTCTTACAATTCCTCGACTGTATCCTGAAGTTCCACGTTATGGTCGTAGACTTCATCGTACATTCGAGCAGCTATCGAGGTTAGTGGAGTCTCCTCCTCCTCATCCTCGTCATCCTCATCCTCCTGTGACAACTCAACGAGATCCTCCTCATCCGTCTCCACATCATCACCCTCATCTTAAACCACTATGACCAACGGGGCTGACTCCCGTGGCAGTAGTTGTTCCCAACTAACATGAATGTCGCGAGGCTCCTCCTCTGTAGGCACCTGAGGTCTATCCTCCCTAGCCTGACTTGATTCTCTGACAATAGTCATCCTGACAACAAAATTTTTAAGTTTTAATCATTAATCATTACTACTCGACACTCACGAGCACATAAGTATAAACACATAATCACATAAGTGTTTTATTATTTCTTCCTTAAAACTCCATAAGAGTTAATCATCACTATCTTTTCAAAGGTTACTTCCTAAGGCTTTTCCCCACCTAAGGTTCATAACATATAGCTTTGATACCAATGTGTGACACCCCCAAATCCCGGTACTTCATTACCTCAAGATTTGGTGTTCACGTAATCAAAACATTCATATCTAACTACTCAATCATAATAAATTGATTAATAAAAACCTGCCCATACAGGATTACTTTAATAAAAACATTATCTCCCAGGTTCTCTAACCTTTAATATAATCATTCAAGTGCAAAAATAAAATTATTACATCACATCATTATTAAAAGTCTATCATCATAACGATAAATCAAAATTACAAGTCTTCATCACTTGTACATTTTTTCCTTTCCTTTGCTAGTTGTAGGTTTATCTACCTTCTCAACCATAGCTGCAATATGTGTATAAATATTCAAGAGTGAGCAAACAAAGCTCACTTGAGATAAGAATAAATATCTTTACAATATTTGCCAAATAATAGGCTCAATAGAACTGAATAATATGTTCTATTAACATTACAACATTTTCCAAATAATAGGCTCAATAGAACTGAATGATATGTTCTATTAACATTTCAACATTTGCCAACTCATAGGCTCAATAAAACTGAATAATTTGTTCTATTAACATTCTTAAATAAACTACTGAGGGTCAAATGACTATGAACCATGTCCACAGTTATAAGTAATCTTTCAACTTTAACTTTAACAGTCATATGACTATAAGGACTCCACGTACTTAGGGGGATCAATCCTTCGTAAAATATATTATGCACAACCATTTCAATGCTAAGCGTAAACCCCTAAACATATGGTTGTTCATCTCAGTATTTAGAGTACAAGTCCGCACCAATGAAAGTTTTGTTCGGATAAGCTTTCAAGGGTAATTGAAGTTTAATGATCATCAACTAGGGAACTAGTTGAATCAACAATGCTTGAATAATACAACAGTTGTTTAATAACAACATAACTCAAAACATTTGAGAATCATAGGTGAATTGACTATATTCTAGACTCATGCTTGAAATACCTAGAGAGCATAAGTATTAATCAAAATAAAGAAATGATAAACCTTGGCTTGAACAATAATAAGCTAGGTCTATAATCTTGTCAAATTAGAATTTTAGTTACCGAACATGCATTAATTGATAACAAGCTGGAAACAATGCTTACTCCACATGTAATAAAATATACAAAGTGATGGGACCATTCAACACAAGGAAATAAGGTTCAAGAACATTCATTGTAAAAGATTAAACTAAAGAAACTTGTTTAACTATAAACAAGTTAGAGTAGGTCAACAATGATTAGGATTCCAATAATTTAGAATTAAAACATGCTCAATGTAATAGATAGGTTTAGAAGCTTTCTCAATCAAAAGAATGAAGTTAGACAATGTAATAATAGAACCAACTCAACGAAAGTGTAGAGTTAGAACTTGCACAATGTAATAAACGAACTAGCTAAACGAAAGTGTAGAGTTAGAAAACTTGCCTTGAGGGTAAGCTATAAAATTAAACTCACGGTCACTTACACATAATTTTAGAACCACAATACCCATTAGACATGCTACCATATCATAACATGTTCATTACCATTCATATTTCAGAAACTCTAAGTGTTTTACATCATAACACTTGTCTAACTTTCGTTATATATACTAAATTACCACATAACGTATTTTCGATTTACTAATCATTTTTGCAACTTTGATCATACTAACCACAACTCACTATGTTATGTTAACCTTAACATTACTCATTTAAAATGCTAACATAATTTCAGACCATGCTAGGATGTTTCCCACAAGTCTACTGTGTAATAGCGAAGTCGAGAATCTTAGACGAGGGTATATGGCAATTAATTGCCATACAAAGGATTTTAGGGGCTTGAAAGCCTTTGCTATGCAAGTGTTCTGTGACAGACAGACGCAGAGAAGGCTATGAGCGATGGCGAGCTTTAGCCCAACAAACACAAATTTCACCCAATAGACAGTAATATTAACACGTATAATAAATATACAACTATCATAAACATGATTGCTCACATTTACAACCAATTAGCACAATTTAACACTAACTAAAACTATTTTAATTTCTCCAAACTCAAGTTTTCAAACAAAAACTCCATTTTCGAGTTCCTTCACAAAATTGAACACTGTGATTTCAATTCTTCTCTAAATTACCTCATTCAAATTACGTTATACTCATATCTCATTGAACTAACATATGCAAGCCTCAATTTACAGTTTAATATAAGAATTGACCATCTAAATTGGTACTTACCTAAGCCATACAAAGAATACAAACACTGTCAAAATTTTCTTCCACTGTCAAACGAATTTAGCATGCGATTTCTTGTTTGAACATAAATTCTAGCATTACAAACATGTATAACCACAATTACCAACTATTTATCCACAATTCATAAATTTGATTCACAAAACATAAGCCAAAACTATGTCGTAAATTCATATAGGTACACATATATATAATACAAAGTTATGAACATACCTTTAATTTGCTAATATAATCCTTGCTAATTGCTGGAAATTTCTTAATTTCTCTCTCAATTCTCTCAACTCTCCCTGCCAAACTCTCTTCTCAATTTCTTTGAACTCTCAGTAATAATCCTAGACAACTAAATTGTACGTAAAATCAAACTGAACAGTAAGCGTAAAGAAAAAAAACAGTATGGCCTTAATAATAATAATAACTATTATCAGTTACCAATACAACGTATATATTATAAATATATTATATTTATTATTTAATTTGTTTTACTTATTTTATTTAATTTAAAAATCTAAAAATTCCAAAAGCCATAAGGCTTGTTTGGCAAACCATTTAAATTTTAAAGAATTAAAATTCTTAAGCCTTGTTTGGTAAAAATTAAATTAAACTACTTTAATTTATTTTAATAACTCCTTACAATATAGTTATTTGTCACACTATATTAATCAAGTTTTCATATTTAATTTTAATTAACTCAAATCACGATTAATTAAATAAATCCTTTAATCACCTAACACAATACAAATAATTAATCATTTAAATTGAAATATCAATATTATAATAATTTCCTTACTTCATTAACTATTTATTTAACAAACAAATAATTAACCAAATAAAATTAAATTCATCAAACAAATATTTATTCAACGAAAAACACATCCATTAAATATTTATATAAATCAATAAATATTTAATATTACATTAAAAATTCTGGAATGTTACATCGGGGAATAGAACTAGGAGGGGAGAGACGAGTAATCATTCTTTAGTGTGTCATACCTAAGTTTATTTGGTTGGTCAGTTGGAGCATATGGTTAATATGTGATATGTTAATTTGTTATTTAACCCTTGTTTTGTGGCAGTATTTGAAAATGGCAGCTGGAAATATTAACAATGGATTGAATGAGACCGTGGAGACACCTTTAATCACCACCCAGGGGAACGTGTAACAGGAAGGAAATATTCCTCCTGTAAATAACACTACAGAACAAATGATGAATGATGGGATGTTTAGAAGCTTTTTGCAGTTCATGTAAAATTAGACGAGGGAGACTCGTGTACAAAATACGGGTGAAAATGATAGCAACGCGTGACTTATCACATCCAAGCAGTTCAAAGAGTTGGGACCACCAGAATTTACGGGAAAGCCGGATCCTATTAAGGCGGAAACGTGGGTCAAGAATATTACCAAGATATTCGATGTCTTGGGATGCACGGAGGAACAGAAGGTTCCATTCGCCACCTTTATTTTCTATGGTGAGGCAGACTACTGGTGGGAGTTTGTGAAGTGTACCCAGCTTACCGCACTCAATATGTCTTGGGAAATGTTTCAGAAACTGTTTAACGATAAGTACTTTCCTGAAAGTATTCGTCATATGAAGGAGGTATAGTTTATTAGACTGGAACAAAACAACATGACGGTATCCCAGTACAAGGCGAGGTTCGCAGAGTTATCCAGGTTTGCACCTCATTTAGTAGAGAATGAGGAACAAATGAAGAGGATGTTTCTGAGAAGTCTAAAACCCAAGATTCGATAATATCTTATCTCTCATAAATTTTCTTTATATTCAGATGTTGTAAATAGGGCTCAATTATTAGAGCGATGTGACAACCCGAATTTTCATAAGTTATTAAAATAGGAATTTAATAATTAAAATTCTTATTATGAGATGTTTTGAGTTTGAGTATGTATATATACATTCTATATATTTTGAAATATGTGATCTGGTGTGAAGAGAAACATATATATTCATATATTGGGAAAGTGAGGTTTAATAGTTAATTTAACTATTCAAGAGAGTAAATGAAATTGTTACGAAGACAAAATTGACTGAATGTTATTAGTTAATTTAATTAAGTTGAAAACTATGTTATGAAATAATATAATTTGATTATTATGCCTGATTGGCAATGGAATTGTTATGAATTAAATTTCATAAATATTGAGAGTAATTCACTTAATTAAAATAGTGAATTACTGTAAATATATTTGTTTTAATAAAAATGATAGGGTAATGTGTTACATATAAATGTAATATGTTAATACGTTACGATTGTGAGATCGTAAATAATTAAAATATTTATCAAGTAAAATAAGTATTTTAGTTGAAATATTTATGGATTAAAATAAATATTCAATGAAAATTATGATGGAATAATTTATTTAAGTATGATGATATTAAATAAATTGATGATAAATATTTTTATAATTTGTGCATAATTATTACGGTAATGTGGTGGTGATTTTCTAATTTAATTAAGTAATTAAATTAGAGGATTAATGATTGTTAAATAAAATTATAATTATATTGGCTAAATAGAAGTTATAATTTTATTAGTAAGGTTTAATTGGATTTATTAATGAATTGAGACTAATTCAATGATCAAATAGTTAATGGGTGTTACAAGGGTATCATATGATAAGAAGGATTTCTAAAAAAATTGAAAAAGGAGATTTTGGGTGCTAGCCAAACATGGCTTAGTGACCCTTTGTTATTGTAACTGATGAGGCCATAATGCGTACGCATTATGTTTATACCAGTTATATGGATGTACGTGTTTTGTTCCTAAAGCCTAAGAATAAAGAAAATAGAGTATTGGAGAAGAGAGTTAGAGAGCTTTGAGAAGAAGCTTGGAGGAATCGAAGAAGAAGAAGAAGGTTTCTCATCATCTAATCAAGTTTAAGAAGAATCAAAGGTATTCATTTAGTTTTAAAATTCTAATTTATAGTTTCTCAAGTTCTTCACTTAAAAAGCTATTTTGGTTGGGTGATTTGAAGATGTTGTATATATATGTGTATGGGTGTATAATCTAGTATATACAGTCTCTTTAATTGGTTCTAGAGTAATCAAAAGAATAAGAATATGTTAAAGATGAAAAACTTGGGTTTTGATGGCATATGTATATTTTAACTTATGTTGGAATCAAAATTGATGGATAGAATCTGAAAATTGATGATATATGTTGTTAGTATATTGAATTACGAATCCATAGAATCGAAAACGGACTAATTTGGATGTGTATAACTTAAGTTATGAAGATTAGTAGGGGAAAAGGTTTAAAAATAGCAAAAACTGTAATCTGGGCGAAGCCAAGCGCGGGGGCTGCCCAGGAGCGCGGGCACGCTACCCATCACTGCTAGATAGTGTGGGCGCACGGGATTTGTAAAGGAAATGGGCGCGGTCGTGCCCATAGTGTGCCAGGTGTGACTATTTTGACCTAGTTTCGTAAAACTGTCATAACTATTCCATACGAACTCTGATTGAGGTGATTCAAGATGATCTGGAATGAGAACGAATACACCTACAACTTTTATGCTTTAAGTTTTTCAATTTGAGATCTGGAACAGGGGTCAAAATGGTCATTTTTAGGACCATTATGTTTTCGGACGCAATCGGATGGCGTCGGACATGCACATACACAAGTATAGTGATGTCACCGATAAAATATGTTGTTCTAAGTTATATAACATGAATATTATGAAGTATAATGATGCTTAATATTAATAAATAATATATTAGATAAGTTGTATACGCATACTAAGCACACACAAGAGAGGCAAATTGGGCGTGTGACGAATAAACGTCGAAACGTCGTGATAAGTGATAATGAACGTAAAAAGTGTTTTAAATCAAATGAAATGAATATTAAAAGATATTGAATAGTGTTAATATAAAACCAATAAGTGGTCCTAGCAAGACTTAAACATTTGAATGAACTTCAAATATGAAATACAGTGAGATATAAGTTGAAAGTTAACACAATCAAATTGAACATTGTGTATTTATGATAGGAAGGGTTATGAGACGTAGTGTGACACCCCCAAATTCGGGTACTTCATTTCCACCAAATTTGGTGCTCACTATCAAAATAATTACATCTAACTACCCATGATAAAGGATAAAACAATAAATAACTTAAACAATAATCTTTCCCATTAAAGGGTTATATTATAAACAATCCCAGGTAATCTAACCTTAAATTATTACATCAGTTTGTGGAATACATTATAAAATAAAATAAGTCTTATAATTTCATGCATTTAAATAAACTTTAACTAATTCCTCAACACTTGGACATCTTACCCTTTCCCTTGCTAGTAGATGACTCATCACCTCTTTCGACTTTAGCTGCATTGTTTAATTGCAAGAGTGAGCAAACAATTGCTCATTGACATAAAGATAGTATAGTAACGAAATGAGAGTGAGCAATGAATACTGAACAATAAAGAACTTGTTCTACGAATCAAAATAGAAAAAAAGTTCGAACTTTAATTATATGAGGGTCTTAAGATCACGAACTATGTCCACGGTGTTTAGGTATTATTATCTTAACCTTAACAGTCATTCATAGACCTGCATGCACTCTTCTTAACGCATTACTCGGGGATCAATGTTGTAATGCTTTAGAATTTCCACATTATTTGTGACAACCCGAATTTTTATAAGTTATTAAAATAGGAATTTAATAAATAAAATTTTTATTATAAGATATTTTGAGTTTGAGTGTGTTCATATATGTGTTATATATTATGAATATGTAATTCGGTGTGAAGAAAATTATGTATATTCATGTATTAGAAAAAAAGAGGTCAAATAGTTAATTAAACTATTGAAGAAAGTAAGGTAATTGTTATGAAAAAGGAAATTAACTGAGTAATATTAGTTAATTTGATTAAGTTAAAATTATATTATGAGAGAGTATAATTTAATTATTATTGTGACGATAGAGATTATTATGAATTAAGTTTCATAAATTATGTGGGTGATTCACTTAATTAAAATAGTGAAATAACGTAAATATATTTATTTTAATAAAATAAGAAGATAATGTGAATGTAATACGATTGTGAATTTCAGTATATAGTTAAAATATTTATGGAATAAAATAAATATTTTATGGAAATTGTTATGGGATAATTTATTTAAAATGTGATAGTATTAATGGAATGAGAAATATTCTAATTTAATTAAATAATTAAATTAGAGGATTAATGATTTATTAACTAAAATTAGAGTTAAATTGGTTAAGTAATTTAATCAAATAAAGGGTGACATTTGTGAACCATATGATAAGAAGAATTGTTAAAAAAAAAGAGAGAGGATATTTTGGGTGCTAGCCAAACATGGCTTAGTGACCCTTTGTTATTGTAACTAATGAGGCCATAATGTATATGGATTATGTTTATATCAGTTATATGAGGGTTACGTGTTTTGTTCCTAAAGCCTAAGAATAAATAAAACAGAGAGTTGGAGAAGAGAGTTAGAGAGCTTTGAGAGAAATTGAGAGTTCTGTGAAATTGAAGAAGAGGAATTGGAGAATCAAAGAAGGAAGAAACAAGAAAATTATTCAAGCTTTATAGCAAGTCAAAGGTAATAATCTAACCTAAACCTCTAGTTTTTAGATTCTTGAGTTTTATTGATATCATGGAAGTATGAATTGATGAAGAAATCAATTAGAGTTATGTCGAGTGTTGAATAAACTGATATTTTCATTCATATGTGAAATTTGAGTAACACAAATTCAAGTTTAGAATAATCAAATTCATGAAAATAGGTTGACTGATGAAGAATTTGAGTTTTGTTATTTTTATATGTATTTTGGGTCTGTTTTAAGACTAAAATTGGTTAGGAGATTGTGTTATAATTGTAAAATTGGTGATGGATTATGTTAATACGATAAGAAACGAAAAGAACGCAAGTTGAATGAATCATTTGGTTAAGAAACGAATTCGTAGTGAATGAATTCGCTAAACATGTTAAAATATGAAAGCTTAGTATGAACATGAGTTTTGGGTTAAGATTTAGGTTAGCTAGTGTTTCTGTAAATTGCTATAATTCTAGTATGTTGTAGTTCTATGAATTACGAATCCATAAAATCAAAAACGGACTAATTTGGATGTGTATAACTAAAGTTATGAAGATTAGTAGGAGAAAAAGGGTCAAAAATCGCGAAGAATAGTAGCTTCAGATCCCGTTTCTGCTAACGGGCGCAGCTGCGTTGTGTCCCAAGTCATTTGGGGTGTAGCTGCACTATAGGGCACAGCTGCGCTATGCCTAAGGCTTAATTGGGTGCAGCTGCGCCCAAACTATGTCAGGTGTGACTGTTTTGACTTGCTTTAGTAAAATAAGCATAACATTTCATACGAACTCTGATTAAGGCGATTCAAGATGATCCAGAACGAGGACGAATAGACCTACAACTTTTATTCTTTAAGTATTTCAATTTGAGATCGGGATCAGTAGTCAAAATGGTCATCTTTGTGACTGATGCGTATTCGGAGGCAATCGGAGGGCGTCGGACATGCACATACACAAGTATAGTGATGTCGACGATAATAGATGTTGTTCTAAGTTATTTAACATGAATATATGAAGTATTAATGATTCTTAACATTAATAAATGATATATTAGATAAGTTGTATACACATACTAAGCACACACAAGAGAGACAAATTGGGCGTGTGATGAATAAACGTCGAAACGCCGTGATAGGTGATAATGAACGTAAGAAGTGTTTTAAATCAAATGAAATGAATATTATAAGATATTGAATAGTGTTAATATAAAAACAATAAGTAGTCCTAGCAAGACTTCAACACTTGAATGAACTTCGAATATGAAATACAGTGAGATATAAGTTGAAAGTTAACACAATCAAATTGAACATTGTGTATTAATTAATAAGACGGGTTATGGGAGGTAGAGTAAAGTTTACATTACAACTATTATGCATTGCTATGTGACTAATAGTTGATGTGCATGATTATATAATTGTGTAGGGCACATGAAGTGCAAATAACTGTAAGCTGTTAAACTGTTATTGTTAAACAACGATCAAGGCAAGTCTTTCATTTCCTATTTGTTATGTGAACTTGGTGATTATCTATTTTAAATCTTTATTGCAAAGAGCATGATGTGTTATATATATGTTGAATGTATGAAATGTTAAAGTCAACTTATGACTACGTTGATTGAGTAAAGCATGCTGATTGAGTAAGGAACTCAATCTTTATTCTTGTTATATGAACTGTAGCATGTATGTTATGTTAGGGCGATGTTTATGAGATATATGTTGAGCATGTTATTATGTGTTATGTGATGCATGAAAACTGTTAGATTTTGCTGGGCTGTCGAGCTCAACCTTGCAAATAACCATTTTTGCAGGTTAAGGATTGAAGGTAACACTATGCGCTACTTGAATGACGTGGATCAGAAATAATACACGAAGATTAATATTTTAGCTAAAGTTGTTATTTCTTAATACCATGATTAAGATTCATGAGATGTACTAAATGTTTTATGATGTATAGTTTTATGTTGAGTTGTAAAGCTAATGTTAGAGTTATCTGATATGTAAAGGTTATCGGATTGAAATGTAAATTTTTATATAATAATAGTGATAAAGTGAATCATAAAATAAGATTGATTCAAAGACATGTAGATGATAAAGGTTTTGATTCAAGGAGTTAAAGTAAAAATACACAAACGTTTAAATTATTTCGCATTTTATAAAGTTTAACATCGAATAATGATGTACAATCAGAAGGTAGATGTGTTATTAACAACCAAAGTTAATAATTAAATTGTATGAATTTTGGGGTCGTTACATTATTAATAAATAAGTATATTAATGGAAATGAATATTTATTTGAATTAAAATGATGTTTGTATGATGAGTTAACTCAATTATATTGAATAATTGAATAATTGAGAATATGCGGATATTGAAGTGAACTCATTGAAGGCCTTGTGTGGCACGATGATGGGAAATATTAATGAATGTATTAATTAATGAAAGAATTGTTAAGCAAACAATTAATTAATATGAATTGTTATTTTGTTATTAAAGAATTTCGGTTAGATACTAATAGTAATGTTAATCGGCGAAGAAATTATAAAATGAGCAATTAAGTAATATTAATTATTAATTGTTGTTGTTACTATTAGTTGTTAATTGATGTGTAGTATATTAATTATTTGATAATTAGGATTAATTAATGATTATTAATTATCATATTATTTAATTGATAGTGGTTATGGAAATCCACAAATATATTGATCAATGATTAATTGATATCAGTGATAATTAATTAAGGAAGTGCATGATTTAATTACTTCACATAAATGAGTAAGTTAGTAATATAATAATATTACATAAACCGTTATGTGCATATGAGCATATACAACCATACTATATGGTGCAGTGTGACATCTATGTGGTTATATATATTAAGTCTTGTAAAACTATATTGTATGGGCATTGTGTTTAAATATATTGGGACTATATGTTATAAATACATTATCTATGTGACAATATGTTTCTGGGTAGGTATTAAAATAATATACCATGAAACTATTACAGTATATTAGTGTGACAAAATGTACATGGATTATATGTATATTACATTTCCATATTTCATCTACTACATTGAAACCTTAATTATTAAGTGTGACATTTAATTATACTATATGGTTGAAATGTGTGTTAAAAATATAACACAAGAATAAGAGTTGTGCATAAGTATAGTCTAAGTGTTGCTAGAATGTTGAGTAATTAGGTTGTCCCAATATGAGTGTCTCATTTGCTTCAAACTTCAGTCACGTGTGATAGCAAAAAGGCTAGCCTATGTTCTTCATTTTCTTCCAACTCTCTAGCTCATGATCATGGGAGGAGTGGTGGCCATGGTGAGATCTAACAACCAATTACCAACTCCTCCATAACCTATATGCAATCCTAAAATCTCTTGGATTGAGTTCTTGGATAATGGCTTGGCATGGTCAAGAGATTTTCTATAAATTAAACACTTCTCTTCATCCTTTGTGTTGTTTGAATTGTTTGAGAGGTGCATTAGGGAGTGTGAGCTGCTGAGAAATTGAGGGAGTGTAATCTTGTATTGAAGAATTCTATTAGGCTTTAAGAGGTATAAAATTATATTTCTATGTTCTTAATTCTTAAGTTTGTCAAATTCTAGAATTTGTTGAATTCTTTGTTAGTTGATGTAGAAGAGCATGCTATTATGTTATTTGAGTTGGTACTCATGTTTTGGAACATGGTAGCTGGTCTGGTTGCAGGTGTAGCATCTATTGTGTCAAGGCTCTGCTTCTGCAGAGCCATTTTGTTTCAGTCCGCTCGAAGTGGCACGGCCGCGCCACTTCCATAGGCTAATATCGCACGGCCGCGCGTGGTGCAGTTTTGAGATAATAATTTGATGTTTTTGATATGTTTTGAGCATGCTATGATAGTTAGGTTCAGCCTATAAATGACCCAATCATATGGTTAGATATTGTTTTGAACATGTATGATGGTTTAACATGTTTTGAGCTAAGTTTTCAAGTAAACTTCAAGCTTTGGAAAAATCTAGAAATGGTAAACTTGACTAATGTATATTCTGATCTTGCAAGCATGTTAGTATGGTTTTGAAATGCATGTCGGACATACTAACTTAGGTATATAAACTTCATATTGAAGCATGAGCAAGTTAGGCTTATTCGTAAGCTTTGCTAATGAAAATGCTAACTTTGAACATGAATGTTGATGTGTTACTTTGAAAGTTAGAATCTTATGATTATGGGCATGTTAGATGATACCCTTAGATGCACTCGTGTATCATAATTGTATATATACCATGCTTAGTTATCGCAGTTCAAGGAAATCATAAACGAAGCATATTTTCAAACAAAACGATGTTAAATGCACATATGTGGTATGAACACTCACAAGCATGTCTACTATGAGTTATATGACTACTTTATGTGTTTAACAATCAAGTATGTTGGACTTTGTGATTTCATAACCTTATATGGCCTTAATTTGTTGAGATGTCTAACTTAGGACCATATCATGCGAAATGGGACCTAGATTAAACTAGGAGAATGCAAAAGGACCCTTAACATGATAATATGTGTTATGTGTGTAAAGATTTGCAAGTTAGGCCAAGCAAATAATTGTTCAGTCCTAATTTGAACTGGGAGTCGCGCGACCGCGCGTCTCCTTAGTACAAATCAGGTGCGGTCCAGCCAGTCTGCTGCAGGACCAGTTTTCTGCTATTTTTTTGCAGATGCATACTTGTATTATTGCTCTAGCATGTATTATATGACCAGTACATGTCCAATGTGATTAGAAGCAAGCTAAATAATATGAGTGAATGTTTAATGATGTGATTATAGACTTTCAAGTGATGAGTCCAAAAATTATTTGCAAACTATAAGGCAACGATTAAGGACTATGTTAATTGATTTTCATGGTGACTTACAAACTGATTTTGTGTTGTAAGTGTGTAAGGTATGAAATGAATTATGTGAAGAGTATACAACTAAGTTAGATGTTTAAGTATGCATTTAAACTTACATATCAAGCATGAGCACTTTTAACTAATGAATATCTTATATACATATTACTTTATGTTAGGATTTGAAAGTGTATCGTTAAGCGATATTTTGGTAAACTGCGCTTAAGGCAAGTTTCCTAAACTTACTCCAATTACTATTGAGCAAGTTTCTCTAACCTTACTCAAATCTATATTGAGCAAGTGTCCGAACCTACTTTACATTGTGCAAGTATTCTAAACCTTGCATTAATTTATTCAACGAATATCGTAAACTTATCGCATTTAATGATCTACTATGTTAAACTACTATGAACTTAGTTTTGTTCTTGAAATTTATAAGTATCTTTGTCATTCGATTTGGCTATACTATATGCATGTTTATAAAACTGTCCAAACCAATTGATTGGTGCAGAAATCTAAAAACTGAGTTGGACAACCCTTATGATAAGGGGATAGTATGTTGTTGGAAACCCCAACACATGAATATATTATTACTGTGGTGTTATGCATAACGTGGAGTATTGTAGACTAATCCTCTATAATACTTGTTCTTTTGGGTTATCAGTTTAATATTGGTAATTCTAGTAGATGTTCAATAGTCGTTAGTGACTGCTCAGTATAAATTGTTATCCAGTCAGATACCTTGACAGCATTTGAATTCATATATCTCTGTTGATTTATATCGAATTATTGTTCTTATTTCAAGAATTGTTGGTATTCGTTATTTATGATATTAGTCTGAAACTCTGAACTATCTTAGAGATGATACTTCGATATTTCACACTCGTGTTATAAAACTATTTCCCTTGTTGTATATTACTTGTTGGGCAATTTGTGCTAATCCTTGCTTATTTAAAACCATTCAGTTAAGGTAGAACAGGGAGGTGTATCGGGGAAAGACAAGGGCAAGGGCAAGGCTACCGACTAGCTTGTCCCTTTCATGTTTAAATTATCATGTTGTTGTATTAAGACTATGTTTAAAACTTAAGCAGGATTATGTATTAAGTCTTTATTCGATATTATTATGTAATCTATTAAGTATTGTAGGTTGCGAGACTTGGGGGAATAATTATAATAAATCGTTGTATATTATTCTAAAGTAGATTTTCCGTTGTGTATGCATTAGTTTAGTTATTATGGTAATACTTTGAGAAAGTGACGAACCGAATTTGGCTGAACAAGTGGAGGTCAGAATTTAGGGGCGTCACATCAGCCCTTTGTACTATGTATTGTGCACAAACATCTAAACGTTACACGTACAAAATCCCCTATGTTAGGGTTGTTCGTCTCAGTTTGAATTTAGAATTTCTGCACTAAAAAAAGTTTAGTTTGGAACTAACTTATTAGTGTTTCTAGAATTTTAGAACACATATTCAATTTTCGTCAATAAAGGTTTAATACAAGAATGTATAACTAAACAAGGCTATCAAAGTCAAAGATCGGATATTAACAATATATAACTGAATAAACATAATACACATGCAAAGTACTATGTTCAAAAGAATTAGAACAATCTCAATTGAATCGACGTAATAGAACAATATATGCTTTGTATAATAATTAGAAAAGTGAAACTTGCTTGATGTAACGAATTAGATTACAAGAGCTTAATCAATCGTATATAAGAATAGAATCAATAATATTGCTCAATAGAATTTAGGAACTTGAATTCATTCATAAAATAATGAAGTTTGAAAGCTTGCTCAATGTAAAGAGTTAAAGTTTAGAAACTTGCACAATTATGAAAGTAGAGTTAGAGAACTTGCCTTGTTTGTAAGCTACACAAATGTAATATAATCTTCAATTACCCTACATACATCATTAAAAATCGCAACAACAATTAGTTGTATGAACATTAGCTTTAGGGGTTTAAACCATCATTTAGGTTATATCCCTATCCTAGCACCTAACCACGTTGGTTAACACCTTAACGATTCTGAAATCACACTATAAACCTTATCATTTATATTTAACTTTTGAAAACATCCCATTTGGTTCATTACATAACTTATTCAAGTAATCACTTAAATTCTTTTACACTGTATATAACAACGCATGACAATCTGTTATTGAAGTTTATATTGTGCCTTAACATTAACATGCATATTAAACTAATATAAGTTCATTACACATGACCTGCAATTAAATGCACTTCACTTTCGTTTATGATGGCTACTACTCATGCAAATTGCGTATAGCGAGTAATATACCGGGTAATCACAAGAATTGACCTCAGTTCCAGTTTTTTACAAAAACTCGAAATCAGACTCTGGTTTGGCCAAAAATCCCAATTCTACAGAAAATTACCCAACTTCAACATCTAAAACTTTTTACTAACCTAACTACACATGCTATTCATCATTCTATATATAAAAACATCACACATACGAATTTGAAGAATCAAAACTATATGTTTCCAAATTTCTTCATTTTTATACTTTTAACGAATTTGATCGCTACGAACTCGTTTCTTAATCATTTGACACGATTCGAACTACGCCGCTTTCGTTTCTTAACATATTATCACAATCAAACTACAAATTTCAAATTACAACACATATGAAACATCAATTTTTGTACTTTCTAACCCATACTATATAAACATAACACTAATATTTCATTTTCTTCCTCAAACCCAATTTCTCATGAATTTGACAACTGATATACAATCACAGATGATAACCAACCAATTTATCAAGAGTATACATATATTCAATCATCCACGTGACTTTATAATTTATAGAAAATTTCCACAGAGAACTCAAAACATAAAAATTTTAGAACTACAATATACCTTAATCCTTGTTTATTGAAGCAATTGATAGCAATCCTTTTCCAAAACCATTCTCCTCCAACTCAATATCACTGTGTTTTTCTCTTTTCTTCCAAGCTCTCCCTCTAACTCTCTGATATCTAGTTAGCTTTAGGCATAGAAATAGAATGCGTATAATAAACCCACGTACTATTCCGTTAGAAAATAACAAAAGGCGTCAATTGAATAATGACAAAGGCCACAAGGCCTTGTTTGGCTAAACACATAAACCCCCAACTAGATTATTTTATATTATTTATATCATATAGTTACTTTGTGTCACACTCTAATTAATTTAAATAACTTAGCTTAATTAATTTAAATAACTTGTAATGGTAATTAAAATAATTTCTATTATAATTATATTTATGAAAAATAAATAATTATATATCTAATTTAATTAATAAATTAGACACATCACTTTATTTAATTTATTTATTTCCTTTAAATTAAACAATTCATTTAATTTAATTATCTTCTTAAATATTAAGCAATTGATTTAATTTAATTATTTTCCTTAAATTAAATCCTTCAGATAAAATTATCAACACTCAATTTAATTATCATTAATCAATTTAGTTACTAAATTAATTCACCACAGTTCATCAATTATTTATTTTTCTCAATAAATAATTTATTTAAAATATTTATTTGATTCCATAAATATTTAAATTAAAATACAATTTTCTCGATCGTTACATTCTTCCCTTCTTAAAAGGATTATGTCCCCAGAATCATAACTCGATAAATTCATTCGTTACACGTAGAGTAAAGTTTATATTACAACTACTATACGTTGCTATGTGACTAATAGTTAATGTGAATGATTATATAATTGTGTAGGGCACGTGAAGCGCAGATATCTGTAAGTTGTTAAACTGTTATTGGTAAACAACGATCAAGACAAGTCTTTCAGTTCCTATTTGCTATGTGAACTACATGATTAACTGTTTTAAATCTTTATTGCAAATAACATGATATGTTATATTTATGTTGAAAGCATGAAACGTTAAAGTCAACTTATGACTACGTTGATTGAGTAAAACATGTTGATTGAGTAAGGAACTCAATCTTTATACTTGTTATATGAACTGTAGCATGTATGCTATGATAGTCCAATGTTTAAGAGATGTATATTGAGCATGTTATTATATGCTACGTGATGCATGAAAACTGTTAGATTTTGCTGGGCTGTCGAGATCAACCTTGCAAATAACCATTTTTGCAGGTCAAGATTTCAAGGTAAAGTTATGTGTTACCTGAAATACATGAATCCGATGTGGTACTTGAGGATTTATACACTTTGGTTGTGTTATTATTATTAGAACCATGTGTAAGGTTCCGAATGATGTATAAATGTTGAATTATAATATCGTTTCGCAAGGTAAACTATGGTAGTATTAAATGTATTCTGAGATGTTTAGATGTAAAGGTTGAAGGTTTTGGGAATGAGAATAGTTTTTAATAGAAAATTTTAATTATTCTGAAAATTTCAATGGTTGTATTATCATTTAATGATGTAAAATTAGAGGTTGAATGTATTGTTAACGACCGAAGTCGATAATTAAATTGTATGAATTTTGAATTGAATTCTGATTGGTATCAAAGTCGATGGGTTAGAAACCTTAGGTAAGAGTACCTTAGGCTATAACCTTAGAGAAGAGAGGTAAAGGTAATGAACGAATAAGCTCAAATAGAGTTTGAACAATAAGAAGTAATTTAAGAAATTTATAAAGAAAGGATTAAAACATGCGTAAGAGGATTCAAAGAAGAATCTCGCAGAGTTATAAGGAATATGAATGTGGGGTTACCCAACTCCAATAATAAGGATGTAAGGTGATAATAAATAGACAATGTCTATAAGAAGATATTTTTTAAGGAAGTTAAGAATCAAAAAGGTTATATCTAAGTATGATACAATCGTAGTATTTAATAGTTTATTTATGGTATCTGGGCTAAACGATTCCTTCATAGAGCGGAGGTATATACAAACTAGTAACTCGGAACCTAGTTTCTTGGTTGTTTGTGGGAAACCACTCAGCGTACCATATTGAAACTGTTAGAGACTCGATGTGTACCAAGTCTAGAAAATGGATACGTTTGATGAAAATGTAGAACTTGAATGAAATGTTGAACGATATAAATGAAGTTGGGAATTCTTAAAGCAGGAATTATTATATAAACAAGAAGATTCAAAGAAGAATCTTGAAGAGATTTGTAGATAAGAATGGGAGTTACCTAACTCCAATAGCCAAGATAACGAATAATGTCGTAAATGAAGGAAAGAAAGGGGATCGTAAAACAAAATGATCACGAGTTAAAAAAAGAATTTTAAGGGAGATGATTATAGAATAAGATCACGACGTGATCTGTTTAAGTTATAAAAGGAAGATGGTCTGTAATGTTTGAATAATTATAGCTTAATACTATGAAGATGGTGTACTATGAAATAGTACGAGATAACTCACGAGGAGTTATAGATGATGTGATACAAAGAATTCGTATCTAGCACAGAGCAAGTTAAGAGTAAGATAGAGTTAGGTGGGATTTCAATTGAGGACTCATGTGATGGATCAGTTGTACAAATCTTTGCATGGGCGAGGGTTTTGTGCTTGCACTCAATTTATCACATTGATAATCATTGGAATGTTTGTGTCGCGCTATCAATGTATATGTGGCGAAAAGGTGATTCTTTTCTCATGTGTATGTTTTATAGTTAGAAACTATTAAGATTAGTCAGATATTATTAGGATTAGGCGCGGTTCTTAAAACCAATGCATATGGTAAGTTCGTGACTCATAATAATATTGTATGCTTTGAACCCCTCAGCGAATTGACGCCTATGGTCTGACTAGGATAAGTTCTTAAACTCATATTATTGTGGCAAGTCCCGAACTTCTAATGTGCGGTAAGTTTGATGAACTGAGGTATAATTAATTGTGAATAGAGTATTGAGGATGATAGGAATAGATAGAACTATTAAACAATGGATCATTATAGAAAGTGGAGTTGATGGTGGAAGCACGGGTATTCCAAATCTTCTAGCTATGCTAGACTTCAAAATTTTTGACATCAAGCTAAATTCGCACTATGTGCCTTTTTAAAATGAATTTTTACTCTCAACACATGGTGACAAATGTGTATGTGTGGACTTCGGGACACTGACACATCGTTACCTGTTGAGATATGATATCACTAAAACTGATTTTCAAATATTTTTGAACTGTTTAAAGAATAGTCTATGCTAATTATTTCAGCTAAACAAAAATGATTTGAAAATATCAAAATGTATTTTATATCATTAATGTATCATGGAACCTAGTGCAAAGATGATAAAAACGATGGAGTTATCAATGCTGGATTTCTTAGTGTTGGATATGATCTAAGGATCGTTAGCCCACTATATGGTATGATGTAGTATGACAAAGTCACAAAATGACGGAATCCTCAAACGGACTGTAAATACAGTGCGGTATCATGACGTCATAAAAAGATTTTTGACGTTTCTTTAAGATATGAGAATATAGATATATATGTGTATATGTATATTTCGATTGATGTTCAAATTGTTATAGAAGTTTATGCTATTTGATTCAGCTAGACGATTATTGAAAGATGTTCATGAAATTTAAGTGTTTCTTAAGAAGTTATGCCAAATCAAATTGTTTTGGTGCGGATTCAGATGTTAAAAAGCTGAGGTGAACAACCCTGTAAAAGGGGACATGTTATCGAAGATAATGGTTCCGAAAGTAACGCATATAGTCATTACGAAGTTAAGATGTAATACATTGCACGCACGTAGGGTGCGATAAGTGATCACCTAGAGTACTTGTAGAGAGTGTTTTCGGTCTTTGTGATTGCTAAACATTACATTAATGACGGTTTCTGATGGTGATGCAATTTGTTAAACACCGGGGAAGAGTTCAAGGTTCAGTATAGTATTATGATCATTAAAGGTTCAAGTTGAGATACTTGATAACCTAGGGACGTAGTTCAAGGTCTTATGACCCCTCAGCATGATTTAAAATCTTTTAAATTCCTGTTATTCATATCGCTTCCCAATTATTGAGCAATTGTGGAAGATTCTTGTTATTCTGAAAGGTAAAAGTGGAAAGGATGAGAAAATTAAGCGAAATATAATAATTTCAAGAAAGAAATGAAATTCCAGAAAGAAGAGAATATGAAACTCTTAGAAGAGGAAGAGGTGAGGAATATGATGATCTTACAAAGATCTTTAGAGAAAGAATTTTGTTGCAGAACCTAATGAATGAATAAAGTATTAACGTAAAATCTATTTTGATAGATTACATGAATAAAGATAAATAAAATTTCGAGGACGAAATTCTTAGAAGAAAGGTTAAATGTAATATCCCGAGTGTTTATGATAACGATCCTTAGAAAAGGAAATGAATGGGTAAAAGAATATATAATATTTGATATATGACTTTGTTTAATTGAAGATTATGTAATTAAACTTAAAAGTTGTTGAAGAAATGAATGAAGTATATATATATGTAAAACTTTTTGCTAAGTTAACGTGTTGAAGTTATTCAACGATAATTGTGAAAGAGATTTTGTGAAAACCTTAGTAAGGTAGGGTTTCGGTGATTCCGAGGACGGAATCCTTATAAGGAGGGAAGGATGTGACAACCCGAATTTTTATAAGTTATTAAAATAGGAATTTAATAATTAAAATTCTTATTATGAGATGTTTTGAGTTTGAGTATTTATATACATGCTATATATTTTGAAATATGTGATCTGGTGTGAAGAGAAACATATATTCATATATTAGGAAAGTAAGGTTTAATAGTTAATTTAACTATTGAAGAGAGTAAATGAAATTGTTACGAAGACAAAATTGACTGAATGTTATTAGTTAATTTAATTTAGTTGAAAACTATGTTATGAAATAATATAATTTGATTTTTATGCCTTATTGGCAATGGAATTGTTATGAATTAAATTTCATAAATATTGAGAGTAATTCACTTAATTAAAATAGTGAATTAATGTAAATATATTTGTTGTAATAAAATAATAGCGTAATGTGTTACATATAAATGTAATATGTTAATATGTTACGATTGTGAGATCGTAAATAATTAAAATATTTATCAAGTAAAATAAGTATTTTAGTTGAAATATTTATGGATTAAAATAAATATTCAATGAAAATTATTATGGAATAATTTATTTAAGTATGATGATATTAAATAAATTGATGATAAATAATTTTATAATTTGTGCATAATTATTACGTTAATGTGGTGACGATTTTCTAATTTAATTAAGTAATTAATTTAGAGGATTAATGATTGTTAAATAAAATTATAATTATATTGGCTAAATAGAAGTTATAATTTTATTAGTAAGGTTTAATTGGATTTATTAATGAATTGAGATTAATTCAATGATCAAATAGTTAATTGGTGTGGCAATGGTATCATATGATAAGAAGGATTGCTTAAAAAATTGAAAAAAGAGATTTTGGGAGCTAGCCAAACATGGCTTAGTGACCCTTTGTTATTGTAACTGATGAGGCCATAATGCATACGCATTATGTTTATATCAGTTATATGTATTTACGTGTTTTGTTTCTAAAGCCTAAGAATAAAGAAAACAGAGTATTGAAGAAGAGATTTAGAGAGCTTTGAGAAAAAACTTGGAGGAATCAAGGAAGAAGAAGAAGATTTCTCATCATCTAATCAAGTTTAAGAAGAATCAAAGGTATTCATTTAGTTTTAAAATTTTAATTTATAGTTTCTCAAGTTCTTCACTTAAAAAGCTATTTTGGTTGGGTGATTTGAAGAGATGTTGTGTATATATATATATATATATATATATATATATATATATATATATATATGTGTGTGTGTGTGTGTGTGTGTGTGTGTGTGTGTGTGTGTGTATGGGTGTATAATCTAGTATATATAGTCTCTTTAATTGGTTCTAGAGTAATCAAAAAGAATAAGAATATGTTAAAGATGATGAAAACTTGGGTTTTGATGGCATATTTATATTTTAACTTATGTTGGAGTCAAAATTGATGGATAGAATCTAAAATTGATGATATATGTTGTTAGTATATTGAATTATGAATCCATAGAATCAAAAACGGACTAATTTGGATGTGTATAACTTAAGTTATGAAGATTAGTAGGGGAAAAGGTTCAAAAATCGCAAAAACTATAATCTGGGCGAAGCCATACGCGGGCGCGCTGCCCAGCGCTTCTAGATGGCGAAGGCGCGCGGGATGTGTAAGGGAAATTGGCGCGGCTGCGTTCATAGTGTGCCAAGTGTGACTGTTTTGACCTAGTTTGGTAAAATAGTCATAATTGTTTCATACGAACTCCGATTGAGGTGATTCAAAATGATACGGAACGAGAACGAATAGACCTACAACTTTTTTACTTTAAGATTTTCAATTTGAGATCTTGAACAGGGGTCAAAAGGGTCGTTTTCAGGACTATTATGTTTTCGGAGGCAATCAGAGGGCGTCGGACATGCACATACACAAGTATAGTGATGTCGACGATAATATATGTTGTTCTAAGTTATATAACATGAATATTATGAAGTATAATGATGCTTAATATTAATAAATGATATATTAGATAAGTTGTATACACATACTAAGTACACACAAGATATGCAAATTGGGCGTGTGACGAATAAACGTCGAAACGCCGTGATAAGTGATAATAAACGTAAAAAGTGTTTTAAATCAAATGAAATGAATATTATAAGATATTGAATAGTGTTAATATAAAACCAATAAGTGGTCCTAGCACATTTGAATGAACTTCAAATATGAAATACAGTGAGATATAAGTTGAAAGTTAACACAATCAAATTGAACATTGTGTAATTATGATAGGAAGGGTTATGAGACGTAGAGTAAAGTTTACATTACAACTACTATACGTTGTTATGTGACTAATAGTTAATGTGAATGATTATATAATTGTGTAGGGCACGTGAAGTGCAGATATCTGTAAGCTGTTAAACTGTTATTCATAAACAACGATTAAGGCAAGTCTTTCAGTTCCTATTTGCTATGTGAACTAGATGATTAACTATTTTAAATCTTTATTGCAAATAACATGATGTTTTATATTTATGTTGAAAGCATGAAACGTTAAAGTCAACTTATGACTACGTTGATTGAGTAAAACATGTTAATTGAGTAAGGAACTCAATCTTTATACTTGTTATATGAACTGTAGCATGTATGCTATGATAGTTCAATGTTTAAGAGATGTATGTTGAGCATGTTATTATATGCTACGTGATGCATGAAAACTGTTAGATTTTGCTGGGCTGTCGAGATCAACCTTGCAAATAACCATTTTTGCAGGTCAAGATTTCAAGGTAAAGTTATGTGTTACCTGAAATACATGAATCCGATGTGGTACTTGAGGATTTATACACTTTGGTTGTGTTATTATTATTTGAACCATGTTTAAGGTTTCGAATGATGTATAAATGTTGAATTGTAATATCGTTTCGCAAGGTAAACTATGGTAGTATTAAATGTATTCTGAGATGTTTAGATGTAAAGGTTGATGGTTTTGGGAATGAGAATAGTTTTTAATAGAAAATTTTAATTATTCTGAAATTTTCAATGGTTGTATTATCATTTAATGATGTAAAATTTGAGGTTGAATGTATTGTTAACGACCGAAGTCGATAATTAAATTGTATGAATTTTGGGGTCGTTATAGTTGGTATCAAAGCTGATGGGTTAGATACCTTAGGTAAGAGTACCTTAGGCTATAACCTTAGAGAAGAGAGGTGAAGGTAATGAACGAATAAGCTCAAATAGAGTTTGAACAATAAGAAGTAATTTATGAAATTTATAAAGAAGGGATTAACACATGCGTAAGAAGATTCAAAGAAGAATCTCGTAGAGTTATATGGAATATGAATGTGGGGTTACCCAACTCCAATAATAAGGATGTAAGGTGATAATAAATAGACAATGTCTATAAGAAGATATTTTGTAAGGAAGTTAAGAATCAAAAAGGTTATATCTAAGTATGGTACAATCGTAGTCTTTAATTGTTGATGTATGGTATATGGGCTAAACGATTCCTTCATAGAGCGGAGGTATATACAAACTAGTAACTCGGAACCCAGTTTCTTGGTTGTTTGTGGGAAACCACTCAGCGTACCATATTGAAACTGTTAGAGACTCAATGTGTACCAAGTCTAGAAAATGGATACGTTTGATGAAAATGTTGAACTTGAATGAAATGTTGAACGATATAAATGAAGTTGGAAATTCTTAAAGCAGGAATTATTATATAAACAAGAAGATTCAAAGAAGAATCTTGAAGAGATTTGTAGATAAGAATGGGAGTTACCTAACTCCAATAGCCAAGATAATGAATAATGTCATAAATGAAAGGAAAGAAGGGGATCATAAAACAAAACGATCACGAGTTAAGAAAAGAATTTTTAAGGGAGATGATTATAGAATAAGATCACGACGTGATCTGTTTAAGTTATAAAAGGAAGATGGTCTGTAATGTTTGAATAATTATAGCTTAATACTATGAAGATGGTGTACTATGAAATAGTATGAGATAACTCACGAGGAGTTATAGATGATGTTATACGAAGAATTAGTATCGAGCAAAGAGAAAGTTTAGAGTAAGATAGAGTTAGGTGGGATTTCAATTGAGGGCTCATGTGATGGCTGAGTTGTACAAATCTTTGTATGGGCGAGGATTTTGTGCTTGCACTCAATTTATCATATTGATAATCATTGGAATGTTTGTGTCGCGCTATCAATGTATATGTGGCGAAAAGGTGATTCTTTTCTCATGTGTATGTTTTATAGTTAGAAACTATTAAGATTAGTAAGATATTATTAGGATTAGGCGCGGTTCTTAAAACCAATGCATATGGTAAGTTCGTGACTCATAATAATATTGTATGTTTTGAACCCCTCAGCGAATGGACGCCTACGGTCTGACTAGGATAAGTTCTTAAACTCATATTATTGTGGCAAGTCCCGAACTTCCAATGTGCTGTAAGTTTGATGAACTGGGGTATAATTAAGTGTGAATGGAGTATTGAGGATGATAGGAATAGATAGATCTATTAAGCAATGGATCATTATAGAAAGTGGAGTTGATGGTGGAAGCACGGGTATTCCAAATCTTCTAGCTATGCTAGACTTCAAAATTTTTGACATCAAGCTAAATTCGCACTATATGCCTTTTTAAAATGAATTTTTACTCTCAACACATGGTGACAAATGTGTATGTGTGGACTTCGGGACACTCACACATCATTACCTGTTGAGATATGATATCACTAAAACTGATTTTCAAATATTTTTGAATTGTTTAAAGAATAATCTATGCTAATTGTTTCGGCTAGACCAAAATGATTTGAAAATATCAAAATATATTTTATATCATTAATGCATCATGGAACCTGGTGCAAAGATGATAAAAATGATGGAGTTATCAATGCAGGATTTCTTAGTGTTGGATGTGATCTAAGGATCGTTAGCCCACTATATGGTATGATGTAGTATGACAAAGTCACAAAATGACGGAATCCTCAAACGGATTGTAAATACAGTGCGGTATCATGACGTCATAAAAAGATTTTTGACGTTTCTTTAAGATATGAGAATATAGATATATATGTGTATATGTATATTTCGATTAATGTTCAAATTGTTATAGAAGTCTATGTTATTTGATTCAGCTAGACAATTATTGAAAGATGTTCATGAAATTCAAGTGTTTCTTGAGAAGTTATGCCAAATCAAATTATTTTAGTGCGGATTCAGATGTTAAAAAGCTGAGGTGAACAACCCTGTAAAAGGGGACATGTTATCGAAGATAATGGTTCCGAAAGTAACGCATATAGTCGTTATGAAGTTAAGATGTAATACGTTGTGCACGACGTAGGGGTACGATAGGCTGATCACCTAGAGTACTTGTAGAGAGTGTTTTCAGTCTTTGTGATTACTAAACATTCTGTTAATGACGGTTTACAGTGGTGGTGCACTGTTAAACCTGGGGAAGAGTTCAAGGTCTGCATAGTCTTATGACTGTTAAAGGTCCAAGTTGAGATACTTGATAACCTAGGGACGTAGTTCAAGGTCTTATGACCCCTCAGCATGATTTAAAATCTTTTAAATTCCTGTTATTCATATCGCTTCCCAATTATTGAGCAATTGTGGAAGATTCTTGTTATTCTGAAAGGTAAAAGTGGAAATGATGAGAAAATTAAGCGAAATATAATAATTTCAAGTAAGAAATGAAATTCCAGAAAGAAGAGAATGTGAAACTCTTAGAAGAGGAAGAGGTGAGGAATATGATGATCTTACAAAGATCCTTAGAGAAAGAATTTTGTTGCAGAACCTAATGAATGAATAAAGTATTAACGTAAAATCTATTTTGATAGATTACATGAATAAAGATAAATAAAATTTTGAGGACGAAATTCTTAGAAGAAAGGGTAAATGTAATATCCCGAGTGTTTATGATAACGATCCTTAGAAAAGAAAATGAATGTGTTAAAGAATATATAATATTTGATATATGACTTTGTTTAATTGAAGGTTATGTAATAAATCTTAAAAGTTGTTGAAGAAATGAATGAAGTATAAATGTTGAATTGTAAAATCGTTTCTCAAGGTAAACTATGGTAGTATTAAATTGATTCTGAGATGTTTAGATGTAAAGGTTGATGGTTTTGGGAACGAGAATAGTTTGTAATAGAAAATTTTAATTATTCCAAAAATTTCAATGGTTGTATTATCATTTAATGATGTAAAATTAGAGGTTGAATGTATTGTTAACGACCGAAGTCGATAGTTGAATTGTTTGAATTTTTGGGGTCGTTACAAGCGAGATAATGAGTATGTTCAACCGAGGGACCACAACTAGGGTCATACCAATGGCAGCGGTCATCGAAGCAATGACAACCAGTGGGAAGGAAAACATTCGGACAAAAGCTGTAACCACTCTAGTGGTAATCGTGGCCATAAAAATAGAAGAAGCGAGTCGGGAGGAGATTTCAAGAAGAGAAGGTACAACAATGATAACGTAAACACGTCAGTACCAACATCCACTGTTTCTAGGGGAGGAGAACGAGCATCAGTCGTTTGTTATAAATGCGGGAAAGAGGGACACATCAGCCCAAACTGCCCACAACAATCCAAGGTGGGTTATAATTATGGAAAGGAAGGTCATATAGCTAGAGATTGTCTAGTTGCGAAACCAAATTCAATGGGGATGGTGACTCCAAAGGTTGTCCCGGACAAGTCAAAGTCGGTGGTTCCTCGAAGGGCGTTTGTCGTGACTGCCCAAAACGCAAGGAACCCGAACGAGGTGATCACGGGTAAGCTAATCATAAACTCTTGCAAAGTTTATACCTTATTAGATACCGGTTCTACCCATTCTATTATCTCTCCTGCTTGTGCTCAACATTTGAACTTGACTCTGAAAAAATTAGACCTTGACTTATCTGTTGAGACTCCATTATGAGAAACTTTAATTACATCTACTGTTTATAAATCTTGGTTGATTCAAGTTGGAACCATCACATTACCTGCCGATCTTATTTCGTTGAAAATACTTGCATTTGATGTGATTTAAGGGATTGATTGGTTAACCACTCATTATGCTAAAATTGATTATTTTTGTAAGGTTGTTAGTTCTCATATTCCTAACCAACTTGTTATCCGAATTCAAACAACCAAACCACTAAAGTTAATCACTGTCATATCAAGCCATAAAACTATTCGTTTATTGAAAACAGATGTCAAGTTTTCTTAGCCCATGTCACAGACTCGAACAAAAACATGTCAAATTTGAATAATATTTTTGTTGTTAGTGAATTTCCTGAAGAACTTTCCGGTCTACCCCCAGAACGTGAAGTTGAATCCTTTATTGACCTTGAACCTGGAACAAAGCCCATTTATAAAACCCCATATCGAATGGCTCCTATTGAACTTCAGGAGTTAAAGGTCCAACTACAGGAATTATTGGACATCGGTTTATTCGTCCTAGTACATCTCCTTGGGGTGCTCCTGTGTTATTCATAAAGAAGAAAGATGGGAGTATGCGACTTTGTATTGACTACCGATAATTGAACTATGTCACCATCAAGAATAGGTATCCGCTACCTCGCATTGATTACTTGTTCGACCAGTTGCAAGGAGCACAATTCTTTTCAAAGATCGATCTTCATTCTGGATATCATCAGCTGAAGATTAAAACTAAAGATATTCCAAAGACTGCCTTGAGAACTCGGTACAGGCATTATAAATTCTTAGTCATGTCTTTTGGATTGACTAATGCTTCTACTTCTTTTATGGATATGATGAACCGTGTGTTCAAAGAATATTTGGATCAGTTCATTGTTGTCTTTATTGATGACATCCTCATTTATTCCTAAAGCCATGAAGATCATGAGCACCATTTGAAGCTGGTACTTCAAAGGCTTCGCGATAACAAGCTATATGCCAAGCTGAAGAAATGCGAGTTCTGGATTGAGCAAGTAGCATTCCTTGGGCACGTGGTGTCAAAACATGGAGTATCTGTCGACCCGATGAAGATTAAAGTAATACAAAGTTGGGAGCAACAAAAGTCAGTGACCAAAGTACGTAGCTTTTTGGGCTTAGCTGGTTACTATCGGAGATTCGTGGAAGGGTTTTCTTGAATCGCTACTCCGTTTACTCAGTTGACTCGTAAAGATACAAAATTCGATTGGAGCAAGGATTGTGAGAAGAGTTTTCAAGAACTCAAGAGGAGACTCATTTTGGCACATGTTCTGACAATACCATCTGGTTCGGATGGATTTGTTATTTACAGCAATGCTTCAGGTAAAGGGTTAGGATGTGTTCTCATGCAACATGGGAAAGTCATAGCCTATGCCTCGCGACAACTCAAAGAATATGAGAGGAATTATCCTACTCATGATTTAGAGTTGGCAGTAGTCGTTTTCGCGTTGAAGATCTGGAGACACTACCTGTATGGGGAGAAATTGGAGATCTATACAGATCATAAAAGCCTCAAATATTTCTTCACCTAAAAGGAACTCAGTATGCGACAATGATGCTGGCTTGAGTTGTTGAAAGATTACGACCATACCATCCAATATCATCCTGGAAAAGCAAACGTGGTAGCTGACGCATTGAGTAGAAGATCATATGTTGGTACGAGTGCAATGTTGTTAACACAAAGGTCCATTTTGTATGACTTGCAAAGGATGGCGATAGAGGTAAAGGCTCTAAGTACCCACGTGATGATATCAAACATACGAGTAGAACCGACTTTAATCGATAAAGTTAAAGCTACTCAATCTACGGACCTGGAGCTAATGCGTATGAAGAAAAAAGTGCAAGAAGGTGTTATTCCAGAAGCAAGAATCGACGAAGAAGGAATACTTCAAGTCAACTCCAGAATTTGTGTTCCTAATGATTCCGACTTGAAGCATAGAATCATGATGGAGGCACACAACACACCGTTTGCAATCCATCCTAGGAGTACCAAAATGTTTCATGATCTTTGACATACATTTTGGTGGAGCAATATGAAAAGAGAGATCGCGGAGTTTATCTCGAGGTGTTTAACTTGTCAACATGTAAAGGCAGAGCATCAAGTGCCAAAGGGTCCATTGCAACAACTTGAGATTCCGACATGGAAGTGGGAACACATTACTATTGATTTTGTTACAGGTCTTCCCAAGGTTTCTTAAGGCATAGATGCGATTTGGGTTATTGTTGATAAATTAACCAAGTCTGCTCATAAATAGGATGCTTTCCATTCTCCTATAATTAGGATGCTTATTTAGAATTAAAAATCACACCAGAATTAGAGAATTCTTCTTTTATAATATTGAGCATATTTCTTTACAGTTTTAAGAAGCTTTGAGTGTAGAAAATAGTGAAAGTTTTCTTCAAGAATATCCCCGCTATACCAGTTGGAATACTCTTCTTTTGAAGGTAAGGGATGTTATTTTTGTTCAATATTCATATAAAATAATATTTTCTTCAATACTCTGTAGTATGTAAGTAATATTATTTCATTTCAGATTCCGAATTCTATACTCATTTTGTTAAAGTTTTGGCTTTTATACTCCATGAACTTAGTAGAATATCCTTGATATTTGCGCTTCATCCAGTATCTTTTCATGGAAATATTTTTCTGAGCATTCTCGATAAGTTTTAACTTTTTCATGACGGGGTACTATTCACGGGGTTACTATTCCCGAAGTTACTTTTCACGGGTACTATTCACCCGGTTACTATTCACCCGAGGTACATGTTGACAATTTGGACATTATTGAATTCTGGATAAATTAAATTATAAATCTTTAAAACTTATCCTTTACTTTCATTTAATTGAATTCTTATATCATTGTCATCATCCTCATGCTTATATTGTTATGAAAGTCATCTTTGGCCCGTAGTGTATAGATGGACTTGGTTTGATTATGACCAGAGATTATTCGGTATAATCATGAACGTAATATTACAAATGATGTGGTAAAAGTCCTCATTGGCCATTAGTGCATTGATGGACAGTTGTTGGCATGATCATGACCATTGGTGAATACACAAATATCCTTGGCCTGTAGTGCATGGATAATTTGTGGTCGTGATACTTAAGAATATGCTTGGTCATAGTGCAATGGTGATTCGATGATGTGGATTATTTATTAAGCTGAGTCTCAGCGATAAAAGTGATGAAAAACCTTTTAAATCATAGAAGATAGTAGATTTTATACTCTACTTGACTCTTCTAATGGATTGCTTGTTCCGCTGCAGTTAAACTTGATGTTTATTATATTTTATCAGTTTAACACTATTGAAGGCTAACGATAATTTATTCTGCATTATCTTAGTCATAATATTTTTTACTAGGCTAGTTGAGCTCACCCTTTTCTTTCATTGTTCTCTTAAGGAAATGAGAATATAGCTGGGACTAGTCGGGGAACGGAGTGATGGTCCAGATGTTTGCATTAGTAGTCCTCACTATTCTGTGAAATAGTGTGATAATAAATGTATTGAGGACTTATTTTGAGTTTGAATACTGTCTAGAAGACAATACTTGTATTAAAACTCACAGCTAATGTTGCATATTTAAGTTTGTATTTGTATTCTGTACCATGTATTTGGCGACTCATAATGGGTGATGTATACCTATTTTGGCGGCGTCATAGTAATATTGGCGATTATAATCCTTAGTTAAAAATCCCTACTCTCGGAGTAGAAGAGAAAATTATGAGACTTTTATGCTATGAACCTCTTAAAAATCTTTTGTGTTCTTTAAATATTATGCGTTTCAATTTATATCACTCTACATTTTATATGTGTGACTTATTTCTACATTATCTCATTAAATTTAGAACTGTGAATTTTCTTATAATCGTTGAAGGGTTTTTCTTAAATATTTCGTTGTGTTAATCCAATCAATTAAATTGCTTAACTGATTTAGTAATACATCTTTAAAAAGAAAATTTAAAGAATCTATTACCCCTCTTCTAGATCTTTTTGTGCATATCTGGGAATAACACCCATTATTGACCCATTATCCATTACCTATTTAATCAACCCATTTTCCACCTCTATGTATAATTGTTAAAAGATGAGTTTATAATGAATAATGTATATGAAAAATGTGACGCCCCCAAATTCAAACACTCATATCTCAAATTTGGTTCGTCACGTACTAATTCTAATATCATACTAAAATCATCAACAACAGAATAATAGAATAATTTGCATTGATATAATATAAATATTCGCGTCCCAAGGTCTCGTTACCGACACTACAACATTCCCAATAATATAAATTTAACATGACTTAAACATAGTTTGATCATCCCTTAATACAACATTTTAAGCATAGTAATAATAATAATTCTTCTACACTTAAAGGACTAAGCTATTATGTAGCCTTGCCCTTTCCTTTGTCCTTTCCTGAAGTATCGCCTTGCTCTGCCTTAACTGTAATATTTTTAGGGAAGCAAGAATGAGCAACAAGTTTGCCCAGCAAGTAATATAACAATAAGAGTAAGCAGTTATAACTTTTGAATCTCAAAGGTATAGTAAATGATAGTTCAAGGATAACAAGAATATCAAGAGTTCTCAATAAGTGTTGCTATAGACTAAAGGATATCAACAATATTTCAAAGTTTATTCATTTCAAGATTCAATAAATAATGAACACTGAGCAGTCACTAAGGACTAAGAACTCTTACTAGAATTTACAGTATTATACTGCAAATCCAATATAAACGAGTACAACAGGTGATTAGCCTAAAGTACCCTACGTTATGCATAACATTTGAACATGCTAGTAAATGCGCACGTCGGTTTCCCGATAATTATATAATTCCCCCTTCAATGAGGGTTGTTCATCTTAATAGATTTACGAGAGTCCGCATCAAGTCAATTGGTTTGGATAGCTTTCTAACACATGATAATAGTCTAGCTGAATCAAAGGCTTAGACAACTTTTATAATGTTTTTAAGAATGATAAGTTCAATTCTTGCAACAACATCAAGGTATACAATTGATTTCCGAATAGTAATAAATATTTGCTCGATATAAATATGGTTGATATGGCAACAATTCGGATTATACAATATATACAGTGAAAGAATTAGGGAACTTGTAATAGGAAGTTTAAGGTTAGAGACTTGCCTTTAGCATTAATTACCACTTATAGCGTAAAATCACCTCATTGAACTATATTATCCTATTTATGTATGTATAGATATTCATTAGTCACACACACTTTGACATACATATCCATATGTATTTATCATACATATCTATACTCATAAATGATATACACAGTTAAACTCATAGATGTATAATTCACGTTGTTCTTACTTTTGAAAATATTTTAGGAACATTATGGCAATATTTAGTACCATATACTTATCTTTTATTTGTATACGCGAAATATCACTTACGTCACGTATTCTAGTTTAAGTTGCCTCACATATTCATGTTAAAGAACCTTTAAGCTAGGTTTAGTTATTTACTTTCGATAAATGTTAATTTTACTCATAAATTTCCATCTTACAAAGTTAAGAGAGCTCATTATATCATCTACTAACTGTAACATTCATTAAACCACATAACATTGCCAATCAACCTCTTTCTATGCATGCTTGCATGTATTAGATTTATTTGTATGTAACAAGTATAGCTCTATATTTAGAACTCTTCTAGTTCATGCTTGCGTAGTTTATAACATGTCTAACTAGATGTGCGAACATGTCGGTTATCTCTAGAGGCATAAAGTATCCTATCATAGTTGTTTAAAAGTTCACAATACAAGTCGTAGAGTTTTCAACTCAATTTGTTTTCAAATCTTAAAACCTCATGACAAACAAATTAAGCATGCAAAGTACCTTGATTTCACATTTCATGCATTTTTATAAACTAACTAAGTTGCAAACATATGCTCAAAAGGTTGGATTTCAAAAAGGCGTAAGGTTTTCCAAACATGGTTTTCGTCTTTTAGCTTTTCTTTCAAAAGATTATAACTCAAGCCCTAAGCCCACTAAAACATCTTGCAATACGATAAATGTTTAAAGATTGGGTATGCTCCTTAAGTTAAGTTAGGTTAGGCCAGTTTAGGACTCCTTGTGTCGAACAACAAAAATAGTATTTTAACTTACTGCCCAACCCCCGTCAGGGGCGGGCCTTTTTGTACTGCTGGACCCCCGTCGGGGTGGCACCAACCAAAGTTGGCTACTGCAGTTCGAACTCCTCCTCCCCTGCTTCGATCCAACATTCCATTTTCTCATAGGAACAATAACTTTACGTCACCCAATTGATATAAACTTACTACTAAACACCCCTAGCATGATTCTAACAACTCCAATCACATAAACAACCAAATTCAAGAATCAAATTCAAGATTTATGTCATTTTTCAAAAGTTTAACATATTTAGTGATTCTCTTCACTACGAATTCTTTACTTGACCAAATTACTCCGTTTAACTTTCTTTGATTGCGTAATCAACTATATTAACAATGTCTAGCATCAATTGACAGATTATATCATGCTTCAACCATAAATTTTCCGACTCAAAACAAGTCTTTTAGCATTTTCCTAAGAACTTGCAAATTTTGAAATTTAAGAACATATAAAGGGATATTACCTTCTGTGAAGTTGAAATGTTAACTCTAGCTTCAATTTGCAGATTGTATAAGCTCTACCCAACCACACTCACACACAACTTTGAAGTTTAACAGAGAACTTAGCAAAAAGTATGTGAATGAGGATGACTCCATTTATAGGGAAACTTGTGGCCAAAATTGGGCTTTGCTCAATGAATTAAACCATTGGAATGAAGAAGAATATGATGGATATGAGGTATTTGGTGGAGTAGCACTATTTAGACCACTCCCTTCATCATTATTTGCTATCTCTGAGATTGATAATTAGGGACTAGGCCAATGGCCTATTACGTGAAGAAGAAAAAGAAAGACACTCGATTTGGGACACTACTAATACTCAGCAATTGCAAACCACTACTTAGCATACTTAGGTTTATTTGATATTTTTTTCACAAATGCGCATACATATACACCCACTCATACATTAAACACATAAAATTATATAATTCATGTACATTGATTTATTTCAAATAATATTTACATAAGACTAGAATAATTTAGTTGGGTACCAATATTATTTTCCATAAAACTTATTATTCCAATTCTACATAATATTAATAGTAAATATTTATTTAGTCAAAATTATTTTCTCTCATAGGTTTAAAATACACATTTAATTATTCTCACACACATCATGATGTCACATAACTCTTTAATACAACTTAGTAAATTACATAAGTTAAAGCTTATCTTTATCATATAGTCTTATATAATAATTATTCTCATTCCAATGTCACACCTCATTTTATATCAAATGAAGAAACCTTCTAATATATGATTACACCTTACATGTTATTGTTCACGATAATTAAAGAATGATAATAGAAATTAGTCAACCACATTATGTCATTATTTATTTATTACTATTACTAATTAATTTCATCCATTTCATCATTAATTTAATTAGTAACTTTCTCACCTCACCACTTTGCCACACTAGGCATAATTTCATAAGCTTAAACTAAGCTTCTCATCAGTTCTATCACATTACTCAATTATCACATGTTTATTCAATTAAATTAGTTACCACAACTCATGCCAACACTATATATATTTATATTCAAATAAATATTCAAACAATCTTTATTCTCAATATTAATATAATTTATTTTAAAATTCGCGGGTATTACAAAAAAACTTATTTCAATAACCGGACCAATTTCTTTTTCACAAAATTCAACTAGAGAGTAGAAGAGAACTTTTGCAAGCTTCAAAATGTATGTAATAGATAGTTTAATAGTTTGAAATGATTTTGTGAATTGAGATGTCCAGATAGAGAAATAATGTTTCCTTTTATAGCAATTTAAACTTTGGGGCATTTTGGTCCAAAAGGTTTTGAAAGATTTAGATCCTTTTGAAATCAAGGAATGAGATTGAATTTAGTTTTAGCCCATTGCCAAATCCTCCTACTAGAGAGCTTAAGAGAGACAAATAGAGAGTGCTTTTGATTTAACGTTCTTGTTTTTCTTTATTTAATATATTAGACACATGTTACAAACAAAGGCTCTTTTTCTCCCAATTTGGTCGGGTAATGAGGGAGCGAGTAGTCTAATTTTCTTTTTCAATTTTTCTACCCATGTGAGCCAAATTCAAATAAAGTTGAATTGGCTCAAGAAATGATATTTATAAAATGACCCAAATGATTAAAAACTTTATGTTTAGTTAGTCATTTTATAATAGATGGAATGATTATGAAAATCATTTAAATAAAATTCATTTGCCTTCGAAAATGTTACTCTATGAAATTAGTTTCTCAACACTTGACAATAATTGTTAAGGTTAATAGAAATGCACTCAATAAGTTGGAAAAGAGATTTTGGACCAATTGTTGAGATAAAAAAAAGAAATAAGAAAAATCCTATGGAGAGAATTCTAGTGATTATTATAGAGAATACTAACATTAAGAATAATTATTAGTGTTAAGAGAGAGCATTCTCTTTGTTTTTTTATGTGTATCATTCTCTTCACAATACATCTATTTATAAGTACATCAACATCAATATATGGAGGTTTCAAAACTCAAAGGTCATGAGTTTAAAAACTTAAATAATATGGGAGTTTCAAAAGATCAAAGATCATTACAATAAAGATGAGAGGAATGAATCTCTCTCTCTCTATATATATATATATATATTAATTTTATAACACTCCCCCTTGGATGTCTATTATATAGCCATACGCATTGAAAGTTCTCTCATTAAAAACCTTATCAAGAAAAACCCAATGGGAAAAAAACTTTGGTTAAGGAAAAAAGAGTGCAGCGCGTATAATATTATTGTATAACTTCTAGTGCCTTAAGATTGCCTCATTAAAACCTTACAAAGGAAAACCCAGTGGGTAAAAAACCTTAGCGGAGGAAAAAGAGTACAATCAGCACATATCCTTTTTACTCCCCCTCATGAGTATATAGAATTTCCATTGTTCATAATAAAAATATTCTTAAGTCGACGCATGCAAATATTGTGCACCCTCTTCTTAAAAGTCGCAGTTGATAATGGCTTAGTGAACTTATCGGCCAAATTATGACATTATTGTATCTGCTTAACATCAATATCATCATTCTTCTTGAGTTCATGTGTATAAAGAAATTTTGGTGCAATATGTTTGGTTTTATCACTCTTGATATAATCTCCCATAATTTGAGTGATACAAGCGGTATTATCTTAATATAATATCGTTGGACTATTTATGATTGATGATAAACATAGTTATCACGAATATGTTGAATTACCAATCTTAACCAAACACATTCACGACTCACTTCGTAAATTGTGATAATCTCTGCATGATTTGAGGAAGTAGCAGAAATTATTTGCTTAAGGGACTCCCTAAAATAACATTATTTCCATAAATGATATTTGTATGGAATTATCACATCATATCCAACTAACTGTGGTATTAATCAATTTGGATAAAATAATCTAAAATCAATAGTCCCACGAAGATATAGATAAATAAGTTTACTTATATTCCAATGTCTCTAAATTGGTGCATAACTATATCTTACTAGTAAGTTAACTGCAAATGATATATCAGGTCGTGTGAAATTTGCAAGATACATCAAAGCATCAATAACATTAAGATATAGTACTTCAGGACCAAAACACCAATTTCATGATGATATGGTACTTCAGGACCAAAAGTTTCTTCATCATTTTCTTGTGGTCAAAACGGATCTTTCTTGATATCAAGTGACCAATCTATCATTGGAGTACTCAAAGGATTAACATTATCCATGTAAAGTTGCTTCAGGACTTTTTCTGTGTATGTTGATTGATGAACAAGAGTTCCATAGTTCAATTTGTAGGCCAAGACAAAAAATTGTCTTACCAATATCTTTCATCTCAAATTTGTTGTTTTGTCGACTCTTCTGGAGCAAGATATTTCATTAATAAATACAGTAATAATAGCAAATCCAAATTATGATCTTTTGATTAAAATACATGCACAAATTGGATTATTCTCAAATCCTTCTTTCAAAATATATCCACTCAGGCGATTATACCACAATATGCATCTGGATTGCTTTAACCCATATAAGAATCTTTGTAGCTTGATAGAATACATACTTTGAGATATAGAATTTATGCTTCAGGCATTTTATATCCTTCAAGGATTTTCATATAGATATAATTATCTAATGATCCATACAGATATGATGTAACAACATCCATTAATTTCTCTTGCTATCAAGCTAATTAAAAATCTGAATGTAATTGCATCCATTATAGGAGCATATATTTTTTTCATAATAAATATCAGGTCTCTGCGAGAAACCTTGTGCTACAAGTCGCGCTTTGTACCTTCTAATTTCATTTTTCTCATTTCGTTTACGTACAAATACCCATTTATATCCAACATGCATTACGCCTTTAGGTGTTCGAACTACAAGTTCAAAAATTTCACATTTACTAAGTGAATTTAATTCTACTTAAATATGTGACGTCCCCAAATTTGGACCACCACTTGGTCACTCAAATTTGGTTCGTCACGTGCTCATGGTAATACAATAATAACTTGAATTACACATTCATAGCGGAAGATCTAATTTAGAATAATATACAATGATTTATTATAACACTACTATAAAATCAAGATAAGGCGACGAGTTATAGCGACGATCGGGGCGGAACTGACACTATAGGGGATCAATAGCGATGGTAGGGACGGAACTAACGCTATAGGACATCACTTTTTATTTCCCTCATTATATTTGGAATCACTTTTTATTTCCCTCACACTCTCTCTTATTATCTCCCGATTAACTTTCTCTGAAGCTCTCTAATCTCTCTCTTCTCTGAAGCCCTAACCTTAGAAAAAACTCCAAAACCCTTGGGTTGTAGACATTAATCTAAAACCTTCGTTAAGATTTGTTTCCTATGAGACGTCACAGGATTAGACAAATTCGATGAAGAAGAGGAATCGAACAGCAGAGCTTGTGGCTTCGAGTGGTGGAGCTCTTGCTATGGCGCTTCTCTGTAACAAGGCGTTGTTTTCGATTGGAGTTCCGATTACCCGACGATTACCCCGCCGATCTCCAAGTTTTTGGCCAGGCGTCAGATTTATAAAAGTAGTGTATGATTTTATGTTTATTTTTCTCTCTCTCTATTTATTGAGCAGTTTGGATGTTTTTGATATATCACATCATAAGAGAGGAAAATACTTGTCATGAAATGGATATGATGTTGTTTGATATTTTGATATAATCTTTAAAATAATTGTCTAAATGGATTGATTTTATTTTTGTTCTTTAAAATGCTATCAAATAATTTAATTTTTCTGGAAATTCCATATTTGAAATGGTATGTCATGTTATTGTTTCCAGTAGTATCTGTGACGAACGAGATTTTTATAATTTAATTTTAATATTTATTGAAATAAATAAATATTTTCGATGATTTAATTATTAGATTAAATAATTAATTGATAAAATTGTGGTAGATTAATTTAATTATATGTGTTACATTTATTATATGTGTTACATTTATTAAATTAATGTGGAGAATTTTTATTATCGAAGTATGTGATTATGTGAGCTTATTGTATTAAAAGAAATATTTAATAAGCCTATTGGTATTTTAATTAATTTAATTATTAATTAGAGAGTTAATAATTTGACATTATTTATTAATGAGAAATTTAATTATGTGATTATGTGAATTTATGAGAAATTATTATATTTTATTTAAAATAAATTAAATAAGATATTGATTTATTTTATGAAGGAGTGTGACGTTAATTAAACTATATAATAAAAGGTTTTATTAAAATAAATAGTTTTGAAATCTATTCTTGCTAGCCAAACAAGGCCCTATGGGGAGTTGGAAACAGTTGCCCGTTATTGGGTTAACTGACCACTCAGTGTGTCAGTTCCTTTCATATATGCGTCTTCTTATTATTTCCTATTTTTCTAAGTCTAAGAACAAAGCAATCACAGAGATAAAATTATCAGAGAAAATATTTAGAGATTGTGAAGGAGATTGAAAGAGAAGAATTGAAAAACATCTAAGCCTACTAATCTATACTTATTCTCAGGGTAATCTCCTCCTTCCCAAATTTTAAATTATGTATTAAAGTTTTTATAAAAATGGCTTTCATTCATCCTGTAAAGTCTCTGTAATTGTGAAATTGTGTTGTTATATGGATATATATAATAATTCGAGTAGTATAGCATGTTTTATATATATATTGCATGATTCCATATCATCAGTTTCATGAAATTATACAGTTTATGATTACAGAGTATGTTATATGCCCATATGGCCTTATACGTGGTATTTAATGCGTTGATCATATATTATCCCTAAATTTTATACTTGTATATATTTATGCATGTTAAAACGAAGTAAATAAAACTTGAATGGTTGGATTTGGCCTTATAACGAATCCGTAGTATTAAATTCCATGTTTTTGTTCAAGAACATCAAGAACAGTACAATTTGCATAATTTAATTCCGTGATTATGTGTTTTAATGGGTTAAAATCATTCTATAATTATTGGGTAATGATTATGTATGAATTATATCATGTGGGTTTGTCTAAATTCGTGTAGAAAATAAGAAATTGGTAGAAATTGGCATGTTCTGCGATTTTTCGCGAACTGCAATTTCATAATTAGTTCAGCCAAATATGCTGCCAAATTCAACGCTTAAGGCCCACGCCAATAACTCCACCGCTACCAAGACATCGCCAGATGTCCGGTAAGTAAGCTTACCAAGCGCCACAACGTGAAGACTTAGTACAAAAGTGGTAATGCCATATTTCCACTCTGAAATGTCCAGAAATGAATTATTTTTAAATGTTAAGTCTCGCAATGTGTTAGTAACTTAATGTAATGAACATAGAAATATGTTAGAAGTATAATAAGATGTTAAAATAGATGATTAACATGTAAATAGGATAATTGCATGTAGATTGAATTATTGAATACGTAATTAACTTATTATTTGTGAAGTGTAAATTATGTGACAATGAGTGTTATAAATTGACTAATTATAGTCATAATCAAAGTTAGACAAAGAGAATAAACGTTTGATGATTAGTATGTTATAATTGACTGGTATTATGAATGTAAATGATATGTAGGATTTAAATCAAAGAACGAGTTTAATTAAAGTGTAATCTACACACAAGGTAAGTTTCCTACCCCTACTTGTTATCATTGTTCAAGTTTATTATTAACCTTGAGTAAATCCTCATTACTATTATTCAAGTTCGAATTGTTATATTAAAGATTTATTATCCTTTCGAAATATGAAATTGTTATACAATATTTGTTCTAATGTATACTTCTTGAGATTATTATTCAATTTGAATATCATTATTGTTGAACCTTGTTAGACTAGTGAACCTAATTGATTCGACTAGTCCATAGTTGATGAATGTTCTAAATTTCAGAACCCTTATTGAATTATCCAAACAAAACTTCCTTTGGTGCGGACCCGAATGTCAAACTGAGATGAACAACCCTGCAAAGGGATTTACTTATGCGTTAGCGTTAAGATATTGTGCACGTGATGGTACTAAGGGTGATCCCCTAAGTACACAGTAGAAAGGTCCATAGTCTTATGGTATTAAAGGTTTCAAGTATAACCCTTGATAACCTAGGACATAGTTCAAGGTCTTATGACCCTCAGAAATCTTTTGATTCTTGTTATTCATTCTTGATTCAAAAGTTAATCTTTTATTTCAGAAGTCTTTGATTCCCTCGCATGTTATTATACATTGTTATTTCATTATTTTATTTGTGGGCAATCATGCTCACTCTTGCGTAATAATAACCTTGCAATTAAGAGCGAAAGAACAGATGAACCTTCCACTAGTAAAGGCAAGGGCAAGCTTAGCAAGTAATGAAGATTGGTTATTTATGTGGTTATGTAATGATAATTAGAAATGATGTTACTTAAGACTTATTGTTTATATTCCTCACAGTTGTTTAAGGTTAGTTTAACCTGGGATTGTATTATTATTCGGATGTTGTAACCCTTAATGGGAAGATTTTATTTATATCTATTGCATGGTTTGCATTTATTATGGGTAGATAGATAGATGATATTTGTACAGTGAACACCAAATCCTGTGAAATTGAAGTACCCAGATTTGGGGGTGTCACAGTATCTTATTATTATCTCCCGATTAACTTTCTCTAAAGCCCTAACCTTAGAATAACTTCTAGGAAGTACAAAACAAATTAGGATAGGACACATGATTCATTACTTGAAAACTACAAAACAAAGTTAGTTATATATATAGCATCCAGTGCTTAAGTGAAGTGTTTTAGTTTCAAAGAATTTTATTATCTGACTTGGAAAAATTGTGATTATCTAAGGTTTCATGTTTGATAATTCATACTACACATAGGCAGCGACTTTAGTTTATATGGGATTCCCCAACTTGTCTAGACAAATGAATCTGTAGTTCTTTCCTTATTTATTTTGCAAAGGTAGTTTACATGAGATGGAAAAGAAAAATTGTAACAATCCAAAAGTTTATTTTAAATTGTAATTTCAAATATTTATTGAGTTATATAAATATTTTAATTGATGTGTTTATTGTTGAATAAATATTTGTTTAATTTGATTTGATTTGATTTGGTTAATTATTTTTTAAATAAATAATTAATGAGTTAAAGAAATTAATTATTATAAAATAATATTCAAATTTAATTAATAAATTAAATTATAGAGTTGATAGGGAGTAAATGGGTTATTATAATGTTTTTAATTTAATTTGGTAATAAAAGTGTGACAAATAAATATGCTATAAATGAGTTATTGAAATAAATTAAAGGAGTTTAATTTAGTTTTTCCAAACAAGGGTTAAGGATATTAAGTCTTTAATTTTAAAGAGATTTTGCCAAACAAAGCCTTATGGCTTTTGGATTTTTGATTTTTGAATTTTAATAATATAAATTAAATAAAAAAAATATAAATAATATATAATAATTTTTGGTAACCGTTGATTTAATAAGGTCATTAGTAGCGTCGGTTTTTAGACGTTTGAAAATGGTGCGTTAGTTTTGTTTAATTTTACGTATAGTGTATTTGGTCTAAACTTAAGCCTAAGAAGCGAGTTATAGAGAAAAGAAAAAAAGGTTTTCAGAGAGAATTTGAGAGAATGTTCTGAGTTTTCAAGCGATTCTCAGTGGTTAGCAAGGATTTCAAAGAAACAAAAGGTATGTTACATACTTAATTACATATATGTTTTACGTCATAATTCCTAAGTTTATGTGTTCTTGAATTTGACTATAGTATAAAGTTTTTATAAAACTTTCTGTAAACCATGTTTTTATATTTGGTTATGAAATTATGTGTATTGGTAATAACTAGCATATATATATATGACTGTAGTTTACATGTACGTTCAAAAACAAGAAAAATATTTTTACAGTGAATATGTGTATGAACGTGGTTTGAAGGAGTAACAAAATTAGTACTTGATTTTGAATTAATTGTGAAATTGAACCTTGAATATGTTAATTGGGTAGGAAATAAAGAGAACTTAGTTCAAATGAATCAAATTGGTGTATAATTGTGGTTACCGTGTTCACTGTGTCAAACAAATGTCAAAAATAGAGTTTGGATTTAAAAACATGGCATTTAAGGATTTAATCTTTCTAAAATTGTTGTTTAGTTGTTTCAAATTGGTATATGTATGATGGGTAAAGGTTATGTGTAATTTACATAAGTTATATGTGTGTTAATTTAGCTACTAGAAGCTATTAAATGCATGAGAAGTTAGCTTTTTGTTACATTCTTCGTCTTTGGGTATTGGAAGTTCTAAGTGCCCCAACGCCAAAATCGTTGTGAGACCCAACTTCATATGCATGGCGCTAAAGTCAGTGCCACAACCCCAACTTTTCGCGTGTCAGTAAATACGTACCATGGTTCTGGTTTCACATACATGCAAAGACCACTACCCATGTCACAAATATGACCCATAAGTATAAATCTGAAATGCAGTCAATACTAAGTTAGCATTAGGGCCAAGAATGAGTTTTCTTTTACACGAATTCTATAAATGCTAATATAATGCAATATTATGACTGTTAAAAATATAATTTTGTTATTATGGTATTATAGTGCTAGGAACGAGCATGTTATTAATACCTAATGAGTGTTATTATTATTTTATTGGTGTAACTTGATTATGTGATTAAAAGCCATACATGAAATAGGTACTTATTTGTATACATAGTATATGTAGTGACTTATTGTATCCTAATGATATGTGATTAGGATATTGTGAATCAAATTATTACGATTTAGTCTACACGTAAGGCAAGTTTTCTAACTCTACATTTTCGTTGAGTAAGTTTCCTTACCTTCTAATATATGATTACACCTTACATGTTATTTTTAACTTGTTTCGTTGAGCAAGTTTTCTAAACCTTAAATCTTATGTTGAGCAAATTTCTTGTATCTAGTTTGTTTATGATAATGCAAGTTTTCTAAACCTTATTCTGATATTGAGCAAGTTATTCTTGTCTTTAACTTGTTATTTAGCATGTAAGTTATATATATTCTGATATACTAATGTTGAATAAGTTTTATCGTTCAATTTACTATTTGTTATGCATGCTTAGTACTCAATTCTAAATAATCTTGGCTTAATATTGTTCAAGCAAGGAATGTTATAATTATTCAATGTTTATGCTCTTAGATTATTTGTGACACCCCCAAATTCGGGTACTTCATTTCCACCGAATTTGGTGCTCACTATCAAAATAATTACATTTAACTACCCATAATAAAGGATAAAACATTAAATAACTTAAACAATAATCTTTCCCATTAAAGGGTTACATCATCTCATAAACAATCCCAGGTAGTCTAACCTTAAATTCTTACATCAGTTTGCGGAATACATTATAAAATAAAACAAGTCTTATAACATCATGCATTTAAATAAAACTTTAAATAATTCTTCAACACTTGGACATCTTGCCATTTCCCTTGCTAGTAGATGGCTCATCACCTCTTTCGACTTTAGCTGCATTGTTAATTGCAAGAGTGAGCAAACAATTACTCATTGACATAAAGAATAGTAATAATAACCATATGAGAATGAACAAAGAATGTTGTACAATAATGACCTTGTTCTATGAATAGAAACAGAAACAAGTTCAAACTTTAATATCTGAGGGTCTTATGACCACGAACTATGTCCACGGTGATTAGGTATTACTACCCCAACCTTAACAGTTAATTAGACTATACAGACTTTTCTTAACGTACTTAAGGGGATCAGCCCTTTGGACCATGTATTGTGCACAAACATCTAAACGTTACACGTACAAAATCCCCTATGTTAGGGTTGTTCGTCTCAGTTTGAATTTAGAATTTCCGCACTAAAGAAAGTTTAGTTTGGAACTACCGTATCAATGTTTCTAGAATTTTAGAACACTATTCAATTTCCATCAATAAAGGTTTAATACAATAATGTATAACTGAATAAGGCTATCAAAGTCAAAGATTGGATATCAACGATATATAATTGAATAAACGTGATATATATGCAAAGTACTATATTCAAAGAATTAGAACAATCTCCTTTGAATCAATGTGTTAGAACAATATACGTTTTGAATAATAATAACAAGAAATGAGAATGTAAAACTCATTCGATGTAACGAATTAGGTTACAAGAGCTTATTCAATCATACATAAGAATAGAATCAATAGTCTTGTTCAATGAAAGTTTAGGATAAGAAACTTGCATTCATAAACAAAAGAATGAAGTTAGAAAGCTTGCTCAATGGAAAGAGTTAAGGTTTAGAAACTTGCCTTGTATGAAAGCTACACAGGTGTAAAATAATCTCCAATTACCTACATGTATCATTGAAATCGCAACAACCATTAGTTGTATAAACATTAGCTTTAGGTTTTAAACCATCATTTAGGTCATAACCCTAACGTAGCACCTAACCATGTAGGTTAACATACTTAACGAATCTGGAATCTCATTACGATCCAACATAACTTAATCATTCATCTCTAACTTTGGAAAACATCACATTTGATTTTATTTTATAACTTATTAAACAATTATTTAAAAAGCTTCACACTTCGAATTACCACACATTACAATATGATATTATAGCTTATATTATGTCTTAACATCATTAACATGCATGCTTAATCAACCTAAGTCCCTTACACATGACCTGCAAATGAGCAGACTTCATTACCTCAGACCAGAGTATGGCGGAGTCGCTATTGGGATCAAGGCTTATTGCTTGTAATTTTGCCTTGGCACCAAACAGAAGCTTTACTGATGCACATGATAGAGGCGTAAATGACAAGCGGTGAACGATGAGTTTAACTTTAGCCCAACAAACACGAATTTCACCCACAAAACAGTGAAATTAACATCTACAATTGGTACAGACTATTACAAACATGTTTGCTAACATTTACAACCAATTAGAACAATTTAGCATCAACTAAAACTAGTTTAATTTCTCAAAATTCATATTTTTATACTAAAACTCCATTTTTGAGTTTCTTCACAAAAATGAACACCGCGACTTCGATTCTTATCCGAATTACTTCGTTCAAATTACGTTATGTGTGTTTCTTAATAGATTAGCATAAAGAAATAACAAACCACAGATTACAACACATGTAGAGCATCAAATTTCGTACTTTCTAAAGCTATATTATATGAACATATCACTGTTATCTTCTAAAATCCCAATTCTCACGATTTTGATAACTGATATACAATCACAGATGATAACCAACCAATTTATCAAGAGTATACATATATATAATCAACATATGAAACAACAATTTAACAAAAACCCATTATAGAGAACATTAAATCAATTACAATTCCAACTAGAAAATTTAGGAATAAGTTATACCTTGAATTAGTAAAACAATTAGCAACCCTTCTAGGAACACCACTGAAATACACAGAGAATTCTCCCTTTCACTGATTTTCTCTCTTGCTTCCAAGCTCTCTCTCTAAACCCTCTGCTATCTTGGCCTTGGAAGAATAAGACATGAAGTAATAAAATGGCCACTCCCACGTACTCTTCCGTTAAAGAAATGAAAAGACGTCAGTTGGGGTAAGCCAAAGGCCACAAGACCCTGTTCGGCTAACCACACTATTTCTTTACTAGATTATTTTTATATTATTTTTATTATATAGTTTCATGTCACACCATTAATTTAATTAAGTCATACTTATAATTTATTATAATTATAATAATTATAATTTCCGTTGTAATATACTTAATAAATCTTTACATATCTAATTTAATTAATAAATTAGATTAAAACAACATTTTATTTAATTTAATTATTTTCTTAAATATTAAATAATTCATTTAATTTAATTATTTCCTTAAATTAAATCCTTCAATAAAATTATCATTATTCAATTTAATTAGCATTAATCAATTTAGTTACTAAATTAATTCACCACAATTATCAATTATTTATTTTCCTCAATAAATAAATTATTTAAAATATTTATTTAATTCAATAAATATTTAAATTAAATTATAAATTTCTCGATCGTTACATTATTCCTAAAGCATAACCTTAGTATACAATGTTGATTCAGTTATGATTTATTCCATAGCATAACGTTAAGAATTTTTATTCAACTAATCCTTAGTTGATGTTCGTTAAACCTACATTACCTTGAAACGTATCCAAACCAAACTTACTTTGGTGCGGACTTGTATTCTAAATGCTGAGATGAACAACCCTATTATTAAGGGATAATTTACGCATAGCGTTGAAATATTTGTGCACAATACATTGTACGAGTGGCTGACCCCCTTAAGTACGAGGAGTCCCTATAGTCTTATGACTGTTAAAGTTTAAGTTGAAAGATTACTTATAACTATGTACATAGTTCGTGGTCTTATGACCCTCAGATATATGATTCAGATTTTGATTATCATTGATAAAACCTATTGTTCAGTTCTATTGAGCCTACTATTTGGCAATTATTGTAAAGTTTTATTCATTATTATTTCAAGTGAGCATTGTTTGCTCACTCTTGCTTATATAAATATTACAGCTAAAGTTGAGAAGGTCGATGTACCTAGCACCAGTAAAGGGAAAGGAAAGATGAACAAGTATTGAAGACTTGTAAACATGTTGACATTTTGTTGTCAGACTTTATTTTAATTATTGTAATGAAGTTATTTAATTTAATTTTTCCGTATATGATGTTTGTATTTGAAGGTTAGATAACCTGGGAGATTTTTATTTATGTAATCCTTTAATGGGAAGGTTTATTGTTCAATTTTATTATGATTGTGTAGTTAGATATGAATATTTTTATAAAGTGAACACCAAATCTTGTGGGAGTGAAGTACCCGGATTTGGGGGTGTCACAAGTTGGTATCAAAGCCATAGGTTATGAACCTTAGGTGGGGGAAAAGCCTTAGGAAGTAACCTTTGAAAAGATAGTGGTGATAAACTCTTATCGAGTTTTAAGGAAGAAGTAATTAAACACTTATGTGATTATGTGATTTCAAACTATGTGCTCCTGAGAGTCGAGTAATAATGATTAGTAATTAAAACTTAAAAAAAAATTGTTGTCAGGATGGCTAATGTAGGAGAGTTTAGTCAGGATAGGGAGGAAGGACCTCAGATGCCTAGAGAGGAGGTGCCTCGTGCCATTCAAGTGATTTGGGAACAACTACTTCCACGGGAGGCAGCCCCGATGGTCACAGTGGTTGAACATAAGGGTTTACCTGATGAGGATGATGAGATAGAAACGGATGAGGAGGATCCCGTTGAGATGCCACAGTCGAATGAGGATGACGAGGACGAGGAGGAAGAGATTCCACTAAACTCGATAGTTGCTCGTATGTACGATGAAGCTTACGACTGCAATGTGGAACTTCAGGATACCGTCGAGGAGTTGGAAGAGATAGTAGCTGAACAACAGACCTCGATGGCACAGAAGGACGACGAGATCCAGGATTGAGAGGAACATCTAAATAATATCGAAGAGAAGCTGGTCCACACTGAAGGAGAGAATGAACAACTGACTGAGGAGATCGCAGAACTAAAGAAAAACCTTAAGGAAGAATCTACTAAGAGCGCAAGAGTCGAAGACGCGTACGAGGAAGCTTATCAACCAGCCGGAATAGCAGAGAGAGACGCACAAGCAAAGAGGATAAATATAGAGGAGATGAATAACGTATTCAACACCATGATTAATCGAGCTCAAGATCGGGTCATGGGTTATCCGATTCAGTTCGAGACGCTGTCATCGTTCATATTAGACCGCATAACAATGTTCTGAATTATGGAGGAAGAGTGTCGTAAGGCTACGCAATATCTTAGTAGAACATCGTAGGGAGTGTACCTGATATGCGATTAATAAAATGTTAAATAATATGTAAATCCCAATTGTTATATAACCTATGGGATATGATTATGATGTTATCTTGGAACCTTAGTAGTTCAGGAAAGTAATGTAAATAGCAGTGATGTTATTGTTCTTATGTTTTTCAAATAGATTATGAATGAATAAAAGTTATTATTTTATTTTATTCAAAGTGTTATGTGTTATGTTATAATTTCTTTTATGAGATGCAAGTTAAGTAGAAAATACTTAAAATAGTTGAGTAATAATCTAATAGGTATATTTTAACAGAAAATGCCTTCAAGACGTCAACCACAACAGAGGACCCCTGAAGGAGCAACCAATAACGACAATGTTAAGGCTAACCCCGTTCAGCAGCTAGTGACGTTACTAGCGGGTGCATTGCAGAATTAACCGCAGAATCAAGCTACAATATTTAAGGATTTCAAGGCGGTTGGACAACCAGAATTCTGTGGATCCATGAATCCAGTTGAGGCACAAACCTGGATCATGGAGATAGAGAAAGTGTTCGATATTGTGAGAGTAAGGGAGAATCAGAAGACTACTTTTGCAACATTTATGTTGAAATCAGAGGCTAGTTATTGATGGCAGGCCAATAAAACTCGAGGAGGACAAGGGGTTATGACTTTGAATAGGTTTAAGGAGATATTCTTCGAGACTTTTTTCCCAGAGAGTTCAAAGAATCAAATAGAGGTGCAGTTTTTAGAACTGAAGCAGGGATCAATGACGGTATCGGAGTATGCAGCAAAATTTAACTAGTTGGCTAGGTTTGCGCCATATCAAGTTAGCACAGATGAACGTAAGGCTAAGAGGTTTGAGCAGGGACTAAAACCCTTATTGTACAGTAGGGTCTCCCTGTTCCAGCTGAAGATATTCACATCAGTAATGGAGAAGGCAATTCTCACTGAAGGTGGAGGCGAGGCAGTAACAAAGTTTAATCAAGAACAGAAAAAGAAGAAGAATAAAGTGGAGGTTAATAATGGTGGTGGTGGTAGTGGAAATGGTAACAATAATCTGAAGAGAAAATGGAATGGAAATTTGAGTGCTGGAAATCAGCAAGGTAACCACCAGAATAAGAAGTTTGAAGCATGTCCTACATGTGGGAAGTTTCACAAGGGTGTGTGCTTAATGGGGAAACATGTATGCTTTAACTGTGTCCAGGATGGTCACATCGCCCCAAATTGCAATCAACCCAAGAAGAACATTTACTTCACGTGCGGGTCAAAGGATCATTTCTCTTGTGAATGCCCTAAGAAGAATGTTGGGGAGACAACAGGAAGCAAGGGAGGTAGCAGTGGAGGTACATGGACCATTGTGGGACCAACGGCATCAAACAAACCCACAGCCAAAACCTTCAACATGACTGTGCAAGATGTTGTGCAATCAAAGGATGCTGTATAAGGTATTATCCCAATCAATGATATAGATGCTTATGTATTATTTGATTCGAGTGCTTCTTGCTCGTTTATATCTGATGAATTTGCTAAGAGGTTAGGATTGCCTAGTGAAGAATTGAACTTCCCTTTAAACATAGAAATTGTGAATAAAGAAGTAATTCCTGTTAGGTTCGTATACAAGAATTATAGGGTGAATATTAAGGGGAATATCATGATGGTAGATTTAATCCCGATTAGACTTGGAGAGTTTGATGTTATTTTGGGAATGGATTAGATGTTTAATTGTATAGCGGTAATTGATTGCCAAAAGAAATGTGTAAACCTTATGACTACGTCAAAGGTAGTTTTCTATGGTAGAAAATCGCCTAGACATGCGAAATGTCTGACAATTATGTAGGCCAAGAAGTTTTTGAGTCAAGGCTGTGTGGATTATTTAGCTTACATAGTCGATACTAAGAAGAAGGGTGTGAAATTGGAAGAGATACCAGTGGTTAGGGAATTATTAGATGTGTTTCCAGAGGATTTGCCAAGACTTCCGCCTGACAGAGAGATTGAGTTCGTGACCGACTTAGTGCCAGGAACAGCCCCGATATCGAAGACACCGTACAAAATGGCTCCGGTAGAGATGAAGGAACTGATGGTACAACTGCAAGAACTGTTAGACAAGAAATACATTCAGCCGAGTGTGTCATCGTGGGGAGCACCAGTGTTATTCGTGAAGAAGAAAGATGGGTCAATGCGTCTTTGCATTGATTATAGGGAATTAAACAAAGTCACTATTAAGAATAAATATCTGTTGCCAAGAATAGATGAATTGTTTGATCAATTGAAGGGTGTTAAATACTTCTCGAAAATAGATTTGAGAAGTGGGTATCACCAATTGAAAGTAAGAAAGGAGGATGTACCTAGAACGTCATTCAGAACTCGGTATGGACATTACGAGTTTCTGGTGATGTCTTTTGGTTTGACCAATGACCCTGCGGTATTCATGGATTTGATGAACAAGGTGTTTAAACCATTCTTAGACAAGTTTGTGGTGGTATTTATCGATGACATCTTGGTATACTCCAAATCTCAAGAAGAACATGTGGAACATTTACGTTTGATGTTGGAGACATTAAGAAAAGAAAAGTTGTACGCGAAATTCTCTAAGTTTGAATTTTGGCTAGATCGTGTACAATTTATGGGTCATGTGATTGACAAAGATGGGATTTCAGAGGATCCATCAAAAGTTGAAGCCATAATCAATTTGGAACAACCAAGAACACCTTCGGAGGTGAGGAGTTTCTTGGGACTGGCTGGTTATTATAGATGATTTATTCAAGATTTTTCCAAGATAGCCACTCCGTTAACAAATTTGACAAGGAAAGCTGTAAAAAAATTTTGGATGGAAAAGTGTGAAGAAAGTTTTCAAGATTTGAAGAAGAAGTTAAGTGTGGCACCTGTGTTGTCATTACCAGATAATACAGGAAACTTTGTGGTGTATAGTGATGCCTCACATAAAAGATTGGGTTGTGTTCTTATGCAGAACGACAAAGTTATTGCATATGCATCAAGGCAACTGAAGGACTATGAGAAAGGGTATCCGACTCATGATTTAGAGTTGGCTGCAGTAGTATTTGCTTTGAAGATATGAAGACACTATCTCTATGGAGAGAAATGTGAGATATATACAGACCATAAGAGTCTGAAGTATATTTTCACTCAGAAGGACCTGAACATGCATCAAAGAAGATGGATGGAATTGATAAAAGATTACGATTATGAGATCTTTTATCATCCAGGAAAAAGCGAATGTGGTTGCAGATGTTTTAAGAAGGAAAGGTAGGGAAATATTGATGCTGATAACCATTCAGGAGGAGCTTATTTCAACAATGGCAAAGCTAGAGTTGGAAATAAAATTTCCAAAAGAATCCAATGAACGACTATTTTAGATAGAAACTAGTCCAACTTTGGTGGACAAAGTTAAGAATGCTCAACTACAAGATGAAGAATGTGTAAAAATCAAAGAGAATGTTGCTGAGAGTAGTGATGCGAAATACAAGATCGATGTCAAAGGACTACTAAGGTTTGAGGGAGGAATCTGGGTTCCAGCTGTACCATATATTAGAGAAGAAATCTTGAGAGAAGCTCATAATTCAAGATACTCGATTCATGCAGGAAGTACGAAGATGTATCAAGATTTACGATGTCATTTTTGGTGGCCAAACATGAAAAGAGATGTCACAGAATGTGTCGCAAAAATGTTTAACATGTCAAAGAGTCAAGGCCGATCATCAATCACCAAGCGAATTACTTCAACCGTTGGAAATACCGAAATGGAAGTGGGAACGCATCATAATGGATTTTCTGGTGGGTCTTCCAACTACTCAGAGAGGATGCGATGCGATTTGAGTGATAGTGGACAGACTAACAAAATCAGCACACTTTTTGCCAATAAAGATTAGATTCAATCTTGATCAGTTGGCAAAGTTGTACGTTAAAGAAATCGTTTTGAGACATTGAGTTCTAGTGTTAATTATATCAGATAGAGATCCGCGATTTACGTCAAACTTCTGGAAGAGACTACAAGAATGTATGGGAACACAGTTGAGAATGAGTACGACATATCATCCGCAAATAGATGGCCAAAGCGAACGAACAATCCAGACATTGGAAGATATGCTTAGGGCATGCATCATGGATTTCAAAAGGAGTTGGGATGAACATTTACCATTGGTGGAATTTGCTTACAACAACAGTTACCATGCAAGCATCAGCATGCGGCCTTACGAAGCATTATACGGCAGGAAGTGCAGAACTCCACTATGTTGGGATGAAGTTGGTGAACGCCAACTGTTAGGACCAAAATTGGTACAACAAACTACTGAGGTTGTCAAACTCATCAGAACAAGATTGGTAGCTGCTCAAGATAGACAGAAGAAGTATGTTGATCAGCACTGACAAGATCGTGCATTCGATGTAGAAAATTACGTATTCCTAAAAGTTTCTCCTTGGAAGGGGAAAATTCATTTCGATAAAAAGGGAAAGCTAAGCCCGAGGTTTATTGGACCCTTTGAAGTGTTGCGAAGAGTAGGAGAAGTGGCTTACAAGGTAGCTCTACTTCCAGAGTTGGAAAACGTTCGCAATGTTTTTCATGTTTCGGTGTTACGACCGTATAAACCCGATTACAAGCACGTGATCGAGTACGAACCGTTGCAGTTTGATAAAGACTTATCCTATGAAGAGATTCCTATCCAGATATTTGACAAGAAAGAACATGTGCTCAGGAGTAAAATAATACCTTCTGTGAAGGTGATATGGAGGAACCACAATGCTGAAGAAGCTACGTGGGAACTCGAAGATAAAATGATGAAAGATTACCCTTAGTTATTTGTTTAATCTATGTCTTCGATTCTAGGGACAGAATCTTTGTAAATAGGGAAGAATGTGACGAATGATTTGTTTGAATTGTGATTCTGGGGACATAATCCTTGTAAGGAGGGAAAGATGTAACAATCCAGAAGTTTATTTTAAATTGTAATTCCAAATATTTATTGAGTTATATAAATATTGTAATTGATGTGTTTATTGTTGAATAAATATTTGTTTCATTTAATTTGATTATTTGGTTAATTATTTGTTAAATAAATAATTAATGAGTTATGGAAATTAATTATTATGAAATAATATTCTAATTTAATTAATAAATTAAATTAGAGAGTTGATAGGGAGTAAATGGGTTATTATAATATTTTTAATTTAATTTGATAATAAAAGTGTGACAAATAAATATGCTATAAATGGGTTATTGAAATAAATTAAAGGAGTTTAATTTAGTTTTGCCAAATAAGGCTTAAGGATATTAAGTCTTTAATTTTGAAGAGGTGTTGCCAAACAAAGCCTTATGGTTTTGGATTTTGGATTTTTGAATTTTAATAATATAAATTAAATAAACAAAATATAAATAATATATAATATTTTTTGGTAACCGCTGATTTAATAAGGTCATTAGTAGCGTCGGTTTTTAGACGTTTGAAAATGGTGCGTTAGTTTTGTTTAATTTTACGTATAGTGTATTTGGTCTAAACTTAAGCCTAAAAAGAGAGTTACAGAGAAAAGAAAAGAAGGTTTTCAAAGAGAATTTGAGAGAAATTTCTGAGTTTTCAAGTGATTCTCAGTGGTTAGCAAGGATTTCAAAGCAACAAAAGGTATGTTACATACTTAATAACATATATGTTTTACGCCATAATTCCTAAATCTCTGTGTTCTTTAATTTGACAGTAGTATAAAGTTTTTATAAAACATTTCTGTAAACCATGTTTTTATAATTGGTTATGAAATTATGTGTATTGGTAATAACTAGCATATATATATGACTGTAGTTTACATTTACATTCAAAAACAAGAAAAATAGTTTTTACAGTGAATATGTGTATGAACGTGGTTTGAAGGAGTAACAAAATTAGTACTTGATTTTGAACTAATTGTGAAATTGAACCTTGAATATGTTAATTGGGTAGGAAATAAAGAGAACTTAGTTCAAAGGAATCAAATTGGTGTAAAATTATGGTTACCTTGTTCACTGTGTCAAACAAATTTCAAAAATAGAGTTTTGGTTTAAAAACATGGCATTCACGGATTTAATCTTTCTAAAATTGTTGTTTAGTTGTTTTAAATTGGTATATGTATGATGGGTAAAGGTTATGTGTAATTTACATAAGTTATATGTGTGTTAATTTAGCTGCTAGAAGCTATTAAACAGACAGAAGTTAGCTTTGTTATGTTCTTTGTGCTGGGTACTAGAAGTTCGGCGCCCCAACTGTGACGCCCCCAAAATAGGTATACATCACCCATCATGAGTCTCCAAATACATGGTACAGAATTTAAATACAAACTTTTTTTATACAGTACGACAAAACGTAGCTGAGAGTTTCAACACGGATAATGTCTCGTAGAGAGTATCCAAACTCAAATAAAATCCTCATTACAATTATTATCACAGTATTTCACTGAATAGTGAGGACTACTAATGCGAACATCTGGACTGTCACTCCGTTCCCCGACTAGTCCCGGCTATATTCTCATTTTCTGAAGAGAATAATGAAAACAAAGGGTGAGCTCAACTAGCCCAGTAAGAAATATTATGACTAAGATAATGCAGAATAAATTATCGTTAGCCTTCAACAGTGTTAAGCTGATAAAATATAATAAACATTAAGTTTAACTGTAGTGGAACAAGCAATCCATTAGAAGAGTCAAGTAGAGCATGATATCTACTATCTTCTATGATTTAAAAAGTTTATCATCCATTTTATCGTTGAGACTCAGCTTAATAAATTAACAACATCATCGAATCATCCATGTACTACGGGCCAAGGATATTTATGTAATCATCAATGGTCATGATTATACCGAATAATCTCTGGTCATAATCATACCAACAACTGTCCATCAATGCACCACATGCCAATGATAATTTTTACCACATCGTTCGTAACATTACAGTCATGATTATACCGAATAATCACTAGTCATAATCATACTAATCAATAGTACATCTATGCACGTAAACCACAGATGACTTTTATCACAATATAAGCATGAGGATGATGACAATGATATAAAAATTCAATTAAAAGAAAGCAAAGGAAATTTTTTTAAATATTTCTAACTTAATTTATCCAGAATTCAATAATGCCAAATTGTCAACATGATACTGCTTTGTGGAGTAAAATTCAAGAATAATATTGTATCAAAAATGATTTGTACAACGAAGAAATCAATTTTTGTCATGAATAGTACCCGAGTGAATAGTACTTCAGGAATAGTACCCCGTGAATAGTACTTTGTGAATAGTACCCCGTGAATAGTTCTTTATGAATAGTACCCCGAGAATAGTACTTTGTGAATAGTACCATAAAAATGAATACTACTCATGGACAGTACTTCGGCATAAAAAGCTTAAAATTTTACAAGAATGTGTAGAAAATATCCTTGTGAAACGATACTAGATGAAGCGCCAATTTCAAGGATATTCTACTGATTTCACGGAGTATAGAAGCAATACTTTAACAAAATGAGGGTATAATCAGGAATACGAGACAAAATAAGATTACTCACATACTACAAAGTATGTAAGAAAATATTATTCCTTATGAATACTGAAAAAAAATAATATCCCTTACCTCAGAAGAAGACTGGATACTAGAATAGTGATGTAGCAGACTTCTCTTCTACTTTCTCTTTATAGCTTCTCTTTCGATAATTGCTCTTGTGAGTCTTAGTGAATTGGTGAGAATGAAATAAGAATGAGCTTCTATTTATAGGAAAATATAGTTTCAATAATTGCACGTTTTGGGGCTCAAAATATTATAGTATAATACCTTCATCTTTTCTTTCATTTTTAATTTAGTCCTGCAAGTATTATCAAACTTGCACCACCTCCCCTAATAGTACATCTTGTGAATCAATAGTATAATCATGTGAAAAAAATAATTATAGTATATTACCTTCATCTATACCTCCATTTTTAATTTAGTCATGCAAGTATTATCAATCTGTACCACCTCCCCTAATAGTACATGCATGTAAATCAATAGTTATAAGCATGTGAATTAATAGCAATTAATTGCTCATTTATCCGATTAATTACCCGATTGGTCAATATAACCTCCAGACATCCATTATTATCGAAATAGATGTCGATTTCCACTAACACTAATAATCCCAACATAATGGAAATATCAATTTCATCTTTAATCAATATGAACTTATTCATCATTAATATTATAACTCACAATATTTAACAACCAGATCATTCCCAGGAAAGATGGGGCTTTCCGAAAAGGATTTCTCCCTATTGGCGCGCAATTAGGTGACCAAACCTCTCCTTGACAAAACTTTCTAGGCATTGTCAATATTGTAAATAATAATATGAATAACTTTGTCATCTCAATTATTGATTTAATAATATAAAATATTATGCAGATGATACTGTGACATAATTGAATCAATAATATGAAAGATATTATGCAGCAATTATTGTAGCAATAATTGAGTATAACTGAGTGACTTCTCACGTAAGCATCAATAATCAATACTATGTGCTACTATACAACCAAGTGTATTACTGTACTTTTACCACCGGGTAGTTCAACAGTTTAACGGTAAAACTTTCACCGTTATTTTTATAAAAAGATAATTCCGTCATTTTCTAACTATGACAATACTTTCGTTGTGGGGTCCACCAATGATTGTGTCGTCGTACGAATATTCCATGTTAAAACGAATATTACCCGACCAATCGAATATTATATAACTACTTGCTTACTTTGCAAAATTTGTAAATGTTAACCACAACTATAACATTATATCAAATCCACACCATAATATTCAAAAATATATTTCGAGAAAAATTAATCTTTATTCATAAAAGTTGGGGATCTTACACCAATGCCAAAATTAGTGCCACAGCCCCAACTTCACGCCGCAGCGCTAAAGTCACTTCACGCTCGTTTGGATTCCTCGCTTTTTGGGAGGTTATGACAAACACTCTCCTTTGAACTAGCGATGTTGTCTTGTCTAGGACGGCCTTTGATGCCTCCATCCTAGATGGACTTGAATTCGGTGCACGATAAAATTGGGCTAGGTGACCTTCTCTTCAGCAATTATAACACGCTTTGGATTGCTACGTACAATTTGGACTGATATGTCCCTCCCCTCCGCATTTGTAACATATGATTGGTTGTCGTTCCCCTTCCTTAACAACAGGTGCTTGTGGTGACGTCTTTCTATCATTGTTGAATCTCCTCTTCTTGAAATTTCCACTTCTATTATCTTGGCCATGATTTCCACCGAAGTGGTTACCATTTCTGGCATGTTGATTCCCTCCACGTTTGTTGTCACCGCTTCGATGACTACTACCACTAGTATTATCATTTTGTCGGCTGCTCTCTCTTCGTTGGGTTGACTCGTTATCGTGCTCCAATAATTGAGCCTTATTTACAACATCTGAATACAAACACAGTTTGTGAGAAATTAGATATTGACGTATCTCGGGTTTCAAACCTCTTAGAAACATCCGCGTCATTCTCTCCTCATTATCAACAAAGTGGGACGCAAACCGAGATAACTCGGCAAACTTAGCTTCGTACTACGACATTGTCATATTGTTTTGCTCCAGCTTGATAAACTCTACCTCCTTCATGTGATGAATACTTTTGGGAAAGTACTTGTCGTTGAACAGTTCTTGGAACTTCTCCCAAGACATCTTGATCGGCGGCAGTTGAGTACGCGCTTACTGATTTCCAAAGAGTAATCGCTCTCCTAGAAACATGAAGGAGACAAAGAGAACCTTTTGCTCCTCGGAGCATCCCAATACATCAAATATCTTGGTTATCTGTTTTATCCACGTCTTTGCCTTAAGTGGTTTTGGATCTCCAATAAACTCCGGTGGTCCTAGCTCCTTGAACTGTTTAGCGGTGACCGTCCGAGAGTTTCCAGTGTTTCAACCTACATTTTGGACAGGAGCCGCTCTCGCCTGATGTTGCATAAATTGCATAAAGCCTCTGAACATCCCATCATTAATCATTTGGTCAGCGTTGTTGTTTTCCTGAGGATTATTGCCATCCTGATGCACATTATCCTGGGTATTGATCGTTGGTGACTCAACGGTATAATGTGCTTCATTGCTTATCTCAACATTTTCGGATGCCATTTTCAAATATTGCCACAAAACAAGGGTTAATAGACATGTCACATATTATCCCTATACGTTGACCGACCAAATAAATACCAAATAAATTTAGGTAGGTCATACTAGCGAAAGAATTCCCCGTCTCTCCCCTCCTAGCTCTTGTCTCACATCTCAGCCAGGGATCATATCCCTAAGCTTTGATATCAATTGTGACGCCCCCAAAATAGGTATACATCACCCATCTTGAGTCGCCAAATACATGGTATAGATTTTAAATACAAACTTCTTTTATACAGTACGACAAAACGTAGCTGAGAGTTTCAACACGGATAATGTCACATAGAGAGTATCCAAACTCAAATAAAGTCCTCATTACAATTATTATCACACTATTTCACTGAATAATGAGGACTACTAATGCAAACATCTGGACTGTCACTCCGTTCCCCGACTAGTCCCATCTATATTCTCATTTCCTGAAGAGAACAATGAAAACAAAGGGTGAGCTCAACTAGCCTAGTAAGAAATATTATGACTAAGATAATGCAAAATAAATTATCGTTAGCCTTCAACAGTGTTAAACTGATAAAATATAATAAACATTAAGTTTAACTGCAGCGGAACAAGCAATCCATTAGAAGAGTCAAGTAGAGCATGATATCTACTATCTTCTATGATTTAAAAAGTTTATCATCCATTTTATCGTTGAGACTCAACTTAATAAATAAACAACATCATCGAATCATCCCTACACTACGGGCCAAGGATATTTATGTAATCATCAATGGTCATGATTATACTGAATAATCCCTGGACATAATCATACCAACAACTGTCCATCAATGCACTACAGGCCAATGAAAATTTTTACCACATCGTTTGTAATATTACGATCATGATTATACCAAATAATCCCTGGTCATAATCATACCAATCAATAGTAAATCTATGCATGTAACCATAGATGACTTTTATCACAATATAAGCATGAAGATGATGACAATGATATAAGAATTCAATTAAAAGAAAGAAAAGGATACATTTTTAAAGATTTATAACTTAATTTATCCAGAATTCAATAATGCCAAATTGTCAACATGATACTTCTTTGTGGAGTAAAATTCAAGAATAATATTGTATCACAAATGATTTGGACAGCGAAGAAATCAATTTTTGTCATGAATAATTCTCTGAGTGAATAGTACTCGAGTGAATAGTACCCCATGAATAGTACTTTGAGAATAGTACCCCATGAATAGTACTTTGTTAATAATACCCTGTGAATAGTACTTTGTGAATAGTACCCCATGAATAGTACTTTGTAAATAGTACCATAAAAATGAATACTACTCATGGACAGTACTCCGGCATGAAAAGCTTAAAATTTAACGAACGTTTAGAAAATATTCTTGTACAACGATACTAGATGAAGCACAAATTTCAAGGATATTCTACTAATTTCACGGAGTATAGAAGCAATACTTTAACAAAATGAGGGTATAATCAGGAATACGAGACGAAATAAGATTACTCACATACTACAGAGTATGGAAGAAATTATTATTCCATATAAATACTGAAAAAAATAATATCTCTTACCTCAGAAGAAGACTAGATACTGGAATAGTGATGTAGCAGACTTCTCTTCTACTTTCTCTCTAAAGCTTCTCTCTCTATAACTTCTCTTTCTATAATTGCTCTTGTGAGTCTTAGTGAATTGGTGAGAATGAAAGAAGAATGAGCTCCTATTTATAGGAAAATATAGTTTCGATAATTGCACGTTTTGGGGCTCAAAATATTACAGTATAATACCTTCATCTTTTTCTTCATTTTTAATTTAGTCCTGCAAGTATTATCAAACTTGTACCACCTCCCCTAATAGTACATCTTGTGAATCAATAGTATAATCATGTGAAAAAAATAATTATAGTATATTACCTTCATCTATACCTCCATTTTTAATTTAGTCATGCAAGTATTATCAATCTGTACCACCTCCCCTAATAGTACATGCATGTAAATCAATAGTTATAAGCATGTGAATTAATAGCAATTAATTGCTCATTTATCCGATTAATTACCCGATTGGTCAATATAACCTCCAGACATCCATTATTATCGAAATAGATGTCGATTTCCACTAACACTAATAATCCCAACATAATGGAAATATCAATTTCATCTTTAATCAATACGAACTTATTCATCATTAATATTATAACTCACAATATTTAACAACCAGATCATTCCCAGGAAAGAGGGTTCTTTCCGATAAAGATTTCTCCCTATTGGCGCGCAATTAGGTGACCAAACCTCTCCTTGACAGAACTTTCTAGACATTGTCAATATTGTAAATAATAATATGAATAACTTTATCGTCTCAATTTTTGATTTAATAATATAAAATATTATGCAGATAATACTGTGACAATAATTGAATCAATAATATGAAAGATATTATGCAACAGTTACGTAGCAATAATTGAGTATAACTGAGTGACTTCTCATGTAAGCAGCAATAATCAATACTGTGTGCTACTATGCAACCATGCGTATTACTGTACTTTTACCACCGGGTAGTTCAACAGTTTAACGGTAAAACTTTCGCCATTATTTTTATAAAAAGATAATTCCGTCATTTTCTAACTACAACAATACTTTTGTTGTGGGGTCCACCAATGATTGTGTCGTCGTATGAATATTCCCTGTTAAAATGAATATTCTCCGACCAATCGAATATTATATAACCACTTGCTTACTTTGCAAAATTTGTATATATTATCCACAACTATAACATTATATCAAATCCACGCCATAATATTCAAAAATATATTTCAAGAAAAATTAACCTTTATTCATAAAAGTTGGGGATCTTACACCAACACCAAAATTAGTGCCACAGCCCCAACTTCACGCCGCAACGCTAAAGTCAGTGTCGCAGCCCCGATTTGGGGGTGTCACAAAAATTCTTGGATATTATTGCTGTTTAAATTAAGTATTATATGTTTTAATCTGGTCCTTTACTTCTAAGTTGGTTGGGTATTTTGTATGTCATTATAGAGTGGTTGTATAGTATATAGTTAGATAATTCTATCTGCCTTACTTTGGAAGGAACACCAAATTTATTTTTCCATGTTTCTTGTTCAGATTATTCTTATATATATATCAGAATCATTGCGTAACTCCGGTAGTGAGGTTCTAGTCCAGTAGTTTTCACTAGCATTTTCTTTACTTAAACATTTCTCTTCATCAAGAAGGTACGCTTGCAAACTTACTAATAGTGTATACTTCTAGTTTTGGAGTGGAATAGAATATTCAACCTTTTCTACTGGAGGATGAGGAGGAAAAACATTGGGGAGTTGGTTCTATGATAACTTTACTTAGAAAGAATCAAATTTAATATACTTCAATTGAATAATCTCATGTCTGATGTCAATAAATGTGGTGTCAATTTTCTAGAAATGTCTATCTCACAAGCTGATTTGAATAATTATACTTATTCCCCTAAGTCTCTCAACCTACAGTACTTAATAGATTACATAATAATATTGAATAAAGACTTATTACATAATCATATTTATGCTTAAGCACAGTCTGCAAACAGTCTTAATACAACATAATTGTCTTAAACATAAAGGAACAAGATAGTCATAATTGCTTACTTTGCAAAATTTGTAAATGTTACCCACAACTATAACATTATATCAAATCCACACCATAATATTCAAAAATATATTTCGAGAAAAATTAATCTTTATTCATAAAAGTTGGGGATCTTATACCAACGCCAAAATTAGTGCCACAGCCCCAACTTCACGCCGCAACGCTAAAGTCAGTGTCGCAGCCCTAATTTGTCGTAACCTCCCAAAAAGCGAGGAATCAAATAAGGAAGGGTACGACCGTGCCTGATTTGTACTAGGGAGACGCGCGGCTGTGCGGCTCCCAGTTCAAACTAGGGCTAAGCTATCACTTGCTTGGCCTAGCTTGCCCATCCTTACACATATAACATATATTAAAATGTCAAGGGTCCTTTCGTATCTCTCAAGTTCAATCTAGGTCCCTTTTTTCATAATATGGTTCTAAGTTGACCATCTCGAGAAGATAAGGTCATTCAAGGTTATGAAACCACAAAGTCTAACATGCTTGATTCTTAAACATATAAAGTAGTCATATAACTCATATTAGAAATGTTTGTGAGTATTCATATCACATATGTGTAATTAGCATCGTTTTGGTTTGAAAATATGCTTCGTTTATGCTTCACTTGAATTACGATACTTAAGCATGGTATATATACATTTTTGATACATGAGTGAGTCTAAGAGTATCATCAAACATGTTCACAAATATCATATTCTAACTCTCAAAGTAGCATATTAATATTCACGTTCAAAGTTCATATTTTCATTAGTAAAGCTTACTAATAAGTCCAACATGATCATGCTTCATTACGAAATCAATATATGTACGTTAGTATGTCTGACATACATTTCAAAACCATACTAACATGCTTGCAAGATCAGAATATACATTACCATAAGTTCACAATTTCTAGTTTTCCAAATCTTAAAGTTTTCTTTGAATGTTTATACTAAAATCAACTAACATGTCTTACTAAATACATAACATCTTCATTCCACGTGTTAAGGTGGTTCATATGCATATTCTAGCTAATATAGCATGCTCAGATAAAGGCAAGATCACAAAATCAAGACATAGATCGGTAGCCATGATCAAGACGGCCATGTGATTATATAAGTGGCATATCACCCCCCTCTGAATAGAATGAAAAATAAAGGCCTTATTTCTGATGAGTTTCAACACAACCAACATCAAACCTGAATCCAAACCAACTATACAGATCTTAGACATGAAAATAAACCCACATAACACAATGGCATTCTATTCTTCATCAAATAACAGAGAATTTCTAAAATTATAAGAATTTAGACAAAACTCAAACTATGAACAAAAACAGAAATTATACCTCCTTGAAGTCTTAATGGATTCCTCAAATGCACTAAGTATGCTCCCTCAATTCCCATCAACTCACACCTCTATATGCAACTTATCAGATAATTTTAAGCACAAAGAATGAGAAGAAAGTGTTCAATTTATAGGAAACCCATTGACCATGCCAAGCCATTACCTAAGAATTCAAACCAAAGGATGGAAGAAGAATTCATTGGATTGAGAGAGTTTGGTGGAAAGATTTCACCAACTTCACCCTCCCCACTTCTCAGTTCATCATCACATCTAAATCCTAGCAGCTTGAAATCACGCAACTTAGGTTAGGCCACTGTTTGGTTACTATTTTGGTCATTGAATATGGGACAAGGAGTTTGTTCTGAGGTGTAGTAACGGAATGTTTACTAATACACTTAAGTTTATTTCCTTTTTGGCTTATAATTCCATATTTGACAACTAAATGTTATTATAAACTGAAAAGTTAGGGATTATATATGTATCCACATCATATAATCCATATATATTAGTTCAGTCTAATTTATATTTATAGCATGTATGGACTCCATTAAATTGGTCGCTAACAATTAAATATTTCTTTACAACTTTATTATTCCAATTAGGCTTACTTATTGAAGAAATTTGAAATACTTTGCTAGAGTACATATTTTACTGCTCAACACCTATTTATTGTCACATAAGCAATTATTTATAATTTCTTCTACTTAACTATATAGTTTCTATCTTTTTATATAGTTACCTTAAAGTGTCACACTATACTTTCTTTTTAATGTAGGAACTAAATATTACTACATACCTTGCACACATCACTTAAGTGATCTAATTCCAATTATGTAATTCACTTTGCTCACCATAATAATTAATTAATAATATAATATTAATTAATTCGTCACTTCTTAATTTAATCATCTCTTAATTAAATCAATTCTCTAAATTTCCATTCTCATGCCACACAAGGCATTTTCACAATTCTCATCACAATCCACATTCTTATAAATTCAATTTAACTTAGTTGAATTATTCATTTCACAGCACATCAATATTTATATTTAAATAAATATTAATTTTCTTATTTTATCAAAATAATATTTATTCATGAATTTCTCGGTTCTTACATTACCCCCCCTATAAAAATTTCGTCCTTGGAATTGGTAAAAGGTTACACAAATAAATGAGGATAATCCCCTCGCATTTTATCTTCTAATTCCCACGTGGCCTCCTCGGCGTCGTGGTTTCGCCAAAGTACTTTTACAGAAGATATACTTTTATTCCTTAATGTTTGTTCTTTCCTATCTAATATCTGGACAGGAACTTCTTTGTATGCTAAATTCTTTTCTACTTGAATGGGTTCATAAGAAATCATGTGCTTGTAGTCGGCCTTGTATGGTTGTAACACGAAAATGTGGAACACGTTGTGGATGTGCTCCAACTCGGGTAGTAATTCAACTTTGTATGCCACTTCGCCCACTCGCTTCAGTATCTCGAACGGTCCTATGAATCTTGGACTTAGTTTTCCTTTCTTGTCGAAACGAATTTTTCCCTTCCATGGAGATACCTTCAAGAATACGAAACTACCGACTTTAAAATCTCAATCCTGCCGATGCAAATCTGCGTATTTCTTCTGGCGATCTTGAGCTGCTACTAGTCTGGCTCTTATCACTATCACCACGTCTGTAGTTTGTTGTATTAACTCTGGTCCGAGTATTCGTCGCTCTCCGACTTCGTCCCAACATAATGGCGTTCTGCACTTTCTTCCGTAAAGAGCTTCGTACGGTGGCATGCCGATACTCGCATGGTAACTATTATTATACACAAATTCGACTAAGGGTAGGTGGTCATCCCAATTTCCCTTGAAGTCCATCACGCAAGTCCTAAACATGTCCTCTAGCATTGTTATAGTTCGCTCACTTTGTCCATCTGTCTGAGGGTGATAAGCGGTACTCAACCTCAACTACGTTCCCATTCTCTCTTGCAAACTCTTCCAAAAATTTAACGTGAAGCGCGGGTCTCAACCAGAGACAATTGATATAGGCACTCCATGTCATGAAACAATCTCCTTTACATACAGACTCACTAATTGATTTAAACTATAGCGAATCTTGATTGGCAGAAAATGTGCAATCTTTGTAAGTCGATCCATGATAACCCAAATGGCATCATAACCTTTCTATGTAACTTGAAGTCCTATCACGAAATCCATCGTAATATGCTCACATTTCCACTTTAGTATTTCCAATGGTTGTAGTAAGCCACTCGACCGCTGATGTTTTGCTTTTACGCGTTGGCAAGTTAAACATCTACTAACGCACTTTGCGACTTCCCGTTTCAAATTGGGCCACAAAAAATGTTGCCTCAAGTCTCGGTACATCTTAATGCCTCTCGCATGAACGGAATACGTCGTATTGTGTGCCTCGTGCAAAATCTCTTCTCTTAACTCGGTTACCACTGATACCCACACTCTTCCTTTGAATCTTAAGATACCGTCTTTATCCATTCAAAATTTCACTTCCTCATTTTATGAAATCCTTTTTATGATCTTCTTGCATTCTTCATCTTTCTCCTGTGCTTCTTTTACTCTATCCAACAATGTCGGACAAGCTTCTATTACAAATAACTTCTCTTCAGACCTCTCTGGTCCTTTTCTCTCTATTTCCAATTTCTTTATTTCTCTTATTAACTCTTCATGGGTCGTCAATTGAAACAATTTCTCCCTTCCCTTCCTGCTCAGAGCGTCGGCAACCACGTTTGCCTTCCTCGGGTGATAAAGAATATTACAATCATAATCTTTGATCAATTCCAACCACCTTCTCTGACGAGTATTCAACTCCTTCTGTGTGAAGATATATTTCAGACTTTTGTGGTCCGTGTATATCTCACATTTCTCTCCGTACAAATAATGCCTCCATATCTTTAACGCAAAAACTACTGCCGCTAACTCTAAGTCGTGAGTAGGGTATCGTTTTTCGTAATCCTTTAGTTGTCGTGATGCATACACAATGACTTTGCCATATTGCATGAGCACACAACCAAGTCTCTTGTGCGATGCGTCACTATACACCACAAAATTTCCCGCATCATCTGGTAGTGATAATGTGACACCCCCAAATCCGGGTACTTCAATTCCCACGAGATTTGGTGTTCACTATACAAACATCATATGTCTATCTACCCATAATAAATGAAACCATAAAATAGATATAAATAAATCCTCTCCTTCAGGAGTTACATCATCTGAAAATAAATACATCAATCACAGGTCATACTAACCTTAAATCTCAAATGCGAAAAACATAAACAAATATTAAGTCTTACACAAATTAAACATAAGTCTAAAACATAATATAACAAATAAATAACAAGTCGTCATTACTTGTTAATCTTTCCCTTGCCTTTATTAGTAGAAGTCTCGTCAGACCTTTCGTTCTTAACTGCAATGTTATTCTTACGCAAGAGTGAGCACGATTGCCCACAAGTATAATAATGTACAACAATATAATAACATGCGAGTGAATCAAAGACTTCTAAAATAAGAAACATGACTTTTGAATCAAGAATGAATAACAAGAATCAAAAGAACTTCTGAGGGTCATAAGACCTTGAATTATGTCCTAGGTTGTCAAGGGTTATACTTGAAACTTTTAACAGTCATAAGACTATGGACTCTTCTATTCGTACTTAGGGGGATCATCCCTTAGTACCATATTGTGCACAATATCTTAACGCTAAAGCATTAGTAATCCCCTATAACAGGGTTGTTCATCTTAGTTTGACATTAGAGTCCGTACCAAAGGAAGTTGGTTTGGATAAACTCAACAAGGGTTCTGAAATTTAGAACGTTCATCAACTATGGACTAGTCGAATTAATAAGGGTTCGCTAGTCTTACAAGGTTCAACAATAACTAATATTCAATTTGAATAATAAACTCAAGAGGTATACAATGGAATAAGTATTGTATAATAGGAATCATGCTTTAAAAGATTGATAACCTTTAATATAACTCATTAAACTTGGTCAATAAATAACAAGAACTTGCTCGATATAGATATAAGTTTAGAATTTTCTCAATGTAAAGAGGTAAGGTTTAGAAACTTTCATAACGATAACAAGTAGGGTTAAGAAACTTGTCTCGTGTGTAGGTTACACGTTAATTATACACGTTCCTCGATTTAATCCTACATATCATTTACATTCACAATACTAGTCAATTATAATGTAACTAGCATCACAAGATCATTCTCTTTTGTCTAAACTCTAATTATGATTATACTAATCAATTCACAACACTTATTTTCTCATAATATTAGATTTCACGAATGACTAGCTAACTATGCGTTCAACAATTCAATTAAACATGTAAGTACATCATTGACATGTTAAGGATCTATTTTAACATCACATTATATGTCTAACACATTTTTATGTTCATTAGATTAGGTTAATACTAGATACAAACTCGCGCGTTGCGGCAGAATTATTCAAATTTTGAATAATGTGTGCGTAGAATTAATAAATTAAAATATAATAAGAAAATATTATATTAAAAATTTCCTAGAATTCTCTGTTTTGTAAAAACTGAACAACGTATCTAGGAATAGCCTCAAAAGATAAAATCCCAAAAAATATGCATAGAAGAAAGACAACAATTCCTTTATTCTACATATGTGTTTGACGTTGTGGAACCTTTTCAACCTCTGATCTGCATTAAAATAGGTAAAAGTAAGCATTATATCCACATTATTTGTAAACTGGATGAAAACATGCTCATTTTTTTCAAAAGTTGAAACTATAAATGGCACACAAACACATGCACACAACTAATAATTGTATTAGGATGAAAGTTCACTAAATAATTGAACTCAGAAGATAACCTATCAAAGGACTAACATGAAACAATATCAAAAATCATAATAGTTACCAATAGGCCAAGGTTTTGATAATCAAAACACGATTTGTTTCTCTTAGAAATTTCAGCTTTTTCATACCGTTGACTAACCACAATAAGAGAACTTTTGATTATCCAACCAAGCTTTGAAGATAAAAGTCGGAACGAATCCCCATATTTCCAAAGTCCTTTGTATAGTTGAATATGTTTTGAATCTACTCCAACAACCCCCAAGTGGCAACAGACATCTGCATCACCATATATTTTTATTGTGAAAGGAAGGTACTTTATAATTCAAAGGTACACACACATAAGGATTGAATAAAGACCAGAGAATAGGGACATGGGACTTTATCATTACCAATCCATATTAGTAAAGTTAATTATAACATCTAAAAACTGTGCAACCGACTTATTTGTCATTTCCCTCTTGACTAACATCAAGTGCTGGCTAACAACAACAAACCTATTTGCAGTCCCTTGTTCAAACTACAACAACCTAAATTCTGAGCTTTATTTTTTATTGGATAAGTTAAAATTTTCAGTTTCTCCAGAAATAACCGAACCTCGTTAGTTCAAATATAATTCTCAATTGCACCAATACTTTATCAAATCTTTGATCTATAATAAACTTATAGATACTATGTACCATCCAAACTGGAAAATACATAAATAAGAAACTAATGGACAATCAATTAATCTAGGTTATTTTGAAAATAAGATATTACCATTTGTCTTCTGAAAAATGAAGATAATCAATATGTTAAATTCACCAATCTCTTGTTAAATTATCCTCAATTCAATTGTCACTAACACAACAGCATGACAAAAACCCTTCTCTACTAAACCGATAGCTTTTAGTGATAATAACAATTAAAAGGGCTGCTAAGAAAGAAGTTCCTAATTATGAATAGTCTATATAACAATTGTTAACCTAACACTGACCATATTAACTTTTCAGAAATTAAAGGTTTGGAACAGTGAACTTACAACTTCAGCCTCCAATTTTAGTTAGGACACATTTTACTATTTTTTAGTTTCTACAATAATCAAATAGTAATAGTAATTAGGATTTTTTTAATCTACGACAGACAATGGCATCAATCAAGTTAAAGCTTGGAAATTAACAAATTAAGTAGTAATGCATTATACCCAAAATGCATTATACCCAAATAAAAACCATCAAAATGATTTTTTTTATACAATCATTCAGATGGTGGAAACTAACAAATTAATCAGTAATGCATTATACCCAAATAGAATCCATCAAAATTGTCATATATATATGTAATAGGAAATAAGTTTGAACCTGAGGCTTGGAGGACATTGGTTGTCTTGATAACAATTTCCCCTTGCTAGATTCTTGAAATTCCCTTCTTCGGTCCAAGGTTTGCTTCGGAATAGATGGTTGGGTTTCAAGGAAGTGGTTTGCTACAAGTGCATGTAATTTTTTTGCACTTGGTGGAATAATCTTCTTCTATGTAAAAGTCATCGGAACCTTTGTAGGTATGGATTTGAACTGAGGTCGGCCATGTCCACTCCCAATCGCTTCTACCATGCCATTTTGATAGTCCAATCGATGTCACTTCCGGCTTATTGACAAAAGTTAATTTTGAGGTCCCACTTTAGCTTGTATCCGCTTAGTCGCAGTATGTATATCCTTTCATCGCGACCATTACACACCTTTTTATCATTATTGCTAGATAATCGCTCATTTCTTCAACATAGCATGTTCAACATCACTAAAAAATCGTATAAGTTTTCTCAATGAAAATAACATGTTCGGGTCTTTAGAAAAAAAAACAAAACAAATACATTTAAGCAAAGAACACACCGTGTCTTGGAACAACTACATTTCAAGGCGGCTGTTTTTTATTAGAGCTGGAGCTCTGCATCATCCGATAATAGAAATGAGTAGTCCCTAGTATTTTTAAGCATCTGGACTTTTATTTTTGTCTTTAGCTGCAAAACCATTTAAAAGAACCTTATTTTAGATATTTATATATAAAACAAATTGAGAACATATTAATGTAAATCAAAATATATCCTAAGCCAGTACAATTCCTTCATGTATCTGAATCAACTGGGATTAAAAGCCAACCTGATTACGTTGAATAGTCGTTGGACACTAACTCTTTAAAATCTGGAGATATTAACTCAACACTAAGACCGAGTATAGTTGAAAGTAAAATTCCTAATGAGATTCATGTTTTGTTTTTCCAGATAATCCCTACTTAGAAATGTTATTCACTCCTCCATCCCCCATCCCCCACCACCCAAAACGGACAAAAGAGAGACAGAGAGAAACCATTCTAGTTATTAAACAAACATGAATAAAAATTTCCTAAAAATATTAGAAGTTGAAACAACTAAGTTAAAAAGAATAGTTATGTTGGTATTTTTGGCAATTTTTAAGAAATACCTGAAATGTTTTTAAAAAAAACAATCACAAAATTGGCCAATATAATCTAGAAGATCACATGTTCCTGCAGGGTTAGGTTCCTTTGGGTAATAATAATGCCTCCTTTAAAATACTTCACATCTTCACAAAACCATCCTTTCGAACAGCGCAAGGAAAACATGAATTAAACTAAAAAAATGCTTCCTCTGCCCCAAAAGAGAATCCATTTGAAAGACACTTTTTTAAAGAAAAAACTTAAGCTTGTAAATGTATCCTCCATATACCATATTAAAACAACAATTATCCATAAAGCTGCTCCACCTGGCATTAACTGCTAAAGCTTTCTTTCATGTAGAAAAAATGATGCATAAGAATGTTCAATACAAATGGCAAAATTTGGAACCCATAACACTCGACATCTTTATTTTTTTTAAAGGACTGTTTGGGGACATCTCGCAAAGGGAAACAACTCTTAACTTGGGATATAGTGACTAATTAAAAGAAGAAAAGTAATTATTACCGGACTCTTTCCCTACACCAATTCGACGACCTACAGCTGTAAAAATTCCACGGTAAACCAAAGTCTTTATCGCAAGAAAATCGTAGCCAAGGTAGGTAAGTCGGAAACCATCATCTACAATACATGAAAGAGAGAGGAAACAACCAAGTGGGTATTGCAAGGTCTTCAAAAAGATATAAAATAATATATTTTGTTATTTACTAATGAACAACTACGTCTATATTGTATGGACACACATGATTAACTCACACTTGGAAGAGTCATGATGCAACAGCTTATGCTTGAGCAAGTTCTTCATCACCCTGTGCATGCCTCCATGTCTAAAAAAACACATTATACATAGAGAGACATCCAAAACATAACAAAATGAATAAGATAGTAGAATAACAAAATAAAGTTGCTTACTTAAGTGAAGCAATTCGTTCAATGAGCTCAATGGGTATAATTTTGTGCTGCAAAGAGATTAAAATATATAGATTAAGACACTATATTCTCAAGTCACTATGTTCACATTTTATTTTTCAGACACAGGGGAAGAGAGATACATGTGAGAGAGATTGGCCTTGGCTCTTATTAATTGTCATGGAAAAGGAAACATCAGAGTTTGATTTAATGGAAAAGTAAAGCATAATAATAGTACACAACAGAAAAAACCAAATAACATCTTAACACAGCCCCAAAAAATTGAAAAATCTTTTTGGTAACCCGTGCAATGCACGGGCTAGTTTAAAAAACTGAAAAATCTTTTTGGTCTTCAAAAAAAAAAATTATGCATTATCCACGTGACTTAATAACACAATTTTAAAACTGTTCCCAAAGCAATTTAACAGGTAATTTTAGCATAGTGTTATGGTCTAATGCAAAGAGAAGAAAGCTTCTTAGTTCTAAGTATAATAGATTAGACTAATTCCAACACTTGAGAACTTCATAAACAATAATTTTGATGTCGATGACTTTAATCTTAGCCACGGGTATTTCTATTAATATAATAGAATATCATTTAGTTTTCGATGATTAAAATAATATTTTATTATATTATGCTATGGAGACTTCTTATGAATACAAACAATCATAAGAGTCCAAACAAATCTAAGCATCTTTTAAGTCGAGTTGAAAAATTCTATTTAACTACTCTATAGAACAAAGAAGTCAAAGAAGAAGATGATGAAGACTAACATGCTTAGCTGCTACAATTATTGAAGTTGGTTCCTCAACTTTAAGAGCAGCAATTCATGACACCCGTTTCAATATAGAAACATGACTTGAAAATCAAAGAAGAATATTTTAATGCATAGTATTTTTGTATCTTTATATGTACATATTTATAGATAGTAGAGATCCTACAATCAAGCTATTCATCCTGCAATCAAGTTATTCCTATAATTAAGTTATTTTCCTAATAAAGTAGGAAATAATTACAATAGAGAATCTTTGACTATTAATCCAATATCGCAACACTCCCCCTCAAGTTGGTGCATAGATGTCGCACATGCCCAACTTGCCCAAAAACTTTGAGAACACTCGACTTGAAACATCTTTGGTGAGAATATCAGCCAATTGATCTTCGGATCGAATCTTAGGCAACTCAACAATTTTCTCATCCAATTTCTCTTTAAAGAAGAATCTGTCTACCTCCACATGTTTGTACGATCATGTTATACCGGATTATGAGCAATATCACATGCTGCTTTATTATCACAATAAAGCCGAATCGGTTGACTAGGCAGATAGCCCAAATCCCTCAAGAGAAGTCTCAGCCACAATACTTCACTTATTCCAAGTGTCATACCCCTAAATTCAGCCTTTGCGCTTGAACGTGCAACAACATTCTGCTTCTTGCTTCTCCATGTAATGAGATTACCACCTACAAAGGTGAAATATCCCGAAGTAGATCGTTTGTCATCTATTGCTCCAGCCCAGTCAGCATCACTATATGCATCCACACTTTGATAATCTACATTTTTAGTGAACAAAATGCCCATTCCAGGAGCAAACTTCAGATACCTTAAAATACACATAACTGCATTCATATGTTGTTCTCCAGGATTATGCATAAACTGGCTAACAATACTCAATGCATAGGCAAGATCTGGCCTAGTGTGGGCTAAGTACATCAATCTTCCAACGAGCCTCTGATATCGCCCTTTATCAACATGCACCTGATTAGTCTCAACACATAACTTCAATCCTTCTTCTACTGGTGTATCAGCTGGTTGACATGCTGACATACCAGTTTCTTGCAACAAATCTAAATCATATTTTCTTTGAGACAAGAAGATCCCTTTATCGGATCGAGACACTTCGATCCCAAGAAAATATTTCAAGTGACCGAGGTCTTTCATTTCGAATTCGCTTGACAAGTAACTTTGTAGAGCCTTCCTTTCATCAGGGTCATTTCCTGTAACCACCATGTCATCAACATACACAATAAGGGCAGTGATCTTATTATGCTATCTTTTCAAGAATAAAGTGTGGTCTGAATTACTCTGATGGTAGCCAAAGGACCTCATGGACTTCGTGAATCTTCCAAACCATGCTCTCGGAGATTGTTTTAGCCCATACAATGATTTCTTTAATTTTCACACTTTCTAACAATGCACTTCTGGTATCATACACCCTAGTGGCAAATCCATGTACACTTCTTCAGATAACTCACCATGCAGAAAGGCATTTTTCACATCAAATTGTTGCAATCGTCAATCCAGGTTCGCAGCTAGAGACAATAAGACTCAAACTGTGTTGATTTTATCTACATGTGCAAATGTATCTGTATAATCAATTCCATAGGTTTGGGTGTATCCTTTTGCCACTAGTCTTACTTTAAAATGTTCAATTGTACCGTCTACTTTGTGCTTCACAGTATAAACCCACCGACATCCAATTGGTTTCTTCCCTGAAGGACGATCAACAAGTTCCCAAGTTTCATTCTTTTGCAATGATTTCATCTCCTCATTCACAGCAGCTTTCCACCTTGGGTCTGCTAAGGCTTCCTGCACACTGTTAGGAATAGATGCAGTAGATAATTTATTTACAAATGACTTATTTGATTCAGACAAACGATGGTTAGACACATAATAACTCATGGGATATTTAACTTTACTAGAAAGTTTGGGTTCATATTTGGGTGTGGGGATATCTCTGGTTTGACGCGGTGGTAGTTGTTTTCTTGGTGGTTCAGACACTACAGTATGACCATCCTTAGCAGGCGATTGGTATGGTGTATCAGTTGCATATGGTGCGAGAGATTCAGATGGAGGTTGATCCACAACTTCCTTTTCTAGGTCTTCATCACATTCATCACCACTGTGGTCCAAATTTATACCACTCAAATCTAATTCACCAGCATTCTCATTACCAAGTTCAGGGCGTTCTATTTCATTCCCATTCAGATTATTACCAGGTGCAGAGAATTCCCCTTCTATAGAGATCAGAAAATCATAGTCTAGAGATTGAACTTCTTCCAGGTACTCCCCTTGAAGTTCAGGCTCAGAGGAAAAATACATTGAGTCTTCATGAAAAACTACATCCATTGTAACAAACATTCGTTTTCTTGGAGGATGATAGCATCGGTACCCCTTTTGATAAGCAGCATACCCTAAAAAACACATTGCAATGCTCGAGGTGTCAACTTGTCGCGCTGACGCTGATGAAGATGTACAAATGCTACACAACCAAAGACATGAAGAAGTAAGTTTGGAATGACTGGAGCCACAATTGCTTCAGTAAGAGCCTGAGATAGTGTCCAAAAATTAATAGTGCTGGAAGGTACTCGGTTGATTAAATATGTTGCAGAGGTAAATGCGTGTCCCCAATAGGAAAAAGGCATATGTGCTTCTATTAATGAAGCACGGACAACCTCCAACAAGTGACGATTTTTCTGCTCTGCCACCCCATTCTGTTGGGGTGTATCGGAACAAGTAGTTTGATGAATGGTTCCATGGGTTCCAAGTACCGCTTCAATTCAAAACTCAAATATTCACCTGCATTGTCACTGCGGAGAACCTGAACCTGTGCATTGTACTGACTACAAACCATTTTATGAAATTTTTGAAATAACAAGTTTACTTCACTTTTGGACTTCATCAATCATACCCAAGTCATCCTGGTACAATAATCAATAAAGGTAACAAACCAACGCGATCCATCCAAAGTAGTAAATTTAGATGGTCCCCAAACATCAGAATGTATAATCATAAAAGGAACTTGACTTTTATTCAAAATTAATGGAAACGAATCACGATGGCTTTTTGTAAGTTCACAAACATCACATTTGAAACTAAAAACATCAAAGTTTGCAAATAAACTAGGAAATAATTTCATTATGTAACCAAAAGAAGCATGCCCCAGACGTCGATGCCATAACCATATCTCATATTTCTTTTTTTCCTCCTCTGAACCCCCAATCTTTAAAGCTTGACGCAACTTATCTGAACTTTTGGACACTAAGTCTAAGTAATACAGCTTCCCTCACCTAACACCACAACCAATCGTCTGCCTTGTCCAGATGTCCTTAAATACACAAAATTATGGCCAAAAAATGACAACACAAAATAAGGCAGTGATTATTTGAGAAACTGACAAAAGATTATAATTCAAAGAAGGAACAACCAAAACAGAATATAAATTCAAGGTGTTAGTGAGGGACAAGGATCCTTCCCCAATAATCGGAATTGAGGTACCATTAATAGTGGAAACAGAAGTTTGTGAGCAAGGTTTAATATGTGAAACTTGTCTAGAATCAAATGTCATATGATCCGTAACACCGAAATCAATTATCCATGCACTATTAGAAACATGTGTAGAAATATTTAAAACCTTACCACCATTACCTGTTGCTCCTGCCAATGCCAAGAACTTTTCACCGCTATCATCCTCAGTCTTTGTTTTAACAATTGTAGCAGTAGAGGCATTCTTGGAATTCTTCTTCCGGGAATCACGGCTATGATCCCACCATTCCTAATATCCCGCAAGTTCATAGCATCGACTTTTTGTATGACCCGTTTGATCATAATGGGTGCATTTGTATGATGATTTGTCACCACCATTAGCATTCTTAGGATGGATATTTTTTTTCTTGCTGGTGTTGAGGAGATCAGTTTTGATTAGATCGGTTCTGAGTCACCATGGTTGAAGCTTCAGATTTTTCCAGTTGTCCGTTCATCACCCCGCGTCAAACATCTTCATTGCAAACTAGGGCATAACACTCTTCCAATTTAGGGATAGGATCCTTCCTCAAGATTTTGCCGCGCACTTGCTCGAAATCACCCTTTAATCCAGCGAGAAAGATATGCACCTTTGTCGCTGAAGCAATTTCTGATATGATGAAATATCTGTCTCATCCACCATGACCACCTTATCTCGATGATCCAACTCACTGAAGATTTCAGTCAGTTCTCCATAATATATAGAGAGCGGTCTACCATTTTGTTTGGCAGAGAAAGCCCTCTGGTTCAAGGTAAAAACTTGTAATTCATCCGCTCCATCATAAAAGGCTTTAGACAGAGCTTTCCAAATATCTCGTGCGGTAGGTAAGCGAATGTATCGCTTCATAATCTCCGGGGACATAGACATCAACAACCATCTTTTGACCTTCTGATTGTCTGAATACCACTTTTCATAGCCTTCATCTTTCTCCTTAGGTGACGGCGATGTGTCACGAATGAAGGAGAGTTTCTCCTTCTCAGCAATTTGCATCTCTAACATTTGAGACCACAAATCATAGTTGGTCTCATTGAATACAATTCCTGAATTGAATGACGAACCTTCGTGTTGAATAATGATGGGGGTAGAATCTGATTTGTTCATGGTTTAAGGATTCAAAGAAGAATGATTTAGAGTTTCGTAGCTTTGATACCAACTTGAAAATCAAAGAAGAATATTTTCATTCATAGTATTTTTCAGATCTTTCATCGTAGACACTCGAAATTTTCAGATTCATCACATCGACATTGCAGAGAGGACAGATTCGCCTTTTTAAGAGAGAAGCCTGAAAGACAATCCAAATCCATACCGGATACTACCGGGAGTTTAGCATCAACCCCAGATCACACTCTGGGAGCAACAGTTCCAACCTCGGATATAACCTTGAGACCTGCAGATACAATACCGGAACACACACCGGAGAAGACCGATTCATCTCAGAAATAACCCCGAGATATCCAGTCTCAGTCCCAACCATGGGAATAGGCACCAACCTTGGTGATAACCCCAAGGAATGCAGTTTCGGAGATAACCCTAGAAATGCTTGTTTCAAATGCCATCAGCTTCAATCTAAGACTCACAATGAGATACATCGGACCAACCCTAAGAATAACATCGGGAAGACAGTACACCTCAAAGATGACAATGAGGACCTTCAACAATCACGGTAGAATTCAATCTCAAATAAGTTTGAGTAACGTCTCGCTTTATCTACCTAATCCCATGATAACACTGCTGAGCTGCAACATCGCTATCTCGTCCAACATGATGCCACGTTACGCCTATACGCAACGATGTCCCACAAGGCTAACCAATCCCGAAAGTGACTATTATGCGGTGGTAACGGATGAAAGTTGAAGCTTGAAGACCGGAGGCATCGCCCCATCTTCAAAGACTTCAGATAAACTTTAATCCCATGCCATCGCACAACTCTCGACAACGGCCATCCCAAATAGGTCCTCAGATACCTCAAAACAGATGCCCGGATTGCACTTCTCAAAATCCGAGTGGACATTAAAGGCTCGAGTGGCGTGCTTCGAGACGACCTAACCCGACAAACTCAAATTGACCCGACCTTCCCTGGTACATCTGCATTTCATATTGCCTATAAATAGAAGGCTTGGGGTGTTGATTTTAAGAGAAAAAGACGTGGAAACCTCAAGATAATTTACTACTCGCACTCGCTATATCTGATTGTATTTTCCCACTTTTAAACACACTGTGAGCTCATATATAGCCTCTTTGTACCCACAAAAGCCCAAGTGTTTACCCACTCTAAAGATATAGAAGCCTATTTTAGCAAATCCACCGTGTAAGCCTTCTCACACACTTTAGAGTCTTTCTCTTCATCTTTGCACACACCCTTCTACACGTTGAGAGTCGTGTTGCTTGCTTTTAGGACTTCTCATCCGTGGTTTCATTCCATCTCATATATATATATATATATATATATATATATATACTTATATATATATTGACTAACATTATCGAGTTATGCCTCGATCGAGCCTAGAACTTGCCCTGGACTGCTTACTTGCTTTTATATATATTTATATTTATATATATGAATCGTGTGTCGAACTTTGTTCGATGAGCCTAGATTTGATTCAGAGCGTTTATTGCTTTTTATATATATATATATATATATATATATATATATATATATATATATATATATATATATATATATATATATATATATATATATATATATACATTTATATATATTAACTATGTGTCTGACTGCTCGATGAGCCTCGGATTTTTATATAAGTGCGCTTACTCACTTTTTATATATATATACTTATATATATGAATCTGTGGTCGAACTCTGTTCGATGAGCCTGGATTTTACATCCGGTGCATTTACTGCTTTTATATTTATTTATATATATATATATATTTTTTTTTTTCGTCCTGCCTGGAGTTTCCTTCGTGGTAGTTGATCGCTTTACAGCTTTATTTATGTTTCGTCCCGCCTGGAGTTTCCTCCGTGGCGGTTGATAGCTTTTAACAACTTTATTTACATTTCTAATCCCCATAGAGGTGCTTCGTGGTTGGTGATCATATCAGTATATATATATTTAACGCTTTTATATATATACTTGCTTATTGCTTTATACAAATTGCAACATTCTCAGGCGCCTAGAATCATGTGATCACTGATTCATCCCATCGATCTAGATTCGGTTCGTGATGGACATTTTTCAGCTGTAAACAACTTATAAATTATTCTGCGATGTCTGAATTTCCTCAGATGGTTTCCATACCCACGAGGAAGTCGGCATTATTTTTATATATTATTTTCATATGGATGCCTCGCAGATCCGCAATAAAATCAATCCAAATTGATCACTTAATAAAATGGGAGTGTAAAAGGTCTCAATTCCTATTGAGCATCGTGGTTTGAAAAACCTCTTTTATAAAACATCACCGCCATATCTTGCTAAAACTAAATTTTTACATAAATTTAAACCTGTATATAGGTTCGAACGAGGCCTCGCACAACTTTCTATTCATATAGACACGACACACACACACACACACACACACACTCGGATAATAGTTTCTTGAAAAGAGGCGGTCACCGTGGTAACACGGATGTCGTGGGGTGCCTAACACCTTCCCCCCGCATAACCAAGTCCCCGGACCCTAAACGAATCTCGGTTTCACCAACCCGTATATTAATGTCACATCACTGGGTCAATGTGCAAACTTTTTATCGGTTGTGTTGGTACAACCATTTAAAAAACCAACTAGCGACTCTTAACAGTCCCATCGTCGACATCATACATGTCGGACCTTTTTCACTTGTTTTTTCAAACAAATCTCACCTAAAATGAGAACACCAGAGAACAAGTAACGGAAAGGGACATCCAAAAATCCCGACGTCGACAGGTGGCGACTCTGCTGGGGACACCAGTAAGAGGACTTAAGCCACTATTGCAATCTTTTCAAAACTATTATCTGCTTGTGTGTGGATGTTGCATTTACATTGGATGAATGTGTACGAATGCATGTCTTGATTGAACTTAGTGCTTCGCATCATATATGTGTGTGATGTTAGTGCTTCGCACTATAAACTGCTTATGATATTAGTGATTCACATATGTCATCATTTCATACGGTGAAACGCGATGTATGTGAATGTATGTTGTGTGGTCCCTCCACCAGGAGGCTATCCCGTCGGTGTTTGATTACTGGACTCGTGAGAAGACTAATTCTCCGAGGCTCAGGAAAGGCACCACCCAAATTCGCTCCAGTTGAAAGACCGGATTAACTTCCCGTCAAGTAGATTGCGATGATTTGGGAACCTTCATGCCAAAAAGCCGCGAGAGTAACCTAAGATAGGTCAGCCTCTGATAAACCCAAAGCAGAGGAAAGTCTCTTCATGTTATCATTTCAATTACTTGTAAACACAATTACTTGTAATTACTTTCCATATCTATCTCCATGTAATGAGAAATATGAAGAAATGTGTATACATACATATTAACATGCTATAAATAGCTGATACCCGTTGTGTAGGATAAAAAACCCTAAAAATGGACACATCACATAGCATGTTATTTCATACATTCCCTAAAGACTAAACTATGCAAGTCTTTCGCAGGGAATCAATCGGACCTACTACCCGTTCAAAGTTCAAAAGGGCAACAAGCCTACAGTCAATCATGTCGTCATCCAACCAAACTGAACTTAATCCAGTTTCTCGCAAAGAATTCGACGAATTAAGCAAACAAATCACATATTTGGCTGTTCTACTCAAAGAATTACACCAGTCTACACAGGGTCAGAAAATACCCGTACATGCTGAATCCTCCATACAAGGAGGAACCCAGGCCATTACAATGCCTGAACTACAGTTGGATACAACCAACAAAATTCATGATGCTGCCCATCCCACTGGAGATCCAGAAATTTGGTGACATCAAAAAGAAAGTCCTCCAAATGGAAGAGACCCTTCGCTATCAAAGGAATTGGAACACACGGAGTGTTTCATATGTCGATCTATGTATTTTCCCGTGTTCACTATCCGTAAAAAATTTAAAACTCATGACTTTGAAAAATATGATGGGTTAGGGGATCCTTACACACATCTAAAAGTATTTATTGGAGAACTTGGATCCTATGTAGAGGATGAAAAGCTCAGAATGCAATTGTTCCAAAAGAGTCTAATTGGAGAAGCCCGTTCGTGGTACACAAGATTAGAAAACTCCAAAATCCATAAATGGGAAGAGCTAGCACATGCCTTCCTCATTCAATATAGTTTTCAAACTCAGATGGCTCTGACGCAGATCAAATTACCAAGATCAAAAGCAGCCTAATGAGTCTTTCGTAAAGTATGCTCAAAGGTGGAGACGCCTCCGCCCAAGTTAGTCCCCGCCATGACAGTAATCGAAATGGTCATGACATTCATAAACATACAAGAAGCTCCCTTCTATGAGAGAGTTTTAGTTTAAGATCGGCAAACCATTTTTCTCAAATGGTTAAACATGGGGAGATAAATTTGAGATGGGATTGAAGTCGAAAGATTCAAGACCTAGTTGTACTCAAAGTCAGCTTTTGAGACCACATCCAACTGGAAATTATGGGAACAACTTTGAGGGTCCATAAAAAAAAGAAAGAAGAAGATGTTTCCCCGATACTACGAGGCAAAAAAGGCAATCAAAGTATGCCCATTCAAAGGAGAAACTACACTCCCTTTCCAAAGACAAATCTGCAAACCCTCCAAGACTCAAAAGGTGGAGAAGTCAAACTCCATCGAGTGTTTACGCCCTTAGGGGATCCCCTCGAGAACATTTTAAATCTTCTAACAACACGTAAGAAAATCACGATCTTCTTCCACCAACCAAATTTCTAATGGATGTGGTTTCAATTTCGCTAGAAATGTGCTTATCATACCGGGCACTGGACATTATACTCAAGATTGTTAGGCCTTGAAAAACAAGATCCAAGACCTGATAGACAAAAGGGAGATCGTAGTCACCAAACCCGATCAGCCTCATGTACAAGACAACCCTCTTCCTCAACACAAAGAAGAAGAGGTCAACATGATCAATTGGAGCAATGGGCGAATTCCAACTTCAAATTGTGAATCTTCCTGCACCTCAAAAAGATGGTGATGACAGATGGGATTATGCCAAGTTACAATTCACAATGGAACGAAAGATCAAAGCTCTCGGCAGACAAATTGAGCAATTAACGAAATTGGTGACTTATCAGCATCAAGTGACTCGGCAATTAATCAGCCAGGAGCATGCCAGTCTCCTACCTATTGTCATGAATATTCCCTCGTCACTTTCAAAAAATGAAATGCTGGAAGACAAAGTGACGAAGAGAGCAAATGCCAAAGCCCGTTGGGATTTCGCCAACAAAAGGGAATTCGCCTATTTGGGCCAACCCATGGAGGAAATCCTTCACATGTTAATCAATGAAGGAAGGATCAGTTCCCTTCTACCTCCAATCAACCCCATTCGGGATGGTAAAACTCTAAGGGAGTGTGCCAATACCACTCCCAATCTTGCGGTCATGGCACAGAAGAATGTTGGGCACTCCGCCACCTTATTCAAAATCTAATCGACAGCAGGTAATCAAGGTCACAGATAACGATTAATCAGACACGCAAGTGAGAATGCAAGCCCTACTAAGTGGAAAAGTGTGGTAGCAGTTATATCCACTGAGGCTGAAGGGATTAATACCTTACTCACAACACCGATAATTCAGCTCAAAGGAGGAAATAATCCTTTGAAAGTTGCCGCTCCCGAGCTAATCAACTTGCCATGCAGGGCACAATATCCTATTGTTAGCTTGCGTAAGGTTCCGTGGAATTATGGAGAAGGTGAAGGATCCACCTCACATACAACTGCTGCAGTGTCGAAGGAAAATCCACTGTATCTCCCCCATCGGGTGATGAAGCCCACCACCAAATCAAAGGGGAAAATACCCATGGAGAAGGTTGAAAAATTCCTCCGCGTTGTGGGTCATAATGAAGCTACGGTGGTTTTAAGCTTGAAAGAATCTCCACAACAAATATCAATTTTGGACTTGGTCTTAACCTCTGAGAATCACCGGAAGGTTTTGCTAAAGGTTCTAGAAGAAGCCTATCTCCCGACATCAGTGGATACGAAAAAGTTTCAACATATGGTTGATCACATTTTCAACAACAATGTGATATCCTTCACTGATGATGACATACCATCCGAAGGGACCGGTCATTGCAAACTGTTATACATTGCAGTCTTATCCTCCGGATACATGGTAGCAGGAGTCTTAATAGATGGAGATTCCTCTCTGAGTATCTGCCCATATGCTACCTTGGTGAAGATGAATATCAATCTCAACAGAATTTGGAGTAGCCATACTATCATTAAAGCTTTTGATGGAGCCCGTCGTAACTCGGTCGGAGTAATTGAGCTGCCAATCGAAATTTGTCCTCACACCTTTTGCATATCTTTCCATGTGCTCAAGATAGATTCGGGATACAACCTGCTCTTGGGACGACCATGGATTCATATGGCTGGGGCAGTCCCCTCCACTCTTCATCAACAGTTGAAATACATCATCAATAATAGCTTTCGTCACGCCAACGCCGAACTGTAGAGATTCCTCAAAGATGGGGACATGCCGTTCATCAATGCCAATATAGACATAGAACCAGTCAGTTTTCATGCTTTGGAAATAAGCAACACCCAATACCACGCTATTGGAGCACCATTGTCCGAACCTAAGATCTCTGCCGAGTTGATGTCAGCCACTCAAGAAATGATGTCGTTAGGTCATAAATCGGGACAAGGGTCAGAAGATTGTCGTGGTATCAAGTACCCCATTCGATTAACCTGCAAGTTGAATGCCAGACTAGGCTATTCTCGCCAATTTCTAGTCACATGAATCCTCATAAACATCAGCAGATTCCTTCAGCTTCAAACATATGGTGTTTATCTTCGCCTTCAAACTCTGAGTCCGCACAACCTCCAGTAAAGGTGCCAACTAATATAATGGCTATGTTATTTCCTAAGCCGGTACCGGTGAAGGAGAAAGAAATCTTGGTTCCAAATCCCGCAATGGAAGAAGAGGAACGAAGAATCAAAAAGACGCTCATACTGAGATGATGTCCCAGATACGATCATCGCTCATGGTGAACATACTATGATATACACCCTGACGATGATTGCCCGGACGTAATGGCCATCATTCGGGACAGGAGGATGATGATGATCCTCCATCATCATGCAGACACCCGGACTTTACCTCGCTAATTGGGACAAAGATTCCTTGCTTTGGTCGACGAGGTAAAGCGCGTAAACTCTTTCTCTGAGATATAATAACCGCTACTTTTCTATACAAGATTAGCGCTTTATTTTGCCAAGATATGCTAACATTGTGTATGATCAACGATTTCATATATACTAAGTGAGAGCATATTTTTGTTTTGTGGCTCAATTTAGATGTGCTCAGAATCGCCGACACGATGCCTCTCCTACACAAGGATGTAGACTTTGATGTAGAGATGAATTCAAATTTTGATGGATATCCAGATGACATTGAGGTGCCTCGAGAAATTCAGGAATGGGTCAAAGACAAACCCAAACCCAACCTTGATCAAACCACTTCTTTCGATCTTGGAACCTTAGAAAGCCCTAAGTTAATCCATATTGGTTCAGACCTTTCCCTAAACCAACGGAATGATATGGTTACGCTATTAACCCAATTCCAGGATATGTTTGCATGGTCTCATGAAGACATGGTGGGTTTGTCCACTGACATTGTCCTTCATCGCCTTCCCATTAAAGAGGGATTTAAGCTAGTCAAGCAGAAACTCAGGCGATTGAAACCTAAGTGGAGTTTAAAGGTGAAAGAAGAAATTGTGAAACAATTTCAGGCTAGCATCATCATGGTGTCTATATATCCTGAGTGGATATCCAACATTGTACCCGTGCCTAAACCCGGAGGGAAGGTGCGAGTTTGCGTGGATTACCGGGACTTAAAAAAATCTTGCTTAAAAGATAGCTTTTCCGTGCCATTTATCCACATTCTCATCGATAACATCGCGTAATGACATGTACTCCTTTTGTCGATTGCTTTGCAGGGTACCATCAGATCATGGTTGCCGAGGAAGATCGTGAGAAAACTACTTTCATCACTCCTTGGGGAACTTTCTGCTATAGACGGTTGTCATTCAGCCTCATCAATGCCGGAGCCACCTATCAACGAGCTATGATGGCTCTTTTCCATGACTTAATGCATAAAGAGATCGAGATTTACGTGGATGACATCATTGTCAAATCCCAGAGGGAGGATGACCATATAGACCATCTTAGAAAGTTGTTCAACAGGTTGCGTAAATACAACTTGAAGTTGAATCCAGCTAAATGCGCCTTTATGCGTTAAATCAGGCAAGTTGCTAGGATTTCTAGTCACCACAAAGGGATTGAGATGGATCCCGCCAAAATCCAAGCCATCACCGAAATGCCCATTCCTAAGACAGAGAAGGAAATACGGGGATTTTTGAGAAGAATCAACTTCATTAGCAGGTTTATCTCCCAACTCACAAAGAACTCGCGGAACCAATTTTCAAGCTATTAAGGAAGAACTCCTCCATGAAATGGAATGATGAGTGCCGTAATGCCTTCCTTACAAATCAAGAAACCTAGTTAAAGTTCTGCCTTGGTACCACCCAGGGATGATGTTCCCCTGTTCATGTACCTATCTGTAAGTGACAATGCCATGGGCTGTATGCTGGGATAGAAAGACGATAGAGGCCAAGAACGAGCTATCTATTACCTCAGCAAAAGGTTCAGCAGCAGTGAACACAAGTACACTCTGATTGAAAAGACGTGTTGTGCTTTAGCATGGGCTTCCATGATGTTACATCATTACCTCCATGGTCACACAACCCATCTCATATCCCGCGTGGATCCTCTCAAGTACGTGTTCAACAAACCCATGTTAAATTGCCGGCTGTCTAGATGGCAGTTGATCCTACAACAATTTGACATCGTATATGTGACTCAAAAATCCATCAAAGGTCAAGGAATCGTGGATCAACTGGCCATCGCACCTTCAGGGGATTTCAAACCCTTGGAAACATATTTCCCTGATGAAGGAGTAATGACAGTGCAGCAACACCATCAGTACGATACGTGTCAATCATAGAAGATGTATTTTGATGGAGCTATTAATATGGAAGGTTCTGGAGCATGAGCAATTCTAGTATCTGGTACGGGGGAGCCGTATCCCGTTGTCATCAAATTACAGTTTGTCAGCACCAACAACACAGCATAGTATGAAGGCTGTCTCATGGGGCTAAAACTTACCCATTCAATGGGCATCAGGCGGTTAAGTGTCCTTGGAGATTCGGAGTTGATAATCAGACAATCCACCGGAATCTATCAAACCAAGGAACTACATTTGTCGCCTTTACCATCGGCAAGCAGTTTTGAAGATGGCTTTGGAGTTCAAGAAATCTCCTTTATACATGTTCCTCGTAATAGGAATGATTTCATGGATGCGTTAGCAACTTTGGCCTCCTTGATTCGCAGATATCGATAAGGAGCACTTGCCAAGCGCCACAATTCTCGAGCAAGGCCCAAACTTATGGGAATTATGTTGGTGAAGTATCGGATGAGCTACCTCCCATCCAACCTCTTCTGAGAAAGATATCAAGGAATATCTATGAGATGGATCTACAAATACCGAGGCGAGCCCGACCGAGAAAAGGCGGATCCATCGACTTCATATGAAGTTCTACCGAGTGGAGATGCGCCTACAAAAGAGATGCAGGACTAGGTCTCCTCAGATGTTTAGACAAAGATCAAGCCCAGAGGCTTATGGATGAAATCCATGACAGAGTCTGTGGTCCCCACATGAGTGGCTCCCTCCTTGTCAAGAAAGTCCTCAGGACGGGACATTATTGGATATCCCTCAAAGCTGATTGCAACGACCACGTCAAAAGATGCTATTAGTGCCAAATGCATGGAAATGTTATACACGCCCCTCCACAGGAACTCCACAATATGAGTTCGCCTTAGCCCTTCTCAATGTGGGGAATGGACGTTATCGGGCCCATTGAGCCTAAAGCCAGTAATGGTCATCGGTTTAACTTTACCATGATCGACTACTTTACCAAGTGGGTAGAAGCAGTCTCCTTCCCCAGGGTCACTAAAGAAGTAATCATTGCTTTCATCAGAAACAATGTCGTTTGTCGATATGGACAACCAGAGGTGATTATGTCAGATAATGCCAAAAACCTCAACAACAAAATGATGGAGGAATTATGCAGTAAGTTCCACATCAAACATCTTAACTCTGTCATCTATCATCCGAAGATGAACGGTGCTGTTGAAGCGGTTAACAAAAATATCAAGAAGATTATGCAAAAGATGTCCGCCAACCACAAAGATTGGCCTAACCTATTGCCTCTTACTTTGTTAGCCTACAGAACCTCCATGCGCACTTCAACTGGAGCAACCCCCTACGCTTTAACCTATGGGATGGAAGCAGTGGTCCCCGTAGAAGTTGAGATGGAATCTCTTAGAGTATTGATCGACGCTCAGCTGGATGAAGACCAATGGGTACAAGACAGGTATCACTAATTGTCTCTAATAGATTTAAAAGCGTAACCGCATGCTATCTTCCATGGTCAATTATATCAAAGAAAGGATCGCCAGATCCTACAACAACAAAAAAGTCCAAACACTACTAGCTTTAAACAACATGACTTGGTTTTGAAGAAGATTCTTGACAACCAAGATCAAAGCTAGAGGAAAATTCGCTCCTAACTGGAAGGCCCGCTTATTGTAAAGGAAGTATTGACAGGAGGCGCCTCAGATTGCAAGAAATGGACTACGATGAATTTCCATAACTCATCAACTCGGACGCCGTGAAATGGTATTATTTCTGAAGTAACCAGAAACACCCCGTGCATCATCATCAGTCACCAATATTCCGGTTCTTTAACCCTTTACCACATACAAACTTATCTACACTTTGCCCCTCGTGGAACGTGACTTTCAAGTCGGCAAATTGACTTTCTCCTTTCCACTCATACAATTCAGGTCATCCCACCGCGGATTGAACCTCTTCCGTTTGCAGTTTGGCTACCCATTCCTGGGATCAAACTTTTCACCTATGCTTTATCCTCAACCTAGGATTAAACTTTCTTTTCCCCCTCGACGACCGCACATGGATTACGCTTTTCTTCTACTCGCCTCGAGGAGCTTAACTACGCCGACCGATCTCCTCTTCAATAGAGTACGTAGGGCAACCATGTTACATGGCCCGGTCGCAATAAAACAAAAACAACAAAAACATTTCTACCCTCTTCTCCTTACATAAACAAAAACAACCAAAAACATTCCTACACCATGTAAGCCATATACAACATTGAACCTCTTATACCAGGTTCGAACTACGCAGACATGATCTCCTCTTCAATAGGAGTACGTAGGCAGCCATTCATGGTGCGGTCTCACCCCCTAACAAAACACAAACCATTGTCGACGGGTATTGGGATTCTCTTTCAATCCATTACATTTCATTCGGCTTCAGACCAAAGGGATGGAATTACCTGAACTCCTCCCAAATAGGAGAGTCGGCAACCATCTAAGCTGCGGTCATACCTCGAAGAGCAACACTAAACCATAAGTGGTGGAATTAACTAGGCTTCTCATAAATAGAAGTATTGGCGACCATCTGTGGTGGCGTCAATCTAAGAGAGGAAAGCCACACTCCTCTCCATATTTCCGTCCAGAAGCAAGTCCCAAGACACCAAAGATGGTAGGGATACATAGATCGATGATCCATTCTGAACTATCCAGAGACAACTCAATGTCCATCCACCAAGGAGGAATTCAGAATACATCAAGATCACAAGCCCTGAAGCAGCAGGCAAATTATCAAGCAAATAGCAAGGCATATCTAAAAGGGAAGTGATCCAAAAATATATTTCCCTGTCATATATACTGTTGTTTAATATATATACAATGTAAACTATACATGACAAAATGGCTGTTTAGTGCATGCGTGTAAATACAAGCTCATCTACGGATCGTCAGGTACATGCGAAAGCTAGAAAGACCAACATGGCATCCCTCTCAGATGAAGGAGGTAAAGCTGTAGTCTCCTGGATGAGAATATCCACACGACCCAATAGATCTGTAGCCATCTGCATGATGACCATATGCTCATCGATATAAGCGCTCATCTCTCGCGATCATACCAAAGGGTAAGGGACCTCGTTGTAGTATTATCTGTGACAAACCACATCCCGGCAGAGATATGGCGATATCCCACTCAACTACCATTGCATCTATGGCTGACCGGCCTCATCACGCCAATGACGGCAAAAATAACCGTGAATTTTAAGTCACCATGTATGTATGTACATTTTTTTTTACTTTGTGTTATATATGGATACATACATTTATGGATTTCATTAAAAATGAAAGCCTTGTGACCTAATTATACATTAGGTAAGGATATTAAATAACCTAAGGGTTATGGTAATACTAAAAAGTTAGTATTTTATATGTATACTAACTTAAGTGGGTAAACTTAGTATTTCAAGTGACTAATAATTTTAAACCTAATTTTGTAAATCTAATTAGGTTATGAGATAAAATCATATGTATAAGTAATTAAACTTCATATGATTGGAGATGAAAGCCCTAAATTATCAAATTGGGTAACATTATTAAAATTGTTGGACTATGTTTTTATCTAGCCCAAATCAATTAAAAGAAAAGCCCAAGGAAAATAAAATGTAATCCAATACTTAGCCCACTTGATTGGGGGTATTCTAGACATTTGATTAATCAAAATTGGGCATTTAAAATAAAAGCTAAATGGTGGATATTATGAGGATCCTAAGTGGATTAATTAATCTAGCTTGTCCATTAGTAGACATGATTAAACATAAGGACAATGTTGTAAGGCTCCCATTGGTCGCCACTCCATTATGCACATTTAATCATGTTTAACCTAAGGTAAGTAATAATACAAAGTGTTTTACCTAATGGGCAACAAAATGATTGTGGGAGAATTAATAATGAATTGCCCATTACATTTTGAATGCACATCTCATTCTTCCAACACTTCATTCAGATTCCAACATTTCATTTTTTCTCCATCTTCTTCATCTTCTTCTTCTATCTCTTGCTCCCAAGCTAGCCAACTTCAAAGAGAGAAAAGAAAGAGAGAATTTCATCCATAGAAAAGAAAAAATATAGGAGTGCTAGTTGTTTATGCCCCTAAGTTTATTAGTTACTTTGGAAAATCAAGGAAGGTAGCCACTAAGTCAAGGTATAATGTACCTTCATCTTCTTCTCTTACCTTGTTTTGATAGCTTGAGTTTTGATGGGGTTATAGTACAACTACCAAGATACACTAGTTATACATACCATCATGCATGGAACTAAGTATCTTGAGTGTTGGATCTAAGGCTTAGAGGAAGAAAATGAGCATATGTTCTCCAAGGGTGAAAACTCTTGTTTTTCTTCCACTAAATCTTGTGTAACTCAAGTTCTACAACTTGGAATTATGATCCGTCAAAGGGGGGGTGCTAGATACATGAGTTATCTAGTAAACCCAAGTGGTAGATCACAAATCTAGTAAGTTTTGAAACCTTTAAGATTATTTTTCCCAAAACAAATTAATTTTATATGCTAAAGCTTTGAAACTCTAAATCAGCTACTGACTTGTTTTTCATGAGGCTGTTTTGGTCAGTTCCTTGTCTTGTAAAAATCTGGAAAAATATTACAGAGGGTATTTTATGAAGTTATCTACGCCAGAAAAAAGAACGGACACGCTTCGAAAGTTATATATTGTGCGAATGACTATTTCCAGAAAGGACTCCATAAATATTATCCTACGAATATCTCACTGTGTATACACATCGGAAAATTCCAAAATTTTTACAGTAGCTTCATATATGTTAAGAGAGCATACCCTGAAAATTTCAGATTTTTCTGAGTAAAACTCAATTTATGAAAAATAGAGCAAGATCCGAGTGTTTTGGACACTCTAAAATAGTAAATCATTTTCTAAAATTCTAGAAAAATTAGAGGATCATTGTTGGTTCATATTCTGTTAAAATCCAGAAGCTGAGAATTTTGGAATCAGTTTGCTATTTTTCCTAAAAATGATTAGGTTATGAATAAAAGGAAATAAATAGTTAAATGATGCCTTTAATGAGAAAAAAAATATGATTTTATGCTTGAATGCTCATAATATATTATATCATGACTATCTTAGGGCATTTTGGTAATTTATAATAATAAATATTACTTATGACCTTTTATGGATATTAAATAAGAGGTTATTAAAGGATTTAACAATTAGAATAAATTGTTTATTAATTTAATAAATCATCGAATATTATTATAATACTAATAATATTATAATATGATGTTGTTATGTAAATAAAAATATTAGATTAGAGTATTATTATTAAATAATAATATTCGAGATTAAATAAAATATTATTAAATGATTAATAATATTAAGAATTGAATAAAATATTATTAAATGATTAATAATATTAGTAAGTGAATAAAATATTATTAAATGATTAATAATATTAGAAGGGATAAAATATTATTAAATGATTAATAATATTAGTAAGTGAATAAAATGTTGGTAATGATTTAAAGTATTATTAGTGAACCAATAATACTAGAAGGTGAATTAATATTATCTAAGTTAATAATATTATGTGAATTAAAGGTAGTCGTTAATTAATAATAACACTATCTAAAATGATAATGTTTATAAGAACTTATCAGAATGTATGATATCTATGTGATTACATAACTGATGTTATGCATCGACTAATTGAAAGACTAATTATAGGTCTCTCAAAGGAAGATAATTTAACTACATAAAGGATAGAAATTTATTTCAGAGTCAGAACTCCACGATCGAGGCAAGTTTCCTAACTCAACTCGAAAGTTATTATTTTCAAAGCATATTAGTGAATAATTATTGATGATTATTCACGCCTTTATTGATTATTGAAATTAAGACTTTCAGGCAATCAATTCGCTTCTACCGCCATCGAATCGTGAATTAAATTAAAGTTCTTCATTTATGAACTGCTTATGGATAGATCTATGCTAATCAGACGCCTAGATCAAGCATGTCTAAATTTGTTAAATCAAATGGATTTTAAATAATCGTTTTATTAATTGATATGGTAAGAACTCTCGATCGAGAAATGAACAAATTTGATTAAGGCATGATATCAATGTTTGATTATTAAGTGTTTATGATAAATCACGGGTATGAAAGGTCGATCCCTGAATACCAAAACTTTTTAAAAGGTCCAGCTTTAAATCATCGAAGCACCTGGCAAATGTTCATGGTTATTCAAAACCACTCGCCCATGTTATTCAATTATCGAATATTCAATTGTTGATTATTAATTCATGTTCCTTCACAATCTTATATTATTGTTGAACATCAAGGCAATATTTTTTCTAAGTCATGATATATATCCTTTGTCTTTATAAACTTGTGAAGCAAATTAGTTGCTTACTCTTGCTATATCATGACCTCTATTTTCGCTAAGTTCAAGGATCTAATGCGTAAGGACAAGGGCAAGGGCAAGATCCGTGGAGTAATTTTAGAATGAATGTTAAATTAGTTATTATCTAATGGAATTTCTCGAGTAAACTATTTGTATTATAAATGGTGTATTTAAAGTTAAGGTTAGAGAGACCTGGGACCATGTTTTGAGACTTTTTGTATAATGAACAATGTATGTTTATTATTTCAAATAGTTATAGAATGCTTATGATGATGATAGGATCGTGAGCACCTAACTCGAGGTTGTAGAACCCGGATTTGGGGGCCACAAAGTTGGTATCAAAGTCGAGGTTATAAACATTAGAATGCGTAAACCTAGGTTATAACCTTAGTAGAAAACTCTTACTTGAGTATGTTAGAGATGGATTGTGGAAATTCATCGAGTATGTGTTGTATTTAATAAAATATTATTTCATTTCATCAATGGATATATTTTATTGTAGTAATCGATGTTGTATCCTTGTTTTATAGGATGCTGTGTGTGATAGTCGTGGGAGCCATTCAGAGACCAGAGGAGGTCGTCCTGCAGGAGGTGCTCTGACACCTCAAGGATGTGATGATTAGTAAACTCGTTAGAAAAAAAACCATGCTCGTGGAGCAAAGGATTTTGCAAATGAGGCGAGAATATGAACCATCAACACACTGAGCAAAGAAGATAAGGATGTCGCTTATCGCATGTGATGGAGCTAGCAGAGATACGAGTCCAAACCAGAAAGCAGAGAAGGCAAAGTTCGCAAAGATTGAGAGTAGAGAGCATCCGCATGCATGCAGAGTGAGTTTGACGAGAGATTGCAGCATAAGATACGTGTGGAAGAAGCATTTCATAAGTCGGCCAAACAGTGGACTCTATTAGAGATGGCACCGGATGCCATGAAGGTCGAGAGGGAGACTTTAGGATCGGCATTAGACGTCACAGATGAGGGCTGCTGCAGAGGGGGGGCTAGGAGGGTCCACTCGAGATAGAGAGTCTAGTCGATCCGCTCGACGAGAGTTCGAGTAGTTGCTTCCCTCAGAGCCCGTGCAGAGTGACCGGGCAGGCCACCAAGTGGTGATGATGTGATGGCCAATTGTAAATAGATGCATTAGTACCTTTCTTGTCAGGTAATAAGGTTTTATGTTGATGTAAACCTCAACAGTGTGAGGTAGTAAATGGTTAGGTACTTTCCTAATCAGGTTTGTAGGAGGTATCATTATGAGTTAATCCCATCTTTGTGTTAAATGGGATAGTAGATTTATAAAATATACCGTATTAATCGTAAGTCATCAAGATCGTGTATGAATATAAATGCAAGATTATTATGATATGTGTTAGAAAATTTTAAATAGTAAATTTTCTATTTAATGTTATGTGAATTCAAGAGATCGATTTGGAAAATGTTCTTTAAAACAAACTTAACCCACTAAAGCAGGAGAAAGACTTCCAAATCTCTCAGAATTTAAAACTCTCACATAATGATCATCCGATTGTTTAAATAAATAACAGACACATACTAAGTAATCATATGATAATAAAACCGAGTAACGTGTTAGAATTTTTGTTTCACTAGATAATGGCGCCGCAGACGTGGACTCAGAACCAAGATATCAAGAGTCGCTTAATAATGCAATGGATCTCAACAAAACCCAATGCAAGATTTTATTAACATGATGGTTGAAGCCATGAGGAATCAAGCTCAACCGCAGGAAATCAAAGCAGCACCCAAATAGTAAACTTTAAGGACTTCAAGGCAAGAGGACCGCCAGAGTTCAGAGGAACAATGCAGACTCGATAGAAGCCCAAATGTGGGTAAAGGAGATCGAGAAGGCCTTCGTTATCGCTAGAGTAGCAGTAAGAATGTAAGACAATTTTTGCTACCTACTTAATGAAGGGGGAGGCTAGCTATGGTGGGATGCCAACCGTAACAAAGTTTAATCGAATCGCGATTGGGAAGCATTCAAGAAGTTGTTTTTGAGAACTACTTCCCGAGAGTGTTCAAGCAAGAATGGAGATCAAGTTCTCGAACTCAAACAGAGAATATGTCAAGACGTAGTATGTCATAAATTCAATGAATCGCTGATTCGCTTCCACATCGTGGACACAGAGGCGAGGAAAGCGAGAAGGTTTGAAAATGGACTAAAGCCGTGGATTTATAGTAAGGTAGCGGTTTTACAAATCACATCATTCTCAACTCGCTGGAAAAGCTCTTATAGCGTAAGGAGGAAGTCGGGTTGGCCTCAAGATACAACCCGGGAGAAGAACAAGAAGAAATCGTATGTGGGAATCAAAATGTCAAGAAGAAAGGTGGAAACAATAAGAAGTTTTAAATGGAGCAAAGGGGGGTAGAATCGAGATGCAAAGCAAAGGAAGCGGCAACAAAAGAAGTTCTGTGTGGGAATGTGGAAAGGGTCACCTGGGGAGTGCTTTGAAAGGAAAATGATATGTTATACATGTGGGCAAGAAGGGCATACCTCACCCAATTGTACTAAGGTGAAGAAAGGAGGTTGCTTTAATTGTGGTGAAGTGGGACATCGGATCAAGGATCGCTCAAGAAGAAAAGCATGGATGGCGAAATGGCAACAGGGCAATAACACAAAGACAACCAAAGGAGGACCAAATTTCACCCAAAACAGCCAACAAAAGACGACATTCAATACGACAAAGGTAAGATGTCAGGCATCCAGGAGGTGGTGTCGTATAATTCGATCAATGATATAAATGCCTATGTGTTATTCGATTCGGAGCTTCATGTTCTTTTCAGATCCGATGAATTTGCTCAAAGATTAAGTTTACCTCATGAACTATTAGAACACCCAATGAATGTAGAAGTAGCAAACAAAGAAATTATCCCCGTAGACTACATCTATAGAACCGCTAAAGCTAATGTAAGAGGTTTTAAGCTTAACGTGGATTTGATACCGATTCGCCTCGAGAGTTTGATGTAATCCTTGGGATGGATTGGTTATCAAGTCATGGAGCTGGCCATCGATCAGAAGAAAAGCGCATACACCCAAAGACCAATAAGTCAAAGGTGGTATTTTACGGCAAGAATCGCCAAGACAATCTTGTTGTTCGACGATGATGCAAGCAAGGAAGTTGCTTAGAAGGGTCAGATAGGTTATTCGCTCACGCCAGGATACCCGCAGAATCGAGGGTGAACCGGGTCAAATACCTATTGTAAGGGAATTCGCCGACGCTTTTCCCGCATGAAATTTCGGATTGCCACCAGACAGAGAGATAGAGTTTGTTATCGATTTGGCACTGTGGACATCACCCAGATCCAAAGCGCCAGATCGTATGGCTCCTCAGAGAAATGAAGGAACTGATGGTTCAACTACAAGAGTTGTTAGATAAGTGGATACATTCACCAAGTCAGATCACCATGGGGAGCACCCGCCTTATTCAGAAGAAGAAGGATGGGTCATTAAGACTTTCAGATCGACTACCGAGAGTTAAACAAGGTCACCATTAAGAATAAATACCCATCGCCCCAGATCGACGATTTGTTTGATCAACAAGGGGGCAAAATACTTTTCAAAATCGACTTGAGGATCGGTTATCACCAAATCAAGGTGAGACATGAGGATGTTCCAAAGAGACAAGATTCGTAACTCCCAGATGGACACTTGAAGTTTCGTAATGTCTTTTGGGTTAACTAATGCACCAAAGAAAGATTCATGGATTTGATGAACAGAGTGTTTAAGCAAAGATTTGGATAAGTTTGTTGTCGTGTTCATCGATTTACATTCATTCGTATATTCCGAGACAGAGGAAGATCACACCAACATCTAAGGAAAGTGTCGAGACGTTAAGGAGGGAGAAGTTGTATGCAAAGTTCTCCAAGTGTGAATTTTGGTCATGAGAGTGCAATTTTTGGGTCACGTTATCGATAAAGATGGTGTTTTCAGAGATCCAAAGAAAAGTAGAAGTTGCTATCAATCGGGAAAAACCAAAGACACCGGCTGTAAATTAGGAGTTTTTGGGATTAGCAGGATACTATCAAGATTCATCCAAGATTTTTCAAAGGTAGCATCGCCATCGACCAACCTTACTAGAAAGGCAAAGAAGTTCGCTTCGACGGAAAAATGTGAACAGAGTTTCATGGAATCAAGAAGAGGCTCGGCCAAGCACCTGTGGTTGGCTTTACCGACAACACGGAGGATTTCAGTAGCAGTATAAAGTGATGCGTCACACAAGGGTCTTGGTCAGGTAATCGATGCAAAGATGGCAAGGTCATCACAGACGCTTCACGCCGCCTAAAGGACTATGAGAAGGGTTATCCCACTCACATGACCGGAGTTAGCAAAGCAGAGTTTTTGCCTTGAAAATTTGGAGGCACTATTTCAGATGGAGAGAAGTGTGAGATATATATGATCATAAGAGTCTAAAGTATATCTTCACCCGTATGAGCTAAATATGAGGCAATATGATGGCTAGAATTGATCAAGGATTATGATTGTGAGATTCGCACCATCCGTGCAAAGCAAATGTAGTGGCCGATGCCCCGAGCGTAAAAGGCAGAGAGAAGTTATCAAGTTAACCATTCAAGAGGAATTGGTGAAGGATTTCGAACGACTGACTTAGAGGTTAAGCACCGATTTTGAGGTCAATGAGAAATTATTTATCGTGGGCAAATGAGCCCTACTTTATTAGATAAGGTTAAAGAGGCTCAAGAGAAGGATTTAAGATCATGACAAAGATCAAGAAGCTTAAGCAATCAAGGGGATGAATTGAAATACAAGATTGATGGCACCGGATCGCTAAGATTTGAAGGATTTAATTTGGGTTGCTAATACCGTAACTAAGAGAAGAGATTTCGCAAGAAGCACATAATACGAGGTACTCGATACACCTGTGAAGCACAAAATGTATCAAGACTTACGCCAACACTTTTGGTGGCCAAACATGAAGAGAGATGTTGCAGAATGTGTCAAGAATGTCTAACTTGTCGAGAGTCAAGGCGTAACATCAACGAATCGAGTGGACTATTACAAATTTTTAGAGATTCCAGAGTGGAAATGGGAGCACATCACGATGGATTTTGTGGTGGGACTTCAAAGAACGCAAAAGGGACACGATGCCATACGGGTGATCGAGATCGCCTTACTTAAGTTTCGGCCACTTTTTGCCGATCAAGATCGTGTATAGTCCGGACCAAACCTAGCCAAACTATACATCAAAGAAATTATATCGAGACATGGCGCATCAAGATTCATTGTGGTTTGATAGGATCCCGCTTCACGCCAAACTTCCGGAAGAGTCTTCAAGAAAGAATGGGGACGCAATTTACGGATGAGCACCGCAGATCATCCGCAGTAATCGATGGGCAAAGTGAGAGAACGATTCAAACACTTCAAGACATGCTCGAGCTTCAGGTGATGGACTTCAAGGGTAGTTGGGAGGATCATCTTCCATCGGGTAGAGTTCAGATACAACAATAGCTACCACGCCAAAGATTTAATGCCGCCGCATTTAAGTAATCAGTATGGAGGAAATGTAGAACGCCCAGATGCCGGGATGAAGTGGGTGAACGCCAACGCTGGGGACCAGAATCGTGCAAAGCAGAATCAGTAGAGACCATTAAGGTGATTAGAGCTCGATCGGGTAGCAAATACCAAGATCGCTGTAAGAAGTATGCAGACTTACATCGCTGTAAGCTTAGATTTTGAGGTGGGAAGCCATGCATTTTTGAAAGTATCTCCTGGAAAGGAAAGATAAGGTTTGGAAAGAAAGGTAAGTCGAGTCCGAGATTTATCGACCTTTTGAGATCTTCAAGAAGATAAAGGAAGTGGCGACGAGGTAGCTCTACCTCCCGAATCGAACATATTCATAATGTGTTTTATGTGTCAAGCATAATACCATATAAGCCTCGATTATAAGCATGTGATATCGCACGAGCCAATTCAGTCTAAAAAGATTTATCGACGAGGAAATTCCAAATAAGTTTTAGATAGAAAGGAATGTAAATTATGTAAATAAGGTTATACATTCGTAAAAGTTCTTTCGAGGAACCACAATGTCAAGAAGCTACGGGAACTTGAAGAAAGGATAAGAGAAAATTACCCACACCTTTTTTGAGTAACTCTTATATGTAATTCCGGGACTAATTTTATAAGGGGGGAGGATGTAATAACCGTGAATTTTAAGTCACCATGTATGTATGTACATTTTTTTTTACTTTGTGTTATATATGGATACATACATTTATGGATTTCATTAAAATGAAAGCCTTGTGACCTAATTATACATTAGGTAAGGATATTAAATAACCTAAGGGTTATGGTAACACTAAAAAGTTAGTATTTTATATGTATACTAACTTAAGTGGGTAAACTTAGTATTTCAAGTGACTAATAATTTTAAACCTAATTTTGTAAATCTAATTAGGTTATGAGATAAAATCATATGTATAAGTAATTAAACTTCATATGATTGGAGATGAAAGCCCTAAATTATCAAATTGGGTAACATTATTAAAATTGTTGGACTATGTTTTTATCTAGCCCAAATCAATTAAAAGAAAAGCCCAAGGAAAATAAAATGTAATCCAATACTTAGCCCACTTGATTGGGGGTATTCTAGACATTTGATTAATCAAAATTGGGCATTTAAAATAAAAGCTAAATGGTGGATATTATGAGGATCCTAAGTGGATTAATTAATCTAGCTTGTCCATTAGTAGACATGATTAAACATAAGGACAATGTTGTAAGGCTCCCATGGTCGCCACTCCATTATGCACATTTAATCATGTTTAACCTAAGGTAAGTAATAATACAAAGTGTTTTACCTAATGGGCAACAAAATGATTGTGGGAGAATTAATAATGAATTGCCCATTACATTTTGAATGCACATCTCATTCTTCCAACACTTCATTCAGATTCCAACATTTCATTTTTCTCCATCTTCTTCATCTTCTTCTTCTATCTCTTGCTCCCAAGCTAGCCAACTTCAAAGAGAGAAAAGAAAGAGAGAATTTCATCCATAGAAAGAAAAAATATAGGAGTGCTAGTTGTTTATGCCCCTAAGTTTATTAGTTACTTTGGAAAATCAAGGAAGGTAGCCACTAAGTCAAGGTATAATGTACCTTCATCTTCTTCTCTTACCTTGTTTTGATAGCTTGAGTTTTGATGGGTTATGTACAACTACTCAAGATACACTAGTTATACATACCATCATGCATGGAACTAAGTATCTTGAGTGTTGGATCTAAGGCTTAGAGGAAGAAAATGAGCATATGTTCTCCAAGGGTGAAAACTCTTGTTTTTCTTCCACTAAATCTTGTGTAACTCAAGTTCTACAACTTGGAATTATGATCCGTCAAGGGGGGGTGCTAGATACATGAGTTATCTAGTAAACCCAAGTGGTAGATCACAAATCTAGTAAGTTTTGAAACCTTTAAGATTATTTTTCCCAAAACAAATCCAATTTTATATGCTAAAGCTTTGAAACTCTAAATCAGCTATCGACTTGTTTTTCATGAGGCTGTTTTTGGCCAGTTCCTTGTCTTGTAAAAAATCTGGAAAAATATTACAGAGGTAATTTTATGAAGTTATCTACGCCAGAGGAAAAGAACGGACACATTTCGAAAGTTATATATTGTGCGTAATGACTATTTCCAGAAAGGACTCCATAAATATTATCCTACGAATATCTCATCTGTGTATACACTCGAAAATTCCAAAATTTTTACAGTAGCTTCATATATGTTAAGAGAGCATACCCTGAAAATTTCAGATTTTTCTGAGTAAAACTCAATTTATGAAAAATAGAGCAAGATCCGAGTGTTTTGGACACTCTAAAAATAGTAAATCATTTTCTAAAATTCTAGAAAAATTAGAGGATCATTGTTGGTTCATATTCGTTAAAATCCAGAAGTTGAGAATTTTGGAATCAGTTTGCTATTTTTCCTAAAAATGATTAGGTTATGAATAAAAGGAAATAAATAGTTAAATGATGCCTTTAATGAGAAAAATATGATTTTTATGCTTGAATGCTCATAATATATTATATCATGACTATCTTAGGGCATTTTGGTAATTTATAATAATAAATATTACTTATGACCTTTTATGGATATTAAATAAGAGGTTATTAAAGGATGAACAATTAGAATAAATTGTTTATTAATTTAATAAATCATCGAATATTATTATAATACTAATAATATTATAATATGATGTTGTTATGTAAATAAAAATATTAGATTAGAGTATTATTATTAAATAATAATATTCGAGATTAAATAAAATATTATTAAATGATTAATAATATTAGTAGTGAATAAAATATTATTAAATGATTAATAATATTAGTAAGTGAATAAAATATTATTAAATGATTAATAATATTAGTAGAAGGGATAAAATATTATTAAATGATTAATAATATTAGTAAGTGAATAAAATGTTGGTAATGATTTAAAGTATTATTAGTGAACCAATAATACTAGAAGGTGAATTAATATTATCTAAGTTAATAATATTATGTGAATTAAAGGTAGTGTTAATTAATAATAACACTATCTAGGCATGATAATGTTTATAAGAACTTATCAGAATGTATGATATCTATGTGATTACATAACTGATGTTATGTATCGACTAATTGAAAGACTAATTATAGGTCTCTCAAAGGAAGATAATTTAACTACATAAAGGATAGAAATTTATTTCAGAATCAGAAACTCCACGATCGAGGCAAGTTTCCTAACTCAACTCTTGAAGTTATTATTTTCAAAGCATATTAGTGAATAATTATTGATGATTATTCACGCCTTTATTGATTATTGAAATTGTGACTTTTTGGCAATCAATTCGCTCTACCGCCATCGAATCGTGAATTAAATTAAAGTTCTTCATTTATGAACTGCTTATGGATAGATCTATGCTAATCAGATCACCAGATCAAGCATGTCTAAATTTGTTAAATCAAATGGATTTTAAATAATCGTTTTATTAATTGATATGGTAAGAACTCTCGATCGAGAAATGAACAAATTTGATTAAGGCATGATATCAATGTTTGATTATTAAGTGTTTATGATAAATCACGGGTATGAAAGGTCGATCCCCTCAATACCAAAACTTTTTAAAAGGTCCAGCTTTAAATCATCGAAAGCACTGGCAAATGTTCATGGTTATTCAAAACCACTCGCCCATGTTATTCAATTATCGAATATTCAATTGTTGATTATTAATTCATGTTCCTTCACAATCTTATATTATTGTTGAACATCAAGGCAATATTTTTTCTAAGTCATGATATATATCCTTTGTCTTTATAAACTTGTGAAGCAAATTAGTTGCTTACTCTTGCTATATCATGACCTCTATTTTCGCTAAGTTCAAGGATCTAATGCGAAGGACAAGGGCAAGGGCAAGATCCGTGGAGTAATTTTAGAATGAATGTTAAATTAGTTATTATCTAATGGAATTTTCGAGTAAACTATTTGTATTATAAATGGTGTATTTAAAGTTAAGGTTAGAGAGACCTTGGGACCATGTTTTGAGACTTTTGTATAATGAACAATGTATGTTTATTATTTCAAATAGTTATAGAATGCTTATGATGATGATAGGATCGTGAGCATCGAATCCGAGGTTAGAGAACCCGGATTTGGAGCCAATGCTCTATCATCCCGGCCCACGAATCCTCGCAGAACTCGAAATACAAAAGGGTCATGGTATGTCGTCTTAAAGAACAGATCTCACGGCCACCATGTCCGGTGGTGACATGCTATCATACCACGATCGATACCCAATGCCACCACCGAGCGGTGGGGTATGATCTATCTGACTAATCGTCAAGAAAACATCTGTGTGGGCCGTGTCATAAGACCATCCAGGGGTCAATGCCGAATATCTCTGGACATACATACATATGCGTAACATGATACATGCATAACAGATAATGGATGGCAATATGATATAGGGAATGAAAAGCGGTGCATACATTCCTAAATATATCATCATCTAATACATCAGCTCTATACAGCTACAAGGACATGAAAATGGGGCACAGACGCCCTACTACTAACAGAGGCCAATCAAAAGATATAGCGAGAATGGGGAACAGCCACCCAATATCTAACAGAGGCCTATCAAAAGATATAACGAGAATACACATCAGAAGAAGACCAGGGTCTTGATGTCCACATCCTCAATCCTTTCCACCTGATGTAACTCCTCCTGAGTCACTGGATCTCTATCAACAGGGATGTCAGGCCTATAAAGAGGAGGATCTGCGCCGACAAAACCAAATGGGTCGTTTGAGGGGCCAGCACCTGAGCTGGAAGGAACAAATGACTCCGCATCTGCTGCATCTCTGCCCAAATGCTAACTAAATACATGTGCCTGGTCCAACTGTCAGGTCAAACTATCAATCTGGGTCAGATGAGTCAGAGCTCGGACACAAGCCACCCAATCCGTCATCATCAAAGATCCTGGAACCATGTCCCCCATAAATTGTGTGGCACGGGACTGGGCCCTAATAGTGCGAGGGAGCCACCAACGCTGGAATATCTCCTGAGTACATGGACCCTCGGATAAATCAAAACCGTCAACTCCCAACAATGGAATATCAGCGACGGGTGACTGTGATACAGGCCAATGATGCCTGACAGGAGGCAAGATCGGTATACGAATCTCCCCTGTGGTGCTCCTAATAGCACGATCTCCTAAATAGAGCTCCTAGCCTCCATCTGTGAAGAGAGGAAATCTCCTGGTGGAAATCAAATACTCTACTCCAGTAGGGTGTCCATCCTCAAAATCGATGGTCAAATGATCCCCTGAGTATGGAAGCTGTGGAACCCCCAACATTTCATACACTCATATCTCAATTTCTATTGCATCACGCTACTACTACTTAATATCTTACAAAATCATTAACAACGAAAAAATAATAGAATAATTTACATTGATGTAATATAAATATTCACGCCCCAAGGTACCGTAACCATTACTACAACAATTATGTGATTAGCTTAACATAGCTTAATCATTCTTGAATACATCATAATAACAATAATAATAATACTTCTAGTCTTAAGGGCTAAATTATTCGTCAGCTTTTGCCCTTTTCCTTGTCCTTTCTCAAGTACCGCCGCTTCCGTCTTTAATCTGTAATGTTTTAGGAACCAAGAATGAGCAACAAGTTTTGCTAAGTTAGCAAGATAGCTAGAAGAACAAGCGGTTGTAGCATTTGAATCTTTCAAAGGTATAATAATAATTGATAGTTCAAGGATATCAAGAATACCAAGAGTATTCAACAGTGTCGCTATGGACCGAAGGATATCAACAAAATCTCGTGATTTATTCATTTCGAGGTTCAACATGATTGAAAGTATCGAAAGCGGTCACTAAGGACCAAGAACTCTTACTAGAATTAATGAGAGATTACATCGTAATCCAACATCCACGAGTACATCGGTGATCGACTAAGGTACCCTATGTTATGCATAACATTTAATCATACTCATAAATGCATCGGTTGCCTCTCGACAATTTATAATTTCCCCTTCTATGAGGGTTGTTCATCTCAGTAGATTTACGATAGTCCGCACCAAATCAATCGGTTTGGATAGCTCTTTAACTCATAATAATAGTCTAGCCGAATCAAGGGCTTAGACAGTTTTTCATCATGCATTGAGGAATGATAAGTCCAATGCTTACAACAACGTCAAGGTATACAAGTGATTTTCGAATAGAAGCAGATATTTGCTTGATAAAATATGATTGATATGACAACAATTCAACGTATAAAGTGTGTGAATTAAGGAACTTGCAACATAGTAATAATAGTGTTCGGATACTTGCTCATTGTAAATTTGAGTGAGGTTAGGGAATTTGCCCAACAATAACAATAAGTTAGGGATAGAAAACTTGCATACTTGAAATCAAGGTAGAGTAAAAACTTGCCTTTAGCGTTGATTACTACTAATAGCGAAAATCACCTCAACGAACTATGTATGTCCTATTCATGTAAGTATAGGTATTCATTAGCCAAACACACTTGATATATATCAACAACATGTACACATAACACATTTTTCTTTCTATCTCATTGCACTCCATCAAAACTCATAATGGTACACTAACATGCTCATACTATTGACCACCGCTAACTTATTCATAATCTTTCTTCCTCGAAGTTCTAAGAGGTTCATTGCTTTAAGTAGACCATAACGCCTATTAATCCCACCGACCTTTTCTACGCATGTTTGCAAGTATTAGATTTATTTTCCGAAGTTGGTAAAAATTTCTACTTAGAACTCATTCGTGTACTAATAGTTTACAACAAAGATAGGAGTATTTATTAATCCATCCTTATATCAAGTTACGACGATGATGTCTCGAAGTTCCGGACATCTCGCCATGTCCGAAAAGGTATTATGACTTGTTCGAAGACAACATGCTTCGTCCAAGACACGCGCGGCGCTCCGTCCAAGACATCACACTTTGTCCGAAGACATTACGCTCTCGTCCAAGACATCACGCTTTGTCCAGAAGACATTATGCTCTGTCTCAAGACATCACGCTTTGTCAAGAAGACATTACGCGCTCTGTCAAGACATCACGCTTTGTCAAGCAGCCTCCTTCAGAGACTTGATTCTACACTACTTCGACAAAGTTTAAGTTCGTCGGGTTAATTTAAGACTTTACTATATGCATACAACCTAAAGGAATTTCTTAATACAAGGTCTAACATGACCGAACCCATCAGTTGGTTCCTAAGCACGGTGCAGCTGCACCCCATGGATTTTAGAAGCGGTGAACATGCTCTGTTTTGCAGAGTAGCCACAACTTGATTCCAGACAATTTTTTTTTTTTAACGTATTCATGCACGAAGGTAAACTTTCTAAACACCTTTTATCATGCTAATTCATCATACTTGACCTAATAATCTGAAAAATGAGAATCAACAAGACTCAAGTTAAGAACAGAGTAGAAATTATACCTTCTCGAGCTTTAACCTTGATATCTCACACACTGATTTGGTAATGCTTAGCAACTAAGAATTCTTTACTCAGATTTCTCCAACACTCTTATCACTAAAACAGACTACCCTAGTGGCTTGTATTTAAAGAGAAAACATGGACCACACACTTGCTTTACCCAATGTTGGGATTCATGGTGCAATAGAAATGAACAATGGTTATTTAAGGAGTTGTTCAATCACTCCATACCAGTCACTTAGCTTGCCATGCATGCCTAGGATTAGTAGCTTGAAATTTGCGTAAAGAGAGTTTAGGCTACTGTTCTTTGTACTTGGTGACCCTAATTTGGGGACAAAAGAGTAGATCTCAAACATAGACAAGGGCTAGCCGGTCAGGCCCACTGCCCCACGCCACATTTTAATTTAACCAATACCTTGTACTCTCAGTTAACTATTTTGTTGGATTCCGAATGGATTCTAAATATCCCAAGTTTATTGGGCTAACTCAAAAGTCCATCAATTAACTTATTGGGCTAGACTCCCAATTTATTATTTGGACTTTAAACATGCAAATGCTTAATCATCCTTCATTGAGTCCATCACTGTGTCACACAAGACATTTCATGAACCTATATTATCGATCATCAACAGCTCAATTTTAATTCAATTGAGTTACTCTCCTCATGCCACGTAAGCATTTGTAAAATAAATAATTCAATTAGGCTCTATTTAATAATAATATTAAATCATAAAATTTACGGGTATTACATCCTCTCCCCCTTATAAAAATTCCGTCCTCGGAATTGATACAGGGTTATACGAAAAGATGGGTATAGTCTCTCCTCATCCTATCTTCTAATTCCCACGTGGCCTCTTCGACATCGTGGTTTTGCAAAACAACCTTAACAGAAGATATAACTTTATTTCTTAGCATTTGTTCTTTCTTATCTATTATCTGAATAGGAATTTCTTCATATGCCATATTCTTCTCTACTTGAATGGGCTCATAGGAAATTACGTGCTTATAGTCAGACTTGTACGGTCGTAGTACGGAAATATGAAACACGTTGTGGATGAGTTCCAGTTCGGGTGGCAAAGCAACTTTGTATGCCACTTCGCCCACTCGCTTCAATATCTCGAATGGCCCTATGAACCTCGGACTCAATTTTCCTTTCTTTCCGAATCTGATCTTTCCCTTCCAAGGAGATACCTTCAAAAACACACAACTACCGACTTCAAAGTCTCGGTTCTGACGATGCAAGTCGGCGTACTTCTTTTGGCGATCTTGAGCTGCTACCAATTTGCCCCTTATTGTTGCTACCACGTCGGCCGTTTGCTGGACTAATTCTGGTCCCAAAAGTCGTCGTTCTCCGACTTCATCCCAACATAATGGCGTCCTGCACTTTCTCTGTAAAGAGCTTCATATGGCGGCATACCGATACTCGCATGATAGCTATTATTGTGTTTAATTCTACTAATGGTAAATGGTCGTCCCAATTCCCCTTGAAGTCCATCACGCAAGCTCTCAGCATGTCCTCCAACATTTGTATGGTTCGTTCACTCTGCCCGTCAGTTTGAGGGTGATAAGCAGTACTCAATCTCAATTGAGTTCCCATTCGTTCCTGTAAACTTTTCCAGAATTTTGACGTGAAACGCGGATCTCGATCGGAGACAATCGACACCGGGTACTCCATGTCGCGTCGATTTCCTTTACATCACTGTGTAATAACCCGAGATTTCCTAAATAAAATAAATAAGAAAATTTGTGTATAATTTTTTTTATTTAATGACGAGAATAAGTGTCTAGTAATGTGAACGATAAATGCGAATATATTTATTACTTGAAAAATTAAAAATAATTTTGGAATTATTAATTACTACAAATTATATTTTTATGGTAATTAATTTATGTAAGCAGTAAATGTTTTTATTAATTATTTTCCATGAAAACATGATTGGAAATAATATATGAAGTGATAATTAGAATTTATATAATATATATTTTATTATATGAATTGTTAGAATATTTAAATCAAGTATTTTAACTTGATATGCGAAAAGAGAAGTCGATATGAGATCCAAACCACGAATTGGGATTGTGATCAAGAGATGAGAATAATAATATTATATTATTGTTATAATGATTTTACAAGACAATAATTATGTCTCTTTGTGTATGTATGATGAGATAATATCGAAAGCAATGACCATTAATTAGGTCATAAGCATATTACCATGTTGTGAAACCCTAATTATTAAACTTAGTTATGAGAAATGACCGAGTAGTATTTGTGTATATGAAGTTTATCGTGTATATGAAGGTTTGTGTATAAGATGTCTGGTAATTAGAAGAAAACCCTAATTATCGTTGTTTGTCGATAATTAGGACAAACCCTAATTATTACAACCCTAATCGGGTTGAAGTTAGAGACCGTAGTAACATTCGTGTTAGAACATACACGAGATAATTAGAGAACCCTAATGGTCAATTAGAAACCCTAATTGATGGCGTTAAGAAACCCTAATTTTAGAACCCTAATTTTTCAATCAAAAACCCTAATTTAAAATTATTGGGTTTAATTACGATGTTAATGTATAAATGTTTTAATTTACCAAAGGATGAAAAGTAATTGGTAAATGATAAGAATTACCATCTAGTGATTAAATATTACATTTAATTGCTATGTACAAGAATGCCCATGAAATTATATGGGAAATTACCAAAATACCCTTTTTGTCCATTTTAGTGTCTTATTAGTAGCATTGTTGCTAGAATCTTTGCAAAAGCTAGCCAACCACCACCTTCTAGAATTCCCTCATGCTACTATACCATTACACCTCAATTATACAACAAAATTGAGCATCCAAAGCATTAGAATTGGCCTATAAATAGAGATCAAAGAGAGTTAATGCAAAATGCACACTTGAATTTTCCTAACTCTCATCCTAGACTCTCCCAACCTCTTACCAACGAAATTATCTTGCCCATAAGCTCCTAATCAAAGCCCAGCCATCACAAACAACAAATCAGAAGCATCAAAGCCAAAAAAATCAAAAATCGAAGCTAGAAAAGGTATGAAATTCCCTAATTTTGAAATCCTTCGATTCGATGTTAATTGATGCAATTGATTGTTTAAAGTAGTGTAATAGGGAGTCTATTAATGTTCTGGATTGTAAAATCATGTACCCATAACATCAAAGTGCACGAATTTGAAGATTTGAGCAAGTTGGAAAAATCGAATTCTGTTATTTTTCACCAAATGTCAGAGGCTATAACTCTTTGGTCGATCTCGCGTTTTGTTGTTTAAAAGTTGTTATAGGCTGCCTGATATGTGGTCTTTAATCTCCAAAAGGAATAAAGTTCATAGCTATTGTGGATCGGGATTTATAAGCGGTCAAAATGGGTTGACCGGCATTGACCGGTTGTTCTTCAAACCCAGAAAATATTCTAAGTGTCCAGAAAATATTATTTTGGAAAATGTCAGGCCTTATATCTCGGTTATCTTTAATGTGTTTTATGTTCTAAAGGTTTTTATGTGTAGCTTGTTATGTGGTATGTAACCTCCAAAACGAATCAGGTCCATATATATTATGGATTAAGAGTTATTTAAGGTCAAAGTGGGTTGATTTAAGATTGATCGGAAAAATTCGGCAAAATTCGTAATTTTCTAAGTGTTAATTTTTCTAACAAGGTTTGACCATACTTTATCTGCTTGATTTCTTGTTGTTATGATGATGTTAAGTGTTAGCATTGTAGTCCTACATGTTGTCTACACACTAGAAGTGATAGAGCACAAAAATGTTACACGATCACCAAGTTATAGAGGTCCAAAGTAGGCACCTCGGCGTTTCTTCGTGAAGAAACAAACTTTTGGTAGCTACTTTGATGATGGTGATTTATCCCGGATCTAATGTTTGTTTAGAGGTTATGATTGTTGGATCGTATATTCTTGTATTTCCTCTACAAGACCCAATTTATATATTGTCCAAATTCGTTAAGATGAGAGAGTTATTCACGGTCAAAGTAGGCCACCCTGGTTCGCCTTATGAAGATCCTGGGTAGGCTCAAGAACACCTATAGCGACATACGCTACTATAGGGGCCTTTAATGACAGCTTTTAATTATTTTAATTTTCGATTTTTTCGAAAAATGATTTAAAATTAGAAAAATTAGATTTTAATTATTAAAAGTACCAAATAAATTATGAAAAATTATTTTATGGTATAAGAAAATATTTTGAGTTATTTTCCATGACTTTTAATATTTTGTGATGAATTTCATTAATTAATTAATATTAATGATATTAAAGTTATTTATTGATTATATTAAATAATTAGTTTAAAATGATTTTAATATTTTAAAAATCATTTTAAATGAAAATAAAGTATTTAAAGATATTTTGAGTTATAAAATATAACTTTTAATATTTAGAAGATAATTTCATTAATAATTATATATTAATGATATTTAGTTAATGATTTGTGATATTAAGTTTATTTAATATTTATATTAAATAAATAGTTTAAAATGGTTTTATTTATTTAAAAATCATTTAAAGAGGATATTAAGGATTTAAAAATATTTTAAGTTATAATTAATGACTTTTAATATTTGGATAAATAGTACATTAATATTTAAATATTAATGATAATTATTTAAAATGATTTTAATTATTTTAAAAATCATTTAAGGGTATTATAAATGTTTTAAAATAGTTTGAGTTATTATAAATAACTTTTATATTTTAGCAATGGTTTCATTAATAGTTTAATATAAATTAATTATTAATGATAATGGAATTGTTTAATGTTTAAATCATTTAATTATGATTAGATGTTTTGAAAGTTATATTTTACCAAACTAGTGACTTGAGAACCGATTATGAAGTTATGAAGTTTTGAGGAACACCTATAGTAACAGTTATATCACTATAGGCCCGGTAGTGACATATTTGAATTATTTTAAAATTTTCAATTTCTGGAAAATTTGAAAATGATTAAAAATAAAATGTTTGATATTTACAGATGTTGAGGTATAGGATAAGAGTCTTAGACTCAGTATTTACCCGATAAAAAAGGTGTCAAGACGAATGCAAACAAAATGTCTAACCCTTTATAATAGAAAGAAAAGACTTCTGTAAGAGCATGGATGAGATATTTGAAAAATGTATAAAAATATTTCAAGTATAGAATATGAACTAAAAGTATGATCACTGCGATTATGTGATGACGTGATTAGACTATGTATTTGTTGTAATAGAGCGATTATTATGTGTTATGATATATTGTTCTAATCGAACGAATGATCTGATCATTGATAGGTTGTGATAAAGAGATAAAACCTAAGTTGAGAGTTGTAATCAGCGAATCAGGCAAGTATCTTACCTTTGCATTTCCTTTATGCAATGGACATGAGTAAGAAGTTTCAGAATTATTATATTCCTGTACAGATTATGTACGCTTTGATTATCAACATGTTAGCTCAGATATATATTCTGTTAAGTTGATTTCTAAATGGTTATACAAGTGTCCCCACTTGGATAATCATGGAATTTATTCACATGTTGATATACCTTTGTCAATTACCCGTATACATATATGTTGAATTACATATTATTGTTGAGCAAGATTAAAAACCTTCGGGTTTGGAACCAGGCATGTATGAACATCCCGATAATGGGAAAATTTTTATAAGGCTTTTACGGACAAAAGGGTGAGCGATGAATTTCGTTCAAGTTATGTAGTATTGATCATCACAGGTACAATGTGGGTCGATCACCCTCCGCGTTCTGTAAGTTATAACGGTTTATGGATGAATTTCTCGCTAAACCTTTTCGAAAATGTAAAAACCATGTTCATAGTATGTTTCTTAAACCCTATTCATGGGTGGAGCCTAATTTCAAGAAATTGAAAGAGAGTTGTTATGTGAATCTTTTATCAAGATAGATTACTTCACAACTTTTGATTCGTTGTTGAAGTGTTATGTAAAGAGAATACTTATATTCTTTCAAACTTATATATATAATTGCTATTACTTCTTTGGGCACTCAAATGCTCATCCTTGCTTAAATTAAATGTTTTCAAGTTATGTATGAGCAATCTGAAGGCTCGAGCGAACTAACAAGGGAAAGGAAAGTCATTCGAATGAGTTTATATTATGAGTTAATGGTTATAGTTAGTAAGACAATGGAATCTATTGTCGTATTGTAAGGAATGTATTTGAAGGTCACGTGCACTGGGAAGTAAACTTTGATGTATGTAAATTAAGTTCGAATGTATTATTATTTAGTATTATTCAGCTTAAAGAAATGGTATCGTGGAGAACCGAGTTCGGGTTTCAAGTACCTGGATTTGGGGTCGCCACACATACAAGTTTGCTAATTGGTTCAAATTTAATCGAATCTTGATGGGTAAAAAATGAGCTGTCTTTGTTAGTCGGTCCACAATGACCCAAATGGCATCGTAACTCTTCTGTGTAACCGGAAGTCCAACCACGAAATCCATCGTAATGTGCTCCCATTTCCATTTTGGTATTTCCAGCAGTTGAAGTAGTCCACTTGGCCTCGGTGTTCGCTTTGACTCTTTGACAAGTCGAGACATCTCGCTAACACACGCCGCAACCCTCTTTTCAAATTAGGCCACTAAAATGGTGTCGAAGATCCCAAAGACATTTTTGTGCCTCCGGATGTACTGGAATAAGTCGATTGTGTGCTTGTAGGATTTCCTCTCTCAATTCGACATTTGGCACCCATACTCTCGACCCTCGAATCTCAATATATCATCCTTATCTACTTTGAACCTTTCTTCCTTATCTTCTACTATTCTCTTCTTTATCTTCTCACATTCTTCATCTTTCTCTTGTGCTTCCTTTATTCTATCCAATAACGTCGGGTGAGCTCTCATCATGAGAAATCTTCCTTCCGCTTCTCTTGGTTCCTCCACCTCTATTTCCAACCTTTCTATTTCTCTTATTAAATCCTCTTGAGTTGTCATTTTGAATAACTTCTCCCTTCCTTTTCTACTCAAAGCGTCGGCTACAATGCTTGCTTTTCCCGGGTGATAAAGAATTTCACAGTCGTAATCCTTGATCAGTTCCAACCATCTTCTTTGTCGCATGTTCAACTCCTTCTGTGTAAAGATATATTTCAGACTCTTGTGATCCATATATATCTCACATTTTTCTCCATACAAATAGTGCCTCCAAATCTTCAATGCAAAGACTACCGCCGCTAACTCCAAGTCATGGGTAGGGTATCGTTTTTCAAAATCTTTCAACTGTCGTAAGGCATATGCAATGACCTTGCCATGTTGCATTAGCACACAACCAAGTCCTCTATGCGATGCATCACTATACACCACAAATCCTCCCGTATCAGCTGGTAATGATAATACAGGCGCCTCACTCAACCTCCTCTTCAAATCGTGGAAACTCTCCTCGCATTTCTCCGTCTATACAAACTTCTCTGTCTTCTTCGTTAGACTGGTCAGTAGGGTTGCTATCTTAGAAAAATATTGGATAAATCTCCGATAGTACCTTTTAAACCTAAGAAACTCCTAACTTCACATTGGCGTCTCTACTGTCCTTCGATTACTTACCGCTTCCACCTTTGCAGGATCCACGGAAATTCCATTTTGATCTATCACGTGTCCTAGAAATTGGACCCTTTCCATCCAAAATTCACATTTTGAAAATTTTGCATACATCTTCTCCCTTCTCAATGCTTCCAATACCATCTTCAGGTGTTCGGCGTGCTCTTCCTTTGTCTTTGAATAAATCAAAATGTCATCGATAAATACTACTACCAACTTATCTAAGTATGGCTTGAAAACCGGTTCATCAAGTCCATGAACGCTGCCAGAGCGTTGGTTAACCCAAATGACATCACTAAAAATTCGTAATGTCCGTAGCGAGTTCGAAACACCGTCTTTTGTATGTCCTCATCTCGCACTTTCAACTGATGATAACCCGTTCGTACATCTATTTTTGAACAACACTTCGCTCCCTTCAGTTGATCGAAAAGGTCGTCTATCCTTGGCAATGGATATTTATTCTTAATTGTCACTCGGTTCAAATCCCAATAATCGATACAGAGTCTCATCGATCCATCCTTTTTCTTTACAAACAACACTGGTGCTCCCCAAGGAGACACACTTGGCCGAATATAACCCTTATCTAGTAACTCTTGCAATTGAATCATCAATTCCTTCATTTTTACTGGCACCATACGATATGGGGCTTTCAAAATTGGTGCGGTTCCCGGTGCTAAGTCTATTATGAATTAGCTTTCTCTCATGCGGCGGAAGGCCAGCGATTCGTTTGAAACACGTCTTGAAATCTTTTACCACTAATATATCTTTCATTTCTATCCTCTTTAATGAATGTCCACTATATAGCCTAAATAACCCACACATCCTTTCTTTAACAATTTCTTGGCCTGCATCATCGTAAGGCAACACGATTACTTGAGCGATGAGCTACCGTAAAACACTACCTTAGACCGATTTGAGGTCTGAAGGTTCACACTCTTCTTCTAATAATCGATTATCGCAGCGTGGCCGGATAACCAATCCATTCCTAATATCACATCAAACTCTCCCAGTTTAATCGGAATTAAGTCTACGTTCAGTTCGTGACCTCTAATGTTTGCACAACAGTTTCGGTAAATAAACTCTATGGGAATTACTTCCTTATTTGCAATCTCTACGTTCAATGAGTTTTCTAAATGTTCATGAGGTATGTTTAGTCGATTAGCAAATTCTTCAGACACAAAGGAATAGGTAGCACCCGAATCAAATAATACATAGGCGTTTATATTATTGATTGGGAGAATACCTGACACCACGTCCCTTTCATTCTGCGTCAAGGGTCTTGTCATGTTAAAGGTTGAGCGCAATCGGTCGGTTGGATTGCGTTGGTCCGCCGATCATCAGCTTGCTGCCCCCTCCCTGTTGGTCGCTTCCTCTGTTGTTCCCTTTCTTTGGGCAATCCTTGATTTGATGCTCAGTTGAGCCACACGCGAAACATCCCTTGCTCCTTTTCGGCTTCGGGCAGTTAGGTGAAATGTGCCCTTCTTGGCATAGATTTAGCAGATCTTTGCGCATACCCTTCCAAAGATTACCCTTGATGGTTTTTCCCACATTTCGAGCAAGCTTCACTTCTTTTCTTGAATCCTCCTTGATAATTTTCTGACTGGTTGATGCTTCGGTGGTTGGTGTTGTTGTCGTTCTTGCGGTTATCCCATTTCCTCTTTCCCAAATAACTTCCACCACTGCTACTCCCTCCACGAGTCTCTCCTCCAGCATTCTTGCTCTTCTTCTCGTTGTTATATTGGCTCAATGCCTCGCTACCTCCCTCAGCAATTATCGCCTTCTCCAATAATGTGGCGAAAGAGTCAATTTGAAGGACTGACACCTTGTTGAACAACCAAGGTTTTAGTCCAAGTTTGAAGCGTCGAATTTTCCTTTCTTCAGTGTCTACTTGATGTGTTGCGAATCACGCGAGTTCATTGAACTTGGCCGAATACTGTGCCACTGTCATCTCCCCTTGTTTTAGTTCTAGAAACTTTACCTCCATCCTATTCTTCACGCTCTTCGGGAAGTAATTCTCGAAGAACATAGTCTTAAACCTTTCCTGTGTTATAGTCCCTTCTCCCGCTTCTCTATTGATTTGCTTCCCACCGAAGGTTTGCTTCACCCCTCATCATATATGTAGCTGTAACACGGTTTTCGTCTTCACCCACACACGAGTAATGGCAAAGGCTTTCTCCATTTCCTTGATCCACGTTTATGCTTACGATAGGCTCAGTAGTACCCATGAATTTCGGAGGTCCTACACTCTTAAAGTCCTTGAAGTTTAAATAACGAGCTACTTGGGGAACAGGTTGTACTTGTTCATTTCTTCCCCTAAGAGCCTCCCTAACAAATCTACAAGCCTCCGAATGGGATCTACTTGTCTCTCTCTCATCATTAACCGACTCTTCCGGAGCAGCTTAATCTACGTGCTCAAGGCATTTTCCTACATCAGACACTCCCATTTTATTATCTAATTATATTACTTAAACAATTCTCCATAAAAGGAATAAGATTTGAATACATTTCAGAACAAGATCATTTATATTCATATGCCAAATTGTTACATTACATGATTATCTCCAAAGATACTTCTATAAATGACACAACTTATCCCCTAATATCACAAAAGATGGGGACAACCATTAACATACTACCCTCTAACATAACTCAAAAGTTTGGGGTTTACAAAGATCATCACATTCTACATAAGGATTACCACAACAGATAATACACTACACAACTAACTACAACTAATAACTTTTAACGCCTAGACTTAATCTATCATTCTTGGCTCCAGTCGCTCTGGTACTCCCTCCGAGTAATGTGCCCACCACATCTGGACTTATGGTGTGCCGAAAGTGCATCCTCGCCTGTCTCTCGGGTAGTGATTTACCCCATCAATCAGGCCCCTCCATGGCAAAATGCAATGCATAGCTCATCCTATTCATCTTCCTCCTTTTGCACCTCACTTCATCTTCTAGATCATTAGCCCTATCATTGGCCCCTTTCCACTTTTCTTGAAATGGATCCAATCCATTACTTCCATCCTTAATCGAGTACGGATAGCTTCCTTCTCTCCGTCCCCTCGCTCAACCCCTCTCGCTCCATCTCTTCCAACTTCCCCGCCAGCTTCTACATTCCTAGCCACCGCCTTGTGAACAAAGCCCCCATCTGGATTCCTGCCTCCTTACGGTGAACAATCTCTACTTCCATCTCCTGCATTACTAACTTTCTCTGGTGGTCTTCGTCCTTTAGCTTTTGGAATTCGGACTCTCTGTCTTTGGCCTCAGCCTCTAACTCCTCAACTTTGCACCCTAACTCAAAAATATGCTCCTCATACTCCCCCAACATCCTATCCTCAAAAGTAGCCTCATCAGAGTTCCCCATGGGCTCATCCACCATACGCTCCTCCTCTGGATCAGACTCTTCGGGTATTGGCTCTATCTCCTCTTCCTCGTCATCATCATCGATAGGAACTATAGTTGATATAGGCTCTGCTATCAATGGTGCCTCATAAACCACGTGTATGTCACGCGGCTTCTCTTCTACTACATGGCTAGGTCCTCCCATGTCAGTCATCCTACAATCACCGACACAAGACAAAATAACCAACAACTCCATTAGAATCATAAGTTCATTGTATAGAATGAAGTTATATTCTGTAACACGATAAGTCCATGTCTACGAAAACTCTATATGAGTTTCATCCCTTTCTATCTTCTGAGTTCTCTTCAGTTATAATCTAAGGGCTCTCGCTCCTAAGGTTTATAACTATGGCTTTGATACCAACCTGTGGCGCCCCCAACATTTCAGACACTCATATCTCGAATTTCGGTGCATCACGCTACTACTACGAATATCTTACAAAATCATTAACAACGGAAATAATAGAATAATTTACAATGATGTAATATAAATATTCACGTCCCAAGGTACCGTAACCATTACTACAACAATTATGTGATTAGCTTAACATAGCTTAATCATTCTTGAATACATCATAATAACAATAATAATAATACTTCTAGTCTTAAGGGCTAAATTATTATGTCGCGCTTTGCCACTTTTTCCTTGTCCTTTCCTCAAGTACCGCTTTGCTCTGTCTTAATCAGTAATGTTTTAGGAACCAAGAATGAGCAACAAGTTTTGCAGTGACAAGCAAGTATAGCTAGAAGAACAAGCGGTTGTAGCATTTGAATCTTTCAAAGGTATAATAATAATTGATAGTTCAAGGATATCAAGAATACCAAGAGTATTCAACGTGTGTCGCTATGGACCGAAGGATATCAACAAAATCTCGTGGATTTATTCATTTCGAGGTTCAACATAATTGAGTCTTGAGAAAATACTAAGGACCAAGAACTCTTACTAGAATTAATGAAGATTACATCTGTAATCCAACATCCACGAGTACATCAAGTGATCACTTAAGGTACCCTATGTTATGCATAACATTTAATCATACTCATACGTATGCACGCTTGCCTCCCGACAATTTATAATTTCCTTCTATGAGGGTTGTTCATCTCAAAGAGATTTACGATAGTCCGCACCAAATCAATCGCTTTTGGATAGCTCTTTAACTCATAATAATAGTCTAGCCGAATAAAGGGCTTAGACAGCTTTTTCATCATACATTGAGGAATGATAAGTCCAATGCTTACAACAACGCCAAGGTATACAAGTGATTTTTGAATGAAGCGAGATATTTGCTTGATAAAATATGATTGATATGACAACAATTCAACGATAAAGTGTGTGAATTAAGGAACTTGCAACATAGTAATAATAGTGTTCTGGACACTTGCTCATTGTAAATTTGAGTGAGGTTAGGAATTTGCCCAACAATAACAATAAGTTAGGGATAGAAAACTTGCATACTTGAAATCAAGGTAGAGTAAAACTTGCCTTTTAGCGTTGATTACTACTAATAGCTTAAAATCACCTCAACGAACTATGTATGTCCTATTCATGTAAGTATAGGTATTCATTAGCCAAACACACTTGATATATATCAACAACATGTACACATAACACATTTTTCTTTCTATCTGCTATACCCATCAAAACTCATAACGGTACACTAACATGCTCATACTATTGACCACTGCTAACTTATTCATAATCTTTCTTCCTCGAAGTTCTAAGAGGTTCATTGCTTTAAGTAAACCATAACGTCTATTAATCCCACCGACCTTTTTCTACGCATGTTTGCAAGTATTAGATTTATTTTCCCGAAGTTGGTAAAAATTCTCTACTTAGAACTCATTCGTGTACTAATAGTTTACAACAGTATAGGAGTATTTATTAATCCATCCTTATATCAAGTTACGATGCTGTCTCCGAGTTCCGGGACATCTCGCCATGTCCGAAGGTATTATGACTTGTTCGAAGACAACATGCTTCGTCCGAAGACATCGCGCTTCGTCCGAAGACATCACACTTTGTCCGAAGACATTACGCTCTGTCCGAAGACATCACGCTTTGTCCGAAGACATTATGCTCTGTCCGAAGACATCACGCTTTGTCCGAAGACATTACGCTCTGTCCGAAGACATCACGCTTTGTCCGAAGCAGCTCCTTCAGAGACTTCGGTCTACACTACTTCGACAAAGTTTAAGTTCGTCGGGTTAATTTAAGACTTTACTATATGCATACAACCTAAAGGAATTTCTTAATACAAGGTCTAACATGACCGAACCATCAGTTGGTTCCTAAGCACGGTGCAGCTGCACCCCATGGATTTTAGAAGCGGTGAACATGCTCTGTTTTGCAGAGTAGCCACAACTTGATTCCAGACAATTTTTTTTTTTTAACGTATTCATGCACGAAGGTAAACTTTCTAAACACCCTTTATCATGCTAATTCATCATACTTGACCTAATAATCGAAAAATGAGAATCAACAAGACTCAAGTTAAGAAAGAGTAGAAATTATACCTTCTCGAGCTTTAACCTTGATATCTCACACATCGATTTGGTAATGCTTAGCAACTAAGAATTCTTTACTCGATTTCTCCAACACTCTTTTCACTAAAACAGACTACCCTAGTGGCTTGTATTTAAAGAGAAAACATGGACCAAACACTTGCTTTACCCAATGTTGGGATTCATGGTGCAATAGAAATGAACAATGGTTATTTAAGGAGTTGTTCAATCACTCCATACCAGTCACTTAGCTAGCCATGCATGCCTAGGATTAGCAGCTTGAAATTTGCGTAAAGAGAGTTTAGGCTACTGTTCTTTGTACTTGGTGACCCTAATTTGGGGACAAGAGAGTAGATCTCAAACATAGACAAGGGCTAGCCGGTCAGGCCCACTGCCCCACGCCACATTTTAATTTAACCAATACCTTGTACTCTTAGGTAACTATTTTGTTGGATTCCGAATGGATTCTAAATATCCCAAGTTTATTGGGCTAACTCAAAAGTCCATCAATTAACTTATTGGGCTAGACTCCCAATTTATTATTTGGACTTTAAACATGCAAATTCTTAATCATCCTTCATCGAGTCCATCATCGTGTCACACAAGACATTTCATGAACTATATATTATCGATCATCAACAAATTTCAATTTTAATTCAATTGAGTTACTCTCCTCATGCCACGTAAGCATTTGTAAAATAAATAATTCACCGGCTCTATTTAATAATAATATTAAATCATAAAATTTACTATTATTACATCCTCTCCCCTTATAAAAATTCCGTCCCCTGAATTGACACAGGTTATACTGAAAAGATGGGGATAGTCTCTCCTCATCCTATCTTCTAATTCCCACGTGGCCTCTTCGACATCGTGGTTTTGCCAAACAACCTTAACAGAAGATATAACTTTGTTTCTTAGCATTTGTTCTTTCTTATCTATTATCTGAATAGGAATTTCTTCATATTCCAGATTCTTCTCTACTTGAATGGGCTCATAGGAAATTACGTGCTTATAGTCAGACTTGTACGGTCGTAGTATGGAAATATGAAACACGTTGTGGATGAGTTCCAGTTCGGGTGGAAAACCAACTTTGTATGCCACTTCGCCCACTCGCTTCAATATCTCGAATGGCCCTATGAACCTCGGACTCAATTTTCCTTTCTTTCCGAATCTGATCTTTCCTTCCAAGGAGATACCTTTAAAAACACACAACCACCGACTTCAAAGTCTCTTGCCTCGACGATGCAAGTCAACACTTCTTTTTCAGCGATCTTGAGTCGCTACCAATTTGCCCCATATTGTTGCTACCACGCCTACCGCTCATTGGACTAATTTTCGTCCCAAAAGTTGTCGTTCTCGACTTCATCCCAACATAATGGTGTCTCGCACTTTCTCCCGTAAAGAGATTCATATATGGCAGATACCGATACTCGCATGATAGCTATTATTGTGTTTAATTCTACTAATGGTAAATGGTCGTCCCAATTCCCTTGAAGTCCATCACGCAAGCTCTCAAAGATGTCCTCAAACGCTTATATGGTTCGCTCACTCGCCGTCGGTTTGAGGGTGATAGGCAAAGACTCAATCTCAATTGAGTTCCCATTCGCTCCTCGCAAACTTTTCTAGAATTTTGACGTGAAACGCGGATCTCGATCGGAGACAATCGACACCGGCACTCCATGTCGCGATATGATTTCCTTTATATACAAGTTTGCTAAGTAGTTCAAATTGAATCGAATCTAGATGGGTAGAAAATGAGCTGTCTTTGTTAGTCGGTCCACAATGACCCAAATGGCATCGTAACTCTTCTGTGTAACTAGAAGTCCAACCACGAAATCCATCGTAATGTGCTCCCATTTCCATTCTTGTATTTCCAGCAGTTGAAGTAGTCCACTTGGCCTCTGGTGTTCTGCTTTGACTCTTTGACAAGTAAGACATCTGCTAACACACGCCGCAACCTCTCTTTTCAAATTAGGCCACCAAAATGGTGTCAAGATCCCGTACATTTTTCGCCTCCCGGATGTACCGGAATACGTCAGATTGTGTGCTTCGTAGGATTTCCTCTCTCAATTCGACACAAATTGGCACCCATACTCGACCCTCGAATCTCAATATACCATCCTTATCTACTTTGAACCTTTCTTACTTATCTTCTACTATTCTCTTCTTTATCTTCTCACATTCTTCATCTTTCTCTTGTGCTTCCTTTATTCTATCCAATAACGCTTCGGGTGAGCTCTCATCATGAGAAATCTTCCTTCCGCTTCTCTTGGTTCCTCCACCTCTATTTCCAACCTTTCCATTTCTCTTATTAAATTCTCTTGAGTTGTCGGTTTGAATAACTTCTCCTTCCTTTTCTACTCAAAGCGCTTGCCTACATAACGCTTGCTTTTTCCCGGTGATAAAGAATTTTCATGTACAGTAATCCTTGATCGGCCCAACCATCTTCTTTGTCGCATGTTCAACTCCTTCGTGTGAAGATATATTTTAGACTCTTGTGATCCATATATATCTCACATTTTCTCCATACAAATAGTGCTCCAAATCTTCAATGCAAAGACTACTACCGCTTAACTCCAAGTCATGGGTAGGTATCGCTTTTTCAAAATCTTTCAACTGTCGTGAGGCATATGCAATGACCTTGCCATGTTGCATTAGCACACAACCAAGTCCTCTATGCGATGCATCACTATACACCACAAATCCTCCCGTATCATCTGGTAATGATAATACAGGCGCCTCACTCAACCTCATCTTCAATTCATGGAAACTCTCCTCGCATTTCTCCGTCTATACAAACTTCTCTGTCTTCTTCGTTAGACTGGTCAGCAGGGTTGTTATCTTAGAAAAATCTTGGATAAATCTCCGATAGTACCCGGGTAAACCTAAGAAACTCCTAACTTCGTTGGCGCCTTTCTACTGCTCCTGCCATTTACCGCTTCCACCTTTGCAGATCCACGGAAATTCCATTTTGATCTATCACGTGTCCTAGAAATCGGACCCTTTCCATCCAAAATTCACATTTTGAAAATTTTGCATACATCTTTCCCTTCTCAATGCTTCCAATACCATCTCCGTGTGTTCTAAGGCGGCTCTTCCTTTGTCTTTGAATAAATCAAAATGTCATCGATAAATACTACTACGAACTTATCTAAGTATGGCTTGAAAACCCGGTTCATCAAGTCCATGAACGCTGCCAGAGCGTTGGTTAACCCAAATGACATCACTAAAAATTCGTAATGTCTATAGCGAGTTCGAAACACCGTCTTTTGTATGTCCTCCTCTCGCACTTTCAACTGATGATAACCTGCTCATAAATCTATTTTTGAAAACACTTCGGCTTCCCTTCTTGATCGAAAAGGTCGTCTATCCTTGGCAATGGATATTAATTCTTAATTTTCACTCGATTCAACTCCCAATAATCGATACAGAGTCTCATCGATCCATCCTTTTTCTTTACAAACAACACTGGTGCTCCCCAAGGAGACACACTTGGCCGAATGTAACCCTTATCTAGTAACTCTTGCAATTGAATCACCAATTCCTTCATTTTTACTGGCGCCATACGATATGGGGCTTTCCAAATTGGTGCAGTTCCCGGTGCTAAGTCTATTATGAATTCAGTTTCTCTGTCTGGCGGAAGGCCAGGCAGTTCGTTTGGAAACACGTCTTGGAAATCTTTTACCACTAATATATCTTTCATTTCTATCCTCTTTTGATGAATGTCCACTATATAGGCTAAATAACCCACACATCCTTTCTTTAACAATTTCTTGCTCAGATCATCGTAAGGCAACACGATTGCTTGCCGACGATGAGCTACCGTAAACACTACCTTAGGACCGATTTGAGGTCCGAAGGTTCACACTCTTCTTCCGATAATCGATTATCGAGGCGTGCGGCGGATAACCAATCCATTCCTAATATCACATCAAACTCTCCCAGCTTTAATCGGAATTAAGTCACGTTTCGCCTTCGTGACCTCTAATGTTTGCAAAACAGTTTCGGTAAATAAACTCTATGGGAATTACTTCCTTATTCGCAATCTCTACGTTCAATGAGTTTTCTAAATGTTCAGGAGGTATGTTTAATCGATTAGCAAATTCTCCAGACATAAAGGAATAGGTAGCACCCGAATCAAATAATACATAGGCGTTTATATTATTGATTGGGAGAATACCTGACACCACGTCCCTTTCATTCACTGCGTCTCGGACAGTCATGTTAAAGGTTCGGGCAGTTGGTCGGTTGGATTGCGTTGGTCCGCCGATCATCAGCTTGCTGCTCCCTCCCTATTGGCCGCTTCCTCTGTTGCTCCCTTTTTTTGGGCAATCCTTGATTTGATGCTCAGTTGAGCCACACGCGAAACATCCCTTGCTCCTTTTTGGCTTCGGGCAGTTAGGTGAAATGTGCCCTTCTTGGTCATAGATTTGTAGCAGGAGATGTCGCCCCTTCCAAAGATTCCCTTGATGGTTTTTCCCACATTTCGAGCAAGCTTCACTTCTTTTCTTGAATCCTCCTTGATAATTTTTCGAATTGGTTGATGCTTCGGTGGTTGGTGTTGTTGTCGTTCTTGCGGTTATCCCATTTCCTCTTTCCCAAATAACTTCCACCATCGCTACTCCCTCCACGAGTCTCTCCTCCAAAGATTCTTGCTCTTCTTCTCGTTGTTATATTGGCTCAATGCCTCGCTACCTCCCTCAGCAATTATCGCCTTTCTCCAATAATGTGGCTAAAGAGTCAATTTGAAGGATCGACACCTTGTTGAACAACCAAGGTTTTTGTCCAAGTTCGAGCGTCGAGTTTTCCTTTCTTCAAGGTTCACTTGATGTGTTGCGAATCATGAGTTCATTGAACTTGGCCGCATACTATGCCACTGTCATCTCCCCTTGTTTTAGTTCTAGAAACTTTACCTCCAACCTATTCTTCACGCTCTTCGGGAAGTAATTCTCGAAGAACAAAGTCTTAAACCTTTCCCAGGTTATAGTCCCTTCTCCCGCTCTCTATTGATTTGCTTCCCACCAAAGTAGTTTGCTTCACCCCTCATCATATATGTAGCAAACACGGTTTTCTCGTCTTCACCCACACGAGCAATGGTGAAGGCTTTTCCATTTCCTTGATCCACGCTTGCGCTTACGATAGGTCTTCCAGGTAGTACCCATGAATTTCGGAGGTCCTACACTCTTAAAGTCCTTGAAGTTTCATGACATCGAGCTACTTGGGGAACGGGTGGTACTTGTTCATTTCTTCCCCTAAGAGCCTCCCCTAACAAATCTACAAGCCTCTGAATGGGATCTACTTGTCCTCTCTCATCATTAACCGACTCTTCTGGAGCAGTTAATCTACGTCTGGGCGGCATTTTCCTACATCAGGACACTCCCATTTTTATTATCTAATTATATTACTTAAACAATTCTCCATAAAAGGAATAAGATTTCTAATACATTTCAGTAACAAGATCATTTATATTCATATGCCAAATTGTTACATTACATGATTATCTCCAAAGATACTTCTATAAATGATGAACTTATCCCCTAATATCACAAAAGATGGGGACAACCATTAACATACTACCCTCTAACATAACTCAAAAGTTTGGGGTTTACAACATCTCACATTCTACATAAGGATTACCACAACAGATAATACACTACACAATCTAACTACAACTAATAACTTTTAACGCCTAGACTTAATCTATCATTCCGCGCTCCACAACGCCTCCGCCTGGTACTCCTCTCCGAGTAATGTGCACCACCACATCTCGGACTTATGGTGTGTGGAGTCCGTCCTCGCGCCTGTCGGGCAGTGATTTACCCCATCAATCGGCCCCTCCATGGCCGCAATGCGCAATGCATAGCTCATCCTATTCATCTTCTTCCTTTTGCACCTCACTTCATCTTCTAGATCGTTAGCCCTATCATTGGCCCCTTCCACTTTTCTTGAAATGGATCCTATCCATTACTTCCATCCTTAATCGAGTACGGATAGCTTCCTTCTCCGTCCCTCGCTCACCCCCTCTCGCTCCATCTCTTCCAACTTCCCCGCCAGGTTCTACATTCCTAGCCACCGCCTTGTGAACAAAGCCCCATCTGGATTCCCCGCCTCCTTACGGTGAACAATCTCTACTTCCATCTCCAGACATTAACTTTCTCTCGTGGTCTTCGTCCTTTAGCTTTTGGAATTTGGACTCTCTGCCTTTGGCCTCACCTCTAACTCCTCAACTTTGCACCCTAACACAAAAATCTACTCCTCATACTCCCCAAAATTTCGCAATACACTCATATCATAAGTTCATTGTATAGAATGAAATATTTCTAATTTCGCTAAGCATCACGCATACTATCTACTAATACTTATAATCTAAAAAATTAACAACTAAATAATAGAATAATTTACATTGATGTAATATAAATATTCACGCTACCCCAAGGTACCGTAGAATAATTTACATTACTAATAACATATTCACGTTTGATTAGCTTAACATAGCTTAAATCATTCTTAGCTTAATCATTGAATAATCATAATAATAATAATAATAATTCTTAGTCTTAAGGGCTAAATTATTTCGTCGCTTGCCCTTTCCCTTGTCCTTTCCTCAAGTACCGCCTTGCTTCTTCTTTAACTGTAATGTTTTAGGAAGCAAGAATGAGCAACAAGTTTGCCCAAAGAAGCAATATAGCTGTAAGAACAAGCGCTAGCTTATAGCATTTGAATCTTTCAAAGGTATAATAATAATTGATAGTTCAAGGATATCAAGAATACCAAGAGTATTCAACAGTGTGTCGCTATGGACCAAGGATATCAACAAAATCTCGTGATTTATTCATTTCGAGGTTCAACATAATTGAGTAATCGAAAGAAAATACTATGACCAAGAACTCTTACTAGAATTAATAAAGATTACATCAGAATCCAACATCCACGAAAGTACATCAGTGATCAAACTTAAGGTACCCTATGTTATGCATAACATTTAATCATACTCATGTATGCACGCTTGCCTCCCTCGACAATATATATAATTTCCTTCTATGAGGGTTGTTCATCTCAAGAGATTTATTTATAGTCCGCACAAATCAATCCGCTTTGATAGCTCTTTAACTCATAATAATAGTCTAGTCAATCAAGGGCTTAGATAGCTTTTTCATCATGCATGAGGAATGATAAGTCCAATGCTTACAACAACGCCAAGGTATACAAGTGATTTTCTAATGAAGCAGATATTTGCTTGATAAAATATGATTGATATGACAACAATTCAACGATAAAAAGTGTGAATTAAGGAACTTGCAAACAATAATAATAGTGTTCTGATACTTGCTCATTGTAAATTTGAGTGAGGTTAGGAATTTGCCCAACAATAACAATAAGTTAGATAGGATAAAAACTTGCATACTTGAAATCAAGGTAGAGAAAGCATACTTGAAATCTTAAGAAACTTGCCTTTAGCGCTGATTACTACTAATAATAAAATCACCTCAACGAACTATGTCCCATCCCTATTCATGTAAGTATAGGTATTCATTAGCCAAACACACTTGATATATATCAACAACATGTACACATAACACATTTTTCTTTCTATCTCATTGCACTCCATCAAAACTCATAATGGTACACTAACATGCTCATACTATTGACCACCGCTAGCTTATTCATAATCTTTCTTCCTCAAGTTCTAAGAGGTTCATTGCTTTAAGTAGACCATAACGCCTATTAATCCCAATCGACCTTTTTCTACGCGATGTTTGCAAGTATTAGATTTATTTTCCCAAAGTTGGTAAAATTTCTACTTAGAACTCATTCGTACTAATAGTTTACAACAAAGATAGGAGTATTTATTAATCCATCCTTATATCAAGTTACGATGTCGCTCTCCGAAGTTCCGGACATCTCGCCATGTCCAAGATATTATGACTTGTTCAAGACAACATGCTTCGTCCAAGACATCGCGCTTCGTTCAAGACATCACGCTTTGTCCAAGACATCACGCTCGTCAAGAAGACATCACGCATTGTCCTCGTCCAAGACATCACGCTTTGTCAAGAAGACATCACGCTTTGTCCGAAGACATTACGCTTCGTTCAAGACATCACGCTTTGTCCAAGCATCACGCTCCTTCAGAGACTTTGCCTACACTACTTCGACAAAGTTTAAGTTCGTTAAGTTAATTTAAGACTTTACTATATGCATACAACCTAAGGGAATTTCTTAATACAAGGTCTAATATGACCGAACCCATCGGGCTTGTTCTAAGCACGCGGCAACCAAGCACCCCATGGATTTCGTAAGAAGTGAACATGCTCTGCTTTTGCAAGAGTAGCCACAACTTGATTCCGCATAATTTTTAACGATTCATGCATCTAAGGTAAACTTTCTAAACACCCTTTATCATGCTAATTCATCATACTTGACCTAATAATCAAAAACGAGAATCAACAAGACTCAAGTTAAGAACTGAGTAGAAATTATACCTTCTCGAGCTTTAACCTTGATATCTCACACATCGATTTGGTAATGCTTAAAGAACTAAGAATTCTTTACCTAGATTTCTCCAACACTCTTATCACTAAAACAGATCGCCCTAGTGGCTTGTATTTAAAGAGAAAACATGGACCAGTACACTTGCTTTTACCCAATGTTGGGATTCATGGTGCAATAGAAATGAACAATGGTTATTTAAGGAGTTGTTCAATCACTCCATACCAACCACTTAGCTAGCCATGCATGCCTAGGATTAAGAGCTTGAAAATTTATGTAAAGAGAGTTTAAGCTATCGTTTTTTGTACTTGGTGACCCTAATTTGGGGACAAGAGAGTAGATCTCAAGACATAGACAAGGGCTAGCTTGGCCAAAGCCCACCGCCTCACGCCACATTTTAATTTAACCAATACCTTGTACTCTCGCTAACTATTTTGTTGGATTCCTAATGGATTCTAAATATCCCAAGTTTATGGGCTAACTCAAAAGTCCATCAATTAACTTATGGGCTAGACTCCCAATTTATTATTTGGACTTTAAACATGCAAATACTTAATCATCCTTCACTAAGTCCATCATTGTGTCACACAAGACATTTCATGAACCTATATTATCGATCATCAACAAATTTCAATTTTAATTCAATTGAGTTACTCTCCTCATGCCACGAAGCATTTGTAAAATAAATAATTCAATTTATTTATTTAATAATAATATTAAATCATAAAATTTACGGGTATTACATCCTCTCCCTTATAAAAATTCCGCCCCTGAAATTGATATAAGGTTATACTTAAAAGATGGGGATAGTCTCTCCTCATCCTATCTTCTAATTCCCACGTGGCCTCTTCGACATCGTGGTTTCGCCAAACAACCTTAATGTAAGATATAACTTTGTTTCTTAGCATTTGTTCTTTCTTATCTATTATCCTAACAGAATTTCTTCATATGCCGATTCTTCTCTACTTGAATGGGCTCATAGGAAATTACGTGTTTATAGTCGACTTGTTGTACTGGTCAGTAGTATTTAAATATGAAACACGCCAGGATGTGTTCCAAATGGGTGGCAAAGCAACTTTGTATGCCACTTCGCCCACTCGCTTCAATATCTCGAATGGCCCTATGAACCCTGACTCAATTTTCCTTTCTTTCCGAATCTGATCTTTCCTTCCAAGGAGATACCTTCAAAACACAAAACTACCGACTTCAAAGTCTCTTGCTCGACGATGCAAGTTTCACATTGATTTTTTCATGCGATCTTGAGTCGCTACCAATTTGCCCCTTATTGTTGCTACCACGCCTACCGCTTCATCGGACTAATTTCGTCCCAAAAGTCGTCGTTTCTCCGACTTCATCCCAACATAATGGCGCCCCGCACTTTCTCCCGTGAAAGAGCTTCATATGGTGGCATACCGATACTGCGCATGATAGCTATTATTGTGTTTAATTCTACTAATGGTAAATGGTCGTCCCAATTTCCCTTGAAGTCCATCACGCAAGCTCTCAAAGATGTCCTCCAACGTTTGTATGGTTCGCTCACTCGCCTCGCCGCTTGAGGGTGATAGCAAGACTCAATCTCAATTGAGTTCCCATTCGCTCCTCGCAAACTTTTCCTGCATTTTGACGTGAAACGCGGATCTCGACGGAGACAATCGACACACCCCAGACTCCATGTCGCGATACGATTTCCTTTACATACAAGTTTGCTAATTGGTTCAAATTGAATCGAATCTTGATGGGTAGAAAATGAGTCGCCTTTTGTTAATTGGTCCACAATGACCCAAATGGCATCGTAATCTTTTCTCGTAACCTAAGTCCAACCACTAAATCCATCGTAATGTGCTCCCATTTCCATTCGGTATTTCCAAATGGTTGAAGTAGTCCACTTGGCCTCCGTGTTGTTCGCTTTGACTCTTTGACAAGTAAGACATCTCGCTAACACACACGCCGCAACCTCTCTTTTCAAATTAGGCCACCAAAATGGTGTCAAGATCCCCAGACATTTTTTGTGCCTCCGGATGTACTGGAATACGTCAGATTGTGTGCTTCGTAGGATTTCTCTCTCAATTTGATTACAAATTGCACCCATACTCGACCCTCTAATCTCAATATACCATCCTTATCTACTTTGAACCTTTCTTCCTTATCTTCTACTATTCTCTTCTTTATCTTCTCACATTCTTCATCTTTCTCTTGTGCTTCCTTTATTCTATCCAATAACGCTTCGGGTGAGCTCTCATCATGAGAAATCTTCCTTCCGCTTCTCTTGGTTCCTCCACCTCTATTTCCAACCTTTCCATTTCTCTTATTAAATCCTCTCGAGTTGTCGGGCTTGAATAACTTCTCCTTCCTTTTCTACTCAAAGCGCTTGGCCATAACGCTTGCTTTTCCCGGTGATAAAGAATTTCACAATGTAATCCTTGATCGGTTCCAACCATCTTCTTTGTCGCATGTTCAACTCCTTCGTGGTGAAGATATATTTTACTCTTTGTGATCCCGATATATCTCACATTTTTCTCCATACAAATAGTGCCTCCAAATCTTCAATGCAAAGACTACCGCCGCTAACTCCAAGTCATGGGTAGGTATCATTTTTCAAAATCTTTCAACTGTCAGGAGGCATATGCAATGACCTTGCCATGTTGCATTAGCACACAACCAAGTCCTCTATGCGATGCATCACTATACACCACAAATCCTCCCCGATCATCCGGTAATGATAATACAGCGCGCCACTCAACCTCCTCTTCAATTCTTGGAAACTCTCCTCGCATTTTCGTCCATACAAACTTCTCTCGTCTTCTTCGTTAGATCGGGTCACGGGTTGCTATCTTAGAAAAATTGGATAAATCTTCGATAAGTACCCGCTAAACCTAAGAAACTCCTAACTTCACATGTCTTCTACTGCTCCCTGCCATTTACCGCTTCCACCTTTGCAGGATCCACGGAAATTCCATTTTGATCTATCACGTGTCCTAGAAATCGACTCCTTTCCATCCAAAATTCACATTTTGAAAATTTTGCATACATCTTCTCCCTTCTCAATGCTTCCAATACCATCTTCGTGTGTTCTACAGGTTCTTCCTTTGTCTTTGAATAAATCAAATGTCATCGATAAATACTACTACTTAACTTATCTAAGTATGGCTTGAAAAACCCGGCTCATCAAGTCCATGAACGTCGCCGAGCATTGGTTAACCCAAATGACATCACTAAAAATTGTGAATGTCCGTAGCGAGTTCAAACGCCGCCTTTTTGTATGTCCTCCTCTCGCACTTTCAACCGATGATAACCCGCTCAGAATCTATTTTGAAAAACACTTCGCTTCCCTTCAGCTTGATCGAAAAGGTCGCTCTATCCTTGGCAATGGATATTTATTCTTAATTGTCACTTGCTCAACTCCCGATAATCGATACAGAGTCTCATCGATCCATCCTTTTTCTTTTATAAACAACACCGGTGCTCCCCAAGGAGACACACTTGGCCGAATGTAACCCTTATCTAGTAACTCTTGCAATTGAATCATCAATTCCTTCATTTCATCGGGCGCCATACGATATATGGGCTTTCAAATTGGTGCGGTTCCTGCTAAGTCTATTATGAATTCAATTTCTCTCATGGCGCTAAGGCCAGCAGCTTCATTTGGAAACACGCCTTGGAAATCTTTTACCACTAATATATCTTTCATTTCTATCCTCTTTGATGAATGTCCACTATATAGGCTAAATAACCCACACATCCTTTCTTTAACAATTTTTGCCTCAGATCATCGTAAGGCAACACGATTGCTTGAGCGATGAGCTACCGTAAAACACTACCTTAGACCGATTTGAGGTCCAAGGTTCACACTCTTCTTTCCGATAATCGATTATCGCAGCATGGCCGGATAACCAATCCATTCCTAATATCACATCAAACTCTCCCAGCTTTAATCTAATTAAGTCTACGCTTTTAGTTCGTGGACTCTAATGTTTGCACAACATTTGCGTAAATAAACTCTATGGGAATTACTTCCTTATTCGCAATCTCTACGCTCAATGAGTTTTCTAAATGTTCGTGGAGGTATGTTTAGTCGATTAGCAAATTCTTCGTATTAATAAAGGAATAGGTAGCACCCAATCAAATAATACATATGCATTTATATTATTGATTGGGAGAATACCGACACCACGCCCCTTTCATTCATCAGCGCTCTGGATATGGTCATGTTAAAGGTTCGGGAATATTTATTCATTGATCATGCGTTGGTCCGCCGATCATCGCCTTGTCGCCCCCTCCCCGCTGGCCGCTTCCTCCGCTGTTCCCTTTCTTTGGGCAATCCTTGATTTGATGCTCATTGAGCCACACGCCAAACATCCCTTGCTCCTTTTTTTCTTCTTGGGCGCTTTAGTGAAATGTGCCCTTCGTCATAGCAGCATTGTAGCAGATGTCATGCTCTTCCAAAGATTCCCCTGATGGTTTTTCCCACATTTCGAGCAAGCTTCACTTCTTTTCTTGAATCCTCCTTGATAATTTTCTCGATCGGTTGATGCTTTAGTGGTTGGTGTTGTTGTCGTTGTCATGGTTATCCCATTTCCTCTTTCCCAAATAACTTCCACCATCGCTACTCCCTCCACGAAGTCTCCTCCAAAGATTCTTGCGCTTCTTCTCCTTGTTGTATTGGCTCAATGCCTCGCTACCTCCCTCAAAGAATTATCGCCTTTCTCCAATAATGTATGAAAAGAGTCAATTTGAAGGATCGACACCTTGTTGAACAACCAAGGTTTTAGTCCAAGTTCAAGCGCCGAGCTTTCCTTTCTTCAATGTTCACTTGATGTGTTGCGAATCGCATGAAGTTCATTGAACTCTTGGCCGCGACATCGTGCCACCGTCATCTCCCCTTGTTTTAGTTCTAGAAACTTTACCTCCATCCTATTCTTCACGCTTCTTTCGAAGTAATTCTCAAGAACAAAGTCTTAAACCTTTCCTGTGTTATAGTCCCTTCTCCCGCTCTCTCGCTGATTTGCTTCCCACCAAAGAGTTTGTTTCACCCTCATCATATATGTAGCGTAACACGGTTTGCTCGGTCTTCACCCACACGAGCAATGGCGAAGGCTTTTCCATTTCCTCGATCCACGCTTTATGCTTACGATAGGGCTCAGAGTACCCATGAATTCGGAGGTCCTACACTCTTAAAGTCCTTGAAGTTTTCATAACGAGCTACTTGGGGAATGGGTGGTACTTGTTCATTTCTTCCCAAGAGCCTCCCCTAACAAATCTACAAGCCTCCGAATGGGATCTACTTGTGTCTCTCTCATCATTAACCGACTCTTTCCGAGCAGCTTAATCTACGCTCTGGGCGGCATTTTCCTACATCAGACACTCCCATTTTTATTATCTAATTATATTACTTAAACAATTCTCCATAAAAGGAATAAGATTTCTAATACATTTCAGAACAAGATCATTTATATTCATATGCCAAATTGTTACATTACATGATTATCTCCAAAGATACTTCTATAAATGACACAACTTATCCCCTAATATCACAAAAGATGGGGACAACCATTAACATACTACCCTCTAACATAACTCAAAAGTTTGGGGTTTACAACATCTCACATTCTACATAAGGATTACCACAATGTATAATACACTACACAACTAACTACAACTAATAACTTTTAAGCGCCTAGACTTAATCTATCATTCCGCGCCCACGTCAGCCTCGGTACTCCTCCGAGTAATGTGCACCACCACATCTCGACTTATGGTGTGCCGGGTCCGTCTCTCGCCTCGCCGCTCGGGTAGTGATTTACCCCATCAATCGGCCCCTCCATGGTCTGCAAGCGCAATGCATAGCTCATCCTATTCATCTTCCTCCTTTTGCACCTCACTTCATCTTCTAGATCGTTAGCCCTATCATTGGCCCCTTTCCACTTTTTTTCTTCAAAATGGATCCTATCCATTACTTCCATCCTTAATCGAGTACGGATAGCTTCCTTTCTCCGCCCCTCGCTCAACTCCCTCTCGCTTCCATCTCTTCCAACTTCCCCGCCAGCTTCTACATTCCTAGCCACCGCCTTTGTGAAACAAAGCCCCATCCGATTCCCGCCGCCCTTACGGTGAACAATCTCTACTTCCATCTCCTCAGACACTAACTTTCTCTCGTGGTCTTCGCCCTTCAATTTTTGGAATTTGGACTCTGTCTTTGGCCTCACCTCTAACTCCTCAACTTTGCACCCTAACCTCTAAAAAAATCTGCTCCTCATACTCCCCCAACATCCTATCCTCAAAAGTAGCCTCTCTTGAGTCCCCATGGGCTCATCCACCATACGCCCTCCTCCGGATCGACTCTTCTGTATTGGCTCTATCTCCTCTTCCTCGTCATCATCATCGATAGAACTACAGCTTGATATAGGCTCGCTATCAATGGTGCCTCATATACCACGTATGTCACGCGCTCCTCTTCTACTACTCTCATTAGGTCCTCCCATGTCACCATCCCACAATCACCAACACACAAGACAAAACAACCAACAACTCCATTAGAATCATAAGTTCATCAGATAGAATGAAGTTATATTTCAGAACACGCTAAGTCCATCTCTATGAAAACTCTATATGAAGTTTCATCCCTTTCTATCTTCTCGAGTTCTCCTAAGTTATAATCTAAGGGCTCTCGCCCTAAGGTTTATAACTATGGCTTTGATATCAACTCGTATGCGCCCCAAAATTTCGTACACTCATATCTCGAATTTTTGTGCATCACGCTACTACTACTTAATATCTTACAAAATCATTAACAACGAAAATAATAGAATAATTTACATTGATGTAATATAAATATTCACGCCCCAAGGTACCGTGAACCATTACTACAACAATTTCGTGATTAGCTTAACATAGCTTAATCATTCTTGAATACATCATAATAATAATAATAATAATACTTCTAGTCTTAAGGGCTAAATTATTCGTCGCTTTGCCCTTTTCCCTTGTCCTTTCCTCAAGTACCGCTTGCTTCTTTTTTAACTGTAATGTTTTAGGAAGCAAGAATGAGCAACAAGTTTGCCCAAACAAGCAATATAGCTAAGAACAAGCAAGCTTATAGCATTTGAATCTTTCAAAGGTATAATAATAATTGATAGTTCAAGGATATCAAGAATACCAAGAGTATTCAACAGTGTCGCTATGGACCCAAGGATATCAACAAAATCTCGTGATTTATTCATTTCGAGGTTCAACATAATTGAGTAATCGAAAGCAAATACTACTATGACCAAGAACTCTTACTAGAATTAATAAAGATTACATCAGAATCCAACATCCACGAGTACATCAGTGATCACTTAAGGTACCCTATGTTATGCATAACATTTAATCATACTCATAAAGCGCACGCTTGCCCCTCGACAATATATAATTTCCCTTCTATGAGGGTTGTTCATCTCAAGAGATTTATTTATAGTCCGCACCAAATCAAATCGGTTTGGATAGCTCTTTAACTCATAATAATAGTCTAGCAGTTAATCAAGGGCTTAGATAGCTTTTTCATCATGCATTGAGGAATGATAAGTCCAATGCTTACAACAACGCCAAGGTATACAAGTGATTTTTTAATGTAAGCAGATATTTGCTTGATAAAATATGATTGATATGACAACAATTCAACGATAAAGTGTGTGAATTAAGGAACTTGCAACACAATAATAATAGTGTTCTGACACTTGCTCATTGTAAATTTGAGTGAGGTTAGGAATTTGCCCAACAATAACAATAAGTTAGGGATAGAAAACTTGCATACTTGAAATCAAGGTAGAGTAAAAACTTGCCTTTAGCGTTGATTAGAAACTAATAGCTTTAAAATCACCTCAACTAACTATGTCCATGTCTCCTATTCATGTAAGTATAGGTATTCATTAGCCAAACACACTTGATATATATCAACAACATGTACACATAACACATTTTTCTTTCTATCTCATTGCACTCCATCAAAACTCATAATGGTACACTAACATGCTCATACTATTGACCACCGCTAGCTTATTCATAATCTTTCTTCCTCAAGTTCTAAGAGGTTCATTGCTTTTAAGTAGACCATAACGCCTATTAATCCCAACCGACCTTTTTCTACGCATGTTTGCAAGTATTAGATTTATTTTCCAAGTTGGTAAAATTTCTACTTAGAACTCATTCGTACTAATAGTTTAGTTTACAAAGATAGGAGTATTTATTAATCCATCCTTATATCAAGTTACGATGTCGCTCTCCGAAGTTCCGGACATCTCGCCATGTCCAAGATATTATGACTTGTTCAAGACAACATGCTTCGTTCAAGACATCATCGCTTCGTTCAAGACATCACGCTTTGTCCAAGACATCACGCTTCGTTCAAGACATCACGCTTTGTCTCAAGACATCACGCTTTGTCCAAGACATCACGCTTTGTCAAGACATCACGCTTTGTTCAAGACATCACGCTTTGTCCTTCAGAGACTTCAGAGACTTTTGCCTACACTACTTCGGACAAAGTTTAAGTTCGCTTCAAGTTAATTTAAGACTTTACTATATGCATACAACCTAAGGGAATTTCTTAATACAAGGTCTAATATGACCGAACCCATCGCTTGGTTCTAAGCACGGTGCAAATTGCACCCCATGGATTTCGTAAGCGGTGAACATGCTCGCTTTGCAGTAGAGAGTAGCCACAACTTGATTCCGCATTTTTTTTTAACGTATTCATGCACGTAAGGTAAACTTTCTAAACACCCTTTATCATGCTAATTCATCATACTTGACCTAATAATCAAAAACGAGAATCAACAAGACTCAAGTTAAGAACTGAGTAGAAATTATACCTTCTCGAGCTTTTAACCTTGATATCTCACACATCGATTTGGTAATGCTTAAGAACTAAGAATTCTTTACTCGATTTCTCCAACACTCTTATCACTAAAACAGATTGCCCTAGTGGCTTGTATTTAAAGAGAAAACATGGACCAGACACTTGCTTTACCCAATGTTGGGATTCATGGTGCAATAGAAATGAACAATGGTTATTTAAGGAGTTGTTCAATCACTCCATACCAGCCACTTAGCTAGCCATGCATGCCTAGGATTAGCAGCTTGAAAATTTCGTAAAGAGAGTTTAGGCTACTGTTTTTTGTACTTGGTGACCCTAATTTGGGGACAAGAGAGTAGATCTCAGACATAGACAAGGGCTAGCCGGTCAGGCCCACTGCCCCCACGCCACATTTTAATTTAACCAATACCTTGTACTCTCGTTAACTATTTTGTTGGATTCCGAATGGATTCTAAATATCCCAAGTTTATTGGGCTAACTCAAAAGTCCATCAATTAACTTATTGGGCTAGACTCCCAATTTATTATTTGGACTTTAAACATGCAAATGCTTAATCATCCTTCACTAAGTCCATCATTGTGTCACACAAGACATTTCATGAACCTATCTTATCGATCATCAACAAATTTCAATTTTAATTCAATTGAAGTTACTCTCCTCATGCCAATGAAGCATTTGTAAAATAAATAATTCAACCGGCTTTATTTAATAATAATATTAAATCATAAAATTTACCTACGCTCAAAGGACCTAAGCAGACGATCGCCTTTGAGCGCCTCCGCCGGAACTCCTAATAAGGATCTGACGGCAGTAGGGGTAATATTCGTCATGCAAGGCACTGGCTCCCCTCCAAACTCCATACCTGTGATAAATTACCAATCCATAGGCGTCATCATCACCTCGTAATCCAGCAAATGGAGTGACTGAGTCTGATGAAACCATCGCTCAGACAATGCCCTGAGGTAACCCCAGGGACAACGACGGGGAAGGATGGAAAAAAAAGCCCCAAATCCCCACTTATGCACTACTACTCTGTAGTCAGGATGAAGTGCCTGGTCATGGAGTGGATGCTAAACCAGTTCCCCTGGGGCTGTGTAAAACTTGGAACCTGCATGAAACGCAGATCAACATCAGAACCCTTTAATTCTCATCAATAGGAAAGAAGGAAGATAAAGTATAACGTCATACCTCGTTAGCATGCAAGTACATCGATGGGTGTCTACCCAAATAACCCAGCAACTCTGGGTTCACCACCTGGATGCTCGGAAGCTCCCTGCGAGGGATATGTGCAGTAGAAGCGGGATCCTCAATATCCACCTCCTCGTCCTCGACGTCTGGAACATCTACCTGGACAGGACGTATCACAGCCTCCACCAACCGACGGGGCTGTCTAACGGAATGGGGACGAGGCACTTCAGAAGACCTCCGTCGTATGCCAGAAGAGGTCATGTAAGAACTGCTCGGCTGATCCGGATCCATCAATGTCTGGACAACAAGTCTCCAAATCACCTCAGAAAGGGTGTGGTAATTCCTTACCTGGAGCTTTTTAAAATGCATTTATGACTATATGCATGCATGCATTTACTTTAAACATATAATAGAGTTAAAATGCATGACTACCCAATGCCTACATTTGGAAAAATTTCGCCATAGTCCCCTTTTAAAATAGGACTATCCACATGCACATAGGCATGTCTAGGTGGCCATTCAGTAGCACACCTGCCCCAAAGTCATATACATAATATATGCATTAAAAATCAAAATCATCATGCATAAGGCCAACCTCAATGCTAGGAGTACTTTGCCTTTCTACCTTTTGCTCATTGGACCTCAAATAGGACAAAAAATAGCAGAAAAGGGTGTTAATTTGACTGTCTCAAAAGTCAAATTTTTTCACATCATTATGTTCAGCATGGTTTAATACTAATATTTACTATGTTGAATATTTTTTAACAAGTCATTTGTGCATATATAATCACTACTATGTGTTTAGATGCATTTCGTGCAATATCTCACAATCTAACGGACAGAAACTGGAAAAAAATACATGCATACATTACCAAGATAGTGTAGAACACTTGTATGGTGACAGAATTTGCAGAAAGCAGCCCGAACTCAGCAGATCTGAAGAAGACTCGCGGATTTTTCTAAGCAAAATGCGTTAGAAATGAACTTGCGAAGCAGGCGGCGAGCTGCTCTGGATTTATCATCTACGCTGTGGCGCGAGCTTACCTACTACCAGTATGTGTGAGGTGCACTGTGGCTCCTCTATGTGGGTCCCACCCTCCGGCTCGATCGATTCGAGTTGAAAGCGGAGTTCTTACGGGCTAGAAAGGTCAAATCGGGAATAAAAATGCCACGCGATTGAGCAAAACAGCATACAATCGTGGTCTTCTCAGATGAGACTTTGAACCTGTGCATCACTCATTGGTAGTCACCTGAACAAGAGGTATACCCTGCCAATGATCCCATTTGTCACAAATCACATTTGGCGATACCTCATACAGGTCCGATGCCGCCAACTCCAGGTCATTAACCTACGTGAGTCCCCGACGGGGGTTACAACGTGAGTCCCCGACGGGGGTTACAACGTGAGTCCCCGACGGGGGTTAGAACGTAAATCCCCGACGGGGGTTACAACATGAGTCCCCGACGGGGGTTACAATGTAGATCCCCGGTGGGGGTTACAACACATTCATCCGTTGATAATTCTATCAATGAAGGTCAAGTAGCCTTGACATTATTTCAGCCGATGGCAGGTAAACCCATCGAAGCGTTGAGAACCGTTCGGTAGTTACATACGTACTTATGCGTCCCCAGTAGATTCCTAACGGGGGTTACAACGTATATCTCCGGCAGGAGTAGCAACGCATGCTCAGCCGATGACTCACATATCAACGAAGGTCAAGCAACCTTGACGTCATTTCAGCTGATAGCGTTTAAACCTATCAGAGCTATAGAGCTATTTGAGGTTCTCATACCCAGCTGCTCATATTCCCAATGGATCCCTACGAAGTCACAACGCAATGCTCCGTTGATCTACACGTCAGCAAAGGTCAAGCAACCTTGACGATCTCCTCACAGAGTTTTAGTCATTGATTCACACGTCAGCGAAGGTCAAGCAACCTTGACAGTATATCCCACAGGATGTTTCAGCCGTTGATTCACACGTCAACGAAGGTCAGGCATCCCTGGCAGCAATTGTTGTTGGCAGTAAATCAAACAGAATCGTGACATTATCTGGCGATACTAACCAGGATAGGTCAACATTATCAAAGAGGATAGATGATGGAATATGTTATACACATCCTCAAACAGATCAAGCTTTATCCCCATAGATCTCTTAGACATAAGAGATACCCCTTCAGGATCAAGTCGTTATCAAGAACACAGGAATTTGGTGATAACTCCAACATCAACATCCTAACAGATTCGGCTTGCACATCAAATCGGGTCGAGATTGCCAATCCCCGATTGATATGAGGAGCCAAAGAATCATCCCAAACATGTTGGGCCACAACCCGTACACATGCATCATACATTTGCATCATGTTGCTATCCATAGTACCATGTTTATCTTGTTTGCGTTTCAAGTGTCTAGGATTCTTTATCCTACCCATGCATCGCCATGCCCGAGTATGATAAAGAGGGCATCTGAGACACTCAAAATTTTCTGTACTCACTTTATTCATCGACATTGCGAGGAGGATGATTCGTCTTTAAGAGAGAACCCTAAAAGACAATCCAAATCCATCTAGGATACTACAGGGAGTTCAGCGTCAACCCCAGATCACACTCTGGGAGCAACAATTCCAACCTCGGATATAACCCCGAGACCTGCAGATACAATACCGGAACACACACCGGAGAAGACCGATTCATCTCGGAAATAACCCAGAGATATCCAGTCTCAGTCCCAACCATGGGAATAGCCACCAACCTTGGTGATAACCCCAAGGAATGCAGTTTCGGAGATAACCCCAAAAATGCTTGTTTCAAATGCCATCAGCTTCAATCTCGGCACTCACAACGAGATACATTGTACCAACCCGAAAATAACATCGGGAAGACAGGCACACCTCAAAGATGACAATGAGGACCTTCAACAATTTAAAGCGATTCAATCTCGGTGAAGTCTCGAGCAAGCGTCGCTTTATCGGCCCAATCCAGCGATAACACCGGTGAGGGGAAACATCGTCATCTCGTCCAACACGATGCCACGTTACGTCTCTACGCAACGATGTCCCACAAGGCTAACCAATCCCGAGTGACTATTGTGCGGGGTAACGGATGAAAGTTGAAGCTTGAAGACCGGAGGGCATCATCCCATCTTTAAAGACTTCGTACAAACTCTAATCCCATTCCATCGTACAACTCTCGACAACGGCGGTCCAAAATTGGTCCTGTATACCTCAAAATGGATGTCCGGATTACACTTCTCAAAATCCGAGTGGACAATTTACTCTACACTCGCCATACAGTGTATTTTCCCACTTTTAAACACCTGTGAGCTCATATATAGCCTCTTTTGTACCCACAAAAGCCCAGTGTTTACCCACTCTAAAGATATAGAAGCCCTTTTTAGCAGTCAGCTGTAAGCCTTCTCACACACTTTAAAGTCTTTCTCTTCATCTTTGCACACACCCTTCTACACGTTGAGAGTCGTGTTGCTTGCTTTAGCCCGAACTTCGATCCGTGGTTTCATTCCAGTATGTATATATATATTATATATATATACTTATATATATATTGAATAACATTATCAAGTTATGCCTCGATCGAGCCTAGACTTCGGTCTGGAGCGTTTACTGGCTTTTCTATATATATATATATATATATATATTTATATATATGAACTGTGTGTCGAACTTTGTTCGATGAGCCTAGAACTTGATGCGAGGCGTTTATTGCTTTATATATATATATATATATATATATGTACATTTATATATATTAACTATGTGTCGGACTCTATTCGATGAGCCTGGATTTTATATCCGGTGCGTTTACTCGCTTTTATATATATATACTTATATATATGAACTGTGGTCGAACTCTATTCGATGAGCCTGGATTTTACATCCGGTGCATTCACTGCTTTTATATATATATATATATATATATATATATATATATTAAATCTACTTTGGAGTTTCCTTCGTGGCGAGTTGATCGCTTCTGACTTTATTTATGTTTCTTCCCGCCTGGAGTTTCCTCCGTGGCGGTTGATAGCTTTTAACAGCTTATTTACATTTCTGATCCCCCATGGAGGTGCTTCGTGGTTGGTGATCATGTCAATATATATATATATATATATATATATATATTTACCGCTTTTATATATATACCTGCTTATTGCTTTTATACAAATTGCAACATTATGTGCGCCTAGGAATCATGTGATCACAGATTCATCCCATTGGATCTAGATTCGGTTCCCGTGATGGACATTTTTCAGCTGTAAGTAGCTTGTAAATTATTCTGCGATGTCTGAATTTCCTCAGATGGTTTCCATACCCACGAGGAAGTCGGCATTATTTTTATATATTATTTTTCATACGGATGCCTCGCATCAAAATCCAAATAAAATCAATCCGACCAATCACTTAATAAAAATGGGAGTGTAAAAGGTCTCAATTCCTATTGAGCATCAGAGTTTGAAAAACCTCTTTTATAAAACATCACTGCCATATCTTGCTAAAAACTGAATTTTTACATAAATTCAAATCATGTGTATATAGGTTCGAACGAGGCCTCGCACAACTTTCATATAACAGCACATTGACCCACCCACCCACACACACACACACACACACACACTCAGATAATAGTTTCTTGAAAAGAGGCGGTCACCGTGGTAACACGGATGTTGGGGGGTACCTAACACCTCCCCCCCGCATAACCAAGTCCCCGGACCCTAAACGAATCTCGGTTTCGCCGACCCGTATATCAGTGTCACATCACTGGGTCAATGTGCAAACCTTTTATCGGTTGTGTTGGTACAACCATTGAAAAAACCAACTGGTGACTCTTAACAGTCCCATCGTCGACATCATACATATCAGACATTTTTCACTTGTTTTTTCAAACAAATCTCACCTAAAATGAGAACACCAGAGAACAAGTAACGGAAAGGGACATCCAAAAATCCCGACGTCGACATTTACATATACATATTTATAGATAGTAGAGATCCTACATTCAAGTTATTCATCCTACAATCAAGTTATTCCTATAATTAAGTTATTTAGCTATTCCTATAATTAAGTTATTTGCCTAACAAAGTAGGATAGAATTACAATAGAGAATCTTTGACTATTAATCCAATATCGTAACAACATGTACTGAAGCAGCATTATGGTACACCTGAACCTTCAAACACACTATCAATCACGATGAACCTATTATGGCCACCCCTTACATGGCTCCGCAGCCACCACCACTTGCCACTGCCACCGCAAGAGATCATAGTTGTACGTTTTACTTTTCTGAATGAAAACTTGATTGCAGTAAAAAATGGCATGTTGAGGCATAAGAATTTTAGGATTTTTTTGAGAGTGAGCCCTCCATGAGGATTGAGGAAGGTATGATTCTATTGTCCCCCCCCCCCCCAAACATGCCTGCTTAATTGATTATAGAAGAAATATCCTACAACTCAAATTGATTGATTTCATATTAGACACTTGAAAAAAATATCTTTCTGGCTGGAGAACCCATTCATCTAGAAACCACTGGTATTATGGTATTAACAAATAACATGTGAAAAGATGTTTTCTTGTCAAACTACATAGCTTCTCAACTGACCAGTCAAGTATGAAATAACTCCAAAATTAAATAAATGGCTTCTAGTGTCCAATGTGTAAACTACAACATCCTAAGTAGCAGTAAGACTTAACTGGAAAACTCAAATGCAATGTTGGTGTGTCATTCCCATCCCTGCTGTTTTTATTCCTAAGACAGTGGAATATCAACCAAAAAAATAACTCTAAAGGTATAAGATAGAGGATAAACACATTCACTAACAAACATAAAATATTCAATGACAAACATATAATAGATTCTTAGTATCAAATTATGTTCCCAACACAATGAAATAATTGCCAAAAAAAGAAGTACTATAAAGTTACAGATGGGCATGAGAAAATTATGAGAAAATTATCGAACCTTTTCTTTTGGAATGACCTTAACAACAAGTTCTTATCCCTTAAGCTAACCCTTCTTGAACTTCGTCCTACACGTATACCCAAAATGCCCCCTCCTAACTTCATCCCCAAGCTCATACTTGTTCCCAAAGTGATTCGAGAACTGTAACGATCGAGAAATTTGTAATTTAATTTAAATATTTATTGAATTAAATAAATATTTTAAATAATTTATTTATTGAGGAAATAAATAATTGATAATTGAGGTGAATTAATTTAGTAACTAAATTGATTAATGCTAATTAAATTGAATAATGATAATTTTATCTAAAGGATTTAATTTAAGAAAATAATTAAATTAAATCAATTGCTTAATATTTAAGAAAATAATTAAATTAAATGAATTGTTTAATTTAAAGAAATAAATAAATTAAATAAAGTGATGTTTCTAATTTATTAATTAAATTAGATATATAATTATTTATTAATTATAAGTATAATGATAATAAAGATTTTTTTTTTATTATTATTATAAGTTATTAAGCTAAAGTTATTTAAATTAATTAAATTAAGGTGTGACACAAAGTAACTATATAATATAAGATTATTTAAATAATTTAGTTTGGGAAATTGTTGGTTAGCCAAACAAGGCCTTGTGGCCTTTGGCTTTTTCAATGAGCGTCTTTTTTTTTCTTTAAAGGATGAATACGTGGGAGAGTTAAGCCACATCAGTTTTCTCTTGCATCTTATTTTTTCTCCTAAAGCTAAAGACCAGAGTTGAGAGAGAGAGAGAGAGAGAGAAACACAGTGATATTGAGTTGGAGAAGAAGGGTTTTAATAAAAGATTGCTATCAATTTTGCTATCATACAATCAAAGGATTTAAGTATAATTTACCCCTAATTCTAATTTTCATTTTTTATAATTTCTTTTAGTTCGCTGTAAATAATTTTGTTGATTTGTTGTTTCAAACGAGATTATATGATGAGGGTTGTATTGTTGAATTTGTTGTCATCATATGTGAGTATTATTTGATTTCCAAACACGTGAATTTGGTTTTAGGAAGAAAAAGAAAACATATACATGGTGTTTATGCTTGAGAAAATGGCTTAGAAAGTACCAAAAGTGGTCAATTATATGTTAAATATGTGAATTGAGTTTTGTTTATGCTAGTCTATTAAGAAAGCATACATAACGTAATTTGAGCGAAGTAAATTGGATAAGAAATTGAATGTCGGTGTTGATTTTTGTGAAGAAAGTTCAAAAATGGAGTTTTAGTATAAAAATATGAATTTTGAGAAATTAAACTAGTTTTAGTTGATGTTAAATTGTTCTAATTGGTTGTAAATGTTAGCAAACATGTTTGTAATAGTTTGTACCAATTGTAGATGTTAATTTCCTTTGTTTTGTGGGTGAAATTCGTGTTTGTTTGGGCTAAAATTAAACTCTTATTCTTTGTCGTTTACTTATGTCTCATGTGCATGCACAGTCATTCTAGCAGCTTAGTTGAGGAAAAAAGCAAAAAATTGCCAACTCTGGTATGGCTATGAAAAATGCTAGCTTGTTGCCATACTCTGGTCATGTAAGAGCGGTGAAATACTGCTCATGTTAATTGTTAAGGTCGTATGTAAGGGACTTAGGTTGATCAAGCATGCATGTTAATGATGTTAAGACATAATATAAGCTATAATATCAGTATTAATAATGTGTTGTAATGCGAAGTGTGAAGATTTTTAAATAATTGTTTAATAAGTTATAAAATGAAACCAAATGTGATGTTTTCCAAAGTTAGAGATGAATGATTAAGTTATGTTGGATCGTAATGAGATTCAGATTAGATTAAGTATGTTAACCATGGTTGGTTAGGTGCTAGGTTAGGGTTATGACCTAAATGATGGTTTAAACCCTAAAAGCTAATATTTATACAACTAATTGTTGTTGCGATTTCAATGATATATGTAGGGTAATTGGATTATTATTTTACACTTGTGTAGCTTACATATCAAGGCAAGTTTCTAAACCTTAACTCTTTACATTGAGCAAGCTTTTTAACTTCATTCTTTTGTTTATGAATGCAAGTTTCTTATCCTAAACTTTCATTGAGCAAGACTATTGATTCTATTCTTATGTATGATTGAATAAGCTCTTGTAACCTAATTAGTTACATCGAATGAGTTTCACATTCTCATTTCTTATTATTATTATTCAAAGCGTATATTGTTCTAACACATTGATTCAAAGGAGATTGTTCTAATTCTTTGAATATATATACTTTGCATGTATATCATGTTTATTCAATTATATATTGTTGATATCAGATCTTTGACTTTGATAGCCTTGTTCGGTTATACATTCTTGTATTAAACCTTTATTGATGGAAATTGAATAAGTGTTCTAAAATTCTAGAAACAACGATAAGCTAGTTCAAACTAAACTTTCTTTAGTGCGGAAATTCTAAATTCAAATTGAGGCGAACAACCCTAACATAGGGGATTTTATGCGTGTAACGTTTAGATGTTTGTGCACAATACATGGTACAAAAAGGTTGATCCCCTAAGTATGCGTTAAGAAGAGTGCATATGAGTCTAATTAGCTGTTAAGGTTGGGGTAGTAATACCTAATCATCATAGTGGACATAGTTAAGTGGTCATAAGACCCTCGGATATTAAAGTTTGAACTTGTTTTACATTTTATTAAGTAGAACAAGTTCATTATTGTACAACATTAGTTGTTCATTCTCATATGGTTATTATTACTATTCTTTATATCGGTGAGCAATTGTTTGCTCACTCTTGCAATAATAACAATGACTAAAAGTCGAAAGAGGTGATGAGCCATCTACTAGCAAAGGAAAAGGCAAGATGTCCAAGTGTTGAAGAATTATTTAAAGTTTATTTAAATGCATGATGTTATAAGACTTGTTTTATTTTATAATGTATTCCATAATGATGTAATAATTTAAGGTTAGATTACAGGATTGTTTATGAGATGATGTAACCCTTTAATGGGAAAGATTATTGTTTAAGTTATTTAATGTTTTATCCTTTATTATGGGTAGTTAGATGTAATTATTTTGATAGTGAGCACCAAATTTCGGTGGAAATGAAGTACCCGGATTTGGGGGTGTCCTGAGTTAGTATCAAAGCCTTAGGTTATGAACCTTAGGTGGGGAAAACCTTAGGAAGTAGCCTTTAAGAAAGAGAAAACATAGAGGTGTTTAACTCTTATCGGGTTTTAAGGAATGGATTAAGGCATCCATTGAAACTAAACAATAAAAGACATTATGTCTTATGTGTTAATAACTTATGTGCTTTCATGATATCGATAATGTTAAGTAAAACTTAAAATATTTTGTTGACGGGGATCTAACGAAGGAGGTCGATCCGACTAGGGAGGTGATACCTAAGTTACCTAGAGATGATGACCCCGGGATATTCACGTAGTCTTGGGAGCAGTTGATCCGAGGAGGATGAGCTTGTGGCCGATCCAGGAGTATAGTCTGAGGAGATAGAGGAGGATGATGAGGAAGAGGATCTGTGGAGTTTCCACCAAACTCCGTATCGGTGAGATGTATGATGCTTTGTCTGGTAGTAACATAGAGTTCTGAGGATAATGTAGAAGGCTGAAGGAGATGGTTGATATGCATCACGTTGCGTTGGAGCAGGAAGGATGTAGAGATTCGAGAACTTGACTCAAAACTTGGAAACACGAGAATGGGATTTAGTTCATACTAAGGGTGACATGAAGACACATTGGCGGTGAGCGAGAAGATGAAATTGACATGGAGAAGTTGAAAGATGACTTCAAAGAGGAATCAACTAAGCGTCTGAAGAAGCGAGAGGATGCTTGGATGAAGGCGACTCAGCGTGCGAGGCCGTCTTTGAGGCTAAAGTCCAAGTGAAGAAGGCCAAAATGAGCGAAATGGATCATGCCTTTAATTACTGCGATTGATAGGGCCGAGGATCGAGTCTTTTATTACCGCCTCAATTTGAAGACTAAATAAGTGGTTCGTGATGGATCGTGGGATGACATATCGCATCATGGGAGAGGGAGATGAGAGAAGCCTCTCGCGTCTTAATATGAATAGATAGAAAATAAGAGTGATGATAATATGTGGTTATTATGTGAATAAATAAAGTTTTAAATCCCTTATTTTGAGATGAATAAAGGGGTAGTATGAGTATGTAATCTGAAACTGGTTTAGTTTAGTTAGGAAAGTGGATGTTTATAGCGAGATATGCTATCTTTTATATATATTTTAAAGCATTATGAATGAATAAAATATCAAAGTTTATTTGAAATGTTATGTGTTATAGCTTTAATCTTAGAATGTTTAAGTTAAACTTCAAATACTCAAGAAGTTGAGTGAGGAACTAATAAGCGTATATTTTAACGAGAAAATGCCTCTAAAAGAAGACAACCACGTCAACAACCACCTCACGAGGGTCTACTAACAATAATGATGAGGCCAGCGCTAATCCGGTTCAGTGAGTTGGTAACTTTGTTGATGGGAGCACTTGCGAATCAACCGCAAGCTCAAATTCGACTTTGAGGAATTCAAAGCGGTTGGACCGCTAGAGTTTCAAGAGGTCTATGAATCGGTGGAAGCCCAAACTGGATCATGGAAATGGAGAAGGTGTTTGATGTTGCTAGAGTTAACGAAGATCAAAAAGGCTGCATTCGCGACGTTCATCTTTGAAGTCAGAAGCTAGCTCTTGGTGGCAAGCAAATAAGGTTAAGTGGGGACAAGGGTGATAATGTGGGATAGATTTAAGGAAATGTTTTTGAAATGTACTTTCAGTGAGTTCTCGGAATCGAGTTGGAGGTGCAATTTTGGAGTTGAAGCAAGGAACCATGGCGGTGCGAGAATATCTTTGCGAAGTTTAACGAGTTGGCAAGGTTTGCCACTTATCAAGTCAATACGGATGGCGTAAAGGCGAGAAGGTTGAACAAAGTTGAAACCACAGGTTTGTATAGCAAGGTTTCAATGTTCGATTAAATACATTTCTTGTTTGTCTTTGGAAAAGGCAATTATCGCGGAAGGTGGAAGCGATGCCTTGACCAAGTACAATCAAGAATAGAAGAAGAGGAAGAATGATAATGAGAATAAAATTTGGTGGGAGTAATGTTGGAAGTAACAAATCGAGAAGAGGAAGTGGAGCGAGAATTTGACTCTGGGAGGGATGAGGAAGTCGTGAGAAGAAAAAGTTTGAAGCTTGTGCTACTTGTGGAAAAAGAACCATCTTTGGGGTGTGTTTGAAGGGAAAGCGGGTGTGTTTCAATTTGTGGTGGGGAGGGACACATTACACCAGAACTATTTTAGCCCAAAGAAAGGAGCATGTTTTTACTGCGGTTGAAGGATCACATGGCTCGTGATTGTCCTAAAAAGCCGGTGAGGAGTGCAAGTGGAGGAAAGGAAACAACAAGCGGTGGTGGTGCATTGACTATCTTTGGACCAACACAGTCAATCAATGACCTCTCTGCGAGAACTTTCAATATGGCCAAATGCGAGGATCTTTGTTCGATCTAAGGATGTGGTGTCGGTATCATTAGATTAATGGTATTAATGCTTATGTCTTTATTTGATTAGGGTGCTACTTGTTCATTTATATCAGATGAATTTGCTCAAAACTTAGATTTGCCTCGGGAAGAATTAGATTATCCTTTGAGCATAGAGATTGCAAATAGGGAAGTGATTCTGTTAGATTCATATATAAAATTGTAGAGTGGTTATAAAGAATTGAGAGATGAGGTAGACTTGATACCAATTAGGTAGGTGAGTTTGATGTTATCACAGGAATGGATTGGTTATTCAATCACGGGGCGATAATTGATTGCCAAAGAAAGTGTGTTAACCTTATGACTCCATCGAAAGGTTGTGTTCTATGGCGACAAATCACCTCGACAAAGCAAGTTGTTTGCAGCGGTGATGCAAGCCAAGAAGTTGTTAAAGACAAGGATGTGTAGGATACTTAGCCTCATAGTTGATACGAGAAGAAAAGTGTGAAGTTAGAAGAGATACCGATCATAAGAGATTTTGCAGGGGCGTATTTCAGACGATTTTCGGGTCTTAGCGGATCGACAAATCGAGTTCGTGATTGATTTAGTACCGAGGAACATGCCCGATATCTAAGGCACCATGAGAATGGCCCGGTAGAGATGAAAGAGTTGATGGTGCAATTGCAAGAATTGCTCGACAAAAAGTATATCGGTAGAAGCGTATCGCCATAGGGGCGCCGGTGTTATTTGTTAAGAAGAAGGATGGATCGATCTTGGCTCTGCATTGATTACTGAGAGAATTGAATAAGGTCGCGATTAAAAATAAGTATTTGTTACCAGAATCGATGACGACTGTTTGATCATTTGAAGGGTGCGAGGTATTTTTCAAAGATAGATTTGAGGAGTGGTTATCATCGGTGAAGGTGAGGCGGAGAAGGCGTCTAGAAGGCGGCATTGAACTTCGGTATGGTCATTCTGAGTTTTTGGTTTATGTCATTTGGTTTAACAATGCACTGCGGCGTTCATGGATTTGATGAGCAGGGTGTTTAAACCATTCTTAGATAAATTTGTGGTGGTGTTTATTGATGATATCTGGTGTATTCTAAGACCGAGGAAGAACATGTTGAACACTTAAGAGTGGCGTTGGAGACATTGAGAAAGAGAAGTTATGCATAAAATTTTCAAAATGTGAGTTTTGGTTGGAGCGTATACAGTTTCTCGGGCATATTATTGATAAAAGCGGAATTTTGGTAGATCCATCAAAAGTTGAAAATTTGTAGTAAAGCTGGGATCGGTAGAAAACAAATCGAGAGATAAGGAGTTTCTTAGGGTTGGCGAGGTTACTATAGGCGTTTTATTCAAAGATTTTCAAAAATGCGACCAGATTGATGAATTTAACGGGAAGGCGGTTAAGTTTGTTTGGACGGAGAAGTGTGAGGAAAGTTTTCACAAATTAAAGAAGAAGTTAAGTACAACACTTGTGTTGTCATTTGCACTGATGATCTGAGGAATTTTGTGGTGTATAGTGGCGCATCGCATAAAGGACTAGGTTGTGTGCTTTATGCGAGATGGCGAGAGTTATTGCGTATGCATCACGTCGATTAAAGATTATGAAAAAGGGTATCAGACTCATGACTTAGAGTTGGGCTGCGGTGGTGTTTGCCACGAAGATTTGGAGACATTATCTTTATGGAGAGGTGTGAGATATATCTTGACCATAAAAGTCTGAAGTATATCTTTACACAAAAAGATTTGAATATGAGGCAAAGAAGATGGTTGGAGTGATCAAAGACTATGATTGCGAGATTTTCTATCATCCGGAAAAGCGAATGTTGTTCTTGATGCTTTAGCGAGGAAGGACGAGAGAAGTTAATGATGTTGTGATTTCGGGAGAAGTTAGTGTTGGAAATGGCTAAGATGGAATTGGAAATTAAATATCAAACAAAATCAGCGAGAAGTTATTCGGATAGGAAAGCGATTCAACGTTGGTAGATAAAGTGAAGAATGCACAACCCGGGATGAAGAATGCGAAAAGATAAAACAAAAAAGTATCTGAAGGGGGGAAAGCAAATTCAAAATCGATTTGGAAGGTTACTTGATTTGAAGGGAGAATTTGGGTTCTTGATCTGCAAGGAAGTTAAAGAGGAAGTTCTGAGTGAAGCTCACAACTCAAGATATTCGATTCACCTTGGAAGTATGAAAATGTACGGGATCTTAGACATCATTTTTGGTGGAAGAATATGAAAAAGGATGTGGTGAGTGTGTGTGGCGAAATGCTTAGCGTGTCGAGAAAGTTAAAATTTGAACACCAAAGGCAAGCGGATTATTACAGCCGTTGGAATCTAGGAATGGAAATGGGGAGCATATCACAATGGATTTTGTGGTAGGTCTTCCAACGACTCAACAAGGTTATGACGCCGTTTGGGTGATTGTTGATCGACTGACGAAGTCGGCACACTTCTTACCAATCAAGATTAGATTTAACCTGGATCGGTTGGCAAAACTATACGTGAAGGAAATTGTTTCACGACACGGTGTACCTGTGTCCATTGTATCAGACAGAGATCCACGTTTCACATCAAATTTCTAGAAGCGATTACAAGAATGTTTGGGAACACAGCTAAGAATGAGCACAGCGTACCATCCTCAAACAGACGGACAGAGTGAGAGAACCATCCAGACACTAGAGGATATGCTCAGAGCATGTATTATGGATTTCAAGGGAAATTGGGACGATCATTTACCGTTGGTTGAATTTTCCTATAATAATAGTTATCACGCGAGTATTGGCATGCCGCCTTATGAAGCGTTATCTGGAGGAAATCTGAGAACTCCGTTATCTTTGGGATGAGGTAGGTGAGCGTCAACTATTGGGTCGAGTTGGTACAACAAACCGTCGAAATCATCAAGGTGATTCGAGCAAGATTGATAATGCTGCAGGATGAAGCGGAAGAAATATATGCCGATCAACACCGCAAACAAAATCGGGAATTCGATGTTGGTAGTTATGTATTCTTGAAAGTATCTCCTGGAAGGGAAAATTTGATTTGGCAAGAAAGGAAATTAAGCCCTAGGTTTATAGGTCCTTTTGAAGTGCTTGACGTGTGGGTGAAGTGGCATCACGAGGTAGCTTTACCTCGAATTGGTGCATATCCATAATATTTTCCACGTCTCGGTGTTGAGACCATATAAGCGACTATAAACATGTTATAGAATATGAGCCCTTACAGTTTGAGAAAGACTTAACATATGAAGAAGTCCTGTTCAAATTATTTGTGAGAAAAGAGCAAATCTTGAGGAATAAGGTGATACCTTACATTAAGGTAATCTGGAGGAACCACAATCTTTGAGGAAGCTACGTGGGAACTTGAAGATGTTATGATGAGAAATTATCCTCGGTTGTTTGCTTGATTTTGTATAGCGATTACGGGGACGAGAATCTTGTTAAGGAGGGAAGAATGTAATGAATAAATTTTTGAGTTGTGATTACGGGGACAAAATCCTTTTAAGGAGGAAGGATGTAACGATCGAGAAATTTGTAATTTAATTTAAATATTTATTGAATTAAATAAATATTTTAAATAATTTATTTATTGAGGAAAATAAATAATTGATGAATTGTGGTGAATTAATTTAGTAACTAAATTGATTAATGTTAATTAAATTGAATAATGATAATTTTATTGAAGGATTTAATTTAAGAAAATAATTAAATTAAATCAATTGCTTAATATTTAAGAAAATAATTAAATTAAATGAATTGTTTTAATTTAAAGGAAATAAATAAATTAAATAAAGTGATGTTTCTAATTTATTAATTAAATTAGATATATAATTATTTATTAATTATAAGTATAATGATAATAAGATTTTTATTATTATTATATATTATTATAAGTTATTTAAATTAATTAAATTAAGGTGTGATTTAAAGTAACTATATAATATAACATGAAACTATAATAATTATTTAAATAATTTAGTTTGGGAATAGGTGGTTAGCCAAACAAGGCCTTGTGGCCTTTGGCTTTTTCAATGGCGTCTTTTATTTTTTTTAGCGAAAAGAATGGGATTGTGGCTAGATTATATTTTTTCTCGGCGTCTTATTTTTCCTAAGAAATTTAAGACAATATAGAAAATTGAGAGAAAGAGTTGAGAGAGAGAGAAAAAACTTGAGTTCTTGGTGATTGGCGAGAGGAAGAAGGGAATTGCTAAACCTATTGCTATCAACTTTGGTATCATACAATCAAAGTGAAGGTATAATTTTACTTAATTCTAATTTTCATTTTTGTAATTTTTTTTATTCTATGTAAGTTAATTTTGTTGAATTGTTATTACAAGATGTTGTTGATTATATATATGAGGTTGTATTGTTAAATCTGTTTGGTTATCATACGTGATTGTATATTGATTTATCAAATTACGTGTAAATTGGGTTTATAGAAGAAAAAAATATATGGTGTTTATGTTTAGAATATGGCTTTAGAAAGTACAAATTTTAGTGAGTCGATTGGTATGTTATAATCGTGAATTGAGTTTGATTATGTTAGTATGTTAAAAAGCGAAGATAGCGTAATTTGAGCGAAGTAATTTGGTGAAAGAATTGAGAGTATTTTGATGATTTTTGTGAAGAAGTTCAAAAATGGAGTTTTAGTATAAAAATATGGAATTTGAGAAATTAAACTAGTTTTAGTTGATGTTAAATTGTTCTAATTGGTTGTAAATGTTAGCAAACATGTTTGTAATAGTCTGTACCAATTGTAGATGTTAATTTCAACATTTTGTGGGTGAAATTCGTGTTTGTTGAGGCTAAAATTAAGTTCTTTATTCATCTTTCATCTTTACGCCTGCCTCTTAATACGTGCACCAGTAGCAATTGCTACTTGCCAAAGGCAAAAAAGCTAAGTATTTTGCGCTTGATCCCAAGCTGCAATTACTTGCATACTGCCTGATGCGAAGCGGTGATACGCTCATTTGCGAGGTCGTATGTAAGGGACTTAGGTTGATCAAGCATGCATGTTAATGATGTTAAGACATAATATAAGCTATAATATCAGTTGTAATGTGTGTAATGCGAAGTGTAAAGATTTTAAATAATATTTTAATAAGTTATAAAATGAAACCAAATGTGATGTTTTCAAAGTTAGAGATGAATGATTAAGTTATGTTGGATCGTAATGAGATTCCAGATTCGTTAAGTATGTTAACCTACATGGTTAGGTGCTAGGTTATGGTTATGACCTAAATGATGGTTTAAACCCTAAAAGCTAATATTTATACAACTAATGGTTGTTGCGATTTCAATGATATATGTAGGGTAATTGGAGATTATTTTACATTTGTGTAGCTTACAGTTCTCAAAGGCAAGTTTCTAAACCTTAACTCTTTACATTGAGCAAGCTTTCTAACTTCATTCTTTTGTTTATGAATGCAAGTTTCTTATCCTAAACTTTCATTGAGCAAGACTATTGATTATATTCTTATGTATGATTAAATAAGCTCTGGTAACCTAATTCGTTACATCGAATGAGTTTTAAATTCTCATTTCTTGTTATTATTATTCAAAACATATATTGTTCTAACACATTGATTCAAAGGAGATTGTTCTAATTCTTTGAATATAGTACTTTGAATGTATATCACGTTATTCAATTATATATTGTTGATATCCGATCTTTAACTTTGATAGCTTTGTTCAGTTATACATTCTTGTATTAAACCTTTATTGATGGAAATTGAATAAGTGTTCTAAAATTCTAGAAACAACGATAAGCTAGTTCAAACTAAACTTTCTTTAGTGCGGAAATTCTAAATTCAAATTGAGACGAACAACCTAACATAGGGGATTTTTTATGCGTGTAGCGTTTAGATGTTTGTGCACAATACATGGTACAAAATTTGATCCCCTAATTAAATTGCGTTAAGAAGAGTACATACGCCAAATCTAATTAACTTAATTAAGGTTGGGGTAGTAATACCTAATCATCGTGTTTTCATCAACTGTTTTGATCATGCCATAAAATAATTCATCTTTGCACCCTTGGCCGAAGAGAATCCATAGCCATAATCATACCAAAAACTGTCCATCAATGTACTACGGGCCAATGAGGACTTTTTCCACATCATTTGTAACATTACGGTCATGATTATACCGAATAATCCCTAGTCATAATCATACCAAGTCCATCGATGCAGTACAGGTAACAGATGACTTTCAACATAATATAAGCATGAGGATGATGACAATTCAATAAAACAAGTTCAAGAATTAATTTATCCAGGAACAAATAACGTCCAAATTGTCAACATGATACTTCTTTATGGAGTAAAATTCAAGAATGCTCAGAAGAATATTTCCATGAAAAGATACTAGATGAAGCGTAAATATAAAGGATATTCCACTAATTTCATGGAGTATAAAAGTCAAAGCTTTAACCAACTGAGTATAAGAGAATATATGAAACTGCAAATGGATTTTCGTCTGCCATGCGGTAATCCACTTAGACAGATCATTTCCACAATTTAATAAGGAATGAATACAAAGGATTATTCACCATGCATGTGATAATCCACATAGAGGTTATTCCAACAGAATAATAAATAATGGAATAATTGAAGAAATCACCATGCATGCGATAGACCGCATGCATGTGATATTCCAATGAATAATAAAGAATGGAACCGGTCATGCGTAATTCGCATGCACGAGGATGTTCCAATAGAATAATAAAGAATGGAACTAGGTCATGTAAACGCACCGGCAGTGAGGATGTTCCAAAGTAATAATAAAGAATGGAATAACATAAGAATTTCACCATGTATGCGGTACTTGCATGACAAAGTTATTCCAACATAATAATAAAGAATGGAATAACAGAAGAATTTCACCAAATATAGGGTAGACCACGTATACAGGTTATTCCAACAGAATAATAAAGAATGGAATAACAGAAGTTCTCTTCATGAATACGAAAGAAATAATACCCCTTACGAGTACAACAAATAATATCCCTTACCTTATAAGAATAGTACTCCGACGGGTAGGGCGGGGATATACTTGAAGAAAACTTATATTATTTTTCTACGCTCAAAACTTCTGAAAACTCTAAAGAAATACGCTCAAGAATATAGAAGAAGAATTCTCTCTCTAGAGTTTCAGTGAATTCGTAAGAAATAATGTAGGAATGAGCTTCTATTTATAGGAGAATGGACTGAATAATAACTAATTCATCGACGGTCCATATTGATTTACTTTTAAACGAACGGTCCACATTGATTTACTATACGAGAAACTACTACGCAGCACTATGCATAATAAAATATAATATATTCTAATTATTGTCTAATAAAACAAATAACTTTATAAAAGTATTTTTTTATATAAAAGCTTTTCTATTTTATTACATTAATAATACTAATAAAACAAAATTTTATATATATATATGTAAACTTAGTGACTTCATAAAAAGACACCTCAATATATTTAACAACATTTATCATCATTATTATAATTCACAATATTAATCGACTGTGTCGTTCCCGTGAAAGGAGGCTTTCCAATAAGGATTTCTCCTATTGGCGCCGCAATTAGGTGACCAAACCTCTCCTTGACAGAACTTCTAGACATCGTTAATACTACAAATAATAATATTAATAACTTTGTCATGTCAATTATTGATTTAATAATATATAAAATATTGACAATAATTGAATCAAATAACGTGAAATACTATGCAACAATTACTATAGCAATAATTAAACAAAACTGAGTGACTTCTCACGTAAGCATCAATAATCAATACCGTGTGCTACTATGCAACTATGCGTATTACTGTACTTTTAACACCGGGTGTTTCAACAGTTAACGGAAAAACTTCCGCCGTTATTTTCATAAAGTATTTTTGTCGTTTTCAATCAGGCAATAATAATTTGCTAGGGTCCACCAATGATTGTGTCGTTGTACGAATATTCCCTGTTAAAACGAATATTCCCCGACCAATCGAATATTATATAACAACTTGCATACTTGCAAAATTTATAAAAATCACCCACAACTATAACATTATATCAAATTCATTCCATAATATTCAAAAAATATTTCGAGAAAATTAAATCTTTATTCATAAAATCTGGGGTCTCACAACCGTGGACATAGTTCGTAGTCATAAGACCCTCAAATATTAAAGTTTGAACTTGTTTTTGTTTCTATTCGTAGAACAAGTTCATTATTGTACAACATTCGTTGTTCATTCTCATATGGTTATTATTACTATTCTTTATGTCAGTGAGCAATTGTTTACTCACTCTTGCAATTAACAATGCAGCTAAAGTCGAAAGAGGTGATGAGTCATCTACTAGCAAGGGAAAGGGCAAGATGTCCAAGTGTTGAATAATTATTTAAAAATTACTTAAATGCATGATGTTATAAGACATGTTTTATTTTATAATGTATTCCACAAACTGATGTAATAATTTAAGGTTAGATTACCTGGGATTGTTTATGAGATGATGTAACCCTTTAATGCAAAAGATTATTATTTAAGTTATTTAATGTTTTATCCTTTATTATGGGTAGTTAGATGTAATTATTTTGATAGTGAGCACCAAATTCGGCGGAAATGAAGTACCCGGATTTAGGGGTGTCACACATATGTCAATTTATTGTGTTATGTACTGTGATTTAGTATATATCCCCTGAACTAAAACAATTAAAAAAACTTATTTCTGGACAAACTGAATAATGAAATTATTCCATTTCACATATAATATCCTTGGCATCTTGGCATGTATTTGGCATTTTGACTTGATACAATAATGATGTGGGACTAAAGTCATGGAGTGGCGTTCTGGTTGTAACACTCGATTTAGGAAATTTACAGTCATGAAAAAAATATAGAACATGGCCAAAACACCCAATTAATTTATTCACAAGCATACCCAGACACTATAATACACATAAAATCATTACTCAACCTTTCTAGCACTATTTTAACAAGTTAAAGCATACAATTACTTGAATCAAATCATGTAATTTCACTATTTTTGGTATTTTGAAAGTTTTGAAAATAAAACAAGAAATTGTCATTACGGATTCGTTATAACCCCGAATCTGTCCGTTCAAAGTTTATTTTCTTCATTTTGACATGTGCTAACATAATCTACTGTTAAATTTCAAGTTAAACAATGATTCATGCATTGATCACTAATTTTTTGTTTTACAAAGAACTTAAAACTCTTATTAATGGAACTCTTATTTTAGCATGATTAAATGAAATCAATTACTTTAAACACATGAATATATGATATACACATATTATAAACGTATACTAACATATACAACACATCATATACTCATAAATTGTAAATTTCTTCAATCATAGAGGACTTAGAGATGGCCTTTTCTTTTACAAAAAATATAAGAATGTAAATAAGGTTTAGGTTGAAGAAATTACCCTATAACAATCCCTCTGATTCTTCACTTTCTTCTTCAATCTTACAATTTCTCTCTAACTCTCTCTGAATTTCTCTAAGTTAAGTCTGATAAAATGAAATACGTAAAAGAAATAAGACTGATTAATGCGCACAGTTGTGGTCAGTTAATCCATATGTGGTTTAACTGCTCCCAACTCCTCATAGGGCCTTGTTTGGCTAGCACTTAGAAGGTTATTTCCATTTAATTTAATACATCTCTTATAATATAGTTTAATAATGTCACACCCATTTAGGCAATAACTATAATATCTTATTTAATTTAATTTAAATAAAATATAAATTTTTTTCATTAATTCACATAGTCACATAATTAAATTTCTCATTTATTAATTATGTCAAATTATTAAAACTCTAATTAATTATTAAATTAATTAGAATAACATTATGCTTATTAAATAATTCATTTAATCCAATAAGCTCAATTAAATACATACTTTGAATAATAAAATTCTCCACGTTAATTTAATCAATATAACACATATAATTAAATTAATCTACCATAAATTCATCAATTAATTATTTAATCCAATAATTAAATCATCGAAAAATATTTATTTAATTCAATAAATATTCAAATTAGATTACAAAATCTCGTTCGTCACAGATAACACAGGCGCTTTGCTCAATCTCTTCTTCAACTCTTGAAAGCCCTCTTCGCATTTGTCAGTCCATATAAATTTCACCGTCTTCCTCGTCAGGTTAGTCAACGGGGTCGCTATCTTCGAAAAATCTTGGATGAATCTTCGATAGTACCCAACTAACCCTAAGAAACTTCTCACCTCCATCGGTGTTCTCGGTTGTTTCCAATTACGTACTGCTTCGACCTTTGCGGGGTCTACTGAGATTCCATTCTCATCAACTACGTGACCTAAGAATTGAACCTTCTTCATCCAAAATTCACACTTCAAAAAATTTTCATACATCTTCTCCTTCCGTAATGCCTCCAAAACAATCTTCTGATGTTCGGCATGTTCTTCCTCTGTGTTTGAATAGATCAAGATATCGTCGATGAAAACTACTACAAATTTATCTAAGAATGGCTTGAAAATGCGATTCATCAAGTCCATAAATGCTGCTAGAGCATTAGTCAAACCAAATGACATTACCAAAAACTCGTAATGTCCATAACGGGTTCGAAATGCAGTCTTTGGTATGTCCTCATCCTGCACTTTAAGTTGGTGATATCCTGTTCGTAGGTCGATATTTGAGAAACATTTCTCTCTCTTCAGTTGATCAAATAAGTCATCTATCCTCGGTAGCGGATATCTGTTCTTGATCGTTACTCTGTTCAATTCTCGATAATCGATACAGAGCCTCATCGATCCGTCCTTTTTCTTAACGAATAACACTGGTGCTCCCCAAGGAGACACACTTGGTCGAATGTACCACTTATCTAATAACTCTTGAAGTTGTATCATCAATTCCTTCATTTCTACCGTCGCCATTCGATATGGAGCTTTCGAAATCGGTGTCGTTCCTGGTGTTAAGTCTATTACGAATTCAATTTCTCTGTCTGGCGGAAGACCAGGCAGATCGTCTGAAAAGACATCTTGAAATTCATTTACTACAGATATATCTTTAATTTCTACTCCTTTTTTCGAGTATCTACGATGTAAGCTAAATAACCTACACATCATTTCCTTAACAATTTCTTGGCCTTAATAATCGTAACGCAACACAATTGCTTAAGCGATGAGCTACCATAAAACACTACCTTAGACTTACTCGGAGTCTGAAGGTTCACACACTCGCATGGTTATATAACCAATCCATTCCCAGTATTACGTCAAATTCTCCTAGTCTAATAGGAATCAAGTATACGCTCAATTCATATTCTCTAATGTTTGCGCGACAATTTTGATAAACGTATTCTATAGGGATTATTTCACATGTTCATGTTCCCTTACAAAGATTTCATCCCCAGAAGCACTTACACATAATTAAGTAAATAAATGAGGATAATTTTGCATCATATGCTCTTCAAGTTCCCACGTAGCTTCTTCAGCATTGTGGTTCCTCCAGATTACCTTAACAGAAGGTATTACTTTATTTATGAGAACTTTTTCTTTCCTGTCAACAATCTGAACAAGAATTTCTTCATAAGATAAATCTTTTTCAAATTGTAGGGGTTCATATTCAATCACATGCTTGTAATCGGGTTTTTAGGGTCGTAAAACTGAAACATAGAAGACGTTGTGGACATTCTCAAGCGCCAGAGGTAAGGCTACCTCGTACGCAACTTCTTCAATCCTTCGAAGTACCTCAAAGGTTCCAATGAACCTTGGGCTTAATTTCCCCTTCTTTCCCCTTTTTTCCGAATCTGATCTTTCCCTTCCAAGGAGAGACTTTCAAAAACACATAACTACCCGATTCAAACTCAACATTTTTACGGTGTGGATCGGTACAGATTTCTTCCGCCTATATCTTGAAATGCTACCAGTCTTGTTCGGATCACTTTGATTATCTCTATTATCCTTTGTATGCGATTACGGACCTAATAATTATCTCTCGCTAACTTCATCCCAGTATAGCAGAGTTCTGCACTTTCTGCCGTATAATGCTTCTTAAGGCAACATGCCAATACTAGCGTGGTAACTGTTGTTGTAGACGAACTCTACGAGCAATAGATGATCATCCCAATTTCCTTTAAAGTCCATTATACAAGCTCTTAACATATCTTCTAATGTCTTAATAGTTCTTTCACTTTGTCCGTCTGTCTGAGGGTGATATGTTGTACTAATTCTCAACTATGTACCCATGTATTCCTGTAGTCGTTTCTAGAAGTTCGATGTAAAGCACGGATCCCTATCAGAAATAATTGACACCAGAACTCCGTGCCTCGAAACAATCTCTTTTATATATAATTTTTCCAACTAGTCTAAGTTAAATTTAATTCTGATCGGAAGAAAGTGTGCAGATTTTGTCAATCGCCCAACGATAACCCACACTGCGTCATTGCCTTTTTGAGTTGTCGGAAGGCCAACCACGAAATCCATTGTAATATGTTCCCATTTCCATTCTAGGATCTTTAACGGTTGTAGCAACCCACTCGTCCTCTGATGATCTACTTTCACTTTCTGACATGTTAGACACTTGGACACATTCAGCAACATCTCGTTTCAAATTTGGCCACCAAAAATGTTGTCGAAGATCTTGGTACATCTTGGTACTACCAGGGTGAATCGAATATCGTGAGCTATGAGCCTCGCTCAAAATGTCTTCCTTAATCTCTATGTAACACCCGAGTCCAACATCGAAAGATAGGGGAAAAATTTGTCTGCATATAAGGAAATAAGTTACTACCAATAGTACATTAAAGTCATGACCTTTTGGGAGCATGTGGTGGGCTAAGATGACCCAAGAAGATACTATTGGGCCAGTAGTTTTAAGCCTTAATTTGATGGATTTGATTTGATTCAAACTCGGGATTTAACCTGGGTTGTTTCATATGGTATCAGAGCCGACTCTTGAAAGCTCGGGTCGGGTCATCCGATCGGGTTTTTGGAGGTGGGGACATGAATGCTAGTGGTATTATCCCACAATGGAGAGATGGAGGTCCGGAGGTGGGGACACGAAGCCAGTCGGTATTATCCCACAATAGCTAGAGAGGAAAAGATCTTTGGCTCGTGTGTGTGATCGAATTTTGACAGGGACGTCAGAAATTTAAGTTGGGGAGTTTGTAACACCCCAGTCCCACATCGAAAGATAGGGGAAAATTTTGTCTGCATATAAGGAAATAAGTTACTACCAATAGTACCTTCAAGTCATGACCTTTTGGGAGCCTGTGGTGGGCTAAGATGACCCAAGAAGATACTATTGGGCCAGTAGTTTAAAACCTTATTTTGATGGATTTGATTTGATTCGGACTTGGGATTTGACCCGAGATTTGTTCTGGACTTGGGATTTGACCCGGGTTATTTCACTCTGGCACTGGTGGTACCCAAATTCTTCACTCAAATCTCAATATTCCTTCATTGTCCATCTTGAATCTCATTTCGATTCCTTTGGATATTTTCTTTTTCACCATTTCACATTCTTCGTCCTGAAGTTAAGCCTCCTTAACTTTATCCAGCAAAGTTGTACCAGCTTGCATCTAGAACAGATTCTCGTCAATTTCCATAGTATACTTCACTTCCAATTCCAGATTCTTCATTTCTGAAATTAGCTCCTCCTGAGCGGCCAATATCATTAATTTCTCCCGACCCTTTCTACTTAAGGCATCGGCAACCACATTTGTTTTACCTGAACGGTATAAAATATCGCAATCATAATCCTTAATTAACTCCAACCACCTTCTCTAGCGCATATTCAAGTCCTTCTGTGTAAAAATATATTTTCAGACTCTTATGATCTGTATATATTTTACACTTCTCTCCATAGAGATAGTGTCTCCAGATTTTCAAAGCGAATACCACCACAGCTAACTCCAAGTCGTGGGTCGGATACCCCTTCTCATAGTCCTTCAATTGTCGTGATGCATACATAATGACTCTACCTTTTTGCATAAGCACATAGCAAAGTCTTTTATGCGACGCATCACTATAAACCATAAAATTTCATGTGTCATCCGAAAGAGATAACACAGGTGTTGTACTCAGCCTCTTCTTAAGTTCTTGAAAGCTTTCCTCACACTTCTCCGTCCAAACGAATTTCACAGCTTTCCTAGTCAAATTCATCAGCGGAGTTGCGATCTTGGAAAAGTCCTAAATGAATCTTTTGTAATATCCTGCCAATCCAAGAAAACTTCTTACTTTCGACGGCGTTTTTGGCTGATCCCAGTTTGTCACGGCTTTAACTTTGGATGGATCTATCGAAATTCTGTCTTTATCAATCACATGTCCGAGAAATTATACCCGCTCAATCCAAAATTTGCATTTCCAAAACTTGGCATACAACTTCTCCCTTCTTAACGCCTCTAACGTTACCTTTAAATGCTCTACATGTTATTCCTTGGTCTTCGAGTATATCAAAATGTCATCGATTAATACCACCACAAATTTGTCCAAAAACGGCTTGAACACTTCGTTCATTAGGCCCATATGTGACGACCCCAAAACAGGTCCAATCCATCCAACCTATTCTGAGTCGCCAAATACATGGTACAGAAAATAACTACAACTTTATTACTATAATTGTCATGAAAAATACAACAACACATATACTGTGAGTTTTAATACCAACTATGACTCATGTCCCAACTATGGACAGCACCTCACAGTGATACCTTACATAAAGGTACAATCTAGAACTGTTTTAGAAATTAAAATCTTTGGGAAGTGCTCAAGGAAACTTTCGTACATGGGAGGCCATGCGTCTAGGTTATGATAGATATCATATGCCCACAGAATTATCCTTGGTTGACCCAATAGACCCCAAAGAAAAACGAGAAGATTACTATCATCTTCTTTCCAATGGTGAGTCTTCTCTTGACATATAATTATCTCCACCATCTGCAATTGAACATTATGTTTCAAATAAACTCCAAGATCATATAGGTAGTGCTCGTAGATATACTCAGTGAGTGGATTTTCACAACCCTGTCTTATGATAACGTGAGGTTGTATGTCATTAGACATCTTGTATGATAGTGATAAAACACCCTTCCAAAGTTGGGTTTGCCTCACCCTATTGTTGTTCACCAAAATCAATTATTAGTGACATATAATATACGACACACACATCTTAGGTCCTCAATACAATTATATATTTATGTCATGCCGTTTTATAATGTGTTGAGAAACTTTGACAGACCCGAACCATCACACTATTCCCTCGTTATTCTCGCTTCGATTGACCTACACTCTTATTACCTGAAAGGAATTGTGAAGCAAAAGGGTGAGCACAACTAGCTCAGTAAAGAATATTATGACTAAAGATAATTACATTATCAATAGACTTCATCAGTAATAAATTAGAGATTTAGAACATATGATAGATAATAAAACTTTTCAACCATAGTTGCAGCGGAACGAGCAATCCATTAGAAGAGTCAAATAGACTATAAAGTCTATTATCTTTTCCACGTTAAAAGTATACCAACAATGTTTTATCCCTGTAACATCAATCAACACTTCCTTTCCACAATCATATGAATAACTCATAATCATAATTGTGATTCTAAATTCCTCTTCGCATCCAAGACGAAGATAATTTTCATCACCTGTCTTTACCTGAAACATCAAAGATCATGGTTATACCAAATCACAGTTCCTGTTCATAATCATACTAATAAATTCATCTTTGCACCACGAGCCAAAGATATTCATCAACAGTTCATCTTTGCACTACATGCCAAAGATATTCAACAACAAGTCATCTTTGCACTACATGCCAAAGATATTCAACAACGGGTTATCTTTACACTACGAACCAAAGATATTCATCAATAATTGATCTTTGCACTACAGGCCAAAGATATTCATATCTCAAATAAATACATAATCATTTCAGAATTTATATAAACCATAATTATAACCATATATATTGATCAATTCACCTTTGCACTTAAGCTAATGATATTCAATTATAAATTCAATGGTCATGATTATACCAGTCAACAATTCAACTTTGCACTACTGGCCAAAGAGAACCTATAGTCACGATCATACCAATAATCTACACATCTTTACACTCAATTCAAAGAGAAATATCATCATTAGGGTTATAAGAATGTTATATATGATAATAAAAACAATATAATCAGCATATAGATTTAATCTCAAGAGTAAGATTCATAAATCAATGATCTCATAACACCTTAATCAAAATGTTATAAATCACTTAATAATCTCATAATCTAATATTATTAATACTACCATAATATTTTAATCATTTCTTAAACTTATAAACAACTTATTTTAATTGTTTACACTTTATTAATAAATGCATTTAATCATCCTAAAATGCCAAACTCATAAGATTTCATCACCAATAACCAAAACCCTCATCAAAAATCTGCATATACCTTATATATGAGTCTCAAGCCATAAAATCATATTTTCCAATTTTCTTACTTCACATAACATATTTAATTCATTTACTCATAACTAGAATATTTTCATAAAAAATACCAAATCAGTTCCAAAAATATTTCTTTTCTGGGATTTAGCATAATATAGTCCCATATTGAACATATATTTTTCTCAGAATTTTTAAAATTCTTTTACTATTTTTCACATGGCCAAAACCACCGAATATTCAGACATTTATCATAAATTGTACTTTTATACAAAAATTCTGAAATTTACAAAGTATACTGATATTATATAGATGTACTCCCAATAAAAATTTCATCAATTTTGGAGTTAATCACAAGGAGTTATAAGCGGTTACTTTTAAAATAGTATTTTCTCATAAAATCCATAACTCCTAATCTATACATCCAAAAATTGCCATTTTTGGACACAATCTACAAAACTCATCAAAATATCATTTCAAAATTTTCCAAAATTTTTGAAGGTTCAGAAAAATTTCAAAATTGAAAAACATAATAACCCTTACATACTAACGACAATATCCCTTACCTCAAAAAAGAGCACTTACATTTGGAATAACCGAACTGAAACGAACTTACGATATAGCAACACTCAAGATATCAAAATACTCACAAGAATACACTCGATAATATAGATAGAGGAATAGAGAGAAAACATCAGTTTCTGGTGTGATTTTCAATTCTAACCTATGCACCTATTTATAGGAAATTGCTTAAAACACCAAAGCAGAAAATTTATTAAAATAATATTATTTATAATAAAATTTCCTTAGCACACCTTTGAATCTGAATTCAGCAATTTAACACATGCAAGTGGGGGCCACCAAAGTGTAAAAAACATTTTTCTTGAATAAAACAATTAAAACTTCCAAAAATCAATTATTCTGGAATTTTGAAACTTCAATAATTCATAATAAATAGCCCTTTTATCAGAAAAATTCAAACCACATGTCCTTTCCATAGGAAATTCCATTCTCTACAACTTTACAGAAGAAAGTTTTTCCAAATTCCAAATAGAAATTGACCGAAATCCACAAACGGACGATTTTACAGGTTATAATCAGATTTCAGTCAAAATTTGTGTACACCATCTTGTTTAACATGTGTTAAACATTTTTTGTAACACACAAAACATGTGTTTAACATTTAATGCAACAAATCTACTCTTCCTCCTTATTTATTCATATATCACATATTCATTGTAAAAATATCACCATTATTAAATTACTGTAATATAATAATATATTTTATCAGAAAAGATAAAATATCAATTTTTAACAATTGTCACATTAAAAAATTTCTCCATCTATAACCACATAAAATGAATATTTTCCTTATCATATAAATCAATAATTAATTATTCACAAATAATATTACAGAATCACAATACTGATAACTAGGCAGTTCCTAGGAAAAAGGGGGCTTTCCAATAAGGATTTCTCCTTACTAGCGCGCAATTAGATGACCAAACCTCTCCTTGACAGAACTTTATAGACATTGTCAATAATGCTATCTAATAATATTATCCAAATAATATGAATTATTGATCCGATAATGGGAAATATCATCTTAGTGACAATTATTGAAACAACAATAATATAAAATATCAACGTAGAAATTATTGAATCAATAAAATAAAATATTGAACAGTAATTACTGTAACAATTATTGAGTAATGCCTTCTTACAAAAAAATTATCACGCTTCATGAATAGTACTCATGAATAGTAACTCGTGAATATTAACTCGTGAATAGTAACTCGAGAATAGTAACTTGTGAATAGTAACTTGTGAATAGTAACTCATGAATAGTAACTTGTGAATAGTAACTCATGAATAGTAATTATAAAAAATTGAATACTTTTATTTCATAAAATTCAGGGTCTTACAATCTCCTCTCCTTATGAAATTTCGTCCCCAAAATTTACATACCTGGTATTTTAAAGAGTTGAAAATACCTTGCTTTCATTTCAGATTCCATCTTCCCTGTCATCATGATTTCTCCATTGCTCATCTCCTGTATTTCAGATATCATTCTAGAATACAGCTTCAAAACAAAGGTTAATTGACATATCACAATTTGTCAACTTAAGTAAGAAAATTCAGCTTAGGTAGGACACACTAGTGAAGGATTTACTCGTCTCTCCCCCCTATTTCTATTCCCCGATCTCCGCCAGAGATCATATCCCTAAGCTCTGATACCAACTGTGACGACCCCAAAACAGGTCCAATCCATCCAACCTATTCTGAGTCGCCAAATACATGGTACAGAAAATAACTACAACTTTATTACTACAATTGTCGTACAAAATACAACAACACATATACTGTGAGTTTTAATACCAACTATGACTCATGTCCCAACTATGGACAGCACCTCACAGTGATACCTTACATAAAGGTACAATCTAGAACTATTTTAGAAATTAAAATCTTTGGGAAGTGCTCAAGGAAACCTTCGTACATGGGAGGCCATGTGTCTAGGTTATAATTGATATCATATGCCCACAGAATTATCCTTGGTTGACCCAATAGACCCCAAAGAAAAATGAGAAGATTACTATCATCTTCTTTCCAATGGTGAGTCTTCTCTTGACATATAACTATCTCCACCGTCTGCAATTGAACATTATGTTTCAAATAAACTCCAAGATATACTCAGCGAGTGGATTTGCACAACCCTGTCTTATGATAACGCGAGGTTGTATGTCATTAGACATCTTGTATGATAGTGATAAAACACCCTTCCAAAGTTGGGTTCGCCTCACCCTATTGTTGTTCACCAAAATCAATTATTAAGTGACGTATAATATACGACACACACATCTTAGGTCCTCAATACAATTATATATTGTATGTCATGCCGTTTTATAATGTGTTGAGAAACTTGATGCATCAGAACCATCACACTATTCCCCTGTTATTCTCGCTCAACCCAGCTACACTCTTATTACTTGAAAGGAATTGTGAAGCAAAAGGGTGAGCACAACTAGCTCAATAAAGAATATTATGACTAAAGATAATTACATTATCAATAGACTTCATCAGTAATAAATCATAGATTTAGAACATATGGTAGATAATAAAACTTTTCAAACATAGTTGCAGCGGAACGAGCAATCCATTAGAAGAGTCAAATAGACTTCTACACGTTAAAAGTCTACCAACAATGTTTTATCCCTGTAACATCAATCAACACTTCCTTTCCACAATCATATGAATAACTCATAATCATAATTGTTATTCTAAATTCCTCTTCGCATCCAAGACGAAGATAATTTTCATCACCTGTCTTTACCTGAAACATCAAAGATCATGGTTATACCAAATCACAGTTCCTGTTTATAATCATACTAATAAATTCATCTTTGCACCACGGGCCAAAGATATTCATCAACAGTTCATCTTTGCACTATATGCCAAAGATATTCAACAACAAGTTATCTTTGCACTACATGCCAAAGATATTCAACAACGGGTCATCTTTACACTATGAACCAAAGATTTTCATCAATAATTGATCTTTGCACTACAGGCCAAACATATTCATATCTCAAAGAAATACATAATCATTTCAGAATTTATATAAACCATAATTATAACCATATATGTTGATCAATTCACCTTTTCACTTAAGCTAAAGATATTCCATTATAAATTCAATGGTCATGATCATACCAGTCAACAATTCAACTTTGCACTACTGGCCAAAGAGAACCTATATTCACGATCATACCAATAATCTACCCATCTTTACACTCAATTCAAAGAGAAATATCATCATTAGGGTTATAAGAATGTTATATATGATAATTAAAATAATATAATCATCATATAGATATAATCTCAAGAGTAAGATTCATAAATCAATGATCTCATAACACCTTAATCAAAATGTTATAAATCACTTAATAATCTCATAATCTAATATTATTAATACTACCATAATATTTTAATCATTTCTTAAACTTATAAATAACTTATTTTAATTGTTTACACTTTAATAATAAATGCATTTAATCATCCTAAAATTCCAAACTCATAAGATTTCAACACCAATAACCAAAACCCTCATCAAAAATCTGCATATACCTTATATATGATTCTCAAGCCATAAAATCATATTTTTCAATTTTCTTACTTCACATAACATATTTAATTCATTTACTCATAACTAGAATATTTTCATGAAAAATACCAAATCAGTTCTAAAAATATTTCTTTTCTGGGATTTAGCATAATATAGTCCTATATTGAACATATATTTTTCTCGGAATTTTTAAAATTCATTTACTATTTTTCACATGGCCAAAACCACCGAATATTCAGATATTTATCATAAATTGTACTTTTATACAAAAATTCCAAAATTTACAGAGTATACTGATATTATATAGATGTACTCCCAATAACAATTTCATCAATTTTGGAGTTAATCACAAGGAGTTATAAGCGGTTACTTTTAAAATAGTATTTTCTCATAAAATCCACAACTCCTAATCTATACATCCAAAAATCGCCATTTTTGGACACAATCTACAAAACTCATCAAAATATCATTTCAAATTTTTCCAGAATTTTTGAAGGTTCAAAAAAATTTCGAAATTGAAAAACATAATAACCCTTACATACTAACCACAATATCCCTTACCTCAAAAGAGCAGTACTTTTGACTGGAATAACGATGAACGAAGTTGCAGCGTATAGCAACACTCAAGATATCAAAATACTCACAAGAATACACTCGATAATATAGAGAGAGGAATAGAGAGAAAACTTCAGTTTCTGGTGTGATTTTCAATTCTAACCTAAGCACCTATTTATAGGAAATTGCTTAGAACACCAAAGAAGAAAATTTATTAAAATAATATTATTTATAATAAAATTTCCTTAGCACACCTTTGAATCTGAATTCAGCAATTTAACACATGCAAGTAGGGGCCACCAAAGTGTAAAAACATTTTTCTTAAATAAAACAATTAAAACTTCCAAAAATCAATTATTCTGGAACTTTGAAACTTCAATAATTCATAATAAATAGCCCTTTTATCAGAAAAATTCAAACCACATGTCCTTTCCTTAGGAAATTCCATTCTCTACAACTTTGCAGAAGAAAGTTTTTCCAAATTCCAAACAAAAATTGACCGAAATCCACAAACGGACGATTTTATAGGTTATAATCCGATTTCAGTCAAAATTTGTGTACACCATCATTTTTAACATGTGTTAAACATTTTTTGTAACACACAAAACATGTGTTTAGCATTTAATGCAACAAATCTACTCTTCCTCCTCATTTATTCATATATCACACATTCATTGTAAAAATATCACCATTATTATATTACTGTAATATAATAATATATTTTATCAGAAAAGATAAAATATCAATTTTCAATAATTGGCAAATTAAAAGAGGGGGCTTTCCAATAAGGATTTCTCCTTACTGGCGCGCAATTAGATGACCAAACCTCTCATTGACAGAACTTTCTAGACATTGCCAATAATGCTATCTAATAATATTATCCAAATAATATGAATTATTGATCCGATAATGGGAAATACTATGCCGTGACAATTATTGGAATAACAATAATATAAAATATCAACGTAGAAATTATTGAATCAATAAAATAAAATATTGAACAGTAATTACTGTAACAATTATTGAGTAATGCCTTCTTACAAAAAAATTATCATGCTTCATGAATAGTACTCATCAATAGTAACTCGTGAATAGTAACTCATGAATAGTAACTCGTGAATAGTAACTCGTGAATAGTAACTCATGAATAGTAACTCGTGAATAGTAATTCATGAATAGTAACTCATGAATAGTAATTATAAAAAATTGAATACTTTTATTTCATTAAATTCGTGGTCTTACACCATAAATGTTGCAAGATCATTCGTTAGACCGAATGACATCACCAAAAATTCATAGTGGCCATATCGCGTTCTGAACGCTGTCTTTGGTACATCCTCTGGCCTCACCTTAAGTTGATGATAACCACTTCTCAAGTCTATCTTGGAAAAGTATCTCGCTCCCTTCAATTGATCAAACAAGTTGTCGATCCTTGGTAATGGATATTTATTCCTAATCGTGACCTTATTCAGTTTTCTATAGTCGATGTAGAGCCGCATCGTCCCGTCCTTCTTCTTCACAAATAACACCGGCGCTCCCCACAGCGATACGTTCGGTTGACTGTACTTCTTGTCCAGTAACTCTTGCAGTTGGACCATCAATTCTTTCATCTCTACCGGTGCCATTCGGTACAGTACCTTTGATATTGGATCCGTTCCTGGCGCCAAATCGATTACAAACTTAACCTCTTTGTCTGGCGAAAGTCCTAGCAGATCGCCCGGAAATACGTCTGTGAAGTCCCTCACTACTGGTATCTCCTCTATTTTTGGGTTCTCTTAACGATTGTCGACTATGTAAGCTAAATATCCTACACAGCCTTGTCTTAACAACTTCCTATCCTTCATCATTGTCAGACAACTTTCTTTTCTAGGCAACTTGCTGCCATAGAACACAACCTTTGATGGAGTCATAAGGTTAATACATTTATTCTGGAAATCAATTACAGCCCCGTAATTGAATAACCAATCCATTCCCAGAATGACATCAAATTCCCCAAGTCTGATAGGGATAAGATCTACGTTAATAATATTACTCTTGATATCCACCCTACAGTTCTTATGTACATACTTAACATGGATTATTACTCTATTCATAATTTCTATGTTCATGGGGTATTCTGACTCATTTTTAGGCAATTCTAAGCTCTTAGCAAAGTCATCGGATATAAATAAACAAGTGGCACCCGAATCAAATAATACATAAGCATTAACTTTATTGATTGGAATGATACCTGACACCACATCATGACACTTCACAGCATCCTGCACTATCATGTTGAATGTCCTGGCGGTTGGTCTATTGGTTGCGGTTGGTCCCGTGATAGTCAGAGCACTTCCACCGCAGTTTCCCCTGTTTCTTCCTGATATTGCCCCTCCAGATCCCTTCTTGGGACAGTCCCTTGCCAGCTTGTCCTTTGAGCTGCAAGTGAAGCAGGCGCCCTTATTTGGGTTAGGACAGTTAGGTGATATGTGCCCTTCTTGACCATAATTGTAGCACACCCGTTTTCCCTTCATACAAACCCCCAGGCGAGCTTTCATGCAGGCCGAGCATGCTTCGATTCTCTTCTTTTGACCTCCTTTCTGATTTCCCGTTGATGAGTTATCAGTCCACCTCCTCTTCTGATTTTTACTTCCTCCCGTGTTACTGCTACTGGCCTTTTTAATTCCCTCATTTTCACTCTTCTTCTTCTTCTTCTGATCCTGATTATACTTAGTCACCACATTGCTCCCACCTTCAGCGTGACACCCCAAAAATAGGTCCACACGACCCATTTTGAGTCTCCAGATATAACACTACAGAAATCAAATATAAACTTCATTTATACAATTGTTGAACTGTCGTGCAGAGTACGACAACACATAAGTTGTGAGTTTTAATACAAATATATGTAACTCTCATGGCGCCTCGACCACGACACCTTACAATGGTACTTTACATAAAAGTACAATCAATAACTATTTTAGAAATTAAAATCTTTGGAAAATACTCAAGAAAACCTTCGTACATGGGAGGCCATGTATCTAATTTATGATAGATATCATATGACTCGAGAATTATCTTTGGTTGACCCAATAGACCCCAAAGAAAAATGAGAAGATTACTATCATGTTATTTCCAATGGTGAGTCTTCTCTTGACATATATTTATCTCCATTAACTCCAATTGAGAATTATATTTCAACCAAACTCCAAGATTATATAGGTAGTGCTCATAGATATAATCAGCAAGTGCATGTGCACAACCCTATCTTATGATAACACGGAGTTGTCTGTCATTAGACATGTGCACAACCCTATCTTATGATAACACGGAGTCGTCTATCCATGCACTACGGCCAAGGATATTCGTTAGTATCACATCCATGAATTATCCATGCACTACGGGCCAAGGATATTCATTAGTATCACGACCACAAATTATCCATGCACTACGGGCCAAAGATATTCGTGTTTTCACCAATTTTTATGATCATGCCAAATAACAATTCATTTTTGCACCATTGGCCGAAGAGAACGCATGGTTATGATCATACCAACATATGTCCATAAATGCACTACGGGCCAATGAGGACTTATACCACATCATTTATAACATTACGGTCATGATTATACCGAATAATCCCTGGTCATAATCATACCAATCAACATTCAATCTATGAACGTAAGCCACATATGACTTTCATTACAATATAAGCATAAGGATGATGACAATGATATAAGCATTAATCAAACGAAATCAAGGATAAATATTAAAGACTTTAAGTTTATCCAGAGTTTAAAAATATCCAAATTGTCAACATGATACTGCTTTGTGGAGTAAAATTCAAGAATAATATTCATGTATCAAAAATAATTTGGACAGAAAAGAAATATATTTTTCGGGTGAATAGTTCTCTGTGAATAGTACTCTATGAATAGTACTTTGGGAATAGTACCTCGTGAATAGTACTCACGAAAAATGCCCCGAATACCCGAGTGAATAATATTCGAGTGAATTGTAACTGGGTGAATAGTAATTCGTAAATAGTAACTCATGAATAGTAACTCGTGAATAGTATTCCGGCATGAAAAGATCAATAATTATCAAGAAAGCTCATAATAATATTTCCTTGAAAAGATACTGGATGAAGCGCAAATATCAAGGATATTATACTAATTTCACAGAGTATAGAAGCAATACTTCAACAAAATGAGTGTAGAAGTAGGAATACGAAACGAAATAATATTACTTACATACTACAAAGTATGGAAGAAAATATTATTTCATATGAATATTGAATGAAGATGATATCCATACGAATACGAAAAATAATATATGTTCTGAATATGAAATAACTAATACCTGTTACCTCAAAAGAAGACTAGATACAAGAATAGTGAAGTAGCAGACTTCTCTTCTTCTTTCTCTCTATAGCTTCTCTCCTATAATTGCTCTTGTGCGTTTTAGTGAATTGGTGAGAATGAAAGAAGAATGAGCTTCTATTTATAGGAAAATATAGTTTCGATAATTGCACGTTTTGGGGCTCGAAATATTACAGTATAATACCGTCATCTTTTCCACCAATTTTAATTTAGTCCTACAAGTATTATCAAACTTGCACCACATCCCCTGATTGTACATCATGTGAATCAATAGTTCTATACATGTGAAAAAAATAGTTACAGTATAGTACCTTCATCTATATCTCCATTTTTAATTTAGTCATGCAAGTATTATCAATCTTGCACCACCTCCCCTAATAGTACATGCATGTGAATCAATAGTACATACATGTGAACAAATAGTTATAAGCATATGAATTAATAACAATTAATTGCTCATTTATCCGATTAATTACCCGATTAGTCAATATAACCTTATCGAAATAAATGTCGATTTCCATTAACACTAATAATCCCAACACAATGGAAATATCAATTTTATCTTTAATCAACACAAACTTATTCATCATTAATATTATAACTCACAATATTTAACAACCAGATCATTCACAGGAAAGAGGGGGTTTTCTGATAAGGATTTCTCCCTATTGGCGTGCAATTAGGTGACCAAACCTCTCATCGATAGAACTTTCTAGACATCGTCAATATTGCAAATAATAATATGAATAACTTTGTCGTCTCAATTATTGATTTAATAATAATAAATATTATGAAGATGATACTGTGACAATAATTGAATCAATAATATGATAGATATTATGCAGCAATTACTGTAGCAATAATTGAGTATAACTGAGTGACTTCTCACGTAAGCATCAATAATCAATACGGTGTGCTACTATGCAACCACGCATATTATTGTACTTTTACCACCGGGTATTTCAACAGTTTAACGGTAAAACTTTCGCCGTTATTTTTATAAAAGATATTTCTGTCGTTTTCTAACTACTACAATACTTCTGTTATGGGGTCCACCAATGATGGTGTCGTCGTACGGATATCCCCTAACAAAAAGAATATTCCCCGACCAAACGAATATTTTATATCAACTTACTTACTTTGAAAAATTTTCAAATATCACCCTTATCTTTAACCTTTTATCAATTTAACCATTTACTAAATAGAATAACAATTATCAAAAAATTGAATACTTTTATTTTGTAAAATTTGGTGTCTTACAATCTCCCATCCTTATCAAATTTTGCTCTCGAAATTTACGTACCTGGTAGTTCGAAGAGATGAGAATACCTTGCTTTCTTTTCGGATTATACCTTCCCAGTTATTTCCTCTGTATCGTGATTTTTCCATTGCTCATCTCCTGTATTTCAGATATCATTCTAGAATACATCTTCAAAATAAAGTTTAATTGACATATCATAATTTGTCAACTTAAGTAAGAAAATTAAGCTTAGGTAGGACACACACTAGTGAAGGATATTACTTGTCTCTCCCCTCCTAGTTCTAATCCCGAATCTTCGCCAGAGACCATATCTCTAAGCTCTGATACCATTTGTGATGCCCTCAAAATAGGTCCACACGACCCATTCTGAGTCGCCAGATATCACACTACAGAAATCAAATACAAACTCCATTTATACAATTGTTGAACTGTCGTGCAGAGTACGACAACACATAAGCTGTGAGTTTTAATACAAATATATGTAGCTCTCATGGCGCCTTCACCACAACACCTTACAATGGTACTTTACATAAAAGTACAGTCAATAATTATTTTAGAAATTAAAATCTTTGGAAAATTCTCAAGGAAACCTTCGTACATGGGAGGCCATGCATCTAATTTATGATAGATATCATATGACTCGAGAATTATCTTTGGTTGACCCAATAGACCCCAAAGAAAAACAAGAAGATTACTATCATTTTCTTTCCAATGGTGAGTCTTCTCTTGACATATATTTATCTCCATTATCTCCAATTGAGAATTATATTTCAACCAAACTCTACGATTATATAGGTAGTTCTCATAGATATAATCAGCAAGTACATGTGCACAACCCTATCTTATGATAACACGAAGTCATCTGTCATTAGTCATCTTGTATGATAGTGGCAAAAACGCCCTTCCAAAGTTGGGTTCACCTCACCCTATTCGGTTAACCAAAATCAACGGTTAAAATGACGTATAAAATACGACACATTTATCTATAATTCTCAATAATATTATTTCCATACTATTTTAGGGGAAACCTCAACAGCTATAGACCATCGTTCTACTCCCCTGTTACCCCCGCTCGACCCAGCTACACTCTTAATACCTGAAAGGAATTATGAAGCAAAAGGGTGAACACAACTAGCCCAGTAAAGAATATTATGACTAAAGATAATTAAATTATCAATAGCCTTCGTCAGGAATAAATCAGAGATTTAGAACATATGGTAGATGATAAAACTTTTTAACCATAGTGGCAACGGAATGAGCAATCCATTAGAAGAGTTAAATAGACCATAAAGTCAATTATCTTCTCCATGTTAAAAGTCCACCAACAATGTTTTAAACCCTATAATATCAATCAACAGTTCCTGTCCACAATCATGTGAATAACTCATAATCATAATTGTGATTCTAAATTCCTCTTCGCCCCTAGGATAGATAATTTTCATCACCCGTCTTTACCTGAAACATCAAAGATCATGGTTATACCAAATCATAGTTCATGTTCATAATCATACTAATAAATTCATCTTTGCACTACGGGCCAAAGATATTCATTAACATCTCATCTTTGCACTAGAGGCCAAAGACATACAACTGTATTTTAGAAGAGTCAAGTAGAGCATGATATCTACTATCTTCTATGAATTAAAAGTTTATTATCAATATTTTATCGTTGAGACTCAGCTCAATACATCACCGAATTATCCATGCACTACGGCCAATGATATTTGTTAGTATCACATCCATGAATTATCCATGCACTACGGGCCAAGGATATTCATTAGTATCACGACTACGAATTGTATATGCACTACGGTCCAAAGATATTCGTGTTTTCACCAATGGTTATGATCATGCCAAACAACAATTCGTCTTTGCACCCTTGGCCGAAGAGAACGCATGGTTATGATCATATCAACATCTGTCCATCAATGCACTACGGGCCAATGAGGACTTTTACCACATCATTTGTAACATTACGGTCATGATTATACCGAATAATCTCTGGTCATAATCATACCAATCAATAGTACATCTATGCATGTAAGCCACAAATGACTTTCATTACAATATAAGCATAAGAGTGATGACAATAATATAAGCATTAATCAAACGAAATCAAGGCTAAATATTAAAGACTTTAAATTTATCCTGAGTTTAAAAATATCCAAATTGTCAACATGATACTGCTTTGTGGAGTAAAATTCAAGAATAATATTTATGTATCAAAAATAATTTGGACAGAAAATAAATATATTTTTTGGGTGAATTGTACCCCGTGAATAGTATCCTATGAATAGTACTTCGGGAATAGCACCTCATGAATAGTACCCCGACATGAAAAGTGCCCCAAATACTTGAGCGAATAATATTTGATTGAATAGTAACCGGGTGAATAGTAACTCATGAATAGTAACTCCTGAATAGTACTCTGACATGAAAAGTACCCTGAATACCTGAGTGAATAGTAACCGGGTGAATAGTACCCTGGTGAATAGTAACCCATAAATAGTAACTCATAAATAGTAACTCGTGAATTGTATTCCGGCATAAAAAATCAATAATTATCAAGAAAGCTCATAATAATATTTCCATGAAATGATACTGAATGAAGCGCAAATATCAAGGATATTATACTAATTTCACGAAGTATAGAAGTAATACTTCAACAAAATGAGTGTAGAAGTAGGAATACGAAATGAAATAATATTACTTACATACTACAAAGTATGGAAGAAAATATTATTTCATATGAATATTGAACGAAGATAATATCCATATGAATAAGAAAAATAATATCTCTTCTGAATATGAAATAACTAATACCCCTTACCTCAGAAGAAGACTAGATACTGGAATAGTGAAGTAGCAAACTTCTCTTCTTCTTTCTTTCTATAGCTTCTCTCTCTATAGCTTCTCTCTCTATAATTGATCTTGTGAGTCTTACTGAATTGGTGACAATGAAAGAAGAATGAGCTTCTATTTATAGGAAAATATAGTTTCGATAATTGCACGTTTTGGGGCTCAAAATATTACAGTATAATACCTTCATCTTTTCCTCCAATTTTAATTTAGTCCCACAAGTATTATCAAACTTGCACCACCTCCCCTGATAGTACATCATGTGAATCAATAGTTCATTCATGTGAATCAATAGTTCTATACATGTGAACAAAATAGTTACAATATAGTATCTTCATATATACCTCCATTTTTAATTTAGTCATGCAAGTATTATCAATCTTGCACCACCTCCCCTAATAGTACATTCATGTGAGTCAATAGTACATACATGTGAACAAATAGTTATAAGCATGTGAATTAATAGTAATTAATTACTCATTTATCCGATTAATTACCCGATTGGTCAATATAACCTTATCGAAATAAATGTCGATTTCCACTTACACTAATAATCCCAACACAATGGAAATATTAATTTCATCTTTAATCAACACGAACTTATTCATCATTAATATTACAACTCACAATATTAAACAACCAGATCATTCCCAGGAAAGAGGGGGCTTTCCGATAAGGATTTCTCCCTATTGGCGCGTAATTAGGTGACTAAACATCTCCTCAACTGAACTTTCCAGACATCGTCAATATTGCAAATAATAATATGAATAACTTTGTCGTCTCAATTATTGATTTAATAATAATAAATATTATGAAGATGATACTGTGACAATAATTGAATCAATAATATGAGAGATATTATGCAGCAATTAATGTAGCAATAATTGAGTATAACTGAATGACTTCTCGTGTAAGCATCAATAATCAATACCGTGTGCTACTATGCAACCATGCGTATTACTGTACTTTTACCACCGAGTATTTCATCATTTTAACGATAAAACTTTCGTCGTTATTTTTATAAAAGATATTTCTATCATTTTTTAACTACGACAATACTTCCATTATGGGGTCCACCAATGATGGTGTCGTCGTACGGATATCCCGTAAAAAAAAAAAAATATTCCCCGACCAAACAAATATTTTATATCAACTTGCTTACTTTGCAAAATTTTCAAATATCACCCTTATCTTTAACCTTTTATCTATTTAACCATTTACTAAATAGAATAACAATTATCAGAAAATTGAATACTTTCATTTCGTTAAATTCAGGGTCTTACATTTAGCGAGGATGGCCTTCTCTAATACTCCAGCAAAAGTTTTCAACTGAAACATTGACACTTTACTATATAACCAGGGCTTCAGTCCCTGTTCAAACCTTCTTGCTTTTCTCTCATCCGTGTGCACTTGATATGTGGTGAACCTAGCCAACTCATTGAATCTTGCCGCATAGTCTGGTAAAGACTTATTTCCTTGCTTCAATTCCAGAAATTATACCTCCATTTGGTTCTGCGACCTTGTCGAAAAGTACATCTCGAAGAACATCTCCTTAAACCTCTCCCAAGTGATCACACCTTCTCCTCCACAGACCTTATTTGCTTGCCACAATTAGCTAGCTTCTAATTTTAGCATGAACGTTGCTTAGGCAATTTTTTGGTCCTCTCTGACTCTGGCGACGTCAAAAACTTTTTTCCATCTCCATAACCTAAGTTTGAGCTTCTATCGGGTTCATGGAGCCTTTACACTCTGGCGGTCCTACAACCTTGAAGTCCTTGAACGTAGTATTCGGTGGAGCTTGAGGTTGATTATTAATTTCTCCAGCTAATAAGTTCACCAATTACTGAATGGGGTTAGCATTGGCGTCATTGTTGTTATTCGTCGACTCTTCTTGGGCTGGTTGACGGTTTGGTCTTCTTCTCGGTGGCATATTTCTATTAAAATTTATGTTTATTAGATCTCTATTCAATTCTCTAAATATTTAAAGCTTAACTCAAACAATTTAACATAACCACTTAACACATTTTCTCAAATAACTCTGATATATTTATTTAATCAAAAGTTTTAACAAACTACGATAGCATCACTGCTATTTACATCAACTATCTTAGATCTCTATTCAATTCTCTAAATATTTAAAGCTTAACTCAAACAATTTAACATAACCACTTAACACATTTTCTCAAATAACTCTGATATATTTATTTAATCAAAAGTTTTAACAAACTACGATAGCATCACTGCTATTTACATCAACTATCCCGAGATAAAGAATCTACAGGATTTAAAACATCAAAATATTCATTTATTTATAACCGCATCGAAATTTACATTTATAACTACCAGATAGGTTTTCACATAATTAAACTATTCCTATCACTGCCTGCTAAGGCGTTGAATAGCCTTGCTACGTTCTTCTTCCATAATATGGGACATCGTCCTACGATCTAGCATGTACGATGGTAGTCCTTCGAACTGAATTGGGTATCTCATAACTCGATCATGGGCCTCATCAATTGCATTTTGAAGCATAGAGTGCGTCTCCTCAAGTTTAGCCTTCTTCGCCCGATAGTTCTCTTCTGCAAGATCTGCACGTCGTGATTCCCTTACCCAGGCCTCCTCTACTATGGTCAGCCTTGTTGAGTTCTCTTTCAGTTCTCTCTTTAAATCCTCTATTTCCTCTGACTTCTGCTCAGTTTGACCCTTCTTGTGAATCAAATCTCACTCTACGTTTCCCAGACGTGTGTGAAGAGTCACAACCTCCCTATCCCTCTGCTCGATGGAAAGCTGTTGAACAACCGTCCGCTCCTGAACAGTATCTCGTAACTCTATGTTACAATCATGTAGCTCGTCGTACATCTCGGTACTGATAGAGTTCGGTGGGAACTCATCTTCCTCCTCTTCTTCCTCAGGACCCTCCTTTGGATCAGACTCAGGCTCATGCTCCTGACCAACAACAATGATCAACGGAGATCGCTCTCTATGTACTAACTGCTCCAGAACTACATGAATGTCTCAGGGCTCCTCCTCTGTAGGTACTCGGGGTTCATCCTCCCCAGCTCGACTAGATTATCCAACATCCGACATCCTGACAACATAATTTTAAAGTTTTAGTTACTAATTGATACTCGCGAGCACATATGTTTATCACATAAGCACATCAAGTCTTTTATTATCTTGAATGAATTAAGAAATTCATTTCTTAGAACTCGATAAAAGTTTACCACCACTATGTTCTCGATCTCCTATAAGGCTACTACCTAAGGTTGTTCCTGTGACACCCCCAAATCCGGGTACTTAAATTCCACGGGATTTGGTGTTCACTGTACAAATATCATCTATCTATCTACCCATAATAAATGCAAACCATCCAATAGATAGAAATAAATCCTCCCCTTACGGGGTTACAAAATCTGAATAATAAATACAATCCCAGGTCAAACTAACCTTAAACATCTGTGCGGAAACATAAACAAATAATAAGTCTTAAACAACATCAAGTCTTGACAATAACATTCTAAAATTTAAATAACAAGTCTTCATCACTTATTAGCTTTGCCCTTGCCTTTGCTAGTGGAAGGCTCATCGTACCTTTCATTCTTAACTGCAATGTTATTATTACGCAAGAGTGAGCATGAATGCCCACAAGTATAAAAATGAAACAACAATATATAATAACATGCGAGTGAATCAAAGACTTCTGAAATAAAAGCTCAACTTTTGAATCAAGAATGAATAACAAGAGTTCAAAAGATTTTTGAGGGTCATAAGACCTTGAACTATGTCCTAGGTTATCAAGGGTTATACTTGAAACCTTTAATAGTCATAAGACTATGGACTCTTCTACTCGCATTTTAGGGGATCACCCTTAGTACCATCACATCATGCACAATATCTTAACGCTAACGCATAAGAAATCCATATCTGTGGTTGTTCATCTCGGGTTTGACATCGAGTCCCGCATCAAAGGAAGTTTGGTTTGGATAATTCAATAAGGGTTCTGAAATTTAGAACGTTAATCAACTATGGACTAGTCGAATCAATTAAGGGTTCGCTAGTCTAATAAGGTTCAACAATAAATGATAATTAAATTGAATAAAAATCTTAAGAGGTATACAATAGAACAAGTATTGTATAACAGAATCATACTTTGAAATAATAGATAATCTTTAATATAGCAAACTGAACTTGATTTATAAACTTGAATAATGATAACAAATAGGGTTAGGAAACTTGCCTCGTGCGTAGGCTAAACGATTACTACTTCCATTCACCACAAATCCTACACACATACCATATGTACTCACGACATTCATTAGTTACATTTTCACTTAATTATTTAATATAAACTCCACTTTATTTAACAAATCATTACCCTTCTAATTTAATTACTTAATTAAATTAGAATATTTTCATTCTCTTACTAATATTACACTCGAATAAATTATTTCATAAGAATTTCCATCGAATATTTATTTATTCCATAAATATCTCAATTAAAATATTTACTTTATTTTATAAATATTTTAATAATAATTTTCATCGACTATTTATTTTATTCCATAAATATCTCAATTAAAATATTTAATTTATTTTATAAATTTTTTAATAATAATTTTCATCAAATATTTATTTTATTCCATAATATCTCAATTAAAATATTTAATTTATTTTATAAATATTTTAATAATAATTTTCATCGAATATTAATTTTATTCCATAAATATCTCAATTAAAATATTTAATTTATTTTATAAATATTTTAATAATAATTTTCATCAAATGTTTATTTTATTCCATAATATCTCAATTAAAATATTTAATTTATTTTATAAATATTTTAATAATAATTTGCATCGAATATTTATTTTTTTTATTTTTTATTTTTATTGATCAAGTAGTGGTAATTTAGTTTAGTAAGCATGCATGAAGCTAAGTTACCTGAGCTCATTTTCTCATTTCATAGATTCTGCGATTCATGAACATAACAAGGCCAAATTATGCCAAAAATCTATCACAAGTAAAATTATACGTTCTGTGAAGAACACAGAATATGGCCATAACTTCCAATTAGTTTATTTTTACACGAATTTAGACATACCCAAACACTGTAATACACATATAACTACTACTCAACCCTTCTAACATGATTTTAACATGTTAAAACACATAATTTGTAGAATCAACACATGTAATTTTACTGTTCTTGAAAGTTTTGAAAACAAAACATGCAAATCAATACTACAGGTTCGTTATAACATCGAATCCGTTCATTTGAAGTTTGGTCTCTTCGTTTTAATATACATAATCTATTACAAGCATAAATTTATGATATAACCTATGATAGACGTATCAAATTTGGTACGTAAGGCCATATGGCCATTTTTTATACTATGTAATTTTGTAGCAATAATATACAACATGTTTTATGCAACTGATGTAAGACCCCAACTTTTATGAATAAAGAATAATTTTCTCGAATTATATTTTTGAATATTATGGTGTTGATTTGATATAATGTTATAGTTGTGGGTAAAATTTACAAATTTTACAAAGTAAGCAAGTGGTTATATAATATTCGATTGGTCTGGGAATATTCTTTTTGTCGGGGAATATTAGACGACCAAGACAATCATTGGTGGACCCCTATTAACGAAAGTATTGTCGTAGTTAGAAAACGACAAAATTATCTTTCTATAAAAATAACTATGGAGGTGTTACCGTTAAAACTATTTAACTACCCTAGTAAGTAAAGTACGATGAATGGCGTGGTTGCATAGTAGCATTACCAGATTGATTATTGATGCTTCATGTGAGAAGTCACTCCGGTTATACTCAATTATTGCTACATGAATTGCTTTCGCATCATATCTCTTATATTATTGATTCAATTATTGTCACGAAGATCATCTGTATAATATGTTATATTATTAAATCAATAATTGAGACGACAAGTTATAGTATTAATGATTAATAATTGTTGAAAGATTAAATATGTGTTGATTAAAAATAAAATAATTTGTGGTAATATTTATTCAATCCTTGATGTATATAAAGAGTCTATTATGAGACGTTTGTGGTAAATTTGGTTATTCTATGGGGGCCCATATGTTATCATCTTAGAGTCTCTTTCGCCAACAGTAATTACCTTTACCAGACATCAAACCACTTGCTGTTTCATATTACAGGCGTCGAACCAATTAGGGGGATCAGCCCTTAGTACCATACTGTGCACAATATCTTAACGCTAACGCATAAGAAATCCATATACAGGGTTGTTCATCTCAGTTTGACATCAGAGTCCGCATCAAAGGAAGTTTGGTTTGGATAATTCAATAAGGGTTCTGAAATTTAGAACGTTAATCAACTATGGACTAGTCGAATCAATTAAGGGTTCGCTAGTCTAATAAGGTTCAACAATAAATGATAATTAAATTGAATAAAAATCTTAAGAGGTATACAATAGAACAAGTATTGTATAACAGAATCATACTTTGAAATAATAGATAATCTTTAATATAACAAACTGAACTTGATTTATAAACTTGAATAATGATAACAAATAGGGTTAGGAAACTTGTCTCGTGCGTAGGCTAAACGATTACTACTTCCATTCACCACAAATCCTACACACATACCATATGTACTCACGACATTCATTAGTTACATTTTCACTTAATTATTTAATATAAACTCCACTTTATTTAACAAATCATTACCCTTCTAATTTAATTACTTAATTAAATTAGAATATTTTCATTCTCTTACTAATATTACACTCGAATAAATTATTTCATAAGAATTTCCATCGAATATTTATTTATTCCATAAATATCTCAATTAAAATATTTACTTTATTTTATAAATATTTTAATAATAATTTTCATCGATTATTTATTTTATTCCATAAATATCTCAATTAAAATATTTAATTTATTTTATAAATTTTTAATAATAATTTTCATCAAATATTTATTTTATTCCATAATATCTCAATTAAAATATTTAATTTATTTTATAAATATTTTAATAATAATTTTCATCGAATATTAATTTTATTCCATAAATATCTCAATTAAAATATTTAATTTATTTTATAAATATTTTAATAATAATTTTCATCAAATGTTTATTTTATTCCATAATATCTCAATTAAAATATTTAATTTATTTTATAAATATTTTAATAATAATTTACATCGAATATTTATTTTTTTATTTTTATTTTTTTCATGGCAAAATGGTAATGTAGTTTAGTAACGCCAGCAAAAGAAAGTTACCTGTGCTCATTCTCATTTTACTGATTTAGCTCCTTAGTCATGAACATAACAAGGCCAAATTATGCCAAAAATCTATCACAAGTAAAATTATACGTTCTGTGAAGAACACAGAATATGGCCATAACTTCCAATTAGTTTATTTTTACACGAATTTAGACATACCCAAACACTGTAATACACATATAACTACTACTCAACCCTTCTAACATGATTTTAACATGTTAAAACACATAATTTGTAGAATCAACACATGTAATTTTACTGTTCTTGAAAGTTTTGAAAACAAAACATGCAAATCAATACTACAGGTTCGTTATAACATCGAATCCGTTCATTTGAAGTTTGGTCTCTTCGTTTTAATATACATAATCTATTACAAGCATAAATTTATGATATAACCTATGATAGACGTATCAAATTTGGTACGTAAGGCCATATGGCCATTTTTTATACTATGTAATTTTGTAGCAATAATATACAACATGTTTTATGCAACTGATGTAAGACCCCAACTTTTATGAATAAAGAATAATTTTCTCGAATTATATTTTTGAATATTATGGTGTTGATTTGATATAATGTTATAGTTGTGGGTAAAATTTACAAATTTTACAAAGTAAGCAAGTGGTTATATAATATTCGATTGGTCGGGGAATATTCTTTTTGTCAGGGAATATTCGTGACGACGACAAGACAATCATTAGTGGACCCCTAACGAAAGTATTGTCGTAGTTAGAAAACGACAAAATTATCTTTCTATAAAAATAACGGTGGAGGTGTTACCGTTAAAACTATTTAACTACATTAGTAGTAAAAGTACGATGAATACGCGTGGTTGCATAGTAGCACACCAGATTGATTATTGATGCTTGCGTGAGAAGTCACTTTCGCTTATACTCAATTATTGCTATGATAATTCACGCATCATATCTCTTATATTATTGATTCAATTATTGTCACAGTATCATCTGTATAATATGTTATATTATTAAATCAATAATTGAGACGACAAGTTATAGTATTAATGATTAATAATTGTTGAAAGATTAAATATGTGTTGATTAAAAATAAAATAATTTGTGGTAATATTTATTCAATCCTTGATGTATATAAAGAGTCTATTATGAGACGTTTGTGGTAAATTTGGTTATTCTATGGGGGCCCATATGTTATCATCTTAGAGTCTCTTTCGCCAACAGTAATTACCTTTACCAGACATCAAACCACTTGCTGTTTCATATTACAGGCGTCGAACCAATTATCGTTTCACATTATAGGCGTCGAACCAATTGTCGTTTCACATTACAGGCGTCAAACCACTTGATGTTTCACATTACAGGCGTCAAAGTACTTAGTGTTTCACATTACAGGCGTCAAACTACTTGGTGTTTCACATTACAGGCGTCAAACAACTATTCTTTTCACATCACCAGTCGTCAAGCCGCTTGCCTTTTCACATTGCAAGTGCTAAGCTAGAAATTTTCTATAAATAGAGGCCTAGTTCTTCATTATTTTACACGAATTCATTCAAGATATAGAGAGAGAAAGTATAGAGAGAATAAGAGTGAAAGAAGAAGAGTACATTACTACACTCTGCAGTAAAGATTCAATCCTACTAATAATGTAAGGGGTGTTATTTCTTTTGTATTCATGAAGAGAACTTTTGTTATTCCATTATTTATTATTCGTTGGAATAACTTTGATACGCTGGCTACCCTATACTTTGTGAAATTCTTACGTTATTCCAGATCTTTATTATTCTCGTTGGAATATCGTCATGCATGCGTTTACGTCGGACTCAAGTTCTGATCATTATTATTACGTTGGAATATCCATCTCACATGGTTTTTTACGGGACTGGTTCCGTCTTTATTATTCTCGTTGGAACATCCGCCGGTCTTAATTTCGCTTTGACCGGTTCCGTTATTTATTAATCTGTTGGAATAACTCGTACATGCGAAGTACCGCATGCATGGTGATTTCTTTTGTTATTCCATTCGTTATTATACTCACTTGGTTAAAGTTTTGACTTCTATACTCCATGAAATTAGTGGAATATCCTTGATATTTTGCGCTTCATCCAAAGATCTTTTCATGGAAATATTCTTCCGAGCATTCTTGAATTTTACTCTACAAGCAAAGATCATGTTGACAATTTGGACGTTATTGATTCATGGATAAATTAATTCTTGAACTTGTTTTATTGAATTCTTATATCATTGTCATCATCCTCATGTTTATATTATGTTGAAAGTTATATGTGGCATGTAGTGCATAGATGGACTTGGTATGATTATGACCAGGGATTATTCGGTGTAATCATGACCGTAATGTTAAAAGTGATGTGGAAAAAGTCCTCATTGGCCCGTAGTGAATTGATGGATAGTTGTTGGCATGATCATGACCATTAATGAATACACAAATATTCTCGCCCGTAGTGCATGGATAATTGTGGTCGTGATACTAAAGAATATCCTTGGTCAGAAAAGTAAGAGGGGTGATTCAATGATGTGGATTATTTATTGTCGAGTCCCAAATGATAAAAGTCATCAAAACCCTTTTAAATCATAGAAGATAGTAGATTTTATTCTCTACTTGACTCTTTTAATGGATTGCTTGTTCATTGCAGCTTAAACTTGATGTTTGTTATATTGTATCGGTTTTAACTTTGTTTTAAGGCTAATGATAATTTATTATGCATTATCTTAGTCATAATATTTCTTGCTGGGCTAGTTGAGCTCACCCTTTCTTTCACTGTTCTCTTCAGGAAATGAGAATATAGCTGGGACGAGTCGGGGAAGGGAGTGATGGTCCTAGATAGTGCATTAGTAGTCCTCACTATTTTGTGATATAGTGTGATAATAATTGTAATGAGGACTCCTTTTGAGTTTGTATACTCTCTAGTAGACAATATTTGTATCCAAACATACAGTTTATGTTTTGTCGTAATGTACACGACAATTGTATTATTAAGTTGTATTTGAATTCTGTACCATGTATCTGGCGACTCAAGATGGGTGATGTATACCTAATTTGGGGGGCGTCACAGTTGGTATCAAAGCTTAGTGATATGATCCCTGGCTAAGATGTGAGAATAGTACTAGGAGGGAGAGACGGGAATTCCTTCGCTAGTATGACCTACCTAAGTTTATGTGGTATTTAATTGGCTCACGTAATTTAGGGATAATATGTTACATGTCAATTAACCTTTGTTTTGTGGCGATGATTCGAAAATGATATCCGAGAATGTTGAGAAAAGCAATGGAGCACAGGCGACCGTTGATTCACCACATATCAATAATCAGGATAATGTGCATCAGGAAGGCGACAATCCTCATGCAAACAACAACACTGACCAAATAATGAATGATCAAATGTTCAGAGGCTTTATGTAATTCATGCAACAGCAGGCGAGAGCGGCTCCTGTCCAAAATATAGGTGGAAACATTGGAAACTCTCGGACGGTCACCGCTAAACAGTTCAAGGAGTTGGGACCACGAAAGTTTATTGGAGAGCCAAAACCACTTAAGGCGGAAGCATGGATAAAGCAGATCACCAAGATATTTGATGTCTTGGGATGCTCCGAGGAGCAAAAGATTCCCTTTTGCCGCCTTTATGTTGCGAGGAGAGGTAGATTACTGGTGGGAATCGGTAAAGCATACTCAACCTGCCGCACTGAAAATGTCTTGGGAGAAGTTCTAAGAACTATTCAACGACAAGTACTTTCCCGAAAGTATTCGTCACATGAAGGAGGTGGAGTTCATCAAGTTAGAACAGAATAATATGACCGTGTCGCAGTATGAAGCAAAGTTTGTCGAGTTGTCCCGGTTTGCGTCCCACTTGGTGGATAATGAAGAAAGAATGACGCGGATGTTTTTAAGAGGTTTGAAGTCGGAGATACGTCAACATCTTATTTCTCATAAACTGTGTTTGTATTCAGATGTTGTAAATAGGGCTCAGTTAGTGAGCGCGATAACGAGTCAACCCAACCAAAAGAGAGCAGCCGGCAAAATGATAATACCAGTGAGAGCAGTCATCGAAGCGGTGACAACAAGTGTGGAGGAAATCAACAGGCCAGAAGTGGTAACCACTTCGGTGGTAATCAGGGCCAAAACAATAAGAATGGGCATTTCAAGAAGAGAAGATTCAACAATGATGGAAAGACGCCAGCACCAGCACCTGTCGTTAAGGAAGGAGAACGACCACCTATCATATGCTTCAAATGCGGAGGGAAGGGGCACATCAGTCCAAACTACGCGATGTCGTCCAAAGCATGTTATAATTATGGAAGAGAAGGTCACTTAGCCCGATTTTGTCATTCATCAAGACAAGTTCAGCTAGGATGGAGGCACCAAGGTCAGTCCCGTAAAAAGTCAAAACCTAGAGTAGTGCAAGGGAGCGTTTGTTGTGACCTCCCAGAAAGCAAGGAACCCGAATGAGGTCATCACAGGTAAGCTTATCATAAACTCTAGCAAAGTCTATACTTTAGTTGATACCGGTTCTACCCATTATTTTATTTCTCCTACTTGTGCTCAACGATTAAATTTGACTCCAGAGAAATTAGACTTTGACTTATATGTGGAAACTCCGTTGGGAGAAACCTTCATTGCATCCACTGTTTATAAGTCTTATTTGGTTCAAATTGGTACCTTCACATTACCTGTCGATCTTATTTCATTGAAAATACTTGCATTTGACGTGATTCTAGGGATTGATTGGTTAACTACTCATCATGCAAAAATTGATTGTTTTCGTAAGGTTGTTAGCTTTCATATTCCTAACGAACCTATTATACGAATTCAAGCGACCAAACCATTAAAATCAATCACGGTCATTTCAAGCCATAAAGTTATTCGTTTATTGAAAAACGGATGTCAAGCTTTCTTAGCTCATGTCACAGATTTAAACAAAAATATGTCAGTTTTGAACGATATTTCTATTGTTAATAAATTTCCTGACGTATTCCCTGAAGAACTTCCTGGCCTACCCCCAGAGCGTGAAATTAAATTTTGTATCGACCATGAACCTGGTACCAAACCCATTTCCAAAGCCCCATATCGAATGGCTCCTATTGAACTTCAGGAGTTAAAGACCCAACTGCAGGAATTGTTAGACATTGGCTTTATTCGTCCTAGTACGTCTTCTTGGGGTGCTCCTATTCTATTCGTGAAGAAGAAAGATGGGAGTATGCGACTTTGTATTGATTATCGGGAGTTGAATCATGTCACCATCAAAAATAGGTACCCATTGCCACATATTGATGACCTGTTTGACCAGTTGCAAGGAGCCGAATTCTTTACAAAGATTGATCTTCATTCCGGATATCACCAATTGAAGATTAAAACCGATGACATTCCAAAGACACCTTTCAGAACTCGGTACGGGCATTATGAATTCCTAGTCATGTCCTTTGGATTGACTAATTCTCCTGCTGCCTTCATGGATATGATGAATCGAGTATTCAAGGAATATTTGGATCACTTTGTGGTCGTCTTTATTGATGACATCCATCCTTATTTATTCCAAAAGTCATGAAGATCATGAGCAACACTTGAGGCTGACACTCCAAAAGCTTCGTGAAAACAATCTTTATGCGAAGTTGAAGAAATGCGAGTTCTGGCTTGAGGAAGTAGCATTCCTTGGGCACATAGTATCAAGTCATGGAATATCTGTTGACCCGGCAAAGATTGAAGCTATTTAAAGCTGGGAGCAACCTAAATCAGTGACCGAAGTACGTAGCTTTCTCGGTTTAGCTGGTTATTATCGGAGATTCATGGAAGGATTTTCTCAAATCGCTACACCATTAACTCTGCTAACTCAAAAAGATACAAAGTTCGGTTGGAGCGAAGAATGTGAGAAGAGTTTTCAAGAACTCAAGAGGAGACTCATTTCAAAGACTGTTACGACAATACCATCCGCCTTGAGGGATTTGTCATATACTGATGATTCTTGCAAAGGGTTGTGATGTGTTCTCATGCAACATAGGAAAGTCATAGCCTATGCCTCGCGACAACTCAAAGAATATGAGAGAAATTATCCTACTCATGATCTAGAGTTAGCAGTTGTTGTCTTTGCACTTAAAATTTGGAGGCATTACTTGTATGGGGAGAAAGTGGAGATCTTTACGGATCATAAAAGCCGCAAATATTTCTTCACTAAAAAGGAACTCAACATGTGACAACGATGTTGGCTTGAACTGTTGAAAGATTATGATCATACCATCCAATACCATCCTGGAAAAGTGAACGTGGTAGCTGACGCATTGAGTAGAAGATCATATGCAAGTCACGAAAGGCGATATTGTCAATGCAAAGGCCCATTTTATGTGACTTGCAAAGGATGGAGATAGAGTTAAAGACCTGAGGACCCATGTGATGATGGCGAATATATGAGTAGAACCAACTTTAATCGATAAAGTTAAAGTCGCTCAGCTACTGGACTTGGAGTTGATCGCGATGAGGAAGAAAGTGCAAGAAGGTGCTATGTCGGAAGCAAGAATCGATGAAGAAGGAATACTTGAGTCAACTCCGGACTTTGTGTTCCTAACGACCACGATTTAAAGTATAAAATCATGATGGAGGCACACAACACCGATTTTGCAATCCATCTCGGGAGTACTAAAATGTATCATGATCTTCGGCCATACATTTTGGTGGAGCAATATGAAGAGAGAGATAGCGATGTTTATCTCAAGGTGTCTAATTTGTCAACGAGTTAAAGCGGAGCATCAAGTACCAAAAGGTCCATTGCAACCACTTAAAATTCCGTAATGGAAGTGGGAGCACATTACCATGGATTTCGATTCTGGGCCTTCCTAAGGTTTCTCAAGGCATAGATGCGATTTGGGTCATTGTTGATAGATTGACCAAGTCTGCTCATTTCTTACCGATACGAGAAATTTATACACTTGAACGTCTTGCTCGTATGTACATAAATGAGATTGTAAGACTGCATGGTATGCCAGTATCTATAGTTTCTGATCGAGACCCAAGATTCACTTAACGATTTTGGGTTAGTTTGCAAAAAGCTATGGGCACAGACTTACAATTTAGCTCGGTATATCATCCTAAGACGGACGAACAGTCAGAGAGGACTATTCAAACTCTTGAAGATCTATTAAGACTTTGTGTCCTTGATTTCAAGGGAAGTTGGGACAAGTTCTTACCATTGGTGGAGTTTTCCTACAACAACAGTTATCAAGCAAGTATTGGCATGGCTCCATTCGAAGCGTTGTATGGAAGAAAGTGATGTTCTCCAGTATGCTGGGATGAGGTGGGTGAAACAACGTTGTTGGGACCAGAGTTGGTACGTATGACTACGAAAAAGATTCAAACGATCCGGTAACATATAAAAACCTCACAAGATCGACAAAAGAGTTATGATGATCTTCATCGAAAGGATGTGGAATTCGATATAGGAGATCATGTGTTGTTATGTGTTGCTCCATGGAAAGGAGTTACGAGATTTGGAAAGAGAAGAAAGCTCAATCCTCGATTCATCTACCATTTTAATCCTCGATCGAGTAGGAACTGCTGTGGCCTATAGACTCGCGCTTTACCCAAGTATGTCTCGTGTTCATAATGTTTTTCACATATCTATGTTTCGTAAATATGTGAAAGACCCGAACCACATTATTGAGTTAGAACCAGACGATATAGAGGAAGATTTAACGTATGAAGAGTTACCTGTTAAAATCTTGGATAAGAAGGATCATGTTCTACGCTTCAAGGTTATACCTCAAGTCAAAGTTTTGTGGAGAAACCACGATGTGGACGAAATGACTTGGGAGTTAGAATCTGAGATGAAGTCAAGGTATCCATATCTCTTCGACATACCAGGTATGTACCCTAATTTCGAGGATGAAATTTCATAAGAAGGAGAGGTTGTAAGACCCCAACTTTTATGAATAAAGAATAATTTTCTCGAATTATATTTTTGAATATTATGGTGTTGATTTGATATAATGTTACAGTTGTGGGTAATATTTATAAATTTTGCAAAGTAAGCAAGTGGTTATATAATATTCGATTGTTCGGGGAATATTCTTTTTGTCAGGGAATATTCGTACGACGGCACAATCATTGGTGGACCCCACAACGGAAGTATTGTCGTAGTTAGAAAACGACAAAATTATCTTTCTATAAAAATAACGACGGAGGTGTTACCGTTAAAACTATTTTTAACTCCCCGGTAGTAAAAGTACAATAATACGCGTGGTTGCATAGTAGCACACGGTATTGATTATTGATGCTTACGTGAGAAGTCACTCAGTTATACTCAATTATTGTTACAGTAATTGTTGTATCATATCTCTTATATTATTGATTCAATTATTGTCACAGTATCATCTGTATAATATGTTATATTATTAAATCAATAATTGAGACGACAAGTTATAATATTAATGATTAATAATTGTTGAAAGATTAAATATGTGTTGATTAAAAATAAAATGATTTGTGGTAATATTTATTCAATCCTTGATGTATATAAAGAGTCTATTATGAGAAGTTTGTGGTAAATTTGGTTATTCTATGGGGGCCCATATGGCATCATCTAAGAGTCTCTTTCACCAATAGTAATTACCTTTACCAGACGTCAAACTACTTGCTATTTCATATTACAGGCGTCGAACCAATTGTCGTTTCACATTACAGGCGTCGAACCAATTATCGTTTCATATTACAGGCGTCAAACCACTTGGTGTTTCACATTACAAGCGTCAAACCACTTAGTGTTTCACATTACAGGCGCCACTTTTCTTTTCACATCACCAGTTGTCAAGCCGCTTGGCTTTTCACATTGCAAGTGCTAAGCTAGAAATCTTCTATAAATAGAGGCCTAGTTCTTCATTATTTTATACGAATTCATTCAAGCTATAGAGAGAAAGTATAGAGAGAATAAGAGAGAAAGAAGAAGAGTATTCTGTTACTACACTACTGCAGTATTCAATCTCTTACTAATGTAAGGGGTGTTATTTCTTTTGTATTCATGAAGAGAACTTTTGTTATTCCATTATTTATTATTCTGTTGGAATAACCTGTATACGCGGGCTACCCTATACTTTGTGAAATTCTTTCATTATTCCGGTCTTTTTATTATTCATTGAATATCATGTCGTATAATGCGTTTTACATTTAATTGCATTTCATCTTTATTATTCTATTGGAATATCTTGTCTATGTGTTTTACGCCGGACTTGGTTCCGTCTTTATTATTCTGTTGGAACATCTTGTCGGTGCGAATTTTACCTGACCTAGTTTCGTTACTTATTAATCTATTGGAATAACCTATCTATGCGAAGTACCGCATGCATGGTGATTTCTTTTGTTATTCCATTCGTTATTATACTCACTTGGTTAAAGTTTTGACTTCTATACTCCATGAAATTAGTGGAATATCCTTGATATTTGCGCTTCATCCAAAGATCTTTTCATGGAAATATTCTTCCCGAGCATTCTTGAATTTTACTCTACAAAGCGAAGATCATGTTGACAATTTGGACGTTATTGATTCATGGATAAATTAATTCTTGAACTTGTTTTATTGAATTCTTATATCATTGTCATCATCCTCATGTTTATATTATGTTGAAAGTCATCTGTGGCATGTAGTGCATAGATAGACTTGGTATGATTATGACCAGGGATTATTCGGTGTAATCATAACCGTAATGTTACAAGTGATGTGGAAAAAGTCTTCATTGGCCCGTAGTGAATTGATGTATTGTTGTTGGCATGATCATGACCATTAATGAATACACAAATATTCTTGGCCCGTAGTGCATGGATAATTGTGGTCGTGATACTAAAGAATATCCTTGGCCGTAGTGTAGGGGTGATTCAATGATGTGGATTATTTATTAAGCTAAGTCCCAGCGATAAAAGTCATGAAAAACCTTTTAAATCATAGAAGATAGTAGATTTTATTCTCTACTTGACTATTTTAATGGATTGCTTGTTCTGTTGTAGTTAAACTTATGTTTGTTATATTGTATCAGTTTAACACTGTTTAAGGCTAATGATAATTTATTCTGCATTATCTTAGTCATAATATTTCTTAATGGGCTAGTTGAGCTCACCCTTTCTTTCACCTTTATTCTCTTCGTGAAATGAGAATATAGTGGGGACTTAGTCTGGGAACGGAGTGATGGTCCTAGATGGTGCATTAGTAGTCCTCACTATTCTGTGATATAGTGTGATAATAATTGTAATGAGGACTCCTTTTGAGTTTGTATACTCTCTAGTAGACAATATTTGTATTCAAACATACAGTTTATGTTTTGTCGTATTGTACACGACAATTGTATTATTAAGCTGTATTTGAATTCTGTAACATGTATCTGGCGACTCAAGATGGGTGATGTATACCTAATTTTGGGGGCGTCACAACTGATGATATGGTTTATAAAATATATATAATCAAATACGATATGATAACATCTTATTACATGTATCAACACATAATCCATACCCTTTATAATTATAAAGACTTTAACAAAACGTGAAGCCATTTTCTTATAAAACTTAAATAATCGTAAAAATAGAAATTGGGCTAAAGGAATTACCCAGAGTATAAAGTGTAGACTAAGAGAGCCTTGATGATCCTTTCTCAGTTATTTGATCAATCACACACACTCACAATTTCTCTCAACTTCACAATTTCTCTCTGTAGTTTGCTTTGAACACTTAGAAAATAACAAGGAGAATAATACGACGTATTAATAAAAGAACTGACACGCGGAGTGGATGTCAGTTACCCAGTAATGGTTAACTGCTTTCAACCTCTACTAGGGCCTCGTTTGGCAAGCCTTAAATGGCTCAAAATTATTTAATTTAATAACTCTTTTATCTAATAGTTTAATAATGTCACATCCAATATAAAATAAATCAATTATCTTATTTACTTTACTTTAAATAAAATATGATAATTTGTCATTAATTCACATAGTCACATAATTAATTTCTTACTTATTAATTATGTCAAATTATTAAATCTCTAATTAATTATTACATTAAAATAACATTATGCTTATTAAATATTTTATTTAATTCCATAAGCTCACATAAATATATACTTTGAATAATAAATATTCTTCACATTAATTTAATAAATATAGCACATATAATTAAATTAATCTATCATAGTTGCATCAATTAATTATTTAATCTAATAATTAAATCATCGAAAATATTTATTTAATCCAATAAATATTAAAAATGAAATTACAAAATCTCGTTTATCACATCTTTCCCCTCTTAAAAGGATTATGTCCCCAGAATCACGACTCAATAAATTCGATTGCTACATTCTCCCCCCTCCCTACAAAGATTCTCATCCCCGTAATCGCATACATAATTTAAGTAAATAAATGAGGGTAATTCTTCATCATATTCTCTTCGAGTTCCCACGTTGCTTCTTCCACGTTGCTTCTTCCTCCAAATTACCTTAATAGAAGGTATTACTTTATTTCTGAGAACTTGTTCTTTTCTGTCGATAATTTGAATTGAAATTTCTTCGTAAGATAAGTATTTTTCAAAATGTAGGGGTTCGTATTCAATTACATGCTTGTAATCGGGTTTGTAGGGTCGTAATACAGAGACATGGAAGACGTTGTGGACATTTTTGAGTGTTGGAGGTAAGACTACCTCATACGCAACTTCACCGATTCTTCGTAGTACTTCAAAGGGTCCAATGAATCTTGGGCTTAATTTCCCTTTCTTTCCGAACTTGATCTTTCCCTTCCAGGGAGATACCTTCAAGAAAACATAACTACCTGAGTCAAACTCAACATTTTTACGATGTGAATCAGCGTATTTCTTCTGTCTATCTTGAGCTGCTACCAGTCTTGTTCGGATCACTTTAACTATCTCTGCCGTCTGTTGTACTAGTTTGGGACCTAATAATTGTCTCTCGCCAAGTTCATCCCAGTATAGCGGAGTTCTGTACTTTCTACCGTATAACGCTTCATAAGGCGGCATGCCAATACTACCGTGGTAACTGTTGTTGTAGCCAAACTCTACGAGCGGTAGATGATCATCCCAATTTCCTTTAAAGTTCATTACACAGGCTCTTAGCATATCTTCTAATGTCTGAATTGTTCTTTCGCTCTGTCCATCTGTCTGAGGGTGATATGATGTACTCATTCGCAATTGCGTACCCATGCATTCTTGTAGACGTTTCCAGAAGTTCTATGTAAAGTGTGGATCTCTATCGGAAACAATTGATACCGGAACTCCGTGCCTCGAAACAATCTCTTTCACATATAACCTTGCCAACTGATCTAAGTTGAATCTGATTTTGATCAGAAGGAAGTGTGCGGATTTCGTTAGTTGGTCAACGATAACCCATACTGTGTCATAGCCTTTCTGAGTTGTCGGAAGGCTAACCACGAAGTCCATTGTAATATGTTCCCATTTCCATTCTAGGATCTCCAACGGTTGTAGCAACCCACTCGGTCTCTGATGTTTTGCTTTCACTTTCTGACAGGTCAGACACTTGGCAACACACTCGGCAACATCTCATTTTAGATTAGGCCACCAGAAATGTTGTCAAAGATCTTGGTACATCTTGGTACTACCGGGGTGAATCGAATATCATGAGCTATGAGCCTCGCTCAAAATGTCTTCTTTAATCTCTCACATCAAGCGGTACTCCAAACTCGCTGCTCTCAAATCTCAAAGATTCCTTCCTTATCCATCTTAAATCTTGGTTTGGTTCCTTCAATATCTTCTTTTCACCTTTTTACATTCTTCGTCCTGAAGTTGAGCCTCCTTAACTTTATCTAATAGGGTTGTACCAGATTGCATCTGGAATAGCTTCTCATCAATTTCCATAGGATACTTCACTTCCAACTCCAGTTTCTCCATTTCTGAAATTAGCTCCTCCTGAGCGGTCAACATCATTAATTTCTCCTGACCCTTTCTACTTAAGGCGTCGGCAACCATATTTGCCTTACTCAGATGGTATAAAATTTCATACTCATAGTCTTTAATTAACTCCAACCACCTTCTTTGGCGCATATTCAAGTCCTTCTGTGTAAAAATATATTTCAGACTCTTGTGGTCTGTATATATTTCACACTTCTCCCCATAGAGATAGTGCCTCCAGATTTTTAAAGCAAAAACCACTGCATCTAACTCCAAGTCGTGGGTCGGATACCCCTTCTCTTAATCCTTCAATTATCGTGACGCATACGCAATGACTCTGCCATTTTGCATAAGCACACAGCCAAGTCCTTTATGTGACGCATCACTAAAAATAACAAAATTTACTATATTGTCTAAAAGAGACAACACCGGTGTTGTAATCAACCTCTTCTTCAATTCTTGAAAGCTTTCTTCACACATCTTTGTCCAAACAAATTTCACAGCTTTTCTAGTCAAATTCTTTATCGGAGTTGCGATCTTGGAAAAGTCTTGAATGAATCTTTTGTAATATCCTGTTAATACAAGAAAATTTTGTACTTCCGACGGCGTCCTCGGCTGATCCCAGTTAATCACGGCTTCAACTTTGGATGGATCTACCGAAATTCCATTTTTATCGATCACGTGCCCAAGAAATTGTAATTTTACCGATCAAAATTCGCATTTTGAAAACTTGGCATACAACTTCTCCCTTCTCAACACCTTCAGCGTTAATTTCAAATGCTCTTCATGTTCTTCCTTGGTTTTTGAATATACCAAAATGTCATCAATAAATACCACTACGAACTTGTCCAAAAATGGCTTGAACACACCATTCATTAGTCCCATAAATGCTGCAGGAGCATTCGTTAGACCAAACGACATTACCAAAAATTTGTAGTGACCATATCATGTTCTGAACGCTGTCTTCGGTACATCCTCTGGCCTCACCTTCAGTTGATGATAACCACTCCTCAAGTCTATCTTGGAAAAGTATCTCGCTCCCTTCAATTGATCAAACAGGTCGTCGATCCTCGGTAATGGATATCTATTCTTAATCGTGACCTTATTCAGTTCTCTGTAATCAATGCAGAGTCGCATCGTTTCGTCCTTCTTTTTCACAAACAACACCGGCGCTCCCCACGATGATACGCTTGGTTGAATGTACTTCTTGTCCAGTAATTCTTGTAGTTGTACCATTAATTCTTTCATTTTTACTGGTTCCATTCGGTATGGTGCCTTCGATATAGGAGCAGTTCCTGGCGCCAAATTGATCACGAAATTAACCTCTCTATCTGGCAGAAGTCCAGGAAAATTGTCTAGAAATAGTCTGCGAAGTCCCTCACTACTGGTATCTCCTCTACTGTCGGATTCTCTTTACGACTGTCGACTATGTAAGCTAGATGTCCTACACAGCCTTGTCTTAATAACTTCCTGGCCTGCATCATCGTCAGACAACTCGCTTGTCTAGGCGACTTGTTACCATAAAACACAACCTTTGACGGAGTCATGAGGTTAATAAGCTTCTTCTGGCAATCAATTACGGCTCCGTGATTGAATAACCAGTCCATACCTAAAATAACGTCAAATTCTCCAAGTCGAATAGGGATAAGATCTACGTTCATGATATTACCCTTAATATCCAATCTACAATTCTTATGTACATACTTAATAGGGATTATTTCTCTATTCGCAATTTCTATGTTCATGGGGTGTTCTAACTCATCCTTAGGCAATTCTAAGTTCTTAGCAAAGTCATGGGATATAAATGAACAAGTAGCACCCGAATCAAATAATACATAAGCATTAACTTTATTGATCGGAATGATACCTGACACCACATCACGAGACTGCACAGCATCCTGCACTGTCATGTTGAATGTCCTGGAGGTCGATCGGTTGGTTGCGGTTGGTCCCGTGATAGTTAAAGCACTTCCACCGCTGTTTCCCATGTTCCCTCCTGATCCTGCCCCTCCAGATCCCTTTTTGGGATAGTCCCTTTTTAGATGATCCTTTGAGCCGCAAGTGAAGCAGGCTCCCTTCTTTGGGTTAGGACAGTTATGTGCTATGTGGCCCTCCTGACCACAATTATAGCACACCCGCTTTCCCTTCATACAAACCCCCAGGTGAGCTTTCCCGTAGGTCGGGCACGCTTCGATCCCCTTCTTCTGACCTCCTTGTTGATTTCCAGTTGACGAGTTGTCAGTCCACCTCCTTTTCTGATTGATACTTCCTCCCGTATTGCTGCCACTGGCTTTGTTCTTTCCCTCATTTTCACTCTTCTTCTTCTTCTGATCCTGATTGTACTTGGTCACCACATCGCTCCCACCTTCAGCGAGGATGGCCTTTTCCAATACTCCAGCAAAAGTGTTTAGTTGAAACATTGATACTTTGCTATATACCCAGGGCTTCAGTCCTTGTTCAAACCTTCTTGCTTTTCTCTCATCCATGTGTACTTGATACTCAAGTAACCTAGCCAACTCATTGAATTTTGCCACATAATCCGGTATGGACATATTTCCCTGTTTCAACTCCAGAAATTGGACCTCCATTTGGTTCTGCGAGCTGGTCGGAAAATACATCTCGAAAATCATCTCCTTGAACCTCTCCCAGGTAATCACACCTTCACCTCCCTGGACCTTATTTGCTTGCCACCAATAATCGGCGGTTTTGATTTCAAAGATGAATGTCGATAAAGGTTTTTCGTCCTCTTTGACTCTGGCGACGTCAAAAACCTTTTCCATTTCCATAACCCACGTTTGAGCCTCGATCGGGTTCATGGAGCCTTTAAACTCTGGCGGTCCCACCGCCTTGAAATCCTTAAATGTCGTGTTCGGTGGAGCTTGAGGTGGATTATTCATTGCTCCAGCTAGTAAGTTCACCAACTGTTGAACGGGGTGAGCATTGGCGTTGTTTTTGTTGTTGTTGTTGTTGTTATTCGTTGACCCTTCCTGGGCTGGTCGACGATTTGGTCGTCTTCTCAACGACATGTTTCTGATAAGAATATACGCTTATTAGGTCTTTATTCAATTCTTTAAATATTTAAGGCTTAACTAAAACATTTAAACATAATCACTTAACACATTATCTCAATAAACCCTTCTATATTTATTCAAATCGAAAGTTTTAACATTAAACGATAGCATCACTGCTATTTACATCAACTATCCCGAGATAAACAATCTACAGGATTTAAAACAATAAAATATTCCTTTGTTTATAAACACATCAGAATTTACATCTAACACGAGATAAGTTTTTCACGTAATTAAACAAATTCTATCACTGTCTGTTAAGGCGCTGAATAGCCATGCTACATTCCTCTTCCATGATGCGAGACATCGTCCTGCGATCCAACATGTACGATGGTAGTCCCTCAAACTGGATTGGGTACCTCAAAAATCGATCTTAAGCCTCATCCATTGCATTATTAAGTGTAGAGTATGTCTCCCCAAGCTTAGCCTTCTTTGCACGACCATCCTCTTCTACAAGATCAGCACGATGTGATTCTCTTACCCAGCCCTCCTCTGCTATGATTAGCCTTTCTGAGCTTTCCTTTAGTTCCTTCTTCAACTTCTCTATCTCCTCAGTCTTCTCCTTGATTTGACCCTTCTCATGGACCAAATCCCATTCTACATTTCCCAGACGTGTGTGAAGAGTCACAACCTCCCTATCCTTCTGTTCGATGGTAATCTGCTGAATAATCGCTCGCTCAGTCAAATCCTAGACAGTGTCGCGTAACTCTACGTTACGATCATATAACTCATCGTACATCTCAGCATCGATGGAGTTCGGTGGGAACTCCTCTTCTTCCTCTTCCTCTTCCTCTTCCTCTTCAGGATCCTCCTCTGGATCAGTCTCAGGCTCATTCTCCTGACCAACAACAATGATCAATGGAGATGGCTCTCTCTGTATCAACTGCTCCCTGACAACATGAATGTCTCGGGGCTCCTCCTCAATAGGTACTCGGGGTTCCTCCTCCCCAGCTCGACTAGCTCCTCCAATATCCGACATCCTGACAACATAGTTTGAAGTTATAGTTACTAAGTCGTACTAGTGAGCACATAATTTGACATATAAGCACATAAAGTCTTTTATTATCTTCAATGAATTTTAAAAAATTCATGTCTTAGAACTCGATAAGAGTTTTCCATTACTATGTTCTTTCTGTAAGGCTACTACTTAAGGTTGTTCCCCCACCTAAGGTTCATAACCTACAGCTCTGATACCAACCTGTGACACCCCCAAATCCGGGTACTTAAATTCCACGGGATTTGGTGTTCACTGTACAAATATCATCTATCTATTTACCCATAATAAATGCAAACCATCCAATAGATAGAAATAAATCCTCCCCTTATGGGGTTACAACATCTGAATAATAAATACAATCCCAGGTCAAACTAACCTTAAACATTTATGCGGAAACATAAACAAATAATAAGTCTTAAACAACATCAAGTCTTGACAATAACATTCTAAAATTTAAATAACAAATCTTCATCACTTATTAGCTTTGCCCTTGCCTTTGCTAGTAGAAGGCTCATCGTACCTTTCGTTCTTAACTGCAATGTTATTATTACGCAAGAGTGAGCATAAATGCCCACAAGTATACAAATAAAATAACAATATATAATAACATGCGAGTGAATCAAAGACTTCTGAAATAAAAACTCAACTTTTGAATCAAGAATGAATAAGAAGAGTTCAAAAGATTTCTGAGGGTCATAAGACCTTGAACTATGTCCTAGGTTATCAAGGGTTATACTTGAAACCTTTAATAGTCATAAGACTATGGACTCTTCTACTCGTAATTAGGGGATCGCATTTCTTAGTACCATCACATGCATAATATCTTAACGCTAACGCATAAGAAATCCCTATACAGGGTTGTTCAACTCAGTTTGACATCAAAGTCCGCACCAAAGGAAGTTTGGTTTGGATAATTCAATAAAGGTTCTGAAATTTAAAACGTTCATCAACTATGGACTAGTCGAATCAATTAAGGGTTCGCTAGTCTAATAAGGTTCAACAATAAATGATAATTAAATTGAATAAAAATCTTAAGAGGTATACAATAGAACAAGTATTGTATAACAGAATCATACTTTGAAATGATAGATAATCTTTAATATAACAAACTGAACATGATTTATAAAATTGAATAATGATAACAAGTAGGGTTAGGAAACTTTCCTCGTGCGTAGGCTAAACGATTACTACTTCCATTCACCACAAATCCTACACAAATACCGTATGTATTCACGACATTCATTAGTTATATTTTCACTTAATTATTTAATATAAACTCCACTTTATTTAACAAATCATTACCCTTCTAATTTAATTACTTAATTAAGTTAGAATATTTTCATTCTCTTACTATTATTACACTCGAATAAATTATTTCATAATAATTTCCATCGAATATTTATTTATTCCATAAATATCTCAATTAAAATATTTACTTTATTTTATAAATATTTTAATAATAATTTTCATCGAATATTTATTTTATTCCATAAATATCTCAATTAAAATATTTAATTTATTTTATAAATATTTTAATAATAATTTTCATCAAATATTTATTTTATTCCATAATATCTCAATTAAATATTTAATTTATTTTATAAATATTTTAATAATAATTTTCATCGAATATTTATTTTTTTTTTTTTTTTTTTTTTTTTTTTTTTTTTGATCACGTATGGTAATTTAGTTGTGGTGGTGCGCCACGCCAAGGGTTACCCAGCTCATTTTCTCAGCTTCATAGCTCTGGGTAGTCATGAACATAACAAGGCCAAATTAGGCCAAAAATCTATTACAAGTAAATTATACGCTCTGTGAAGAACATGTAATATGGCCATAACTTCCAATTAGTTTATTTTTACACGAATTTAGACATACCCAAACACTGTAATACACATATAACTACTACTCAACCTTTCTAGCATGATTTTAACATGTTAAAATACATAATTTGTAGAATCAACACATGTAATTTTACTGTTCTTGAAAGTTTTGAAAACAAAACATGCAAATCAATACTACGGGTTCGTTATAACACCGAATCCGTTCATTTAAAGTTTGGTCTATTCGTTGTAATATATATAATCCATTACAAGCATAAATTTATGATATAACCTATTTTATACTCTGTAATTTTGGTACGTAAGGCCATATGGCCATATTTTATACTCTGTAATTTTGTAGCAACAATATACGACATGTTTTATGCAACTGATGATATGGTTTATACAATATATATAATCAAATACGATATGATAACATCGTATTACATGTATCAACACATAATCCATACCCTTTATAATTATAGAGACTTTAACAAAACGTGAATCCATTTTCTTATAAAACTTAAACAATCGTAAAAATAGAAATTGGGCTAAAGGAATTACCCAGAGTATAAAGTGTAGACTAAGAGAGCCTTGATGATCCTTTCTCAGTTATTAGATCAATCACACACACTCACAATTTCTCTCTGTAATTTGCTTTGAACACTTAGAAAATAGGAAGGAGAATAATACGACGTGTTAATAAAAGAACTGACGCGTAAAGTGGATGTCAGTTACCCAGTAATGGTTAACTGCTTTCAACCTCTACTAGGGCCTCGTTCGGCAAGCCTTAAATGGCTCAAAATCATTTAATTTAATAACTATTTTATCTTATAGTTTAATAATGTCACATCCAATTATAAAATAAATCAATTATCTTATTTACTTTACTTTAAATAAAATATGATAATTTGTCATTAATTCACATAGTCACATAATTAATTTCTTACTTATTAATTATGTCAAATTATTAAATCTCTAATTAATTATTACATTAAAATAACATTATGCTTATTAAATATTTCATTTAATTCAATAAGCTCACATAAATACATACTTTGGATAATAAATATTCTCCATATTAATTTAATAAATATAGCACATATAATTAAATTAATCTATCACAGTTGCATCAATTAATTATTTAATCTAATAATTAAATCATCAAATATATTTATTTAATCTAATAATTATTAAAAATTAAATTACAAAATCTCGTTTGTCACAGTTCCCCCACCTAAGGTTCATAACCTACTGCTTTGATACCAACCTGTGACACCCCCAAATTCGGGTACTTCAATTCCCATGAGATTTGGTGTTCACTATACAAACATCATATGTCTATCTACCCATAATAAATGAAACCATAAAATAGATAGAAATAAATCCTCTCTTTAAGGAGTTAGATCATCTGAAAATAAATACATCAATTCCAGGTCATACCAACCTTAAATCTCAAATGCAGAAAACATAACAAATATCAAGTCTTACATAATTTAAACATACGTCTGAAACATAATATAACAAATAAATAACAAGTCTTCATCACTTGTTAATCTTGCCCTTGCATTTGCTAGTAGAAGGCTCGTCGGACCTTTCGTTCTTAACTGCAATGTTATTATTACGCAAGAGCGAGCACGATTGCCCACAAGTATAATAATGTACAACAATATAATAACATGCGAGTGAATCAAAGACTTCTGAAATAAGAAACTTGACTTTTGAATCAAGAATGAATCAAAAGAACTTCTGAGGGTCATAAGACCTTGAACTATGTCCTAGGTTGTCAAGGGTTATACTTGAAACCTTTAATAGTCATAAGACTATGGACTCTTCTACTCGTACTTAGGGGGATCAACCCTTAGTACCATACTGTGCACAATATCTTAACGCTAAAGCATAAGTAATCCCCTATAACAGGGTTATTCATCTCAGTTTGACATTAGAGTCCGCACCAAAGGAAGTTTTATTTGGATAAACTCAACAATGGTTCTGAAATTTAGAACGTTCATCAACTATGGACTAGTCGAATCAATAAGGGTTCGCTAGTCTTACAAGGTTCAACAATAACTGATATTCAATTTGAATAATAAACTCAAGAGGTATATAATGGAATAAGTATTGTATAATAGGAATCATGCTTTAAAAGATTGATAACCTTTAATATAACATATTGAACTTGGTCAATAAATAAAAAGAACTTGTTCGATATAGAATATAAGTTTAGAATTTTCTCAATGTAAAGATATAATGTTTAGAAACTTGCATAACGATAACAAGTAGGGTTAGGAAACTTGTCTCGTGTGTAGGTTACACGTTAATTATACACGTTTATCGATTTAATCATACATATAATTTACATTCACAATACTAGTCAATTATAACGTAACTAGCATCACAAGATCATTCTCTTTTGTCTAAACTCTGATTATGATTATATTAATCAATTCACAACACTTGTTTTCTCATAATATTAGATTTCACGAACGACTAGCTAACTATGCGTTCAACAATTCAATTAAACATACAAGAACCTCATTGACATGTTAAAGATCTATTTTAACATCACATTATATGTCTAACACATTTTTATGTTCATTAGATTAGGTTAATATTACATCCCCTAAACTAAAACAATTAAAAAAACTCATTTCGGACAAATCTGATAGTAAGGCGTTAAGGGCGCCACCATATAGTTTATCCTTGGCGGCATGGCATGTATCAATTTTATGACTTTGTTCTGTGGTATCATGGCGGCGGGCCTAAAAGCATGGAGTGGCACTGCGGCATGGCACTCCAGTTTCGGAAATTTATAGTTCGCGAAAAAAAAATACAGAACATGGCCAAAACACCCAATTAATTTATTCACAAGCATACCCAGACACTATATTACACATAAAATCCTTACTCAACCTTTCTAACACGATTTTAACAAGTTAAAAACAATTACTTGAATCAAATCATGTAATTTCACTATTCTTGGTGTTTTTGAAAGTTTTGAAAATAAAACATGAAATTGTCATTACGGATTCGTTATAACCCCGAATTTGTCCGTTCAAAGTTTATTTTCTTCATTTGGACATGTGCTAACATAATCTACCGTTAAATTTCAAGTTAAACAATGATTCATGCATTGATCACTAAATTTTTGTTTTACAGAGAACTTAAAACTCTTATTAATGGAAAACTCTGATTTTAGCATGATTAAATGAAATCAATTACTTTAAACACATGAATATATGATATACACATATTATAAATGTATACTAACATATACAACACATCATATACTCATAAATTGCAAATTTCTTCAATCACAGAGGACTTAGAGATAGCCTTTTCTTTTACAAAAAATAGAAAACGTAAATAAGGTTTGGGTTGAAGAAATTACCCTATAGCAATCCCTCTGATTCTTCACTTTCTTCTTCAATATTACAATTTCTCTCAATTTCTCTCTAACTCTCTCTGAATTTCTCTAAGTTAAGTCTGATAAAATGAAATACGTAAAAGAAATAAGACTGATTAATGCGCACAGTTGTGGTCAGTTAATCCATATATGGTTTAACTGCTCCCAACTCCTCATAGGGCCTTGTTTGGCTAGCACTTAGAAGGTTATTTCCATTTAATTTAATACATCTCTTATAATATAGTTTAATAATGTCACACTCATTTAGGCAATAAATCAAATATCTTATTTAATTTGATTTAAATAAAATATAATAATTTTTCATTAATTCACAGTCACATAATTAAAATTTTCATTTATTAATTATGTCAAATTATTAAATCTCTAATTAATTATTAAATTAATTAGAATAACATTATGCTTATTAAATAATTCATTTAATCCAATAAGCTCAATTAAATACATACTCTGAATAATAAAATTCCCCACGTTAATTTAATCAATATAACACATATAATTAAATTAATCTAGCACAAATTCATCAATTAATTATTTAATCCAATAATTAAATCATCGAAAGATATTTATTTAATTCAATAAATATTCAAATTAGATTACAAAATCTCGTTCGTCACAGATAACACAGGCGCTTTGCTCAATCTCTTCTTCAACTCTTGAAAGCCCTCTTCGCATTTGTCAATCCATACAAATTTCATCGTCTTCCTCGTCAGGTTAGTCAACGGGGTCGCTATCTTAGAAAAATCTTGGATGAATCTTCGATAGTACCCAGCTAACCCTAAAAAACTTCTCACATCCGTCGGTGTTCTCGGTTGTTCCCAATTACTTACTGCTTCGACCTTTGCAGGGTCTACTGAGATTCCATTCTCATCCACCACGTGGCCTAAGAATTGAACCTTCTTCATCCAAAATTCACACTTCAAAAACTTTGCCTACATCTTCTCCTTCCGTAATGCCTCCAAAACAATCTTCAGATGTTTGGCGTGTTCTCCCTTTGTCTTCGAATAGATCAAGATATCGTCGATGAAAACTACTACGAATTTATATAAGAATGGCTTGAAAACGTGGTTCATCAAGTCCATAAATGCTACTGGATTATTAGTCAAACCAAATAACATTACTAAAAACTCGTAATGTCCATAACGGGTTCGAAATGTAGTCTTTGGTATGTCCTCATCCCGCACTTTCAGTTGGTGATATCTTGTTTGAAGGTCGATCTTCGAGAAACATTTCACTCCCTTCAGTTGATCAAATAAGTCGTATATCCTCGGTAGCGGATATCTGTTCTTGATCGTTACTCTGTTCAATTCTCGATAATCGATACAGAACCTCATCGATCCGTATTTTTTCTTAATGAATAACATTGGTGCTCCCAAGGAGACACACTCGGTCGAATGTACCCCTTATCTAATAACTCTTGAAGTTGTATCCTCAATTCCTTTATTTCTACTGGCGCCATTTGATATGGAGCTTTCGAAATCGGTGTCGTTCCTGGTGCTAAGTCTATTACGAATTCGATTTCTCTGTCTTGCGAAAGACCAGGCAGATCGTCCGAAAACACATCTTGAAATTTATTTACTACGGATATATCTTTAATTTCTTCTCCCTTTTTCGAGTATCTACGATGTAAGCTAAATAACCTACACATCCTTTCCTTAACAATTTCTTGGCCTGCATCATCGTAACGCAACACGATTGCTTAAGCGATGAGCTACCATAAAACACTACCTTAGACTTACTCGGAGTCTGAAAGTTCACACACTTGCTCTGACAATCAATTACCGCCGCATGGTTATATAACCAATCCATTCCACGTTAAATTCTCTCAGTCTAATAGGAATCAACTCTACGCTTAGTTCATGTTCTCTAATGTTTGCGCGACAATTTCGATAAACGTATTCTACAGGGATTATTTCTTTATTCACAACTTCTATGATCAAAGGATCTTCTAAACATTCTCGGGGTGTACTTAGTTTACTAGCAAATTCTTCAGATATAAAATAATAGGTGGCACTCGAATCAAATAATACATAAGCATTTATATTATTAATTGGGATTATACCTGACACCACATCTTTTGCAGCTACTACATCCTGGACGATCATGTTAAAGGTTCGGGCGGTTGATCGGTTGGGTTGCGCGGGTCCACCAATCATTAAATTGATTCCTCCTCCCTGGCCTCCACCAGTTCCACCACTTCCTTTCTTTGGGAAATCCTTTATCTGGTGCTCTGTTGATCCACAAGCAAAACATCCCCTGGCCTTCTTTGGTTTTGGGTAATTTGGCGATATGTGCCCCTCTTGGCCGCAATTATAACACGTGTTCTTTCCTTTCCAGCACTCCCCCTGATGACTCCTCCCACACTTATTACAAGCTTACGTCCTATTCTTAAAGTTTCTCTGGTGACTCCCACCTTGATTATTGTTTTTGTTGTTTTCCCATTTTCTCTTTCCGGAGTTACTCCCTCCGCTGATCCTTCCTCCATGATACTCACTCCTAGTGTTCTTGTTTTTCTTCTCCTTATGATATAGATTTAAGGCCTCACTGCCACCTTCCGCAATTATTGCCTTCTCCAACAATGTCGCAAAGGAATCAATCTGGAGGACTGATACCTTATTATACAGCCACGGCTTCAGCCCTTGCTCGAAGCGTCTCGTCTCCTTTCCTCATCTCCCACATGGTGCTCTGCAAAACTGCGCTAGTTCATTGAACTTAGCCGCGTATTGCGTCACCGTCATCTCACCTTGTTTTAATTTTAGAAATTTCACATATATTCGATTCTTCATGCTCTTCGGGAAGTAATTCTCGAAGAACAATGTCTTAAACCTTTCCCATGTTATCGTTCCTTCGCCAGCTCTCTTCTGATTAGCCTCCCACCAATAGTTCGCTTCTCCCCTCATCATATACGTAGCCAACACCGTCTTCTGATCTTCGCCCACGCGAGCTATAGTGAAAGCTTTTTCGATGTGACGCCCCCAAAATAGGTATACATCACCCATTCTGAGTCGCCAGATACGTGGTACAAAATTTAAATACAAAATTAATACAATTATCGTGTAAAATACAACAAAACATAGATGAGAGTTTTTGCTCGAATATTGTCTTCTAGACATTATCCACACTCAAATTCAATCTTATTACAATTATTATCACACTATTTCACAGAATAGTGAGGACTACTAATGTAACCATCTAGACCGTTAATCCATTCCCCGACTAGTCCTAGCTATATTCTCAATTCCTGAAGAGAACATTGAAAGAAAGGGTGAGCTCAACTAGCTCAGTAAGAAATATTATGACTAAGATAATGCAAAATAAATTATCCTTAGCCTTCAACAGTATAACAACTGATAGAATATAATAGACAACAAGTTTTAGATCAACAACTGCAGCGGAATATCTAATCCATTAGAAGAGTTAAGTAGAGCATGATATCTACTATCTTCTATGATTTAAAAAGTTTATCATCGATTTTATCGCTAAAACTCAGCTTAATAAATAATCAACATCATCGAATAATCCCTGTACTACGGGCCAAGGATATTCTTTAGTATCACGACCACAAATTATCCATGCACTACGGGCCAATGATAATCGTGTTTTCATCAACGATCATGATCATGCCATAAAATAATTTATCTTTCCACCCTTGGCCGAAGAGAACCCATGGTCATGATCATACCAAAAACTGTTCATCAATGCACTACGGGTCAATGAGGACTTTTACCACATCATTTGTAACATTACGGTCATGATTATACCGAATAATCCCTGATCATAATCATACCAAGTCCATCTATGCACTACGACCAAAGATGACTTTCATAACAATATAAGCATGAGGATGATGACAATGACATAATAATTCAATAAAACAAGTTCAAGGATAAATTTTAAAGATTTATAATTTAATTTATCGAGAATTCAATAACGTTCAAATTGTCAACATGATACTGATTTATGGAGTAAAATTCAAGAATAATATTGTACAAAAAATGATTTGGACCGAAAACGAATCAATTTTTATCATGAATAGTACCCCGAGTGAATAGTACCCCATGAATAGTACTTCGGGAATAGTAACCCGTGAATAGTACTCTGACATGAAAATGTTAAAACTTATCAAGAATACTCAGAATAATATTTCCATGAAAAGATACTGGATGAAGCGTAAATATAAAGGATATTCTACTAATTTCATGGAGTATAGAAGCCAAAACTTTAACAAAACGAGTATAGAATTTAAAATCTGAAACGAAATAATATTGCTTACATACTACAGAGTATGGAAGAAAATATTATTTCTTTAATATCTTGAAAAAAAATATCCCTTACTTAATATTAAATGAAAATAATATTCCTTTGAATATTGAATCTAATATAATATTCCTTACTTAATATGAAATAAAATAATATTTCTTGCGAATATTGAACGAAATAATATTCATACGAATACGAAAAATAATATCTCTTCAGAATATGAAATAAATAATACCCCTTACCTCAAAAAAAAAAGTATTCCAACTGGTATAGCGGATATATTTTTGAAGAAAACTTTCACTATTTTCTAGACTCAAAGCTTCCTAAAACTCGAGAGAAATACGCTCAATATTATAGAAGAAGAATTCTCTGATTCTGGTGTGATTTTCAATTCTAAATAAGCATCCTATTTATAGGAGAATGGAAAGGATACTATTTGGATGCATAGTAAGGAAAAGTTCACGGGCGACGTTCGGCCGAATTTTCTAAATTTTTTTTATTTTTCTATGATGCACTATGCAATAAAATATTCTAATAAAACGAAAACTTTTAAATAAAATATTATATATATATATATATATATATATATATATATATATATAACATATGACTAAAAAAACTCACGGGCAACAAAAAATATTTGATTGATTTTTTCAAAATTTACTATGCAATCACTATGCAGGCACTATGCAAATACTATGCATAATAAAATATAATATATTCTATTTTTCATATAAAACAAAACTTATTATAATATATATATATATATATATATATATATATATAACCTTACAAATACTAAGAAGTCCCTCCCCCCCAAATTTTTAGATTCTAAAGTCACATGTGGGCCCCACATGTGGCCCCCCTTTATAATATTAAATAATTTTCTCTGGATTATTTTGAAAATGGGTAAATGGGGGTCCATAAAATAAGCAAAATTTATAACAAATACTTTAATAAAAATTCCCTCAATAATTTTTAACAATATTTATTCATCATTATTATAATCCGCAATATTAACAACCAGATCGTTCCTAGAAAAGAGGAGGATTTCTAATAAGGATTTCTCCCTATTGGCGCGCAATTAGGTGACCAAACCTCTCCTCGACGGAACTTTCTAGACATCGTCAATATTGTAAATAAAAATATAAATAACTGTATCGTCTCAATTATTGATTTAATAATATATAAAATAGTGACAATAATTGAATCAAATAACGTGAGATACTATGCAACAATTACTGTAGCAATAATTGAACAAAACTGAGTGACTTCTCACGTAAGCATCAATAATCAATACCGTGTGCTACTATGCAACCACACGTATTACTGTACTTTTACTACCGGGTAGTTCAATAGTTAACGGTAAAACTTCTGCCGTTATTTTTATAAAAAGATATTTCTTTCGTTTTCTCATTCCGACAATAATTCCGTTGTGGGGTCCACCAATGATTGTGTCGTCATACGAATATTCCATATTAAAACGAATATTTCCCGACCAATCAAATATTTTATAACAACTTGCATACTTTGCAAATTTTGTAAATATTATCCACAACTATAACATTATCTCAAATCCACACCATAATATTTAAAAAAATATTTTGAGAAAATTAAATCTTTATTCATAAAATTTGGGGTCTTACATTCGATCTCATTGATCCATGTTTGCACAACTATCGGGTCAGTCGTTCCTACAAATTCTGGTGATCCTACACTCTTAAAATCTTTAAAGTTTATGACAGGAGCTACTTGTGGAATGGGTGGTACTGGTTTATTCATTCCCCTAAGAGCCTCCCCTAACAAATCTACAAGCCTCTACATCGGATTTACTGGTTCTCTCTCATCATTAATCGATTCTTCTGGTACAGTTATTCTACGTCTTGGTGCCATGATCTACATCAAAATTTTCATCTTATTATTATTATTCAGTTATATTACTTAAGTATTTCTCTTAACATCAAGAAGAATAACTTTATAACACGTTTATGAATTAAGCTCATTTATATTCATATGCTAAATCGTTACAATTACATGATTTTCTCTAGCATACTACTATAAATGATAACATATATCCCCTATTATCACAAAAGACGTGGAGAACACTAGCTTACTACCCCTCTACCATTTTTCAAAAGTTTGGGGTTTACAACTATTTCACATCTTACACAAAAGACTGAGATTTCAACAACAAATTAAACAGCACAGAAGTAAATATACTACAACTATTAAACTTCTTCCTTTAGACTCAATCTAACATCCCACGCTCTATGGCGCTCTGGTATTCCTTCTGAGTAATGTGCACCACTATATCTCGGCTTATGGTATGACGGGTCTGTCCTTGTTCAGAAGGGTAGTGATTTACCCCCATCAATCAATCTTTCCATGGTCGTGCGCAAAGCATAGCCCATCTTGTTCATCTTCATTTTCTTGCATCTCACCTCATCCTCTAAGTCATTAGCCCGATCATTAGTTTCTTCCCACTTCTCCTCGAAGTGAATCCTATACATCACCTCCATCTCTAGCTGAGTGCAAAGTGCTTCCTTCTCTGTTCTCTTGCTTAATTCTCTCTGCTCCAATTCTTCCAATTTCCCAGCCAACTCTACATTCCTAGCCACCGATCGGTGAAACAAAGTTCCCATCTGGACCCCTGCCTCTTTACGGTGAGCAATTTCCACCTCCATCTCCTGCATCACTAATTTCCTCTAGTGGTCCTCGTCCCTCAATTTCTGGAACTCAGACTCCCTTTCCCTAGCCTCCGCCTCTAATTCCTCCACTCTACATCCCAACTCCAAAATCTGTTCCTCATATTCTCCCAACATCTGATCCTCAAAAGTAGCCTCGTCGGAGTCTTCCATAGGTTCAGGCTCCTCCTCCATAGGCTCCTCCTCTGGATCAGACTCCTTAGGTAAAGGCTCCATCTCCTCCTCCTCATCATACTCATCAATAGGGGCTACTACTGATATGGGCTCTGCTATCAATGGTGCCTCATATGCCACGTGTATGTTACGCGGTTCCTCCTCTACTACTCGACTAGGTTCTCCCATGTCAGTCATCCTGCCATCACCAATATAAGACAAGACAAATAACAACTCCATTAGAATGTTAAATAACATAAGTTCATTGTATAGAATAAAGTTACATTCTATAACTCACTAAGTTACTCTCTAGGAAAACTCTACATGAGTTTCATCCCTCTCTATCTTATATGTTCTTCTAAGTTATAATCTAAGGACTCTCATTCCTAAGGTTTTATAACTAAAGCTCTGATACCAACCTGTGACGCCCCCAAATTCGGACCACCACTTGGTCACTCGAATTCGGTTCATCACGTGCTCGTGGTAATACAATAATAACTAGAATTACACATTCACAGCGGAAGATCTAATTTAGAATAATATACAATGATTTATTATAATTATTCCCCCAAGTCTCGCAACCTACAGTACTTACTAGATTACATAATAATATCGAATAAACACTTATTACATAATCCTACTTATGCTTAAACACAGTCTGCAAACAGTCTTAATACAACATAATAGTCCTAAACATAAATGAACAAGCTAGTCGGTAGCCTTGCCCTTATCTTTCCCAGAGACACTTCCCTGTTCCGCCTTAACTGAAAGGTTTTAAATAAGCAAGAATGAGCACAAATTGCCCAACAAGTAATATACAACAAGGGTAAAGAGGTTTATAACACGAGTTTGAAATATCGAAGTATCATCTCTAAGATAGTTCAGAGTTTCAAAATAATATCATGAATAACGAATATCAACAATTCTTGAATCAAATCCTTGGAATATGAAACGATAATTCAATATAGATTAACATATATATATGAGTTCAAAGGCTATCAACGTATCCAACTGCATAAACAATTTGTTAGTTCTCAGTAGGCACAATATAGATCTAGAAGGGGGGGTTGAATAGATCCTTTTAATTTTAAATACTTTTCTAGTTTATTTTGTATAGCTAATGATTTAGCACATGACAAACATAAAAATCGTTTTAAGCACATCGGAATAAGTAAAAATCCCCTTCATTGATATATTCATAATCATACAAACATTGTTCTTAGAGTTATTTTAGTTGTAAGCAGTTAAAATATACATAGCAGTTATAGTAGTTAATATACATAATGTAAATGATAGAAGGTAAAAGACACAAGGGGTTTTAAGTGGTTCAGAGACTCAAGCTCCTAATCCACTCTTCTGCTTTCAACTAGCAAGATTTCCACTAAGGAAGGGCAGCACCCTGAATCACTAAGATTCCTTCAAGGCCAATAGCCTTGGGACTTCAGTTCACTAAGAACTCTTTAAGGCCAGTAGCCTTAGAATGTCTCTAGTTCCCTAGGAACTCTTCAAGCCCAACAGGCTTGGAACTTCATTTAGTCCCTCCGAACAAGGATCCCACAGGCCCTGGTTTCTTGTTGTTGTAGTTGTTGTTGTTGTTGGTGCTTAGCTGCTAAGATGTCTTTAAGCTTGATCATCTTTTGTACTTAGCAGCTTTGTGTGGTCCTCTTTGCATTCTGCATTGAGATTGGACCATATCATCTTTGGTGCAACTGATCTTCTTCCGTTATGCTCATCTTTGTATATTGTCAGTTGTGCACCATCACCATTTCCTGAACCCTTCTCAATATGTTGGCAGACATGGTTCTACACTTGCTCTGCTTCAGCTTTGGGTTCATGGTGAATCGTAGATTGGCTCTTAGGATATGCATTGTGCTTTGCCACTCTTTTGAATGTTATCTTCTTGTCCTTCTCAGCTCTCAGCTTAGATGCCAGTTCAATGGGCATTCTTATCTTTGTTGAGTGAAGCTTTGATCTGTTCAAGTCCATCTTCAAAGTTGCTTCACTTCCACCTTTGTAATCTCACTATCACTGAGACTTGTTCTATTTGAGCTCAGGTGGAACTCGTAGAGTTAACATTAGCATTTAACCAACTCAACGATTCTGCAACATAGCAATCATCAGCAACACTTGATTGTTGAAGCTCTGGCTTATTTATACTCCTTCTCAATCTTCCCGTTGAGAAGTAGCCGTTAAAAGCTCTTTGAAATGCTTCGCAGATCTCGAGTTATTTGGTGTAGACTGCAGATGTGACATGGCATCTCCTTTTCTGACTTTCTGACACTGTAGTCTACTGTTTCACCTACCCTATCAGATATATTACTTTTATGCCTCGGGCAAGTCGAAGACTTTATTTCACCCTTCTGATTCCTCGATCAGAGGTTGTCCTTTTGCATCGATGCTCTTAATATGCTCTTGTCCAAATATCAACCTTCAGATTGAACTATTGCCAATGCTCCAATCTTCAGCTGTTCGAACTCTACGATTCTGATGCATATCTTCTTGGACCTGATCGTAGTGTCTTGTTGACTGGTAGAGACTGTGACAACCCCAAAATAGGTCCATTCCATCCAACCCATTCTGAGTCGCCAAATACATGGTACAAAAAACAACTACAACTTTATTACAACAATTGTCGTGCAAAATACAACAACACATATGTTGTGAGTTTTGATACTAAAATATACCAACTGTGACTCTGGACACCAACTTGGATAGCACGTCACCATGACACCAGACATAACTAAGACAAATAAAACCTGCTTTTAGAAATTAAAACCTTTGGGAAGTGCTCAAGGAAACTTTCGTACATGGGAGGCCATACGTCTAGGTTATTATAGATATCATATGCCCACAAAATTATCCATGGTTGACCCAATAGACCCCAAAGAAAAATGAGAAGATTACTATCATATTCTTCCCAATGGTGTGTCTTCTCTTGACATATCATTATCTCCACCGTCTCTAATTGAGAATTATACTTCAACCAAACTCCAAGATTATATAGGTAGTGCTCGTATATATACTCAGCAAGTGGATGAGCATAACCCTGTCTTATGATGACACGAGGTGGTATGTCATTAGACATCTTGTATGATAGTGACAAAATACCCTTCCAACGTTGAATTCGCCTCACCCTAGTTGATTCACCAAATATAACTACTAAATGATGACCACCGCTCTATTCGTTATCCTCCTCAACCCAAATACACTCAGACATTCGAAAGGAATTGTGAAGCAAAAGGGTGAGCACAACTAGCTCAAGAAAGAATATCATGACTAAAGACAAATAAATTATCAATAGCCTTCAATAAAGAATAAATCGTAGATTTAGAACATATGGTAGATGATAAAACTTTTCAACCATAGTTGCAGCGGAACGAGCAATCCATTAGAAGAGTCAAATAGACCATAAAATCTATTATCTTCTCCATGTTAAAAGTCCATCAACAATGTTTTATCCCTGTAACATTAATCAACAATTCATGTCCACAATCACGTGTATAACTCATAATCGTAATTGTAGTTCTAAATCCCTTTCCTCATCCAGGACAAAGTTAATTTTCTTCACCTGAAACATCAAAGATCATGGTTATACCAAATCACAGTTCATGTTCATAATCCTACTAATAAATTCATCTTTGCACTACGGGCCAAAGATATTCATCAACAAGTCATCTTTGCACTACAGGCCAAAGATATTCATCAACAAGTCATCTTTGCACTACAGGCCAAAGATATTCATCAACAAGTCATCTTTGCACTACATGCCAAATATATTCAACAACATGTCATCTTTGCATTACGAGCCAAAGATATTCATCAGAAATCATTCATCTTTGCACTACAGGGCAAAGATATTCAGTTATATCATTGAGGATGATGCAAAATATTTTAAAGAAAACGAATCCAGTGAAACAAAAGAACAAATATTAAGGATTCGTACTTTAAACAACCCAAGTTCAAAAATACTTCATAAATAACCAGAGTGGAGTAAAATTCAAGAATGAAAACCAAAACATAGATCCAATGAAAGATAGGAATCATGACAGACAATCTTGGACACAGAGAAGAAAACTTAATTTTTCTGTGAATAATGTCGTATTTGTGAATAGTGCCATATACGTGAATAGTGTTGTATACGTTAATAGTAACTCTGACACCAAAAGATAGAAATTTCACAAAAAACATCATCATGCTTCGTGAATAGTACTCGTGAATAGTAACTCGTGAATAGTAACTCATGAATACTAACTCATGAATAGTAACTCAAGAATAGTAACTCATGAATAGTAACCTCGACATAAAAAAGTTCCAAATTTGATAAAAAGTTCAAACCAATATTTCGGCATAATGATATTAAAGAAATAATATCATTTATGAAGAAAATAATCTCCCTTACCTCAGAAAGAATAGTACTTCTGACTGAAATACTAGATATAGTGCTAAAAGAACTTGCACTGTATAGCAACACTCAAATTATAAAAATACTCACAAAATACGCTTGATATTATAGAGAGAGAAATCTGTAGTTTCTGGTGTGATTTTCAATTCTAACCTAAACACCATATTTATAGGAAAATGCTTAGAACACAAAAGTAGAAAATTTAATATAATATTAATATATATTTTATAATTCCTTCGCACACCTAAGTCATCTGATTTCAGCCATCAACATGTGCAAATGGTGCCCACAAAATGTCAAAAACGTTTTTGTTAATTAAAGCAATTAAAACTTCCAAAATCAATTATTTCGGAACTTCAGAACTTTAATAATTCATAATAAATAGCCCTTTTATCAGAAAATTTGAATCTTGCGACTTTTTATAGGAAATTCAATTCTCTACAACTTTGCAGAAGAAAGTTTTTCCAAATTCCAAACAGAAATTGACCGAAATCCATAAACGGACGATTTTACATGCTATAATCAAATTTCAGTCAAGAAATGGGGTCCACCGACACACAAAACATGTGTTAATCATTTAATGCAACAAAAATACTCTTCCTCCTCATTTACTCATATATCACACATTCATTGTAAAAATATCATCATTATTATATAATATAATAAAATATTATTTTACATAAAAGATAAAATATCAATTTTTAACAATTGTCACTTTAAAAATTTTCTCCATCTATATCCACATAAAATAAATATTTTTCTCATCATATAAATCAATAATTAATTATTCATAAATAATATTACGTAATCATAATATTTGACAACCAGTTGTTCCTGGGAAAGAAAGGGCTTTCCAATAAGAATTTCTCCTCATGGCCAAGCAATTAGGTGACCAAACCTCTCCTTAGATGTAGAACTTTCTAGACTTTGCCAATAATGCTATCTAATAATATTATTCAAATAATATGAATTATTGATTTGATAATGGAAAAATCGTTTGTGCGTTGACAATTATTAAAACAATAATAATATAAAATATCAACACAGTAATTATTAAATCAAAAATAAAATATTGAACAGCAATTACTGTAACAATTATTGAGTAGCGCCTTCTTACGTAAGAATCAATAATGATGCAATACCGTGTGCTACTGTGCAACAACAACGCCAGACATAAAGATTTTAACCACCGGGTATTCCAACAGTGTTAATGGTAACAACTACGTCGTTATTTATAAAAACTCCTTTTTGTCGTTTTCTTCATCCGACAGTTATTTTGTTATGGGGCCCACCAATGGTTGCGCCGTCATACGAATATTCCCCAATAGAAAAAATATTCCACGACCAAACGAATATTCCCTACGGAAAAGAATATTTTATAACCACTTACATATTTTGAAAAAAAATTCATATATCACCCTTAACTTTAACTTTTATCAATTTAACCATTTATTGAATTGTAATTATAAGAAAAAATTGAATACTTTTATTTCATAAAATTCGGGGTCTTATAGAGACAACACTACTATCTTGAAGAGTGTTGATTGGATCTTCAATGTAGAACACATGTTCCTTCTCTTGTGCAAAGGCTTCAACACTTTCATTTGCCTCAATAGCTCTCGACATCGATGACTTGACTTCTTTGTTTCGCCCTTTCAACAACAAGACACTTGATTTGTGGCGTGTCTAGCTCGCTTTCTCCTTGTGATCTCCCGCTCACTTATCATCAATGGATGACCCTGCTTAATCACTTTAGCCTTGTTCTTCGGTCGCCCAAAGATCTCTCGTATGCACTCCATCGGTTCCTTCTTTGTTTGGCAAACACTATGATCTTGGTTACTTCCAAGATCGTTGTCTTCGCTCTCATTTGATAGCCATCGCACTGCCGACTTTTCTTAGTCGATTCATCGAAGTCTTCTTCTAATTTCCTTGTGGAAGACTTCATCTGAATGGCTTCACAACTCAACTGGATGTTGATTGGGTTAATGCTTAGATCTTCCGTTAGCTTGCATGTCATTCGTTGAGTGCTCTCGGTTTTCTTCTTGAGATGGGATGTATCTTTGCAAAGTGCCAACCAGAGGCTTCATTCCTTTGATATTCGGGAGTGTTTCATTTGTTGAGAATCGTATTTGCTCTACGATTCTGCCTTGGCATTGTGAGCACATCTGTTGAAGTCTCAGTTCTGCACTTTATGATTCAGCTTCGGCTGTGCAGACACTACGACTCCGAGATCAAATCTTGACACTCGACGATTTATGTCGTTGTTCTTGTTGTCTTCATCTGATCTTGCTCGACTATGATCTCTGCCTCTAATATGATCAGTAGACTCTATGACTCTGAGTGTAGTCTGTGACGCCCCCAAAATATGTCCATTCCATCCAACCCATTCTGAGTCGCCAAATACATGGTACAGAAATAACTACAACTTTATTATTACAACATATAAACTGTGAGTTTAAATACAGATATTGCCATCTAGACAATATCTACACGCAAATAAATTCCCATCATAATTATTGATACATTATTTTACAAAATGGTGAGGACTACTAAACAACTCTCTAAAACCATCATTCCATACCCCCGACTGCACTCGCTACATTCTCGCCTCCTAAGAAGAAAAATGGAACAAAAAGGAAAAGGGTGAGCTCAACTAGCCCAAGAAGAATATTATGACTAAGATAATACGTAACAAATTATCGTTAGTCTTCAACAGGAAAAATCTAATAGAATACAATAGACAACAAGTTTTAAATCAATACTTGCGCGTGAAAATATTAATTCATAGAAGAGTTATGTAGAGGATGAAATCTACTAATATCTATGAATTTAACAGTCCATCATCAATATTTTTATCCCTGTAACATCAATCAATATATATCTGGAATCATATATTCATCCTTGCACTACAGGCCAAGGATATTCTTCAGTTGGTCATGTTCATCTAAACACATGTTCATCTTTGCACCGGGCCAAAGATATTCATCAGAAATCATTCATCTTTGCACTACAGTCATTCATCTTTGCACAACAAGCCAAAGATATTCATCAGAAATCAATCATCTTTGCACTACAGGCCAAAGATATTCAATAATATTATCATTTAAGACTGAGGATGATGAAAAATATTTTTTAATAAACTAATCCAGTGAAACAAAATGACAAGGATTAAGGATTAAGGATTCGTACTTTGTTTTATCCATATCCAAAAATACCTCAAAATAATCATAGTGGTGTAAAATTCAAGAATGATCAAAACATGGATACAATCAAAGCTAGTATCCGAATAAATATTTTGGACTTAAAAGAAGAAATTTCATTTTTCGATGAATAGTGCCGATTCTAGAATAGTGTCGATACGTGAATAGTGCCGATACACGTGAACAAAGAATCTCAGAACACCAAAAGATAGAAATTTCACAAAAAAATATCTTCACGCTTCGTGAATAGTACTCACGAATAGTAACTCGTGAATAGTAACTCATGAATAGTAACTCATGAATAGTAACCCCATACATGAAAAAGTTCCAAATTTGATAAAAAGTTTCAACCAATATTTTGGCATAATGATATTGAAGAAATAATATCATTTTTAAAAAATAATATCCCTTACCTCGAAAGACAAGATTCTAGTTGAAACACCTTGGATATAGGCTATGACTTGAACTTGCACCAGTATAGCAATACTCAAAGTATACTCAAAATACTCACAAGAATACGCCGATAATATATAGAGAGAGAAAACTTCATTTTCGTGTGATTTTCAATTCTAACCTAAGCACCCTATTTATAGGAAAATGCTTAGAACACCAAAGCGTAAAATTTAATATAATAATAATATATATAATCAAAATTCTCACGCACACAAATCTGGTCCAAAACTTCAGCCACACATGTTAAATGACTTTCAAAAATGAAAAAACGTTTTTGTAATTAAAAATATTTTAAACTTCCAAAAATCAATTATTTCGGAGCTACGGAAGTTCAATAATTCATAATAAATAGCTCTTTTGCCAGAAAATTTGAATCTCGCGACTTCTTATAGGAAATTCAATTCTCTACAACTTTACAGAAGAAAGATTTTCCAAATTCCAAACAAAAATTGACCGAAATCCATAAATTGGCGATTTTACAGGCTATAACCAAATTTCAGTCAAGAAATGGGTCTACCGACACACAAAATCTGTTTTTAATATTTATTGCAACAAAAATACTCTTTCTCCTCATAAACTCATATATCCTCCATTCATTATAAAAATATCACCATTATTATATTATTAAAAAAATAATAATATATTTAAATGAATTATTTTATCAAAAAAGATAAAATATCAATTTTCAACAATTGTCACATTAAAATTTTCTCCATCTATATCCACATAAAATCAATATTTTCCTCATCATATAAATCAATAATTAATTATTCACAAATAATATTACAGAATCACAAGATCTGGCAACTGTGCCGCTCCTCAGGAAAGAGGGGCTTTCCAATAAGAATTTCTCCATCTTGGCCAGCAATTAGGTGACCAAACCTCTCCTTAGATGTAACTTTCTAGACATTGCCAATAATGTTATCTAATAATATTATTCAGATAATATGAATTATTGCTTCGATAATGAAAATAATTATGTAATGACAATTATTGAAACAACAAGAATATAAAATATCAATGCAAAGAATTATTGAATCAATAAAATAAAATATTGAATAAAGAATTATCGTAACAATTATTGAGAAATGCCTTCACGTAAGAATCAATAATTGATGCAATACCGTGCTACTTTGCAACAACGCCAGACATCGTGTTTTAACCACGGGTATTCCAACAAAGGTAAAAGCAGTAATAACCACGCCATTATTTTTAAACAACTTATATTTGTTGTTTTCTTCCTCCAATGCTTTTCGTTATGGGGCCACACATGGTCGCTACTGTCCGCATTTAATATTCCCACAAAGATTTAATATTCCACGACCAAACGAATATTCCCCGACAATAATGAATATTATATCACCACTTGCTTATTTTGTAAAATTTGCGCATTTTACCCATAACTAACCACATTAATCAAATCAACCCTTACTATTTCAAAATAATAAATAAAGGAAATTCTATTTTATTTAAAAAAAATTCGGGGTCTTACAACCTCCCCTCCTTATGAAATTTCATCCTCGAAATTGACGTACGTACCTAGTGTTTCGAAAAGATGAGAATACCTCGCTTTCATTTCCGTTTACAACTCTCAGGTCATTTCCTCAATAGCATGGTTTCTCCACAAAACTTTAACTTGTGGTATAACCTCGGTACATAGGACATGTTCTTTCCTATCCAAGATCCTAATAGGTACCTCCTCGTACGTTAAGTCTTCTGCTATCTCGTCCGGTTCTAACTCAATGACGTGGTTCGGGTCATCCACATATTTACGTAACATCGATACGTGAAAAACGTTATGAACATGCGTCGTACTTGGCGGTAAAACGAGTCTATAAGCCACAGTTCCTATTCGATCAAGAATTTTAAATGGATTAATAAATCCAAGGTTTGAGCTTTCCTCACCTCACCGATTCTCGCTTTTGAAATTACAACTTCTTCCACCTCCTTCTTCAAATTCATCATTTCCGATTGTGTAGCTTGAAACAATTTTTAACTTTATCAATTAAAGTCGATTATACACGATATCATCACGTGGGTACCTAAAGTTTTCATCTCCATCTCTATTATTTGTAAATTATACTACGAAATGAGTCTTTGACAATATCATACTCGTACTTGTATACGATCTTCTACTCAACACGCCGCCTACCACGTTCGCTTTTTCGGGATGGCATGGTCGTAACATGTCTTTGAAATGAGTCTCCTCTTGAGTTCTTCGAAGTTCTTCCCACATTCTTTGCTCCATTCGAATTTTGTATCTCTACGAGTCGGGATCGTTAATAGAATAGCGATTCGAGAATATCCTTCAACGAATCTCCGATAATAACCAACTAAGCCTAGAAAGCTACGATTTCGACACCGACTTAGGTTGTTCTCAATTGTGACTCATATCCCAACCTTGGATAACACGTCAAAATGGCACCTATCGATTTACTAACAAGATGAATATGGCATCCTCTATGGAGAGTCCGCTTCCGCAGTATTCCACAAAGGAAGTCACCAGATAAAGGCTCAGTACCAAATTTATAGTTGAATTTTTAACTCACGAAGTTCAATAGAGCCATTCGATATGAGATTTTAGAAATGAGTTTTGTCTGGGGTTCAAATTGATACAAAATTTAATATCAAGCTTTGGGAGTAAGCCAAGAAATTCTTCAGAAATACGTCAGAAAAATCAATAACAACAGAATATTATTCAAATCGACGCGTCTTTATTCAAATCCATAACATGGACTAAGAAAACTTGACATCCTAATAAACGAATGACTTCATGGCTTGATATGAAAATGTTTGACTACAATGGTTTGATTGCTTGAATTCGAATAACAGGTTGCTTAGGAATATGAAAACTAACAACCTTACGAAAACAATCAATTTTGGCATGATGAGTAGTTAACCAATCAATCCCTAAAATCACATCAAAAGCAAGTATCTTTAAAGAGATAAGGTTAACAGGTAATGTGATAGTGCCAACCTGAATCAAGCAAGATTTCTAAACAACGGATGTAATGAAACTTTCTCCTAACGGAGTCTCCATAAATAGGTCAAATTCTAATTTCTCCGTAGTCAAGTTCAAACGTTGAGCGCAAGCAAGAGAGATAAAAGAATGGGTAGAACCGGTATCTAATAAGGTATAAACTTCGCAAGAATTTATAATTAACTAACCCGTGCTAACTTCGTTCGGGTTCCTCGCATTTTGACCGGTCACGACAAACACTCTTCCAGGAACCGTTGACTTTGACTTTTCTGGGACATCCTTTTGAGTCACCATTCGCCGGATCGGGGTTTCGATCTGCGCATAATCTCGAGCGATATGTCCTTCTTTTCCACATTTATAGCATACCTTAAACTGTTGTGGGTAGTTTGACCGATATGTCCCTCTTTCCCAAGATTTGTAACATACTGACCAAGTGGTCTTTCTCCTCCTTGGAAACCAGTTACATCTTGGCACGCGTCTTCACATGGTCGTTGTTGAATCTCCTCTTTTTAAAATCTCCTCCCACTCGCTTCTTCTATTTTCATGGCTACGATTACCACCAGAGTGGTTACCGCCTTTGTCCGTATTCTTCTTTCTCCACTTTGGTTATCGTTATTCGATGACCGCTATATCTTGAGATGATCCTCGGTTATGGTCCTCAGTTGAACGTACTCGTTATCTCGCTTCTAACAACCGAGCCCCTGCTGACAACATCCGAATAGAGAGAAAATTTATGAGAAATGAGATCTTGACGTATGCCAAGTTTCAAACCTCTCGTAAACATCCGCCATACGTTCCTCATTCTTCACCAAATGAGGTGCAAACTCGATAACTCCGCGAACTTCGCCTCGTCTTCGGGACACCGCCATGTTGTTCTCGCCTCCGCCTAATAAACTCCACTTTCCTTCATATGACGAACACTTTCGGAAAGTATTTGTCATTAAATAGTTTCAAACGCGTCTCCCAAGACATGATGAGTGCAGCTGGATGGGTACGCTTCACAGATTCCCACCAGTAATCTGCCTCGTTACGGAACATAAAAGTAGCGAATTGAACCTTTTGTTCCTCCGTTCATCCCAAGACATCGAATATCTTGGTAATTTGCTTGACCCACGTCTCCGCCATAATCGGATCCGGCTTTCCCCAAAATTCTGGTGGTCCCAACTCTTTGAACTGCTTGGCTGTGACCACCCGTGAATTGCTATCATTTCCTCCTGTATTTTGAACACGAGTCTCCCTCGTCTGATTTTGCATGAACTGCAAAAAACTTCTAAACATCCTGTCGTTCATCATCTGCTCAGTGGTGTTGTTCACATGAGGTACATTGCTAGCCTGTTACACGTTCTCCTCGTTGGTAAGTCACAGCATCTCCACTGGCCTCATTTCCATTTGTTAATATTCTCAGTCGACATTCTCAAATACTGTCATAAAATAAGGGTTAATTAAGGAAATCAATATATCACATAATATCCCAACTAACAAATAAGCTTAGGTAGGACACACTAGCGAAGGATTTACTCGTCTCTCCCCTCCTAGTTCTATTCCCCGATCTCCGCCAGAGATCATATCCCTAAGCTCGATACCAACCTGTGGACGCCCCCAAAATAGGTCCATTCCATCCAACCCATTTCGAGTCGCCAAATACATGGTATGTAAATAACTACAACTTTATTATTACAACATATAAACTGTGAGTTTAAATACGAGATATTGCCATCTAGACAATATCCACACGCAAATAAATCCCCATCATAATTATTGATACATTATTTTACAAAATGGTGAGGACTACTAAACAACTCTCTAAAACCATCATTCCATACCCCGACTGCAGTTTTCATTACATTCTCGCCTCCTAAGAAGAAAAATGGAACAAAAGGAAAAGGGTGAGCTCGACTAGCCCAAGATAAAGAATATTATGACTAAGATAATACTGTAACAAATTATCGTTAGTCTTCAACGTGGAAAAATCTAATAGAATACAATAGACAACAAGTTTTAAATCAATACTCATATGATGGAAAATATTAATTCATAGAAGAGTTATGTAGAGGATGAAATCTACTAATATCTATGAATTTAACAGTCCATCATCAATATTTTTATCCCTATAACATCAATCAATATATATCTGGAATCATATATTCATCCTTGCACTACTGAGCCAAGGATATTCATCGATTGGTCATGTTCATCTAAACACTGTTCATCTTTTGCACTACGGGCCAAAGATATTCATCGAAATCATTCATCTTTTGCGCTTCTGGGCCAAAGATATTCATCGAAATCATTCATCTTTGCACTACAAGCCAAAGATATTCATCAGAAATCAATCATCTTTGCACTACTGGGCCAAAGATATTCAATAATATCATCATTTTAAGACCGAGGATGATGAAAATATTTTAAATAAACTAATCCAAATTGAAACAAAATGACAAGGATTAAGGATTATGGATTCGTACTTTGTTTTATCCATATCCAAAAATACCTCAAAATAATCATAGTGGTGTAAAATTCAAGAATGATTAAAACATGGATACAATCAAAGCTAGTATCCAGAATAGATATTTTGGACGAAAAGAAGAAATTTCATATTTCGATGAATAGTGCCGTATTCGGGAATAGTGTCGTATACGTGAATAGTGCCGTATACGTGAACAATAACTCCGACACCAAAAGATAGAAATTTCACAAAAAAACATTTTCACGCTTCGTGAATAGTACTCATGAATAGCAACTCATGAATAGTAACTCATGAATAGTAACTCATGAATAGTAACCCCGACATAAAAAAGTTTCAAATTTGATAAAAAGTTTCAACCAATATTTTGGCATAATGATATTGAAGAAATAATATCATTTTTAAAAAAATAATATCCCTTACCTCGAAAGACAGTACTTCTAGTTGAAACACCGGATATAAGCTATGACTTGAACTTGCATCGTATAGAAATACTCAAAGTATACTCAAAATACTCACAAGAATACGCTCGATAATATAGAGAGAGAAAACTTCAGTTTCTGGTGTGATTTTCAATTCTAACCTAAGCACCCTATTTATAGGAAAATGCTTAGAACACCAAAGCAGAAAATTTAATATAATAATAATATATATAATCAAAATTCTCTACGCACACAAATCTGGTCCAAACTTCTGCCACACATGTTAAATGACTTTCAAAAATGAAAAAAACATTTTTGTAATTAAAAATATTTTAAACTTCCAAAAATCAATTAGTTCGGAGCTTCGGAACTTCAATAATTCATAATAAATAGCCCTTTTGCTAGAAAATTCGAATCTCGCGACTTCTTATAGGAAATTCAATTCTCTACAACTTTACATAAGAAAGTTTTTCCAAATTCCAAACAAAAATTGACCAAAATCCATAAACGGACGATTTTACAGGCTATAATCAAATTTCAGTCAAGAAATGGGTCTACCGACACACAAAATCTGTTTTTAATATTTATTGCAACAAAAATACTCTTTCTCCTCATAAACTCATATATCCTCCATTCATTATAAAAATATCACCATTATTATATTATTAAAAATATAATAATATATTTAAATGAATTATTTTATCGAAAAAGATAAATTATCAATTTTCAACAATTGTCACATTAAAATTTTCTCCATCTATATCCACATAAAATAAATATTTTCCTCATCATATAAATTAATAATTAATTATTCACAAAAATAATATTACGTAATCACAATATTGACAAACCAGCGGGTTCAGGAAAGAGGGGCTTTCAATAAGAATTTCTCCACTACTTAGCGCCAAGTAAATTAGGTGACCAAACCTCTTCTTAGATGTAACTTTCTAGACATTGCCAATAATGTTATCTAATAATATTATTCAGATAATATGAATTATTGATTTGATAATGGAAAATCTTCATGCGATGACAATTATTAAAACAATAATAATATAAAATATCAACACAAAGAATTATTAAATCAAAATAAAATATTGAACAACAATTCGTAATAATTATTGAGTGGCGCCTTTCACGTAAGAATCAATAATTGGTGCAATACCGAGTAATGTCTTCTTGTGCAACAAGCGTGTATTATCGTATTTTAACCATCGGGTAGTATTCCAATGTTGTTAATTGGTAACAACTACGTCGTTATTTATAAAAACTCCCTTTTGTCGTTTTCTTCATCCGACAGTTATTTTGTTATGGGGCCCACCAATGGCTGCGCCGTCATACGAATATTCCCCAATAGAAAGAATATTCCACGACCAAACGAATATTCCCCGACAGAAAGAATATTTTATAACCACTTACATATTTTGAAAAAAAATTCATATATCACCCTTAACTTTAACTTTTATCAATTTAACCATTTATTGAATTGTAATTATAAGAAAAAATTGAATACTTTTATTTCATAAAATTCGGGATCTTATAGAGACGACACTACGATCTTGAAGAGTGTTGATTTGATCTTCAATGTAGAACACATCTTCCTTCTCTTGTGCAGTGCTTCAACACTTCTGTTTGCCTCAATAGCTCTCAGATACTGATGACTTGACTTCTTTGTTCTGGCCCCTTCTGAACAACAAGACACTTCAGATTTGTGGCGTGTCTAGCTCGCTTTCTCCTTGTGATCTCCCGTTCACTTATCATCAATGGACTGACCCTGTGCTTAATCACTTTAGCCTTGTTCTTCAGAAGCTGTCCAGTATCTCTGTATGCACTCCATCAGTTCCTTCTTTGTTTGGCAAACACTATGATCTTGGTTACTTCCAAGATCGTTGTCTTCTGTCTATTTGATAGCTACTGCACTTGCTGACTTTCCTTAGTCAGTTACTGAAGTCTTCTTCTAATTTCCTTGTGGAAGACTTCATCCTGAATGGCTTCACAACTCAATCTGGATGTTGATTGGGTTAATGCTTAGATCTTCTGTTAGCTTGCATGTCATTCGTTGAGTGCTCTCTGGTTTTCTTCAGATGGGATGTATCTTTGCAGTGCCAACCAGAGGCTTCATTCCTTTGGTTATTCTGGGAGTGCTCATTTGTTGAGAATCGTATTTGCTCTACGATTCTGCCTTGGCATTGTGAGCACATCTGTTGAAGTCTCAGTTCTGCACTTTATGATTGACTTAATTACATGCGAGACACTACGACTCTGAGATCAAATCTTAACACTCGACGATTTATGTCATTGTGCTTGTTGTCTTCATCTGATCTTGCTCGACTATGATCTCTACCTCTAATATGATCAGTAGACTCTATGACTCTGAGTGTAATCTGTGACGCCCCCAAAATAGGTCCATTCCATCCAACCAATTCTGAGTCGCCAAATACATGGTACAGAAATAACTACAACTTTATTATTACAACATATAAACTGTGAGTTTAAATACAGATATTGCCATCTAGACAATATCTACACGCAAATAAATCCCCATCATAATTATTGATACATTATTTTACAAAAATGGTGAGGACTACTAAACAACTCTCTAAAACCATCATTCCATACCCCGACTCGTACTCGCTACATTCTCGCCTCTTGAGAAGAAAAATGGAACAAAAAGGAAAAGGGTGAGCTCAACTAGCCCGATAAAGAATATTATGACTAAGATAATCTGAACAAATTATCGTTAGTCTTCAACGAGGAAAAATCTAATAGAATACAATGATAGACAACAAGTTTTAAATCAATACTCAGAATGGAAAATATTAATTCATAGAAGAGTTATGTAGAGGATGAAATCTACTAATATCTATGAATTTAACAGTCCATCATCAATATTTTATCCTGTAACATCAATCAATATATATCGGAATCATATATTCATCCTGCACTCTGTGCCAAGGATATTCATCGATTGGTCATGTTCATCTAAACACTGTTCATCTTTGCACTACGGGCCAAAGATATTCATCGAAATCATTCATCTTTGCACTACAGGCCAAAGATATTCATCAGAAATCATTCATCTTTGCACTACAAGCCAAAGATATTCATCAGAAATCAATCATCTTTGCACTATAGGCCAAAGATATTCAATAATATCATCATTTAAGACTGAGGATGATGAAAATATTTTAAATAAACTAATCCAATTGAAACAAAATGACAAGGATTAAGGATTAAGAATTAGTACTTTGTTTTATCCATATCCAAAAATACCTCAAAATAATCATAGTGGTGTAAAATTCAAGAATGATCAAAACATGGATACAATCAAAGCTAGTATCCGAATAAATATTTTAGACGAAAAGAAGAAATTTCATTTTTCGATGAATAGTGCCGTGATTCGGGAATAGTGTCGATATCGTGAATAGTGCCAGTATCACGTGAACGAGAACTCTCACACCAAAAGATAGAAATTTCACAAAAAAATATCTTCACGCTTCGTGAATAGTACTCATGAATAGTAACTTGTGAATAGTAACTCATGAATAGTAACTTCATGAATAGTAACCCGACATGAAAAAGTTCCAAATTTGATAAAAAGTTTCAACCAATATTTTGGCATAATGATATTGAAGAAATAATATCATTTTAAAAAAAATAATATCCCTTACCTCGAAAGACAGTACTTCTAGTTGAAACACCGGATATAGGCTATGACTTGAACTTGCACCGTATAGCAATACTCAAAGTATACTCAAAATACTCACAAGAATACGCTCGATAATATAGAGAGAGAAAACTTCAGTTTCTGGTGTGATTTTCAATTCTAACATAAGCACCCTATTTATAGGAAAATGCTTAGAACACCAAAGCAGAAAATTTAATATAATAATAATATATATAATCAAAATTCTCTACGCACACAAATCTGGTCCAAAACTTCAGCCACACATGTTAAATGACTTTCAAAAATGAAAAAAACGTTTTTGTAATTAAAAATATTTTAAACTTCCCAAAATCAATTATTTCGGAGCTTCGGAAGTTCAATAATTCATAATAAATAGCTCTTTTGCCAGAAAATTTGAATCTCGCGACTTCTTATAGGAAATTCAATTCTCTACAACTTTACAGAAGAAAGATTTTCCAAATTCCAAACAAAAATTGACCGAAATCCATAAATTGGCGATTTTACAAATTTATAATCAAATTTCAAATAAGAAATGGGTCTCAAAACACACAAAATCATTTTTAATATTTATTGCAACAAAAATACTCTTTCTCCTCATAAACTCATATATCCTCCATTCATTATAAAATATCACCATTATTATATTATTAAAAATATAATAATATATTTAAATGAATTATTTTATCAGAAAAAGATAAAATATCAATTTTCAACAATTGTCACATTAAAAATTTTCTTCATCTATATCCACATAAAATTAATATTTTCCTCATCATATAAATCAATAATTAATTATTCACAAATAATATTACAGAATCAAGATCGGGCAACCACGGTAGTTCCTGGAAAGAGGGGCTTTCAATAAGAATTTCTCCTTACTTATCGCTTGATTAGGTGACCAAACCTCTCCTTAGACAGAACTTTCTAGACATTGCCAATAATGTTATCTAATAATATTATTCAGATAATATGAATTATTGCTTCGATAATGAAAAATATTGTGTAATGACAATTATTGAAACAACAGTAATATAAAATATCAATGCAGCAATTATTGAATCAATAAAATAAAATACTGAACAGTAATTACTGTAACAATTATTGAGGAATGCCTTCTTACGTAAGAATCAATAATTGATGCAATACCGTGTGCTACTATGCAACAACGCGTATTACTGTATTTTAACCACCGGGTATTCCAATAGTGTAAACGGTAATAACTACGTCGTTATTTTTAAACAACTTATATTTGTCGTTTTCTTCCTCCAATCGCTTTTCGTTATGGGGCCCACATATTGGTCACTTTGGTCGTCATCGTAATATATTCACGACAAAGATTTAATATTCCACGACCAAACGAATATTACCCGACAATAATGAATATTATATCACCACTTGCTTATTTTTTAAAATTTGCGCATTTTACCCATAACTAACCACATTAATCAAATCAACCCTTACTATTTCAAAATAATAAATAAAGGAAATTCTATTTTATTTAAAAAAAATTCGTGGTCTTACATAGTCTATGATTCTTGACTTGGCTTCGGCAAGTACTTGGTCGGCTTGTAGGCAGGCTGTCTCTACGATTCTAAACATGACTTCCTCAGCTGACTATGGCCTTGAGGAAGTTCTCCTCGACACACTACGATCCTTTCCTCATATCTCTTGGAAGTCTACGAACTCCAAGACTACTATCTTGTAGACTACAATTCTGCCTTGATAGCTCTTGAGTTTTCATCGACTCTCCTGGCAGACTACGATTTCTGGTGTAGTGCTCGACGATCAGACAAGCCTATCTATTACATCATAAGATCAACCTAATATGCTTGATCTTTCTATGTTTATAGTCCTTGTACATCATTTCTTTTTAAGGACTTTACAAAGCTATTTTGCTTATGTAGGATCAACCTAACATACTTGATCAGTTCATTCTAAGTCCTTGTACACATATTTTTATTATCTATCAAAGAACTTTATAGCTTTTCTTAATGCAAGCATACTTGCATATTCATTCATATATATATATATATATATATATCATAATCAAATCATATATAAGTAGGAACATCATTCACATGCTTATTCCTGACAATCTCCCCCTATTTGATTATGACAAAAATAATAAGTGCATATGCATGTTATGAATGAATCTTATATACATTGAGCAGCTGTATTTCTAAAACAGATAATCATGAATGTTATTTATAATGATGTGGAATTTAATACACTGAGATTTTATATTCTGGATCCAGAACATACCTAACTAGTTAGAGATGTACCTCTTTGGTTCCATGTATGCTTCCAGGATGTCTGTTGATCAGCTATTCATCTGTTTGATTCATTTGCTTCTGCTCCCCCGGGGATGTGGAGCTATTCATTTCTTCTTCTTCTGGTTCTGGCTCTGGCTCCCCCTAAGCCTTAGGCTCATCATCCTTTGGCTCCCCCTTAGATGATGACTCAGCTCCCCCTGGTGTTGTCTTCTTCTTTTCTTTCCTTTTGTACTCCTTGTTCTTTCTAGAGTGCCTCTTATTCTTCCCCTTTCTATGCCTCTTTTTCTCCCCCTTTTTGTCATTAATCATTTGGGAGAGTTGCTCCATGTTGGACATAAGTTGCTCCATCAGGTAGGAGGAGTTAGCAACTTCAAACTTGAGGTCTTGTTGTCCTAGCTCAAGTTGCACTGAGAAAGAATGATTCATGTTGTCAATCTTGTCAGAGAGGACTTGGAGTTGTTCTTCATTTGCCTTCTTCGCTTGTAGTGCATCTGTCTTCTAATCATTCATGGCCTTTAGATAGATGTGATCTCTTTCTCTGATTTCAAGAGATACATCATCCATCGTTGCTTGGAGTCTCTCTTTGACTGAGTTATCTTCTGTTGTTGTCAACCTCTTTGATTCTTCAGTGATTAGAGATATCTTCTCTATCAGCTCATCAGAATTTTCATCAGCTCCTTCTCCATAGGTAGTTGATCATCTGCTTGGGCAGCCTCTTGTTGAGCACCAGATTGAACTCTACGATTTGCATCCTTGGATAGATTTTTGAAGGTGTTGAAAATCTAAAAAATCGTTGAGTACCAATCACTATTTGAGGATGAGGGAGTGTCAGATAGCAGTGCTTGGGCTGATGGAGGCTTCTGGTATTGAACTTGAACACCATCAGTAGTAAAGTGAACAGACTCTACGATCATCTCCTTGGTCATGATCCTTCTTCCTTGAGAGTCCACTCTATGATCATAGGAAATATAGTGATTTCCAGCATGGCGATAGACTTTGAAGTGGGGCTGGTCTTTGATCATTTTGGTGGCAAACTTCTTCACCCTTGGGAAGTTTTGTGCCACCAACTTCATGCTTGGAAAATGAGAGTACCACCAGCTGAAGTAACTTCCATCTCTTTCAGTATGGGCCTTTAGCCATGGCATCCATTGGAAGAACCATCTCATCAACAAATCATCAGGATTATAGAGGATGGTTGTGCAGTCTAGCTCCATGTTGTTCCAGTTTTTAACTACATCAAATGTAGTCATCCTTACCACCTTGAGTTGTTCATCTCCATATTTCACCCATCTTTCTGGTGGTTCATTCGAGACTTCTACCATTATTCTCCTGGTGATTTTTGTTGGAGAGAGGACAGGATAGGATTTTGGTTCCTTTGATTCCTGATTTGCAGAATTGGAATCATTCTCCATTTCTTCCCTTTCGGAGCCTGAACCATTTTGATCATTTCCAACAATGAATCCTTCTTGCTGCATTTCATTTCCAGAACCTTCTTCAGAAAGATCTTCCTCTGATTCATCTTTTTCATCACTGGTCCTATCTTCAGCAGTTTTTTCCTGTGATAGCAACTCATCATCACTTACTTCAATGACAGCATTGGAGTGATCACTTCTCTTTTTAGAGGCAAATTTGGCTTGTAGTCTGTAGCTCTTCCTTCTCCTTAGAGGTTCAGCTATGGGAGAGTCAGACTCTTCTTCCTCTTCAGACTCTAAAGCCTTTGGATCATCAGACAAACTTCCTTGAGGTTCAGCACTGATAGGTACAGACCCTTCTTCTTTGGACTCATCACCTTTTGAGCCGTCATGGGGGCTTTCAGGATTGGAAGGGGCATGTTCTTCTTCTTTAGAAACAGCATCATTTGACCCATCATCTGGGCTTTTTGGGGCATTTTCTCTTGGGGATGGAGTTGGTTCAGCTTGTACCTTTTCTTTATCATCAGAGTGAATGTTCTAAGAGTTAGCCACCAGACTTGAGCATTCTTCTTCATCAGCAGATGTTGCATTTTCTTCCATTAATCCAGCTTCATCTTCATTCTTTGGATTTGGTGCATCAGGGACTCAAGCCTTGAGACTATCAGTTGCCTTCTCTTCTTTTGACTCTACCTCCTCTTCTCTGTTTGATGGTCTTACTTGAGAAGCTGAGGTTGGTTTGTTTACCACTTTAGCTTTCTTGCTTGATGGTCCTTGAAGCAGTCTGTTACTTCTTCTCTTTATGGTCTCTGCAGTTGAGACCTTTTCATCTTTAACTGTGTCTTCTTTGGATAGACTTCTTGGAGAAGCCTCAATTTTCCTCATACCTTTGGATTTCTTTCTGGATGGTGTGGTTGCTGTTATTACAGAGTCATCAGAATCAAAGCTTTCTACCTCTTTTATCTTCCTCTTCATCTGAGAGGCCTTCATTCTTTGCTCAGGTTGTCGATCTTCTATTTTCCTTGGGGTTTTTCTTCCAATTCACAAATAGTTGTGGAGACATTACTTTGTGAACATTAAGAGGTTCTCCCTCATCATCCTTGATTCTTCCTCCTAGCTTCTTCTTCATCACAATGATTAGTAGTCTTCCATGAAACACTTTTGTAAGTGGTTTTTCTGTGGACTTCTTCAATTCAGCCTTTTCCACCCATTTGAATATTTGATCAAACAGGATAACTCCAAAGTTAATTCGTTTCTTGTAACTATATGAGTATATGATCTTCAAATTGTTGATTAAGCACCGTGTCGTGTGTAGTGTCCCTGCATAATATGTATTTTCCCACTATTTCAGCAAGGAACTCGAATTCCTCAGGGAACTCTTTTTTCTTCATATCCTTTAGACTGGGGTTTCTTTGGTACCCCATAATCTCCTTTGCTTGCTCAGTGTTGATCTCATCAAGGTTTCTCAGTCCTAGGTCAGTCAAACCTAAGCATTGATTTATATCAGATGATTTCAGCTTAAGAGATTGACCTTTAACTTTGGTTGAAAGGGTTCCGGCATTTATGGATGCATTTGAGTAGAATTCCTTGACCAGTTTAGTATATACTCGAGTGCTAGCCTCAATACATTCTGAGAATCCAGCTTTCTTCACAAGTTCGAGAACGTCTCTGAACTTCTTTTCAGATTTTTCAAATGTCTTGGTTCCGAGCTGAATGCCAGTGATTACTCGCCAGTCTTCCATTTGAATAGTTCGAGGGATATGGGTATTTGATTCAGAGGGGTTTATAAGAGATGGCTGATTGAGATTTGGGCAAGGCTCTGGAGGGTTAATTGTTTTTGGCTTTTGAGAGGGTTCTAGGGTTTTAAAAATGGAAGGGAGAGAGGTTCGATAGCTTCTGATAAATTTTTGCTAATTTGAATTTTCCTTTATGGCAGTTCCTTCTAACTCTTCATAATCAGTGATGTGTCAACCAACCATTGGTTGCATGATATCCAGTAATGAGCTGTAACTCCCCATAACTTTTTAGTTAGATATTTCCTTTAGGAGAGTAGATGTTTAATTGACGTGGATTGACCATTGACCTTTTTGGTTAGTAGAATAGCATGGCAAGGCAGCTATAGACTCTATGTTTTCCTTTGTTGAGTCAACGATCAACTTTTGTGAGATATTGCAGTGGGTGGTTTTGACACTTATCCTCATTTTGAAACTGCATAACTTGACCACTGATATGTTCAAACTTATCTCCTCATAATCTGAATGGTTGAGCAATTGTCCAGTCCTTCCGAGCTCCTCGTGAGCTAGATTATTTTCTGGAAGGATTACGATCGTCGAGTCTGCTTCTACGAATGCTGAGGTTGCACTATGATCGTGGAGTTCTCTTCACACTCTACTCTACGATCATTGACTGTCTTGGTCCTTGAGATAAACTTGATCAAGCAATCTGGTTGGGATAAGGTAGCTCAAGAAAGGCCAACCTCTTAGAGTGAGCTAAGGGTTAGGTTTGTCCCTGAGGCGCTTTCCAGATGAAATACTTTAGAAGTGATTTGTACTGATATCTCATTTGACCTTTTTTGGTGGGAAGGTCCTCTACCAACTTTAGACAATTGTATTTGTTGTAATCGTGGTGTCCTCCTGCTCTTATACAGTGATCGGATGTTTGATCGTAGGCACTCTACGATGTTGGGTTGGGTGGCTGATAGGTTATCAGTAGTATGTTTTTATACGTTCCTACTGACTATGAATCTTTATTTGGTTCATCAGCCACAAAGTTTTGGGACTCTGTAGCTGGTACATTTCTTCATAGTTTATCTCAGTGTTGTTGTTTCTTAACAGACCACTGCTCTCCAATGGTTGATGTTGTCTTCTCAGATAGATGTGATTCCCTTTTCTTTATGTTCATTAGAGGGCAGCCTTGCATATCTTCTTCTGACTGTAATCACCATTATCACTTAAATCTCCTTGTATCGTAGGCATGGATATTTTCAGGACTGATCACTCTACGATCATTTGACAGCACTACGAACGTAGTCTTCTTTGACAGTCTTGTGCTTGCTGAGTTTTGCTTCCACGATGAGTTCCTCTTGACTGATGCTTGATGATCCTCTGTTATGAGTTTCCTTGAGGATTCTTCTCATATAGCATGCCTTTCCTATTTTGAGCATATAAGGCCCTTTTCATCTTTGGTTGAACGACCTGCTTCCATATACATATTAGCAACCTTGTGAGCTTCATTCAGGTTAGCTAAGAGGGTCTTCAAGGACAGGCTTGGACATATATGAATTTTATCAGAATTATTTCTGAACAGTCCTTAGCCTTTTGTTGGTTGAGTCTTCTTGAGTGAAGTCTTCTGCTTTAGCATTCCTTAGTGTGGCCGGATAGACCAGGTACCTGCAGGTTAGATACATTTCTATTTCTGGTACCCACAATTAAATGGGTCCTACTAGGTTAGTTTTCTAAACCCATGTTCCTCATGTATTTGGATAACCATCACATTAGTCACCAACATTTATATTCATGCATGTAACTAGTTTTAGATAATACATTTTGAGATGCATGAAGGTGAGTGTGTGTAAGATTTTTCATTTTAATAACACACACTTTCTCTTTGATGGTTTCATTATTTGCTGGGTTATGTTCACAATGTTTGAGTGTTCACAGAGTGAGAATCAACTCTACGATTTATGTGTATCTTGTTCATTCATGGAGGTGATCAGTTTCAACAAATCATCAAAATACACTTGTAGAACTGATCATACTTTGTGGGTTATCAAACACTTAGAACATATGTTTGTACATACATACTAACCCATCAGCAAAGATTACTCCACATAAAAATTGATTTAACCTTTGATATGCTTATGACCTATTTCAGATTTCTTTCAAGATGTCATCTTCAACCTAAAACTTGGATGGAGAGAAAGTTTGTAAGCATTTGAGCTTCCAACTTAGTGTACTTTCTCTCTTCACCTTTTTAGGTAGATTATGACTCCTTGAAGGAATACTGTTATAGTTCATAAGGAGGTGCAACATGATGTACGTTTTTACATTAGTGAGGAACCGTACCTTTTTACTGTCAATTCCTTGACAGTCATTTAACTTAGATATACTGAGGTTAGGCATTGATGTGCATAGTTTCTCATTTGTTCCTGGCAGTTGGTTGCTCCAGTTGACCTTCAATCAATCAGTCGTGGTCTTGAAAATGTAAGCCAAGAGAATATCAGCATTTTTAATTCTTTGACATCCTTCAGTTTACAAAGTTTACACCCAGCTCTGGTTGGCCAGACACATGTTTGAGAAGTTCTTCTTTCTTCTCTGGATAAGCATTTCTTTGTATGTATGGCCTTTTCATCTTTTCAGGCTGGTGGATGTTTGACTCTTTTCTGTAGATGTCTCTTGAGTTTTCTAGCCTGGTCGCCAGACTACAAGATTGACTATGAGCAAGGATTGGTCTTGTTGATATGACAATCAAGAACATGGACCAATCTGAGCAGCTTCAGGTGTATATACACATTTAACCTACACATAATATTTCCAACGTGTGAGCTCATCTGCATGTAACAAGTTACTTACTACTAAACTAACTTTAGAACAATGTTTGTGCCTAGGATCAGACTCAAAGCGATTAGCTTTTGAATATAGCATGAGAACCTACTCTGATACCAATTGTTAGTTCTCAGTAGGCACAATATAGATCTAGAAGGGGGGGTTGAATAGATCCTTTTAATTTCAAATAATTTTCTAGTTTATTTTGTATATCTAATGATTTAGCACATGACAAATGTCAACGTCGGGATTTTTAGATGTCCCTTTCTGTTACTTGTTCTTTGGTGTTCTCATTTTAGGTGAGATTTGTTTGAAAAAACAAGTGAAAAAAGTCCGACATGTATAATGTCGACGATGGACTATTTAAGAGTCGCCAGTTAGTTTTTTAAATGGTTGTACCAACACAACCGAGAAAAGGTTTGCAGACGTTGACCCGGTGATGTGACTTTGCTAAGCGAATCGGTGAAACAAGAGATTTATTAGGGTCCGGGAACTTGGTTATGCGGAGGGAAGGTGTTAGGCACCCCCCCGACATCTGTGTTACCATGGTGACCGCCTCTTTTCAAGAAACTATTATCTGAATGTGTGTGTATGAGTCAATGTGCTGTTATTTGGAAGTAGTGCGAGGCCTCATTCGCACCTATATACACAGGGTTTGAATTTATGTAAAATTTCAGTTTTTAGTAAGATATGGAAATGATGTTTTATAAAAGAGGTTTCTCAAACCCTGATGCTCAATAGTAATTGAGACCTTTTACACTTCCATTTTATTAAGTGTTCGGCTTGATTGATTTTTATTTTCGAGATACGAAGCATCTGTAAGAAAAACATATACAAAATAATGTCGACTTCCTCGTGTGTATGAAAACCATCTGAGGAAATTGCATAATAGCATAATAATTTACAAGTCGCCTATACTAAAAATGTCCATCACGGAACCGAATCTAGATCCAATAAAGTGAAATGTGATCACATGATTCCTAGGCGCACATGATACCACAATTTGTATGAAAGCAATAAGCAGGTATATATATAAAAGCTGTAAATATATATATATAGACATGATCACTAACCACGAAGCACCTCCATGGGGGATCAGAAATGTAAATAAAGCTGTAAAAGCTATCAACCACCACGGAGGAAACTCCAGGTGGGACAAAATATAAATAAAGCTGTAAAAGCTGTCAACCACCACGGAGGAAACTCCAAGTGGGACAAAATGTAAATAAAGCTATACAAAGCAATCAACTGCCACGAAGTGAACTCCAAGCAGGATGAAACGTAAAGAAAGCTGTGAAAACGATCGACCACCACGTAAGTAAACTCGAGGTGGGACAAAGATATATATATATATATATATATATATATATATATATATATATATATATATATATATATATATATATATAAGCAATAAAGCGCATAGGATGTAAAATATGGGCTCATCGAGCGAGAGTTCGACAACAGTTTATATATATATATATATAAGTTTAGTAAAGCATATAGGATGTAAAATCGGGCTCATCTAATGAGTTCGACAACACGATTAATATATATGTATATATATATATATATATATATATATATATATATATATATATATATATATATATATATATATTATATATTAAAGCGCGCCTGCATCAAGTCTAGGCTCATCGAACAAAGTTTGACACACAGTTCATATATATATATATATATATATATATATATATATATATATATATATAAAAGCTTAATAAACGCACTGAGACTAAAGTTCAGGCTCATCGAACAAAGTTCGACATACGATTAATATATATAAGTATATATATATTAAAGCAAGAAAAACGCACTGCATCAAAGTCTCAGGCTCATCGAACAAAGTTCGACACACGATTCATATATATATATATATATATATATATATATATATATATATATATATATATATATAGCAAATATATATATATATATATATATAATATGTATATACAAACTGAAATAAACCACGGACCGAAGTTTGGGCAAACACACGCAACACGACTCTCAACGTGAAGAAGGGTGTGTACAAAGATGAAGAGAAAGACTTTAAAGTGTGGGAGAAGGCTTACAGTGGGCTGCCAAAGAAGACTTCTATATCTTTAAATTGAGTAAACACTGGCTTTTATAGGTACAAAAGTAGCTATATATGAGCTCACATGTAAGACCCCGAATTTTATGAAATAAAAGTATTCAATTTTCCTATTTAGTAAATGGTTAAATTGATAAAAAGTTAAAGTTAAGGGTGATATATGAATTTTTTTCAAAATACGCAAGTGGTTATAAAATATCCATTGTTCGGGAATATTCGTTTGGTCGTGGAATATTCATTCATTGGGGAAATATTAAATGATTTGACGCAACCATTTGTGGGCCCCATAACGGAATAACTATCGGATGAAGAAAACGACAAAAATTGAGTTTTTATAAATAACTAGGCGTAGTTGTTATCGTTAACAACTTCGTTGGAATATCCCGGTGGTTAAAATCTGATGTCTGGCGTGTTTTTAAAGAGTGGCACCTGCTTTTTACGTATTTTTGAATTATTGATTCTTACGTGAAAAGGAACTACTCAATAATTGTTAAAGTAATTCTTTGTTCAATATTTTATTTTATTGATTCAATAATTCTTTGCGTTGATATTTTATATTATTGTTGTTTCAATAATTATCACTGCACAGTATCTCCATTATCAGATCAATAATTCATATTATTTGAATAATATTATTAGATAGCATTATTGGCAATGTCTAGAAAGTTCTGTCAAGGAGAGGTTTGGTCACCTAATTGCGCGCCAGTAAGGAAAAATTCTTATTGGAAAGCCCACTCTTTCTTGGGAACGGCCTGGTTGTCATAATTGTGATTCTGTAATATTATTTGTAAATAATTAATTATTGATTTATATGATAAGGAAATATTTATTTGATGCGGATATAAATGATGGATTTATTTATGTGGTTATAAATGAAGGAATTAATGTTGAGGTATTTTATCAGTATTTTGTCGGATTGGAGGTATTAAAAGATAAAATCAGTGTTCTTACAGCTTTATTGTGTGAGTTATAATTTTTAATCTGACCGTTGGATCGTTGTAATTTTTGGATATGTTATACATATATAAGTTGAGTATATGTCCACAAATTTTGAACCGTTAAAAATTAACGCATGATTTGTTATGAATTTTAAAAGGTGTTGAAACAATGTTTAAAATCATCCGTTTGTGGATTTCGGATATTTTCGGTCTGGAATTTGGAAAATCTTTCTTCTACAAAGTTGTAGAGAATTAAATTTCCTATAAAAATACGTGGGTTTCGAATTTTTCTGATAAAAGGACTATTTATTATGAATTGTTGAAGTTTTAGAAAATAAAATGATTTTTATTAAATTATGGGTGGGACCCACTTTTTGGTTGGTGGAATACACATGTGGGCTGCCAAAAATCCTTCCAATATGGCTGCTATGATTTTCAGAATGGGTAGCGTAGGAAACAAATAATAATAATATTATTATTTTATTATTTTAGTCTCCTTTGGCGTTCTAGCATTTTCCTATAAATAGAAGCTTAAGTTAGAATTGAAAATCACACCAGAAACATAAATTTTCTCTCTCTATATTATCAAGCATATTTTTGAGAGTATTTAGATACTTTGAGAGTTGCTATTCGGTGCAAGGTTCCTTCGGCTTTTCATCCGATATTCCAGTCAGAAGTACTACTCTTTTGAGGTAAGAGATTTTAAGGGTTATTATGTTTTTCAGTTCGTACTTCTTCCGTCCTTCAAAAAATTCTAGAAAAATTTGAAATGATAGTTTGATGAGTTTTCTATATTGTGTCCAAAAATGGCGATTTTTGGATGTATAAATTAAGAGTTATGAATTTTATGAGAAAAGACTATTTTAAAAGTAATCGCTTATAACTCCTTGTGGTTAACTCCAAAATTGATGAAATTTTTATTGGAAGTATATCTATATAATATCAGTATACTCTGTGAATTTTGGAATTTTTGGATAAAAGTACAATTTATGATAAATGTCTAAATATTCGGCGATTTTGGCCATATGAAAAATAGTAAATGAATTTTACAAATTCTGAGACAGATATATGTTCAATATGAGACTATATTCTGTTAAATCCCAGAAAAAAAATATTTTTGGAACTGATTTGGTATTTTTCATGAAAATGGTCTAGTTATCAGTAAATGAATTAAATATGTTATGTGAAGTAAGAAAATTGGAAAATATGATTTTATGGCTTGAGAATCATATATGAGTTATATGCAGATTTTTTATGAGGGTTTTGGTTATTGGTGACGAAATCTTAAGAGTTTGGCATTTTATGATGATTAAATGTATTAATTAGTAAAGTGTAAACAATTTAAATAAATTGTTTATAAGTTTAAGAAATGTTATTTCAATATCATTATACCGAAATATTGGTATGGATTTTATTGTGAAATTTCTACCTTTTTGTGTCGAGTTTACTATTCATGAGTTACTATTCACGAGTTACTATTCATGAGTTACTATTCACGAAATTACTATTCATGGGTTACTATTCACGAGTTATTATTCATGACAAAATTGGTTTCTTTTTCTAACCAAATTATAGTTGATTTATGAATATTACTCTTGAGATTAAAACTATATGTTGATCATATTATTTTTATTATCATATATAACATTTTTATAACCCTAATGATGATATTTCTCTTTGACTTGAGTGTAAAGATGGGTAGATTATTGGTATGATCATGACTATGGGTTCTCTTTGGCCAGTAGTGCAAAGTTGAATTGTTAACTGGTATGATCGTGACCATTGAATTTATAATTGAATATCTTTAGCTTAAGTGCAAAGGTGAAATGATCAACATGATTATAATTATTGTTTATATAAATTCTAAAATGATTATATATTTCTTTGAGATAATAATATATTTGGCCTGTAGTGCAAATATGAATTGTTGATGAATATATTTGGCCTGTAGTTCAAATATGAACTGTTGAGGAATATCTTTGGCCTGTAGTGCAAAGATGAATTGTTGATGAATATCTTTGGCCCGTAGTGCAAAGATGACATGTTGTTGAATATCTTTGACCTGTAGTGCAAAGATGAACAGGTGTTGAGATGAACATGACCAACTGGTGATACAAATGAATATCTTTGGCCGTAGTGCAAAGATGAAGTTATTAGTATGATTATGAACAAGAAATGTGATTTGGTGTAACCATGATCTTTGATGTTTCAGGTAAAGATAGGTGATGAAAATTATCTTCGTCCGGATGAGAAGAGAATTTAGAACTACAATTATGATTATGAGTTATTCATATGATTGTGGACCGTAATTGTTGATTGATGTTACAGGGATAAAATATTGTTGGTGGATTTTTAACATAGAGAAGATAATAGACTTTATAGTCTATTTGACTCTTCTAATGGATTGCTCGTTCAATCGCAACTATGGTTGAAATTTTTATCATCTACCATATGTTCTAAATCTCTGATTTATTATTGATGAAGGCTATTGATAATTTAATTATCTTTAGTCATGATATTCTTTACTGAGCTAGTTGTGCTCACCCTTTTGCTTCACAATTCCTTTCAGGTAATAAGAATGTAGGTTGGGTCGGCGGGGGGGTAATGAGGGAATAGAGCGGTGGTCATCATTTAGTAGTTATATTTGGTGAATCAACTAGGGTGAGGCGAACCTAACGTTGGAAGGGTGTTTTGCCACTATCATACAAGATGTCTAATGACATACAACCTCGTGTCATCATAAGACAGGGTTGTGCACATCCACTTACTGAGTATATCTACGCGCACTACCTATATGATCTTGGTGTTTGTTTGAAGTATAATTCTCAATTAGAGACAGTAGAGATAATGATATGTCAAGAGAAGACTCACCATTGGGAAGAATATGATAGTAATCTTCTCTTTTTTCGTTGGGGTCTATTGGGTCAACCAAGGATAATTTTGTGGCCATATGATATCTATCATAACCTAGACGCATGGCCTCCCTTGTACGAAGGTTTCCTTGAGCACTTCCCAAAGATTCTAATTTCTAAAATAGTTTTTGACTATACCTTTATGTAAGGTGTCATTGTGACGTGCTATCCAAGGTTGGGATGAGAGTCACAGTTGGTATATATTTGTATCCAAACTCACAGAATATGTGTTATTGTATTTTGCACGACAATTGTTGTAATAAAGTTGTAGTTGTTTTATGTACCATGTATTTGGAAACTCAGAATGGGTTGGATGGAATGGACCTATTTTGGGGTTGTCACATCACAGGTGTTTAAAATGGGAAAAAACTCAGTATATTACAAGTACGGAGCAAATTTGACAGGGCTTCCTCACTCTTTCCTCTCTCAAAATGGCCAACCCAAGCCCTCTATTTATATAGGGGGGAGCCGCAGGTGTACCTGAGGCTGCTCGGGTTTCTCGGGTCAGGTCATCTCGTAGTACGTGCACTCGGGCACTATAATATCCGCTCAAACTTTCAGAATTGCAATCTGGGCATCCAACTGAGGTATATAGGACCTATTTCGGACCGCCATTGACGAGAGTTGTACAATGGCATAGGATTTAGAGTTTGTACGAAGTCATTGAAGATGGGACGATGCCCTCCGGTCTTCAAGCTTCAAATTCTATCAGTTACCCTGCACAATAGTCACTCGGGATTGGTTTTCCTTGATTCTTGTGGGACATCGTTGTGTAGAGATGTGTGTATAAAATGTTGAGACGACGTGATGTGGCATCGTGGTTGCCCTCACAGGTTATTATAACGGTTTAAATTTGATAAAGCAGACGTTGCTCAGGGCTTCGCTGAGATTGGACTGCTGCAAGTGTTGAAAGTACTCAGTGTCAACTCTGAGGTGTGCCTGTCCTCCCGGTGTTATCTCCGAGTTTGGTACTAGGTGTCTCGTTGTGAGCGCCGAGATTGAAGCTGGTTGTATTTTAAACAAACATTTTCGGGGTTATCGCCGGAACTGCATTCCTTGGGGTGATCACCAAGGTTGGTATCTATTCCCATGATTAGGGCTGAGACTGGATACCTCGGGGTTATCTCCAAGATTAATCGGTCTTCTTTGGTGTGTGTTCTGGTATTGGATCTGCAGGCCTCGGGGTTATCTCTGAGGTTGGAATTGTTACTCCCGGTGTGTGTTCCGAGGTTGATGCTGAACTTCCGGTAGTATCCGGAATGGATATGAACTGTCTTCTAAGGTTTCCTCTTGAAAGACGAATTTGTCCTCCTGTAATGTTAGTGACAGGTGTACAGAAAATTTTGAGTGTCTACAGATGCCCCTCTTTATCATACTCATGCAATGCGATACAAGAGTAGGATAAAGAATCCTAGACACTTGAAATACCACAAGACAAACATGATACTATATGTAGCAACATGATGCAAATGTATTATGCATGTGTACGAGGTTGTTGCCCAACATGCTGGGGATGATTGTTGGCTCCCTATGTCTTCAACTGGGGATTGGCAATGATGACCAGATTTGATGTGTAATCTGAATCTGTTAGGATGTTGATGTTGGGGTTATCACCAAGTTCCTGGATCCTTGATAACGACTTGATCCTGAAGATGTACCTCTTATGTGTAAGAGATCTGTGGGGATAAAACTTGGTCTGTTTGAGGATGTGTATAACATATTCCATCATCTTTCCTCCTTGATGATGTTCTCCTGGCTTGTATCATCAGAACATGTCAGGGTTCCTATTGGATTTATTGCCAATAGCAAATCTTTGTCGAGGTTGCTCGACCTTCGTTGGCGGTACTACTTCCGACATTTGAATCAACGGATGAGCATACATGGGGAACATTGTCAAGGCTTCTTGACCTTCGCTGACGTCTGAATCAATGGCAAAACATGTTGTAACCCCCGCCGGGTATCCGCTGGGGAATATGAGTAATCGAGTATGAAATCCTCGAATAGCTCTCGAGCTTCGATAGGTTTCATCGCCATCGGCTGAGATAACGTCAAGGCTGCTTCACCTACGTTGATATGTGTGTCAATGGCTGAATGTGTGTTATAACCCCCTGTCGGGGCTTCACGTTGTAACCCCCATCAGGGATCCACATTGTAACCCCCGTTGGGGATCCACGTTGTAACCCCCATCGAGGATCCACGTTGTAACCCCCGTCGGGGATCCACATTGATCTTTAGGGTAATGACCCGGAGTTGGCGGCATTGGACCTATACAAGGTATTGTCGGATGTGATTTGTAACAAATGAGATCATTGGCATGGTATACCTCGTGTTCGGGTGACTAACAATGAGTGATGTACACACTCAAAGTTCCATCTGGGAAGACCAGGATTATAGGCTGTTTTGCTCAATCGCGTAGCGTTTTTATTCCCGATTTAACTTTTTTAGTCCGCAAGAACTCCTTCGCAACTCAAACTGGACCGAGCCAGAGGGGTGGGGCCCACATAGGTCTTCTTGGTACACGCTTCACCCAGCAGATGGACTGCGCTGACCAACCGTGGATGTTATAATCCAGCAGGTTGGTCTCACAAGTCATTTTCATCTTGTCTCGCAAAAGAAAATCTGAGAGCCTCCTTCAGATCTGCTGAGTTTGGGCTATTTTCTGCAAATTCTGTCACCGTACAAGTGTTCTGCACTATCCTGGTAATATATGCATGTATTTTTTTCCAGTTTTTATCCTTTGGAAAATGAGTTATCGCATGAAATGCATCTAAACACATATTAGTGATTATGTATACTTAAATAACTTGATAAAAAATATTTAACATAGTAAATGTTAGTATTAAACCATGTTGAACATAATGATGTGAAAATTTTTGACTTTTGAGATAGTCAAATTGGCACCTTTTTTTGCTATTTTTGTCCTATTTGAGGCCCAATGAGCAAAAGGTAGAAAGACAAAGTACTCCTGATATTGAGGTTAACCTTATGCACTGATGATTTTGATTTTTAATGCATATATTATGTATATGACTTTGGGGCAGGTGTGCTACTAAATGGCCACCTAGTCATGCCTATGTGCATGTGGATAGTCCTATTTTCAAAGGGGACTATGACAAAAAATTTCAAAATGTAGGCATTTAATTAGTCATGCAATTTTAACTCCACTATAGATGTATGTTTAAGTAATGCATGCATGCATGTAGTCATAAAATGCATTTTAAAAAGCTCTAGGTAAGGAAATACCACACCCTTTCTGAGGTGATTTGGAGACTTGTTATCCAGATATTATGGATCCGGATCAGCCGAGTAGTTCCCGCAGGACCACTTCTGGTATACGGCGGAGGGCTTCTGAAGTGCCTCGACCCCGTTCTGTCAGACAGCCTCGTCGATCGGTGGAGGCCGTGATTCGTCCAGTCCGGGCTGATGTGCCAGATGCTGACGACGAGGATGATGATATTCTGATTAAGGACCCCACTCCTGCTGCAAATGTTCCTCGTAGGGAGCTCCCTTGTATTCTGGTAGCAAACCCAGAGCTTCTGGGTGACTTGAGCAGACATCCCTCGATGTACTTGCATGCTAACGAGGTATGACGTTAGATCTTGATCTTCCTTCTTTCCTATTAATGAGGATTAAAGGGTTTTGATGTTGATCTGCATTTCATGCAGGTTCCTTGCTTCACACAACCTCGAGGGAGTTGGTTTAGTATACACTCCCTATATCAAGCTCTTCATCCTGATTACAGAGCGGTAGTGCATGATTGGGGATTCGGGGCATTCTTCTCCATCCTTCCCAGTCGTTGTCCCTGGGGTTACCTCAGGGCATTGTCTGAGCGATGGTTTCATCAGACTCAGTCACTCCATCTGTTGGACTGTGAGGTGATGATGACGCCGATGGATTGGCGATTTATCACAAGTATGGAGTTTGGAGGGGAGTCAGTGCCTTGCATGGCGAATATTAACCCCTCGCCTTGAGTCCTTGTTAGGAGTTTGGTGAGGCGCTCAAAGGGGGGACTGTCTGCGGGTCCTTTGGCGTAGATCTTTGTGGAGCGGGCTTTTGAGTGAGCCCATGCCTGATGATGTCAGAATCAGGGATCGCATTCTTCGGCGATTGTTTCTGATGATCATAAGATGCTGCTTCATAGCAGATAATTCTTCTACGGTGTCGTTCGCTTTGATCAGCGCCACACGTCATGTGGACCGTATTGGAGAGTATGATTGGTGTTCCTACACCTTTGCCTATTTCCTCCGGGGCATGCGTATATGCTCACAGGGTTTGACTGAGGCTTGGCTAGGATTCTACCCATTTCTGCTGGTGAGTATTTCTCTTGTCATTTCTTATTTATAGGTTAAGAGTGTTTACTAACCACAGATGTTTTGCCATTGTGTTGGAAGTTTTGGGCCTACGAGAGGCTCCCATGCTTGCGTCCTGTGAGTGTGTTAGGTTTAGACACCTATCCACGAGGACGAAGATGGCATCATTCCATTTTGACGGAGGTCCCTGTAGCTGAGGGTTTCACTCACTACCGCATGCAGCTGGAGTTGTTGACAGCTGATATCATTACATGGATTCCCTATTCCGGGGAACATTTGGTCATCGGATTTGAGGATGGGTACCCGACTGGCATCGAGTATGTGATCTCCACCCGGAGAGTTCCTCTCTTTACAGATGGAGGATGGGAGCTCTATTTAGGAGAGTGTGCTATTAGGAGCACCACAGGGGAGATTCGTATGCCGATCTTGCCTCCTGCCAGGCGTCATTGGCCTGTATCGCAGTCACCCGTCATTGACATCCCATTGTTGGGGTTTGACGACTTTACATAATTAGAGGGTCCTTGCACACAGGAGATGTTCCAGCATTGGTGGTTCCCTCGTACCATTGGAGCCCAGTCCCGCGCCACTCAGTTCATGGTGGATATGGTTCCAGGATCCATGATGATGATGGATTGGATAGCCTGTGTCCGAGATCCGACTAATGTGACACAGATTGACAGTTTGACCCAACGACTAGACCAGACACATTTCTTTATCCGACATTTGGGCAGAGATCCGGCAGAGGCAGATTCGTTTGATCCTTCCAGCTCGGGCGTTGGCCCCTCAGATGACACATTCGGTTTTGCTGGCACAGATACTCCTCTATATAGGCCTGACATCCCTGTTGATAGAGATCCAATGACTCAGGAGGAGTTACATCAGGTGGACAGGATTGATGATGTAGATATTGACACCATTGTCTTCTTCTGATGTGTATTCTCGTTATATCTTTTGATAGGCCTCTGTTAGCTATTGGGTGGTTGTGCCCCTTTCTCGCTATATCTTTTGATAGGCTTCTGTTAGTAGTAGGGCGTATGTGCCCCATTCCCATGTATTTGTAGTTGTACTGAGATGATGTATTAGATGATGATATACTTAGGAATGTATGCACAGTTTTTCATTCCCTATATCATATTGCCATCTATTATCTGCAATGCATGTATCATGTTATGCATATGTATGTATGTCAAGAGATATTCAGCCTTAACCCATGGATGGTCTTATAACACGGTCCGTACAGATGTCTTCTTCAACTGTTAGCCGTATTGATCATATCCCCCCCATCATTGGTGGCATCGGGTATGCGATCGTGGTATGATAGCATGTCACAATCAGACAGGGTGACCATAGATCATTTGTTGCAGAATACTATGACCCTGTTGATGTTTCAGGTTCCCACAGGATTTGTGGATGGCATGCTAGAGCATTGGGTATTGGATAGGCAGGTTTTCTGATTTGGGACCCATGAGTTAACTCCTACTCTGGAGGAGTATGCACGGTTGACGATGCTGCCGATGGATAGACCTTGCGAGCATATGGCTTTGGGGGACATGAGTCGACGGTTCATGACCCTCATTAGATTGAAGCGCAGAGTGGTGCAGGATGAGCTTACATCGAGCCACGTTATATCCCATCATTTTTTGTTTGATAAATTTGGCTATGAGGATAGTTATTCACGACATTCCAGGGATTTCACCGCACCAGAGGATCATTGGCGTCTAACCAGGGTTGATGTACTGCTGTTGTGCGTACTTTCGTATGTCTATATGCCACGGTACATGGATGAGATAGACATCAGAGTCATCATGGTGGTGAGAGCTCTCAGGGAGGGTCGTACCATTATACCTATGATCATAGCAGAGACCCTGCGGTCAGCCACCTACTGCTGCACTTATCCGACAGGAGTGTTCACGGACAGCTCGGTCATGCTATATGTGTGGTTTATGTCAAATTTGAGACCGATTGGCACTCTTAGACGACATGGGTACTGGTTCACCCACGATATAGCCATGTCATACTCCTTTCATCCATCAGAGTGCATAGATGTTATGTCTTGGTCCACATTCTTGGTGGATATCAGAGATCCATTTGTTATATTATCGTGCTTGGGGCTTAGCTCACCATACAGCTTTATTACTCCTGCTCCGGGCATGGACTATCTCCCACTGGCTGGTTTGAGGGGCGTGACTACTTATCACCCGATGGCCGTGATGTCGTAATTTGACCAGTTTCAGGACTTTCATCCTTTCGAGGGGGCGATAGGTCAGCATTCAGCTTCTCACTATCTTTCAGCAGAGGACCGATCCCGTGTGTATACGTGTTGGGATCAGCGTGAGATAACTGATTTTTCTGTTAGTCATCCAGGTTGTTCTGTAGAGTATTCCGCATGGATGGAGACAGAGATTCCCACATCGAGGAGGGGCAAGGTGCTGGATTTCCAGCATCTCTTCTAGATTCTCCTAGTACCAGTACTGTTATGATTCGGCACTCAGCATAGTACTTTGAGCAGAGTCTTCATTTGATGACCTTCGAGAGAGATCAGGCTCGATCCTTGATGTTGACTGCCCTTAATGGGAGAGACGCAGCTCTGTTTGAGAGAGATGAGGCATTAGCTCGCAGAGATGTCACTATTGTTGAGCAGGATGAGGCCAGATCAGCCAAAGATGCAGTGATAGTGGAGCGGGATAGTGCCATATCTGCCCGGGATGTAGCCAATTATGAGATAAATTTGTAGTGAGGTCCCTTACCCTTTGGCATGATCGCGGAGATGGCGCTTACATTGATGAGCATATGGTCACCATGCGGATGGGCTGCAGATCTATTGGGTCGTGTGGACATTCTCGTCTGACAGAGACCACAACCGCCTCCTTCTTACGAGAGGATGCCATGTTGGGCTTGTTAGCTCGCATATACCTACGACTTGTAGATGGATTTGTATTCTCCTGCACAGACTAGCTTAGCCATTTTGTCATGTACAGTTTACATTGTGTATATCAAACAGCGTTATATATATAGCAGGGAAATATATTTTTGATCACTTCCCTTTTAGATATGCTTTGCTACTTGCTTAATATTTTGCCTGTTGCTTTAGGGTTTGTGATCTTGATGTATTCTGAATTCCTCCTTGAGGGATGGACATTGAGATGTCTCTGGACAGTTCAAAATGGATCATCAATCTGTATGTATCCCTACCATCTTTGGTGTCTTGGGACTGGTTTTTGTATGAAAATGTAGAGAGGAATTTGGCTTTCCTCTCTGAGATTGACCGCACCACAGATGGTCGCCAACACTTCTATTTAGGAGAAGCCTAGTTAATTCCATCTTTTATGGATTGGTGTTTCTCTTCAAGGTATGACTGCAACTTAGATGGTCGCCGAATCTCTTATTTGGGAGGAGTTCAGGTAATTCCATCCCTTTGGTCTGAAGCTAATGAAATGTAGTGGACTGAAAGGTGATCCCAGTACCAGCTGACAATGGTTATGTTTTGGTAGGGGGTGAGACCACACCATGAATGGTTTCCTACGTACACCTATTGAAGAGGAGATCAGGTCTGCGTAGTTCGAACCTGGTGTAAGAGGTTCAACGCTGTAAGTGGCAGAAATGGTGTAGGAATTTGTTTTTGTTTTTGTAAGGAGAAGAGGGTAGAAATGTTTTTGTTGTTTTTGTTTTATTGCGATCGGGCCATATGAAATGGTTGCCTACGTACTCCTATTGAAGAGGAGATCAGGTCGACGTAGTTCGTCCCTCAAGGCGAGTAGAAAAGCGTAATCCCATGTGCAGGTCAGATTGCGGGGAGGAGAAAGTTTAATCCTAGGTTGAGGATAAACTGCAGGTATGAGAAGTTTGATCCCATGTATGGGTAGCCAAACAGCAAACGCGAGAGGTTCAATCAGTAACGAGATGACCTAAGTCGTAGGAACGCAGAGAAGCCAGGCTGCTGGCTTGAAAAGTATGTTTTCCCTGAGGGGCAAAGTGTGGAAGAATTTTATGTGGTAAATGGTTAAAGAACCGGAATGACTGGTGATCTGATGATCCAACACCAGGGTGTTTGCTGGTTACTTCAGACATAGTACCGTTTCACGGCGTCCGAGTTGATGAGTGGTGGAAATTCACCGCCGTCCATTTCTTGCAATCTGAGAGCACCTCCTATCAATACTTCCTTGACAACAAACGGGCCTTCCCAATTAGGAGCGAATTTTCCCTTAGATTGATCTTGGTTGTCAATGATCTTCTTCAAAACCAAGTCATGTTGTTTAAACTGCCGTAGCCGGACTTTTTTGTTGTAGGATCTGGCGATCCTTTGTTGATATAACTAACCATGGAAGATAGTCGCGGTTTGCCTTTCGTCTATCAGAGACAATTGGTGATACATTTCTTGTACCCATTGGTCTTCTTCCAGTTGAGCGTCTATCAACACTCTGAGGGATTCCATTTCAATTTCTAAGGGGAGTACTACTTCCATCCCACAGGTTAATGCGTAGGGGGTTGCCCCAGTGGAAGTGCGCATTGATGTTCTGTAGGCTAACAGAGTAAGAGGCAATAGGTCAGGCCAATCTTTATGGTTGGCGGATATCTTTTGCATAATCTTCTTGATGTTTTTGTTAGCTGCTTCAACAGCACCATTCATCTTCGGACGATAGATGACAGAGTTAAGATGTTTGATGTGGAATTTATAGTGTAATTCCTCCATCATTCTGTTATTGAGGTTCTTAGCATTGTCTGACACAATCACCTCTGGTTGTCCATATCAATAAATGACATTGTTTCTGATGAAAGCAATGATGAATTCTTTGGTAACCCTGGGGAAGGAGGTTGCCTCTACCCACTTGGTGAAGTAGTCGATCATGGTGAAGATAAATCGATGTCCATTACTGGCTTTAGGCTCAATGGGCCCGATAACATCCATTCCCCACAGTGAGAAGGGCCAAGGTGAACTCATGTTGTGGAGTTCCCGTGGAGGGGCGTGTATAGCATTCCCATGAATCTGGCACTAATAGCATCTCTTGACGAGGTCATTGCAATCAGCTTTGAGAGATAGCCAATAATGTCCTGTCCTGAGGACTTTCTTGACAAGGAGGGGGCCACAGACTCCACCATGGATTTCATCCATAAGCCTTTGGGCTTGATCTTTGTATAAACATCAGAGGAGACCTAGTCCTGCATCTCTTTTGTAGAGCATATCTCCACTCAGGTAGAATTTCATAGCAAGTCGATGGATCCGCCTTTTCACAGTCGGGCTCGCCTCAGCGGGTGTAGATCCATCTCGTAGGTATTCCTTGATATGTTGATACCAAGGATGCTGGATGGGAGGTAGCTCATCCGATATTTCTCCAACGTAATTCCCATAGGCTGGGGCCTTGTGCAGGGAAATTATGATGCTTGGCAAGTGTTCCTTGTCTGATATGCAAATCAAGGAGGCCAAACTTGCTAACGCATCCGCAAAGGCATTCCTATTATGAGGAACGTGTAGAAAGGAAATTTCTTCAAACTCCAAAAGCATCTGTAAAACTTGTCGATGGTAGGGCAGTAAATGTAGTTTCTTGGTTTGATAGATTCCGGTGGATTGTCTGATTACCAACTCTGAATCTCCAAAGACAGTTAACCGCCTGATGCCCATTGAACGGTCAAGTTTTAGCCCCATGAGACAGCCTTCATACTCAGCTGTGTTGTGGGTGCTGACAAACTACAATTTGACGGCGACGAGATACTACTCCCTCGTACCAGATACTAGAACTGCTCCAGCTACAGAACCTTCCATATTAACAGCTCCATCAAAATACATCTTCCATGCTTGGCGTGTATCATACTGATGGTGCTACTAAACTATCATTACTCCCTCATCAGGAAAGTATGTCTCTAAGGGTTTGCAATCCCCTGAGGGTGCGGCGGTCAGTTGATCCGCAATTCCTTGACCTCTGATGGACTTTTTAGTCACATATACAATGTCAAATTATTGTAGGATCAATTGCCATCTAGATAGTCGGCAATTTAACATGGGTTTATTGAACACGTACTTGAGAGGATCCACGCGGGATATGAGATGGGTTGTGTGACCATAGAGATAATGTTGTAACCTCAAGGAAGCCCATGCTAAAGCACAACACGTCTTCTCAATCAGAGTGTACTTGTGTTCACTGCTGCTGAATCTTTTGCTGAGGTAATAGATAGCTCGTTCTTGGCCTCTATAGTCTTTCTGTCCCAGCATGCAGCCCATGGCATTGTCACTTATGGATAGGGACATGAACAGGGGAACATCATCCTTGGGTGGTACCAACACGGGAGCTTTTGCTAGTTGTTCTTTAATTGTGAGGAAGGTATTTTGGCACTCATCATTCCATTTCATGGAGGAGTTCTTCCTTAATAGCTTGAAGATTGGCTCACAGGTTGTTGTGAGTTGAGAGATAAACCTGCTAATGAAGTTGATTCTTCCCAAAAATCCCCGTATTTCCTTTTTTGTTTGAGGAATGGGCATTTCCATGATGGCCTGAATTTTGGTAGGATCCAGCTCAATCCCTTTGTGGCTGACTAGAAATCCTAGCAACTTTCCTGATTTAACTCCAAAGGCGCACTTAGCTGGATTCAACTTCAAGTTATACTTATGCAACCTGTTGAACAACTTTCTAAGATGGTCTAGATGGTCATCCTCCTTTTGGGATTTGACAATGATGTCATCCACGTAGATCTCGATCTCTTTGTGCATTAAGTCGTGGAAAAGAGCCATCATAGCTCGCTGATAGGTGGCTCCGGCATTGATGAAGCCGAATGACAACCGTCTATAGCAAAAGGTTCCCCAAGGCGTGATGAAAGCAGTTTTCTCACGATCTTCCTCAGGAACCATGATTTGATGGTACCCTTAAGCAATCAAAGAAAGGAATACATGTCGTATTGAGCAAAGATTATCAATGAGAATGTGGATAAATGGCACGGGAAAGCTATCTTTTAAGCAATCTTTGTTCAAGTCCCGGTAATCCACGCAAACTCGCACCTTCCCTCCGGGTTTAGGCACGGGAACAATGTTGGATATCCACTCAGGATATGTGGACACCATGATGATGCCAGCTTGAAATTGTTTCACAATTTCTTCTTTTACTTTTAAACTCCACTCAGGTTTCAATCGCCTGAGCTTTTGCTTGACTGGCTTAAATCCATCTTTAATGGGAAGACGATGAAGAACAATGTCAATGGACAAACCCACCATGTCTTCATGAGACCATGCAAACACATCCTGAAATTAGGTTAATAGCTTAACCATGTCATTCCTTTGGTTTGGGGTAAGGTCTGAACCAATCTGGATTAACCTAGGGCTTTCTAAGGTTCCAAGATTGAAGGAAGTGGTTTGATCAAGGTTGGGTTTAGGTTTGTCTTTGACCCATTCTTGAATTTTTTGAGGCACCTCAATGTCATCCTGTATTTCCATCAAATTTGAATTCATCTCTACATCAAAGGTACAATCCTTGTGGAGAAGAGGCACCGTGTCGCAAATCTGAGCACATCTAAATTTAGGGTCTGAAACAAAATATGCTTTCACTTAGTATATATAAAACGTTTTGATCATACAGTGTTAGCATATCTTGACAAAATAAGCGCTAATCTATCGCATGGAAAAGTAAGCGGTTATGATATCTCTGAGCGAAAAGAGTTTTTCCCATTTTACCCTTGTCGACCAATGCAAGGAGTGTTGTTCCAATTGGCAAGGGCAAAGTCCGGGTGGACTATAGTGATGGAGGGGCTGTCATCGTCCTCCTTCTCTCGATTGATGGCCATTATGTCTGGGAAATCATCGTCTGGGGTATATCTATTTGTATGTTCATCATTAATGATGATGCATATGCTTGACATCATTCGGATGACGTCTTGCTTGGTTCTTCGTTCCTCCTCTTCCACTGTGGGATTTGGAACAAAGACTTATTTCTCCTTCACTGGTACCGGCTTGGGAAATAACATAGCCATTACATTGGCTGTCTCCTTTACTGGAGGTTGTGCAGACTCAGAGTTTGCAGGCGAAGATAAACGTTGCATGGTTGAAGCTGAAGGAATCTGCTGATTCTTATGAGGATTCCTATTACTAGAACTGGCAGAATAGCCTAGTCCAACTGTTCCATCTTGCTTGGTTAATTGAATTGGGTACTTGATACCCTGGCGATCTTTACCCAGCCCTTGTCCCGGCTTATGACCCAATGACATCATTTCTTGAGTAGCCGACATTACCTCGGCAGAAATCTTGGGTTCGGGAAATGGCGTTCCAATAGCATGGTATTGGGTATTGCTTACTTCAAGGCATGGCCGACCGGTTCAACATCCGCATTGGCATTGATGAATGGCATGTCCCCGTGTTGAGGACACTCGGTTCGGCGTTGACCATGACCAAAGCTATTGTTGATAATGTATTTCAATTGTTGATGAAGGGTGGAGGGGACTGCCCCTGCCATATGAATCCAAGGTCGTCCCAAGAGTAGGTTGTATCCCGAATCTATCTTGAGTACGTGGAAAGATATGCAGAATGTATGGGGACCAATTTTGATTGGCAGTTCAATTACTCCGACCAAATTCTGGCGGGCTCCGTCGAAAGCCTTGATGATAGTATGGCTATTCCGGATTCGGTTGAGATTGATATTCATCTTCACCAACATAGCGTATGGACAGATATTTAGAGATGAGCCTCCATCTATCAAGACTCCAGCTAGCATGTATCTGGAGGATAAGACCACAATGTGCAACGGCTTGCAATGACCGATCCCCTCGGGCGGTATGTCATCATCAGTGAAGGATATCACATTGTTCTTGAAAATGTGATCAACCAGATGTTGAAATTTTTCCGTATCAACTGATGTCGGTAGATAGGCTTCTTCTAAAACCTTCAGCAAGATCGTCCGGTGATCCTCGGAAGTTAGGACCAAGTCCATAATTGATATTTGTTGTGGAGCTTCTTTTAAGCTTAAAACCACCTTGGCTTTGTTATGACCCATAGTGCGAAGGAATTTTTCAATCTTCTCCATGGGTATTTTCCCCTTTTATTTGATGGTAGACTTCATCACCCGTTGGGGAAGATACAGTGGATTTTCCTTCGACACTGTAGCAGTTGTATGTGAGGTGGATCCTTCACCTTCTCCATAATTCCACGGAACCTTGCGCAAGCTAACAATAGGATATTGTGCTCTGTATGGCAAGTTGATTGGCTCAGGAGCGACCACTTTCAAAGGATTGTTGCTTCCCTTGAGTTGAATTGTTGGCATTGTGAGTGATTTATTAGCCCCGTCAGTTTCAGTGGATATGACTTCTACCAAACTCTTCCACTTAGTAGGACATGTATTCTCACTTGCACGTAACACAGTATCATCGTCCGCTAGGTGCAGGACACCACTGTCAATTAGATTTTGGATGAGGTAGCGGAGTGCCCATCATTCTTCTGTGCTATGACCGCAAGAATGGGAGTGATATTGACATACTCCGTCAGAATTGTACCATCCTGAACGGGGGTTGATTGGAGGTAGAAAGGAACAGATCCTTCCTTAATTGATTAACATCTGGAGGATTTCCTCCATAGGTTGGCCCAGATATATGAATTCCCTTTTGTGGCAAAATCCTGATGGGCTTTGGCATTTGCTCTCTTTGTCACTTTGTCTTCCAGCATTTCATTTTTTGAAAGTGACGAGGGAATATTCATGATAAGCGGTAGGAGACCGGTGTGCTCCTGGCTGATTAATTGACGAGTCACTTGATGCTGATAAGTCACCAATTCTGCCAATTGCTCAATTTGCTTGCATAAAGCTTTCATCTTTTGCTCCATTGTGAACTGAAACTTGGTATAATCCCATTTGTCAACACCGTCTTTGAGGATTTGGGAGGATTCACAGTTGAAATTGGAATTCTTTCCATTGCTCCAATTGATCATGTTGACCTCTTCTTCTTTGTTTTGAGGAAGAGGGTTGTCTTGAACGTGAGGCTGATCTGGTTTGGTAACCACGATCTCACCGTTGTCTATCAGGTCTTGGATCTTGCGTTTTAAGGCCCAACAATCCTGAGTATCATATCCAGGTGCCCCGGCATGATAAGCACATTTCTGAGCAGCATTGAAACCCCATCCATTAGGGTTGGCTGGTGGAAGAAGATGTGTAATTTTCTTCTAGGTTGTCAGAAGAGTGAAAATGTTCTCGAGGGTTACCCCTAAGGGTGTGAACACTCGAGGGCGTTTGACTTCTCCACCTTTTAGTATTGGAGGGTTCGAAGACTGTGCTTGAAAGGGAGTGTAGTTTCTCCTTTGAAGAGGCATGTTCTGATTGCCTTTTTGACCCAATAGTATCAGGGAAACATCTTCCTCTTTCTTTTTATGGACCCTTCGGGGGTTGTTTCCATAATTTCTGGATTGGATGTGATCAGCAACAGCTTTGAGGGCAGCTAGGTCTTGAATTTTTCCGAACTTCAATCCCATCTCAGCCATCTCCCCATGTTTGACCATTTCAGAAAATGGTTTGCCGATGGCGGCTAAATCATCATGCTTCGTGAATAGTACTCGTGAATAGTAACTCATGAATAGTAACTCGTGAATAGTAACTCCGACATTAAAAAGTTCCAAATTTGATAAAAAGTTCAGACCAATATTTCGGCATAATGATATTGAAGAAATAATATCACTTACGAAGAAAATAACATCCCTTACCTCGAAAAGACAGTATTTCTGACTGGAATACTGGATATAGTGCTGAAGGGAACTTGAACCGTATAGCAACACTCAAAATATCTAAATACTTACAAAAATACGCTCGATAATATAGAGAGAGAAAACTTCAGTTTCTGGTGTGATTTTCAATTCTAACCTAAGCACCCTATTTATAGAAAAATGCTTAGAACACCAAAGCAGAAAATTTAGTAAATTAATAATATTTATTAACCAAATTCCTACGCACACCTTTGCCAACTGAATTCAGCCCCTAGCACATGTTAATGACGCCCACAAAATGTAAAAAAATGTTTTTATTAATAAAAATAAATAAAACTTCCAAAAATCAATTATTTTAGAACTTCAGAACTTCAATAATTCATAATAAATAACCCTTTTGTCAGAAAAATTTGAACCACATGTCTTTTCCATAGGAAATTTCATTATCTACAACTTTGCAGAAGAAAGGTTTTCCAAATTCTAAACAGAAATTGACCGAAATCCACAAACGGACGATTATATAGACTATAATCAAATTTTAGTCAAGAAATGGGGTCCACCTACACACAAAACATGTGTTAATCATTTAATGCAACAAAAATACTCTTCCTCCTCATTTACTCATATATCACACATTCATTGTAAAAATATCACCATTATTATATAATATAATAAAATATTATTTTATCAGAAAAGATAAAATATCAATTTTTAACAATTGTCACTTTAAAAATTTTCTCCATCTATATCCACATAAAATCAATATTTTTCTCATCATATAAATCAATAATTAATTATTCACAAATAATATTACTGTAATCACAATCATCGACAACCGTGTAGTTCCCAGGAAAGAGGGGCTTTCAATAAGAATTTCTCCTTCATTGGCCGCAATTAGGTGACCAAACCTCTCCTTAGATAGAACTTTCTAGACATTGCCAATATTGCTATCTAATAATATTATTCAGATAATATGAATTATTTCTCCGATAAAGAAAAATACTGTGTAGTGACAATTATTGAAACAATAGTAATATAAAATATCAACGCAGCAATTATTGAATCAATAAAATAAAAAATCTTTAATAAGAATTAACTCTTTGTAACAATTATTGAGTAGTGCTTCTTACATAAGAATCAATAATTGGTGCAATACTGGTAATGCTCTTGTGCAACAACGCAGACATCGTGTTTTAACCAATTTAGTATTCCAACAAAGATAATCAGTAATAACTACGACGTTATCGATTAAAGTCGATTCTAATCGTATATTTACTATCTTCACGTAGGTTCGTATATTTGTACTTGTAAACGCATACGATCTTCTGCTCAACGCGTCAGCTACCACATTCGTTTTTCCTACGATGGTATTGAATGGTATAATCGTAATCTTCAACAGCTCGAGCCAACGTCTTTGGCGCATGATACTATCGTTTTATGTGAAGAAATATTTAAGGGTTGAAAAAATGGGTTTTGTACTGGGGTCAATACAAAATTCAATTTCACGTTCTAGGGGTAGGCTAAGAAGTCTTCAAGAATACGTCAGGAAATTTATTAACAATAGAAATGTCATTCAAAACTGTGACTCTCATCCAAGACTTTGATAGCACATGTAATGAAGGTTTCTCCTAACGGAGTTTCAACCGATAAGTCAAAGTCTAATCTCTCCGGAGTCAAATTTAAACGTTGAACGCAAACAAGAGAGATAAAAGAATGGGTAGAACTGATATCGAGTAAGGTATAAACTTCGCAAAAATTTATAATTAACTAACCCGTGATAACTTCATTCGATTCCTCATCAGGGTAATTCAAAACTCGATGCTGGATTCTCCCAATTGATGTCAAAAAAGATAAATACATATCATCTATTTTAGCTTTCTTAGACCGGACTTCTCTTTCCATAATATCAACGCGTCGTGCGGCTTTTACCCATGCATCTTTCATTCTTACTCGTTCAGTTGTTTCTTCTTTCAGTTGCTCCTTGACATTTGAATTCTCGATTCGACTTTTTAATATCGATACTCGCCAAAGAGTGCTTCATTCAACCATCGCACATCGGGTAATACAATTTTGAATTATTGCATCCCTTTGTTCCCTGACCTTTCACCGCCGTTCTTGACTGCGCTTCTAACTAACTCATGAATACGATTTTGCAATTCTACATTTTGATCAATAAGTTCTTCTAATAAATCATCCTTAGGTTCCTCTTCTTCCTCACTCTCAGTTGCTACCTTTGCGACTAGCTTGAGTGAAACTTTTAATTCCTCAATCACCACATGGATATCTCTAATCACATTAACCTGGTTGATGATTAGAGGTGTCTCCACGGTCTCATTCACTCCAATGTTAACATTTTCAGCTGCCATTTTCAAATACTGCCACAAAACAATGGTTAATTGACATGCCACATATTAACCCTATATTCTAACCGACCAATTAAATAACAAATAAGCTTAGGTAGGACACACTAGCGAAGGATTTACTCATCTCTCCCCTCCTAGTTCTATTCCCCGATCTCCGCCAGAGATCATATCCCTAAGCTCTGATACGAACTGTGACGCCCCCGAAATAGGTCCAATCCACCCAACCTATTCTGAGTCGCCAAATACATGGTACAGAAACAACTACAACTTCATTAATATAATTTTCGTGCAAAATACGATAACACATAAACTTTGAGTTTAAATACAAATAATGTCTAATAGAGAGTATACAAACTCAAAAGGAGTCCTCATTAAAATTATTGATACACTATTTTACCAAATAGTGAGGACTACTAAAACAACTGTCTTGAACCGTCACTCCACACCCCGACTAGTTCCCGCTATATTCTCGTCTCCTGAGAAGAAAAATGGAACAAAAAGGAAAAGGGTGAGCTCAACTAGCCCAGTAAAGAATATTATGACTAAGATAGTGTACAACAAATTATCCTTAGTCTTCAACAGGGAAAAAAATCTGATAGAATACAATAGACAACAAGTTTTAGATCAACAACTGCAGCGGAAACAACAATTCATTAGAAGAGTTAAGTAGAGAATGAAATCTACTATCATCTATGAATTTAAAAGTCCATCATCGATATTTTATCCATGTAACATCAATCAATATACATCTTAAATCAAATAGTCATCTTTGCACTACAGGCCAAAGATATTCATCAGTTGGTCATGTTCATCTCAACACCTGTTCATCTTTGCACTACGGGCCAAAGATATTCATCAGTTGGTCATGTTCATCTAAACACCTGTTCATCTTTGCACTACGAGCCAAAGATATTCATTATAAAATCATTCATCTTTTCACTACAGGCCAAAGATATTCAGTTATATCATCATTTAGGACTGAGGATGATGAAAAATATTTTAAAGAAAACAAATCCAGTGAAATAAAAGAACAAATATTAAGGATTCATACTTTACACAATCCAACTTCAAAAATACTTCATAAATAATCAGAGTGGAGTAAAATTCAAGAATGAAGACCAAAACATAGATCCAATCAAAGATAGGAATCATAACAGACAATCTTGGACACAGAAAAGAAAATTTAATTTTTCTGTGAATAGTGTCGTATTCGTGAATAGTGTCGTATACGTGAATAGTTCTGTATACGTGAATAGTAACTCCGACACTAAAAGGTAGAAATTCCATAAGAAAATCATCATGCTTCGTGAATAGTACTCGTGAATAGTAACTCGTGAATAGTAACTCGTGAATAGTAACTCCGACATTAAAAAGTTCCAAATTTGATAAAAAGTTCCGACCAATATTTCGGCATAATGATATTGAAGAAATAATATCACTTACGAAGAAAATAACATCCCTTACCTCGAAAAGACAGTATTTCTGACTGGAATACTGGATATAGTGCTGAAGGGAACTTGAACCGTATAGCAACACTCAAAATATCTAAATACTTACAAAAATACGCTCGATAATATAGAGAGAGAAAACTTGATTTACGGTGTGATTTTCAATTCTAACCTAAGCACCTATTTATAGGAAAATGCTTAGAACACCAAAGCGTAAAAATTTAATAAATTAATAATATTTATTAACCAAATTCCTACGCACACATTTGCCAACCTGAATTCATTTCTAGCACTTGTTAATGACGCCCACAAAATGTAAAAAATGTTTTATTAATAAAATAAATAAAACTTCCAAAAATCAATTATTCTGGAACTTCAGAACTTCAATAATTCATAATAAATAACCCTTTTGTCAGAAAAATTTGAACCACATGTCTTTTCCATAGGAAATTTCATTATCTACAACTTTGCAGAAGAAAGGTTTTCCAAATTCTAAACAGAAATTGACCGAAATCCACAAACGGACGATTTTACAGGCTATAATCAAATTTCAGTCAAGAAATGGGGTCCACCGACACACAAAACATGTGTTAATCATTTAATGCAACAAAAATACTCTTCCTCCTCATTTACTCATATATCACACATTCATTGTAAAAATATCATCATTATTATATAATATAATAAAATATTATTTTATCGGAAAAGATAAAATATCAATTTTAACAATTGTCACTTTAAAAATTTTCTCCATCTATATCCACATAAAATCAATATTTTTCTCATCATATAAATCAATAATTAATTATTAAGTAAATAATATTACGAATCACAATATCGACAATGACGGTAGTTCTCAGGAAAGCGGGGGCTTTCAATAAGAATTTTCTCCTTCTTGCCGCAATTAGGTGACCAAACCTCTCCTTAGAGAACTTTCTAGACATTGCCAATATTGCTATCTAATAATATTATTAGGATAATATGAATTATTGCTCAGATAATGGAAAATCTTGTGTAGTGACAATTATTGAAACAATAGTAATATAAAATATCAACGACAATTATTGAATCAATAAAATAAAATCTTGAATAAAGTAACTCATTTGTAACAATTATTGAGTAGTGCCTTCTTACGTAAGAATCAATAATTGGTGCAATACTGGGTGCTATCTTCTTGTGCAACAACGCATATTATTGTGTTTTAACCACGGGTATTCCAACAAAGATAATTGGTAACAACTACGCCAATTATTTATAAACAACTCATACTTGTCATTTTCTTCATCCAATTGCTTTCCAGTTATGTGGCCCACACAAAAGGTCGCTATAAATACGAATATTCCCCGACAGTAAGAATATTCCACGACCAAACGAATATTCTCCGACAATAATGAATATTTTATAACCACTTGCTTATTTAAAAAATAGTTGCTCATTTTACCCATAACTAACCACATTAATTAAATCAACCCCTTACTATTTCAAAATAATAATTAGAGAAAATTAAATCATTATTTATAAAAAGTTGGGGTCTTACAATAAAAATGAATATCTTTGGCCGTAGTGCAAAGATGATTTAATGGTTACGAGCATGAATTGTGATTTGGTATAACCATAATTTTTGATGTTTCAGGTGAAGATGGGTGATGAAAATTATCGTCGTCCTGTGTGCGAAGAGGAATTTAGAATCACAATTGTGATTATGAGTTATTCACATGATCGTGGACGGGAATTGTTGATTGATGTTAAAGGGATAAAACATTATTGGTGTACTTTTAACATAGAGAAAATAATAGACCTTATGGTCTATTTGACTCTTCTAATGGATTGTTCGTTCCGCTGTAACTATGGTTGAAAAGTTTTATTATCTGTCATATGTTCTAAATCTCTGATTTATTATTGATGAAAGCTATTGATAATTTAATTATCTTTAGTCATGATATTCTTTACTGGGCTAGTTGTGTTCACCCTTCTACTTCATAATTCCTTTCAGGTAATAAGAGTGTAGCTGGGTCAAGTGGGGGTATTAAGAGGATTAGAACGGTGGTCTCTAGCTGTGGAGGTTCTCCCTAAACAGTATAGAAAAGTGTGTTGTATTCTATACATCATTTAGTAGTTATATTTGGTGAATCATATAGGGTGAAGCGAACCTAACGTTGGAAGGGTGTTTTTGCCACTATCATACAAGATGTCTAATGACATACAACCTCGTGTTATCATAAGACATGGTTGTGCACATCCACTTGCTGAGTATATCTATGAGCGCTACCTATATGATCTTGGAGTATTTTTGAAATATAATTTTCACTTGGAGACAACGGAGATAATTATATGTCAAGAGAAGACTTACCATTGGAAAGAAGATGATATTAATTTTCTTGTTTTTCTTTGGAGACTTTTGGGTCAACCAAGGATAATTAAGTGGACATATGATATCTATCATAACCTGGACGCATGGCCTCCCATGTACGAAGGTTTCCTTGAGCACTTCCCAAAGATTTTAGTTTCTAAAACAGTTTTTGACTGTACTTTTATGTAAAGTACCATTGTAAGGTTGTGGTCGAGGTACCATGAGAGTTAAATTCATTTGTATTAAAACTCATATTTAACTGTGGTCGTATTCTATACGACAGCTCAACAGTTGTATAAATGAAGTTGTATTTGAATTTTGTATCATGTATCTGACGACTTAGAATGGGTGATGTATACCTAATTTTGGGGGCCTCACATTTGGTATCAGAGCTTAGGGATATGGTCGCTGGCGGAGATAAGAGTCTAGAACTAGGAGGGGAGAGACGAGTTATATACTTCGCTAGTGTGTGACTTACCTAAGCTGAAATTGTTCACTTGATAAGTTGACAAATTATGATATGTCAATTAACCTTTGTTTTGAAGCTATATTCTAGAATGATATCTGAAATACAGGAGATGAGAAATGGGAAAATCATGGTAGCTAGGAAATTACCGGGAAGGTACAATCTGAAAAGAAAGCAAGGTATTCTCATCTCTTCGAATATCAGGTACGTACGTAAATTTCGAGGGTGAAATTTCATAAGGAGGGGTGATTGTGAGACCCCGAATTTTATGAAATAAAAATATTCAATTTTTCTATTTTTGTAAATAGTTAAATTGATAAAAGTTTAAAGTTAAGGGTAATATGTGAACTTTTTTTTGCAAAGTAAGCAAGTTGATATAAAATATTCGTTTTGTCGGGGAATATTCGATTAGTCGGGGAATATTCTTTTTGTCGGGGAATATTCATACGACGGTACAATCATTGGTGGACCCCACAACAGAATTATTATCGGATTGAGAAAACAACAATAATACTTTATGAAGATAACGGCGGAAGTTTTATCGTTAACTGTTGAAACACTCGGTGTTAAAAGTACAGTAATACGCGTGGTTGCATAGTAGTACATGGTATTGATTATTGATGCTTATGTGAGAAGTCACTCAGTATTGTTCAATCGGGTATTCGGGACACTTTTCATGTCAGAGTACTATTCACGAGTTACTATTCATGAGTTTTTATTCACGAATTACTATTCATGAGTTACTATTCACGGAGTACTATTCACCCGTAAAATATATTTCTTTTCGGTCCAAATTATTTTTTTGGTACAATATTAGTCCATGAGAAGATGTGCTAATTTTTCAGACCGTTGGTTGAACATATAATAGTAAATCAATATGGACCGCTGGTGGATAGTTATAATAGTAAATCAATATGGATCGCTGGTTTAAAGTTTTAATAATAAATCAGTATGGACCGTTACTTTAAGTTTTAATAGTAAACCAATATGGACCGTCCGTTTAAAAGTAAATCAATCTGGATCGTTCATGAATTAGTTACTATGCAGTCCATTCTTCTATAAATAGAAGCTCATTCCTTCATTATTTCTTACGAATTCATTGAAACTCTAGAGAGAGAAATTATAGAGAATCTATAAAAAAGTATTCTGCTACTTCCCTACTCTTATATTCAGTTTTTTTTACGGTAAGGGGTATTATTTCTTTTATATTCATGAAGAGAACTTCTGTTATTCCATTATTTATTATTCTATTGGAATAACATGTATACGCGGGCTACCCTATACTTGGTGAAATTCTTACATTATTTTATTCTTTATTATTACATTTGGAATATCTTATTCTGCATGCGTTTTTGGGACTTAATTGGTTTCGATCTTTATTATTCATTGGAATATCCTATCATGCGTTTTATCTTGGACTGGTTCCATCCTTTATTATTATGTTGGAATATATATCACTGTGCATGCTTTTACTTGGGACACGGTTCCGTTATTTATTATTACATTGGAATAACTTGCTGCTGCGATCTATCGCATGCATGGTGATTTCTTTTGTTATTCCATTCTTTATTATACTTAATTAGTTAAAACTTTGACTTCTATACTCCATGAAATTAGTGGAATATCCTTGATAATTGTGCTTTATCCAGTATCTTTTCATGGAAATATTTTTCTGAGCATTCTTGAATTTTACTCCACAAAGTAGTATCATGTTGACAATTTGGACGTTATTGAGTTCAGGATAAATTAACTTATAAATCTTTAAAACTTATTCTTGAACTTGTTTTATTGAATTATTATGTCATTGTCATGATGAGTTATGTTGGTTATTATGTGAAAACATGAAAGTTTCTTAGAAATCACAAAGGGTTGAAAATCAGATTTTGGTAAAAATGGAGTATGAAATTCAATTGAGCATATCTCTTATTATATTTCAAATTTTTGAGTGTGGTCAAGTTCTAGAGTTAGATCTATGAGTTTTCTAACTTATCCAAGTGGAATCACTAGAAAAGGTGTTGTAGATTTTCGTGTGGACTGATTTTAGTAAAGGAGTCAAAAACAGAAAAGTGCCAAATAGCTACTGCCAAAAAATTTAAAAGGGCATTTTCGGCCACTTAAATTGTAAGAAAATTTTCGGCCTTTTGGGACATGAAAATATATGGTATAAAGTACCTACTGTCCAAAAATGAGCTCATTCCGACTTAAAATGAGCAAGTTATGACTATTTCAATATTTAGGTTTTTCCGATGAAAAATGCTATAACCGGAGTTCTATAACTCCGATGACCATGAAATCTAAACTGGAAGATCACGTTAACATGTTTAATATCCATCCAAGATTTGAGAATTTCTGGAGTTAACCTTAAGGTAGCTAATTTCTTAAGGAATTAATTAGAAATTGATTTTTGAGAAATAGTAAATGAATTTTAAAAATTCCGAGAAAAATATATGTTCAATATGGTAATATATTTCGCTTAATCGAGAAAAAGAATAATTTTTGGGACTAATTTGGTATTTTCATGAAAATGATTTAATTCTGAACATATGAATTAAATATGTTATGTGAAGTTGAAAAATTGGTAAATAGGATTTTATGGCTTGAAAATCCTATATAAGGTATATGCAGATTTTTGATGAGTAATTTGATTATTGGTGATGAAATCTTATGAGTATGTCATTTTGAATGATTAAATGCATTATTTGGAAAAATATAAACAATTAAATTAAATTGTTTATAAGTTTAAGGAGTGATTAAAATATTGTTATAATATTAACAATATTAGATTATGATTTTTGATAATGTTTAGATAAATTTAAAGTCTTTAATAGTTATCCTTGATTTAGTTTGACTAATGTTTATAATATTGTCATCATCCTCATGCTTATATTATGTTGAAAGTCATATGTGGCCTGTAGTGCATAGATGGACTTGGTATGATTATGACCAAGGATTATTCGGTATAATCATAACCGTAATGTCATAAATGATGTGGAAAAAGTCCTCATTGGCCCGTTGTGCATTGATGGACAATTTTTGGTATGATTATGGCTATGGATTCTCTTTGGCCGTAGTGCAAAGATGAATTGTTTTATGGCATGATCAGGACTGTTGATGAAAACACGATTATCTTTGGCCGTAGTGCATGGATAATTCGTGGTCGTGATACTAAAGAATCATTGGCCTGTAGTGCATGGATGATTCGATGATGTGGATTAATTATTGAGCTGAGTCTCAGCAATGAAATATTAATTCATGGATGTGATAATAATGAATATATTTGGTCGTAGTGCAAAGATGATTTAATGATTACGAATAGGAATTGTGATTTGGTATAACCATGATTTTTGATGTTTCAGGTGAAGACGGGTGATGAAAAATGAAATATTAATTCACTCGGGATTGGTTTTCCTTGATTCTTGTGGGACATCGTTGTGTAGAGATGTGTGTATAAAATGTTGAGACAATGTGATATGGCATCGTGTTGGCAAGATGACAAGGTTTCCCTCCTGGTGTTGTTATCATGGGTTTGGGGCAATGATAAAGTAGATGTTGCTTTCGGGCTTATTTGAGATTGGATCATTGAAAGTCCTCAGTGTCAACTCTGAGGTGTGCCTGTCCTCCCGGTGTTATCTCCGGGTTTGGTATTGGGTGTCTTGTTGTGAGCGCCAAGATTGAAGCTGGTTGCATTTGAAATAAACATTTCCGGGGTTATCGCCGGAACTTTATTCCTTGGGGTGATCACCAAGGTTGGTATCTATTCCCATGATTGGGACTGAGACTGGATACCTCGGGGTTATCTCCGAGATTAATCGGTCTTCTCCGGTGTGTGTTCTAGTATTGGATCTGCACGCCTCGAGGTTATCTCCGAGGTTGGAATTGTTACTCCCTGTGTGTGTTTCGGGGTTGATGCTGAACTTCAGGTAGTATCCGGAATGGATATGAACTGTCTTCTAGGGTTTCCTCTTAAAAGACGAATTTGTCCTCCTACAATGTTAGTTACAGGTGTATAGAAAATTTTGAGTGTCTACAACAAACATAAGAATCATTTCGAGCACACCGGAATAAGTAAAAGATCATCTTCATTGATATATTCATAATCATGCATACATTATTCTTAGAGTTAGTTCGGTTGTAAGCAGTTAAAACATATATAGCAGTTATAGAAGTTAATATACATAATGTAAATGACATAAGGTAAAAGACACAAGGGGTTTTAAGTGGTTCAGAGACTCAAGCTCCTAATCCACTCTTCTGCTTTCAACTAATGAGATTTCCACTAGGAGGAAGCGGCAAGACCGAATCACTAAGATTCCTTCAAGGCCGTGACCTTGGGACTTGATTCACTAAGAACTCTTCAAGGCCGTGACCTTGAACGCCTCTAGTTCCCTAGGAACTCTTCAAGCCCAATGAGCTTGGAACTTCATTTAGTCCCTCCGGACAAGGACCCTCGAGCCCCTGGTTTCTTGTTCTTTGTAGTTGTTGTTGTTGTTAGTGCTTAGTTGCTAAGATGTCTTTAAGCTTGATCATCTTTTGTACTTAGCAGCTTTGTGTAGTCCTCTTTGCATTACGCTTTGAGATGGACCACATCATCTTTGGTGCAAATTGATCTTCTTCCGATTCGCTCATCTTTGTATATTGTCAGCTGTGCACCATCACCATTTCCTGAACCCTTCTCAACATGTAGGCAGACATGGTTCTGCACTTGCTCTGCTTCAACTTTGGGTTCATAGTGAATCGTAGAGTGGCTCTTAGGATCTGCCTTGTGCTTTGCCACTCTTCTGAATGCTATCTTCTTGTCCCTCTCGGCTCTCAGCTTAGATGCCAATTCAATAGGCATTCTTATCTTTGTTGAGTGAAGCTTTGATCTGTTTAAGTCCATCTTCAAAGTTGTTTCACTTCCACCTTCGTAATCTCACTGTCACTGAGACTTGTTCTATTTGAGCTCAGGTGGAACTCGTAGAGTCAACGTTAGCATTTAACCAACTCAACGATTCTACAATATAGCAATCATTAACAACACTTGATCGTTCAAGCTCTAGCTTATTTATACTCCTTCCCAATCTTCCCGTTGAGAAGTAGCCGTTAAAAGCTCTTTGAAATGCTTCGCAGATCTTGAGTTATTTGGTGTAGACTGCAGATGTGACATGACATCTCCTTTTCTGACTTTCTGAAACTACGATTCATCGTTTCACCCCCCGTCGGATATATTACTTTTATGCCCTCGGGTGGTCGAAGACTTTATTTCACCCTTCTGATTCCTCGATCAGAGGTTGTCCTTTTGCATTGATGCTCTTAATAAGCTCTTGTCCAAATATCAACCTTCAGATTGAACCGTTGCCAATGCTCCAATCTTCAACTATTCGAACTCTACGATTCTGATGCATGTCTTCTTGGACCTGATCGTAGTGTCTTGTTGACTGGTAGAGACAACACTAAGTTCTTGAAGAGTGTTGATTGGATCTTCAATTTAGAACACCTCTTCCTTCTCTTGTGCAGTGCTTCAACACTTCTGTTTGTCTCAACAGCTCTCAGATACTGATGACTTGACTTCTTTGTTTTGGCCCCTTCTGAATAGCAAGACACTTCAACTTTGTGGCGTGTCCAGCTCACTTTCTCCTTGTGATCTCCCATTCACTTATCATTAATGGACTGACCCAATTCTTAATCTCTTTAGCCTTGTTCTTCAGAAGTTGTCTAGTATCTCTATATGCACTCCATCAGTTCCTTCTTTGTTTGGCAAACACTACGATCCTGGTTGCTTCCAAGATAAATGCCGTCTTACATCTGTTTTGACATCGTGACTTCTCGACTTTCCTTAGTCGATTCATGAAGTCTTCTTCTGATTTCCTTGTGGAAGAATTCATCCTGAATGGCTTCATAACTCAATCTGGATGCTGATTGGGTTGATGCTTAGATCTTCTGTTAGCTTGCATGTCATTCGTTGAGTGCTCTCTAGTTTCCTTCAGATGGGATGTATCTTTGCAATGCCAACCAGAGGCTTTATTCCTTTGGATATTCTGGGAGTGCTCATTTGTTAAGAATCGTATTTGCTCTACGATTCTGCCTTGGCATTGTGAGCAAATATGTTGAAGTCTCAGTTCTACACTTTATGATTCAGCTTCAGCTGTGCAGACACTATGATTTCGAGATCAGATCTTGACACTCTATGATTTCTGTCGTTGTGCTTATTGTCTTCATCTGATCTTACTTGACTATGATCTCTGCCTCTGATATGATCAGTAGACTCTACGACTTTGAGTGTAGTCTACGATTCTTGACTTGGCTTCGGCAGATACTCGGTCGGCTCGTAGGCAGGCTGTCTCTACGATTCTACATATGACTTCCTCAGCTGACTACGGCCCTGAGGAAGTTCTCCTCGACACACTACGATCCTTTCCTCGTCTCTTCTGGCAGTCTACGAACTCCAAGACTACTATCTTGCAGACTACAATTCTGCCTTGATAGCTCTCGAGTTTTCCTCGACTCTCCTGGCAGACTACGATTTCTGGTGCAATGCTCGACGATCAGACAAGCCTATCTATTTCATCATCAGATCAACCTAACATGCTTGATCTTTCTATGTTTATAGTCCTTGTACATCATTTCTTTTTAAGGACTTTACAAAGCTGTTTTGCTTATGATCAATTCATTTTAAGTCCTTGTACGCATGTTTCTATTATCTATCAAAGGACTTTACAGCTTTTCTTAATACAAGCGTACTTGCATATTCATTCATATATATATATATATATATATATATATATATATATATATATATATATATATATATATCATAATCAAATCATATATAAGTAGGAACATCATTCACATACTTATTCCTGATACAATTTATACTGACTAGTCACTAAGGACTATTGAACATCTACTAGAATTATCAATATTAAACTGATAACCCAAAAGAAATAAGTACGATAGATGATCAGTCTACAATACTCTATGTTATGCATAACACCACAATAATATTCACGCGTGTGTTGGGGCTTCCAACAATAAACACTCCCTTTACCATAAGGGTTGTTCAACTCAGTTTTCAAGATTTCTGCATTAGTCAATGGATTTGGACAGTTTTATAAACATGTATATAGTCTAGCCGAAATAAATGGCATAGATACTTTCACAATATCCAATAACAAAACCAAGTTCAACATGAATAACAGCTCTCATTCGACTTAACGAAATAAGAGTTCAAGTATGCTAACTTAATTTAAACGAGTAAGTAAGGAAACTAGCTCGCAATATACCAGGATAGAATACTTGCACTGTAAGAGAGTGTAAGTTAGGAACTTGCACAATAAAAGTAGGGTTCGAATATTTGCCTTTAGCGTAGTCTATCCACGTAATTTAACCAACACTTTTGAATCCTATTATATTATATGTTTAGGATGTTCATTAGTTAAACATATTAGTTATTTATAATTTCTTCTACTTAACTATATAGTTTCTATATTTTATATAGTTACCTTAAAGTGTCACACTGTACTTTCTTTTTTAATGTAGGAACTAAATATTACTACATGCCTTGCACACATCACTTAAGTGATCTAATTCCAATTATGTAATTCACTTTACTCATCATAACAATTAATTAATAATATAATATTAATTAATCCTTCACTTCTTAATTTAATCATCTCTTAATTAAATCAATTCCCTAAATTTTCATTCTCATGCCACACAAGGCATTTTCACAATTCTCATCACAATCCACATTCTTATAAATTCAATTTAACTTAGTTGAATTATTCATTTCACAACACATCAATATTTATATTAAATAATATTCATTCTCTTATTTTATCAAAATAATATTTATTCATGAATTTCTCGATTCTTACAAAATTGCCTTTTTCCATATTGGCCAAATATTTCTACATTCATCAACGATTTGTGGTTCATATTCATGATCATTACTTCTGGTAATATCAAGAACAACTTTATATGAAAATATGTTGTCGACAATAATTTTATTTCTATCCATATATGTGTCTCTTGTATATACATAATGTATCAAGATCTCATTATTTTCAGGTACCTGATCCTCTTCAGGAGATAACTCATCCTCTTCAGGGGATAAATCTTCAAGAGTTTTATTTACAGGAGATTTTTGTTCATAAGTTTTAGATATATCAATAAAAAAAATTTGTAGCTTGTTTCATGGGTATATCTTTTTTATAGGCTGCAACTTATTTTTCTTGTACTTTCTTCTTCTGGAGAATTTTATCTTTAACACCGATCATTCTTTCACATTTCAGGTGTGACTTTGATTCAATTTGCTGCTGTATTAACCGATTATCCTACAGGGACTTCAATCCCTGTTAGAGTATTACCAGCTAGAATGTGAGATATCACTATTTTCTTATTATCGATGAATAATTCTGGTAATTGATTTGCAATTCATTGCAAATGAATAATCCTTTGAACTTCTAGTTCATATTGATTTGTATGAGGATCAAGATTAAATAACGTTGAAACATTCCAATTAATCTCCCGTCGTGCTTCAGGCAATGATGTCACGTCGTGCTCCAATCAACGACTTTTCTCCCCCTAATGGTGGAAAGACTGTTTCATTAACAAGGATAATCCTCGAAACGTGTTTTTTTTTTAAAACATTACATGTTAAGGTTATGATGCAACATGTAAAATAGCATGACCCCAAGCATAAACAGGTAAATTTGATTTCATAATCAAAGGTCAGACAATATATTGAAGTCTATTGATAAGTGATTCAGCTACACCATTTTGAGTATGTGTATGTGCAACAGGATGTTTAACATAAATATGACCATCTGGTTAATGCATCAAGTAAAATCATAAAATACTTGAATATACCATAATGTGGGTGTATTGGTTCACATATATCACCTTGAATTCTTTCTTCGAAATATGAACACTAAATAACAATAATTAAATGTGATAGTTTGGTAATTGATTTACTTTGATATAATCAACAGGTAAAGAAATCTTCTGGTTCTTTAAGGGATGTGTTGCCTCTTTTTTAGTTCTAAAAAAAGAGCTCTAACTCATGCAAGCATACATGTGTCAACAAGTAATACAGAGCAAGTAAAGTATCGATCCCACAGAGAAAGTTGTTTAATTTAAATTACTATGCATCAATTAAATCACTATATTTATATGTTCAAACTAATGAATATGATTGGTTTGTTACTCTAATCACAAATAACAACTAAAATAATAAATAAGATGTAATAAATCAAATCTGAAAGTAATGGGATCCTAACTTCATTTAATATTTCATTTAATCACCACTATCATGCAAGACTTGTTCACATATCATAGGAAAGTAGCCAAGAGCACTAAAAGAGTCATAGCCATTTTTCAATGCACTATGACCTACTTACACAGCATCCACAAGTGATAGACTCTATGTAATCATCAATATAACCAAAATCACTATATGTCTATGTGAAATTGCAATCATATTGAATTTAAGTACAAGCCCTTATTCTAACTCATACGGTGAAACAGTATATGTCTATCTGGTTCACGAAATACACAAGCCATATAAAACAGCCCCATATACGCATGTTATCATGATTACAATCCATACTTGCATGTTCATTATCAATTCCATACAAGTACTAAACGAATGGTGATCAAGCATTCATACATGCAAAATAATCATGATAGAAATCCCAAATGATATGTAAATCAATCCAGCATTCAAGCATGCAATCAAACTACATATTAAAATCCGTTAGAATCCCATAATGGAGTTTAGTTCATGACTGAACCAAAAGCCATTATGGGATCAAAGCTAACCATGGCTAATAAGCAAACAATTGAAAGATGAAAGATAGAAACGATCAAACCCAATTGCTGAATATCATCCACTATTAACGTTCAACTCCTCATATAAATCCAGCAAAAATACTAATAAAATATCCAAACTAGTAGAAAATCCCAAGGAGTAGAAGAGTAGAGTTTATGTGATAACCCGGGATTTCGAATAATCAAAATTTTACGAATAAATTTTTTTTTATTAATATTAATATTAATTATCAATTTTGTGACAAGTATCTGTGATACGAGTCTCGAGAAGGTTAATTTGTATATTGACTAATAAATTTAAAGTAGAGTTGTGCTTAACAAGATTAGAAACCCTAACCCTAATTTCTGGATAGGGATTCGGTAGAAAATATAATTAAAATAATTATATTGATGAGAATGTGTTTGTACTGTATGTTGATAATGATTAATGATTGATCAGATAAGGTTTAAAATTAATAAACCCTAATAAGAGATTAGAAACCCTAATCTCAAGATTAGAAACCCTAACGCGCAGTTAGAAACCCTAATCGAAAGTTGGGAAACCCTAATTTCATATCCGGGATTCCTAAACCCTAAATTAAGAAACCCTAATCCTAATTGGCAAGCCTAATGTGTGTATCAAACTTTAATATTATTTAGAAAACCCTAATTATATTTTAGTTATCTTAATTTCTATTTTTATAAACCCTAATTATAATTTAAAATTTTTAATTTTTCTAATTAAAAACCCTAATTAGGAAACTCTATCCTAAATAGCAAGCCTAAAGTGATTAGTATGTGTTAATATAATTAGAAAACCCTAATTATACTTTGGAGATATTAATTTCTATTTAAAACCATAATTACATTTTCGAAATTCTTAATTTTCTTTTTTTTTAAACCCTAATTAGAAAATTCTAGAATTGATGTTGTAAAACCTAAGGGTTAGAACCTTAGGGTTAAACCCTAAGGGTATGCTAAATTCCATGTATGCCCTTAAATTTATTTTGCAAATGACAAAAATGCCCTTTTTATTTTCTTTAATTAGTAACTTGTAAAATATTGCAATAACTTTAGTAGGTGACCAACTTTGTTGACTTAGTAACATAAAATCTGCAGCAAAAAATCGTCCAAGTGATCAGCCATGTGCTAGATATCATAATATATATAGATTCAAGAGAGAGAAAGTCTCAAAATTTAGCTATTTTGCTCTCAAGCTCTTACCTACTCTCTCTCTCATCTAAACATCCGAAATAGCTAGTAAATCAGTCCTAAAAACATCCCTTAGATCAACCAATACAGATAAGGAGATCTAAGATCAAGCTTATTCAAGAAAAGGTATAAACCCTAAAATCCATTTTGATCTTGTATGCTAAGACAAAGTTCGTGTTTATGTGTTTAGATCTTTGCTAGATGATGTTTAATGATGATCTATGTTGATATAACATAGATCAATAGCATCAAAATGCTTTAAAATCGAGTTTTTCTAAAACTGTCAAGAACACGATTTGTGGTCTGACAAGCTAATGTCAGGAGCCATAGATCCGTGTTTGTTTTTGATTTTTCTTGTTTGATGTTTTGGATTGGTAGTCTGGTATGAGGGCTTTATTCTGCAAGTGGTATTACAACCATAAGACTTCTCTATTTGTAGTTATTCATGGTCAAAACCCGTTGACCGGGCATGACCATGAACTTTCTGGGTAACCCAGAAAGCCTTTTACAGCGTTTGACAACTATTTGTGAGGTCTGGATCTGACAGGTTTTAGGTCTTTTGATGTTGTGTTTATAACCATGTTGTAGCCTGTTTTATGTTCTTTCATTCCACGTCTTTATATCGTGTAAATGAACAACTTGTAGATCGTGACAGGTGGTCAAAGTAGACCACTCGGTCTGTTTTTGATGTTTCTGGAAAACCCAGAAACAGCTTAAGCGATATTTCTGACAATGTTTGACCAAGTTGAATCTGGCAATTTGGATGTTGTTTAACTGAGATGTTGTCATTTAAATGTACCTTGACACTAGTTCTATAGATTTAGATCATAACATAATGGATTTGATGACCAAAACTGGAAGAAAATTGAACCACAAAGTAGACAGTCGAAGCTGTCTGGGTTTCTAGGTAACCCAGAAAGCCCAGAAGCTTCTGACAGCTACTTTGGGGCTTCTAATCTTGCATTTGAGATATTTTAATACCATGTTGAGGATTGATAATTGTAGTACTAAATATGTATTATAATATCAATGCTTGAAATAGCCTAGAACATGTTCAATCTGGGAATTGAGGCTGGTCAAACAATCAACCTTGCTAAGCCGGCTGTCAGTGTTCTTAAGGCTCAAGAACACCAACAGCGACGGTTACTGTCACTAAAGCCCTATAGCGACGGTTTAAATAATTTTTATTTTCTGATTTTGCCAAAAAATATTTAAAAATAGAAATAAATTCTAAAAATTATTTAAAATGGTTTTAAAAATTATTTTAAATTATGAAAAAATATTTTTTGACCAATTGGAATATTTTTCTTTAATATTTATAATTATTTAAATATTAAAGGCATTTAATTTATTTAATTAGTATATTAAATAAATTAGAGAAAAATAATTTAAAATTATGAAAAATCATTTTAAATAAGAATAATTGTATTTAAAAATATTTGAGATTATAAAATATTATTTTTAGTATTTTTCAAGAATTTTCATTAATAAATTAATATTAATGATATTAGATTTATTTAATTATTAAATTAAATAAATAAGATAAAAATCATTTTATGGATTTAAAATTATTTTAAATAAGAATAAAGTGTTAGAAAATATTTGGAATTATAAAATATAATTTTAATATTTTGGAGAATTTCCATTAATAAATTAATATTAATGATATTAGATTTATTTAATTATTATATTAAATAAATGAATTAAAAATCATTTTATTGATTTAAAATTATTTAAAATGAGTAAAATGATTTTAAAATATTTTAAGTTATAATTAATGACTTTTAATATTTGGATAATAATTTAATTAATCATTAGATATTAATTGTGATGATTTAAAATTGATTTTAATTATTTTAAAAATCATTTAAGTAGAATATTGATGATTTAAATATATTTTAAGTTATTAAAAATAACTTTAATATTTTGACAAGTATGTTATTAATACTTTTATATTATTAAATATTAATGATAATATGATTATTTGATAATTAAATCATTTAAAAATGATTTAAGTGTTTGAAAAATTATTATAAATTATAATAATTGTTTATAAATTATTAAAAGCTTAGAAAAATATTATAAGCGATATTTGACTTATCTAGAATAATATTGAAGCTTAGAGACCAAGTTTAATTGACAATAAGCTGTGTTGGTTTGCCGGATAGGAGTGACGAGAACAGAGAATGGATAGAAGTCTAACGCATAGAACTAATTAAACTTGATAAGTGTTTATATAGGTTATAAACACTGATGTGGCTATGTGGTAATGTGCCTAGGAGAAATTTGACTGTAGAATACAGTGTTACGTGTTATAAAATATTGTGCTAATTGTGAGACCGATATTATTGGTTATAGGTCTTTCAAACGCAGATAAATTTATTGTGTAGCTGTAATCAACGCGGAAGGCAAGTTTCCTAACTCAACCTTGAGTTAATATTGTTCAATTATTATAGTGGTTAATTATTGTTAATTATACCACGTCCAGGGATTTATTGTTGATTATTCGCAGTTAGTGCATATTTAATAATTCAAATTAAATTGCGATTACGAAAATATATTAAGTAGAATAAGCTGTTGTTGGATATTTAAATTAAGTAGAAGCTAATATCGACAGTACAGATAATTTCTGTTTATTGTCGAATTATGTTGAGAAATGTCTTAGCCAATTATTCTGGACTAGATGAACATTTGTTAAAACTTGATAGGTTCGAGAATAGAATTCAATTATTATTGACTGATCGATGCCAATTATTTCATTAGATCAAGAAGTAACTAGAATTTGAAATCACGATTATTTCGTTGTTAAATCAAAATCTTGATTACGAGGATCGAGAAGAATAACCTTTTATAAAAAGGGAACATTTTAGGTCGTATATTCGACCATTGCGCACTGTTAAGTATTATGCTTAATATAGGGTACAAGGAGATGGCCGGCTCTAAGTACTTGCATAGGGGTATGATTTAATCTTTATGGTTATCTGATACTCATGCGTATGTATCAAAGTAAATCTTTGATAGATACCCGAGAAAAGAAGTTCTAGATCTAGTGTGATCACTCGACATAAATCTGGAAAACATTCCACTTTGAAATTGCGTAGAATTGATTCTTGATTATTCATTAGAATATCGCAGAAACTTTGGAAGCATTGTACTCTTTCATTATCAAATTATTGCATTGCCTAGAATACGAGAAGACTTGTTATTGATTAATGATTTGTTCAGCTATTTCAAAGTTCACCGAACTTTGGTTTCATTCTATCAAAATAGATAGTCTGTTCTTGTTGATTCGTATACATTTATTGTATGTCTCAACTTGCGGGGCAAACTTGTTGCTCACCCTTGCTATAAATAAAACATTTCAGCTAGGAACGAAAAGGCCAGCGGATCAAAGAAGAACAAAGGCAAAGGAAAAATGCTTGTGTGACAACCCCAAAATAGGTCCAGTCCATCCAACCTATTCTGAGTCGCCAAATACATGGTACAGAAAACAACTACAACTTTATTACAACAATTGTCGTGCAAAATACAACAACACATATCTTTGTGAGTTTTGATACAAATATATACCAAGCGTGACTCTCATCCCAACTCGGATATAGACGTCACAATGGCACCTTACATAAAGGTATAGTCAAAAACTGTTTAAGAAATTAAAATATTTGGGAAGTGCTCAAGGAAACCTTCATACATGGGAGGCCATGCGTCTAGGTTATGATAGATATCATATGCCCACAGAATTATCCTTGGTTGACCCAATAGACCCTAAAGAAAAACGAGAAGATTACTATTATATTCTTTCCTATGGTGAGTCTTCTCTTGACATATAATTATCTCTATTGTCTCTAATTGAGAATTATACTTCACATAAACTCCAAGATCATATAGGTAGTGCTCGTAGATATACTCAGTAAGTGGATGTGGACAACCCTGTCTTATGATGACACGAGGTTGTATGTCTTTAGACATCTTGTATGAAAGTGGCAAAACACCCTTCCAACGTTGGGTTTGCCTCACCCTATTTTATTTACCAAATATAACTACTAAATGATGACCACCATCCTATTCCCCTGTTACCCCCGCTCGACCCAGCTACACTCTTATTACCTAAAAGGAATTATGAAGCAAAAGGGTGAGCACAACTTGCTCAGTAAAGAATATCATGACTAAAGATAATTAAATTATTAATAGCCTTCATCATTAATAAATCAGAGATTTAGAACATATGGTAGATGATAAAAATTTCAACCATAGTTGCAGCGGAACGAGCAATCCATTAGAAGAGTCAAATAGACCATAAAGTCTATTATCTTCTCCATGTTAAAAATCCACCAACAATATTTTATCCATGTAACATCAATCAACAGTTCTGGTCCACAATCATATGAATAACTCATAATCATAATTGTGATTCTAAATTCCTCTTCGCATCTAGGACGAAGATAATTTTCATCACATGTCTTTACATGAAACATCAAAGATCATGGTTATACCAAATCACAGTTCCTGTTCATAATCATACTAATAAATTCATCTTTGCACTACGGGCCAAAGATATTCATCAACAGTTCATCTTTGCACTACTGGCCAAAGATATTCAACAACAGGTCATCTTTGCACTACGGGCCAAAGATATTCATCAATAATTCATCTTTGCACTACATGCCAAAGATATTCCTCAACAGTTCATATTTGCACTACATGCCAAATATATTCATCAACAGTTCATATTTGCACTACAGGCCAAATATATTATTATCTCAAAGAAATATATAATCATTTCAGAATTTATATAAACAATAATTATAACCATGTTGATCAATTCACATTTGCACTTAAGCTAAAGATATTCAATTATAAATTCAATGGTCATGATCATACCAATCAACAATTCAACTTTGCACTACTGGCCAAAGAGAACCCATAGTCACGATCATACCAATAATCTACCCATCTTTACACTCAAGTCAAAGAGAAATTTCATCACTAGGATTATAAAAATGTTATATATGATAATAAAAATAATATGATCAAAATATGGATTTAATTTCAAGAGTAAGATTTATAAATCAACGGTAATTTGGTCAGAAAAAGAAACCAATTTTGTCGTGAATAGTACCCATGAATAGTAACTCGTGAATAGTAACTCATGAATAGTAACTCATGAATAGTAACTCGTTAATAGTAACCCCGACATGAAAAAGGTAGAAATTCCACAATAAAATCCATACCAATATTTTGGTATAATGATATTGAAAGAATAATATTTCTTAAGCTTATAAACAATTTATTTTAATTGTTTACACTTTACTAAATAATGCATTTAATCATCATAAAATGCCAAACTCTTAAGATTTCATCACCAATAACCAAAACCCTCATCAAAAATCTGCATATAACTCATATATGATTCTCAAGCCATAAAATCATATTTTTCAATTTTCTTACTTCACATAACATATTTAATTCATTTACTCATAACTAGACCATTTTCATGAAAAATACCAATCAGTTCCAAAAATATTTTTTTTTGGGATTTAGCAGAATATAGTCCCATATTGAACATATATTTTTTTCGGAATTTTTAAAATTCATTTACTATTTTTCATATGACCAAAACAGCCGAATATTTAGACATTTATCATAAACTGTACTTTTATCCAAAAATTCTAAAATTTCTGAGTATACTTACATTATATACATGTACTCCCAATAAACATTTCACCAATTTTGGAGTTAACCACAAGGAGTTATAAGGGTTTTCTTTTAAAATAGTCTTTTCCCGTAAAATTCATAATTCTTAATCTATACATCCAAAAATTGCCATTTTTGGACACAATCAATAAAACTCATCAAATTATCATTTCAAATTTTTCCAGAATTTTTGAAGGTCTGAAAACTTATGAAACATGAAAAACATAACAACCCTTAAAATCCCTTACCTCAAAAGAGCAGTACTTCTGACTTGAATATCGGATATAACGCTGAACGAACTTGTGTCGTATAGCAACACTCAAGATATCTAAATACTCACAAAAATATGCTTGATAATATAGAGAGAGAGAACTTATGTTTCTGGTGTGATTTTCAATTCTAACATAAGCACCTATTTATAGGAAAATGCTAGAACGTCAAAGGAGACTAAATTAATAAAATAATATTAATTCTTTCTTAACATCTACGCATGCCAACCTTGGAAAATCAGCAGCCACCACCCTTGAACAACAATTCCAACACATGTTTTCAACACCAACCAAAGTGGATCCCACCCAAATTTAATAAAAATTATTTTATTTTCTGAAACTTCAGTAATTCATAGAAAATAGCCCGTTTATCAGAAAAATATGAATTTTATGTCCATTCCACACGAAATCGAATTCTCTACAACTTTGCAGAAGAAAGTTTTTCCAAATTCCAGACCAAAAATATCTGAAATCCACAAACGGATGATTTTAAACATCGTTTCAACACCTTTTAAAATTCATAACAAATCATGCGTTAATTTTCAACGGTTCAAAATTTGTGGACATATACTCAACTTATATATGTATAACATATCCAAAAATCACAATGATCCAACGGTCAGATCAAAATTATAACTCACGCAATAGAGCTTTAAGAACATCGATTTGATCTTTTAATACCTCCAATCCGACAAAATACTAATAAAACACCTCAACATTAATTCCTTCATTTATAACTACATAAATAAATCCATCATTTATATCCACATCAAATAAATATTTCCTTATAATATAAATTAATAATTAATTATTCACAAATAAAATTACAGAATCACAACAATGACAACCAGGCAGTTCCCAGGAAAGAGGGGGCTTTCCAATAAGGATTTCTCCTTACTGGCGCGCAATTAGGTGACCAAACCTCTCCTTGACAGAACTTTCTAGACATTGCCAATAATGCTATCTAATAATATTATTCAAATAATATAAATTATTGATCTGATAATGGGAAATACTGTGCAGTGACAATTATTGAAACAACAATAATATAAAATATCAACGCAACAATTATTGAATCAATAAAATAAAATATTGAACAGTAATTACTGTAACAATTATTGAGTAGTGCCTTCTCACGTAAGAATCAATAATTCAAAAATATTGTGCAAAACCGTGTGCTACTGTGCAACAACGCGTATTACTTTACTTTACCCACCGGGTATTCCAAGCAGATGTTACTTGGTAACGATTACTGTGAATTATTTATAAAAACTCAAATTTGTCGTTTTCTTCATCCAAATGACTATCCGTTATGGGGCCCACAAATGGATTTGCGCTTGCAATAAATACGAATATTCCCGAGAGAGAAAGAATATTCCACGACCAAACGAATATTCCCCGACAACAATAAGTATTTTATAGCCACTTGCTTATTTTGAAAAAAAATTCATATATCACCCTTAACTTTGCTTTTTATCAATTTAACCATTTACTGAATAGTAATTATAAGAAAAATTGAATACTTTTATTTCATAAAATTCGGGGTCTTACAGCTGGAGTAGTTATAATGAACATTATTAATATTATGTTGTATTGTATACCCTTTTTGTATATCTAAAGGGTATGTTTATAATATTAAGGTTAGTGGACCTGGGACTTATGTATTAACAGCATATGTTAATGACTTATGTATTCCTATTTATATATGAATGGGTAGTTAAATGGTATTATATTGTGGATCGTGAGCACCAAACTCGGGGGTCAAGTAACCCGGATTTGGGGGCGTCACAGTTTAGGCCTCCTTCTACGTTGGAATCTCTCTCCCAGTGTAAACCCTAGTTCCAAGATGAAAATACGTAAAAACTGAATAATTCTGAATAATCCCCTTCTGACACCAGTCAGAAATCGTTTTAAAACCAATTACAACCCTCAAAAATTTGAAATTAAAATAAATAGCTCAACATTAGTCAAGACGCCGCGCTTGCTCTCCCAGTGTAATCCTCATGGTAGCGACTTGCGATGTCATGATGTCGGTAGGGTGCTTTCATGCTGGCTGCGCCTAAAGCTTGTCTTGCCATGCGGCTTTTGCAATTGTGATTCCTGGTTCTGCTGCACAGAATCGATCACGTTTCTGCTTTGCTCATTCCTTTGTTCATCCCTGCTTAGCCTCCTGCTCCACTTTATCCTCATGCCACACATCCACAGCTTGTGCCCCGCTTCATACGTCTGTTCGCCTCGTGCCCTCTAATTCTACCAAATTAGGCTGTATCCTGCACTTTTTCACCAAAAGGAGTTTTAAGTATCTACAATGCAAACTAACATGAAATGCAACTAAAACACACTAAAATGTACTTGAGATAGGCATAGTTCGCATGAATTGGTAATCAATAAGTAGGTATAAAACCCACTTATCAAATACCCCCAAACTTGAACTGTTGCTTGCCCTCAAGAAATGCATACTAATGAACAATGAAAATGCAGCTATATTACTATGCAACTAAATTATGATGCAACTAATCTCACATTGTCCAGCTATCATAGAAATTCAGTCCAAATTGCCTCAGCGAATTTTTATAGATTCAAGGATACAGATTCAAACCAAACTGTAGGCATAATGTCATACACTTAGATAATTCATAAATGTTATAGATATGTTGTGTGTGTGTGTGTGTGTTATATTCACCAAAACTTGATTTAATCAAAGAATACTCATGCTATATTGCTCAAAATAAAAAATTATAGTTTAAATCAAGATTCATGTATACATATACAACAAAGACTATTCCAACATATCAAAACAAACTGAGGTTCAACAATGGGCTTAACTGCTTTATTTTTACTCACAAGGACGATTTTCGCACTTTCTCCCGGTGTTTATTGCTATTTTTCTTTTCTTTTTCTTTTTCTTTTTTTTCACATAACTGTGCAATGTCTTAGTCCATTAGGAAACACTGCTACCCCTTAGCGAGCTTTCAACCAATGACTCCCAGACCATGAAAGACCTTAGGACGCTAGGTGTAGAGACAATCCCCTCGGGCATACTTACTCAAGTAGCCAGGGCCCCGAAATAAGACTAGCCACGTTATTACTATATTTTTTTTTTATACATAGATACCCATGTTTTCCCAAAGTTTAAAAATCAATGTTATAAACCGTCTAAGTTCACTTTCCACATATTTCCCTTTTTAAAACTACATTTTCTATCGAGCAATGCAACACATCCTTCTTATACCTAGAAGTGATTGTGAACACATTCGTGCAAACTGAAAGCATTTAAACATCATTATGAATTGCATTGTGTAAAACATTATATCTCAGCTCATATTATCCAAAATACTCAAAAATCGTTTAAAAAATCACTATCATCATCCAATTTGAAAAAAATTTCTATCTGGCAAGAAGAAGCATGAGAGACATGCAAACTAAACATGAACATGCAACTATATGATGCAAAAATTTAAACTAAACATGAAAAAACTATAAAATTAAACTAATCATGCAAAAACTAAAGAATTAAACTAATCATGCTCAACTACATGCAACTACACTACTACCCCAATACCCCCAAACTTATAATATTCAATGCCCCATTGAATGAAGGTAAAGGGTAACAAAAAAATCCCCTAATGTTCAGTGTTACCACCCTCCTCGGGTGGTGAATCTGGTGGTGGATATGGCACTGTTGTCCCAAACTAAGGCCATTCCAGCGTCGTTCCTTGCTGTGCAAAAGCTTCGGCCAAGGTCCTCGTGAGTCCCATTGCAAACGTGCCCAGATTATCGTACATGGCATCGACTTTTTGCTCCAACCTTCGGAGCTGGCGATCACCATGGGTGGCATGTGCTTGCGTGGACGGGCCTGCCTCATCTGTCTGAGGGGGCTGTTGTGACGGCTCTGGAAAAGTGGGCTGAATGATGAATCCTAGTCCACGTGGGTACGGTTCACCTCCTACCCAGTCCTTAAATTTTGCAATTGTGGCATGAGTTATGTCCTGGCTTGGGTATTGCATTTGTTCGTTGCCCCAGTTGCACCCCTGATTAGCACATAGCATAGCAACCACTGATGCGTGTGGAATGCTCACAATGGTGCCTCCTCGCAGATATCGCAACATATTCTGATGGATGAGATGACCAATGTCGATATATTTCCCTGTGATTATGCCCCACGGAAAAATAGCCCTCTCCACTGTGATTTCGTGCTGATGAGAGGAAGGCACGAGCTTGGCACATATGACCAGATTCCACGCCTTTGCATATCGATTCAGGGCAGCGGCTGGGAATATGCGCGGTTGATTCGTGCCGACTTTGTAAGTCCATTTCGTGCCGGGCACGAACAATTCCGCAATAACTAACTCCAAGTTTGTCTTTAAATGTGCACCGGTGACCCAATTAGCAGCCCCCGTTGGCGGTGCATCAGTAATTCTGAGAATTAATCGGATGTCACGGGGTCTGTAATCTATCTCGATACCGCGAACCATAGATATACTACCCATAGTGACCTTGGCATTGGCATAAAACTCGTGGACTATGCTCATCGGAATGGGCATTGGAGTAGCAGTCAGTCCACCCCAGCCTCATTCTTGAATCATGGCACACAACTGACCATCTTGCCCTTCCGATTTGAAATTGCGCTCTTTGACGAACGTCTTCGCCACGATTCGGTAATACTCTTGCTGAGCTTCCAAGTTTAGAAACTTGGTGTGATCAACGATATCCTCCCCCTGACTACTTGAAGAAGATGAAGAGGAAGATGCAATAGAACGTGCTCGCTTAGGCCCCATTTGTAGTTGACAAAGATTGCACAGATAATCTGACAGTGGATGAGAGCGTGGGTTTGAGATTTGAACGTGGAGAGAATCGCGGATATGTGATTGAGCGATGTACGGCTTCAATTTGTAACTGATAGAGAGATAGAGACGTGAGTTATGGAGAGACAATGTGATGTCGCTTCTATTTTTATCGCAAATGAGAGTCCAACCTATCTCCATCACATTTTTAAACTGAAAAATTTTTCCACGTTTTATGTCGCGCGCGGCCGCACGAGGTTTTAATGGGATGGGCGCGCGGGCGCGCGGTTGGCAAATCTGGTCTGGCAGGCTTATCGCGCGAGCACGCGAGTCTGTGCTAAAATTGTTGCGCGGCCGCGCGTCCCTGATACCTGCACTGCTAGCTTTTATTTTTCTAGAATCTGCAAGACATAAATGCATGTTCTCCAATACACCTGCAATAACATCAATAGACCTTATCAAAGCATGGTTTACTAAATAAAAAAGAATGCCTATTCTGTCACCCTAATTTCAATGCAATGCACTACCATGCTCTTCTGCGATTCGACTACGATGAATAAGCATATAACGGTACTCATACTATTCTAACAAGTAATGAAAATAAGCTAAACCAAACAACTTGAACTGGATAAATACTAAGTAGAGATGGGAACAATGGGTTGCCTCCCATCAAGCGCTAAGTTATAGTCAATTAGCTTGACTGACTCTGAGTCTCATGTCGAAGATAGAATCGAGGTGACTTTCTTTCTGTCCACCTCACCACCATAATCACTTTTGAATCTCTGGCCATTCACTTTAAGATGCTTATCCGGAAACTTATCACATACTGCAACGGTTCCATACTGTGGAGTGGTATCCAAATATTGAACAAATTTATTTAATTCCTCATCCTCCACATCTGAATTTTCAACAATGATACTTCTCAGTGGTTCACAATCCACTCTACTCTGTACTTCATCATTTAGAACCTGGTTCACCACATCAACCTGAAAGCATTCTTCTTCATCTGTTGGGAACTTCATTGCTTTAAAGACGTTAAAGGTCACCTCCGGATCATGTACACGCATCGTGAGTTCCCCTTTTTGCACATTTATCGAAGTCCTGCATGTGGCTAAGAATGGTCTCCCTAGTATAATTGGTATACTTTTATCTTCCTCGTAATCCAAAATGATGAAATCGACCATAAAGATAAATTTTTCCACCTTCACCAAGACATCTTCAACAAGTCCCCGTGGATACGTGATGGATCTGTCAGCTAGCTGCAAAGAAATGTTTGTTGGCCTTGGCTCCGGTAATCCCAACTGATTGAATACTGACAAGGGCATCAAATTTATGTTTGCCCCAAGATCACATAAACACTTTTCAAACTTCATCTTCCGTTGTGCGGGATTACGAAGCTGCGCCGGATATTTCGACTTTGAGGTAACCTGCTTTGAAGCATTTGCCTTTGCATTCTTACATCAAGGCCTCTCATCTCAAATTCATCTAATCTCTTCTTCCTTGACAGTATACCCTTCATGAACTTTGCATAGCTTGGCATTTGTTCTAATGCCTCGGCGAAAGGTATATTGATTTGCAGCTTTTTAAATATATCTAGAAACTTGCTGAATTGCTTATCTTCCCTTTGCTTATTTAATATTTGCGGATACGGAACTTGAGGGTGAATTGGCGGTACTGAACTTTTAAGCTTCTCCTCTGAACCTGCTCCTTCTCTTCCTGCTAAACCTCAGACTTTTCCAGATTTTCGTCCTCAGCGGTCCACTGCTTCGCCTCATGGCCATGAGGCATCCTCAATCTAATCAAGTAGGCGGTAGCGTGACTTGCAGATGTCTGCGATGTTTTTCCCAGATCTCAATGTGATAGCTTGACACTGTTCCTTCCCGTCTCTTCGTGGATTTGTTTCTGTATTACTCGGCAATGAACCCTGGGGCCTGTTTGTAAACATGTTCGCCATCTGCCCCATCTGAGTTTCCAGATTCTTAATAGCCACTGATTGGCTTTTGATCATAACCTCTGTATTTGCCATGTATTTCATCATCATCTCCTCCATTTCTGATTTCTTTTCTTGTTGAGGTGCAGCGGGAGTGTGATGTTGTTGTTGTTGAGAAAATCCCGACAGAAATGGTGGTCTAGGATTAAGCGTGGGCTGTCTTATTGGTTTGTATTGGCCCGATTATTTGTTTGAAACTGATTCTGTTGATTCCCTTGGTTATTTGACCAACTAAAGTTTGGATGATTTCGATTGTTGGGGTGGTATATGTTCTGAAACTGTCCTTGATCTTTCCTGTAGTTGCTCACATACTGTACTGACTCCGAGCTGATAGCACATTGATCTGTCGAGTGTGAACCCGCATAAACCTCATATACGAAGGCAACCGTCTTTGTTTTACCTTCTGCTAATGTATCTATTTTCTTCACCATGGCTGTCATCTGTGCTGACAACTGCGTGATAACATCTACTTCCAACACACCTGCAACCTTGGGCTGTGGCATTCAAGATGTAGGATTCTGAAGATCGTTTGATGCCATTGTCTCGATAAGGTTATAGGCTTCCTCATAGCTTTTTACCCATAATGCCCCTCCTGCAGCCGCATCTACAATCGGTCTCGACTGCCATCCCAATCCATTATAAAACGTGTTGATCACCATCCAATCTGGCATTCCATGGTGTGGACACTTCTTCAACATCTCTTTATATCTTTCTCATGCTTCATATAAGGACTTGCCCTGTTGTTGCTCAAACTGAGAGATAGTTGTCCTCATCTTTGCAATCTTAGCCATTGGGAAGAACTTGGCTAAGAATTTATGTGCTAAGTCCTCCCATGTAGTTATAGATCCTGCTGGCAAAGAATGAAGCCAACTTCTTGCTTTATCCCTCAATGAGAATGGGAATATCCTAAGTCTATTAGCATCCTCCGTCACACCGTTGTATCTGAATGTATCATAAATTTTGATGAAGCTTAACAGGTGTTCATTCGGATCGTCTGTAGCAGCACCCCCAAACTGCACCGAATTCTGCATCATCTGAATAGTGCCTATTTTTATCTCGAACGTATTGGTTGCTATCGCTGGTCTGACGATGCTAGACTGTAATCCATTGATATTGGGCATGGAATATTCCTTGAGCCTATATCTCCTCTCTTTGCTCTTCTCCTTGTACCTCGGCTTCCATATTAGTTGTCGTACTTTCTAACTGTGCTTGTAAATTTCTACGAACACTCGCTTTCCAACCTCTCCCGTTTATGTTGTCCTGAACAGGTGTTAAGTCGGGGTTGGATGACCGTGTGCGAATAAAAATTTATCCAAAATCCTGAAACAAAAACAAAAATGGAAATGAGATAAAAATGGATTTGTCTAAGTCATACAATCTAGCTTAAAACTAATGATGATAATTTAAATTTAAATGCCTTTCCCAGGCAACGGCGCCAAAAACTTGTTGCCTCTTTTTTAGTTCTAACAAAAGAGCTCTAACTCATGCAAGCATACATGCGTCAACAAGTAATACAGAGCAAGTAAAGTATCGATCCCACAGGGAAAGTTGTTTAATTAAAATTACTATGCATCAACTAAATCACTATATTTATATGCTCAAACTAATGAATATGATTGGTTTGTTACTCTAATCGCAAATAACAACTAAAACAATAAATAAGATGTAATAAATCAAATCTGAAAGTAATGGGATCCTAACTTCATTTAATATTTTATTTAATCACCACTATCATGCAAGACTTGTTCACATATCATAGGAAAGTAGCCAAGAGCACTAAAAGAGTCATAGCCATTTTTCAATGCACTATGACCTACTTACACAACATCCACAAGCGATAGACTCTATGTAATCATCAATATAACCAAAATTACTATATGTCTATTGGAAATTGCAACCATATTGAATTTAAGTACAAGCCATTATTCTAACTCATACGGTGAAACAGTATATGTCTATCTGGTTCACGAAATACACAAGCCATATAAAACATGACCCCCATATCGCATCTTATCATGATTACAATCCATACTTGCATGTTCATTGTCAATTCCATACAAATCTTTGAAAGCGAATGGTGATCAAGCATTCATACATGCAAAACAATCATGATAGAAATCCCAAATGATATGTAAATCAATCCAGCATTCAAGCATGCAATCAAACTACATATTAAAATCCGTTAGAATCCCATAATGGAGTTTAGTTCATGACTGAACCAAAAGCCATTATGGGATCAAAGCTAACCATGGCTAATAAGCAAACAATTGAAAGATGAAAGATAGAAATGATTAAACCCAATTGCTGAATATCATCCACTATTAATGTTCAACTCCTCATATAAATCCAGCAAAAATACTAATAAAATATACACACTGGTAGAAAATCCCAAGAAGGAGTAGAAGAGTAGAGTTTAGACCTCCTTCTATGTTGGAATCTCTCTCCTAGTGTAAACCCAAATTCACGATGAAAATACGTAAAAAGCGAATAATTACGAATAAATCCTCCTCGACACCGGATGGGATATCGTTTAAAAACCAATTACAACCCTTTTAATTAAAAATTAAAATAAAACAAATCGGCAAGATCGCCCAGCCTTGCGCTCCCCTCCCGATGTACTTTCTCGGCAGGCGGCAAGCATGACTTGCAGTGTGTCATGATCTCCGGTAGGGTTCTCGCATGCGGTAGCAGCGTTCCCATGCTTTTCTGCCTTGGCTTACACTGCTTTTGGGTTCTTGCTCTCTGCGATGCCTTTGATCTGTTCATTGCTCCTTCCTTCATCCATCCAGCTTAGTCTTCTGCTTCTTGACCTTCATGCCACGCACATCACATCTTGAGCCTCGCTCATGCATCCATTCGCCTCATGCCTTCAAATTCCACCAAATTAGGCCGTTTCCTGCACTTTTTCAACAAAAGGAGTTTTAAGTATATGCAATGCAAACTAACATGAAATGCAACTAAAACACACTAAAATGTACTTGAGATAGGCATAGTTCGCGTGAATTGGTACTCAATAAGTAGGTATAAAAGCCACTTATCAAATACCCCCAAACTTGAATTGTTGCTTGACCTCAAGCAATGCATACTAATGAACAATGAAAATGCAGCTATATTACTATGCAACTAAATTATGATGCAACTAATCTCACATTGTCCAGCTATCACAGAAATTCAGTCCAAATTGCCTCAGCGAATTTTTTTAGATTCAAGAATATAGATTCAAACAAAATTGTAGGCATAATGTCATACACTTGGATAATTAATAAATGCTATAGATATGCTCTGTGTGTGTGTTTTATGTTCACCAAAACTGATTTAAGTAAAGAATACTCATGTTATATTGCTCAAAATAGAAAAGTATAGTTTAAATCAAGATTCATGTATACATATACAACAAAGACTATTCCAACATATCAAAACAAACTGAGGTTCAACAATGGGCTTAAGCGCTTTATTTTTTTTACTCACGTGGGGACGATTTTTCGCACTTTCCATGGTGTTTATTCTTATTTTTTTTTTTTTTTTTTTTTTTTTTTTTTCACATGACTATGCAATGTCTTACTCCATAGGCAACACCGCTACCCCTTAGCGAGCTTTCAACCAACGACTCCTAGACCATGAAAGACCTTAGGGCGTTAGGTGTAGAAACAATCCCAAGGCGTGCTTTTCAAGTAGCAGGCCCGAAAAATAAGACTAGCCACGTTATTACTATATATATATTTTTTTTATACATAGATACCCATGTTTTCCCAAAGTTTAAAAATCAATGTTATAAACCGTCTAAGTTCACTTTCCACATATTTCCCTTTTTAAAACTACATTTTCTATCGAGCAATGCAACACATCCTTCTTATACCTACAAGTGATTGTGAACACATTCGTGTAAACCAAAAGCATTTAAACATCATTATGAATTGCATTGTGTAAAACATTATATCTCAGCTCATATTATCCAAAATACTCAAAAATCGTTTAAAAATTCACTATCATCATCGGCTAGATAAAAATTTCTATACGGCAAGAACTGTGAGATATGCAAAGTAACATGAACATGTAACTATATATGCAAAAATAAACTATATGATGCAAAACTGTGAGATATGCAAACTAACATGAACATGCAACTATATATGCAAAAATAAACTATATGATGCAAAAATTACAAAAATTAAACTAATCATGCTCAACTATATGCAACTACACTACTACCCCAATACCCCCAAACTTATAATATTCAATGCCCCATTGAATGAAGGTAAAGGGTAACAAAAAACTCCCCTAATGATCGATGTTACCACCCTCCTCGGGTGGTGAATGCTGTGGTGGATATAATATTTCTTTATTCTGGCCGAGGCCACACTAGCGTCGTTCCTTGCTGCGCAAAAGCTTCGGCCAAGGCCCTCGTGAGTCCCATCGTAAACGTGCCCAGATTATCACACATGGCATCGACTTTTCTCTCCAACCTTCGGAGCTGGCGATCACTATGGGTGGCATGTGCTTGCGTGGATGGGCCTGCCTCATACATGCGAAATTTCTTTGTGATGGCTCTGGAAAAAAATTTGAATGATGAATCTTAGTCCGCGTGGGTGTGGTTTCACCACCGTCAATCCTTGAACTTGGCAATAATAGTAGCATGAGTGATGGCGTGGCTTGGGTGTCGCTTGCGGTACGCCACAACAACGCATCGCGGAATAGTCGATTTTGCTCCCTCGTATATAACGCAGCATGTTTTGATGAATTAAATTGCCTACATCAATGTACTTGCCTTTAACGATGCCCCACAAAATAATAGCACGCTCAGTGGTTATTGCATTGTGGTGAGCTGACGGAACTAGCTTGGCACAGATAAACAGGTTCCATGCTTGGGCATATCGATTCAAGGCGGACGATGGAAAAGATTTTTGCTCAGTTTTCCCTGCCTTATACTTCCATTTAGTGCCCGGAATACACAATTCAGTAATCACTACTGCTAGATCCATTTCTAAATGTGCACCGTCTATCCAATTGGCAGACCCTGTGGGTGGTGCGTCATATATGTTAAAAACTGCTCTGATCGCTGGAGGTCGAAAATCCACCTGCTCTTCTCGAACCAGCGTTATTCCTGCTATTGTCATCTCCTTAGCATTCGCATAAAATTCTTGAACTATCCCCATGGGGATAGGCATAAGAGATGCAGTCAAGCCAACCCAGCCTCTTTCTCGTATCATATACCAGAGTTGGCCATCCTACTTCTCAGGTAGAAGTCCCCGTTCCTTCACAAAAGATTTGGCTACACTCCGATAATAGTCCTGCTGGGCCTCCAAACGGATAAATTTACTCTCGTCCAGGACATCCTCTTCTTGGTCATCGGAAGAAGATGCTGATGAAGAAGAGATGGAGATTGAGCGTGCTCTTTTTGGACCCATGTGCGGATGATAGAGAGAAAACAGATGAATTACTTGATGAGCGTACCCCCAAACTGACTACTACACAACCCAAACAGAACCCTAGATTTATGTTAGGGGAGAGATTTATGGGTATGAACTTTTATAAGAGCTGAGGAGTCTTATGATTATGGGAGAACAGAAGAATACGCTTCTATTATATCAGCTGAGAAACCCAATTAAACCACGACTCAGTTTTTAAATGTTTAAAAAATTTTCCATGTCTACTATCGCGCGCGGCTTTGCAATGGTTTTCAGGCGCGGCCGCGCGAGTGGCATTACTGGTCTGAGATGTCTAGCGCGCGGGCACGCGATCTTGGTATTCAATCATTGCACGGTCGCGCGACCCTGCTTCATGCACTGCTGAGTTTACTCCCAAACTGATTACACAGTGAGATTTCACTTGAGGATTCCTGCAGCACACCATTTACCCGTATCAATGTGTGAATTCTGGAATAAGCATAACTGAACAAGTAGATTCTATACAATACTAAAACATTGTCCCATGCAGACTCTATTACACACTCACTTATGCTCACATGGCCCTCTATTACGAATGAAATAAAGATGAACTAGCTACATACACTACTAAATAAATAAAAAGAAAATAGAGATAGAGATAATGGGTTGTCTCCCATCAAGCGCTAAGTTATAGTCAATTAGCTTGACTGTCTCTGATGCTTATGTCGAAGAAAGAATTGAGGCGACTTTCTGTTTGTCTACCTCACCACCAAAGTAATGCTTCAAACGATGTCCGTTCACCTTAAAAGGCTTGTCTGTCAACGTATCGAATACTTCAATCGCACCATACAGAAAAATAGTTTTCACTGTAAATGGTCCTGACCACCTCGATTTCAGCTTCCTGGGAAAAAGTTTAAGTCTGGAGTTATAAAGCAAAACCATTTGTCCCGGTTTAAATGATCTCTCAATGATTTTTTGGTCATGCCATTTCTTCACTTTCTCCTTATACAGCTTCGAATTCTCGTATGCCTGTAGTCTGAATTCATCCAACTCATTGAGTTGGTGTAGGCGTTTCTCCCCGACAGCTTTTAAATCAAAATTTAGCTTTTGAATTGCCCAATATGCTTTATGCTCTAGCTCCATAGGAAGGTGGCAGACTTTTCCATACATGAGCTGAAAAGGTGACATACCCAACGGCATCTTATATGTCGTCCTATAAGCCCATACTGCATCATCCAACTTCAATGATCAGTCCTTCCTTGTGGGATTCACAACTTTCTCCAGGATTCTCTTAACTTCTCGATTTGACACTTTTGCTTGGCCATTCGTTTGTGGGTGATATGCTGTAGCAATGCGATGTTTCACCCCATATTTAGCCTTGACAAAGTCAGAAATTACTGTTACAAAAATAGCGCCTTAAATCGCGATGATAGCCCTTGGAGTCCCAAACCTCGTGAAGATACTTCTGTGTAAAAATCTGAGGACGACCTTGGCGTCATTTGTCGGAAGAGCTGCCACTTCTACCCATTTCGAGACATAATCTACAGCGAGCAGGATGTAGAGATTTCCGCAGGAAGAAACGAAAGGCCCCATAAAATCAATTCCCCATACATCTAAAATTTCTACTTCCAGGATTGTATTCAATGGCATTTCATTCCTTTTAGAGATGTTCCCCACTCGCTGACATCTATCACACCGCTGGACAAAACTATATGCATCCTTGAAAATTATCGGCCAGTAGAATCCTGCTTGTAGTATTCTAGTCGTTGTTCTTTCAGCACCATAGTGACCTCCATACACAGTAGAGTGACAATCCTGCAGAATCCCCTCGGTCTTGCTATATGGAATTCACCTTCTTATCACTTGATTAGAACACTGTTTAAACAAATAAGGCTCATCCCATATATACCATTTGACATCATGCAGAAATTTCTTCTTTTGATAACCCACCAAATCAGAAGGTAACATCTTACTCACCAAATAGTTTGCGTAGTCTGGAAACCATGGCACTTCCCCTTTCACCACAAATAACTGCTCATCTGGAAAGGATTTATTGATTTACACCTTGTCATCTGCTTCCCTTTCCGAATTCTCAAGTCGAGATAAGTGGTCCGCCACTTGGTTTTCAGTGCCCTTCCTGTCCTTGATTTTCAAATCAAATTCCTACAGTAATAAAATCCATATGATCAACCGAGGCTTTGCATCCTTCTTTTCCACTAAATGTCGAATTGCTGCGTGATCCGTATACACTATCACCTTTGTGCTGATCAAATATGCACGAAATTTATCAAAGGCGTGCACCACTGCCAATAACTCTTTCTCTGTGGTGGTGTAGTTCAACTGTGCATCTGTAAGGGTCTTGCTGGCATAATAAATAACATGAAACATCTTCTCTTTCCCGCCCTAAAGCGACCCCCTACGGTAGTAATCTTTGGCATCACACATCAGCTCAAATGGCAAATCCCAATCTGGTGCAGTAATAATTGGTGCTGATGTTAATTTCCCTTTTAGGTGCTCAAATGCCGACATGCAAGCCTCATCAAAGTTAAGTTGTGCATCCTTCTCCAATAAACTGTATAGTGGTTTAGTTATCTTAGAGAAGTCCTTGATGAATCTGCGGTAGAAACCTGCATGTCCCAGAAAGCTGCGAATACCTTTTACCGAAGTAAGTGGTGGCAATTTCTCTATAGTTTCCAGCTTTGCCCTATTTACCTCGAGTCCCTTCTTCGACACTTTGTGTCCCAGTATGATTCCTTCTTGTACCATAAAATGGCATTTTTCCCAGTTCAGTACTAGATTTGTTTCAACACACCGCTTCAAAACCATCACCAAATTCTCAAGGCATAGATCAAACGAGTCCCCGAAGACTGAAAATTCATCCATAAATACTTCTACATTCCGTTCCACCATATCTGAAAATATAGCCATCATGCATCTCTGAAAGGTGAATGTTCCGTAAGGACATGTGAAAGTTGTAAGACCCCGAATTTTATGAAATAAAAGTATTCAATTTTTCTTATAATTACAATTCAGTAAATGATTAAATTGATAAATTTTAAAGTTAAGGGTGAGGTATGAATTTTTTTTAAAAATACGCAAGTGGTTATAAAATATTAAATTGTCGGGGAATATTCGTTTGGTCGTGGAATATTCTTTCTGTCGGAGAATATTCGTACGATGGCGCAGCCATTTGTGGGCCCCATAACGAATAACTGTCGGATGAAGAAAGCGATAAAAATTGAGTTTTTATAAATAACTTGGCGTAGTTATTACCAAATTAACTTTGTTGGAATACCGGTGGTTAAAATCTACGTGTCTGGCGTTATTGCCGCGATAGCATTACGGTATAGCCGCAGTATTTTTGAATTATTGATTCTTACGTAAGAAGACACTACTCAATAATTGTTACTGATAATTCTTATTCAATATTTTATTTTATTGATTCAATAATTGTTGCGTTGATATTTTATATTATTTTTGTTTGATAATTGTCCTTTTACAGTATCTCCATTATCGGATCAATAATTCATATTATTTGAATAATATTATTAGATAGCATTATTGGCAATGTCTAGAAAGTTACATCGAGGAGAGGTTTGGTCACCTAATTGCATGCGCCGATGAAGAAATTCTTATTGGAAAGCCCCCTCTTTCTTGGAAAATGTCTGGTTGTCATTATTGTGATTCTGTAATATTATTTGTGAATAATTAATTATTGATTTATATGATAAGAAAATATTTATTTTATGTGGATATAAATGATGGATATATTTATTTTATGTGGATAAAATGAAGGAATTAATCTTTGAGGTATTTTATCGATTATTTTGTCGATTGTGGAGGTATTAAAATCATCCGTTTGTGGATTTTGGATATTTTTGGTTTGGAATTTGGAAAATCTCAAAGCTACAAAGTTGTAGAGAATTCCATTTAGGTCGGAATGGACATAAAATTCAGTATTTTTACGATAACCGAGTGCTATTTTCTATGAATTATTAAAGTTTGAAAAATAAAATAATTTTATTAATTTATGGGTGGGACCCACTTGTGTTTTAACACATGTGGGCTGCTAGCTTTGTTCAAAGAAAGATGGTGGTGGGTGATCAAACATGTGGGCATGCGTAGAAAAGAAGAAATAAAATAATATATTTTATTATTTTAGTCTCTTACTAAGCGATTCTAGCATTTTTCTATAAATAAAGTGCTTATGTTAGAATTGAAAATCACACGAAACAAGTTTTCTTTTCTCTAGATTATCAAGCATATTTGTGTGAGTATTTAGATACTTTGAGAGTTACTTTTCAAATTGCAAGTTTCTTTCGACTTTTCATCCGATATTCCAATCGGAAATCTTTGCTCTTTTGAGGTAACGGGATTTTAAGGGTGATTATGTTTTCGATTCGTACTTCTTGAGACCTTCAAAAACTTGGAAAAACTTTGAAATGATATTTTGATGAGTTTTGTTGATTGTGTCCAAAATGGTATTTTTGGATGTATAGATTAAGAGTTATGAATTTTATGAGAAAAGACTATTTTAAAAGTAGCCGCTTAGAACTCCTTGTGGTTAACTCCAAAATTGATGAAATTTTTATTAAAAGTATATCTATATAATATCGGTGTACTCTGTGAATTTGAATTTTGGATAAAAGTACAATTTATGATAAATGTCTAAATATTCGCGGTTTTGGCTATATATGAAAAATAGTAAATGAATTTTAAAAATTAAGGAAAAATATATGTTCAATATGAGACTATATTACGCTAAATACCAGAAAAGAAATATTTTTGGAACTGATTTGGTATTTTTCATTAAAATGGTCTAGTTATGAGTAAAAGAATTAAATATGTTATGTAAAGTAAGAAAATTGGAAAATATGATTTTATGGCTTGAGAATCATACATGAGTTATATGCAGATTTTTTATGAGGGTTTTGGTTATTGGTGATGAAATCTTATGAGTTTGGCATTTTAGAATGATTAAATGCATTATTTAGTAAAGTGTAAACAATTAAAATAAATTGTTTATAAGTTTAAGAAATGTTATTTCAATATCATTATACCGAAATATTGGTATGGATTTTATTGTAGAATTTCTACCTTTTTGTGTCGGGTTTACTATTCACAAGTTACTATTCATGAGTTACTATTCACGAGTTACTATTCATGAGTTAATATTCACAAAGTTACTATTCACGAGTTACTATTCATGAGTTACTATTCATGAGTTACTATTCATGAGTTACTATTCACAAAGTTACTATTCATGGGTTACTATTCACGAATTACTATTCATGACAAAATTGGTTTCTATTTCTAACCAAATTATAGTTGATTTATGAATATTACTCTTGAGATTAAAACTATATGTTGATCATATTATTTTTATTATCATATATAACATTTTTATAACCCTAATGATGATATTTCTCTTTGACTAGAGTGTAAAGATGGGTAGATTGTTGGTATGATCATGACTATGGGTTCTCTTTGGCGATGAGTGCAAAGTTGAATTGTTAATTTAGTATGATCATGACCATTGAATTTATAATTGAATATCTTTAGCTTAAGTGCAAAGGTGAAATGATCAACATGGTAATAAGAGTGTAGCTGGGTCGAGCGGGGGTAACAGGGGAATAGAACGGTGGTCATCTTTTAGTAGTTATATTTGGTGAATCATATAGGGTGAGGCGAACTCAACGTTGGAAGGGTGTTTTGCCACTATCATACAAGATGTCTAAAGACATACAACCTCATGTCATCATAAAACAGGGTTGTGCACATCCACTTACTGAGTATATCTACGCGCACTACCTATATGATCTTGGTGTTTGTTTGAAGTATAATTCTCAATTAGAGACAGTGGAAATAATGATATGTCAAGAGAAGACTCACCATTGGAAAGAATATGATAGTAATCTTCTCGTTTTTCTTTGGGGTCTATTGGGTCAACCAAGGATAATTTTGTGGCCATATGATATCTATCATAACCTAGACGCATGGCCTCCCATGTACAAAGGTTTCCTTAAGCACTTTCCAAAGATTCTAATTTCTAAAACAGTTTTTGACTATACCTTTATTTATCACTATGAGGTCTTTGTCATTGATGGGACATTTGTTATCGAGGTTGGGATGAGAGTCACAATTAGTATATATTTGTATCAAAACTCACATGACATATGTGTTGTTGTATTTTACGACAATTGTTGTAATAAAGTTGTAGTTATTTTTACGTACCATGTATTTGGCGACTCAGAATGGGTTGGATGGAATGAACCTATTTTGGGGTTGTCACATTTGGTATCAGAGATTAGGGATATGGTCTCTGACGGAGATCGGGGAATATAACTAGGAGGGGAGAGATGAGTAAATCCTTCGCTAGTGTGTCCTACCTAAGCTTCTTTGTTGGTCAGTCATAATATCGGGATATTATGTGATATATTAATTTGTTTAATTAACCCTTGTTTTTATGGCGATGTTGAGAATGGGCTGCTTTGAGAATGTTAACAATGGAGTGAATGAGACCATGGGGATACCTCTAATCACCAACCCGAGGATAATGTGATGTCGGGAAGAAGAAGGAATTAGAGAAATCCATGTGGTGAGTGAAGAATTGATAGTTGCTTTTAGAGATGGTCGTGAGAGGTAACGGTGAGTGAGGAAGAAGAGGTACTGAGGAAAATTTATTAGAGGTATTATATGATCAAAATGTAGAATTGCAAAATCGTATACATGAGTTAGAAGAAGAAATTTGAAGAAGCGACAGTGATGCGTGGAACAAAAGGATGCAACAATTCAAGCTTGTGTTACCCGATATGTGATGCTTGAACAGAAGCATTCTTTGGCAGAGTTTAAGATGATAAAGATGGAATATGAGCTGAAAGAAGAAAAAACTGAACGAGTTTGAATAAGTGATGCATGGGCAAAAGCCGCACGACACGTGGATATTGTGGAAAGAGATGTCCGATCTAAGAAGGCTAAAATAGATGATATGAATTTCACTTTTTGGAAAGTAATTGGGAAAACCCAACATCGAGTTTTGAATTACCCTGTACATAGTGGTCAACCAAAATTCGATATGGATCGAAGATTGATGATTCAGATCATGAATCAAGAGTACAACGAGGCAGTTGAGGGAGGAATATGTCTTATAGAAAAGTATATTCCAACGGTAGTGATGATGCTTAAATCTTTGCCCAGACAAGTCAAAGTCGGTTAGTTCGAGGTATGGCGCTTGTAATGACTTCCCAACAAATGAGGAACCCAAATGAAGTTATCACAGGAGATGAGCAACGGAGAAATCATGATGACCCGGGAAATAAAATCTGAAATGAAAGCAAGGTATTCTCAACTTTTTGAAATACCAGGTATGTAAATTTCGGGGACGAAATTTCATAAGGAGGGGAGATTGTAAGACCCCAAATTTTATGAAATAAAAGTATTCAATTTTTCTTATAATTACAATTCGGTAAATGATTAAATTGATAAAAGTTTAAAGTTAAGGGTGAGATATGAATTTTTTTTTTTTCAAAATACATGAGTGGTTATAAAATATTCAATTGTCGGGGAAATATTCGTTTGGTCGTGGAATATTCTTTACGTAGGAGAATATTAAATGCGACATGCATGTGACCATTTGTGGGCCCATGTGAATAAGCGTCGGATGAAAAAAGCGACAAAATTTGAGTTTTTATAAATAACTTGGCGTAGTTATTACAGATTAACTTGTTGGAATACCCGGTGGTTAAAATACTGATGTCTGGCGCGTTATTGCACGATGATAGCTTTGCGGTATTGCAAAGTATTTTTGAATATTGATTCTTACGTAAGAAGACACTACTCAATAATTATTACGATAATTCTTTATTCAATATTTTATTTTATTGATTCAATAATTCTTTGCGTTGATATTTTATATTATTGTTGTTTGATAATTGTCTTTGCACGATATCTCCATTATCGGATCAATAATTCATATTATTTGAATAATATTATTAGATAGCATTATTGGCAATGTCTAGAAAGTTACATCGAGGAGAGGTTTGGTCACCTAATTAATTGTGATGAAGGAGAAATTCTTATTGGAAAGCCCCTCTTTCACAGGAGGCTGCACTGGTTGTCATTATTGTGATTACGTAATATTATTTGTGAATAATTAATTATTGATTTATATGATAAGGAAATATTTATTTTATGTGGATATAAATGATGGATATATTTATTTTTATGTGGATAAAAATGAAGGAATTAATCTTTGAGGTGTTTTATCGATATTTTGTCGATTGTGGAGGTATTAAAAATCATTAGTTTGTGGATTTTGGATATTTTTAGTTTGGAATTTGGAAAAACTCAAAGCTACAAAGTTGTAGAGAATTTGATTTGATCGAGAATGGACATAAAATTCATATTTTTTACGATGATAGCGGGCTATTTTCTATGAATTATTGAAGTTGAGGAAAATAAAATATTTTTTATTAATTTATGGGTGGGACCCACTTGTGTTTTAACACATATGGGCTGCTAGCATTGTTCAAAGATGGCTGGTGGCTGATCAAACATGTGGGCATGCGTAGAAAAGAAGAAATAAAATAATATATTTTATTATTTAGTCTCCTATGGCTTTCTAGCATTTTCCTATAAATAGGTGCTTATGTTAGAATTGAAAATCACACCAGAAACAAGTTTTCTTTCTTTCTAGATTATCAAGCATATTTGTGTGAGTATTTAGATACTTTGAGAGTTACTTTTCAATGCAAGTTTCTTTCGGCTTTTCATCCAATAATCCAGTCAGAAGTACTGCTCTTTTGAGGTAAGGGATTTTATGGGTAATTATGTTTTTCAGTTCGTACTTCTTCCGACCTTCAGAAAATTCTGGAAAATTTTGAAATGATATGTTGATGAGTTTTGTTGATTGTGTCCAAAAATGGTGATTTTTGGATGTATAGATTAAGAGTTATGAATTTTATGAGAAAAAACTATTTTAAAAGTAACCGCTTATAACTCCTTGTGGTTAACTCCAAAATTGATGAAATTTTTATTAAAAGTATATCTATATAATATCAGTGTACTCTGTGAATTTCGGAATTTTTGGATAAAAGTACAATTTATGATAAATGTCTAAATATTCGGCAGTTTTGGCCATATGAAAAATAGTAAATGAATTTTAAAAATTCGGGAAAAATATATGTTCAATATGAGACTATATTCTACTAAATACCAGAAAAGAAATATTTTTGGAACTGATTTGGTATTTTTCATTAAAATGGTCTAGTTATGAGTAAAAGAATTAAATATGTTATGTAAAGTAAGAAAATTGGAAAATATGATTTTATGGCTTGAGAATCATACATGAGTTATATGCAGATTTTTTATGAGGGTTTTGGTTATTGGTGATGAAATCTTATGAGTTTGGCATTTTAGAATGATTAAATGCATTATTTAGTAAAGTGTAAACAATTAAAATAAATTGTTTATAAGTTTAAGAAATGTTATTTCAATATCATTATCTTAGAAATATTGGTATGGATTTTATTGTGGAATTTCTACCTTTTTTGTGTCGGGTTTACTATTCACGAGTTCTTATTCATGAGTTACTATTCACTATTCATGAGTTACTATTCACGAGTTCTTATTCACGATTCTATTCATGACAAAATTGGTTTCTTTTTCTAACCAAATTATAGTTGATTTATGAATATTACTCTTGAGATTAAAACTATATGTTGATCATATTATTTTTATTATCATATATAACATTTTATAACCCTAATGATGATATTTCTCTTTGACTTGAGAGTGTAAAGATGGGTAGATTTTTGGTATGATCATGACTATGAGTTCTCTTTTGGCGATGGTGCAAAGTTGAATTGTTATTTGGTATGATCATGACCATTGAATTTATAATTGAATATCTTTAGCTTAAGTGCAAAGGTGAAATGATCAACATGGTTATAATTGTTTATATAAATTACGAAATGATTATATATTTCTTTGAGATATTAATATATTTGGCACTATAGTGCAAATATGAGCTGTTATGTAGTGCAAATATGAATTGTTGATGAATATCTTTGGCCGTGGTGCAAAGATGAATTGTTGATGAATATCTTTGGCCCGTGGTGCAAAGATGACATATTGAATATATCTTTGGTGATGATGATGCGAAGATGGTGCATTGATGAATATCTTTGGCCCGTAGTGAAAAGATGAAATTATTAGTATGATTATGAGCGAGGGCTGTGATTTGGTATAACCATGATCTTTGATGTTTAGGGATAAGACATGTGATGAAAATTATCTTCGTCACGGATGTGAAGAGAAATTTAGAATCACGATTATGATTATGAGTTATTCATATGATTGTGGACGAAGCTGTTGATTGATGTTACGAGGATAAAACATTGTTGGTGGATTTTTAACATAGAGAAGATAATAGACTTTATGGTCTATTTGACTCTTCTAATGGATTGCTCGTTCATTTGCAACTATGGTTGAATTTTTTTATCATCTACCATATATTCTAAATCTACGATTTATTATTGATGAAGGCTATTGATAATTTAATTATCTTTAGTCATGATATTTCTTTCTTGGGCTAGTTGTGCTCACCCTTACATTTCACAATTCCTTTCGGGTAATAAGAGTGTATTTGGGTCGGCCGGGGGTAATGAGGGAATAGAGCGGTGGTCATCTTTTAGTAGTTATATTTGGTGAATCATATAGGGTGAGGTGAACCAGCGTTGGAAGGGTGTTTTGCCACTATCATACAAGATGTCTAATGACATACAACCTCGTGTCATCATAAGGCGAGGTTGTGCTCATCCACTTCTTTGAGTATATTCTGAGCACTACCTATATAATCTTGGTGTTTGTTTGAAGTATAATTCTCAATTAGAGCGAGTGGAGATAATGATATGTCGAGAGAAGACTCACCATTGGGAAGAATATGATAGTAATCTTCTCATTTTTCTTTGGGGTCTATTAGGTTGACCGAGGATAATTACGTGGCCATATGATATCTATCATAACCTAGAAGCATGGCCTCCCATATACGAAGGTTTTCTTGAGCACTTCCCAAAGATTCTAATTTCTAAAAGCAGGTTTTTGACTATACCTTTATGTAAGGTGTCATTGTGACGTGTTATCGAGGTTGGGATGATTACGGTTGGGACACGAGTTGGTATATATTTGTATCAAACTCACGGCATATATGTTGTTGTATTTTGCACGACAATTATTGTAATAAAGTTGTAGTTATTTTACGTACCATGTATTTGGCGACTCGAGAAATGGGTTGGATGGAATGGACCTATTTTGGGGTTGTCACATTTGGTATCGAGCTTAGGGATATGGTCTCTGGCGGAGATCGGGGAATATAACTAGGAGGAGAGATGAGTAAATCCTTCGCTAGTGTCTCCTACTAAGCTTATTTGTTGGTCGGTCATAATATCGGGATATTATGTGATATATTAATTTGTTTAATTAACCCTTGTTTTTATGGCGATATTTGAGAATGGGCTGTTGAGAATGTTAACAATGGAGTGAATGAGGCCAGTGGGGATACCTCTAATCACCAACCGAGGATAATGTGATGTCGGTGAAGAAGGAATTAGAAATCCATGTGGTGAGTGAAGAATTGATAGTTGCACCCAAGATGGTCGTGAGAGGTATGGTGAGAGTGAGAAGAAGAGAAGAAGAGGTACTGAGGAGAATTTATTAGAGGTATTATATGATCAAAATGTAGAATTGCAAAATCGTATTCATGAGTTAGAAGAAGCGAAATTTGAAGAGCGGCGAAGTGATCGTGGAGCAAAAGGATGCAACAATTCAAGCTTGTGTTACCCGATATGTGATGCTTGAGCGAAGCATTCTTTGGCGAGTATAAGATGATAAAGATGGAATATGGTGAAAGAAGAAAAAAAAGCGAGCGAGTGAGAATAAGTGATGCATGGGCAAAAGCCGCATGCGACACGTGGATATTGTGGAAAGAGATGTCCAGATCTAAGAAGGCTAAAATAGATGATATGAATTTCTCTTTTGGAAAGTAATTGGGAGAACCCAACATCGAGTTTTGAATTAACACATGCATAGTGGTCAACTGAATTCGATATGGATCGAAGATTGATGATTCGGATCATGAATCGAGAGTCAACGAGGCGATTGAGGGAGGAATATGTCTATAGAAAAGTATATTCCAACGGTAGTGATGATGTCAAAATCCCAGACAAGTCAAAAGCCGGGTAGTTCGAGGATGGCGGTTGTCATGACTTCCCAACAAATGAAGAACCCAAATGAAGTTATCACGGGAGATGAGCAATGGAGAAATCATGATGACGGGAAATAAAATCTGAAATGAAAGCAAGGTATTCTCAACTTTTGAAATACCAGTGCGTAAATTTAGGGATGAAATTTCATAAGGAGGGAGATTGTAAGACCCCAAATTTTATGAAATAAAAGTATTCAATTTTTTCTTATAATTACAATTGGTAAATGATTAAATTGATAAAAGTTTAAAGTTAAGGGTGAGATATGAATTTTTTTTTTTCAAAATACATGAGTGGTTATAAAATATTCAATTGTGGGGAATATTCGTTTGGTCGTGGAATATTATTTTACGTCGGAGAATATTAAATCTGACAGTAGTGACCATTTGTGGGCCCATAACGAATAAGCATCGGATGAAAAAAAGCGACAAAAATTGAGTTTTATAAATAGCAGGCGTAGTTATTCCGAATTAACCTTTGTTGGAATACCAAATTGGTTAAAATCTGATGTCTGGCGTTATTATTTGCACGATGCTACGGGTTGCAAAGTATTTTTGAATTATTGATTCTTACGTGAAGACCTTTACTCAATAATTATTACGATAATTCTTTGTTCAATATTTTTATTTATTGATTCAATAATTGATGCGTTGATATTTTATATTATTGTTGTTTGATAATTGTCTTTGCATTGATATCTCCATTATCGGATCAATAATTCATATTATTTGAATAATATTATTAGATAGCATTATTGGCAATGTCTAGAAAGTTACATCGAGGAGAGGTTTGGTCACCTAATTGCGGCGCCGATGAGGAGAAATTCTTATTGGAAAGCCCCCTCTTTCCTGGGAACTGCCTGGTTGTCATTATTGTGATTCTGTAATATTATTTGTGAATAATTAATTATTGATTTATATGATAAGGAAATATTTATTTTATGTGGATATAAATGATGGATATATTTATTTTTATGTGGATAAAAATGAAGGAATTAATGCTGAGGTATTTTATCAGTATTTTGTCGGTGTGGAGGTATTAAAAATCATTCGTTTGTGGATTTCGGATATTTTTGGTTTGGAATTTGGAAAAACTCAAAGCTACAAAGTTGTAGAGAATTTGATTTCAGTCAGAATGGACATAAAATTTGTATTTTTTTGATAACCGGCTATTTTCTATGAATTATTGAAGTTTCGGAAAATAAAATGATTTTTATTAATTTATGGGTGGGACCCACTTGTGTTTAAAACACATGGGCTGTTTGCTAAATTTTGTTCAAAGATGGTAGTGGTGGTGATCAAACATGTGGGCATGCGTAGAAAGAAGAAATAAAATAATATATTTTATTATTTTAGTCTCCTTTGGCATTCTAGCATTTTCCTATAAATAGGTGCTTATGTTAGAATTGAAAATCACACACGAAATAAGTTTCTTTCTCTCTATATTATCAAGCATATTTTGTGAGTATTTAGATACTTTGAGAGTTATTTATTTAGTGAAAGTTTCTTCGGCTTTTCATCCGATATTCAAATTAAGAAATCTTGCTCTTTTGAGGTAAAGGGATTTTAAGGGTTATTATGTTTTTTAGTTCGTACTTCTTGAGACCTTGAGAAAATTCTGGAAAAATTTGAAATAATATTTTGATGAGTTTTATTGATTGTGTCCAAAAATGGTGATTTTTGGATGTATAGATTAAGAGTTATGAATTTTATGAGAAAAAACTATTTTAAAAATGGCAGCTTATAACTCCTTGTGGTTAACTCAAAATTGATGAAATTTTTATTAAAAGTATATCTATATAATATCGAGTGTACTCTGTGAATTTTGGAATTTTTGGATAAAAGTACAATTTATGATAAATGTCTAAATATTAATTGGTTTTGGCCGTATGAAAAATAGTAAATGAATTTTAAAATTAAGAGAAAAATATATGTTCAATATGGGACTATATTCTGTTAAATCCCAGAAAAGAAATATTTTTGGAACTGATTTGGTATTTTTCATGAAAATGGTCTAGTTATGAGTAAATGAATTAAATATGTTATGTGAAGTAAGAAAATTGGAAAATATGATTTTATGGCTTGAGAATCATATATGAGTTATATCTGATTTTTTGATGAGGGTTTTGGTTATTGGTGATGAAATCTTATGAGTTTGGCATTTTAGAATGATTAAATGCATTATTTAGTAAAGTGTAAACAATTAAAATAAATTGTTTATAAGTTTAAGAAATGTTATTTCAATATCATTATAGAAATATTGGTATAGATTTTATTGTGGAATTTCTACCTTTTGTTTTTACTATTCACGAGTTACTATTCATGAGTTACTATTCACGAGTTACTATTCATGAGTTATTATTCATGAAGTTACTATTCACGATTCTTATTCAAGTTACTATTTGGTTACTATTCATATGAGTTCTTAATTATGACAAAATTGGTTTCTATTTTACCCAAATTTAGTTGATTTATGAATATTACTCTTGAGATTAAAACTATATGTTGATCATATTATTTTTATTATCATATATAACATTTTATAACCCTAATGATGATATTTCTCTTTGACTTGAGTGTAAAGATGGGTAGATTTTTGGTATGATCATGACTATGGGTTCTCTTTGGCGATGGTGCAAAGTTGAATTGTTGGTGGTATGATCATGACCATTGAATTTATAATTGAATATCTTTAGCTTAAGTGCAAAGGTGAAATGATCAACATGGTTATAATTGTTTATATAAATTCGAAATGATTATATATTTCTTTGAGATATTATATATATTTGGCTGATGTAGTGCAAATATGAGCTATTGTTGATGAATATCTTTGGGCTGTAGTGCAAAGATGAATTGTTGATGAATATCTTTGGCTAGTGTAGTGCAAGAGATGATTGTTGTTAAATATCTTTGGCGTAGTGCAAAGATGACATGTTGTTGAATATCTTTGGCGATAGTGCAAGAGTGGTGATATATCTGAATATCTTTGGCCGTAGTGCGAAGATGAAATTATTTAGTATGATTATAAGCGAGGCTGTGATTTGGTATAACCATGATCTTTGATGTTTGGGAAAAGACATGTGATGAAAATTATCTTAAATCACGGATGAAGAGAATTTAGAATCACAATTATGATTATGAGTTATTCATATGATTGTGGACGAATTGTTGATTGATGTTACGAGGATAAAACATTGTTGGTGGATTTTTAACATGGAGAAGATAATAGACTTTATAGTCTATTTGACTCTTCTAATGGATTGCTCGTTCATTACTGACTATGGTTGAAATTTTTATCATCTACCGTATGTTCTAAATCTACGATTTATTATTGATGAAGGCTATTGATAATTTAATTATCTTTAGTCATGATATTCTTTTCTTGAGCTAGTTGTGCTCACCTTTTACATTTCACAATTCCTTTCGGGTAATAAAGTGTGTATTTGGGTCGGCGGGGGGTATGAGGGGAATAGAGCGGTGGTCATATTTTAGTAGTTATATTTGGTGAATCATATAGGGTGAAAGTGAACCCAGCGTTGGAAGGGTGTTTTGCCACTATCATACAAGATGTCTAATGACATACAACCTCGTGTCATCATAAAACGAGTTGTGCAAATCATCACTTCTTTGAGTATATTCTGAGCACTACCTATATAATCTTGGTGTTTGTTTGAAGTATAATTCTCAATTAGAGCGAGTGGAGATAATGATATGTCAAGAAGACTCACCATTGGGAAGAATATGATAGTAATCTTCTCATTTTTCTTTGGGGTCTATTAGGTCAACCAAGGATAATTACGTGGCCATATGATATCTATCATAACCTAGACGCATGGCCTCCCATATACGAAGGTTTTCTTGAGCACTTCCCAAAGATTCTAATTTCTAAAAGCAGTTTTTGACTATACCTTTATGTAGGTGTCATGTGAGGTGTTGCGACGGGACATTTATCGAGGTTGGGATGAGAGTCACAATTGGTATATATTTGTATCAAACTCACGACATATATGTTGTTGTATTTTGCCACGATAATTATTGTAATAAAGTTGTAGTTGTTTTTACGTACCATGTATTTGGCGACTCGAGAATGGGTTGGATGGAATGGACCTATTTTGGGGTTGTCACATTTGGTATCGAGCTTAGGGATATGGTCTCTGGCGGAGATGGGGAATATAACTAGGAGGAGAGATGAGTAAATCCTTCGTTAGTGTGTCCTACCTAAGCTTATTTGTTGGTGGGTCATAATATCGGGATATTATGTGATATGTTAATTTGTTTAATTAACCCTTATTTTTATGGCGATGTTGAGAATGGTGCTTTGAGAATGTTAACAATGGAGTGAATGAGGCCAGTGGGGATACCTCTAATCACCAACCAGGGATAATGTGATGTCGGTGAAGAAGGAATTAGAGAAATCCATGTGGTGAGTGAAGAATTGATAGTTACTTTTGCACCGAGATGGTCGCAGAGGTAGGTAGAGTGAGAGTGAGGAAGAGAGAAGAAGAGAGGTACACGAGGAGAATTTATTAGAGGTATTATATGATCAAAATGTAGAATTGCAAAATCGTATTCATGAGTTAGAAGAAGTAAGTTTGAAGAGCGGCGGCGATCGTGGAGCAAAAAGGATGCAACAATTCAAGCTTGTGTTACCCGATATGTGATGCTTGAGCGAAGCATTCTTTGGCGAGTATAAGATGATAAAGATGGAATATGAAAGTGAAAGAAGAAAAAAGCGAACAGTTTGAATAAGTGATGCATGGGCAAAAGCCGCACGACACGTGGATATTGTGGAAAGAGATGTCCGATCTAAGAAGGCTAAAATAGGTGATATGAATTTCTCTTTTTGGAAAGTAATTAGGAAAACCCAACATCGAGTTTTGAATTACCCTGTACATAGTGGTCAACCGAAATTCGATATGGATCGAAGATTGATGATTTAGATCATGAATCAAGAGTACAACGAGGCAGTTGAGGGAGGAATATGTCCTATAGAAAAGTATATTCCAACGGTAGTGATGATGCCAAATGATGCCCCAGACAAGTCAAAGCCGGGTAGTTCGAGGGATGGCGCTTGTCATGACTTCCCAACAAATGAGGAACCCAAATGAAGTTATCACGGGAGATGAGCAACGGAGAAATCATGATGACCCGGGAAATAAAATCTGAAATGAAAGCAAGGTATTCTCAACTTTTAGAAATACCAGGTATGTAAATTTCGGGGACGAAATTTCATAAGGAGGGGAGATTGTAAGACCCCAAATTTTATGAAATAAAAGTATTCAATTTTTCTTATAAGTACAATTCAGTAAATGATTAAATTGATAAAAGTTTAAAGTTAAGGGTTGAGATATGAATTTTTTTTCAAAATACGCAAGTTCTTATAAAATATTCAATTATGGGGAATATTCGTTTGGTCGTGGAATATTCTTTACGTCGGAGAATATTAAATGCGGTGAGCGTATGACCATTTGTGGGCCCCATGTGAATAAGCTGTCGGATGAAAAAGCGACAAAATTTGAGTTTTATAAATAATGGCGTAGTTATTACCTATTAACATTGTTGGAATACCGATTGGTTAAAATACGATAATACGCGTTATTGCACGCGGATACTGCGGTATTGCATAGTATTTTTGAATTATTGATTCTTACGTAAAAGACACTACTCAATAATTATTTACGATAATTCTTATTCAATATTTTATTTTATTGATTCAATAATTGATGCGTTGATATTTTATATTATTGTTGTTTCAATAATTGTCTTTGCCGACGATATCTCCATTATCGGATCAATAATTTATATTATTTGAATAATATTATTAGATAGCATTATTGGCAATGTCTAGAAAATTACATCGAGGAGAGGTTTGGTCACCTAATTGCTTGCGATGAGGAGAAATTCTTATTGGAAAGCCCCTCTTTCACAGGAGCGCTGCTGGTTGTCATTATTGTGATTACGTAATATTATTTGTGAATAATTAATTATTGATTTATATGATAAGGAAATATTTATTTTATGTGGATATAAATGATGGATATATTTATTTTTATGTGGATAAAAATAAAGGAATTAATGCTGAGGTGTTTTATCAGTATTTTGTCGGTTGTGGAGGTATTAAAATCATTCGTTTGTGGATTTCGGATATTTTTGGTTTGGAATTTGGAAAAACTCAAAGCTACAAAGTTGTAGAGAATTTGATTTGATCGAGAATGGACATAAAATTCGTATTTTTTGATGCTTAGGCTATTTTCTATGAATTATTGAAGTTTGGAAAATAAAATGATTTTTATTAATTTATGGGTGGGACCCACTTGTGTTTTAACACATGGGAAATTTGCTAGCTTTGTTCAAAGATGGTTTGGTGGCTGATCAAACATGTGGGCATGCGTAGAAAAGAAGAAATAAAATAATATATTTTATTATTTTAGTCTCCTATGGGGTTCTAGCATTTTCCTATAAATAGGTGTTTATGTTAGAATTGAAAATCACACCAGAAACAAGTTTTCTTTCTCTCTAGATTATCAAGCATATTTGTGTGAGTATTTAGATACTTTGAGAGTTATTTTTCAGTGAAAGTTTCTTTCGGCTTTTCATCCGATATTCCAGTCAGAAGTACTGCTCTTTTGAGGTACGGGATTTTAAGGGTGATTATGTTTTTTCAGTTCGTACTTCTTCCGACCTTCAAAAAATTCTGGAAAAATTTGAAATAATATGTTGATGAGTTTTGTTGATTGTGTCCAAAAATGGTGATTTTTGGATGTATAGATTAAGAGTTATGAATTTTATAAGAAAAAACTATTTTAAAAGTAACCGCTTATAACTCCTTGTGGTTAACTCCAAAATTGATGAAATTTTATTAAAAGTATATCTATATAATATCGGTGTACTCTGTGAATTTCATAATTTTTGGATAAAAGTACAATTTATGATAAATGTCTAAATATTATTGATTTTGGCCATATGAAAAATAGTAAATGAATTTTAAAATTAAGAATAATATATGTTCAATATGAGACTATATTTTGCTAAATCCCAGAAAAGAAATATTTTTGGAACTGATTTGGTATTTTTCATGAAAATGGTCTAGTTATGAGTAAAAGAATTAAATATGTTATGTAAAGTAAGAAAATTGAAAAATATGATTTTATGGCTTGAGAATCATACATGAGTTATATGCAGATTTTTGGTGAGGGTTTTGGTTATTGGTGATGAAATCTTATGAGTTTGGAATTTTAGAATGATTAAATGCATTATTTAGTAAAGTGTAAACAATTAAAATAAATTGTTTATAAGTTTAAGAAATGTTATTTCAATATCATTATACCGAAATATTGGTATGGATTTTATTGTGGAATTTCTACCTTTTTGTGTCGGGTTTACTATTCACGAGTTACTATTCATGAGTTACTATTCACGAGTTACTATTCATGAGTTACTATTCACGAAGTTACTATTCACGAGTTACTATTCATGAGTTAATATTCATGAGTTACTATTCACGAGTTACTATTCACGAAGTTACTATTCATGGGTTACTATTCACGAGTTACTATTCATGACAAAATTGGTTTCTTTTTCTAACCAAATTATAGTTGATTTATGAATATTACTCTTGAGATTAAAACTATATGTTGATCATATTATTTTTATTATCATATATAACATTTTTATAACCCTAATGATGATATTTCTCTTTGACTTAGAGTGTAAAGATGGGTAGATTTTGGTATGATCATGACTATGGGTTCTCTTTGGCGATGGTGCAAAGTTGAATTGTTATTTGGTATGATCATGACCATTGAATTTATAATTGAATATCTTTAGCTTAAGTACAAAAGTGAAATGATCAACATGGTTATAGTTATTTAAATAAATTACGAAATGATTATATATTTCTTTGATATATTAATATTTTTCTGAAAAATATGAAGCTGTAGTGAAAATATGTAATCTGTTGAGGAATATCTTTGGCTTGTAGTGCAAAGATGAATTGTTGATGAATATTTTTGGCCGTAGTGCAAAGATGACATGTTGTTGAATATCTTTGGCGATGTAGTGCAAAAGATGGTTCTGTTGATGAATATCTTTGGCCCGTAGTGCAAAGATGAAATTATTAGTATGATTATAAGCGAGGAGGCTGTGATTTGGTATAACCATGATCTTTGATGTTTCAGGAAAAGGCATGGGATGAAAATTATCTTCGTCCTGGATGCGAAGAGAAATTTAGAATCACAATTATGATTATGAGTTATTCATATGATTGTGGACCAGAACTGTTGATTGATGTTACAGGTATAAAACATTGTTGGTGGATTTTTAATGTGGAGAAGATAATAGACTTTATGGTCTATTTGACTATTCTAATGGATTGCTCATTCCGCTGCAACTATGGTTGAAATTTTTATCATCTACCATATGTTCTAAATCTCTGATTTATTATTGATGAAGGCTATTGATAATTTAATTACCTTTAGTCATGATATTCTTTCTTTGGGCTAGTTGTGCTCACCCTTACATTTCACAATTCCTTTCGTGTAATAAGAGTGTAGGTTAGATTTTGGGTCGGCGGGGTATGTGAGGGAATAGAAGCGGTGGTCATATTTTAGTAGTTATATTTGGTGAATCATATAGGGTGAGGTGAACTCAACGTTGGAAGGGTGTTTTGCCTTTATCATACAAGATGTCTAAAGACATACAACCTCGTGTCATCATAAGACAGGTTGTGTACATCCACTTCTTGAGTATATCTACGAGCACTACCTATATAATCTTGGTGTTTGTTTGAAGTATAATTCCCAATTAGAGGCAGTGGAGATAATGATATGTCAAGAGAAGACTCACCATTGGGAAGAATATGATAGTAATCTTCTCATTTTTTTTTGGGGTCTATTAGATTGACCAAGGATAATTACGTGGCCATATGATATCTATCATAACCTAGACGCATGGCCTCCCGTATACGAAGGTTTCCTTGAGCACTTCCCAAATATTCTAATTTCTAAAACAGTTTTTGACTATACCTTTATGTAGGTATCACTGTGAGGTGATGTCCATTGATGGGACATTTGTCACATTATGGTTGGGACACGAGTCACAGTTGGTATATATTTGTATCAAAACTCACAGCATATGTGTTGTTATATTTTGCACGACAATTGTTGTAATAAAGTTGTAGTTATTTTTTGTACCATGTATTTGGCGACTCAGAATGGGTTGGATGGAATGGACCTATTTTGGGGTTGTCACAAAAGTTTTTTTTCCTGGTCTTCTGGAGCTATCATAATTTGATTATAACCCGAATATCCGTCCAGTAGGCAATAGTACTCATGACCTACTAATTTGTCCAACATCTGATCAATGAATGGGAGTGGAAATGATCTTTCCTTGTAGCTTTGTTGAGCCTGTGGTAGTCCATGCATACTCTCCACCCTGTCAATGGTCGTGTTGGAATCAACTCATTATTCTCATTAGTCACTATGGTCATGCCACCCTTTTTCGGTACACACTGCACTGGGCTCACCCATGAGCTGTCTGAGATCGGATAGATTATGCCCGCATCCAGCCATTTTAGTACCTCTTTCTTAACCACTTCTTTCATTATCATATTAAGTCTCCTTTGTTGTTCAACCGACGGCTTACTTTCATCTTCCATTAGGATTTTATGCATGCAAAATGAAGGGCTGATCCCTTGTATATCTGTTATGGTCTAGCTAATAGGTGATTTGAACTCTCGAAGCACTCGTAGCAATTTTTCTTCCTAAAAAGATGTTAATGCAGAAGAAATAATCACAAGTAGCTTTGAATCTTTATTTCAAAATGCGTACCTGAGATGTTCTGGAAGTGGTTTTAATTCAAGTTCTGGAGGTGTCTCAAGAGATGGATTTAATTTTACTGAGGATTCTCCAGGTTTTGTCAATGGCTCAACAGGTGTTCTGAATTTTCTGACTTGTGGAGTGGTATCAGGATATTGCACAAGTTTGTCAAGTTCCTCGTCCTCCAAATATGAATTTTCAGCAATTACACTCCTCAAAGGTTCATCATCCAATAGACTCTGTACTTCATCATTTATGACATGATCCACTAAATCAACTAGGAAACATTCCTCTTCATCTGCTGGAAACTTCATAGCTTTGAAGACATTAAAGGTGACCTAAGTGGACATCTATCAGAGTCTTTCATGTGGCTAAGAATGGTCTTCCCAGTATGATTGGTATATTTTTATCTTCCTCGTAATCCAAAATGATGAAGTCAGCCGGAAAGATAAATCTGTCCACCTTCACTAATACATCTTCAACAATTCCCCGTGGATACGTGATGGATCTGTCAGCTAGCTGCAAAGAAATGTTTGTTGGCCTTAGCTCCGGTAATCCCAACTGATTGAATACTGACAAGGGCATCAAATTTATGTTTGCCCCAAGATCACATAAACACTTTTCAAACTTCATCTTCCTGATTGTACATGGGATTGTGAAACTGCCTGGATCCTTCAGCTTCGGAGGTAACTTCTGCTGAAGCATGGCACTGCATTCTTCTATCAAGGCTACTGTCTCAAATTCAGTTAATCTCCTCTTCCTTGGCAGTATACCCTTCTTAAACTTTGCATAGCTTGGCATTTGTTCTAATGCCTCGGCGAAAGGTATATTGATTTGAAGCTTTTTAAATATCTCCAGAAACTTGCTGAATTGCTTATCTTCCCTTTGCTTATTTAATCTTTGTGGATACGGAACTTGAGGTGAATCACAGATCGAACTTTTAAGCTTCTCTTCCAAATCGCTTTATCTTTTCTTCTTGTTGAACCTCGAGACTTTTCAGCATTTTCTTCCTCAGCAAATACATGTTCGCCGCATGCATGGCCTCCTCAATACAATTGGGCGCGAGAGCGCGATTTGCAGTGTCTACAATGTTTTTCCCATACCTCAATGTGATAGCTTGACATTGTTCCTTCCCGTCTCTTCGTGGATTTGTTTCTGTATTACTCGGCAATGAACCCTGAGGCCAGTTGGTAAGCATGTTCACTATCTGCCCCATCAGAGTTTCCAGATTCTTAATAGCCACTGCTAGGCTTTTGATCATAATCTCTGTATTTGCCATATATTTCATCATCATCTCCTCCATTTCTGATTTCTTTTCTTCTTTGAGGTGCAAATTTGGAGTGTGATGTTCTTTGTTGTTGAGAAAATCCCGGTGGAAAAGGTGGTCTAGGATTAAACTGTGGCTGCGTTGGTTGTGTCTGAAATTGATTATTTGATTGAAACTGATTCTGCTGAGTCCCTTGGTTATTTGACCAACTAAAGTTTGGATGATTTCGGTTGTTGGGGTGGTATGTGTTCTGAAACTGACCTTGGTCTTTTCTGTAATTGCTCACATACTGTACCGACTCTGAGCTGATAGCACATTGATCTGTCGAGTGTGACCCCGTACAAATCTCACATACGAAGGCAACCGTCTTCATTTTTCCTTCTGCTAATGTATCTATTTTCTTCGACATGGCTGCCATCTGTGCTGACAATTGTGTGATAGCATCTACTTCCAACACACCTGCAACCTTGGGTTATGGCATTCGAGATGTAGGATTCTAAAAATCGTTGGATGTCATTGTCTCGATAAGGTCATAGGCTTCCTCATAACTTTTTGCACATAATGCCCCTCCTGCAGCTGCATCTACAATCGGTCTCGACTGCCATCCCAATCCATTGTAAAAAGTGTTGATCACCATCCAATCTGGCATACCGTGATGTGGACACTTTCTCAGCATCTCTTTATATCTTTCCCATGCTTCATATAAGGACTCACCATGTTGTTGCTCAAACTGAGAGATAGTTGTCCTCATCCTTGCAGTCTTAGCCATTGGGAAGAACTTGGCTAAGAATTTCTGTGTTAAGTCCTCCCATGTAGTTATAGATCCTGCTGGCAAAGAATGAAGCCAACTTCTTTCTTTATCCCTCAATGAGAATGGGAATAGCCTAAGTCTGATAGCATCCTCCTTCACACCGTTGTATCTGAATGTATCACAAATTTCGATGAAGCTTAACAGGAGTTCATTGGATCGTCTCAAAGCGGCACCCCAAACCGCATCAATTCTGTACCATCTGAATAGTGTCCATTTTTATCTCGAATGTATTGGCTGCTATCGCTGGTTTGACGATGCTAGACTGTAATCAATTATTAGGCATGGAATATTCCTTCAGAGCCCTATGCTCCTCTCTTTGCTCTTCTCCTTGTACCTCGGCTGCCATATTAGCTGTGGTACTTTCTAACTGTGCTTGTAAATTTCTACGAACACTCACTTTCCAACCTCTCCCATTTATGTTGTCCTGAATAGGTGTTAAGTCGGGGTTGGATGAACGCGTGCGCATAAACATTTATCCAAATTCCTGAAAAAAAAAACAAAAATGGAAACGAGATAAGAATGGATTTGTCTAAGTCATACAATATAGCTTAAAACTAATGATAATAATTTAAATATAAACGCCTTTCCCCGGCAACGGCGCCAAAAACTTGTTGCCTCTTTTTTAGTTCTAACAAAAGAGCTCTAACTCATACAAGCATACATGCGTCAACAAGTAATACAGAGCAAGTAAAGTATCGATCCCACAGGGAAAGTTGTTTAATTAAAATTACTATGCATCAACTAAATCACTATATTTATATGCTCAAACGAATGAATATGATTGGTTTGTTACTCTAATCGCAAATAACAACTAAAACAATAAATAAGATGTAATAAATCAAATCTGAAAGTAATGGGATCCTAACTTCATTTAATATTTCATTTAATCACCACTATCATGCAAGACTTGTTCACATATCATAGGAAAGTAGCCAAGAGCACTAAAAGAGTCATAGCCATTTTTCAATGCACTATGACCTACTTACACATCATCCGCAAGCGATAGACTCTATGTAATTATCAATATAACCAAAATCACTATATGTCTGTGAAATTGCAATTATATTAAATTTAAGTACAAGCCCTTATTCTAACTCATACGGTGAAACAGTATGTCTATCTGGTTCACGAAATACACAAGCCATATAACACAACCCCATATACGCATGCTATCATGATTACAATCCATACTTGTATGTTCATTGTCAATTCAATACAAATACTGAAACGAATGGTGATCAATCATTCATACATGCAAAACAATCATGATAGAAATCCCAAATGATATGTAAAACAATCCAGCATTCAAGCACGCAATCAAACTACATATTAAAATCCGTTAGAATCCCATAATGGAGTTTAGTTCATGACTGAACCAAAAGCCATTATGGGATCAAAGTTAAAAATGGCTAATAAGCAAGCAACTGAAAGATGAAAGATAGAAACAACCAAACCCAATTGCTGAATATCATCCACTATTAGCGTTCAACTCCTGTTATAAATCCAACAAAAATACTAATAAAATATCCACACTGGTAGAAGATCCCAAGAAGGAGTAGAAGAGTAGATTTTAGGCCTCCTTCTACGTTTGAATCTCTCTCCCAGTTTAAACCCTAATTCCCTGATGAAAAATACATAAAATTGAATAATTCTGAATAAATCCTCTGACACCAGTCGGATATCGTTTAAAAACCAATTACAACCCTTTTAATTAAAAATTAAAATAAAATAAATCAAGATAAATCAATCGGCAGCATGCCGTATGGCTCCCCGATGTACTTCTGGCGGGCACATGAACTTGTAGTGTGTCATGATCTCCAGTCGGGTTCTTGCGTGGGCACGCGTTCCCATGCTTGTCTGTCCGCCGCCACAGGCTTTGGGTTCTTGTTCTCTGTTGCCTTGATCGACCGTTCCGCTGCTCCTTCCTTCATCCATCCAGCTTAGTCTTCTGTTTCTTGACCTTCATGCCACGCACATCACAGCTTGAGCCTCGCTCATGCATCCATTCGCCTCATGCCTTCTAATTCCACCAAATTAGGTCGTTTCCTGCACTTTTTCACCAAAAGGAGTTTTAAGTATATGCAATGCAAAGTAACATGAAATGCAACTAAAACACACTAAAATGTTCTTGAGATAGGCATAGTTCGCGTGAATTGGTACTCAATAAGTAGGTATAAAATCCACTTATCATCTGCTCCACTTTATCCTCATGCCACGCATCCACAGCTTGTGCCCCGCTTCATACGTCCGTTCGCCTCGTGCCCTCTAATTCCACCAAATTAGGTCGTATCCTGCACTTTTTCACCAAAAGGAGTTTTAAGTATATGCAATGCAAACTAACATGAAATACAACTAAAACACACTAAAATGTACTTGAGATGGGCATAGTTCGCGTGAATTGGTACTCAATAAGTAGGTATAAAACCCACTTATCGGGATGCTCATGGGAGTTTTCAATAATTTAACGCATCATTATTGATCCTAGATGATCATGCAAAATCATAAAGACATTTGGATCTGAACACTTCTGGTGTATTGCACACTTCTGGTGTATTACAACATTTGTTTCAACTATTCTCATTTTAGTATAATATAACCTAAAAAAGAAAATAGACGGTTTTTCTAATATGAGCTTCTAGCATGATACTATTGAAGTAATATAAAGAAATTCTTCACTGCCTTCGTTATTGGTTTCAATATAATAACCATTATAACGTATATCCTTAAAGTTGAGCAAATTTCTGTTTGTCTCAGAAGAATATAAAGAATCATCAAGACAAAGTTTTGTGCCCTTTGACAACATTATAATCGCTCTTCTAGAGACTTTAATTAAGTTTGATGAATAATCGCTCTTCTAGAGCTTTTAATTAAGTTTAATGAGTTTTTGACCCATACAACTTTATATATGCAAAAACATAAATTTAACTTTATTACTTGAAACATAAATAAAACATATAATAAAAATACTTATTATAATGCCATAATACAATGAAATAAAAATAATTAATTGGTATGAACATTTCTATCAACATCATCAAGGAAATCATAGATATCAAAATTAGTTATATCCACTCCATTTGAAAAGTCAAATAATTCATGGGATCTTCAAGATCATTATGATCAATAAAGTTTATTTCAATTTCATTTCCTTTTCTTTTATGGAGTGTTGGAACAAATCTACCAAATGTTTAGGAGTACGACAGGTACATTCCCTTTTCTATATTGATTGTTCTTTTCACGCCCACTACCACAACCACAACCAAAACCATAATTTCCTATATGATTATCAAATGAGGTTCCATTCACTTTAGGGAATATAGTAGAATCAATCATGTGAGATTGTTGGGTTTTCAACAAAAACTCATTATTTTGTACAGCCACTAGAAGACATAATATCAGTTTTGGGAACATAGTTTCCTTTATCGCTTCAGAAAATATTTTGGGAACTTACGCTCTCGATATTGCTGCAGCAAGAGCATATTCTAGGCATGAAATATAATAAATATTTTCTCTAACATGTCTTCATCAGTATTTTTTTTTTCACATAATTTTAATAGTGGAATTATTTTTTTTAAAATGTAGAATTGTTCTCACTCGACACTTTTAAAATCTTTCAACTTCAAGTACAACCAATTATAACGAGTTTTTGGGAGGATTACAATTTTTTGATTCTCATATCGTTCCTTTAAAATCATTTCATAAGACAAGTGAGTCTTTTACTGTAATGTACTCATATTTTAATTTTTCATAGAGATAATAGCGAATAAAATTCATTAATTTTGCATGATCCTGCAAGGATGCATGATTGCCAACTTTAATTATATCTCCAAGGTTCTTTGCCACTAGATGAATTTCATCATTAAGAGTGCATGACAAATAATTTAAGTTTTGCAAGGTTCGACATTTATATAAATATATAATTTTGGACAGTGTAACATTATTGTATATGTATTTACAATGACCTTAAAGTGTGGACCAATTAAGTTAAAAAAATATCCAAAAACAAAAAGCAAAACAAATATGCCCATCCAAACATATTTGCTCTCGGTTTTAGGCTATTTTCATATAACTCCGCCACTTGGGGTTAGCATGTGTAATATGAATACATTATGAATATTTAATGCCATATCACAGGAAAACATACATGTTGGTTAGTATTTCAAAAGAAGATTTATATACTACGCTGTTTCCTATCTTGATCATGCTTCATCCAATCGATTTTTTTTATGGCTTATCAAGTGATTCCAAAGCACTTAACTAATTTCCTAAACCATTTACCTGTTGTCATCCATCTTGTACGTATATAAACAGTACTATATATATATAATCAAATTTAATTGTAATGAAACAATATTTATAGTGAGTTAAAAGAACTCTTTTTCAAAATTGAGTAGAACTTCGTGTTGATAACATATTATAAAAGAATACTAATATTAAGAATAATGATTAGTGAAAAGAGAGAGTATTCTCCTTGTATTTTCATGTGTATCATTCTCTTTACAATACATCTATTTATAGGTACATCAACATCAATATATGGAGGTTTCAAAACTCAAAGGTCATGAGTTTCAAAATTTAAATAATATGAAAAAAAGAAGAAGATCAGAAATCATTGCAATAAAGATGAAAGGAATGAATCTAGACATCCATATATTTATATATATATATATATATATATATATATTATAATTTTATAAAAATGTTTTCATTCTTTTTCTTTGTTTCCTAATTATTTTTTTTTACCAAAATCACAAAAAAAGTGGAGACCCATCACATAAAACTTTAATTCTAAATAAATATTTTTTTTTGAATTTGGAATGTGGAGGCATTAAGAAAAAGAAAAGTACAAAAAAATTGAAAAGAGAGTTGAAAATTGCTGAAAGCAGCAGGTAGGAGAGAAAAACTAAAGCAAAGTAAACTGGACAGACCAAAAATCATAAAACATATCAAGTTTCTAGCCTTTAGGTGGAATTGAGTTGAACGAACCAGATTGATTTGGCTCAATGAATTACATATTCTATTACATTTTTGAAAATAATTACAACAATAGTGTACTCATAAAATATTTACACAATTAATACAATTTCATATTTATTTATAATATTAGTGCAATTATGATTCCTTAATTTAGAGAATTAGTATGCAATTAAGATTCATTAATTTAGGGATTAGTTATCCTCATGGCTTATTCTCTCTCTCCTCATCTAAAACAAATGCATTAGTTAGTCATCACCCTTCTTCTTCATTCAACGTATTCTTTCTTTCTATATATATATATATGTGTGTGTATGTTTATGAGTCAACCAACTGTATAAATTTTTATAACATGATTGATGTTATACTTATGATGGTAACGATCAATCAATCAGGGAAATGTGAGTAATCTCAAGGCAAACCCATCTCAGTTTCTCTCTCTAAAACTACATCGCAATCACAAGAACAGAACAACACCACTAATTATGGGTCGGCCATCCTTCTCCTCCTCCACCCTCCTCATCCACACTCCGTCTCCCTCCGATGATCGGCCGTAATAATCAATTGCTTCGCTGACGTCCTCCTCACCCCCATCCAGGACGATAATATATTGATGCATAATAACAATTAATGGAAAATATATTGATCCACCTCCACACACTGGATTTTTGCCACCAACATAATGGATTTGGCATGAACCTTAGATATTATAACAGAAGACGGAGGTCAGAGCTATTTGGTTGTCACCTAACAACAATTTGGTTTACAGAAGAATGGATGTCATAAAGATTTGCTCAGAAGCGCAGAGAATGATTTGGACGGAGGCGCGCAGCGAGCAAACGAGTTAATGGGAGGCACACATCAAACGAGTTGGTGAGAGGCTTGCACAGAAAATGATTTTATGGCAGAGGCGCGATTTATTTTTTATGAATATTTGGTTACCCACAAAATTAAAATTGTTACCTTTGTACGAATGTTTGGCTACCAACTGCACCATATTCATAATAATTTTATTTTTAAAATGTTATTTATAAGTTGGTAGCCAACTGTGACGCCCCCAAAATAGGTATACATCACCCATCTTGAGTCGCCAGATACATGGTACAAAATTCAAATACAAATTAATTATACAACTGTCATGTAAAATACGACAAAACATAAGTTGAGAGTTTTAATACGAATATTGTCTTCTAGACAGTATTCAAACTCATATGGAGTCCTTATTATATTTATTATCACACTATTTCACTGAATAGTGAGGACTACTAATGCAGACCATCACTCCATTCCCCGACTTGTCCCAGCTATATTCTCATTTCCTGAAGAGAACATTGAAAACAAACGGTGAGCTCAACTAGCCCAGTAAGAAATATTATGACTAAGATAATACATAATAAATTATCGTTAGCCTTCAATAGTGTTAAACTGATAAAATATAATAAACATCAAGTTTAACTGCAGCGAAACAAGCAATCCATTAGAAGAGTCAAGTAGAGCATGATATCTACTATCTTCTATGATTTAAAAAAATTTTCATCAACTTTATCGCTGAGACTCAGCTTAATAAATAAACCACATCATCGAATCATCCCTGCACTACGGGCCAAGGATATTCATGTAATCATCAATGGTCATAATCATACCAACAACTGTTATGATTATACCGAATAATCCCTGGTCATAATCATACAAATCAATAGTACATCTATGCACGTAAGCCACAGATAACTTTTATCACAATATAAGCATGAGGATGATGACAATGATATAAGAATTTAATTCAAAGAAAGAAAAGGATAAATTTTTAAAGATTTATAACTTAATTTATCCAGAATTCAATAATATCCAAATTGTCAACATGATACTGCTATGTGGAGTAAAATTCAAGAATAATATTGTATCAAAAATGATTTGGACAACTAAGAAATCAATTTTTGTCATTAATAATTCCCTAGGTGAATAGTACCCGAGTGAATAGTATCCCGTGAATAGTACTTCGAGAATAGTACCCCGTGAATAGTACTTCGGGAATAGTACCCCGTGAATAGTACTTTGTGAATAATACCCGTGAATAGTACCCCGTGAATATTATTTTGTGAATAGTACTTTGTGAATAGTACCATAAAAATGAATACTACTCATGGACAGTACTCCGGCATGAAAAGCTTAAAATTTAACAAGAATGTGTAGAAAATATCCTTGTGAAACGATACTAGATGAAGCGCAAATTTCAAGGATATTCTACTAATTTTACGGAGTATAGAAGCAATACTTTAACAAAATGAGGGTATAATCAGGAATACGGGACGAAATAATATTACTCACATACTACAGAGTATGGAAGAAAATATTATTCCTATGAATACTAAACAAAATAATATCTCTTACCTCTTAAGAAGACTGGATACTTGAATAGTGAGGTAGCAGACTTCTCTTCTTCTTTCTCTCTATAGCTTCTCTCTCTATAATAGCTCTTGTGAGTCTTAGTGAATTGGTGAGAATGAAAGAAGAATGAGCTTCTATTTATAAGAAAATATAGTTTCGATAATTGCACGTTTTGGGGCTCGAAATATTACAGTATAATACCTTCATCTTTTCTTTCATTTTTAATTTAGTCCTGCAAGTATTATCAAACTTGCACCACCTCTCCTAATAGTACATCATGTGAATCAATAGTATATTCATGTGAATCAATAGTACACACATGTGAAAAAAATAGTTACGGTATTGTACCTTCATCTATATCTCTATTTTTAATTTAGTCATGCAAGTATTATCAATCTTGGACCATCTCCCCTAATAGTACATGCATGTGAGTCAATAGTACACACATGTGAACAAATAGTTATAAGCATGTGAATTAATAGCAATTAATTGCTCATTTATCCGATTAATTACCTGATTGGTCAATATAACCTCCAAACATCAATTATTATCGAAATAGATGTCGATTTCCATTAATAATCCCAACACAATAAAAATATCAATTTCATCTTTAATCGACACAAACTTATTCATCATTAATATTATAACTCACAATATTTAATAATCAGATCATTCTCAGGAAATAGGGGGATTTCCGATAAAGATTTCTTCCTATTGGCGCGCAATTAGGTGACCAAACCTCTCCTTGACAGAACTTTCTAGACATTGTCAATATTGCAAATAATAATATGAATAACTTTGTTGTCTCAATTATTGATTTAATAATAATAAATATTATGCAGATGATACTGTGACAATAATTGAATCAATAATATGAGAGATATTATGCAGCAATTACTGTAGCAATAATTGAGTATAACTGAGTGACTTCTCGCGTAAGCATCAATAATCAATATCGTATGCTACTATGCAACACGCGTGCCAGACATCGTTCTTTTACCACCGTGTAGTTCAACAGTTTAACGGTAAAACTTTTGCCGTTATTTTTATAAAAAGATAATTATGTCGTTTTCTAACTACGACAATACTTCCGTTCTGGGATCCACCAATGATTGTGCAGTCGTACGAATATTCCCTATTTAAAACGAATATTCCCCGACCAATCGAATATTATATAACCACTTGCTTACTTTGCAAAATTTATAAATATTACCCAAAACTATAACATTATATCAAATCAACACCATAATATTCAAAAATATATTTCGAGAAAAATTAATCTTTATTCATAAAAGTTGGGGTCTTACAACAAACCTACATAAATAGGTAACCAATTCAGTTTTATTGGGTTACCAATTAATTATAAATAAAAATTAGAACTGTTTCCAAGTGTTACGTGCATATGGTATGTAACGCCCCCAAAATAGGTCCATTCTACCCAACCTATTCTGAGTCGCCACGAAATACACTCGATACAATTTCCAAATACAAACTTCATTATTATAATTGTCGTGCAAAATACGACAACACATATGCTGTGAGTTTTAATACAAATAGATACCAACTGTGACCCTCATCACTTTACCTGGATAGCACATCACATTGATACCTTACAATGGTACCTTACATAAAGGTACAGTCAATAACTATTTTAGAAATTAAAATCTTTAGAAAATTCTCAAGGAAACCTTTGTACATGGGAGGCCATGCATCTAAGTTATAATAGATATCATATGAGTCGAGAATTATCCTTAGTTGACCTAATAGACCCCAAAGAAAAACGAGAAGATTGCTATCATGTTCTTTCCAATGGCGAGTCTTCTCTTGAAATATAATTATCTACATTGTCTCCAATTGAGAATTATATTTCAACCAAAATCTAAGATTATATAGGTAGTGCTTGTAGATATACTTAGCAAGTGGATGTGCACAACCATGTCTTATGATAACACGAAGTCGCATGTCATTAGACATCTTGTATGATAGTGGCAAAACACCCTTCCAACGTTGGGTTCGCCTCACCCTATTTGATTCACCAAATATAACTACTAAATGATGTATAAAATACAACACACCATTCTAAAGTTCTCAATAAAATTATTTTCATATTGTTTCGGGAGAACCTCCACAGCTAGAGACCACCGTTCTATTCCCCAGTTACCCTTGCTCGACCCAGCTACACTCTTATTACCTGAAAGGAATTATGAAGTAAAAGGGCGAGCACAAATAGCCCAGTAAAGAATATCATGACTAAAGATAATTAAATTATCAATAGCCTTCATCAGTAATAAATCAGAGATTTATAACATATGGTAGATGATAAAACTTATCAACCATAATTGCAGCGGAATGAGCAATCCATTAGAAGAGTCAAATAGACCATAAAGTCTATTATCTTCTCCATGTTAAAAGTCCACCAACAATGTTTTATCCCTATAACATCAATCACCAGTTCTGGTCCACAATCATGTGAATAACTTATAATCATAATTGTGGTTCTAAATTCCTCTTCTCATCCAGGACGAAGATAATTTTCATCACATGTCTTTACCTGAAATATCAAAGATCATGGTTATACCAAATCACAGTTCATGTTCATAATCATACTGATAAATTCATCTTTGCACTACGGGCCAAAGATATTCGTCAATAATTCATCTTTGTACTACTGGCCAAAGATATTCAACATCAGGTCATCTTTGCACTACATGCCAAAGGTATTCAACAACGGGTCATCTTTGCACTATATGCCAAAGATATTCAACAAAAGATCATCTTTGCACTACAGGCCAAAGATATTCAACAACAGATCATCTTTGCAATACCGGCCAAAGATATTAATATCTCAAAGGAATATATAATCATTTCAGAACAATAATTATAACCATGTTGATCAATTCACCTTTGCACTTAAGCTAAAGATATTCAATTATAAATTCAATGGTCATGATCATACCAGTCAATAATTCAACTTTGCACTACTGGCCAAAGAGAACCCATAGTCACGATTATACCAATAATCTACCCATCTTTACACTCAAGTCAAAGAAAAATTTCATCACCAGGATTATAAAAAATGTTATATATGATAATAAAAATAATATGATCAACAACTGCATTTAATTTCAAGAGTAAAATTCATAAATCAACGATAATTTGGTCTGAAAAAGAAACCAAGTTTGTCGTAAATAGTAACTCATGAATAGTAACTCATGAATAGTAACTCATATTCGTACATAGTACCGTATACGTAAATAATGTCATATACGTAAATAGTACCATACACATAAATAGTGTTGTATACGTGAATAGTAACCCCGACATGAAAAAGGTAGAAATTCCACAATAAAATTCATACCAATATTTCAGTATAATGATATTGAAAGAATAACATCATTATGAAGAAAATAACATCCCTTACTATCCCTTACCTCAAAAGAATAGTACTTCTGGCTGGAATTTCGGATATAGTGCTGAAAGAAACTTGCACTGAATAGCAACTCTAAAAGTATCTAAATACTCACAAAATACACTCGATAATATAGAGAGAGAAAGCTTATGATTCTGGTGTGATTTTCAATTTTAACTAAGCACCCTATTTATAGGAAAATGCTAGAACGCCAAAGGAGACTAAATAATAAAATAATATTATTATTTTTTTCTTTCTACGCCCATCATTTTAGAAAGCCATCAGCATGCCATCTTGGAAGAATTTTCAGCCCACATGTTAAAAAACAAAAGTGGGTTCCACCCACAATTTTAATAAAAATATTTAATTTCTGAAACTTCAACAATTCATAATAAATAGTCCTTTATCATAAAAATACAAATTTTATGTCCATTCCATAGGAAATTGAATTCTCTACAACTTTGCAGAAGAAAGTTTTTCCAAATTCCAAACAGAAAATGTCCAAAATCAACATACGGACGATTTTCAACACCTCTTAAAATTCATAACAAATCATACGTTAATTTTTAACGATTCAAAATTTGTGGACATATACTCAACTTATACATGTATAACATATCCAAAAATCACAACGATCCAACGGTCGGATTAAAATTATAATTCACACAATAGAGCTTTAAGAACACTGATTTGATTTTCGGACTATAAGTCCCTCGTACCAGTTTCACTCAAACAGTCACCACGAAAAATTCACAAATAATATTTGGGTGATTCAAATTTCTACGGTTAGCTTACTTACATGGCTTTCTTTTGATATATGGCTCATCTCCTAACTCATTATACACAAAGAGTTATGGATTTTACAAAATCAAGTAATAAACTATATTTTCGGAAAATCTCCATATTTTGTTCTTCTTTTGATTTCTAGATTTCTCTCATTTGATTCATGCACCGTGAATTTAGTGTGAAAAATATCACCATTATTATATTATTATATTATCACACTATACATTTATAATATAATATAATAATACATTTGAATGAATTATTTTATCAGAAAAGATAAAATATCAATTTTCAACAATTAACATTTTTCTAAGAATTTCTCCATTCCGACAAAATACTGATAAAACACCTCAGCATTAATTCCTTCATTTATCTCCACACACAATAAATATTTTCCTATCCATCCACATAGAATAAATATTTCCTTATCATATAAATCAATAATTAATTATTCACAAATAATATTACAGAATCACAATTATGACAACCAGGTCGTTCCCAGGAAAGAGGGGGCTTTCCGATAAAGATTTCTCCTTATTGGCGCGCAATTAGGTGACCAAACCCCTTTCCTAGACAGAACTTCCATAGACATTTCCAATAATGTTATATAACAATATTATTCAAATAATATGAATTGTTGATCTGATAATGGGAAATATTGTGCAATGCCAATTATTGGAACAACAATAATATAAAATATCAACGTAGCAATTATTGACTCAATAAAATAAAATACTGAACAATAATTATTGTAACAATAATTGAGTAGTGCCTTTTTATGTAAGAATCAATAATTCAAAAAAAATAATGGGCAATACCATGTGCTACTATGCAACCACGCGTATTACTGTATTTTAACCACGGGGTATTCCAACAGTGTTGTAACAACTACGTCGTTATTTATAAAAACTCATATTTGTCATTTTCTTCATCCGACAGTTATTCTGTTATGGGGCCCACAAATGGCTGCGTCGTCGTACGAATATTCCCCGACAACAAGAATATTCCACGACCAAACGAATATTCTCCGACAACAATGAATATTTTATAACCACTTGCTTATTTTGCAAAATTTGCACATTTCACCAATAACTTTAAACTTTTATCAATTTAACTATTTACTAAATAGAAAAATTGAATACTTTTATTTCATAAAATTCGGAGTTTTACAATCTCCCCTCCTTATGAAATTTCGTCCTCGAAATTTACGTACCTGGTATTTCGAAGAGTTGAGAATACCTTGTTTTCAGATTCCATCTTCCTTGTCATCATGATTTCTCTATTGCTTATTCTAGAATACAGCTTCAAAAAAAGGTTAATTGACATATCACAACTTGTCAATTTATCAAGTAAGAAATTTTAGCTTAGGTAAGTCACACACTAGCGAAGTATATTACTCGTATCTCCCCTCCTAGTTCTAGACTCAGATCTTCGCCAGCGGCCATATCCCTAAGCTCTGATACCAAATGTAACGCCCCCAAAATAGGTCCATTCCACCCAACCTATTCTGAGTCGCCACGAAATACACTCAATGCAATTTCCAAATACAAACTTCATTATTACAATTGTCGTGCAAAATACGACAACACATATGCTGTGAGTTTTAATACAAATAGATACCAACTGTGACTCTCATCCCTTTACCTGGATATCACATCACATTGATACCTTACAATGGTACCTTACATAATGGTACAGTCAATAACTGTTTTAGAAATTAAAATCTTTGGAAAATTCTCAAGGAAACCTTCATACATGGGAGGCCATGTATCTAAGTTATAACATATATCATATGACTCGAGAATTATCCTTAGTTGACCTAATAGACCCCAAAGAAAAACAAGAAGATTTCTATCATGTTCTTTCCAATGGCGAGTCTTCTCTTGACATATAATTATCTCCATTGTCTCCAATTGAGAATTATATTTCAACCAAACTCCAAGATTATATAGGTAGTGCTCGTAGATATACTCAGCAAGTGGATGTGCACAACCCTGTCTTATGATAACACGAAGTCGCATGTCATTAGACATATTGTATGATAGTGGCAAAACACCCTTCCAACGTTGGGTTCGCCTCAACCTATTTGATTCACCAAATATAACTACAAAATGATGTATAAAATACAACACATCATTCTAAAGTTCTCAATAAAATTATTTTCATACTGTTTCGGGAGAACCTCCACAGCTAGAGACCACCATTCTATTCCCCGATATTCACCAAGCTCCAAATTACTACACTCTTATTACCTGAAAGGAATTGTGAAGCAAAAGGGTGAGCACAAATAGCCCAGTAAAGAATATCATGACTAAAAATAATTAAATTATCAATAGCCTTCATCAGTAATAAATCAGAGATTTAGAACATATGGTAGATGATAAAACTTTTCAACCATAGTTGCAGCGGAATGAGCAATCCATTAGAAGAGTCAAATAGACCATAAAGCCTATTATCTTCTCCATGTTAAAAGTCCACCAACAATTTTTTATCACTGTAACATCAATCACCAGTTCTGGTCCACAATCATGTAAATAACTTATAATCATAATTGTGGTTCTAAATTTCTCTTCTCATCTAGGACGAAGATAATTTTCATCACCTGTCTTTACCTGAAACATCAAAGATCATGGTTATACCAAATCACAGTTCTTGTTCATAATCATACTGATAAATTCATCTTTGCACTACGGGCCAAAGATATTCATCAACAATTCATCTTTGCATTACTGACCAAAGATATTCAACAACAGGTCATCTTTGCACTACATGCCAAAGATATTCAACAACAGATCATCTTTGCACTACATGCCAAAGATATTCAACAACAGATCATATTTGCACTACCGACCAAAGATATTAATATCTCAAAAGAATATTTAATCATTTCTGAACAATAATTATAACCATGTTGATCAATTCACCTTTGCACTTAAGCTAAAGATATTCAATTATAAATTCAATGGTCATGATCATATGAGTCAACAATTCAACTTTGCACTACTGGCCAAAGAGAACTCATAGTCACGATCATACCAATAATCTACCCATCTTTACACTCATGTCAAAGAGAAATTTCATCACCGAGATTATAAAAAATGTTATATATGATAATAAAAATAATATGATCAACAACAACATTTAATTTCAAGAATAAGATTCATAAATCAACGATAATTTGGTCAGAAAAAGAAACCAAGTTTGTCGTAAATAGTAACTCATGAATAGTAACTTGTGAATAGTAACTCGTGAATAGTAACTCATGAATAGTAACTGATATTCGTACATAGTACCGTATACGTAAATAATGTCATATACGTAAATAGTACCATATACATGAATAGTGTCGTATACGTGAATAATAACCCCGACATTAAAAAGGTAGAAATTCCACAATAAAATCCATACGAATATTTTAGTATAATGATATTGAAAGAATAACATTATTATGAAGAACATAACATCCCTTACTATCCCTTACCTCAAAAAAATAGTACTTCTGGCTGGAATTTCGGATATAGTACTGAAAGAAACTTGCACTGAATAGCAACTCTCAAAGTATCTAAATACTCACAAAATACGCTCGATAATATAGAGAGAGAAAACTTATGATTCTGGTGTGATTTTTAATTCTAACTAAGCACCCTATTTATAGGAAAATGCTAGAACACTAAAGGAGACTAAATAATAAAATATTATTATTATTTTTTCTTTCTACGCCCTTCATTTTGGAAAGTCATCAGCATGCCATCTTAGAAGAATTTTTAGCCCACATGTTAAAAAACAAAAGTGGGTCCCACCCACAATTTTAATAAAAATATTTAATTTCTAAAACTTCAACAATTCATAATAAATAGCCCTTTTATCAGAAAAATACAAATTTTATGTCCATTCCATAGGAAATCGAATTCTCTACAACTTTGCAGAATAAAGTTTTTCTAAATTCTAAACATAAAATGTTCGAAATCCACATATGGACGATTTTCAACACCTCTTAAAATTCATAACAAATCATACGTTAATTTTTAACGGTTCAAAAATTGTGGACATATACTCAACTTATACATGTATAACATATCCAAAAATCACAACGATCCAACGGTCGGATTAAAATTATAACTCACGCAATAGAGCTTTAAGAACACTGATTTAATTTTCAGACTATAAGTCCCTCGTACCAGTTTCACTCAAACAGTCACCACGAAAAATTCACAAAGAATATTTGGGTGATTCAAATTTCTACGGTTAGCTTACTTACAGGGCTTTCTTTTGATATATGGCTCATCTCCTAACTCATTATACACAAAGAGTTATGGATTTTACAAAATCAAGTAATAAACTAATTTAGAATATGGTAACCATTAACCTTTTAAAAATAAAATTATTAAACCTTCATACAAATAAAATTATTTTGAATATGGTGCAGTTGGTAGCCAAACCTTCATACAAAGGTAACCATTTTAGTTTTTGTGGGTAACCAAATATTCATAAATGAAATTTGTTCATGATTTCCTCTTTGTTCGGCTACTCCGAATTCGTTTTGGATCTGTTCTTGTTGGTTTGGTAACTCCGACTTCTTCTTCTTTGATTTGTTTTGGTAACTCCAACTTCTTCTTCTTCGATTTGTTTTGTTTTGGTTGTTCGTGATTTCCTCTTTATTTAGCTACTCCGAATTCGTTTTGGATTTGTTCTTGCTGGTTTGGTAACTCTGACTTTTTCTTTTTCGATTTGTTTTGGTTGTTCATGATTTTCTCTTTGTTTTATTTTCGATTTGTTTGGAAACTCTGTTCTTGCTGGGAATTAGTATGCAATTATTTTTGAATTTGAATTTGTTTTTGTTATTAGATCCAAGATATTTGAATTTGATTTATTAAGTATGGCAATTATTTCTCCTTGATTTTAAGTTTCTTTATTATTATGAATTGAATCTTATACTAATTTCCTAAATTAAGGAATCCTAATTGCACTAATATTATAAATAAATATGAAAATTGTATTAAATGAGTAAATATTTTATGAGTACACTATTGTTATAATTACTTACTAAATGTTGTATACTATTGTAAAGAACCCATGAATTTGTTTAATGAAAACAACATTAGACCCAGTTTAAATGGTTAAAGCCTCATGTATTTTGTTTTCCGAAAAAAAAATCTTAGGGTCCGCGTAGATATGTTTTAAACATTGGAGTGCAAACGTTAACTGTTGTACAGACTTCGTGTGACACCCCCAAATTCGGGTACTTAAATTCCACGGGATTTGGTGTTCACTGTTCAAATATCATCTATCTATCTACCCATAATAAATGCAAACCATGTAATAGATAGAAATAAAATCCTCCCCTTATGGGGTTACAACATCTGAAAAAAATACAATCCCAGGTAAAACTAACCTTAAACATCTTTGCGGAAACATAAACAAATAAGTCTTAAATAACATCAAGTCTTTACAATAACATTCTTAAAATTCAATAGCAAGTCTTCATCACTTAGCAGCTTTGCCCTTGCCTTTACTATTAGAAGGCTCATCATATCTTTCGTTCTTAACTGCAATGTTATTATTACGCAAGAGTGAGCATGAATGCCCACAAGTATAAAATGAAATAACAATATGTAATAACATGCGAGTGAATCAAAGACTTCTGAAATAAAAGCTCAACTTTTGAATCAAGAATGAATAACAAGAATTCAAAAGATTTCTGAGGGTCATAAGACCTTGAACTATGTCCTAGGTTATCAAGGGTTATACTTGAAACCTTTAACAGTCATAAGACTATGGATATGCTCCACTTGCATGCTTAGGGGATCGACCCTTAGTACCATACTATGCACAATATCTTAACGCTAACGCATAAGTAAATCCCTTTGCAGGGTTGTTCATCTCAGTTTGACATTAGAGTCCGCACCAAAGGATGTTTGGTTTGGATAAATCAATAAAGGTTCTGAAATTAGAACGTTCATCAACTATGGACTAGTTGAATTAATAAGGATTCGCTAGTCTAACAAGGTTCAACAATAAATGATATTTATAATGAATAACAATCTCAATAGGTATACAATAGAACAATTATTGTATAACAGAATCTGTGACGGCCCTGAATCCAGGTCCTAAATCACCTCGGATCCGGTTCGATCATTCTATACAACTATTACTATTTGTGGAAGATATAAACATAAATTATTTATACAATACATATACTCACTATTCCCCAAGGTTGAGTAACCTTAACTTAATACACATTTCATAACTTACTTGACTTATAAAACATAAGATACAACACAATTACAAATCTACTGCACACGTATACTAAAGCTGGAGCTATCTTTAACCTTTCCTTGTATCCGACGCGTTCGTCTTAAACTGCAATGTTTATCATGATATAGCAAGGGTGAGCATAAAATTGCCCAACAAGTTTAAGTTCAATAATATAACGATATATCATGATTGAAATGATTTGAATAATTGGTTGGCTATAATTCAACAATATAATTGTGAACTAGCAGGAACAAAATTTTGAGTGAACAAGTATTTTACATGAACAATTATATCTCAACAGAAGGGTAATGAAGGTGATCGACCTTTTCATACGACTTATACATGCAATATGTACATAGTACAATTATACATGGCAATCAGCAATGATTAACCATAAGCATATCCGAATAAAACAACTCTTAGTAGAGTTAAGTAAAAACAAACTTGCTGAGCGTTGATTGATTACCGCTACTTAATTTATATCGCTTTATCCGAAGACCTAATATTAGTAATATAGATCTCCAATATTAGAATAATATCATCACAGTATAATACTACTATATATATAAACATAGAATAACCTAAACACATATAACACATAACCCTATCAGTCTATAACACACATAAGACTCGGTATCAAGTCAAACTATTGAAGTCTGAGTTGAACCCGACACAATTCTAACATTCCGACGGTCTAGTCGGACTTTTATCGAGTCTAAGTTCAATTAAACTCTGACTTAACACTTAACAATTAACTTAAATAATTTTATTAACAGTTAAAATATTTATTGAAGTCACGTAATAATTTTTAAATAATTATTACTATTTATCATAAATTTTCAATCATTAATAACGTATTTAACTGAATTAAATACCACATAATTCTTATATCATTAATATTATATTTATATGATTTAAAATACTTTAATCTCATATATTATAAGTTTTTCTTGAACATAAAAGTCAAATACCAATCCAGCAACCCAGATTTGGAATCCGACAAGCTGGATTCTAAATCCAGTATCTAGATGGCCAATCCAGCAAACTAAACTGCAATCTAGCAAACTGGATATCACATCCAGTAACTAGATTGCAATCCAGCAAGCTGGATTCAACATATTTTCAATTCAGTAAACTGTTTTTCAATCCAGCAAGCTGAATTCATCAGATTTTTCAATCCACCAAGCTGGATTCCATATTCTTTTCACGAAAATACCAAATTAGTTTATTATTTTTCTATCCTTTGTCCAAACACATATACATATAAATCATAAACAAAAAGTATTTTTTTATAATTTTCCAACTTCCTTTAGTATTTTTTAAAAATCATTTTTAGTGTGTAGCTTAAGAAATTAGCCCTATCATGCTCAACTCCAGAAATTCTCATCTCTTGGCACAATCTTATACATGCTAACGTGATGCTCCAGTTTAAATTTCGTGGCCATCGGAGTTATAGAACTCCGGTTATAGCGATTTTTGTCGGAAAATCACAGAAATTGAAATGGTCATAACTTGGTCATTTTAAGTCGGAATGAGCTCATTTTTGGACAGGAGATACTTAATACCATATTTTTTCATGTCCCAAAAGGCCGGAATTTATTACACAATTTAAGTGGCCGAAACAGCCCCTGGAAAATTCTTCGTAATAGCGAATTGTCGTTTTGCAGTTTTTTCGTACTTTATTAAAAATATTCCATACGAAAATTTACAACTCCTTTTTCAGTGATTCAACTTGGAGATGTTAGAAAACTTATAGATCTAACTCTAGGACTTGACCACACTCAAAAATTCGAAATATAATAGGAGATATGATCATTTGAATTTCATATTTTGTTTTCACAAAAAACTGATTTCTAACTCTTAGTGATTTCTAAGAAAACTTTCATGTTCACACATTATAACCTACCTAACTCATCATAATATTTACTAATACCTCATATACTCATTATTCTACCATAATACATGATCTATTCCATCAAACAATCATCAAACACAAGATTAACACAATCAGGGCTAAGAAAAATTAGGATTTTCTACATTTGAAAAATCTAATTTCCATTTCATACTTTAGATCTATCTTTTAACACACAAGATGGATAGATCCACACATAACACACTCTAGATCATGTAGATCTAGAGTTTTGAAGTTCGAAATCATCAATCCAAGTTTTCATTTAAACAACTAAGAATAACTTAGATAAAATGTGATTTATACCTTGATATCTTGCTAGCTTTTCTTAATCCTTCAAAGTAGATGATGATCTTGGGTAGCTTGAAGATCAAAACCCCTCTCCCTCACCTCTTGGAGCTGCCGAAAATTACTTCTCTCTCTTTCCCCCTCTTGGTTTTCTTTTTGTTAGCTAAAAGGAAGTAATAGGATGAGAGAGATGACTTTTGTGGTTTAGTAGAAAATTGTATAGATATAATTGTATATCTAATATTAATCTCCCAACAACTCTCTCTTGCTTTCTCTTTCTCACTTATTAGAAGGTTGCTTGTAATCTAAATAAAATAAGGTGGCCAAATAAAAGAGAGACACCTAGCCAATTAAGTACTTATCCTTTGGAAGATGTGGAGCAAGTAATGATTACATCCATTCCCCCTTTTCTCTCCTTGTCATTACCGGCCAAGTGGCCTTGGATTTGCCCCTTTTTATTTTGCTTTTATTCCATTATTTAACTTGCTAAATGTCCAAAAAGTCCATCTTCCATTGGGCTAAAGGTTGGGCCACTCTTTTAATTGTTTTGGGCTTTCAAATTAGTTTCTTGGGCCAAAACCAATAACATCTTCCAACACTTCTAATATTACCATTTCATAATTATTTAATTGGGTTTTCATTTCCTCAACTATAACATAAATCCTTACTCATGCACATTTATTTCCTTAACCCAATTAGAATTGCTATAATTAGGTTATAAAATTAATTAGTTGAGATGTATAAAATAAATCTCTTAGAATTAATATATTTTTATATACTAATATTCTTCCATATCATAACCTCTTAGGTTATTTAATTATCACACCCAATACATATATATTAGGTTACATAACTTAATTCTTTTATTTGTTTATATAATAAACAAGTATAAACCATCACATAATATTCATATTCACTTACTCACATAATCTTTTAACCCTTAGGTTTTATATTTAGCATTAGGGTTCTTAAAGAATTCGCTAGGATTTTCTAACTGAACGTTGACGTTCAAAAATAATATATAATAGGGTTTGCCACAAATATAATTTATATGGTCAACCCTTGACCCTTAACCACATACTGTACACATATACACCCAAATACACATAACATAAACGCTTATTCCCTAATCCTGAATAATTCACTTAAATCATTCATAAAATTTTGAAATCCTCAAAATTCTATCTTAAAAATATCAAACGCATACACTTATTTTATGTCTAGGTTCTAATATTGAACCTTAAATCAATTAATAAAAATTTTAAAAATATTCAAAATTCTCGGGTTGTCACAGAATCATACTTTGAAAAGATAGTAAATCTTTAACATAACAAATGAACTTGATTTATAACTTGAATAATGATAACAAGTAGGGTTAGAAAACTTGCCTCGTGCGTAGATTACACACTAATTAAACATGTTCCTTGAATTTAATCCTAAATATCATTTCCATTCACAACTATAGTTAATTATAATGTAACTAGTCATCATAAGTTCATTCTCTTTGTCTAACTTTGATTATGACCATACTTAGTCAATTTATCACACTCATTGTCACATAATTTATACTTCACGAATAACAAGCTAATTATGTATTCAATAATTCAATCTACATGCAATTATGTTATTTACATGCTAAGCATCTATTTTAACATCTCATTATACTTCTAACATATTTCTATGTTCCTTAAATTAGATTAACATCACATTCATAGACTTAAACACTTTATAATTTTCGTTTTTTGAACCTTAAGAAGAGAGTGGCTTTGCATGCGCCACTTTGTATCTTGATTATCGACGTCATATGCGTGGCGTATTGACTTCAATTTGATAATAATGATGACATGGCATATATTGCAATGCTGACTCTTTACTCTGCTATGACAGTAAATGGCATGGCGTCTGAAACTGAAATGGCGGTTTGTGAAAATCGCGAACATGCCAATTTTTACCAATTTGTTATTTCTTACATGTAATTTGACATACCCATATGCTAGAATTCAGTATATATAATCATTACTCAACATTTATAGAGTGATTTTAATCAATTAAAACACATAATTACAGAATTAAAACATGCAATTTTCACTGTTCTTTGTGTTCTTGAAGGTTTTGAACAAAAACATAAAATTTAACACTACGGATTCGTTATAATATGAAATCCTTTCATTTAAGGTTTGGTCTCTTCGTATCAATATGCATAATAACATACAAGTATAAATTTTACAGAACAATTTATGTTTGACATATTAAAATCACGTATAAAGGCCATATGACCATATGGCCATATTCTATACTCTGTAAATTTTTGAGGCCATACATACGTTGTAATTATAGTATTATGAAACTAATGATAAGGTTTATATAATATATATAATCAAATATGATATGATATATCTTAATTTATACACAAACCCATAATCATATCATTTTCCCATTTACAGAGACTTTACAAAATTTTGAAAGTCATATTCATGAAAACTTAAATAACTTAAAATAGAAATTGGTTTGGAGAAATTACCCAGAGTATAGATTTGAAGAGATGATCAAAGATGATCCTTTCACAAGTACTTGTTGATTGCACACTAACAATTTTTCTCAATCTCACAATTTCTCTCTGGCAAATTCTCAAACTCTCTCCCTCTCTGCTTTTCCAGACTTAGAAAATAATAAGAAGAAAAAGAGAATACGTATAATAACTAAGCAAACTGACGCGCATTATGGTCAGTTAAACCAATCATGGGTAACTGCTATCAACTCCCCTTAGGGCCTTGTTTGGCGAGCAAGAATAGATTTTCAAAACTATTTAATTTAATGATTCTCTTATACTATAGTTTAAATCGTGTCACACCCAATTATACAATAACTCAATTATATTATTTAATTTAATTTGAATAAAATATAATAATCTCTCATTAATTCACATAGTCATATAATTAATTTTCTCATTAATTATAAAATGATATTAGGCTTATTAAATATTTCTTTTAATTTAATAAACTCACATAATTACATACTTTGAATAATAAAATTCTCTACATTAATTTAATAAATATAACACATATTATTAAATTAATCTATCATAATTGCATCAATTAATTATTTAATCTAATCATTAAATCATCGAAAAGATTTATTTAATTCAATAAATATTAAGAATTAAATTACAAAAATCTCGTTCGTCACATCTTTCCCCCCTCAAAAGGATTCTGTCCCCAGAATCACGACTCAATAATTTTGACCCGTTACATTCTCCCCCCTTACAAAGATTATGTCCCCAGAATCGCTTACACAAAATTAAGTAAATAAATGAGGGTAATTCTTCATCATATTCTCTTCGAGTTCCCACATAGCTTCTTCAGCGTTCTGGTTCCTCCAAATTACCTTAACAGAAGGTATTACTTTATTTCTGAGAACTTGTTCTTTTTTGTCGACAATTTGAATAGGAATTTCTTCGTAAGATAAGTCTTTTTCAAAATGCAGGGGTTCGTATTCAATTACATGCTTGTAATCGGGTTTGTAGGGTCGTAAAACAGAAACATGGAAGACGTTGTGGAGATTCTCGAGTGCTGGAGGTAAGGCTACCTCGTACGCGACTTCTCCGATCCTTCGCAGTACTTCAAAGGGTCCAATGAATCTTGGGCTTAATTTTCCTTTCTTTCCGAACCTAATCTTTTCCTTCTAGGGAGAGACCTTTAAGAACACGTAACTACCCGGTTCAAATTCAACATTCTTACGGTGTGGATCAACGTATTTCTTTCATCTATCTTGAGTCGCGCTACCATCGTGTTTCGGATCACTTTGACTATTTTTGATGTCTGCTGTACCAATTCTGGGCCTAGCAATTGTCTTTCGCCAACTTCATCCCAATAAAGGGGAGTTCTGCACTCTCAACCGTATAACGCTTCATACGGCGGCATGCCTATACTAGCGTGGTAACTGTTGTTGTAGTCGAACTCTACTAACGGTAGATGATCATCCCAATTTTTTTTAAAGTCCATTACACAGGCTCTTAGCATATCTTCTAATGTCTGAATCGTTCTCTCACTATGTCCGTCTGTTTGAGGGTGATATGATGTACTCATCTATAATTGCGTACCCATGCATTCCTGTAGACGTTTTTCAGAAGTTCGATGTAAAGCGCGGATCCCTATCTGAAACAATTGACACCGGCACTTCGTGCCTCGAAACAATCTCTTTTACATATAGCCTGGCCAACTGATCTAAGTTGAATCTGATTTTTATCGAAAGGAAGTGTGCGGATTTCGTCAGTCGGTCAACGATAACCCATACTGCGTCGTAGCCTTTCTGAGTCGTCAGAAGGCCAACCGCGAAGTCCATTGTAATATGTTCCCATTTCCATTCTGGGATCTCCAACGGTTGTAGCAATTCACTTGGTCTTTAATGTTCTTCTTTTACTTTCTGACAGGTCAGACACTTGGCAACACATTCTGCAACATCACGTTTCAAATTCGGCCACCAGAAGTGTTGTCGAAGATCTTGATACATCTTGGTACTACCAGGGTGAATTGAATATCGTGAGCTATGAGCCTCACTCAAAATGTCTTCCTTAGTCTCTGGTACTGGCGGTACCCAAATTCTGCTCTCGAATCTCAGTATTCCTTCCTTATCCATCTTGAACCTCGGTTCAGTTCCTTCAGATGTCTTCTTTGTCACCTTCTTGCATTCTTCGTCCTGAAGTTGAGCCCACTTAACTTTATCTAGTAGGGTTGTACCAGATTGCATCTGAAATAGCTTCTCGTCAATTTCCATAGGATACTTCACTTCCAGTTCTAACTTCTCCATGGCTAAAATTAGCTCCTTCTAAGTGGTCAGCATCATCAACTTCTCCCGACCCTTTTTGCTTAAGGCGTCGGCAACTACATTTGCCTTACCCGGATGGTATAAAACCTCATAGTCATAGTCTTTAATTAATTCCAACCACCTTCTTTGACGCATATTTAAGTCCTTCTGTGTAAAACTATATTTCAGACTCTTGTGGTCTGTATATATTTCACACTTCTCCCCGTAGAGATAGTGCCTCCAAATTTTTAAAGCAAAAACTACTGTAGCTAACTCCAAGTTGTGGGTCGGATATCCCTTCTCGTAATCCTTCAATTGTAGTGATGCATACGCAATGACTTTGCCGTTTTACATCAGCACACAGCCAAGTCCTTTATGCGACGCATCACTATAAACAACAAAATTTCCTGCATCGTCCGGAAGAGACAACACCGGTGTTGTACTCAACCTCTTCTTCAATTCTTGAAAGCTTTCCTCACACTTCTCTGTCCAAACAAATTTCACAGCTTTTTGAGTTAAATTCGTTAACGAAGTTGCGATCTTGGAAAAGTCTTGTATGAATCTTCTGTAATAACCTACCAATCCAAGAAAACTTCGTACTTCCGACGACGTCCTCGGCTGATCCCAGTTAATCACCGCTTCGACTTTGGATGGATCTACCAAAATTTCGTTTCTATCGATTACGTGCCCAAGAAATTGTACCCGTTCGATCCAAAATTTGCACTTCGAAAACTTGGCATACAACTTCTCCCTTCTCAATACTTCCAACGTTAATCTCAAATGCTCTTCATGTTCTTCCTTGGTTTTCGAATAAACCAAAATATCATCTATAAATACTACTACGAACTTATCCAAAAATGGCTTGAACACACCATTCATTAGTCCCATAAATGTTACAGGAGCATTCGTAAGACCAAACGACATTACTAAAAATTTGTAGTGACCATATCGTGTTCTGAAAGCTGTCTTCGGTACATCCTCTGGTCTCACCTTCAGTTGATGATAACCACTTCTCAAATCTATCTTGGAAAAATATCTTGCTCCCTTCAATTGATCAAACAGGTCGTCGATCCTCGGTAAGGGATATCTATTCTTAATCGTGACCTTATTTAGTTCTCTGTAATCAATGCAGAGCCGCATCGTTCCATCCTTCTTCTTCACAAACAACACCGACGTTCCCCACGGCGATACGCTCGGTTGAATGTACTTCTTGTCCAGTAATTCTTGTAGTTGTACCATTAGTTCTTTCATCTCTACCCGTGCCATTCGGTATGGTGCCTTCGATATTGGAGCCGTTCCTGGCGCCAAATCAATCACGAAATCAACTTCTCCATCTGGCGGAAGTCCTGGCAAATCGTTTGGAAAGACATCGACGAAGTCTCTCACTACTGGTATCTCCTCAACTTTTGGATTCTCTTTACGACTGTCGACTATGTAAGCTAAATATCCTACACAGCCTTGTCTTAACAATTTCCTGGCCTACATCATCGTCAGACAACTCGCTTGTCTAGGTGACTCGCTACTATAAAACACAACCTTTGACGGAGTCATAAGGTTAATACGCTTCTTTTGGCAATCAATTACATCCCCGTAATTGAATAACCAGTCGATTCCCAAGATAACGTCAAATTCCCCAAGTCGAATAGGGATAAGATCTACATTCATGATATTACCCTTAATATCCACTCTACATTCTTATGTATGCACTTATTTCAATGGGGATTATTTCTCTATTCACAATTTCTATGTTTATGGGGTAATCCAACTCATCCTTAGGCAAATATAAATTCTTAGCAAAGTCATTAGATATAAAGGAACAAGTAGCACCCTAATCAAATAATACATAAGCATTAACTTTATTGATTGGAATGATACCTGACACCACATCACGAGACTGAATTGCATCCTGCACCGTCATGTTGAAAGTCCTGGCGGACGGTCGGTTATTTGCGGTTGGTCCAGTGATAGTCAAGGCGTTTCCACTGTTGTTTCCCCGGTTTCCTCCTGATCCTGTCCCTGCAGATCCCTTCTTAGGATAGTCTCTTGCCATATGATCCTTTAAACCACAAGTGAAGCAGGCACCCTTCTTTGGGTTAGGACAGTTAGGTGCTATGTGGCCCTCCTGACCACAATTATAGCACACTCTTTTTCCCTTCATGCAAACTCCCAGATGAGCTTTCCCGCAGGTCGGGCATGCTTTGATTCTTTTCTTCTGTCCTACTTGTTGATTCCCCGATGACGAGTTGTCATTCCACCTCTTCTTCTGATTAAAATTACCACCTCCTATGCCACTACCACTAGCCTTGTTATTTCCTTCACTTTCAGTCTTCTTCTTCTTCTGATCTTGATTGTACTTGGTCACCGCATCGCTTCCACCTTCAAATGAGGATGGCCTTTTTCAATACTCCAAAGAAAAGTGTTTAATTTGAAACATTGATATTTTACTATAAACCCAAGGCTTGATCCTTGTTCAAATCTTCTTGCTTTTTTCTCTCATCATGTGAACTTGATATAGAGGCAAACCTCGCCAACTCGTTGAATCTAGCCGTATAATTAGGTACGGACATATTCCCCTGCTTCAACTCCAAAAACTGAACCTCCATTTGGTTCTGTGAGCTGGTCGGGAAATACATCTCGAAAAACATCACTTTGAATCTCTCCCAAGTAATCACACCTTCACCTCCACGGACCTTGTTTGCTTGCCACCAGTAATTGGCTTCAGACTTCAGCATAAACGTTGCAAAAGCGGTCTTCTGGTCTTCTCTAACTCTAGTAACATCGAAAACCTTCTCCATTTCCATAACCCACGTTTGAGCGTCAATTGGGTTCATAGAACCTTTAAACTCTGGCGGTCCCAACGCCTTGAAATCCTTAAACGTAGTATTTGGTGGAGCTTGAGGTTGATTATTCATTGCTCCAGCTAGTAAATTAACCAATTGCTGAACAGGAGTATCATTGGCGTTATTGTTGTTATTAGTAGATCCTTCTTGAGCTGGTTGACGTTGTTGTCTTCTTCTTGGCGGCATATTTCTGTTAAAATATATGCTTATTAGATCTTTATTTATTTCTCTAAATAGTTAAGGCATTACTCAACAATTTAACATAATTATTTAACACATTATCTCAAACAACTTGATATATTAAATCAAAAGTTTTAACATCAAACGATAGCATCACTGCTATTTACATCAACTATCCTGAGATAAAGAATCCACAAGATTTAAATATTAAAATATTCCTTCGTTCATAAACACATCAGAATTTACATATAAAAACTAATTAAGTCTTTCACATAATTAAACAAATCATATCACTGCTGGTTAAGGTGTTGAATAGCCTTGCTACGCTCCTCTTCCATGATGCGAGACATCGTCCTGCGATCCAGCATGTACGATGGTAGCCCTTCGAACTAGATTGGGTACCTCAAAACTCGATCCTGGGCCTCATCCATTGCCTTATTAAGTGTGGAGTACGTTTCCCCAAGTCTAGCATTCTTTGCACGACCATCCTTTTTCGTAAGATCAGCACGACGTAACTCTCTTACCCAGCCCTCCTCTGCTATAATCAGCCTTTCCGAGCTTTCCTTCAGTTCCTTCTTCAACTTCTCTATCTCCTCGGTCTTATCCTTGGTTTGACCCTTCTCATGGACCAAATCTCATTCTACATTTCCCAGTCGTGTGTGAAGAGTCGAAATCTCCCTCTCCTTCTGCTCGAGAGTAATCTGCTGAATAATCGCCCGTTCAGTCAGATCCTGCACATCATCTCGTAACTCTACGTTACAGTCGTATAACGCGTCGTACATTTCAGCATCAATGGAGTGCTGTGGAAACTCCTCTTCTTCCTCTTCCTCTTCAAATTCCTCCTCAGGATCCTCCTCAGGATCAGTCTCAGGTTATTGCTCCTGACCAACAACGGTGATCAACGGAGATGACTCCCTCTGTACTAACTGTTCCCTAACGACATGAATGTCTTGGGGCTCTTCCTCTGTCGGTACTGTAGGTACTCGAGGTTCCTCCTCCCCAGCTCGACTAGTTCCTCCAACATCAGACATCCTGACAACAAAATTTTGAGTTTTAGTTACTAAGTCATACTAGTGAGCACATAATTTAACACATAAGCACATAAATTCTTTTATTATCTTCAATGAATTACAAAAATTCATTTCCTAGAACTCGATAAGAGTTTTCCATCACTATATTCTTTCTATAAGGTTACTACCTAAGGTTGTTCCCCACCTAAGGTTCATAATCTACAACTTTGATAATTAACTGTGACACCCCCAATCCAAAGGTACTTAAATTCCACGGATTTGGTGTTCTTCTATTCAAATATCATCTATCTATCTACCCATAATAAATGCAAACCATGTAATAGATAGAAATAAAATCCTCCCCTTATGGGGTTACAACATCTGAAAAAAATACAATCCCAGGTCAAACTAACCTTAAACATCTTTGCGGAAACATAAATAAATAAGTCTTAAATAACATCAAGTCTTTACAATAACATTCTTAAAATTCAATAGCAAGTCTTCATCACTTAGCAGCTTTGCCCTTGCCTTTACTAGTAGAAGGCTCATCATACCTTTCGTTCTTAACTGCAATGTTATTATTACACAAGAGTGAGCATGAATGCCACAAGTATAAAATGAAATAACAATATGTAATAACATGCAAGTGAATCAAAGACTTCTGAAATAAAAGCTCAACTTTTGAATCAAGAATGAATAACAAGAATTCAAAAAGATTTCGAGGGTCATAAGACCTTGAACTATGTCCTAGGTTATCAAGGGTTATACTTGAAACCTTTAATACATATAAGACTATGGACTCTTCTACTCGCATTACTTAGGGGATCGAGCCCTTAGTACCATCATGTGCATAATATCTTAACGCTAACGCGATAAGTAAATTTCTTTCTGAGGTTGTTCATCTCGGTTTGACATTAGAGTCCGCACCAAAGGAAGTTTGGTTTGGATAAATCAATAAGGGTTACGAATTTAGAACGTTTCATCAACTATAGACTAGTTGAATCAATAAGGATTCGCTATAACAAGGTTCAACAATAAATGATATTTATAATGAATAACAATCTCAATAGGTATCAATAGAACAATTATTGTATAACAGAATCATACTTTGAAAAGATAGTAAATCTTTAACATAACAAATGAACTTGATTTATAACTTGAATAATGATAACAAGTAGGGTTAGGAAACTTGCCTCGTGCATAGATTACACGCTAATTAAACACGTTCCTTGAATTTAATCCTACATATCATTTCCATTCACAACTATAGTTAATTATAATGTAACTAGTCATCATAAGATCATTCTCTTTGTCTAACTTTGATTATGACCATACTTAATCAATTTATCACACTCATTGTCACATAATTTACACTTCACGAATAACAAGCTAATTATGTATTCAATAATTCAATCTACATGCAATTATGTTATTTACATGCTAAGCATCTATTTTAACATCTCATTATACTTCTAACATATTTCTATGTTCCTTAAATTAGATTAACATCACATTCATGGACTTAAACACTTTAAAATTTTTGTTTACGAACCTTACGGAGAGTGGTATGTACGCCACTTTTGTCTATCGATTATCAAGGGCCATGGTTTACCACATTTCAACTTTGGTCGATGGTATGTCATGACTGGCTTGCTTTCTGTGGTAGCGACTTTTACTACTGCATAGGCGTTGCTGCACATGCATGTCAGACAGAACAGACAGAAATGGCAGTTCGCGAAAAATCGCAGAACATGCCAATTTCTACCAATTTGTTATTTCTTACATGTAATTTGACATACCCATATGCTAGAATTCGTATATAATCACTACTCAACATTTATAGAGTGATTTTAATCAATTAAAACACTGTTCTTTGTGTTCTTCAAGGTTTTGAACAAAAACATAAAATTTAACACTACGGATTCGTTATAACACCGAATCCGTTCATTTAAGGTTTGGTCTCTTCGTATCAACATGCATAATAACATACAAGTATAAATTTTATAAAACAATTTATGTTTGACATATTAAAATCACGTATAAGGGCCATATGGCCATATGACCAATTCTATACTTTGTAAATTTTTGAGGCCATACATACGTTGTAATTATAGTATTATGAAACTAATGATAAGGTTTATATAATATATATAATCAAATACGATATGATATATCTTAATTTATACACAAACCCATAATCATATCATTTTCCCATTTACAGAGACTTTACAAAATTTTGAAAGCCATATTCATGAAAACTTAAATAACGTAAAATAGAAATTGGTTTGGAGAAATTACCCAGAGTATAGATTTGAAGAGATGATCAAAGATGATCCTTTCACAAGTACTTGTTGATTACATACTCACAATTTCTCTCAATCTCACAATTTCTCTCTGGCAAATTCTCAAACTCTCTCCCTCTCTGCTTTTCCAGACTTAGAAAATAATAAGAAGAAAAAGAGAATACGTATAATAACTAAGCAAACTGACGCGCATTATGGTCAGTTAACCCAATCATGGGTAACTGCTATCAACTCCCCTTAGGGCCTTGTTTGGCTAGCAAGAATAGATTTCAAAACCATTTAATTTAATGATTCTCTTATACTATAGTTTAAATCGTGTCACACCCAATTATACAATAACTCAATTATATTATTTAATTTAATTTGAATAAAATATAATAATATCTCATTAATTCACATTGTCATATAATTAATTTTCTCATTAATTATAAAATGATATTAAGCTTATTAAATATTTCTTTTAATTTAATAAACTCACATAATTACATACTTTGAATAATAAAATTCTCTACATTAATTTAATAAATATAACACATTATTAAATTAATCTATCACAATTGCATCAATTAATTATTTAATCTAATCATTAAATCATCGAAAATATTAATTTAATTCAATAAATATTAAAAATTAAATTACAAAAAATCTCGTTCATCACACTTGGGGTTAAAATTTTATTTTAATCTTTAAATTTTCATCAATAATTAATTATACATTAGTAGTTAAATAATATATATTTTAAAAAAATAATTTTCTTTTTACAAATCATCGTATCCCATATTAGTCTATTAATCTTATAACAAAACTCGTGCTTTGCATAAAATTTTAAACTAATATCATTAAAATAAAAATAATTATGCTAAACTTAAATATTTTATTAATAAAGTGTCATCTAAACATCAATTGTTTATATGCTGACATTACATAAAATTTTAATACTATATAAAATAACGAAAATTTGTAATTCGGAATGTAGGGAAGCATTAAAAAGAAAAGAAAATAAAAGTAAAAAAAAAAACAGAAACCGAAAAAAACGAGAGGTGGAAAGTGGAAACTGCTGAAAGCAGGCAGGAGAGAAAAATGGAAGTTACGGTTAAATAGACAATACCCAAAATCATAAAACACATCGAATTTCTATCCCTTAGATAGAATTGAGTTGAACGAACCAGATTGAGTAAGCTCAATGTTGCCTACCCAGATTAGTCGCAACTTGTTAAAACCCGGACGGACGGATCGTCTTCCTTCGGCAAAGCAGTCGAGGTACACCATACTATGCTATGTACTTCAACTTCAACCCAATAGATTCAGGTAGATCAATTAAGCAATCAAATAATAATAATAAGAATTAATCTGGAATTTAAGAAATCGGGACGAGTTCAAGCAATTTTTTGTTTTTCTTTATCGTTTATTTCTTCATATTTTGCAGCAGATATTATTTCTCCTCATTGATTTCGCCTCCTAAATGAAGTTCATGCACTCAAAATTGAGCTCCTTGATTGAATCCAGCTATAATGAAGCCTGCAATTCGCGATTTCTTTGGAGATTTGTTGAAACTCCAGGTATGTATAGATTTTTATTCATGAAATTGTATCTGGGTTTGAATTTTTAACATTTATTTTTGGCTTCACACAAAATCTATTAAACAATATGATTTATTTGTATATGTAGACATGTCTCGTGACGAAGTTTGATTGCGAAAACACTAAGCAGTAGTAGAATAGAGGAAATTATATATCTTGCGACTCTATTTATGGACTTTATTTTCGCGCAACCTTATAATTCTATCTAATCATGTTGTGGTCACATTTGTAAGTTGGCAGAAATTTTCGCTATACATAGCAGGACTCTAGAGTAAATTAGTGTGAAATCACAATAAAAACAATATTTGAAAACATGCACAGTTGGATTAAAATTTTAGGCAATTTTTATGCAGTGGGCAAGTTTTCCAATATTTTTTTTATTCTGCCTTTTTTTATTGTTTGAATAACAATCATTTGGAGCATTAGCCTGTCTCTTTCTCCTTCATCCCTCCCCAGCTTTTCTTGATATGATAGTAAGCTGCTTTCTCAAGACCACCAAAAAAAGAAGAAAAAGATCTCAACTTTTGATAAATGGTATTGTTTTATGTTTTTATAAATGAATCTAACTACTCAAATAATCGAATTACTATGCAGAGTAGGACCATTAATCCATTATCTATGGATAAAGATGCAGAACATTCCTATTGAATTTGTCCAGTGATTAAAATATTCACTACATAAGTTTACAAGTTCTTTTTTGGTATGGATATTGAAGCCATTGACGTGGAAGAGGGGAATATGGGGCAACACGGTGATGCTGATGATGGGGACGATGAATATAATGAAGGTGGAGAATTAAACTGTGCTGGAATTGTGGTTCCAGATGATGATGTGGATGCTGAGCCACATGTGGGTATGAAATTTGATTCTGAAGATGCTGCTAAGACCTTTTATGATGAGTATGCCAGGCGTGTGGGTTTCAGCACCCGTGTTGTTCAGCATATCCGGCCAAAGTCTGATGGAGCAGTTGTTGCCCGAGAATTTGGATGTACTCGAGATATCTTAAAACGAATTCCCGGTGATAGCTGTGATGCAATGCTCAGAATAGAATCAAAGAACCATGTTGAATGGGCTGTGACAAAATTTGTGAAGGAACATAGTCACTCCACTATAGGTCCTAGCAAGGTGCATTACCTTCGACCCCGAAGGCATTTTGCAGGTGCTGAAAAAAATATGGCTGAAACTTATCAAGGCGTGGGAGTTGTTCCGAGTGGTGTAATGTCTGTTTCAATGGACGGAAATCATGTTGCTGTAGAAACAAACCGCGGTGCTAGGAGTACTATTCTGGATTCAAATCGTGCAGTTAAGAACTCAGGCCCAGTGAGTTATGTTGGTAGACATGCTGTTCGGAAAAGGACATTAGGTAGGGATGCTCAGAACCTGCTGGATTATTTCAAGAAAATGCAAGCTGAGAATCCTGGGTTCTATTATGCAGTACAACTTGATGATGATAATCGTATGGCTAGCGTATTTTGGGCTGATTCAAGGTCCAGAACTGCTTACAGTCATTTTGGGGATACTGTCACATTGGACACATTGTACAGAATCAACCAGTATAGAGTACCAGTGGCTCCATTCACAGGGGTGAACCATCATGGTCAACCAGTTCTGTTTGGTTGTGCATTACTCTTTGATGAATCGGAGGCTGCATATATATGGCTGTTAAAGACATTCCTTGCTGCAATGAATGATCATGCTCCAGTATCTATTATCACAGATCCGGATAAAGCCATGCAGACTGCAGTTTCTCAGGTTTTCCCTGAAGCCCGCCACTGTATCAGCAAATGGCATATATTAAGAGAAGGCCAGGAAAGGTTGGGCCATGTTTGTCATGCACATCCGAATTTTCAGGTGGATCTGTATAATTGTATCAACTTGACTGAGACAATTGAGGAGTTTGAGTTGGCTTGGGATTCAATCCTTGATAAATATGATATCAGGAGGAATGAATGGCTTCAATCACTTTATAATAAGCGTACAGTATGGGTGCCAGTGTATTTCCGGGATGCTTTCTTCGCTGCAATCTTTCTTAATCAGGGATTTGAGAGCTCCTTTTTTGATGGATATGTAAATCAAGAGACGACGGTACCAATGTTTTTTAGGCAGTATGAAAGAGCTTTAGAAAATTCATTTGGAAAGGAGATAGAAGCTGATTTTGATACGATATGCACCACCCCGGTATTGAGGACACCATCGCCTATGGAGAAACAAGCAGCTAATTTATATACAAGAAAAATATTTTCGAAGTTTCAAGAAGAATTAGTTGAGACATTTGTGTATACTGCAAATAGGATAGATGGTGATGAGGCCATTAGCACGTACAGAGTTGCGAAGTTTGAGGATGACCACAAAGCTTATATAGTCTCATTAAATTTTCCAGAAATGAGAGCAAGTTGTAGTTGCCAAATGTTTGAGTATTCAGGCATCCTCTGTAGACACATTTTGACAGTTTTACTGTGACAAATGTATTTTACACTGCCGTCCCACTACATTCTGAGACGTTGGACGAGAAATGCAAAAGTTTTGTTGGATCAGATGATCGTGCTGAACTGCATGGGCAAGAGTCGTTGACAGTAAGGTATAACAATCTTTGCCGTGAAGCCATTAGATATGCAGAAGAAGGGGCAATAGCTCCTGAGACTTATAATGCTGCAATGGCTGCACTTAAAGAAGGATGGAAGAAGGTAATGGCTGTGAAGAAAAATGTCGCCAAAGTTGCACCTCCCAGCTCACACGTTAGTGTGATTGGTTATGAGGACCGGAGGACTTCCACTCCAGATATGACCCCTTTATTATGGCCACAACAAGATGAAGTTGCACGGCGCTTTAACCTTAATGATGTTGGTGGTACTGCCAAATCCGTTGCCGATCTAAATCTTCACCGCATGGCCCCGGTGTCTCTTAAGCGTGATGTTGGTCAACCTGATAACATGGTAGGAAAATTTCTTCCCTGGAGCTTTTTCTTGTTCAAAATACCCTTGATTGATCTCTCTCTTTGCACTTTCCCAGGTCATTCTTCCGTGTCTAAAGTCAATGACCTGGGTGATGGAGAATAAGAATTCAGTACCTGCCAATAGAGTAGCTGTCATCAGTTTGAAGGTATGTTTTCAGATCTACATGTATGAACTGAAAATGATTTTCACTTCCGTTATTGCTTAGTTATCAACTCACTTAAAGCCCCTTGCAGCACCTTTTCTGTGTGATACTCCCTCTTTTGGTCGATTTCACAATCAATATATTTGTGCAAGTATACATGGTCAACAAGTAATAAAGTGATAAGAAAGAGTGTCTTACCCACGACAAGGAAACCTATTTTAACAAATCCCAACTACTAGTTTTATATCAATCCAATTTTATTTAAACAACCGAATTTTGTGATTTTTCAAGTAAAACTAAATTAAATTAACTAAAACTAATTTTAATACAGAGATTTGATTCAGATAATAAAGGCTTTAAGACTACAATATCCCCAATTATGCAATATAAATCAATTACCCAATTTATCCAATTATTAAATTCACTCGAGTTGTTATCAAGAATTAAAAGTATTTATAAGCCCTTTCCCAAGTGATCAAATAAAATTATTCAATTCAATTAATTTTGCGATATTCTTATGCAAAATAAATGAATTAAATTCATTAAGCATCAATTCCTAATTTTTACATGCAGTGAAAAGAGATATCCCTATTCAATTCACAACCCTAATTATTCATCCTATGCAAATAATTAAAAATACATGCTATCATATCCAATTTTAACTCTAGATTTCATCTTCCGAATTCATTTAGTCTAACATGGTAATTGTTGATCAGACAATTAATCAATAAGCACAAAATATGATAGACAACTCACTTTGAATAAATAATTGGAATAAATAGAGTAATTAATTCATAAACATAAAAGGTTCAATTGTAGCTTTAATTTAGGAATTAGTTCATATTGAAAATTGAACCAAAAATCCCATAGAAAACATCACTAAAAAAAATTACAAATCGAGAAGAAGAATAAAACTCAGCAAGTGTAGCCTATCTTCAATCTCCAATATGCAATTCTTGTATGCTCCTCTGCAATCTCCAAGCCAATCTCTAGTTTCTGTCTCAAATTATATGTTGTGTATTGATGAATAATCTCCACCCTTTTTGACTTGTCCAACCTTCTTTGAAATCATATTTGCTTTTCTCTCCTTTCCTTTCCTTTTCGTGCACCAAAATCCGAGCAACCAAGCCTACCTCCCAGCGCCCCGGCGCTGGGATTTCTTCTTTGTTGAGCGCCCCAGCGCTGGGCTGGTATGAGGAATTACAGTTTTGCCATTAATGATGCTGAAATTCTCGAAATGCCCCTGCTTTGCCCTGACATGCAAAATAACAAATAAACCAATAAAAATATCCTAAAATACTTTAAAACAAGCATATTATTAAGTCTAAAAATACCTAATTCATGGGTATATTACCCACTTATCACCCTCGTTATGAGAAAAGAGTATAATATTGTATGTAAATACCTATGAAAGTACAATTTTCTTTGTAATTTACAAAGGAAATTGTACTCTTTTTCTAGGACAGACGGAGTACTTTTAGATATTTTGTATCTTCCTGGCAAATATGCACACTAAGATGTGAACTGAAATGTAATGACAAATGAGAAGTTGGTGTATCATATAAATCAGCTCAAGTCGAGTCTTATCTTACAAGTGATCATTTAAGAACATATAGGGTGAAACATGAAAGCGCGATTCATTATATTTGAGCGGTCACTTTAGTTTCTTTTTTGTTTTGTTTTTCCTGATTTTTTAGGTAGGTCTCTTTATATCCTCATGAACTTGATGGTTTGTTTAATTTTGAAATATTTATAGGCAATGCGTTGCTGCGCTTCAATTTTCTAGCTATAAATCTAACGACTGAAACTAAGTTTTTCACATGATATTAACTTTTCTGATTTCAGCTGCAAGATTATAGCAGAATGCATTCAGCAGAATCAGAGGTTAAGTTTCAGCTCTCAACCCTCACTCTAGAGCCTATGTTGAGGTCTATGGCCTACATCAGTGAGCAGCTGTCTACTCCTGCTAATAGGGTTGCTGTCATCAATCTGAAGGTTTGTGAACACCAAATTTAATTTCATAAAAATAAGACTCTGGGAAAACTTATTACTTGTATTATTCTCATTTCGTCTTTTTGCTCCTCGTGATTTCTTCCACCACCTCGTTGATTGACATGCACTTGTGGGAGGCTTGTTTAAATCTCCTTATTTAACCTACTGGACTAGTAAGCTGTAATATTTAGTAAAATATTAAATCCTTACCATCTTTATTTTTATTTTTTTTTTTATGTATAGCAGAGTATTTTAGTAGTTGCAATTGATGCAATAATAATTGGTAATCGTACAATCGTCATCTGCTTTTTGACACCTAGTGATTGATCTTTTTTCAGCTCCAAGACACAGAAACAACTTCTGGTGAATCAGAGGTGAAATTTCAGGAAATTTCAGGTGTCCAGAGACACATTAGGTGCCATGTTGCGATCAATGGCTTATATTCGTGAGCAGCTCTCAAATTCAGTAAGCATTATTTGCATACTCATATAGTGATATTCTGCTCTAGTCCTTTTATCTCTATATTATCTTTCATTTGTGGATTGTTCTTGTTTAACTTTTCATTCTTTTTGAGTTTAGTTACAATAAGTAATGCAGGAAATAATAAAGGGGAGATAAATGAAGAATAATAAGGATAAAAAGCCACAAAAGAACAAGGCTTAAAAACATATCAACTAGGCCTGGCAAGATGTGGGTTGGGTTTGGATTAAGGGATTGTTTGATAAAATTGAATGAAAAGTTCTGAAAGTAAAAGAGTATCTGAATGAGATGAATGACGCATAGGAGCTGGATATTGAATGAAATAACGTGTTTGATAATTGTCTGCATAAAATATCTGAATGTGTGTATTTTTCTATTTTAACCTTATAAACTGTCATGAATAAATTTATTTTATAATTACAAATAAACTCTATTATTTAAGTAAAATTATATAAACTTTTGAACAATCTTTAATGGAGTATTATTAGTAATATGTTTGATAAATAAATTCATAAAATACAAAATAAATAAATAAAAGACAAAATACTAATAATATTCTATGTGTCCTAAAGTATTTTTTTAGTTATTATTTTGAAGGTTGATTATTATCGTGTATTATGACATAATTTTGTTAAAACTCTTTTTGAATTACAAACTTGATACTTGGAATTCAATACTAAAAACAATAAAAAATTGATATAAAAAATAAAAATATTAAAACAATCTGGTAAGCAATGGCATATTGGTGGAGGGGAAATTTTTCTTCTCTTTAAAATCTTACTCCCACGATTCTTGCCATAATTAATCTCACAAACCATTTCAGACATCAACAAAAATAATAAATTTCATTATCATCCAATTATTGATTTCGTCTTCCATCTCTAAACACCAATTCAAGCCTTCTTGGTTATTCCAACGAATGAGAGAGATTGAAAATAGAGCGATTTGGGTTTGGTCCGAACAGACCTGGAAAAACAGGTAAGGTCCGCTGAAAAAGAAATTAAGAACGTTGCGATGTCATTGGGAAGGTAAGAAGCATGAGGAAGAGAATGGAAGCAACAGAGCGGTGGAGTAAAACGAGTATGACATGGAGAAAGAAAGAAAAAATGAAATCAATTAAATTTGAAGGGACAATACAAGTAAAAAAGCTATTCAGCTGGTCTCTTACCGATTTAGGTAGGAAATCCTAGCTAATTCAGTCAGATCAATTCAAGCAAATTTAGACCATCATATATTCCTATCAAACTGTCTGAATCACTTTTCGGTCAGATATTGAATCATTCAGATCTATTAAGAGCATATCAAACAACCCCTAAGTAGTATAGGTTTTGGGTTAATTAGAAACTAAAACTATATTACCTTACTTTTAATATAGCTAAATAGGTTGAACTCGGGTCAAAACGAAGTCAACCTATATTTCAAACCATGAAAGATGATATTAGAATGTACCCAAGTTTTTGTTGTTGTTGTTGTTGTTGTTGTTGTGCACTTATGAACGTAACTACAGAAACAAAGTAGTGGTAAAAAATAAATTGCCTGGAGTTTTTTTCGTGAGGTGGCGAGGTGCACAGGCATATGACCATCATGGTCTTTGCCGTTGATGTGATAGTTGCATTTGGATTTTTAAACTAGCCATTTCATCAATTACTGAACAAATTTTTCTTTATTATAAACCACACCTGTGTGAAGAAATGACAACCATATGCATTGGCATCCCTCCATTTGGGTCGGTAAATGGATTTGAGATAAGTTCAACATTTCTGGGTTGCCTATATAGGTCCAATTTTGTCTAACCTACTTATAAAAATTCGGTATCCAACCCAATGGATCCACTTAAGTTTGGTTTGTGATATGGTTTTACTTTTCCCACTATATTGTCAGGCCTAATATCAACTCATTGTAAATAATAATGATGGATTAAATTAGTTTATATAAAATGAAACCCTAATTCTTGGAGACCAGGTAAAATCTTAATTTAAAAAGGAAACAATCTCCTATTAAGTATCCACTTCTATAATTAAGATTTTAGAATATTCAACCTAATATAGTAAAATGTAATTACAATAAATACCAAATATTTATATCTAAATATTTATATAAAATAATAAATAATTAATCCGTGATCTTGTTTAACTCCTCATCATTGTACCTCACATGAAAAAACTTGTCCTCGAGTTTTGTAGTATGGGAGAATGAAAAATTGAGAATCCATAAGCGAAAATGTGGAAAACCATGAAACATTTGGCACTTGTGTTGGTCTTTTGGAAGCCATAAATGTATATCTCTTTCCAAAACTGTATCTTTGAACTTGTCAGGTATGGTGAAATCAATTTGTTGGTTGTTCGATGTCTCATGGATCAGGAATAGGATGTTCAACATTTTCCTTAGCACCTTAATATAAATCTTCATTTTCAGTTTTGCCAACGTTTATCTTTTCGATAATTTCTCCAACTTCAACTCTTTCTTCAACCTCTTCTTATTTAATTTCAGCTTGAAGTTTTCTTCGACTTGTTACTCTGCTAAATTTCTGAAGAATCACCTGCATCTTTAAAGTAAACATGGATATGCTAATGATTTTAATACTTTAGTTTGATGAACCACATCAGAATGAACACGTTTGTTCTTGGATAGAATACGAATGAGAAAAACTTTGCTTGGTTTCCTAGTAATATATCTTTAAACCTTCAAGGCTTTGTTCGTCCTGTTCTAAAGCATAGCACAATTACCCATTACTGAAACCAAATAGATCAGTAACTCTTTTAAATTGCTCGTGCTGAACAAAAAATTTCTTTTCAAATCGTGGTATTTGAGGCCGAATGAAGTCTAGATATGCAAAATAGTACATTAACAATTTTAATTCTCTCCCCCCTTTATTTCCCCTAATTTTTGAATTTTTTTATTGATTTTTTACTCAGGGACCAAACTGACATAAAAATGACAAACCAGGTACCAAGTAGGGAATAATAAAAACTTAGGTGACGAAATTCTGGATTGCAAATAAATTGGCATTTGGCGGGATTTAATTGAAATTAACTCAATGTTATTAATTTAATAGAAACATTTATGTTCTTCTCACACGGAAAGCAATGACTAAAGACTAAAGGATACCGAACCGAGATGGAAGAGCTTAACGGGCTACGATCAGCGGCAGACAGCAGGACAACAACCGGCTACCTTCTCCTTCCCCCCCCTCCTCCTCTTTTTGACTAGATCTAAACTTTGCAACGGCAACGATGAGATCCGCTACATTCCGTTTCCAATCCTAATCACAAGCTCGATTCCCGTCCTTTTTGACCATTAGATCATTAGTGCAACAATAAGTACCTATGGTGACTCTTTTTTGGAGAAGTAGCAGTACGAGCGCTGTTGGTAGCTCTGACAAAATGGAAAATAAAAAAGTTGAACTTTGGTGATGATGGTTTGTTTTTCCGACAATGCTTTCCGATACCTTAGTGAGGTGTAACAATTTGAAACAGATTTTCTTTTCTTTCTGTTTTTTTCTTTTTTTCTTTTTTTCTTTTTTTCTTTTTTTCTTTTATTTATTATTATTCTTTTTTTACTATTTCTTTTCTACATCTAGTTTATTGCTGCAGTGACGACGATGATTTGATGTGTGGCGATGGCGGTGCTGGGTGATGTATTTTTTTTTGGGGTCTCGAATGACTTTTTTTTACCCTCTCCATAGAGACTAGGTAAGATGATGGTGCAAGGGTTGTAATCTGGGCGGTGAATAGGGAGACAGTCTACCGAAGGATTTGGGTGACTGGATCAGGGATTAATTTTCAGGTATGTTGATTGGTTGTACTGCTGATGTTGGACTTTGATGGGAAGGATAATTGACGATGATGATGAGTTTGCAGGATGGGTAGGGGTAATGACGAGGATGCAGATCTGCATAGGGGCTGTTTGATGCTTTTTTTTTTAAAAAAAAATTGGTATGGGCAGTGGCTGTTTGTTAGTTGTAAAAGGAGGTGATGATAATTTTTGGACATAATAAGTTTTGAGGACTGTGTTTTCTCCGAGATTGTTGTCGATTTATGAGTGACCTTTGACAAAATTGATGTAGGCTAGATAATTGGATAGGAGGAAGATATGAAGATACGCAATCATGGCTCTTATACCCACTGATGCAGGACATGGATTGGAGAAAGGAATAAAGTGGATAAAAACAAAGAATAATAAGGGTAAAAAGACTCAAAAGTACAAGGCTTAACAATGAATATATCAATTTCATTGTAAATTAAAATGATGGGTTACATGAGTGAGTTGAAAGTACAAGTGCTAAACCAACCAAAAAAATCAAAAAATCTGAACATGCTGAAGCTGCATAGAAGATGAAATCAAGGAAACCACGTCGCAAACTGAGTGTGAACCAAATATTCAAATTATTGGCGTTGCACACGAGAATAAAGAAGTTGAACAAAGTGAAGGTCAAGTTCTAGTCCAGGTTGGCCATGAGGATTAAGACAAAAAGAAAGTTACAAATGAGGTGAAACATGTTGAACAAAGTTGTGTACTTTCGAGTGTTTCTACCAATTATTTGCGAGGATATGTTTTTCTTCCTTTCAACCTTCTTTCTTTAATCCTTTATCCTTGCTCTATACTCTTCTAGACTGTCATGAGTATTCATTGTTAATAAAGCTAATAAACTAAAAGGGTTATTATACATTCTTTAATTCTTACCAAGTATCCTTGCGAGGGTGATTATTCATTCTTTAATTCTTTTCTAACCTTCTTTACTCCATAGATATATTGAATAAAAGGGTGTTTTTCCCCATAGTAATTTTGAAAATGAACATGAACATTTAAATGTCCTTCAAAAGTCAATAGATCCGGGACATATAAAATGCAGGTAATACTGCTGTAGACCAGGCTATTCTCAACCAAGTATAATTAATTATTTCATCTATGGACCAAAAACAACCAAGAGGTGGAAAACTACAAAGAGAAAGCGCACCTAATAAAAAAGCGGTTTTGATAATTGGCACATGATTTGTTAAACCCTCCACCATAAAAACCATGTTCTAGCTTTTATTTGGAGAATATTACTAATAGTTGGGAGGAGTAGTCCTTAGTCCTTAGTCCTTGCATCCTTAAAACAGTCTCCATGTGGAAGTTTGTTTTTAATTCAGGTCTCTTTTCTAGAGTGACCTTTCAGTGGTCCAAGTTTCATAGAACAGAAAACATAGAACTTGCTCCCTCTGTTCTAAGTTATAAGATTATTATTGACTTAAAAGTCAATTTGAGACATTTTCAAACTCAAAATTGAGATGATTTATTGAAAATTATGAAACTATAAATCTTACAATTAGGAATACTTTTTATATAGTCTCAATATTCATCATTGTATTGACTAAAATTAAAGAAATCTATCTTAATTTTGAGCTGAAAAATGTCTCAAATTGACTTCAAAAAGTCAATAGAGGTTTTATATTTTGGAATGGAGGGAGTACTATATATATATATATATATATTTGTTTTCTGTTTTTTCATTTTTGTTATGATGTGTGCGATGGTTGGTTCGTTAGTGTGTTTCAAGACTTCTGCTTGGATTTTCCATTATCATTGTTTCCCTAACTAAAATTTCCCACATTTGTTTTTTTATCATGTTATCATCCGTGTCCTTTTCATTATACATTAAAATTGCTTAGCTGCTTGCAAACATTGACCGACAACTCTGTTATAATAATATATTTACTTAAATACTGAAGATAAAAATCTTTAATTACGGTGATATTATCCTTTGATTGTTAAGAGCCTCCTTGAGCTGATTATTTAGGAATGGTGATTTCTTGTGTTAACAATGATTAGACTCCAATAGTCATAAATGAACCGTCAAGCATTGCATTGTTCCATTTTAGTTTCTTTTGGAGGACAGGTTCAGTATTATGTTCGAGGCCATAACATGATTGAAAAACCATTTCATTCTAATCTGCTCTAGAAGTGACCCTTTCTAGGTATTATTCACCCCGTACCCCCAACAACCTAATTATTGCAAAACTTCTTCCTACACACACACACATAAAGTAACACAATGCCAATAAAACATTTTGGTTCACATCCAGACTATCTTGCATAGTGTGTAGTTTTATTAGATTCCAAAAATTATTAAATACCAAAAAGGGGACATAAAACCTTACCATTGTTACAAAATTGACGTGAGAGACTAAACAAAGATGACAGAGAATGAAACTGATCTCCTCAAACCAAAATATACTCAACAAAAAATCCTAATAATCAATTAGCATATCTAAAAGTGGAAATACCAAGGGAGTTCACCGATGTCCAAAACTGCTCTTTTAACTTGAACTGGTAAACTTATCAAAGAATAATAAAACTAAGCCTTTTTATGCTGATGAGCCAGAGATGCTAATGAATCTGTGAAAAGTACACTTACTTCCCTAAAAAAATGATGTAAACCTGCCTCTTGCAAATAAACTTTTACAAACACGAAACTAAATCTCTCCCTTTAATCATATCCACCAAAATTTTGGAGCGAGTTTCTATCTCAGTCAGCAAAACTCCATGCAGCCGTGCTAACTGAAGACCAGTTTTCAAGAAGAGAGCTTCTGCCTTCATAATGGTACCTTCATGAAAGAAATGAGAATCAGCCAGCACCAAAGATCCAGTTTCTGATCAGATGATTCGCTATCCATATTCAATTTTTAAAATGATTGAAAATACTATGCTTATGCTCATCTCCCTTCCCCCCCTCTCCTATCCTTCAACTTTTTTTTTTCAAAATAATATTTATTTATTCAAATATAATAACTTCAATAAAGGGTTCTAGTTAAATGGTTGATATTCTATCGATTACTTATTTGTAGAAAGAAAATATTCAAATGCTCTTCATTCATCTATCTACCCTAGGTACTTCTCCACAAAATCCATGAAAGATTTAGGGCCCAAGCTATGCCTCTATACTTGCACAAAAGAAAAAAAGAGTTATATTTTATTCCATTTCCAAAACAGACTGCTCACATCTTCAAAGGTTCCAAGTTTTCTTTTACACTAACCTATGTACGAAGGTTACTTCCTAAATTTAGAGCCTCGCCTCCTAATAACTTTAAAGTGCCAACGCTCAAACACTTTTCAATGGACTTGGCATTGCCCCTGACAAACCTAAGTGCAATGGGAGTAAGCTCCATAGTTCCCTAGTTAGTGGACAATGATTAAAGAAGAATTCCACTCTCCGAGGAAGGTGCTATGAAAATTAAGAGGTTATTTGTTAATTGTGTTATTATTTAGAAATATATTTGGCTATAACTCAGTTGTAATTTGCTGAGCTTAGTTTGATAATTAGGTATCCTTTAATTATAAGTAGATAATTGTGACGTCCCCAAATCCGAGTATCTTTAAACTCCGGATTCAGTGCTTTACAGTACTATTACTAACATACATCTAACCATGCATTCATACTAATAGAAAAGTAATTCCTAATTATTACAAGTCTATTATTAAATATTCAGGTTCTATGATCTTTAAATCTTCTTCACATGATAATTAAACAATAATTATATTTACAGATAACCTATCTATTACAGATAGGTTCACATTCTCTCATTTATCCATCTTGCCTTTGCCCTTGTCCTTTTCGGACCCTTCAACACGCTCAGTTTTCGCAGAAAACATTTAATTTTAAGCAAGAATGAGCATTTACATGCCCAACAAGTACAACGGTTACATTTAAATAACAAAATCAAAAACCATGCGTTCATACTTCTAAACCTTCAATAACTGAACAAAAGTTGTGAAGAGATCTCAAATTATAGGAAATTACTTCCTTTATTTTCAAAACTTATTTTTGAAATGACGTATTGACATTAGCTGAGCGGTCATAAGACCTCGAACTTTCATTTTCTTTTCGAAAAGGTTTGAACATCTATTATGATGTAAGCCGTCTTAACTCACGAGTACATTGGGTGATCAACCCTTTGTACCCTGTATTGATCAATACAACATGGCGAATGAATTAATTTTCGTTCTTTCTATCACTCGACATTATATGTCGACACATAAAAACATTTTTCCCCAATATTAGGGTTCATTCTCAGGCTGATTCCGTACCAAGTAGAAATTGGTTTGGCAACTTAACTTAAACTCAAGAACAATTCAAAAGATCATATCTAGAGTATTGAAAGGTTTTAACATGTGTCTAGCCGATACAAATGGCATTGACATACTTCTTAAACAGTTCATGCATATCAGAACTTGAAAACTTGAGCAATTCATGCGTTATAGCAAAGCTTTAAACATTTGATGCATTATAGCACTCGTACAATCAACAAGGAGTTTGTATAAGTCTGATGTTTATACAACCGTTAAACATTGTAAATCGAAGCATACATAAGGATTATTCATAAAAATATACATCTACATACTTTACACCAACATTCAAATGAAGATTGAATGGAGTTAGAATACTTGCCTTAGCGGTCGCTTATACTCTAGCGTTAATCGCCTTTTGTACTTCCTACACATTCAGTGCACATAAACAAACCAATTAGCCACGTATAAACATCCCTCATGATTTACTTAACTTTATTACATGTTCTATAATGTCCATCTTATAAGATTTGGAACACTATTTAAGTTTATTAACATTCGACTCGGCGTTTCGACGTTCGTACATTGTACGCCCGACTTCTCTATCCCGAATGCCCAATTGATACGCCATTGCGTATGATTAACACATCTCATATACCTACAAAACCTTGGTTTACACTTTCCCTAGACTATATTTCTAATGTCCAATGTTTAGAACTCGGAAATACTAGTCAAACATGGTTCAACACCACAATGGTCACAAGAAACCATCACTGTTTGCCTCTTATTGCACAACAGTTCTAAAGATGCCCATTTTAGACCTTGATCCCTACCTCAACTCTCAAAACATAAAGAATGAAAGTTGTACGTGTACTACTCCTTAGCTTTCTAGAGCCTCTTGAATTGCCTCATGAATCGCCTCAATCGGAGTTCAGCCGAAAGAATTATGTCCAATTTAGTAAAGCATGTCCGGACTAACTTTTGGCTTAACACTTGGCCATCGCCTAGGCGCTCCAGATTTGCCTTGGACCAGCGCCTAAGCGCCTAACTACAGAACCTTGAAGTCGTGCCTAGTGCCCAGGCGCCCAACACTTGCCTTTGGGCAGCGCCTAGGCGGCCCAGCCCTCGACACTTTACCCTATTTTGCAATTCTTACAACATTTGACACTCCTACTTCACTGCTCTATAACTTCGTTATCCGATATCAGAATGAGTCCGTTCTTGAGCTATCTTCTTCCTTGCAACAAATTCTTTAAATCCTCCGGACAGAAGATTTTTCACAATTCTCTAACTTGTCGGGAATTAGGCTCAAAACCCTTCCGGGAGCCATTTTTACCGAAAGACATTTTAAACGTCGAATTTTCTAAACATCATAACTTGTTCATCCGAAGTCGGATTGAACTCATTCTTGAGCCCACGACTCACATATTCACCCAACCACATCTCTCGGAAAGAAATAATTTTTTGGAGACATCAACTACCCGTAAACTTGGTTCAAACGACATACCAAGCTCGGGTTTCCCTATCTGACACCTTTTACGGAAAATTTCGCCATAACTTTGTTATGGCGTATTTTTCCTCCATTCCACTCGGAATATTTCCACAACTTACATGGCTATGATTTCATCTTTTGAAATCACACAACAACAACACAGACAAATACATATAAAAGTCCATTTATTATCTTGTTTAACCATCCTCATGCTTAGGCTAAGGTTTTATTATTTGATTCACTTGTCAGATTAGGGTGTTTTAACATTTTACAACACATAACCCTTATCTCTCCAAGATCCTTCTATGATCTATCATCACATAAACCAACCACCAACAAGTACTTCTCAAACAAGCTAGAAAGCTTTAAAAGAAAAGGAATGAAGTGGATGAGTTTGATGTTCTTACCTACTTGGTTTTTCTTCTTCTTCTTGAGCTTGATTTAAGCTTTGATTTAGCTCTCCTTTTCCTCTATGTCCGGCCCCTCTCTCTCTTTTGCTTTCTCTCAAGCTTTTCTAACACTTAGAGAATATTTTCTAACAAATGAATACGCTAGCACTTGATTTGCTTATATAAAACATAGTTTCCTCTTCATCAAGTTGGTCACCCAACTTAAGTCATACTAAGTCTTCCCCCCTCATGTTTAATAACTTACTATTCATCCCCTTGAGTTAGCCTAATCAACCATAATTAAAACTAACCCAAGACACTTAATAGACACTTTTTGGTTAAGACCACTTAATGGGGGGACCAAACACTTAATGCTTGGTTGGGATAAGGTGAGTCATGCACCATGACTCACCATTTGTCCCCCCCGAACTCCTTGTTGCCGCCCACTTTGGCCCAAATTGCCCTCTATCGTCCATTTTGATAAGCAATGAGTCATCACCTAATTATCCCATGTGGGATAATCACCAATACTTGCAATCTTTGGCTCAAGTCTTAAATTTGACTTCTAAGGCTTGAGCCATGGCTCAACCCTAAGCCAAGCCACCATAACCCTTGGCTTTACCTTGGCTAAACCCTAGCCAAATCTCACAAACCCTAAGCTCAAAAATTGGGTCAACCCTTACCACTTTCCAAAATTCTTAGCCAAGCCTTAGAAACCCTAGGCTTAGTTAATATAACTAATTCTAGTTAGACTTTTTCTTATCTAATTAGGTTTTCTAACTTTCAGTTACTATTCATAATCCGCTTGGTTAGCCGAAAATTCTACTTTCGATTTTCAAAAATCCAATTTTGCTACCGATCCCCCTTTTCCAAATAAACGCCATGCCATAATTTCAAAAAAACGAGTTTGCGTTTTTAGCGTGAATAGTGTTTTGTCTTTTTCGGAAAAATTTATTTTCCATATTTAACCTCTAAACACTCAAATACGCGCATATAAATCGTAGCGCCATCAAATAATGACCATAAGTCACATAAAACACAAATCATTAATAAAAATTTATTTTATTAAATAATTTTCACATAACTCATTTACAATTATTGATTGATCGTTGGGATCATTACAATAATTGTTAGGGGTTATTTCCTTATTAAATTAGGTTTCTTTAATTATATTAGAATTCATTTTTTTTATGTCTTATATGCCATGTAATCGTTGTTGAATTTAGTGAATTTAATTGATTGATTTGACATAAGTTTTATGCCATTATGGCATTTAGGCATTATTCTTATCCTATAATCTTACTATTCTTCCTTTTTATTCCTTCCTTCACTCTGGTCCTGCATTACCCCCCCTCTTTCTTACACTTGAAGTACTAGTCTGCTTACATATTCTTCCATTCTCAATATTCCATTAAATGGTCAAAAAGAAGAGGGTAAACTAGTGTGCCAAAATAGGCCCACAATGTATATAGAATATTAGAAAGAATACTATTGGGGCGTGATTATTTGGGCGAGAATTATGTGATGGGCCAAAGTCCACGTGGAGTTATTTTAACACATGTAGGAACCCTTTTTAGTAGTTGAGTATTTTAAGAAATCAAATATTCCTAATCACATTCAATTTATGACTCCCAAGGAAAGTGTCAAAATATTATTCGACTTCCTTTCTTTACGGAGATTCTGTTTGTTCCCATTAAGGTATCTTACCTAATGAGAAATCTTATTCCTAACGGGGAAGGGCTTGGAGGAGGTGCTGTGATCGCTATAAATACAAGGCTATACTCTGATTCTAAGGTACACATACAATTCATTATATTTTAGCACTAGAGCATAAAGCCTCCATTGTTAAACCTTATTCAGCCTATACTTATTCTCACACCGGAGCTATCCGGCGGCCCAAGCCGTCAAACTTTTGGTGCGACTTCGTTTTTGTGCATGATTTGACGCGCTTTGGTGATTGGAGTGCGTGGACGAATCTTGGCGTTAACATTGGCGCTAGAAGGAGGGCTTTCTAGTGTTAGGTAGTTTTCAATCACAAAAGAGTTTTCGAGTAGCATCATGGTGAATAGCAAGAAAATCTCTAGAATTGGGAAGTCGACGGCTGACGGATCTGCTCAGCCAAGAGGATCAGTAAAGGATAGGTTGGTTCGTCCAAAAGCATCTAGGACAGGCTCGGGCCCCGCAGCCTTTCGGTGGGACAAAAGGACGTTGATCGGGAAGATGTCAGGCGAAGGCTATTCTCAACTTCCAGTAAGGATACAAGACCAAAGGACCGTGTCGGGGACACTGTCTTGAACACACCCCTAAGAAGATGGTCAGGGTGACATGAGTTCGATCTTGGCAAGGAAAGCACGGGAGACCGATGATGCGTTGAAAGCCTTACTCTTATAGAGGAAAGAGATCGATCAACAGATGGTATGCTTGATAGGATGGGAGGATGGTGCCTCCAGCCATAGTCAAAGGTGGGGGCGATCGTCAGGAACTCAATCCAGGACACATCGTCCGGACGGTTCTCGACAGGTCAGGAGTAGGCTCCAGAGTCACACTAGGGACAGAAGTAGACGCTGAAGCCATTCGCACGGTTGTTCGCCAGGGAGTCGGTCCAGTACACCTCGTCCGGACGGTTCACGGCATACTGGAAGCAGGCACCGAAGTCACTCCAAGGAAGCAAGCTTGAAATGTAGGGGTTGACCAAACCGGAGAAGGCGTAATCCCTCTCTTGGGAGGAGTATAACAAAAATTTTAGTTAAGAAAGTTGCAGAGTTGGAAAAAAGACTAGCTGAAGGGGTTCTGAGCAAAGAGTCCCCAATCAAATGCTCATCACCGTTCTCCAGGAGAAGGTTGATCTGAGTAAGAAGCCCCCGCGCATGGAAAGTTACGACGGTTTGGGAGATCCTTATGAGCACAGCTAGACATATGATTGGCTGATAGACTACTATGACTACTCTGATGCTGCCAAGTGCCATATGTTCATGACAACCTTGGAGAAAGATGCAAGGTAATGGATGATGGCATTGGCTCCAAACTTAGTTTCGTCATGAAAAGGACTCTGTGATAAGTTTCACGTCCGGTTCGGTAGCAACAAGAGGGGAAAACCGACAGGAACTTTATCCCAGGTCTGACAGTACTCACGAGACCCTAGGACAATACTTGAAACAGTTCCGGGAAGTGGTCGGTAAGGTTGCGGATTTGAACGACCTTCAGGCAGTCGGCCTGTTCCAGAATGGTTCAGACATCGTAAAGTCGAAAAAGCTGTGAAAAGATTTGATGTTTAACCATCCGAAAGACCTGGCTGAAGCGTTTAACAGGGACAAAGGCTTTATAGTGATAAAAGAGGCAATGAATAACCTGAGGCAGGGCACAGTGGAGAAGACGAAGGATAAGGAGAAGAATAGCTACAACAAAGGTGAGAATAATAAGTCAGACGGACAGCAGAGGAAGTACAATAACAACGGTGGTTTGGGATGAGGGCGCCCACCTTTCCCGACTCAGGTGGTGTTTGATTGCATCTTAACAGTTTACCTCTTAATGTATATTAACAACCCACATCTTTGTATTAAGATGTCATCTGAATAGTTTAGACTCATATTTGTATCTTAACTATTTAGAAGACCTCTTAATACAAAAATGTGGGTTATTAAGATGCATTAAGAGTTGAACTGTTCTAATGAACTAAGATGCAATCAAACACCACCTTAGAGGGTCAACAAAATATACACTCCTCTGAATACGCATCGGGCCACCATCCTAGAGTAGATAAAGGATAAGCCGTACTACGAACTAGCCAAAGACAACACGAAGTCCAACAGGGGGAACATGAACAAGTATTGTGATTATCACGGGTCGGCTGGACATTCTATCGAGACATGTTGGGGTCTGAAGGATCTAATTGAGAAGAATGTTTAGAGTGGGGAGCTGGTTTAGTTCGTCGCGGGACAGAATACCTCGGGAGCACAACAGGTGAACAACATCCCAGTACAGAACCCGATCGCCCAGCTCCAGGCAACAAGATCAGACCCAAACAACACGCCGGGTGGTGGATGTGATCACAGGCGGTGGGTCAGTCGGGAAGGTTACGGGGAAGAAAAGGCGATGATTTTTGGATGCAGTGCTCTCGGTGTCTGATCAGCTTGTTAGGCGTGAGACCGTATTCGGGCTCGGTAATAACCTTCATAGATGAAGATTTCCCTTCGGAACTGATCGAACTGCATGAGGGGGCACTGGTGATTACTGCACAAGTGAGTTTGATGGATATGAAGAGGATGATGATAAACAATGGTTCATCGGTAGACATCTTATACGCTCACATATCAAAGGATGGATTTAGAGTGTAGAAAGATGGAGATTGGGCAGGAGCCTCCCCTATATGGCTTCGACAACGAGCCATTTCTGGTAGCAGGGACAATAGAATTGCTGGTGGTCTTCGAGACGGTTCCTCAGTAGGTGGAGATAATGTGTAGATTCTTTGTGGCACACGTGGATTCATCGTACAATGCAATTATCGGGAGACCAACCTTAATGACTCTTCAGGCGGTGACTTCAATTCCTCACTTTAAGATCAAGTTTTCTACGCCAAACGGAGTTGGTGAGGTGGTTGGGGATCTTGACTTGGCAAGAAGATGTTACAGGAATGCACTGATCTTTTCGGGGGTAGGAGTTAACAAACAGAAACAAACTATGACAATAGAGATCGAGCTGTTTATCGAGGATAGTACAGAGCCTCTCGTCATGTCTGCTGAGGAGACAGAAGAGGTTGAACTGGTACCATGATAAGACGGTTAAGACCAGGTCGGGGCTGCAAGAACCTTTTTGGACGAGCTTAATTGAGTTGCTTCAGAGCTATGCATATATATTTGCATGGGTTCCCAATGACATGCCTGGGGTTGAGGAGAAGGCTGTACATAGGCTACACGTGGACCCAGCTAATAAGGCAAAAAAGGAGGATCTTTGCCCCGGAAAGGCAAAAGATAATCGATGAGGAGATAGCAAAACTTCTTGCAGCGGACTGTATTTTTGAAATCGACTATCCTGAGTGGCTGGCGAATGTGGTATTGGTACAAAAGCAGAATGGGAAGTGGAGAATCTGTATCGACTACAAGGACTTGAACAAGGATTGTCCGTAGGACTTTTATCCGCTCCCGAATATTGATCAGCTCATCGACGCCACCTCGGGATATACTTTGCTTAGTTTCATATATGTTTTTTCGGGGTATCATCAGATATCGATGCATAAGGAGGATATTCCTAAGACATCATTCATCACTCATCGGGCAGTCTATGCTTACAAGAAGATGACTTTCGGACTATTAAATGTTGGGGCTACTTATCAAAGGATGATGAACTACGTGTTTTCAAAGCAGTTGGGCTGAAACATGGAGGTGTACGTGGACGACATGATTGTCAAAAGCATGTCAGTTCGGGGTCATCTAGACGATTTGGAAGATTGTTTTCAGACAGTGAGACATTACAAACTTAGGCAAAATTCCACAAAGTGCACCTTCGGACTAGGAGTGGGTAAATTTTTGGGTTATCTTATCAGCAAGAGGGGTATAGAGGCGAATTCGAAGAAGATAAAGGCTATTCTGGATATGAAATCTCCTCAGTCGTATAAGGATGTTCAGTGTCTGACAGGTTGGATAGCAGCTTTGAGAAGGTTTATATCCAAGTCAGCAGAAAGGTGTTTACCATTTTTTGATACGTTGAAACGACCAAAGAATGAGAAGACTTTCCAATGGACTTCGGAGTGTGAGGAAGCCTTCCAGGGTATCAAGAGGTATTTATCTTCGGCTCTTTTGTTCGAAAAGTCGGTCCCTGTTGAACCGTTGTACTTGTATTTGGCGGTCAGTTCGTTAGCAGTTGGGGTGGTATTGGTGTGGGAGATTGAGGGTAAGCAACACTCGATTTATTATGTAAACCATGTCATTCGGGATGCAGAAATAAGGTATCCGAACCTTGAGAGTTTGCCTACGCATTGATAATAGCCACTTGAAGAAAGTATCGATTAATCGTAGTAAGACGTGATCAGCCCTTCGTATCGAAAGCCCGACGCAATTCGGCTCGCGGCACGGGCAATGCGATTGACACCTGATTCATCTTAGACTATCATCCTCGAACGGCGATAAAAGGTCAGGCCTTGGCCGACTTTGTGGTAGAGTGTTCATTCTCTGAGGTGGATGAAGATATTGGCCGAGTAGCAAGATAAGTTCAGACGGTTACAAATACCCAGTCAGTTCAGACCTCTTGGACGCTGTGTGTGGACGGGTCTTCAACTTCAGATGTTAATGGGTCTGGAGTTACTTTGACCAGTCCAGATGGGTTTAAAGTTCAGCAAGCGATTCGCTTCGGGTTCAAGGCGACCAATAATGAGGCAGAGTATGAAGCAATTTTAGCAGGTCTTCAGTTAGCAAAGAGTCTAGAGGTGCAGAGGTTGATAATATTCAGTGACTCTCAGTTGGTCGTCAAGCAGATTTTGGGGGAGTATGAGGCTTGTGGGGCAAGAATGGTTAAGTATCTTGCTGAGGTCAAGGATCGACTCCAATACTTCAGTTCGTTTGTCTTTCAGGGAGTTGACAGATCTAATAACACCATAGCGGACGCTCTGGCGAGGTTGACTACAACAAACACAAGTACGTTCAGTGGATCAGTCTACTTGAAGGTTTTAAACCAGTCGAGTGTTCAACATGAGAAGGTTATGTGTATAGAGCGGTCGAACTGTTGGATGACTCCTTACTTAGAGTATCTGGCTGATGGCGTCTTACCTTCGGATCGAATGTTGGCAAAAAGGATAAAGTGTAGGAGTTTAAACTTTCTGCTCATTAATGGAGACTTGTATCGAAGGGCTCATTCTTCTCCTCTACTAAGGTGTCTTGTGTCGTTCGAGGCCGAATATGTTCTTTGGGAGGTTCACGAGGGGATTTGTGGCGATCCTATGGGTGCAAAGGCGTTGGCTTACAAGGTGTTACGATAAGGATATTATTGGCAAACAACAAATTATATAAGAAGTGCCCCAAATGTCAGCTTAACAGCCCCATCACTCATTAATCACTTGAGGAGCTTTACTCTGTGTTATCCCCGATTCCCTTTCCTGTATGGGGAGTTGATATACTTGGACCGTTACCGAAGGCGAAAGGCCAAGTCAGTTTTGTGATAGTGGCTATCGACTATATGACCAAATGGATAGAGGCGAAACCCCTTCGACGGATAACATAGTAGGAGTGTTTAAAGTTTTTGAAGGAGTTCGTGGTCTTTCGGGATTCCCTTAGTGGTGATTTCGGATAATGGTCTGCAGTTTGTGGGTTCAAAGTTCGAAGCATTCTTGAAGGAGTTAGGGATTCAGCATCGAAAGACTTCAGTGGCCCATCCTCAGTTTAATGGATAATTAGAAGTCACCAACAAGACTTTGTTGAATGGAATAAAGCGGAGGCTCGATGAGGCGAAATGGAGATGGTCCGAAGAGTTGCTTAGTGTGCTATGGGCCTATCGGACAACGACGAGAACAACAACGGGTGATTCACCATTCAGATTGGCTTACGGAACCGATGCCCTAGTTCTTGACGAGATTGGTTCTACTTCACTTCGGGTCAGTCAGTTCAAGGAGTTGTCTAACGACGAAAGTCTTCGTGTTAACTTGGATTTGTTGGAGGAAGTTAGGGAGTTGGCCCTGGTAAGGCTTGCAGCCTACCAAAGGAGAGTGTCCAGACATTATAATAAGGAGGTGAAACTTAGGAGGTTTGAAGTTGGGGATCTGGTTCTTCGAGAGGTGGAGGCTTCTATGCCCCAAAATCTCGGGAAATTGATGCCTAATTGGGAGGGGCCTTAGGAGATGGTTGAGGTGACGAAGCCAGGTACTTACCAGCTTCGGGTCATGGATCGAACAGAAGTCAAGAACACTTGGCATGCAGCCAGATTTCGGAAATATTATCAGTAGTACATGTCTAAGTAGTTCTTCTATATGACTCTGTAATCTTGCCAAGTTATTAATAAAATGATTATTCAGTTTTTTAATGAATATTGTTAGAAAGGTTATTCAGTTTTCCGAAACGAATGCCTTCTTTATATGAGTATTCAGTTCTACCGAACGAATATCCTCTTTTTGATGTATAGGGGTTGTTCAGTTTCATGGAACGAACAACTCTTATACTAGTATTCAGGTTCCTGAAACGAATACTTAGTCAGATTTTCAGTTACTCGAAACGAAAATTCGATCCTTTTTCAGTTTTGCCGAACGAATATTCTTTTTATGCTTGTGTTTAGGATGATTACACGATGAGGTCAGATTACATGAAACAGGGATGAAAAAAAACTATTAGGCTTCGGCCTCATCATCAAAAGAATCTAGTATGGTTGGATCGAGACCGGCAGCCTGCATCTTTTCTTTGTCTTTGTCTCGAGCACTCTGGTAACCATCTCCGAATTGTTGCATGACTTCTTTTGTTCAGGAGATTTCCTGTACTCTTGGCAAATTTACTGCTTCCTTTCTTCGGTGGGTGGGGGGCCGAGAGCCTTGTAGTCAGCAAGTTCTTTTTCCTTGACGTTGATGAAACTGATCATCTTTTTATTTTCTTCGTGCATTTTCCGAAGTTGAGCGAGCATGATGTTGCCGTTCTTTTTTATGTTTTCATTCTCTTCTTTCGTTGATGCGCTTTGGGTTAGAAGAAGGGCTCTGTAGCATTCTTCCCCTTCGTACTCAACCTTCATTTTTGGAATTGGGTGCAGGAAAATGAAGAATTTGTACGAGTCCGAACAATTTTTTAGATAACAAAAGGTGTTTAGGAACCATAATGACCCTTCTACATCACCCATTTATCCAAAGGTTGCCTCCATGGTTAAAAAAAACTTCCAAACATCTACTAAAACTCCCTTTATAATGGTGAGAGTATAAAATAAGTGTCATCACTATCAAATAACTGATATCGCAGTTAAATACTGCAGTTGAACTTGCTATTGCAGTAACCAACTACAACAAAACTTTCTATTGTAGTAATTAACCGCGGCACAAGAAAGTGCATCAAATCTTTTCTATATTTAATGCGGGATTTCGCACTTCCTAATAACTAAAATAAGTTAGGAACATTTGAAAATTCACCAATATTCATGCACAATATTGTTGTTGCACCAACTTAAAACCAATTGGCAATTGAGTGGAGTAGCATCCCATGATTATACAGTGTGTCTCAAGGTTGCCAACATGCCATCGTATGTGGTGTAATTTTGAGCAAAAACTGTTAACAATTTATATTGTATTGGCTGATGTGGAGCATGTGGGTTATTGGGCGTCGTACATGAATGAAATTACCTGATTATTGAGATACATGACTTGCCACACGTGAGGTGATGTATCAAGACAATTAAAACCTGAAGACTCAATATATAACCATAATGAACTACTATACTCATGGCCAATTAGTTTTGAGTTGGATGCTTCAACAAATCCTTTCACTACAATCCCCATGGACCAAGCAAAAGTATAGTATGCTCTCAAGGCAATTTCACTATGAAAATCCATTAAAGAAACCATCAAACAAGAATACACTTCATTTTGCCAATAAGAATAACTGACACAAATATTCTCCGGCCAAATGTGAATTACAAGCCGTTTCTAGTGCAAGGAATGGAGTTTGGAGTTGTAGGATGAGGAAGTTACATGTAAGAACGAAAACATCAAGACATACAAACCGACACATTTATTTATCATTTGTCTTGCAAACTTCATCAAGGATAAATTGGTTTAAAAAGTAGTAGAATATGACATCTTATTAAAGGGATCTGTAGCAGAAAATCAAATAGGGTAGCTCCCTGTTGTTTCTCTTAGTATGGGAGTCTCAAGTGGGTTATAATGAAAACTTGGTGGCATAGAGGGTAACTAACAAAATTTTCTATATGTGATGGCTACGTTCATTTTTTGCTTGGTTGTAATTTTCTTTTCTTACAAATTGATATTTCCATTCTTGCAGGCGGAGTCCCATTTGGAGATGCCAGCAAAAAAGCTGAGGAAGTAATTTGCAATGTTGTCGTTTTACGGTGTATAACTATATTACTCGTGGATGGAATTTGGTTACTTCATACATTTGTACATGTTAATTACCAATCTCAGAATCCTAGGCTGGAATTCTTGTCGCAAATCTGATATATAGCTTGGAATTTATCAAGTCTGAGAGAAAAGATGCCGATTGTGTATATCATTTCTAGATTTTTTTTAAAGGAAAATGATAAGCATTTTTGTCTATTCAGCTTTCTGCAAACCAATGTACATAATGACTTGTGCACATACGGGCTTGATCTTGTTATATTTAGTTTAAGCATCTTCTTTCATCTCAAAGGAAAGCCTTTGGCCTTTACCAAAATACTGTCGCTGATGTTCTTGAGAGTAGAGTGGAAATGAGAAAGAATGAATTAAATCGATTGGGTACATTTATTTTGTTCGTCTTTGCAATTTTGTAATAGTTGTAGATTTACATAATCTTTGCAGGTGAATATAGACATTACATATGTAATGTCTTTGTTTAATTCATCATTTTTCTGTGATCAGATGCCAATGCAAAAAGTGAAATTAAACCGACATTTTGTTTATGTTTAGGCATTTTCCCTTTAAAGAGTTTTTATTTTGTTTTTTTTGATTTTTTCTGATTTTATTTTGGGAAGTTGTAAAATATAGGTTCAGACAATTTACCCTGCACTTTTTTTTTTTGTCAAATTGACAATTTTAAAATTATGAATAAACATATTTATTTATATTTTATACTTTCAAAAATTGGAGGTTCTAATTTTGGCATAGTTTCTTTTGATTATAGTTTCTTCACTTATATTTACAAAAAAATAGTATAAATTTTAATTATAAAAATGGTTGATTTGACTTAAATAGTTAAACCAAACCAATTTTTGCAGGAAGAAGATGGTAATTTCATTAGCATTTTTTCCCAGAATCTCTTGCACAACATACCCAAACATTATGGGTTGCCCAAAATTAACCAAGTTTATGCCCAGAGCATTTTCACGAGGTGTGGTATCTTGAAATAAACTTCATCCGATAAATAAATGGTTAAATATACTTCTGGCCCTTGAAATATTACTTTTTTTACACAAGTGACTAATCTAAAAAAGTTTATAAAATAGCAATATCCAAGTACACTTTAAGTAAGAAAAAGCGACTCTAAATCCATTTTTGACCATAAAAATGGCCGGATTACTGACGTGCCACGGGTAATGCCTATTGTATATAGTTTGACTATATATGACTGCGTAAATCTCATTGACTATACAGTTATCTATGAAATACAATCCCAATACAAGCAAGTTAGAAAATTGTTCACCGAGATCATACATATTAAATGGTTCTTCCTGTTAAATTTGTGAATCCCTTGAATATTTCTATTTAAGAACATAGGGTCACCATATGGGAGTTGTGAGCCTGTAGGTGTTACTGCAATCGATGATCCCGCCCTTGAAGAGGAAGCCGATTGACCATTAGTTGAAACACGACCCAGAGGAATGGTTTGAGGTGCAAAAGAATCTCGAGAGGGAGGATGTAACGACTAACGATTGAGAATTTTGTAATTTATTTTAAATATTTATTAAATTAAATATAAATAAATAATTGATGAAGTTGTGATGTAATAATTTAGTTGAGTGTATATGTTAACTAAAATAATTAACAGTAATTTTATTATTTAAAGATTTAATTTAATAATAAAATAATTAAATTAAATGATGTTTAATATTTAAATAAATTGTTTGATATTTAAGAAAACAATTAAAATTAAATAAAGTGATGTTCTAGTTCAATTTAATAATTAAATTAGATATGTAGTAATTTGTTAAGTATAAAAATAATTATAATGGAATTATAATTATAATAAGAACATAAAATGAATTAAATAAAAGTGTGACACATTGAACTATATAATATAAGTGTTATAAAAATAATTTAGAAGGGAGGAGTTTTGTGTAAACCAAACAAAGCCTTGTGGCTTTTGGTTAACATAACAACCAAAGACTTTTGGCCTAATAAACTGATAACCACGTTTATCAGTTGGGTAATATCACGTATTCTCCTAAAAGCTAAGAACAGAGAAAGAGAGAAACACAGAGAATTGTTAGAGGGTTAGAGAAGAAATTGAGGGTTTTTGCTGTGGAAGAGGAAGGAATTGAGAAGCAATTCTATTATTTTCTTCAGTAATCAAGGATTAAGGTATAACCTATTCTAAATTCCAATTTTTTTGCTTTGTAATATCTATTCTATGTGTTGGAATAGGGTTAAAGGTTGATTATATATACATGTAATCAGATAATTGTCATACATAAGTGATGTTGAAGTAATTGAATTCATGGAATTGGGTTTGAAGAGGAAAATTAAGATAACAGTATTTTGTATATGTAAAATGGATTAATTGAGTCCAAAATTTGATGTTCAATCTTTGCTAGAATCTGTAAATTGGTTATAGATTGTAATAGTACACCAAGAAACGAAAACAACGTAGTTGGAATGGTGTAATTTGGTTAAGAAACAAAGATTTGGCAATCGAATTCGCTAAAAGTGTTAAAATATAAAGAAATTGGTAAAATATGACTTTTGATCCTTAAAAGTTAATTATATGTAATGTTTATGTTGGTAGAATTATGAAGTGCATGCTTGGTGATGTTATTACCAAATTCTAGTTGTTAAGGTTTGTGAATTTTTGTAGTAATTAGGAAAAATTGGGGTTTGGTTTCATGTGAGGGGAAGTCTTGTAGTTTCTATCTGTATCTTGGTTGTTGTTATTTGGTACCAAAAGGTAGAAATAAATGTTATTGCTTTATTGGTTTTTGAAGTCAAGCTCTAAGCAGCTTGTTGCTACGCAAGTCTTAAGGCTTGGAGACGGTGTAGAATCGCACCGCACCGACTGAAGGAGGCAGTGAGTTCTGTTTAATTGCAGACCATTGTATGTAGACATAATCTAATTTAGTATGCATGATAAAGATGTTAAACCATAACATAAGATACAATAACAGGTTGTAATGTAATGTAATACTAAATATGAAGTTTTTAAATGATCACTTAAACAAGTTATGTAATGAATGACATGTGATGTTTGCTAAAGTTAGAGGTGAATGATAAAACTTTATGTTACACGATAGTGAGTTTTCAGATTCGTGTGAGTGGTTGACCAACATGGTTAGACATTAAGTTAAAGGTTGTGACTTAGATGGTGGATTGAACTTATAAAGCTAACGATAGTATAACTAATCGGTGATGCGATTTCAATGGTATATGTAGGGTAATTGGTGAACGTTTATTATACTTATGTAGCTTATACACGAGGCAAGTTTCCTAACTCCATTCTTTTTATAATGAATGAAAGTTTCATAACTATGTTTATCTTTTGTTGGCAAACGAACTTTCTAACCCTAATTTATCAATATGCAAGTTCCTAATTCTTATATTAAAGTTGAGCAAGCTTATTGATTCCATCTTGTTTATGATGATACAAGCTCTTGTATTCTAATTCTTTACATTGAACAAGTTTCACAATTCTAACTCTTGTTATTGCTATTCAAAGCATATACTGTTTAGCTTCATCGTTCTAAATGAGATTTCCTAACTCTTTTGGATGTAGTACTTTGCATACATACCATGTCTATTCCATTGTATATTGTCACTATTCAATCTTTGACTTTAATATCATTGTTCAATCCTATATTATTGTGTTGAACCTTCAAATAGCAAGAAAACTCTTATTGATTGGACTAATCTATACTTGATAGGGTGTTCTAAACTTCTAGAACCACTGATAAGCTAGTTCCAAACTAAACTTTCTTTAGTGTGGAAATTCTAAAGTTAAACTGAGATGGACAACCCTAATATAGGGGATTATGTACGTGTTAGCGTTTATATGTTTGTGCACAATACAATGTACAAAGGGCTGATCCCCCTAAGTACGTAAGGAAGGGTATGTATAGTTTAAACGACTGTTAAGGTTGAGGTAAAATACCTAATTATCGGGGACATAGTTCGTGGTCTTAAGACCCTCAGATATAAATCTTGAATTTGTTCTCTATTCTTGATTCGTAGAACGAGTTCCCTATTATCCAGTAACCATTGTTTAATCTCATGTTGTTGTTATTATTATTCTTTATATTAGTGAGCAATTGTTTGCTCACTCTTGCAATTAACACTGCAGCTACATTTGAGAAAGTCGATGAGCCATCTTCTAGCAAAGGAAAGGGCAAGATGTTCAAGTGATGAAGACTCATTTACTTAACTGAAATTATGTTATAAGACTTATGTTATTTTGTGATGTATTCCGCAGACTTATGTAATAATTAAAGGTTAGATCATCTGGGAATGTTTTAAGATGATGTAACCCTTTAAGGGGGAAGATTTTTATTTAAGTTGTTTAAGTTATGTCTTTATCCTTGTTTATGGGTAGTTAGATGTAAATATTTTGGAAAGTGAGCACCAAATCATGTGGGAATGAAGTGCCCGGATTTGGGGGTGTCACAGAGGATGAGGATGAACAATTGATGTTTGCTGAGGTCGTCTCCTCTTTCTATTTTCGTCAGCCTCTCGGTCACTTCGTAAAGCATTTACTTTCTTAGAGAGTTTCTTGACATAGTTGACAAGTTCTTGCATTTGGCTCCATGAAATTGCAATGTCGCCTCTGTATTCTTGATATTTAGCTTCAACTTGTTCTTTTTGTTGATGAACAATTGCCATTGCATTATCAGTGTGATCCATTGACTGCGACACCATACTTTTAAAATCTAGTAATGAGGAGCTCAATGAGAAAACCTTGTCAGTGAGAAACTTGATAGATTTTGCATTTGAAGATTAGAGAGAGATCACAACTGCTTTATGATTTGCAATCAGCTTGAGGTAGATCTTGTTTCACTTATGGAGATTCTCAAGGATAATATTTATAAGATCTTTCATCCTCTTTCGAATTCCTTGGACATCTCCCTAGGGACTCTTGAAGCTATCTGAACAATATGAGCTAGACCTTTCTGAATTCTAGTAGTTGTGTCCTGGATCCCTATAATATATTCATCAGAAATGACATCTAGCATTCTTTTGAGTTGGACCTTGGAAGGTACTACTGAAACTTTTTCTAGGATTTGTTCCATAAGAGCTTTAACTTCTACCTTATTACCTCGGTTGAACGGAGAGAGAACCAATTCTAAGCTAGGAGTATTAAAGGAAAATAATATATTTGTATGACTATGAGATGTAAAAGGTATATATAATTAGTGTGTTTAGTATTTACAAGAGTATGAGTTTTGATCGTAGGGTTTTGAGACTATACTATTAGAGAAGATGGAGGAGATGGTGACGTTGAATGTATATGCACAAGAGAGATGTTAGGTGAAGAAGATATGTGTATAAGAGAGGGAGTATTTTGTACATCGATCGTACGGTTTTGAGACTCTACGATCGGGGATTTAGGAATTTATACATCGATCGTAGGGTGTAGAGACTCTACGATTGGGGAGTTAGGACTTTGACTTAACAATTTCTCGACACTCGTAGTTTTGGACTCTATAATTAATTCATTGCGAGTAGGGGGTTGAGTATTAAAGAATAAAGAAGGAGAAATAAATGTAAATTTATTGTATATACCTAAAGAAGGTGTGACAACTCGGAAAATCGGATTATCCTGAAAGTTAAGTTTAAAGAATTATTATTTAATAAAATAAATTTTTATTAATGATATTTTTGTGTTATGTGTTTATTAGTCATTCTATAACTTAGGATGATTATAAAACGGGAGGATTCTGGCTATTTGCTAGAATAAATGCGAATTTTGAAGACGGAAATAAAATTTTTCTGAGAAAAAGATGAAATATGCACTATTCACCAGATGAAACCTAAGGGTTTATGGTTTGAATAACCTAAGTCGTTTTGAGAGTTCGGTAAGTCCGAATGACATTCTGTTTGAAGATTTGACAGTAATATGCAGTGAAACGTTAGCCGATAAAAGTTTTCTTTAAAAACGTGCAGAAATCGAACGAAATAAAAACGACGAAAAGTATTGTTATGTACTTTTCGAACGTTTAGCTATGTTTTGGGAAAACGTCGCGGAAAACGCTATTCATCAAAAAATGTTTTCTAGTCTTTCGAATTTTAAAAAAACGCACATACGTTAGAATGACGAAGAAAGACGGATTCTCAAAAAAGATTTGGAATCCAAGAAACGCAGTTTTTCAACTATGTAATAATTAAAGAGATTTAATTAATAAGAATACGAGTATAATATAAATTATTATTAGTACGAGAAGAATACACATATAATACGAATAATTATACGGTCTAAATACGAAAAGTCAAAGTCAAAAGTTTAAGTCAACTAAAGTGGCTAGCTTTTGCACTTTTCCACCATTTAACCACACTTGAGTTAATGTTTAAATCAAGGATGATTAAGTTAAGAAAATTTGGAAACATTTTTCAATTTCTGACGAATGCGTAAAAGTTAATTTGTAGAGGAGAGACGAAATATCTAAAAAAAATTAGATTCGGAGAACTGTAGTTTTTCCAACTGTCGGACAAATTCTGAAATATAGAACAATGAAGCTTCCAGGAGAAGATTCGTGAGATATTAAGGGCAGATGAGGTGGGAATAGTGAAATTGGTTCAAATGACCATTTTGCCCCTAACCTTGCAAAGCTTATAAAAGAGAAACCTTAGCTCATTTGTTTAGTTAGAAAAACATTCAACCAACACTTAGATAGAGAGAGAGAGGGAAATTTCGGATGAGAAATGAAGGAAAGGATGAAGAAAAGCTAGTAATTTGAATGCTTTGTCAAGAGGATGAAGAATAAGAAGAAGAACAAAGAAGAAAGGTATCAAAACCTATCCTTAATCTAATTTTTCTTTAAGTTTCTTATGTTAAAATATATAGCTTAATAAAAATGGAAGTAAAAGATGTTAAAAAATGATTTTCGTATGATTTAATCATAAGAAAATGAAGTAGTAAGAATTTGAAGTTTAGTTTATAATTTTATTTTAAAAGCATTCATATGAAGTATGAATTGCTTGATGTTAATGGACGATCCAGATGAATCATATGAATGATCCAGGGTAGTAAGGAAGGATTGGTGTTTTATAACACTAAAATCCATGAAAAAGTGAAATCGTAATCAAAATATTGATTAAAAACGAATAACGAACGAAGAACACGAAGAAATTAGAGCTTGTTGTTGATGGACAAGTTTAAAACCATCTAATATATATATATATATATATATATATTTGTTGATATATGCTTGGTTAGGAGTTATAGAATTAAAAAAAATGTTCCTTTGAAACTGATTGAAATTAGCCTATAATGGAGTTATGGCGAAATTTCGTAAAAGACGAACGAAAGTTAGAAAGTAAGTCAATGAGCCCTAATTAATGAGGTTTCATAAGAATGTTGGAAAATATTGAAAATATGAGTCATGGACTCAAGAATGAACAAATTCCAAGTTCAAATGATCGAATTATGGAAGAACGAATGAAGAACGTTAATAACGTAAAACGAACGAACGATGAAATTTGAGTTAACAGAAAGCCTCGTTAACGGATTCGGAAAATTATTCTATCGAGGGGAAATCCGAGTATGTAATAAAAGTAAGGAAATGGATTTGGAACGAATCCATTCCGAGTTATATTGAAGAAATTACGAGATTGCAAAGTAGGCGATTCATACGTAGGGGAATTTGTAGAAAATCTGCAGAATTTATCAATGTAACAGTTTCGGCACAACAGTGCCGGTTTGTACTGAAAATGGGGGTAACAGTTATGGGAGAGTCGATCTGCAGCGCGACTATAACAAAAGGCCATATGCCAAAGACCGGCAGATGGTGATGCCTGAAATGAGCTTTTAGCGCTTTCAATTCTTGGGGGATGTGTACAGAGAGATAATGAACGTAAAGTTCACGTAATGTAACACTTAAATAAGTGATTTAAGCCTTAAGTAGAGGTTTATGTATGTTTAAAAGACAAAGAACGTAGGCATTAAAACACGTAAACCGATGAAGGCGGTTTGTGTACGCGTAAAGATAAACGTTCTGAGCATACAGAACCGTGTATGGTTTGAACGTGAAGTAATGAAGAGCTATAAACAACGTGTAAACGTAGTGAAACCGAGTTAATGATAATAACTTGAAGAATGTTCCGAGTAAACTGATCCGAACATTGTAAGATATGAAATAAGGTAATGTAAAATGCTTGAACGTACGAACGCATAGTTTTGGCATTGAATGATTGCTCTTAGCATACTAAAGATTGTATGACTTTGACGGTAAAAAATAATCCTGAGGTATGTCATTTATTTGTCAGAAAGCTATAAGGAATGATAATTGATGTAACAAACATTACAATTGTAATGCTTTGGACAAGTTACGAAATGAAGAAGGAAAAGGTAATGTAAATCTATCATAAAAGATGATGATAATACTTAAGACATCTTCGTATGTCGTAACGTTGAAAGAAAAGTTTAAAGTTCAGTTGCGTGAACCTAGGTTGTAAAACGCTAACCGTAAGAACTAAAGTTAGTATAAACCAATGTATAAGCCAAGTATATGACTAATTGGTATATGTTATTCCTTATGTGATATATACGAATTTCGAAGAGCCGTATAGCGTAAACTGTAATTGTATGCAGTGCTTAAGGCAAGTTTCCTAACTTCATTCATATTTGAAAAGAATGCTAGTTTCTTAAACTTACTTAGATATTGAACTTGAGTAAGTTTTACCTATGTGAAAATGTGTTATGTTTGTGTAAGGTGCTATTATGTATGAGACCATTTGCCAAATTTTAAACACTTATGTGTTTCTGTGGGATGAATTGTTCTGTGATTGAACTGTTCAATGTGAATTCTATTTATTCATGAACTATAAAGATTAAGTCTAGGCTAATAAATTTAGCTAGACAGTATGTACAGAAGGAAAGAATTGATGTTATGTTAAGATGAATGTATTTATGTTTTAAAATGAAAGGAATCAGAATTTATTCCTATTATTCGAGCTTCTTCATAACCTTTGTTCGGTTATTGAAGTTTTAAAAGAATATTTGATTCTTGATTTTGTTGATATTCAACTGCTAGAACTTGCTGAGTAATTGAATGCTCACATTTGCTTAAAATAAAAACATTTTCAGCGAACGACGATAGGATGAACTAAAGGATCCAGTGAAGATTAAGCTGACCGATATCCTGATGAAGTGTCATTCATTATATGTGTGACGCCCCCAAATTCAGACACTAATATCTCAAATTTGGTGCTTCTCGATCTATCTCTAATAACAACTAAAAAACTTAAACAGCGGAATAATATAATAATTTACATTGATTTAATATAAATATTCTCGTCCCAAAGTCTCGCAACCATTATTAACGTAATACATAACTTAATACATAATACTAATCAATTCTTAACACATAATTAGAACTGGTCTTAATACATCATAATGATAAATTCTCTAGCTTAAAGGACTAAAGCTATTCAATAGCCTTGCCCTTACCCTTGCCCTTGCCTGAGGTACTGCCTTGCTCTGCCTTAACTGAAAGTTTTAGGGAAGCAAGAGTGATCAATAAATTTACTCAATAAGTAAATAACAATAAGGGTGAACAGTTATGTAAAGTTCCTGATCTCAAGGGTATAACAATAAATGATAGTTCAAGAATTAAAAGAATAATTTTGGAAGCAAGAATTATCAATTGTTCAAAATCTGACCTTTGAATTGAAATAAAAGTCACTATAGACTAAAGATATTCAAAGAATTTCAAAGGTTTTAATAACATACATGTAACCTCATCAAACATGTTGATATCAATCCTTCAACCAATTAACAAGTAATATCATGAATTTCTTAGAATTTACCAACATTTGAAATTAAGAACATGATTAAGAAATATTACCCCTTGAAGATAAATTAATAACTCTTGCTTCAACTTTTTGATTGCTCTACCAATACAACAACACTCACACACTAATTGCAACTCAGTCTCTATATGGACTTAACAGAAAACTCAACAAATTGGGTTTGGGAAGGGAAGAGTCTCCATTTATAGAGAAGTTATGGACCAAATTTGGGTTTTGCTCAATGAATTAAACCAAGAGGAAGAAGAGACAAATGGATTTAGAGGGTTTGGTGAAAAGATTTCACCAACTCTCCCTCTTCCATTCCACTAGCCATGATCACCATTACTGAGTTAACTTATAGAAGAATAGGCTACTGTTGGAATATTATTGGGTCACTAAAAATGGGACAAAACTTTGTTATTCACAGACTTGGCAAATGAACCTCAATGTTTTAATAAATGAGTTCCTATTTAGCTAACAATGTTTCTTTAATGACTTAATATAAGTACCTTGTGATAAGTTAGGGGTATATATAAACATAATCACATAATCCATGTACATCGGGTCAATCTCAATAATATTTAAATTGAGTCTAAATATAATCCAGTTGAGTACTAACAACCCATTTTTTTGTAACTTATTATTTCAATTATACTCAAATATTGTAAGGATAATTAATATTAAATGTTTATTTTCTCAAAGTTAACTTTCTTCAGAAATTCTGAGATACACATTTAATTAACTCTCCATGTAATATAATGCCACACAAGACTCTCTTATACTACTTAGTAAATAGAATATTCAAAACTCACTTTTATCATATGGTCTTATACTTTAATTATTCACATTATGTTAGTATTATTAATGTAAGACCCCAACTTTTATGAATAAAGAATAATTTTTCTCGAAATATATTTTGAATATTATGGTGTGGGTTTGATATAATGTTATAGTTGTGGATAATATTTATAAATTTTGCAAAGTATGCAAGTTGTTATAAGATATTTGTTTGGTCGGGGAATATTCTTTTTGTTGGGGAATATCCGTATGACGACACAATCATTGGTGGACCCCACAACGAAAGTATTGTCGTAGTTAGAAACAACATAATTATCTTTTTATAAAAATAACGGCGAAAGTGTTACCGTTAAAACTGTTGAACTACCCGGTAGTAAAAGTACAGTAATACGCATGGTTGCATAGTAGCAAACGATATTGATTATTGATGCTTACGTAAGAAGTCACTCAGTTATACTCAATTATTGCTACAGTAATTGCTGCATAACATCTCTCATATTATTGATTCAATTATTGTCACAGTATCATCTGCATAATATGATATATTATTAAATCAATAATTGAGACGACAAAGTTATTCATATTATTATTTGCAATATTGACAATATCTAGAAGTTCTGTCAAGGAGAGGTTTAGTCACCTAATTGCGCACCAATAAGGAGAAATCCTTATCGGAAAGCCCCCTTATTCCTGGGAACGACCTGGTTGTTAAATATTATGAATTATAATATTAATGATGAATAAGTTCGTTTTGATTAAAGATGAAATTGATAGTTCCATTGTGTGGGAATTATTAGTGTTAGTAGAAATTGATATTTATTTTGATAATAATTGATGTCTGGAGGTTATATTGACTAATCGGGTATTCGGGGCACTTTTCGTGTCGGAGTACTATTCACGAGTTACTATTCACGGGTTACTATTCACCCGATTACTATTCACTCTAGTATTGTTCACTCGGGTATTTGGGACACTTTTCGCGTCGGGGTACTATTCACGGGGTACTATTCTCGAAGTACTATTCACGGTGTACTATTCACCCGAAAAATATATTTATTTTCGGTCCAAATCATTTTTTGGTACAATATTATTCTATGAGGAGATGTGATAATTTTTCAGACCGTTAGTTGAAGTTATAATAGTAAATCAATATGGATCGTTGGTTGAAGATATAATAGTAAATCAATATGGATCGCTTGTTTAAAGTTTTAATAGTAAATCAGTATGGACCGTTGCTTTAAGTTTTAATAGTAAATCAATATGGACCGTCCGTTTAAAAGTAAATCAATCTGGACCGTTCATGAATTAGTTACTATTCAGTCCATTCTCCTATAAATAGAAGCTCATTCCTTCATTATTTCTTACGAATTCACTGAAACTCTAGAGAGATAAACTATAGAGAGAAAGAAGAAAAGTATTCTGCTACTTCACTTTTCCAATATCCAGTTTTTTCTAAGGTAAGGGATATTATTTGTTGTACTCGTAAGGCGTATTAATCTTTCGTATTCATGAAGAGAGTTATTTTCTTTCAATACTCGTAAGGGTTGTTATTCCATTCTTTATTATTACATTGGAATAACTTTTATGCATCTTGATCTATCGCATGCACGGTGAATTCTGTTGTTATTCCATTCTTTATTATTACATTGGAATAAACTACATCTATCACGGATTACATGCGCTTTGGTGAATTCTTCTATTATTCAATTCTTTATTATTCTGTTGGAATAATCTGTCTACGTGGATTACCGCATGGCGGCAAAAATCCATTTGTGATTTTATATATTCTATTATACTAAGTTGGTTAAAGTTTTGGCTTTTATACTCCATGAAATTAGTGGAATATCCTTGATATTTGCGCTTCATCCAGTATCTTTTCATGAAAATATTCTTCTGAGCATTCTTGAATTTTACTCCACAAAGCAGTATCATGTTGACAATTTGGACGTTATTGGGTTCAGGATAAATTAACTTATAAATCTTTAAAATTTATTCTTGAACTTGTTTTATTGAATTATTATGTCATTGTCATCATCCTCATGCTTATATTGTGATTAAAGTCATCTTTAGCTTACGTGCATAGATGGACTTGGTATGATTATGACCGAGGATTATTCGGTATAATCATGCTTAATAGTAATGTGACGAATGATGTGGTAAAAGTCCTCATTGGCTGTGTAGTTCATTGATGGATAGTTGTTGGTATGATTATGACCGGGGATTATTCGGTATAATCACGACCATTGATGATTACATGAATATCCTTGGCAGTTATGCGAGGATGATTCGATTTTATTTATTAAGATGAGTCTCGGCGATAAAGTTGATAAAAACTTTTAAATCATAGAAGATAGTAGATTTTATACTTTACTTGACTCTTCTAATGGATTGCTTATTTCCACTGCGGTTTTGATCTAAAACTTGTTGTCTATTATATTTTATCGGTTGTTATCTTGTTGAAGGCTAATGATAACTTATTACGCATTATGTTAGTCATAATATTTCTTCTTGGGCTAGTTGAGCTCACCCTTTTGCTTTCATTGTTCTCTCTGTGAAATGAGAGCGTGGTGAGACTAGTCGAGAACAGAGTAATGGTCTAGATGGTGCATTAGTAGTCCTCACTATTCTGTGAAATAGTGTGATAATAAATGTAATGAGGACTCCATTGAGTGTGGATATTGTCTAGATGATAATATTTGTATTAAAACTCACAGCCTATATTTGTTTTCGTATTTTACACGACTGTTGTATAATTAGTTTATATTTGTATTCAGTACCTTGTATTTGGTGACCCAAGATGGGTGATGTATACCTATTTTGGCGCATCACAGTTGGTATCAAAGCTTAGGGATATGATCCCTGGCTGAGATGTGAGACAAGAACTAGGAAGGGAGAGACGGGGAATTCCTTCGCTAGTATGACCTACCTAAGTTTATTTGGTATTTAATTGGTTGGTCAGAGTATAGGGATAATATATGATTTGTCAATTAACCCTTGTTTTGTGACAGTGTTTGAAAATGACATCTGAAAATGTCGAGATAAGCAATGAAGCACATGAGACCGTTGAGTCAGCTCAACCAAAAGGTAACGACCAACAACACGATAATAATTGTATCGGTGGCAACAATGATAACCATCGTGGGGTAAATTATCATGCCAAGAATGGTAACCACTTTGGTGGTAATCATGGCCAAGATAATAGAAGTGGAAGTTTCAAAAAGAGAAGGTCACCTAGCTCGATTTTGTCGTGCACCAAAATCAAGTCTAGTTGGGACGGTGGCACCAAAGGCGGATACGGACAAAACAAAGTCGGTGGTTTCAGGAAGAGCATTTTTGGTTACTTCTCAAAAAGCGAGTAACCCGAACGAAGTTAGCACGGGTTAGTTAATTATAAATTCTTGCGAAGTCTATACCTTATTAGATACCGGTTCTACCCATTCTTTTATTTCTCTTACTTGCGCTCAACATTTAAATTTGACTCCGGAGATATTGGACTTTGACTTATCGGTTGAAACTCCGTTGGGAGAAACCTTCATTACATCCACTGTTTATAGGTTTTGTTTGGTTCAAATCGGTACCCTCACATTACATGTCGATCTTATTTCATTAAAAATACTTGTATTTGACGTGATTCTAGGGATTGATTGGTTAACTACTCATCATGCTGAAATTGATTGTTTTCGTAAGGTTGTTAGCTTTCATATTCCTAATCAACCTATTATGCGAATTCAAGTGACCAAACCATTAAAATCAATCACGGTCATCTCAAGCCATAAAGCTATTCGTTTATTGAAAAACGGATGTCAAGCTTTCTTAGCTCATGTCACGGATCTAAACAAAAATACATCAATTTTGAATGATATTTCTATTGTTAATAAATTTCCTGACGTATTCACGAAGAACTTACGGCCTACCCCAGGCGTGAAATTGAATTTTGTATCAACCTTGAACCTGGTACAAAACCCATTTCCAAAGACCCATATTGAATGGCTCCTATTGAACTTCAGGAGTTAAAGACCCAACTGCAGGAATTGTTAGACATCGGTTTCATTCGCCCTAGTACGTCTCCTTGGGGTGCTCCTGTTCTATTCGTGAAGAAGAAAGATGGGAGTATGCGACTTTGTATTGATTACCAGGAGTTGAACCATGTCACTATCAAAAATAGATATCCATTGCCTCGCATTGATGACCTGTTTGACTAGTTGCAAGGCGCCAAATTGTTTTCAAAGATTGATCTTCATTTCGGATATCACCAATTGAAGATTAGAACCGATGATATTCCAAAGAAGGCTTTCAGAACTCGGTATGGGCATTATGAATTCCTAGTCATGTCTTTTGGATTGACTAATGCTCCTGCTGCCTTCATAGATATGATGAACCGAGTATTCAAGGAATATTTGGATCACTTTGTGGTCGTCTTTATTGATGACATCCTCATATATTCCAAAAACCGTGAAGATCATGAGCAACACTTGAGGTTGATACTCCTAAAGCTTCGTGAAAACAAGTTATATGCCAAGTTGAAGAAATGTGAGTTATGGTTTGAGGAAGTTGCATTCCTTGGGCATGTGATATCAAATCATGGAATATCTGTTGACCCAGCGAAGATTGAAGCAATTCAAAGCTGGGAGCAACCAAAGTCGATGGATCAAAATCGTAGCTTTCTCGGCTTAGCTGGTTATTATCGGAGATTCGTGGAAGGATTTTCTCGAATCGCTACTCCATTAACTTAGCTGACTCAAAAAGATATAAAGTTCGGTTGGAGCGAGGAATGTGAGAAGAGTTTTCAAGAACTCAAGGGAAGACTCATTTCAACACCTATTCTGACAATACCATCTGGCTCGGAGGGATTTGTCATCTACAGTGATGCTTCAGGCAAAGGGTTAGGATGTGTTCTCATGCAACATGGAAAAGTCATAGCCTATGTCTCGCGACAACTCAAAGAATATGAGAGGAATTATCCTACTCATGATCTAGAGTTGGCAGCTGTTGTCTTCACACTTAAAATTTGGAGGCATTACTTGTATGAGGAGAAAGTGGAGATCTTTACGGATCATAAAAGCCTCAAATATTTCTTCACTCAAAAGGAACTCACCATGCAGCAACGACGTTGGCTTGAACTATTAAAAGATTATGATCATACCATTCAATACCATCCTGGTAAAGTGAACGTAGTAGCTGACACATTGAGTAGAAGATCATATGCGGGTATGAGTGCAATATTATCAACGCAAAGACCCATTTTATATGACTTGCAAATGATGGAGATAGAGTTAAAGACTCCAGGGACAAACGTGATGATGGCGAATATACGAGTAGAACCGACTTTAATCGATAAAGTTAAAGCTTCTCAAGCTACAGACCTGGAACTGATGCGTATGAGGAAGAAAGTGCAAGAAGGTGCTATACCGGAAGCAAAAATCGATGAGGAAGGAATACTTCGAGTCAACTCCAGACTTTGTGTTCCTAACGACCCTGATTTAAAGTATAAAATCATGATGGAGGCGCGCAACACACCGTTTGCAATCCATCCTGGGAGTACCAAAATGTATCATGATATTCGTCATACATTTTGGTGGAGCAATATGAAGAGAGAGATAATACTTTTTATCTCAAGGTGTCTAACTTGTCAACGAGTTAAAGTGGAGCATCAAGTACCAAAAGGTCCATTGCAACCACTTAAAATTCCGAGAATGGAAGTGGGAGCACATTACCATGGATTTCGTTCTGGGGTCTTCCTAAGGTTTCTCAAGGTATAGATGCGATTTGGGTCATTGTTGATAAATTGACCAAGTCTGCTCATTTTTACCGAATCTGAGAAACTTATACACTTGAACGTTTTGCTCGTATGTACATAAACGAGATTGTAAGATCGCATGGTATGCCAATTATCCATAGTTTTCGATCGAAACCCAAGATTCACTTCACGATTTTGGGTTAGTTTGCGAGTAAAGCTATGGGCGCTGATTCTGATTTAGCTCGGCATATCATCCTCGAGCCGGATGAGGCGATCGGAGAAGACTATTCAAACTCTTGAAGATTTATTAAGACTACTGTGTCCTTGACTTCAAGGGAAGTTGGGACAAGTTCTTACCATTGGTGGAGTTTTCCTACAATAATAGTTATCAAGCAAGTATTGGCTTGGCTCCATTTGAGGCGTTGTATGGAAGAAAGTGTCGTTCTCCAATATGCTGGGATGAGGTGGGTGAAGCAACGTTGATAGGACCAGAGTTGGTACGTATGACTACGGAAAAGATTTAAACGATCCAACAACGTATAAAAACCTCACAAGATCGACAAAAGAGTTATGCTGATCTTCATCGAAAGGACGTAGAATTCAATATTGGAGATCATGTGTTTTTACGTGTTGCTCCATGGAAAGGAGTTATGAGATTTGGAAAGAGAGGAAAGATCAATCCTTGATTCATTGGCCCATTTTTAATCCTCGAGCGAGTAGGAACTGTGGCCTATAGACTCGCCTTACCGCCAAGTATGTCTCGTGTTCATAACATTTTTCACATATCTATGTTACGTAAATATATGAAAGACTCGAACCACATTATTGAGTTAGAACCAGACGAGATAGAGGAATATTTAACGTATGAAGAGTTACCTGTTAAAATCTTGGATAAGAAGGATCATGTTCTACGCTCCAAGATTATACCTCAAGTCAAAGTTTTGTGGAGAAACCACGACGTGGAGGAAATGACTTGGAAGTTAGAATATGAGATGAAGTCAAGGTATCCTCATCTCTTCGACATACCAGGTATGTACCCTAATTTCGAGGACAAAATTTCATAAGAAGGGGAGGTTGTAAGACCCCAACTTTTATGAATAAGGAATAATTTTTCTCAAAATATATTTTGAATATTATGGTGTGGATTTGATATAATGTTATAGTTGTGGGTAATATTTAAATTTTTTGCAAAGTATGCAAGTTGTTATAAAATATTCGTTTGGTCGGGGAATATTCTTTTTGTCGGGGAATATCCATACGACGACACAATCATTGGTGGACCCCTAGCGGAAGTATTGTCGTAGTTAGAAAATGGCGAATTATCTTTTATAAAAATAACGTGAAAAAGTGTTACTGAATTAAAGCTGTTGAACTACCCGGTAGTAAAAGTACGATGTCTGGCGGTTGCATAGTAGCACTGCGGTGTTGATTATTGATGCTTACGTAAGAAGTCACTCAATTATACTCAATTATTGCTATAGTAATTCTTTGCATCATATCTCTCATATTATTGATTCAATTATTGTCACAGATTATCATGCATAATATGATATATTATTAAATCAATAATTGAGACGACAAAGTTATTCATATTATTATTTGCAATATTGACAATGTCTAGAAGTTCTGTCAAGGAGATGTTTTGTCACCTAATTGCGCGCCAATAAGGAGAAATCCTTATCGGAATGCCCCCTCTTTTCTGGGAACGACCTAGTTGTTAAATATTATGAATTATAATATTAATGATGAATAAGTTCGTGTTGATTAAAGATGAAATTGATAGTTCCATTGTGTGGAAATTATTAGTGTTAGTAGAAATCGATATTTATTTCGATAATAATTGATGTCTAGAGGTTATATTGACCAATCGGGTATTCGGGGCACTTTTCGTGTCGGAGTACTATTCATGGGTTACTATTCACCCAGTTACTATTCACTCTAGTATTGTTCCCTTGGGTATTTGGGACACTTTTTGTGTCGGGGTATTATTCACGGGGTACTATTCACCCGAAAAATATATTTATTTTCGGTCCAAATCATTTTTTGGTACAATATTATTCCATGAGGAGATGTGATAATTTTTCAGACCGTTAGTTGAAGTTATAATAGTAAATCAATATGGACCGTTGCTTTAAGTTTTAATAGTAAATCAATATGGACCGTTCGTTTAAAAGTAAATCAATCTAGACCGTTCATGAATTAGTTACTATTCAGTCCATTATCCTATAAATAGAAGCTCATTCCTTCATTATTTCTTATGAATTCACTGAAACTCTAGAGAGATAAACTATAGAGAGAAAGAAGAAAAGTATTCTGCTACTTCACTTTTCCAATATCCAGTTTTTTCTAAGGTAAGGGATATTATTTGTTGTACTCGTAAGGGGTATTAATCTTTCGTATTCATGAAGAGAGTTATATTCTTTCAATACTCGTAAGGGTTGTTATTTCATTCTTTATTATTCTGTTGGAATAACCTATCTGTGCGGTCTATCGCATGCCTGGTGAATTCTGTTGTTATTCCATTCTTTATTATTACATTGGAATAACATATACATGCATGCGGATTCATGCGCTGGTGAATTCTACATTATTCCATTCTTTATTATTCTGTTGGAATAATCTGTCTACGTGGATTACCGCATGGCGGCAAAAATCCATTTGCGGTTTCATATATTCTATTATACTCAGTTGGTTAAAGTTTTGGCTTCTATACTCCATGAAATTAGTGGAATATCCTTGATATTTGCGCTTCATCAAGTATCTTTTCATGAAAATATTCTTCTGAGCATTTTTGAATTTTACTCCACAAAGCAGTATCATGTTGACAACTTGGACGTTATTGAGTTCAGGATAAATTAACTTATAAATCTTTAAAATTTATTCTTGAACTTGTTTTATTGAATTATTATGTCATTGTCATCATCCTCATGCTTATATTGTGATTAAAGTCATCTTTGGCTTACGTGCATAGATGGACTTGGTATGATTATGACGAGGATTATTCGGTATAATCATGGGTAGTAATTTGACGAATGATGTGTTAAAAGTCCTCATTGTCCTGTAGTTCATTGATGGGATGGTTGTTGGTATGATTATGACCGAGAGATTATTCCGGTATAATCATGACCATTGATGATTACATGAATATCCTTGGCCGTTATGCGAGGATGATTCAATTTTATTTATTAAATTTGAGTCTCGGTGATAAAGTTGATGAAAACTTTTAAATCATAGAAGATAGTAGATTTTATACTTTACTTGACTCTTCTAATGGATTGCTTATTCCACTGCAGTTTTGATCTAAAACTTGTTGTCTATTATATTCTATCGGTTGTTATCTTTTGTTGAAGGCTAATGATAACTTATTCTGCATTATGTTAGTCATAATATTTCTTACTGGGCTAGTTGAGCTCACCCTTTTGCTTTCATTGTTCTCTTCAGGAAATGAGAACGTAGCCGGGACTAGCTGGGGAATAGAGTGATGGTCCTAGATGGTGCATTAGTAGTCCTCACTATTCTGTGAAATAGTGTGATAATAAATGTAATGAGGACTCCATTGAGTGTGGATATTGTCTAGATGACAATATTTGTATTAAAACTCACAGCCTATGTTTTGTCGTATTTTACATTACTGTTGTATAATTAGTTTGTATTTTTATTCAGTACCTTGTATCTGGTGACCCAAGATGGGTGATGTATACCTATTTTGGGGGCGTCAGAATTAATGTGTCATCTTGTATCCTAAGCATGAAGCAAAAAAAACAATTTTTCAAAAGCTGATTCTTTGGCAATTTGCTTGCCGACTTATCTTCTTGAAGTTTTCAAGAAATTGCTTCCTCCTGGCGATTTCAAGCTGAGTGTAGCTATCAGAAACCGATCACTAATGTGACTATCCATAATAATTACTTAAATGAAATAAACATAATTAGTCCATCACATAATTTAATTACTCCCTTCATTATTTTAATTAATAATTTAATAAATTACTTATTTCATCACTTTGCCACACTAGGCATATCTCATAAGCTTAAATAAGCTTCATTATCATTTCCACCATATTATCCAATTATCATATACTTAATTTAATTGAATTACATTATCACATCTCCTGCCACAAGGATATATATTTATATTCACAAAAATATTCAAACTTTTATTTATTTAATTATTAATACGATTCAAAAAATTCACGGATATTACAATATAAATGAGTGTGAAGATCAAACCGAGACTTGTAATGTAGAATAGTTAATTAAACTCTAGAATAGTTTAATAAACTGTTATGTATCTGTTGTGGCGGATGAAAGTCACATGTGTAAAGAAGTAAAGAATAATGTAATTACCATTATTTATATATATGAAGATTTTAAGGTAATAGTGTTAGAGTTTGTGCCATAGAGGCCAATTATTTGATATAATTGCTTAACATTTTGATATTATATTTGATTGAATAAATGAATGATTTTATTATGGTTTTATTTACTGCGTTATATAAATGTTAACATAATAAAATTCCTTAGAATAGTGATACAAATTATATAGTTTCAAGTATGTGACTTGAACATGAGATCATATAATTATAATTAGTATCATTACTCTTAAATGTCCCTAGTCGAGTATCATTGTTGATGAGACAACAATGATGCATTGAGATTAGTATGTGGATTGACTGATGACCAAAATCTCATTGGTCATAAATATATGAGATATTAAGTCAATGCATAGGTACGTGTTAGAGAACGATGTACTGCACAGACCCACCATGAGAATTATATGTGGAGCATTATACGAAGTGTCATTAGAAATTCTCATAGTGACAATGATGTAATGATCCTCCGACCTGAAATCTCTATATTACTACACGAGAATTTATGTACTTTGATATCATCAAAGGTCACCTTTAATAGGGTGGACTATAAAGATGATTATTGGGTACATCATGAATCGTGTGAGCAATATGAGTGATCTAGATGGAATTTAACTCTCCTATATATCAGGGGTGATATCCATAGGCCTCTTGATTGAGTAGGACTATGAAATGCATGGCCATGCTCAAATAGTGATTTGTTTCATATAGTCTACTCATTGATCAAGAAAACTCAGATTAAATTAAGAAGAGTATGACACATTCCATGACTCGAGTTTAATCTAGGATGTCAAGGTTAAAAGGATTAAATTACATTGAAACATTGGTCACGAAAAGGTTGCATCGAATCATCGATCTTATTATTACTTGGGTAGCTGTGATGCATTACTAGATGCCGCTCACGGTTTATAATTTTATAATATGATTTTAAAATTATTGCCAACGTAATAATAACCTATATGGTCACACACATAGAACGTAATTAAAAGGGAATTAATTTAAACTGTAAAGATTTAAATATGTCAATATGATTGATAGCATTTAAATTACGAATTTAAATTAATAGGATAATTTATATATAGGTATATTAATTAAGTAAGACTTAGTTAAGATATATATATATATATATATATATATAAATTTGGATTTTATTTTAATAAGATTAAGTTTTTTTGATTAATTCCTTTTAACTACTATATATATGATATATAGCAGCCATTTAAGCAAGATATCATAACCTAAGAAAACCCTAGCTGCTCTTAGAGAGAGACTAGAGAGAAAAGGTTTGAAAAATCCTGATCCTTTGGTGGCTAGTACCGTAGCTCCCTTTTATTGCAGAATCGTGCGACAATTTGCGTGCGTTCGTGTGGATAGTATAGAGACGTAGTTCTGTGAGGGATTGCATTGGAGATTCGAAGCGTTTCAGAACTCTTTCATAATCGGTATAATATCTAAACCACTGAATTAATTTCTGTTTTGCATGGATCCTATTTTTGGGTTTCTAAAATTGCTTTGATAATTTTAAATTTCTGCTGCTTTTATGTGTCGAAACCCCAACAAATAGAATATGGGAATTGAAGTAATATGCTGTTATATTTAATGATATAATGATGTATGTAAAGAATGAGAAGCACTAGTGATGCACTGAATCTAGGTTTGATGATAGACCAGATTTGGGGGCATTACAATAGGTCACTACCTTGCCATTTGCTACAGTCTCTCTTGAAGACCCATGTACACCTTTTAAGCTTCATGCCTACCCGAGGGTTAACCAAAGTCCACACTTGTTTTTTCATACATAGAGTCCATTTCAGATTTCATGGTCATATGCCATTTCTTAGAGTGTCTACTGCATATAGCCTCATCGTATGTAACTGGATCATCATCCTCTCTAATGCGTTTCTCATCATCATCATCATCATCTATTATGAATCCATACCTCCTAGGTATCTTCGGTACTTTTCCAGATTTATAATTTGGTTGTGGTACAATAAGTCTATCTACAGGTTCCTTTAGTTGACTTATAATGCTTTGTGGTTCTTGAACTCCTTCAAGATCTATTATCCTCCCACTAGCCCCTTCAATAATAAACACCTTCACCTTAGAAGGCAGCGTGTTATGCAATAGACACCTTTTGCTCAGTAGGATTATTGAACATATACCCTAAACTTACTTTAGGATGTCCCATAAATCTGCACTTGTCAGATCTTGTCCGAAGCTTATCCTTTTGAAACATTTTCACATAAGCTGGACAACCCCTTATCTTAACATACTTAATATTAGGAATCCTCACTGTCCATAACTCATATGGAGTCTTGGGGTCGAATTTTAAGGTTATCTTATTTAGTAGATATGGAACCATTTCTAGGGCATAACCCCAAAAGGATACTGGAATGTGGTAAAACTCATCATGGACTGTACCATGTCCAACAATATATAATTTTTTTTATCAAATACACCAATCAATTATTGTGCATCAGGAAACATCCATCGTGAGAGAAAATCATTTGGGATGATCATGAAACTTATTACACAAGTATTCCCTTCATCAATCCGATCAAAGCATCCTAATAATTTGTCATTTAGTTTCAAATTTGAATTCTTTAAACCTTTTCAAATGATTTAGACTTGTTTTTCATTAAATACACATATTCAACTGTTGAATGATCATCTTCTTTTCTTTTTGTTAGTTTTTTCAGTTTGCAAATAATTTTTCATATAAGTTAAGTATATAAAATCTATTAAGTAATTTTTTAGTTCTAAATAAAACATTATTATTATAAATAGAACAACTGTTGTTCTTAAATATAATACCAAAACTTTCCTTGTCCAACAACGGAATGAAAATAATGTTTTAACAAGAACTGGAATATAATAACAACTTATTAACTTAATAAACTTGCCCGTAGGCAATGCTGAACTATAAGTTCCTATGGTTAATGTAGCAACCTTTACTTCATTCCACACATGCAGAATTACTTTAACCATCATAAATAGTAGTGCTTTTGTCTATGTCTTCTCCTGTATTATCATATAATGCCTTGCCTAAGAATTCCACATCCATTTGCCTTGCTCCTGTCTCTTCAAAGATTGGGGGGCTTCATATGTAGCTGTTAGGTTTGTATATGACGCGTCATGCAATCAAATTACACAAATATAGAAGAAGTGCGATAAAATTAATTTTAAAATTTTATACAAACCATCACCATGATCTTTCCTTGTGCTCAATTATCAATTATATGAAAGAGATGGAGAATCAGAATCATACCCTCGTAGTATCGTGCTTCCTCAGGTACGAGTTCAACTCTAAATCCTTTCGCGTTCTCCTTGAATTCTCCACCGATGAGATTCCTTCTATAAATCATTGTTAGCCACCCAAGTGTTTGACCTCTATAGGCGATCCACCAAGGAATAATATCTATTCAAGAAGATGGGTGTTGGTAAAACCCTAGTTTCGATCTCTATAGAAATTGTAAGTACTATCCCAACTATTGGAAGTATGTGTGTAACCCTAACCCATAATAAGACTCCTCTTATTTATAGATATAGGAAACCATCCTAAACTATTTAAGAATATGGTTTTATTTTCATTAAACTCTTTTAATTAATTAAGTTCTTAATCTAATTAGGAACTTAAGAGAGTACTTTTATTAATTAGTTCCCAAACCCATTTAGGAATTAAATTAATAATAGTAATAATAATAATAAGACTTCTCTTATTAATTTATATTTAATATTTCCAAAATATTAAACAATAAATACTAAGCTATTTAATTTATACTATCACCATAGATTAAATTAAATATACTTAACTCATTATTACGATTATGCCATTTACTTCTTAAATAAATATTTCTATTTTACGGTGTGACCCTTTAGGTTCTCCATATTAAATCGGTTGTGAATAAATTAATTAGTACAATTCTAATTGTCGAAGCTGGAAAAATTTCTCCCTCTTCCTAGGTGTTTCTTACCCTTTATATTTTTTATGTGAATTTGTTTAATCTGAAGGGTGAGATTTTTAGGAAAAGACCGACACATAATGTCAACGATTTGAAAAGATTTGATTTTTATTGGTCCGAATTAGACAGAGCCGCTAGCTGATATGAGTTAAATGGTTGTATCAACTCAATCGAGTTTTCAAAAGTTTTACAATATGACCCAATATTGGACTCTATTTAATTGGTCTTGGAAACCGAGATTCATAGAGTTCGGGGGCTTGATTAAGCGGGGGGAAGGTGTCAGGCACCCCTGACTTCCATGAAACATGGTTATCGCGCTTTTTATTCCCTAGCTTGTGTATGTGTGTGTGTGCATTGCAGTTAATTAGGCCTAAGTGATTTATTTGAAAGTAGTGTTATGCCTCTTTTGCGCTTATATATAAAAGGTTTGACTTGTATAAAAAGTTCAATTTTAATACAAGGTATATAAAGTGATGTTTTGAAAATAGGTTTTCAAACCCTTATGTTCACAATAGAATTGACCTTTGATACTTACATTTTATTAAAAGTATTCGAAACTTATTTTGATTTTATTCTCGAGATGCGAAGCATCTTTGACAAAATATAATATATATATATATATATATATATATATATATTTATAAGTGTCGGGCTCCTTATGAGCATGAAAGCCATCAAAGTATGCCCAAACACCACACATAGGATTTTCATTATTATGGGGACCTTAAATCCGGATAACCATTTTAAGGTCCTATATTTACTAGTACAAAATTTGCAAGCTAGCTGTACAACTTAAAAGAGTAAATCATGGGAACCAGATCTAGATTCGTCAGCTAGATCTTAGATCATGTGGCTCCTAGGCTCATATAATATAACAAAAATAGCTTGCATAGCCAATATACTGTGCTGGGTATTGCATATTTAAATTTGATGTTGAAAGTAAATAATCATGCTTATATGTAAAGTCCTTCAAAGAACATATGTACAAGGACTTAGATGATAGATCAAAATTGTTAGGTTGATCTGTACTTTATGCTTATCGTTCTGTGAATGAATGTATAGAAGAAAAGATCAAAGTTGTTAGGATGATCTATTTTGAGATGAAATAGATAGGCATCAACAGAATCGTAGTCTGTTAAGCCAGCCGAGGGATTGCAGAAGCTAAGGCCGAATCTTAGAGTATCAAGAAAGTTTCTACAAAATTGTAGTATGCTTTGGAGGGCCTCACTCAGAATCGTAGAGTTGGTCCAAACGCCTGCCGAGCCAAATCAAGAATCGTAGTCTGTTCTCGGAAGCGTAGAGTCTGTAAAATCAAGCAAGCAAAGATCGTAGTCTATCAGTGCTTAAGAGAAATCGTAGTGTTCTCCTCTATCAGTCCGGATCAAGCACGAATGTGGCAAGACACCATGATCATGATCGTAGTGCATCATTTATCTGCATCAGAAGCATCGAGCTTTGTCCATTTGTTGAAGAATAAAATACAACAAATGAGGAATGGATTATAGACGTTGAGACTCTCGGGAATCCCAATGACCCAACACTCATCCTTAGTATATAACGAAGAAACGTATTGAAAAAGCTAAGGAAAGTACTACATGTCAGCTGAAAACACCTTTTCAGGTGTTAGGTGAGATAGCAGTTTGCCGTGTCAGTGGGTCAGACGACTGAATAGAAGATTTCCAGGAAGTCACCATCAGTGCTCAGAAATATCAAATATAATTAATGCTTCAACGGATGCCTTCAAACGGACATATTTCAAATGCATCTTATATATAGATCAGATGCATGTACAAGATGATAGGCAAGTACATAACGAAAAGCTAAAGAACGCTCAAACACCAAACTCTACGATCTGTAGAGAAAGCTTGCTCAGCTACTCAGTTCTTTTGAACATGAGCTTAACGACAACTGAGTAGCACAACTCAAGAACTCAACTCTCATTAAGTGAAGTAAGAAGTTCTAAGTCTGTTGGACTTAAATAGTTCTAAGTGAACTAAGAAGTTCCAAGACTGCTGGTCTTAAAGGAATCTAAGTGATTCGAAGATTGAAAAAACATCATTAGTGGTTTTCTTACTCGAGGAATAGAAGAGTGGACTAGGAGCCTTGAATGCTCTGAACCACTTAAAAACACTGTGTCTTTTATATTCTTGCTATAACTTCTATATCTGTTATAACTGCTTATCACCTATTAACTTGGTTTATCTTAAAGGGAAACACACAAATCTCAAACTCCGCTGTGATTAAATCATTAACAAATCTGACAAGTATTTTGTTAAAGAAAATTTTAAAATATCTATTCAACCCCCCTTTTAGATAACTATTGTGCCTCTGGGAAATAACAATTGGTATCAGAGCAGGTTCTCTTAATCAGCCTACAAAGCTTGAGTAGATCCAATAGCACATCTGATAAGCGAATCCAAGACTTGAGGAGGCAGCAAGCCACCAATGTGAAACAAAGATAAATTTACAAACTGGAAAATTCGTATGCAAGCCTATATGGACTCAATAGATGAAGAGTTATATGAAACTGTTATGAATGGGCCCCACATTTCAATAAAGCTTGCACCAACTCTAGACGATCCAAACAGAGTTCAAATCAAGGTCAAAACAGAATGGACTGACAACGAGAAGAAAGCTGTCTAACTCGGCAAAAAGGCCAAGAACATTTTATTCTAGTCTTTAGAAGGTGATCTGTTTGAAAATGTGGTCAACAACAAAACTGCCAAGGAAGTCTGGGAAGCATTGCTCAATATGCATGAAGGAACTGAAGAAGTTAGAGAAAACAAGCAATCTCTTCTGACTCAACAATATGAAATGTTTGCCCGTGTTCCAGGAGAAAATGTCACTTCCACTTATGAAAGATTCAATGTTCTTCTCAACTCTCTTCAAGCCTTTTGGAAAGATCTATCCAAACAACGATCTGATCATAAAATTCATAAGAGCCTTACCAAACAAGTGGGATGCCAAGACCACTGCCATCAGAGAATCAAAGAATCTCCATGAAATGACTGTTCAACAACTCTATGGCAACCTTCTCACCTACGAACTGGAGCTGACTCAACGAGCAAAGACTTTATCTGAAGGAAGAAGGACAAATGAGTTTCTCTCAAAGAAACAGAAGCCATCTCCAAAGCTCATACTGAGAATGACTCTGACTTTGAGGAAGATGATGAAGAGGACATTGCAATGCTGGTAAGAAGACTCAAGAGGTTCATGCGTAAAGGCAAAAGCAGCAAACCTAAGAGATTCAACAACAACAACAGCCAGGAGCAGATCGACCTATGCTATAACTGCAAGAAGCCTGTCCATTTTATTGCAAACTACAACAAACCTCTTAGAGAAGAACTCAAAAGAAAAATAAATCCAAAGAAATAGTTCGAAGGCAACACAAGGCTCCAGAAGAAAGACAAAGGTCTTGTGGTCGGAGGATCACGGTGTGACTCAGACAATGACACAACTCCTGAGTCTGGAGATGATGAAGATCCTCAAGTAGCAAATCTGTGTCTAATGGCCAAAAATGCAAAGGATAAGAAAAACACTGACCATCATGAAAAGAGTATCGATGAGGTATTTGACTTTAACTCTCCTGATGTAGATATTGATGATTTAAGAACTGCACTACATGGCATAACATCTGATCTACATCAATACATGAAATGGTTCAGAGTTCTGTCTAAAGATTATTCTCTTCTTCAAAAAGAGAAAGAGAAAGTTCAAGAAGAACTGAAAACAACCCTTCTAAGTGCTAACTCTCTCTAAAGTTGAAGCTGAGAATAAACTCTTAAGATAGAACAATGAACTTAATACATAAAGAGATTCAAATCTAATCTCGAAGGATCGTATAGTCGAGCAAAATCAACTCCATGAACCAACCAGGTAGGAATAGTAGAGTTAAGTTTCACTCTTCACAAATCATGAATCACAAGGATACATGGAAAAAGAAGAATCAGTATAAAGGAAGGACTACAAAAAATCCACATAAGTCCAACTAGAGAAAGAATCCACACACACACACAAGCATACATCATGCTAGATGTTTTGTATGTGATAAAATTGGTCATAAAGCTATAGTATATTGCAATAATCTTCTGCATATTGAACCCTAAATCAAACAGATTTGGGTTCCCAAGGGTACTAACAAGATAGGACCCATGCAAGTGTGGGTACCAAAATGAGAGCTTAAACCTCACTGCAGGAACAGAGCTCCACGATCACAATTTGGTACCTGGACAGTGGATGCTCACGACACATGACCGGGAACAAAGCCCTTCTATCTAACTTCATGGAGAAGGAGGGTCCAACAGTCATCTTTGGAGACAATGGCTTTGGCAAGACGAGAGGTTATGGCTCAGCTGGGAATGGTGCAGTGTCTTTCAGCAAAGTAGCCTATGTGGAAGGACTAAAGTACAATCTTTTGAGCATAAGTCAGCTCTGCGACAAGGGTCATCAAGTTACCTTCTTCAACCATCAATGTCAAGTTAGAGATCTGAAGACCTCTTCTATAAAGCTAACCGGAACAAGAGAAAGAAACGTCTACACTGTTAATCTTGATCAACTAAGTTTTGAGGAAACAATATGCTTTCTTGCTAAAGCCTCTGAATAAATGAGCTGGCTATGGCATATAAGGTTATCTCATCTCAACTTCAAAAGTATGTCAAAACTAGCCTCCAAAGATCTAGTAGCAGGATTACTAAAGCTCAGTTTTGTTAAAGAAAGGCCATACAACGCTTGCCAGCTTGGAAAGTAGACTAGGAGTTCCTTCAAAGGCAAGACGATCAACTCAATTGATAAGCCCTTATAGTTACTTCACATGAATCTCTTTGGGCCAATTCCAACAACAAGCCTTGGAGGGAAGATATACTTATTGGTCATAGTGGATGACTACACCAGATTTATATGGGTGTTCTTTCTGAACTCTAAAGATGAAACAAGCTCCCAACTCATCAAAATGTATAAACTGGTAATGAACGAAAAAGGAGAGAAAATCAAGGCTATAAGGAGTGATCATGGTAGAGAATTTGACTTCTCTGAGATGGATCAGTTTTGCACATACAATGGCATCAGTCATAACTTCTCAGGTCCACGATCTCCACAACAAAACAGAGTGGCTGAAAGAACTCTATTAGCGATGGCTAAATGCTGCTGAATACTTACAGGATGAAGTCATCAAACTTTGCGTCTGCTACACTCAGAACAGGTCTCTTGTGCACTCTACATTAAAGAAGACTCCCTACGAACTATGGAAAGGAAGAAAGCCAAATGTCATTTATTCCATGTGTTCGGCTGTGCATGTTACATTCTCAACAATGGAAAACAATATCTGACTAAGTTTCAACCCAAGTCAGATGAAGGAATCATTCTTGAACATGCCATAGATAGCAATGCCTATAGAATGTTCAACAAGAAGACGCTAAGTGTTGAAATCTCTATTCACATCATCTTCGATGAAACAGACTTATACAAAATTGTTCCTCAAGACACTATGATCGACAACTCAGACACTACGAACGAGGTGGTCGAGCTTGACACCACGATCGTTGCCCCAGAAGATGATATCATCGAGCCTGAAGAAGAAATCGTAGAGAGAGCTACACCAGGCGACGAACCTCTACATCAAGAGTCAGAAGTTAATCTTGAAGAATTTAGAAAAGAAGGCACTAGAACTGATGTTCCAACATGGAATAGATGGGCAAGAGATCACACTCAAGACTTGATCATTAGAGATCCAAATACAAGAGTTAAGACCATATCTGCCACCCAGAATGAGTGTTTTTACTTAACCTTTCAGTCCCAAATGGAACCCACAAAGATAGAAGATGCTATAGAAGACTCGAGTTGGATAGAAGCCATGCAAGAGGAACTAAATCAGTTTAAAAGAAGCAAAGTATGGAGATTAGTTCCAAGACCATGAGTCACCCAGTTATTGACACCAAATGGGTCTTCAGAAACAAGATGGATGAAGATGGAGTAATCATAAGGAATAAGGCAAGACTAGTAGCCAAAGGTTATTCCCAAAAAGAAGGCATTGACTACGATGAGACCTTCACACCTGTTGCCAGATTAGAAGCCATCAGGATATTCCTTGCTTTTGCTACCCACATGCAGTTCAAAGTCTTCCAGATGGATGTCAAGAGTGCATTTCTGAATGGTGAACTTCAAGAAGAAGTATATGTGGAGCAACCTCCAGGTTTCATCAATCCAACTCTCCCTAATTATGTCTATAGATTAGACAAAGCCTTATATGGACTTAAACAAGCACCTAGATCATGGTATAAAACACTAACTAACTTTCTTATTAAAAATGTTTTCACTAGAGGTAGATTAGATACCACATTATTTCTTAGGAAGCACAAAAATAAAGTCTTACTAGTTCAGATATATGTAGATGACATTATCTTTGGTTCTACTGATGAAAATCTGTGCAAGATATTTTCCAAGCTTATGCAGAGCAAGTTCGAAATGAGTATGATGGGTGAGCTCAATTTCTTCTTCGGATTACAAGTAAAGCAAATTGATGAAGGTATTTTCATTAACCAAGACAAATACATTATAGACTTACTTAAGAAGTATGGAATGGAATCAGCCTCTCCCATGAAAACACAAATTGCTCCAGCAACCAAGCTTGACAAAGATGAGAAAGGTAAATGTATTGATTTACTCAATACAGAGGTATATTAGGCTCTCTTCTGTATCTAACTGCCAATTGTCCAGACATAATGTTTGTAACATATATATGTGCTAGATTTCAAGCTAATCCTAAGGAATCACACTTAACTGCTGTAAAGAGAATTTTTAGGTATCTCAAAGGCACACCTCACTTGGGACTTTGGTATCCCAAGAAGTCCTCCTTTGAACTGACAGGATATATAGATGCTAATTTTGTAGGCTGTAAGATCGATATAAAAAGTACCAGTGGCACTTATCAGTTGCTAGGAAACAAACTTGTGTCCTTGTTTAGCAAGAAGAAAAATTCAGTATCTACCTCAACAACTGAAGCTGAATACATTACTGCTGGCAGCTGTTGTGCTCAAATCTTATGGATGAAAAATAAGCTAGCAGACTATGGGTTTGATTTCAAATTAATACTTGTTCATTGTGATAACATAAGTTCCATAACAATAACACATAATCCTGTCATGCATTCTAGGACTAAGCATATAGATATAAGATATCATTTTATTAGGGATCATGTCCAAAACGGAACTATATCTTTACAATACATCCCTACTGAAAATCAACTTGCTGATGTCTTTACGAAACCTTTAGATGAATCCAGATTCAATAAATTGATAAGTGAGTTAGGTATGTTAAATCTACAACTATAAAAATCTATGCTCTAGTTTGTGCTAACCATGTAGATAAAAAGGCTATGTTAAAATTGTAGAGATGATTAAAGAGAAACCACGATCGTAGAACAGACTCGACATGGTAGAGAAGCATCTTGTGATGACATCATTCCCATCAAATCCAAGCAACCCGTCTGATAAGCGCCTTAGGGACAAACCTGACCTTTAGTTCAGTCTAAGAGGTTGGCCCTTCCTGAGCTACCTTAACCTAGAAGGAATGTTAAGTCAGAGTTCATCATAAGGACCAGGACATACAATGTTTGTAGAGTAGAATCAACAGTGAACTCAATAATCGTAGAGCAACCTCGACGATCGTAGTCTTCCCAAAGGATACACTAGCTCAGGGGGAGCTAAAGGCAGATCAGTATTTTCCACATTATTTAAAATTGTGGAGCCCAATAGAACTTGACTCGTGCCCCACTATGCAGATCGTGAGGAGGGAAGTTACAAATACAAATTGAAAATGTTTTTGAAAATTCACCTCAGAATTTCAAAAGCTCATTTCTCTCTCTCTTTCTCTCAAAAGAAAACCTAGCTTTCAGAAAGATCAACCAACCTCTGTTCAAGAAAATCAATGGATGCTTCTAATGTTAAATTTGGTTACCAGCTCTGCTTTGACGAATTCAAGATAGCTAACCCTTAGTTCCACAAGATTCTATCTCTTCTGAAGAAAGCTGGTCTTGAAGAAGCTCTGAGCACCAGCAAATGGATCTACCCGAAGCTGGTGAAAGCGTTATACAACAATAGAGTCTTTGAGGACGACATTATCACTAAAAGGGTCAAGGAGGAACAAATTAAACTCAAAGCTAAAGATATAAACCTAGCCCTAGGTTTCAAATCAAAAGGACTCGTATCTATGGATGTCATCAACTTCCATGAAGGTCTGAAGAAGATGCACCACACGAAGTTTTAGAATGTTAAGGGGTACATGAAGAAAGAGTTTCCCCAGAAGTATGAATTTTTGGTTGACATTGTTGGGAAGTGCATATGTTGTAAAAGCTGGCCACGACTCTATGAATGAAATTCAACTAAAGCTCATGACAACAATCTACTTCAGAATTCAACTCAACTATGGAACTCTGCTCATAGATTAGATTAGGAAGTGGATGCTTAGCTCTAAGAAGACAAAGAGCTATGGAAAAATGCTCTATGGGAGGTTCATAAGCATAATTCTGCAATCAGCTCTGGGTGACAAAATTGGGGACAAGGAAGGTGAACCCATTAATCCCAACAGAAGAATGACCCATTAACTATTTCAAAACTGGAAAAGAAACCTTGGAGAAAATGTAAAAATGATGTCTGAATCCAGTGGAAGAACTAGTGAAGCAAAGGTGTCTGAACTGCCAGGAAACATGTTGATTGTGAAGGAAGTTAATGAAGAAGAAGAAATTAATCAAGAAGAACCTATTTCTTTGATAAGAAAAAGCAAGGGTAAGAGGAAAATGAAAATTCAAGCAATAGAAGAGCCTAAAGGCTCAACCACTGATGCGCCCTAGAAGAGTTTGGGCACTGAAATTCTAAAGGAAATAAAGAGGAAGAAGCTGCAGTCTGAAGAGGAAGAAGATAAAGCCATCATCTCTTAGCTGCTTAAAAAGGGAAAATGTAGCCACAAGACAAAGAAGTCTTCACTCCCCTCGATCGTAGAGTCATTATCAATTGTAGAGTCCGGACTTACAATCACTCCAAAATTAGATGCTGTAGCAGTATCTCAGCCTGAATCAAGCTGTCAGGGCTGAAGCTGAAGAGAGCATCGAGGCTAAAGCTCAACCCAGAAAGACAAGGAGAAAGCTTGTCAAAAAATATGTTCTTGAAAATGAGAAAGCCTTGAAGGAAGAAGAAAGTAAAATAGCTACAGAAAAGGAGCTTCCTCCAGCTGAGGGGGAGCTACCTGAAGAACAAATGAATGATCAGATTGAGGGGGAGACTCTCAAAGTCCATGTGCCAGAAAGTTCTACAGCTGAGGGGGAGATACAAGAAGATATGGAAATCAAAGGCGTGGAAGCCATGGAGGGAGAAAGGGCTGAACATCAGACAAGAAATGAGGAGATATTTAAAGAAGTGGAGATTTCAAATGAAGAAAATGAAGATCAAGAATAAGAAGAGGATGATGAAGTTGAGATTATAGCAATGGGCTGGGATGGATATAGGAGAGCAAACTACAATAAACTGTTCTCCTACTTACTAATGACGCCCTATCACAAAGCCCAAATTCTCAACTGTAAGACCCCAAATTATTAATAAATGAAATTTAATTTCCTCTATTTATTATTTTGAAATAGTAAGGGTTGAATTGATTAATGAGGTTAGTTATGGGTAAAATGCATAAATATTTTAATTAAGCAAGTGGTTATAAAATATTCATCGTTGTCGAGGAATATTCGTTTGGTCGTAGAATATTCTTCCTGTCGGGGAATATTAAATGACAATGGCCTTGATCTTTTATGGGCCCCATGCTGAAAGCGATTGGATGAAGAAAGCGACAAGTATCGTTGTTTATAAATAACAGGCGTAGTTATTTACAATTATCTTGTTGGAATAGCCAGATGGTTAAAACACGATGAATCTCGCGTTGTTGACATAGAAGCATGCGGTATTGCACCAATTATTGATTCTTACGTAAGAAGGCACTACTCAATAATTATTACGATAATTCTTATTCATTATTTTATTTTATTGATTCAATAATTGTTGCGTTGATATTTTATATTCTTGTTGTTTCAATAATTATCACTACTACGGTATTTTCCATTATCGAAGCAATAATTCATATTATTTGAATAATATTATTAGATAACATTATTGGCAATGTCTAGAAAGTTACATCTCAGGAGAGGTTTGGTCACCTAATTGCGCGCCAGTAAGGAGAAATCCTTATTGGAAAGCCCCCTCTTTCCTAGGAACTGCCTGGTTGTCGGTATTGTGATTCTGTAATATTATTTGTGAATAATTAATTATTGATTTATATGATGAGAAAAATATTCATTTTATGTGGATATATATGGAGAAAATTTTTAAAGTGACAATTGTTGAAAATCGATATTTTATCTTTTCTGATAAAATAATATTTTATTATATTATTATAATATAATAATGATGATATTTTTACAATCAATGTGGGATATATGAGTATATGAGGAGAAAGAGTATTTTTGTTGCATTAAATGATTAACACATGTTTTGTGTGTCGGTGGACCCCATTTCTTGACTGAAATTTGATTATAGCTTGTAAAATCGCCCGTTTATGGATTTCGGTTAATTTTTGTTTGGAATTTGGAAAAACTTTCTTCTGCAAAGTTGTAGATAATGAAATTTCCTATAACTAAGACACGTCGTTTGAATTTTTCTGACAATAGGGCTATTTATTATGAATTATTGAAGTTCTGAAGTTCTGAAATAATTAATTTTTGGAAGTTTAATTATTTTTTTCAAGAAAAACATGTTTGGTGAGTTAAGTGGGTCTAGCATGTGTTATTAATTCTTTGAATTCAAATCTTCAAAAGTGGGCGTATGGAATTTTAACAAATAATAATAATATTATATTAAATTTTTCTGCTTTTGTTGTTAAGCATTTTCTATAAATAGGGTGCTTAGGTTAGAATTGAAAATCACATTTAAAGCTGAAATCTTTCTCTCTCTATATTATCGAGTGTATTCTTGTGAGTATTTTAATACTTTGAGTGTTGCTATCTGGTCTGCAAGTTCCCTTGACTCTATATCGAAGATTCAAATGTAAGTATTCATCTTTTCGAGGTAAGGGATATTTTTTTTTAAAAAAAATGATATTATTTCTTTCAATATCATTATGCCGGAATATTGGTAAGATTTTTCTTGTGAAATTCTTGTCTTTTAGTGTCGGGGTTACTATTCACATATACGGCACTATTCACATGATCTGATAATTATTCACAAAAAAAATTAAATTTTTGTTTTTCCTCCAAAATATCTATTATGGATACTAGCTTTGATTGTATCCATGTTTTGATCATTCTTGAATTTTACTCCACTATGATTACTTATGAGGTATTTTTGGACATGGATAAACCAAAATACGAATCCTTAATATTTGTTATTTTGTTTCACTGGATTCGTTTCCTTTAAAATGTTTTTCATCATCCTCAGTCTTAAATGATGATATTACTGAATATCTTTGGCCTATAGTGCAAAGATGAATGATTTCTGATGAATATCTTTGACCTTTAGTGCAAAGATGAACAGGTATTTAGATGAACATGACCAACTGATGAATATCTTTGGCCTGTAGTGCAAAGTTGAATATTTGATTCCAGATATATATTGATTGATGTTACAGGGATAAAATATCGACGATGAACTTTTAAATTCATATAAAGAAGATAGTAGATTTCATTCTCTATTTAACTCTTCTAATGAATTATTATTTCCGCTACGAATATTGATCTGAAACTTGTTGTCTATTGTATTTTATCAAATTTTTCCCTGTTGAAGACTAACGATAATTTGTTCTATATTATCTTAGTTATAATATTCTTTACTGGGCTAGTTGAGCTCACCCTTTTCCTTTTTGTTCCATTTTTCTTCTCAGGAGGCGAGAATGTAGCGAGTACTAGTCGGGGTATGGAATGAAGGTTCTATAAAATCGTTTTAGTAGTCCTCACCATTTTTGTAAAATAATGTATCAATAATTGTAATGAGGACTTATTTGAGTATGGATATTGTCTAAATGATAATATTTGTATTTAAACTCACAGTTTTTATGTTGTATTAATAAAGTTGTAGTTATTTCTATACCATGTATTTTAACGATTCAGAATGGGTGTTGTATACCTATTTTGGGGGCGCCTTGGTTAGTATCGAGCTTAGGGATATGATCTCTGGCGGAGATCGGAGAATAGAACTAGGAGGGAGGCAGGTAAATCATTCGCTAGTGTGTCCTACCTAAGCTTATTTGTTGGTCTCATTATAATATAGAGGTATTATGCGATTTGTTAATTTGTTTAATTAACCCTTGTTTTATGGCGATGATTTAAGAATGGCAACTGAGAATGTTAACAGTGGAGTAAATGAAACCGTGGAGACGCCTGTAGTCACCAATGAGGAGAACGTGCAACAGGCTGACAATGTTCCTCTTGTGAACAACACCACTGAGCAGATGATGAACGATGGGATGTTTATAAGCTTTTTGCAGTTCATGCAAAATCAGACGAGGGAGACTCGTGTTCAAAATACAGGAGGAAATGATAGCAATTCACGGTTTGTCACAGCCAAGTAGTTCAAGGAGTTGGGACCACCAGAATTCTGGGGAAAGCCGGATCCGATTAAGGCGAAGACGTGGGTCAAACAAATTACCAAGATATTCGATGTCTTGGGATGCATGAAAGAATAGAAGGTTCCATTCGCCACCTTTATGTTCCGTAATGAGGCAGATTACTGGTGGGAATCTGTAAAGCGTACCCATCCAGCCGCACTTAGCATGTCTTGGGAAACGTTTCAAAAACTATTCAATGACAAGTACTTTCCTGAAAGTATTCGCCATATGAAGGAGGTAGAGTTTATTAGACTGGAGCAGAATAATATGACGGTGTCCCAGTACGAGGCGAAGTTTGCAGAGTTGTCCAGGTTTACACCTCATTTGGTGGAGAATGAGGAACGTATGACGCAGATGTTTCTAAGAGGTTTGAAACCCAAGATACGTCAATATCTCATTTCACATAAATTTTCTCTATTCGGATGTTGTCAACAAGGCTCAATTATTAGAGCGAGATAACGAGAAACGTTCAACCGAGGGACCACAACCGAGGATCATCTGATAATAAAGCGGTCATCGTAACAACGATAACCAAGCGGAGAAAGAAAAATATACGGACAAGAGCAAGAACCACTGGTGGTAATCATGGATATAAGAATAGAAGAAGCGAGTCGGGAGGAAATTTTAAAAGAGGAGATTCAACACCGATAATACGAAGACGTCAAAGACCAAAGAACAACCCGGTTCCAAGGGAGGAGAACGACCATCGATCATATGCTATAAGTGCGAAAAAGAAGGACATATCAGCCCAAACTACCCACAACAGTTTAAGGTATATTATAACTATGGAAAGGATGGACATATCGCTCGAGATTGCACTGTAGCGAAACCAAGTCCAGCGGGGATGGTGACTCAAAAGGCTGTCCCAGAAAAGTCAAAGTCAACGGTTCCTGGAAGAGCATTTGTCGAGACTGGTCAACATGCGAGGAACCCAAACGAGGTGATCACGGGTAAGCTAATCATAAATTCATGCGAAGTTTATACCTTACTAGATACCGGTGCTACCCATTCATTTATTTCTCTTGCTTGTGCTCAACGTTTAAACTTAACTCCGGAGAAATTAGACTTTGATTTATCTGTGGAGACTACGTTACGAGAAACTTTCATCACATCCACTGTTTATAAATCTTGTTTGATCCAAGTTGGCACCATCACCTTACCTGTTGACCTTATCTCTTTAAAGATACTTGCATTTGACGTGATTTTAGGGATTGATTGGTTAACTACTCATCATGCCAAAATTGATTATTTTCGTAAGGTTATTAGTTTTCATATTCCTAACCAACCTGTTGTGCGAATTCAAGCAACTAAGCCATTAAAATCAATCACTGTTATATCAAGTCATAAAGCTATTCATTTATTAAAAAACGGATGTCAAGCTTTCTTAGCCCATGTTATGGATTTGAATAAAGACACGTCATATTTGAATAATATTCCTGTTGTTATTGACTTTCTTGACGTATTTCCTGAAGAACTTCCCGGTCTACCCCCAAAATATGAAGTTGAATTCTTTATTGATCTTGAACCTGGTACAAAGCCCATTTCTAAAACCCCATATCGAATGGCTCCTATTGAACTTCAGGAGTTAAAGGTCCAATTACAGGAGTTGTTGGACATCGGTTTCATTCATCCTAGTACATCTCCTTGGGGTGCTCCTGTTTTATTCGTAAAGAAAAAAGACGGGAGTATGCGACTTTGTATCGACTACCGGGAATTAAACCATGTCACTATCAAGAATAGGTATCCGCTACCTCGTATTAATGACCTGTTTGACTAGTTACAAGGAGCACAATTCTTTTCAAAAATCGATCTTCGTTGTGGATATCATCAGCTGAAGATTAGAACTGAGGATATTCCAAAGACTGCCTTTAGAACTCGGTACGGGTATTATGAATTCCTAGTCATGTCTTTTGGATTGACTAATGCTCCTGCGACTTTCATGGATATGATGAACCGAGTATTCAAGGAATATTTGGATCAGTTCGTTATTGTTTTTATTGATGACATCCTCATATATTCCAAAAGTCGTGAAGATCATGAGCACCATTTGAAGCTGGTACTCCAAAGGCTTCGTGAAAATAAGTTATATGCCAAGTTGAAGAAATGCAAGTTCTGGCTTGAGGAAGTAGCATTCCTTGGACACGTGGTGTCAAAACATGGAGTATCTGTTGACCCGATGAAGATTGAAGCAATACAAAGTTGGGAACAACAGAAGTCGGTGATCGAAGTACGTAGCTTTCTGGGCTTAGCAGGTTATTATCGGAGATTCGTGGAAGGATTTTCTTGAATCGCTACTCCATTAACTCAGTTGACTCGGAAAGATATCAAATTCGTATGGAGCGAGGAATGCGAGAAGAGTTTCCAAGAGCTTAAGAGGAGACTCATTTCGGCACCTGTTTTGACCATACCATCTGGTTCGGATGGATTTGTTATCTACAGCGATGCTTCAGGCAAAGGGCTAGGATGTGTTCTCATGCAACATGAGAAAGTTATAGCCTATGCCTCGCGATAACTTAAAGAATATGAGAGGAATTATCCTACTCATGATCTAGAGTTCGCAGCAGTCGTTTTCGCGCTAAAGATCTGGAGGCACTATCTATATGGGGAGAAAGTGGAGATATATTCAGACCATAAAAGCCTCAAATATTTCTTCACTCAAAAAGAACTCAACATGCGGCAACGACGTTGGCTCGAGCTGTTGAAAGACTACGACCATACCATTCAATACCATCCTGGAAAAACGAACGTGGTAGCCGACGCATTGTCAACACAAAGGCCCATTTGGTGTAATTTACAAAAGATGAAGATAGAATTCAAGACTCTGGGGACCCATGCAATGATGTCAAGTATACGTATAGAACCAACTTTAATCAAAAAAGTTAAAGTTGCTCAAGCCACAGACCCGGAGCTGATGCGTATGAAGAAGAAAGTGCAAGAAGGTGCTATTCGAAGCAAGAATTGATGAAGAAGGAATACTTGAGTCCACCGGACTTTGTGTTCCTAATGATTCTGATTTGAAGTACAAGATCATGATGGAGGCACATAATACACCATTTGCAATCCATCCTGGAAGTACCAAAATGTATCGTGATCTTCGACATACATTTTGGTGGAACAATATGAAGAGGGAGATTGTAAAGTTTATCTCAAGGTGTTTAACTTGTCAACGTGTAAAGGCGGAGCATCAAGTGACTAAGGGCCCATTGCAACCCCTTGAGATTCTGAAATGGAAGTGGGAACACATTACCATAGATTTTGTTACGGGTCTTCCCACGGTTTCTCAAGGCATAAATGCTATTTGGGTTATTGTTGATAGATTATCCAAGTCTGCTCATTTCTTGCCGATACGGGAGACTTATTCCCTTGAACGTCTTGCTCGTATATACGTAGATGAGATTGTGAGATTGCATGGCATGCCAGTATCCATAGTTTCAGATCGTGACCAAAGATTCACTTCAAGATTTTGGGTTAGCTTGCAAAACGCTATGGGCACAGATTTACGATTCAGTTCAGCATACCATCCTCAAACGGACGGACAATCAGAGAGAACTATTCAAACTCTTAAAGATCTATTAAGACTCTGTGTCCTAGACTTCAAAGGGAGTTGGGATAAGTATTTATCGTTGGTGGAATTCTCTTACAACAACAGTTATCAGGCAAGTATAGGTGTGGCTCCATTTGAAGCATTATATGGATGAAAGTGTCGCTCTCCAATATATTGGGATGAGATGGGTGAAGCAATATTGTTGGGACCCGAGTTGGTATGTATGACTACGGAAAAGATCCAAATGATTTGACAACGTATACAAATGGCACAGGATCGACAAAAGAGTTATGCGGATCTTCATCGAAAGGACGTGGAATTTAGTATTAGGGATCATGTATTGTTGCGTGTGACTCCATGGAAGGGAGTTACAAGATTTGGGAAGAGAGGAAAGCTCAATCCATGATTTATTGGTCCATTTCAGATTCTTGACCGAGTAGGAAATGTGGCCTATAGACTCGCGTTACCTCCAAGTATGTCTCATATTCATAATGTTTTTCATATATCTGTGCTTCATAAATATGTGAAAGACCCAAACCACGTCATTGAGTTAGAACCGGACGAGATAGCTGAAGACTTAACGTATGAGGAGGTACCTGTCAAGATCTTGGATAGGAAAGAGCATGTCCTACGCATAAAGGTCATACCACAAGTTAAAGTTTTGTGGAGGAACCATGCTATTGAGGAAATGTCCTGGGAGTTGGAAACAGAAATGAAAGCGAGGTATCCTCATCTTTTCGAAACACCAGGTACGTACGTAAATTTCGAGGAAAAATTTCATAAGGAGGGGAGGTTGTAAGACCCCAAATTATTAATAAATGAAATTTAATTTCCTCTATTCATTATTTTGATATAGTAAGGGTTGAATTGATTAATGAGGTTAGTTATGGGTAAAATGCGCAAATATTTTAAATAAGCAAGTGGTTATAAAATATTCATTGTTGTCGAGGAATATTCGTTTGGTCGTAGAATATTCTTCGTGTCGGGGAATATTCGTACGACGGCGCAGTCTTTTGTGGGCCCCATAACGGAAAGCGATTGGATGAAGAAAACGACAAGTATAAGTTATTTATAAATAATAAATTGCAGCTTGTTACCAATTAATCATTGTTGGAATACCCGGTGGTTAAAACACAATAATACAGCGTTATTGACAAGAAGATTACGCAGATTGCACCAATTATTGATTCTTACGTAAGAAGGCACTACTCAATAATTGTTACGATAATTATTGCTCAAGATTTTATTTTATTGATTCAATAATTGTTGCGTTGATATTTTATATTACTGTTGTTTCAATAATTATCACTACACAATATTTTCTATTATCAAGCAATAATTCATATTATCCGAATAATATTATTAGATAACATTATTGGCAATGTCTAGAAAGTTACATCAAGGAGAGGTCCGGTCACCTAATTGCGCGCCTCTTTCCCAGGAACCGCACCGGTTATTAAGATTGTGATTACGTAATATTATTTGTGAATAATTAATTATTGATTTATATGATGAGAAAAATATTCATTTTATGTGGATATAGATGGAGAAAATTTTTAAAGTGACAATTGTTGAAAATAGATATTTTATCTTTTCTGATAAAATAATATTTTATTATATTATTATAATATAATAATGATGATATTTTTACAATGAATGTGGGATATATGAGTATATGAGGAGAAAGAATATTTTTGTTGCATTAAATGATTAACACATGTTTTGTGTGTCGGTGGACCCCATTTTTTGACTGAAATTTGATTATAGCCTGTAAAATCGTCCGTTTGTGGATTTCGGTCAATTTCTGTTTGGAATTTGGAAAAACTTTCTTCTGCAAAGTTGTAGATTAAACATTTTCCTATAAATAGGGTGTTAGTTCCCAGAGGGCACAATAGATCTAGAAGGGGGGGGGGGTTGAATATATCTTTTATTTCAAATACTTTTCTGGTTTATGATGTATTGTTCATATTAGAGTATATGACAAACATAAGAATCTTTTCAAGCACAACGGAATAAGTAAAAGATTCCCCTTCATTGATATATTCATAATCATATATACATTGTTCGTTGGGTTAGTTTAGTTGTAAGCAGTTAAAACATACATAGCAGTTATAGCAGTTATAGACATAATGTAAATGACATAATGTAAATGACACAAGAGGTTTTAAGTGGTTCAGAGACTCAAGCTCCTAATCCACTCTTCTACTTTCAACTAAAGAGTGATTTCAACTAAGGAAGGCGGCAAGACCGAATCTCTCACGATTCCTTCAAGGCCGGCTGACCTTGGAACTTGATTCACTAAGAACTCTTCAAGGCCGTGACCTTGGGACTCCTCTAGTTCCCTAGGAACTCTTCAAGCCCAAAGAAGCTTGGAACTTCATTTAGTCCCTCTGGACAAGGACCCTTTGGCCCTGCTTTGTTTAGTCCCTCCGGACAAGGACCCTCTTGGCCCTGGCTTCATTGAGTTGTTTGTTTGTTGTTGTTGGAGTCGGTACTGAGCTGCTAAGATGTCTTCATGCTCTGAACATCTTCTATCCTTAGCAGCTTGGCTTGATCATCCTTGAAGAGCAGTTGAGTGTTACATGATGCTCAGCTTCTTAGGTTGCTCAAATACTCCGGATGACCCCTTGATGAAATGCCTTGAAGATCATTCTCCTTGATACTTGATGGCTGCACATGAGAGGCTTCTAAGATGACTGTAAGCTCTTCTGTAAGGTACTTAGAAGCTTTCTCATGCTTGACACCAAGATGGCTTTTGTGATCTCCCTTCTTGCTACTCGATGCCTTCCCATGATGGACTTGCTAAGATGACCGTAAGCTCTTCTCTATTATACTTAGAGTCTTCCCATGATGGACATCTAGATGACATTATGCTCTTCTTTCTCTCGGCAGTTCAGAACACTCTTCATGTAGTAGAACTCTCACTTCTACATAGTAGAACTCACACTTCCACTTCTTTCTTGATCAGACTTCTGAGTGTTCTTGGTGGATCGTAGAGTGAGCCTTCGGACTCACTATTACTCGGTTGGATCAGTCCACCTTTTCTCCAATAATACACAACTCCAGCAAACTTTGATCTTTGAAGCTCTTTCTCATTTATACTTCTTCCCAATCCTTCCATTGGAAAGTAACCGTTGAAGGCTATTCAAATATCTTCACAGATCAAAAGTTGCTTGATGTAGGCTGCTTGATGTGACTTGTCATACTTTTTCTGACGCTGTAGTCTACTATTTCACCTACCGTGTCAGATGTATCACTTTACTGTCTTAGGTAGGTTGAAGACTTTATTACCTCTTCTGATTTCTTGATCAGAGGTTGTCCTTTTGCATCGATGCTCTCAATAAGTACTTGTCCGAATGTTACCCTTCAGATTGAACCGTTGCTAATGCTTCAGTCTTCAGGTATTCGAACTCTACAATTCTGATGCATGACTTCAAGGACCTGATCATAGTGTCTTGTTGATTGTTGCTCGTTGACTAGTAGAGTTAACACTACGATCCTGAAGAGTGTTGATTGGATCTTCAATGTAGAACACCTCTTCCTTGTATTGTGCAAAGGCTTCAATACTTCGTCATTTTTGCTTCGATTGTTCTCGATAATCGATGGCCTAATTCCTTGCTTCGGTCCCTTCTCAATATCAAGACACTTCGATTTGTGGCGCCCCAACTTGCTTTCTCCGGTGATCTTCTACTCACTTATCATCAATGAACCGACCCTACACTTAATCACTTTAGCCTTGCTCTTGAAGTCGACCAAAGATCTCGATTCACCTTCCATCGGTTCCTTCTTTGTTTCAGAAACACTACGATCTTGGTTGCTTCCAAGATCGTTGTCTTCTTTACACTTGATAGCTACTGCATAAGCTGACTTTCCTTAGTCAGCTTCTGAAGTCTTCTTTGGATCTCCTTGTGGAAGACTTCCTCACAAATGGCCTTACGCCTCAATCTTAATGCTGATTAGGTTTGTGCTGAGATCTTCTATTTGCCTGCATGCCATTCGTTGAGTGCTCTCTGGTTCCCTTTCTGTGGATTGCATCTTTGCAGTGCCAACCAGAGGTTTCGTACCTTTGGATATTCTGGGAGTGCTCATTCTTTGAGAACCGTATCTGCTCTACGATTCTGACTTGACATTGTGAGCACTTTTGTTGGAGTTGTAGTTCTGCACTCTACAATTCAGCTTTGGTTGTGCAGACTCTACGATCCTGAGATCAGATCTTGACACTCTACGATTTCTGCCTTGTGTTTGTTTTCTTTATCTGATCTTTTTCGACTACGATCTCTGTATGCATTCAATGGACTCTACGAACTTAGAGTGTAGTCTACGATCTTTGACTTTGCTTCGGCAGATGATCGTTCAGCTCTTAGGCAGGCTATCTCTACGACTCTGAACATGACTTCCTCAGCACACTAGGATCCCTAGGAAGCTCTTCTCGATACACTATGATCCTTCTTCATTTTCCCTGGCAGTCTACGAACTCCGAGATCTACTATCTTGCATACTTCTATTCTGCCTCGATAGCTCCCGAGTTAACCTTGACTTACTTGGCAGACTACGACTTCGTGCAGTGCGATCGTTTCGATCGATCTAGACTAGCCTATCTATTACATCATAAGATCAACCTAACAAGCTTGATCTTTCTATATTTATAGTCCTTGTACATAATTTCTTGTTAAGGACTTTACAAAGCTGTTTTGCTCATGTAGGATCAACCTAACATATTTGATCAATTCATTCTAAGTCCTTGTACATATATTTCTATTATCTATCAAAGGACTTTACATCTTTTCTTAATGCAAGCATACTTGCATATTATTCATTCATATACATATATATCATAATCAAATCATATATAAATAGGAATAACATTCACATGCTTATTCCTGACAATCTCCCCCTATTTGATTATGACAAAAACAATAAGTACATATGCATGTTATGAATGAATCTTATATACAGTGAGCAACTGTATTTCTAAAACAATTAATCATGAATGACTTTTATATTAATATGGCAATTATATATTCAGACATTCTACATCCTAGATCCAGAACATATCTAACAAGTTAGAGTTGTACCTCCTTGGCTCCTTGTATGTTTCTAGGATTCTTGTTGATCAGCTACTCATCTGATTTCTCTTCTTGCTCTTGCTCTTGCTCCCCTTCAGATGATGACCTTTTGTCTCTGCTTGGTTCCCCTTCATCATCTTTCTTATCTGGCTCCCCCTCAGACTTTGCTATCATGGGATCATCATCTTTCGGCTCCCCCTCAGATGATGATACTCTTTCAGTAGTTACTATCTTCTTTGACTTCTTCTCTCCTCTTGACCCTTTGCTCTTCTTCTGATGGCCCTTGCTCCTCTTCTTTCTATACCTCTTTTTCTCCCCCTTTTTGTCATTAATCATTTGAGACAGCTGCTCCATGTTGGAATTAAGCTGCTCCATCAGGTAGGAGGAGTTTGCAACTTCAAACTTTAGTTCTTGCTGGCTGAGCTCAAGTTGCACAGAGAAGGACTGTTTCAGATCGTCAATCTTGTTAGAGAGGGCTTTGATCTGCTTTACATTGGCCTCCTGAACTTGTAGAGCTACTGCCTTCTGATCTTGGATGGCCTTCTGATAGATGCTATCTCTCTCTTGTAGTTTGAGAGATACATCAGCCAAGATAGCTTGAAGCTTGTACTGGAAAGAATCATCTCCTGATTCTATCTTCTTCTGTGATTCTTTAGTGAGCATAGAGATCTTTCTGCTTAAATCATCAGAACTTTTTTGTAATTCTTGCTCCAAAGCAGTTTAATCCTCTTGATTGGCAGCTTCAGTTTGGGCAATGGATTGGACTCTACGATTGTTATCTTTGGACAGATTTTCAAATGTTTGGATAATCTGAACAATCGTGGAATACCAATTGCTTGTGTAGGAGGATGGAGTGTCTGATAGCAGTGCTTGATCATAAGGAGGCTTCTGGTTTTGGATTTGAACATCATAAGTAGTAGAGTGATCAGACTCTATGATCAGCTTCTTGGTCATGGCTCTTCTTCCTTCAGAATCCACTCTACGATCGTAGGGGATGTAGAGATTTCCAGCATGTCGATAGACCTTGAAGTGAAATTTGGTTTGTGATCGACTTGGTGGAAAACTTCTTCACTCTTGAAAGTTACGAGCCACCGGTTCCATGCTTGAAGCGCTTGTAACACCAACTGAAGTAGCTTCCATCTTTTTCAGTAAGGGCCTTTAGCCATGGTATCCACTGGAAGAACCATCTCATCAGCAGATCATCAGGGTTATAGAGAATGGTTGAGCAGTCTAGCTCCATATTGGTCCAGTTCTTGACTAAGTCAGAAGTAGTCATTCTTACTACTCTGAGCTGCTCGTCTCCATAGTTTACCCATCTGTCAGGAGGAGTCTCTGATGGTTCATTGGGAATTTCTACTACTATTCTCCTGATAAATCTTGCAGGTGAGAGAACAGGGTGGAGTTCTGAGTTTTATGATTCCTGATCTTCAGAGTTGGAATCATTTCCTACTTCTTTCTTCTCAGAACCAGAACCATTTAGATCAGCTTCAGCAGAGGGATCTTCTTGTTGCATTTCATGTTCAGACTCTTCTTGATCATCTCCAACAAAAAATCCTTCTTGCTGAATTTCATTATCTGAACTTTCTTCAGCAAGACTTTCCTTAGATTCTTCTTCTCCACTGTTGGTTTCTTCTTCAAAGCATCTTCTCCTGGGGATACAGATTCATCATCAGTTAATTTAATGATGGCATTTGATTGGCTGCTGTTCCTTTTGGAGGCAAACTGGGCTTGCAGCCTGTAGCTCTTCCTTCTTTGTGGAGGTTCAACTATTGGAGAGACAGACTCTTCTTCTTCTTCTTCAGTCTCTGACTCCACTTGCTCATCAGATAAACTTCTTTAGAGATCAGTATTGGCAGGGGCAGACTCTTCTTTCTTGGCCTCATCACTTTCTGAGCCATTATGAGAGCTTTCTTGGTTTGAGGGGACATATTCTTCTTCTTCTTCTAGAATAGCATTTTCTGACCCATTCTCTGGGCTGGTTGGGGCAGTTTCATTTGGAGATGCACTTTGATCATTCTGAATTTCTTTTCCTTCATCAGAGTTGATTATCTGAGAATTTGCCATGGGGCTTGAGCACTTTTCTTCATCAGCAGTTTCAGTTTCTTTCTCTTCTGCTGACTCTAAGTCCCTTTCTTCAGCAGATGTATTGATTTGAGAAGCTAAGGCTGGTTTGTCATCCACCTTAGCTTTCTTACTGACTGGCCCTTGAAGCAACCTGCTGCTTCTTCTTTTTGTGGTTTCAGCAGTTTGGGCCTTTTCTTCCTTATCCTTGTTCAAGGAGGAGACTCTCCTTGGTGGGGCCTGGGCTTTCTTCACATCACCAGCTCTTTTCACCACTTTTGATTTCTTCCCGGCTAGTGTGATTTCAGCTGCTGCAGAGTCATCAGATTCAGAGCTCTCTGTCCCTGCTATCTTCCTTTTCTTAGAGAGGCTCTCATCTGCTTGCCCAATTTGTCGACCTTTTGTTTTCCTTGGGGTTCTTCTTCCAGTTCTCAAATGATCGTGGAGACATCACCTTGTGCACATTCAAGGCTTCTCCTCATCATCCTTGATTTTCCTTCCGATTACTTCTTCAGAATGATACTCAAAGAACCTCCCATGAAATACCTTGGTGGGTGGCTTCTTCTCAGCCTTCTCTACCCATTTAGAGATTTGATCAAACAAAATGGCTCCAAAGTCAATTTGTTTCTTCAGAACTATAAGTGACATTATCTTGATTATTGATTAATCAAGTATCATGTGCAAAAGTGTTTTTTACAAGATGCACTTTTCCTACAATTTCAAAGAAGGAACTCATACTCTTCAAGGAACTCCTTCTTCTTTATGTCTTTGAAGGTTTCTTTGATATCCCATCAACTCCTTCGCTTGCTCAATGTTGACATCTTCAAGGTTCTTCAGCCCTTGGCTAGGGAAACCTAGACATTGATTAAGGTCAGAAGATTTCAGCTTCAGAATCTGACCTTTAACCTTGGTAGATAGAGTTCCAGAGTTTATGGAGACGTTTGAGTAGAACTCCTTAACCAGGTCAATGTATACACGAGTACTCGCCTCGAGACATTCTGAAAACCCAGCTTTCTTTACGAGTCTAAGTATGTCCCTGAACTTCTTCTCCAATTTCTCAAACGATTTGGTTCCAAGTTGAATGCCGGTGATAACTTGCCAGTTCTCCATTTGAATAGTTCAAAGAATGTGGGTATTAGATATAGAGAAGTTTATGCGAGATGGCTGTCTGGTTGGTAAGGCTCTGGAGGTTAACTGATTTTGCTCTTGAAAAGCTTTCTAGGGTTTTGAAAATGGGAGGGAGAAAGGTTCGATATCTTTTGGTAACTATCTGCAGATTTGAACTTGTCTTTATGGCAGTTCCTTCTAACTCTGCATACTCAGTGATGTGTCAACTGTCCATTGGTTGAACATTGCCTAGTAATGAGCTATAACTCCCCACAACTTTTCAGTTATTAGAGGAGTGGACGTTTAATTGACGTGGCTTTGACCGTTGACCTTTTGATTCGTAGAGTAACATGATGAGATAGCTATAGACTCTACAATTTCATTTGTTGACTCAACGATCAATTTCTGAGAGATGCTGCAGTGGATGGCTTCCTCTTTCCTCCTTACTTTGATGCAACATAGCTCAATCACTGATGTATTCGAACTTATCTCCTTAACTTGAATGGCTTAGCAGATGTCTCATTCTTCATGCTCCTTGTGAATTGGAGTACCCTTTGGTAGAACTACGATCGTTGAGTTGTTTTTCTCGATCATTATGATTTACTTCACGATAGTTTAGTCCTTTTTAAACTCAACTCTACGATCATTGACTGACTTGGTTCTTTTGAGATGAACTAGATCAAGCATTCCTTCTGTGATAAGGTTGCTCAGGAAGGGACAACCTCTTAGAGTGAGCTAAGGGTCAGGTTTGTCCCTGAGGCGCTCTCCAGATGAAGTACTAAGATAGTGATTTTCAATGACATCTCATTAGACCTTTTCTGATGGGGAGGTCTTTCTACCAGCTCTGGATATCTGCATTGCTGAAATCGTGGTGTCCCTCTTCTCTACGATCATGTGTTTGATCGTAGGAACTTCACGATTATGAATTGGGTGGCTGAAGGGTTATCTGTAGTACGTTTTGAGATGTTCCTACTGACTATAGATCTTCATTTGGTTCATCAGCCATAAAGTTTTGGGACTCTGTAGCTGGTACATCTCTTCCAGGTTTAATAGTCTTTGTTATTCCTTAATGATCACCGCTCCCCCCCATTGTTGATCTTTGTCTTCTCAGATAGATGTGATTCCTTCTTCATGTTCATTTAAAGGCTGCCCAACATTTCTCCTTCTGACTGGAATCATCATCGTTGCTTTGTTTTCCTTGTATCGTAGAGATGAGTATTTTCAGGATTGTTCACTCTATGATCATTTGACAGTACTACGAACGTAGTCTTCTTTGATAGTCCTTTGTTTTGAGAAGTTCTGCTTCGTAAAGAAATCCTTTTGTCTTAAGATCAATGATCTTCTATTGTGAGCTTCCCTTGAGGATCCTTTCCATTAAGCATGTCTTTCTAGATATGGGCACATAGAATCCTTTTTATCTTCTGTTTCATGGCATGCTCCCATATACAGATGTGCAACCATGTGATCTCCATTCTGGTTAGCTCAGAGGGTCTTCAAGGACAGGCTTGGACATATAGGAACTTTATTAGACTCATTTCTGAACAGTCCTTAGCCTTCTGCTGGTTGTATCTTCTTGACTGAAGTCTTCTGCTTCATCATTCCTTAGTGTGGTCAGACTGACCAAATACCTGCAGGTTTAAATATATTTCTATTTTTGGTACCCATAGTTAAATGGGTCCTACTAAGTTAGTTTTCTAAACCCTTGTTCCTCTTATTTGGATAATCATCATATTTATCATCAACAGACATATCCATACATGCAACTATCTTATGATAATATATTTCGAGATGCATGCTGGTGAGTGTGTGTGGGATATGGCATTTAATAACACACTCTCTATCTATGATGGTTTCATCATGCACTGAGTTATGTTCACAATGTTTAAGTGTTCACAGAGTGAGAATCAGCTCTACGATTTTAGGAGTATCTAGTTGATTCATTGAGGTGATCAGTTTCTACAAGTCAGCAAGATCCTCTTGTAGAACTGATCATGCTCTGTGTGTTGTCAAACACTTAGAACATAGGCTTGTACATACATACTAACCCATCAGCAAAGATTACTTCACATAACGTTCATTAGGTCTGTGATGCTCTTATGACCCATGTCAGACTTCCTTCAAGATATCATCTTCAACCTAAAACTTGGATGGAGAGAAAGTTTATAGTCATTTGAGTTTCTATCCTCATGTTACTTTCTCTCTTCACCTTTTTAGGTAGATTATGACTCCTTAACATAATGCTGTTATAGTTCATAAGAAGATGCAATAATGATGTACATTTAATAGTGAGGAACCGTACCTTTTTACTATCAGTAACGAAACAGTCATTTACCTTAGATATACTGAGTTCAGGTATTGATGTGCATAGCTTTTACTTTTACTCCTTTCAGCTTAATGCTCTTGTTGGCCTTTCATCAATCAGTCGTGGTCTTGAAGATGTAGATCAAGAGAATCGTGGCATTAAGATCTTTGACATCTTTGAGTTTACAAAGATAGCACCCAGTTGATGGTTGGTCACACATAGGTTTGAGAAGATCTTCTTTCTCCTCTCGATCAACATTTCTTAGAACGTGTGACCTCTTCATCTTTCAGACTGATGATTGCTTTACTCTTTGTCACTGATGTCTCTTGCTCTCTTTCTCTCATCTGGTCTTCAGACTACAAGATTGATTGCAGGCTAGGATTGATCTTGTTGATATAACAATCGAGGATATGGACCAATCTGCAAAGCGACTTGGTGTATACACATTTTTACCTATACACAATATTTCCAACGTGAGCTCTTACGCATATAACAAGTTACTTACTACTAAACTAAGTTTAGAACAATGTTAGTGCCTGGGATCAGACTCAAAGAGATTAGCTTTTGAATATAGCATGAGAACCTGCTCTGATACCAATTGTTAGTTCCCAGAGGGTACAATAGATCTAGAAGGGGGGGGGGGGGTTGAATAGATCTTTTTATTTCAAATACTTTTCTGGTTTATGATGTATTGTTCATATTAGAGTATATGACAAACATAAGAATCTTTTCAAGCACAGCGGAATAAGTAAAAGATTCCCCTTCATTGATATATTCATAATCATACATACATTATTCGTTGGGTTAGTTTAGTTATAAGTAGTTAAAACATACATGGCAGTTATAGCAGTTATAGACATAATGTTAATGACACAAGAGGTTTTAAGTGGTTCAGAGACTCAAGCTCCTAATCCACTCTTCTGCTTTCAACTAGCAGGATTTCCACTAAGGAAGGCAAGACCACAATCTCTACGATTCCTTCAAGGCCATCGCCTTGGAACTTGATTCACTAAGAACTCTTCAAGGCGGCTGACCTTGGGACTCCTCTAGTTCCCTAGAACTCTTCAAGCCAAAGAGGCTTGGAACCCGTTTAGTCCCTCTGGACAAGGACCCTTTGGCCCTGCTTTGTTTAGTCCCTCCGGACAAGGACCTTCTTGGCCCTGGCTTCGTTGAGTTGTTTGTTTGTTGTTGTTAGAGTCGGTGCTGAGCTGCTAAGATGTCTTCATGCTCTGAACATCTTCTATCCTTAGTAGCTTGGCTTGATCATCCTTGAAGAGCAGTTGAGTGTTGCATGATGCTCAGCTTCTTAGGTTGCTCAACTACTCCGGATGACCCCTTGATGAAATGCCTTGAAGATCATTCTCCTTGATACTTGATGGCTGCACATGAGAGGCTTCTAAGATGACTGTAAGCTCTTCTGTAAGGTACTTAGAAGCTTTCTCATGCTTGACACCAAGATGGCTTTTGTGATCTCCCTTCTTGCCACTCGATGCCTTCCCATGATGGACTTGCTAAGATGACCGTAAGCTCTTCTCTATTGTACTTAGAGTCTTCCCATGATGGACATCCAGATAACATTATGCTCTTCTTTCTCTCGGCAATTCAGAACACTCTTCATGTAGTAGAACTCTCACTTCTACATAGTAGAACTCAGACTTCCACTTCTTTCTTGATCTGACTTCTGAGGGTTCTTGGTGGATCGTAGAGTGAGCATTCAGACTCACTATTACTCGGTTGGATCAGTCCACAACTCCAGGAACCTTTGATCTTTGAAGCTCTTTCTCATTTATACTTCTTCCCAATCCTTCTGTTGGAAAGTAACCATTGAAGGCTATTCAAATATCTTCACAGATCTCAAGTTGCTTGATGTAGGCTGCTTGATGTGACTTGTCATACTTTTTCTGACGCTGCAGTCTACTGTTTCACTTACCTTGTCAAATGTATCACTTTACTGTCTTGGGTAGGTTGAAGACTTTATTACCTCTTCTGATTTCTTGATCAGAGGTTATCCTTTTGCATCGATGCTCTCAATAAGCACTTGTCCGAATGTTACCCTTCAGATTGAACCGTTGTTAATGCTTCATTCTTCAGGTATTCGAACTCTACGATTCTGATGCATGACTTCAAGGACCTGATCATAGTGTCTTGTTGATTGTTGCTCGTTGACTAGTAGAGTTAACACTACGATCCTGAAGAGTGTTGATTGGATCTTCAATGTAGAACACCTCTTCCTTGTATTATCACGATTGCTTCAATACTTACATTTTTTTTTGATCGCTCTCGAATCGATGGCCTAATTCCTTGCTCTCCGTCCCCTCCGAATATCAAGACACTTGATTTGTGGCGATCCAGCTTGATTTCTCCTGGTGATCTTCGGCTCACTTATCATCAATGAACTGACCCTGCACTTAATCACTTTAGCCTTGCTCTTCAGAAGCTGACCAGTATCTCGATTCACCTTCCATCAGTTCCTTCTTTGTTTGGAAAACACTACGATCTTGGTTGCTTCCCGCACGAATGGCCTTACGACTCAATCTTAATGCTGATTAGGTTTGTGCTGAGATCTTCTGTTTGCCTGCATGCCATTCGTTGAGTGCTCTCTGGTTCCCTTTCTGTGGATTTCATCTTTGCAGTGCCAACCAGAGGTTTCGTACCTTTGGATATTCTGGGAGTGCTCATTCATTGAGAACCGTATCTGCTCTACGATTCTGACTTAACATTGTGAGCACTTTTGTTGGAGTCGTAGTTCTGCACTCTCCGATTCAGCTTTGGTTGTGCAGACTCTACAATCCTGAGATCAGATCTTGACACTCTACGATTTCTGCCTTGTGTTTGTTGTATTCATCTGATCTTTCTCGACTACGATCTCTGTATGCATTCAATGGACTCTATGAACTTAAAGTGTAGTCTACGATCCTTGACTTTGCTTCGGCAGATTATCGTTCAGCTCTTAGGCAGGCTGTCTCTACGATTCTGAACATGACTTCCTCAGCACACTACGATCCCTAGGAAGCTCTTCTCGACACACTATGATCCTTCTTTGTTTCCCCTGGCAGTCTACGAACTTCGAGATCTACTATCTTGCATACTTCTATTCTGCCTCGATAGCTCCCGAGTTAACCTTGACTCACCTGGAAGACTACGACTTTTGGTGTAGTGTTCGATGATCAGACTAGCCTATCTATTACATCAGAAGATCAACCTAACAAGCTTGATCTTTCTATATTTATAGTCCTTGTACATCATTTCTTTTTAAGGACTTTACAAAGCTGTTTTGCTCATGTAGGATCAACCTAACATATTTGATCAATTCATTCTAAGTCCTTGTACATATATTTCTATTATCTATCAAAGGACTTTACAGATTTTCTTAATGCAAGCATACTTGCATATTATTCATTCATATACATATATATCATAATCAAATCATATATAAATAGGAATAGCATTCACATGCTTATTCCTGACATAGGGTGCTTTGGTTAGAATTGAAAATCACACCAGAAACTGAAATCTTTCTCTCTATATTATCGAGCGTATTCTTGTGAGTATTTTAATACTTTGAGTGTTGCTATACGGTGCAAGTTTCCTTTAGCTCTATATCCAGTATTCCAGTCAGAAGTACTGTCTTTTCGAGGTAAGGGATATTTTTTTTAAAATGATATTATTTCTTTCAATATCATTATGCCGAAATATTGGTAAGATTTTTCTTGTGAAATTCTTGTCTTTTAGTGTCGGGGTTACTATCCACGTATACGGCACTATTCACAAAAAAATTAAATTTTTGTTTTTCCTCCAAAATATCTATTATGGATACCAGCTTTGATTGTATCCATGATTTGATCATTCTTGAATTTTACTCCACTATGATTACTTATGAGGTATTTTTGGACATGGATAAACCGAAATACGAATCCTTAATATTTGTTATTTTGTTTCTTTGGATTCGTTTCCTTTAAAATATTTTTATCATCCTCGGTCCTAAATGATGATATTCTTTGAATATCTTTGGCCACTGTAGTGCAAAAGATAAATGATTTTCGATGAATATCTTTGGGCGTAGTGCAAAGATGAGCAGTGTTTAGATGAACATGACTAATCGATGAATTTCTTTGGCACAGTAGTGCAAAGATGAATATTTGATTCCAGATATATATTGATTGATGTTCTGAGGATAAAATATCGACGATGAACTTTTAAATTCATATATAGAAGATAGTAGGTTTCATTCTCTATTTAACTCTTCTAATGAATTATTATTTCCGTTGCGAATATTGATCTGAAACTTGTTGTCTATTGTATTTTATCAAATTTTTCCCTGTTGAAGACTAACGATAATTTGTTCTATATTATCTTCGTCATAATATTCTTTACTGGGCTAGTTGAGCTCACCCTTTTCCTTTTTGTTCCATTTTTCTTCTCAGGAGGCGAAAATGTACCGAGTACTAGTCGGGGTATGGAATGAAGGTTCTAGAAAGTCATTTTACTAGTCCTCACCATTTTTGTAAAATAATGTATCAATAATTGTAATGAGGACTTATTTGAGTATGGATATTGTCTAGATGACAATATTTGTATTTAAACTCATAGTTTTTATGTTGTATTAATAAAGTTGTAGTTGTTTCTGTACCATGTATTTTGACGACTCAGAATGGGTGATGTATACTTATTTTGTGGGCGTCACATTAACTCCTGGGATCACATGTTCTGGACTTTCAAAGCCTATCCAGCAATCTCAGTGCTAGCTCATGGATTCCCAGGCAACCTCACATTTGCTCAGAAGTTGATCACTAACCATCCTTCTTCAGAAACTAGGCGAGAGATATAATAAATTCCCATCTTTTTCAGAGTTAATCATTGTCTTTCATCAAATTTCAACCAATTCTATGATTTGCCAAGATGGCTGGAAGTGATTCTTCACCCACTAAACCAATTTCTAGCTACAGAATCCCAACATTCTGTAACTGATGAACCAAATATACCTAACTTTATATTGATACAATCTCCCACCATTTCTCACTCTACGAATATTGATCCTACTCAAATCGTAGAGTCACCCACTCAGCCATCACTAACAGCCTCTCCTCCCACAACCCAAACCCCAACACCTGCACCTCCTTCGGATATTCCTTCCTCCTCAACCAATAATTATTTTGATCTTTTTCTCTATAATATGCAAAATCAAAATATAAGAGCCTCTCCTCAAGGCACTCAACAAATTCTTGAGCTTCTCTCAGATCTTCCTACCAAATTTGAGCTGACTAGTGCATCACATAAAGTGACTAAAGATATTCAAGAAGATCTTGAAACTCACTCTCTGCTTGTTCATACAAGGCTGGACCACTTGATCGATGCTGCCAACACTTTTCCTCATAATCTGAGTTCTGAGCTCATAAATAAGCTTAGGGAAATTATCAACGAAATAATCCACAGTGTTAATGAAAGGGATCAAATTCATTTTTAGTCTGCCCTGAAGCACAAAGAAGCAGTTATCCTTCTGCAGAAGACTCAGGAAACTCAAAACAAACTTGTTATGGAAAGTCTCTCAAGTCTACGATCTTCCATTAAAGAATTCAAAGATTACTCTATGAATCAGATACAACAAATAGACATTGTCTTGGCCATTCTACAAAAGCACAACTGTGAGAGCCCCAAATCCGGGTCCTAAATCATCGCGGATCCAGTACAATCATTCTATCACTATTGTGGAAGATATAAACATAAATTGTTTATATAATAAACTTTACAAACTATTCCCCAAGATCGAGTAACCTTAACTTATACACAATTCATAACCTATCGAACATATAACATTATTATCATACTATACTATTACAATTTAGCTGCACATGTTATCCCAAGCTGAACTTGGCTTTATCCTTTCCTGTATCCGAACATATTCGCCTTATCTGCAATATTTATCATGATATAGCAAGGGTGAGCAATAAGTTTGCCCATCAACTTTATGTGCAATAAATTAAAGATATATCGTGATAGAAAGAATCGAACAATAAGCTGGCTAAAGTTCTACAATATAATTGTGAACTAGCATGAACAAATTTTACATAGCTGAACGAATATTGAACATGAACATATATATATCTGGACTGAATGGTAATGAAGGTGATCAGCCTTTCATACTTGATGAATACATGCAGTATGCACAGAGTGCGATTTAATAATTCTTAGACATGTCAATCAACAATGATTAACCACACGTATATTTGAATGAAACAACTCGAAGTCGAGTTAAGAAAAACTTGCCTGAACTATTGATTACCGCTATGCAATTTAATAAGCTTTGTCTGAAAACCTAATATAAATAATATCGATCCACAAGTATTAGAATAATATCATCACAGTATTTAAAATAACCTAAACACATTATCACATAATCCTATCCGTCTATAACCCACATAAGACTTAATCTCAAGTCAAACTTTTACAGTCTGAGTCGAGTTCGGTACAATTCTGACATCTCGACAGCTTAGTCAAAGAATTATCGAGTTTAAGTTCAATTAAATTCTGCCTAACACTTTAACAATTATCATAGATAATTATATTATCAGTCAAAATAATTTTCCAGGTCTCATAATAATTTTTAAATAATTATTATTATTTATCATGAATTTTCAATCATTAATAACGTATTTATATGAATTAAATACCACATAATTCCTTTATCATTAATATTTATTTTATACTAAATATTAATGAAAATCATAATATAATATTATTATATATTAATAATATATCAAAGTATTTTTAATACCTTAAAAATCATATTTATATGATTTTTAAACCTTTAAATCTATTATCCGATAATTGCTATTAATAATAAATATTAATGTTTTTCATGAAAAATATCAAAAGTTATATTTTATAACTTAAAATATTTTTATAACACTTACATTATTTTTATATGATTTTAAATCATTAATTCTATTTTCCATAATTTATTTAATATATTTATTAAATAAATTAATTACCAATAATACTAATTAATTAATAAAATTCATCACAAAATATTAAAAGTCACTAAAAAATAACTTAAAATATTTTCTTATATCATAATATGATTTTCATGATTTTCATGTATTAAAATCATTTTTAACTAATTTATTTAATATTATAATTAAATAAATTGAATACAATTATTATTCCAAAAAATATTAATTATTTATGAAATATATTCAAAATAATAAAAAACTAATTTTCAGGCTTTAAAATAATTTTTAAAAATTTATTTTGTATTTTTAATAATTAAAAATCATTTTTATCTATTTATTTATTAAAATAATTCATTTTCCAAACTACTGTCGCTAAAGGGCCCTATAACGACATAACCGTCGCTATAGGTGTTCTTGAGTGTTCTTGGCCAAACCCAGAAACTCATAGGCAGTTAACGAGTTAGCTAGTTTGACCGGTTCTAGATTCGTGATTATACGGATTCTTGGCAACTGAATATGTTAATGTTGTAGTACTAATATATTACTACAACCCTAAATAATTTATATGACCAAATCATAACACAATAGATAGATCAAAGCTCCAGAAAACCTGTCAGAAGTTGTTCTTCATTTCTGGGTTTTCCAAAAATGAAGAATAGTTCGAGATGGCCACTTTTGATCCTTATAACATAAAATCTGGGCTTACTTTGTATGATATGAAGGTTCAAATTTGTAGTGGAGATGTCAGTGAACAACTTTATATCATCAGATCAGTCTAAAAACAAAAACAAAAGAAGATTTAGGCCGGTCAAAGTACTGGTCAGGAAACGATTCTTGAAGATCTGGGTTTTCCAGAAACCTTCATCCGGCAAGTTAGTCAACGGTTGTTTGACCACGATTATCTATGATTCTCTGCAAGATCTGTTGGTTATAAGAGCTTGGATATGTAGTTCACATGACAGGCTACAAAGATCAAACAACATCATGGACAAAATAGCAAACAACAACAAGATCAGAGCTCTGCAAAACGTTGTCAGACTTTTCTGGGCAAATCTTGGCTGCCGAGAAACCAATTTTGTGAACGATCAACGACCTTTGACTGCTTATAACTTTCCATCTACACATGATCTGGGCTTGATTCAAGTTCCAGATGAAATCCCTTATAACATACTACAAGTATATAACTTAAAGCAAAACAAATCATTAACAAAGAAGGATCTTAAGGCGCCTGACATTCAACTGTCAGTCAATATTTTTCCAATTTTTCCAGATTTTTGAAATCTACAATTTCGTGCATCTAGATATTATAGATCCTTGATCTAACAACCCAGATCACTACTTAATACCCTTGAACACAACTTTAAACAACAAACAACTAAATCTAACATCAAACATCAGATCATAATTTTTTTAAGATTTAGAGTTTATACCTCTTTAGTGCTTTGATCTTGAATCTGATCATCACGATCTGTTCTTGAGATGCTATGGATCATTCTAGGGACTAAATCACTAATTGATTTCGTGGGTCTAGAGAGAGGATGGCGTGGTTGAGTGTTTGTGGACAATTGAAGCTAGATAATGACTTTCTCTCTCTTCAATTATTTATATATTTGGATGTAATGCATATGGTTGTGATATATGGCTGATTTCTGGATTTTTAAGCACATGGGTATATCTTAGCTAGTCACCAACTACAAATATGGCAATAATTGCAAGCTACTTCAATAATGCACAAAGGGTAATTTAGTCATTTGCTTTCTAAATTTAATGGCATAATTGTAACATGTGCAAACCCTTAGGGTTTGACCCTTAGGGTTTAACCCTTAGGGTTAGAACCTAAGGTTCTTAAATTCAAGCTTGCTAACTAGGATTAATATTTCCTAATTAAAATTGCTAATTTAGCAATTATGGTTTTAAATTCAAAGTTAGGGTTTCTAACGAAACAATTAGGGTTTCCAACATTAAAATTAGGGTTTTCTAATTAATAGAATTTCTAATTAGTTAAATAGGCTTACCCCTAATTAGATTTGTGATTAATACACAAAAATCTTATACCTTGTATTTAAATCCCCAAATTAGGGTTTCAAATTACCGAAATCTGAAATTAGGGTTTCCAGAACCGGTTTTTAGGCTTTCTTATAAATCGTAAGAATTTTCGAACTGAACGTTGATGTTCTTAATATATACTTAGGGTTTGGCACTGATATAAGTTATCTGGTTAACCCTTGACCCTTAACCACATGCTGTACACATATAATACCATATACACAGAACATGTTCACTTATATACTTAGTCCTGAATAATTCACCACATAAATTTTAAATTCACAAAATTCCTTCTCGAAAATCTCAAATCTCAAATCTATTCACTTATTTTCTGTCTAAGTTTATTATTTAACCTTAATTCAATATTTTAAGATTTAAATAAATATCTAAATTCTCGGGTCGTCACATTCACCCCTTCTTATAAAAATTTTGTCCCTGAAATTTACCTTATACCTTATACCATGCACCATGCACCATACACCATTCATACACAGCATCACATGCTACCTACTACATTCCTTACAAGAGTAAAAAAAATTTCAAATATTGCTGAGGAGTTATATAGACTATTGTCTGTCATTTTTGGAAAGGTTATATGGAAATTCTTCCGCAAACCGTCATAACTTACGGACATAGTGGGTAATTAGCCCTTATATGCCTGTGACGTATTAAGAAATCATCATTTGGTCGAATCTTGTTTCTAAATCCTTTGGCATAGACACAAAAATTGTACCTCAGTCTTATCGGATTCCGCAACAAAACAATTTGGTTCGGGGAAAAGTTTCAAAGAACGCTTAGAGTTTCATAAACATTGGTCTAGCCGAATCAAATAGCATAGACTCATATCAATAATTCAATTCAATCGAAATATTTAGGTATAGCCAAACCCCGTTGGCACATTAAAATTTTAAAATTAGTTTGAAAATGACGTCATGATGCCGTACTATATTAACAAGCCCGTTTGAAGATGCCGTCATCGAGTGACTTTGTCATAACACATCATACAATAGTGGAACAATGATTTTAGATCAAATTCAACACTAAGTATTCCTGCATTTACAACTCCATCCATTTTTTATCATCTCTGCACCAGGTTATATGGTACATAAGTGATAAATAAAAATATGTTTTGATATTTCAAATCATTATCGTCTAGCTGAAACTAGTAGCATAGACTATTCTTTAAACCGTTCAAAATCATTGCAAATCTGTTTTATCATCTCAACAGGTAACGATGTGTTGGTGGCCCGAAGTCCACTCATACCCAATGGTCACCAGAAGTTGAGAATAAAAAAAATCATTTCAAAAAGGCATATTATGCGTATTTAGCTTGATGTCAAAAATTTTAAAGTCTAGCATAACTATGAGATTTGGAAAACCTATGTCTCCACTAATAATCCATTACCTAATCAATCTATCTATTCCTATTATCCTCAATACTCCATTCACACAAAACTATACCTAGTTCGTCAAACTTACCATACTTATGAGTTCAGGAACTTGCCACAATCATATGAGTTTAAGAACTTGTCCTAGACAGATCTTTGGCATCCATTCGCGGAGGGGTTCATAAACATTTCATATAATTATGAGTCGTGAATGTACCATAAGTATGAGTTTTAAGAACTCATACTTAACCTTATATTCTCTACCTATAACCTATCTATCAGTTATACACATGAAAAAAGAATCACCTTCTCAACATGCATATAGAAAATAGCGCGACACAGATATTTCAATGATTATCAGTGTCAGAAACTAAGTGATTTTTACACCAAGTAAAATTTCCTGCCCATAACAAGGAATCCTACAACTCAGCTGTTGACATGAGTCCACAATTGAAATCACCATATAATCTTAACTCCCTTCTCAATACAAATTTCATTTAATCCGTATTCATAATCCTTTCCTGAATTCGTACCAATTCATAATACAACTGACACAACATTCTTGTCATAAACTTTTCAATCATTCGCTTGATTCCTCTCTATACTATAACCTTATCAGATAACAGGGTGATCTCATCGTATATATTACGATTCATATCTATGTCTTGATCATTTTATTTTACGATCTCCTATCCCTGTACTTTTAGTCTTTTAGACTATATCTATTCATTACTACTGTTCACCTTTATTATCAGAGTTAGGGAACTCCGTGTCTTTTATAACCCGCCGAGATTCGTCTTTGAATCTTACCGACTGACTAACTCTATTTGAGTTAGTACTTATCCTAATCACTGTGGTTATTAGTCTCAGGTAAATCTACCTAAGGTTTATAACCTACAACTTTTGTGACGCCACCAAAATAGGTATACATCACCCATTCTGAGTCGCCAAATACATGGTACATAAATCAAATACAAACTTCTTTTATACAATACGACAAAAGCGTAGCTTAGAGTTTTTACACGAATATTGTCTCATAGATGTAGACACTCGAAATTTTACGTATTCTTCATTATTAACATTACGGGGAGGATGATTAAATCTTTTAAGAAAGAACCACGAAAGACAATCCAAATCCATACCGGATACTACCGAAAGTTCAGCATCTAACCCCGGATCGCAGTCTGGGAGTAACCAAATCTAACCTCGAAGATAACCCCGAGACCTGCAGATACAATACCGGAACACACACCGGAGAAGACCGATTAGTCTCGGAGACAACCCCGAGGTATGCAGTCTCAGTCCCAACCATGGGAATAGCCACCAACCTTGGCGATAACCCCAAGGAATGCAGTTTCGACGATAACCCCAAAAATGCTTGTTTCAAATGCGACCAGCTTCAATCTCGGCACTTATAACGAGATACACTACACCAACCCGACAATAACATCGGGAAGACAGGCACACCTCAAAGATGACAATGAGGACCTTCAACAATTGTAGCAGTCCAATCTCAACGAAGTCTGAGCAACGTCTGCTTTATCGGCCCAATCCGGCGATAACACCGGTGAGGGGCAACATCGTCATCTCGTCAAACACGATGCCATGTCACGTCTCTACGCAACGATGTCCCACAAGGCTAACCAATCCTGAGTGACTATTGTGCGGGGTAACGGATGAAGGTTGAAGCTTGAAGACCGGAGGGCATCGTCCCATCTTCAATGACTTCGCACAAGCTCTAATCCCATTCCATCGTACAACTCTCGACAACGGCTGTCCGAAATAGGTCCCGTATACCTCAAACGGATGCCCGGATTGCACTTCTGAAAATCGGAGTGGACATTATAGTGCCTGAGTGCACGTACTTCGAGACGACCCGACCCGGTCTCTGGTACACCTGCGACTCATATGCCTATAAATAGAGGGCTTGGGGTGCTGATTTTCTAAGAGAAAAAAGACGGGGAAACCCTTCACAATTCGGTCGCTCTGACTTTCGCCCCCATCTGATTGTATTTCCCACTTTTAAACACTGTGAGCTCATATATAGCCTCTTTTGTACCCACAAAAGCCAGTGTTTACCCACTCTAAAGATATAAAAGCCTTTTTTAGCAGTCAGCTGTAAGCCTTCTCACACACTTTAGAGTCTTTCTCTTCATCTTTGCACACACCCTTCTATACGTTGAGAGTCATGTTGCTTGCTTTTGCGGGACTTGATAAAGTGGTTTCATTCGACTGTATATATTATATAGATATATATATTATTATATATATATATTGACTAACATTATCGAGTTATGCCTCGATTGAGCCCTGAACTTGATGCGGGCGTTTATTGCTTTAATATATATATATATATATATATATATATTTACATTTATATATATTAAGCGCATGTGTGAACTTTGTTCGATGAGCCTGAACTTGATGCAGTGCATTTCTTTGCTTTATATATATATATATATATATATATATATATATATATATATATATATATATATATATATATATATAAAAGCAATAAAACGCACCGGATGTAAAATCGGGCTCATCGAATGAGTTCACCACAGTTCATATATATAAGTATATAAATATATCCCCCATGGAGGTGCTTCGTGGTTGGTGATCATGTCTGTATATATATATTTACAACTTTTATATATATATATACCTGCTTACTGCTTTCATACAAATTGCATCATTACATGCGCCTAGGAATCATGTGATCATGATTCATCCCATTGGATCTAGATTCGGTTCCGTAATTGACATTTTCATTTGTAAGCGACTTTGTAAATTATTCTCTGCGGTGTCTGAATTTCCTCAGATGGTTTCCATACCCACGAGGAAGACGACATTATTTTTGTATATTATTTTCGTAAGGATGCCTCTCATCCGTCAAATAAAATCAACCAAGCCGATCACTTAATAAAATGGGAGTGTAAAAGGTCTCAATTCCTATTGAGCATCAGGGTTTGAAAAACCTCTTTTATAAAACATCACTGCCATATTTTGCTAAAAACTGAATTTTTACATAAATTCAAACCCTGTGTATATAGGTTCGAACGAGGCCTCACAAAACTTCCATATAATAGCACATTGACCCACACACACACACACACACACTCAGATAATAGTTTCTTGAAAAGAGGCGGTCACCGTGGTAACACGGATGTCGGGGGGTGCCTAACACCTCCCCCCCCCCCCCGCATAATCAAGTCCCCGGACCCTAAATGAATCTTGGTTTCACCGACCCGTATATCAGTGTCACACCACTGGGTCAATGTGCAAACCTTTTCTCGGTTGTGTTGGTACAACCATTTAAAAAAACCAACTGGCGACTCTTGCGGTCCCATAAATCGACATCATACATGTATGAGACCTTTTTCACTTGTTTTTTCAAACAAATCTCACCTAAAATTAGAACACCAAAAGAACAAGTAACTGGAAAAAGGACACCCAAAAATCCCGGCGTCGACGGTGGCGACTTCTGCTTTGGGACTCGAAGAAGAGGACTTAAGCCGCTATTACAATCTTTTCAAAAGCATTATATCCGCTTGTGTGTGGATGTTGCATTTACATTGGATGAATGTGTACAAATGCATTTCCTTACTTAGTGCTTCGCACTATAACTGCTTTGTGATATTAGTGCTTCGCACCATATCTGCTTGTGATATTAGTGCTTCACACATGTCATCATTTTCATACGGTGAGACGCGATGTATGTGAATGTATGTTGTGTGGTCCCTCCACCAGGAGGCTATCCCGTCGGTGTTTGATTACTGGACTCATTGAGAAGACTAATTCTCCGAGGCTCAGGAAAGGCACCACCCAAATTCGCTCCAGTTGAAAGACCGGATTAACTTCCCGTCAAGTAGATTGCGATGATTTGGGAACCTTCATGCCAAAAAGCCGCGAGAGTAGCCTAAGATAGGTCAGCCTCTGATAAACCCAAAACGGAGGAAAGTCTCTTCATGCTCTCATTTCAAATTACTTGTAAACACAATTACTTGTAATTACATTCCATATCTATCTCCATGTAATGAGAAATATGAAGCAATATGTCCACATACATGTTACAAACAACTGACATCCGTTTTGCAGGATAGAATTCCTAAAACGGATATATCACATAGCATGTTATTATACACCTCCCCTAAAGACTAAACTATGCAAGTCTTTCGCAGGGAATCAATCGGACCTACTACCCGTTCAAAGTCCAAAAAGGCGACAGGCCTACAGTCAATCATGTCGTCATCCAACCAAACTGAACTTAATCCAGTTTCTCGCAAAGAATTTGACGGATTAAGCAAGCAGATTGCAGGGTCAGAAAATACCCGTACATACTGAATCCTCCACACAAGGAGGAATCCCGGTCATTACCATACCTGAACCACAGTTGGATGCGACTAACAAAACTCATGATGCTGCCCATCCCACTAGAGATCCAGACAGTGGTGACATCAAAAAGAATGTCCTCCAAATGGAAGAGACCCTTCGCGCTATCAAAGGAATTGGAACACACGGGAGTGTTTTATATGCTGATATGTGTATTTTTCCTGGTGTTCACTATCCAGAAAAATTTAAAACTCCTGACTTTAAAAAATATGACGGGTTAGGAGATCCTAATACACATTTTAAAGTCTTTATTGGAGAACTGGGATCCTATGCAGAGGATGAAAAACTCAGAATGCAATTGTTCCAAAAGAGTCTAACTGGAGAAGCCCGTTCGTGGTACACAAGATTAGACAACTCCAAAATCCATAGCTGGGAAGAGCTAGCACATGCCTTCCTCACTCAATACAGTTTTCAAACTTAGATGGCTCCTGATCGGTATCAAATTACCAAGATCAAAAAAAAGTCTAACGAGTCTTTCAGAGAGTATGCTCAGAGGTGGAGACGCCTGGCTGCCCAAGTTAGTCTTGCCATGACGGAATCAGAAATGGTCATGACTTTCATAGACATATAAGAAGCTCCCTTCTATGAGAGAGTTTTAGCAAGCATCGGCAAACTATTTCTGAAATGGTTAAGCATGGGAGATGTTTGAGATGGGATTGAAGTCGGGGAAAGATTCAAGACCTAGCTGCACTCAAAGCTATTGCAGATCACATCCAATCTGGAAATTATGGGAACAACCCCCGGAGGGTCCATAAAAAGAAAGAAGAAGATGTTTCCCTGATGTTACAGGGGCAAAAAGTTAATCAAAACATGCCCATTCAAAGGAGAAACTACCCTCCTTTTCCAGTACAGTCTGCAAACCCTCCAGTACCAAAAGGTGGAGAAGTCAAATGCCCTCGAGTGTTTACACCCTTAGGGGATACCCTCGAGAACATTTTAAATCTTTTGACAACATAGAAGAAAATCACGCATCTTCTTCCACCAGCCAGCCCTAATGGACAGGGTTTCAATGCTATTAGGAAATGTGCTTATCATGCCGGGGCACCTGGACATGATACTCAGGATTGTTGGGCCTTGAAACACAAGATCCAGGACCTGATAGACAATGGAGAGATCGTGGTCACTAAACCAGATCAACCTCACGTACAAGACAACCCTCTTCCTCAACACAAAGAAGAAGAGGTCAACATGGCCAACTTCAGCTGTGAATCTTCCCAGACCCTCAAAGACGGTGATGACAGATGGGATTATGCCAAGTTCCAATTCATAATAGAACAAAAGATCAAAGCTCTCTACAAACAAATTGAGCAATTGGCAGAACTGGTGACTTATCAGCATCAAGTGACACATCAGTTAATCAGCCAGGAGCATGCCAGTCTCCTACCTATTGTCATGAATATTCCCTCGTCACTTTCAGAAAATAAAATGCTGGAAGACAAAGTGACAAAGAGAGCAAATGCCAAAGCCCATCGGGATTTCGCCAACAAAAGGGAATTCACCTATCTGGGCCAACCTATGGAGGAAATTCTTCATATGTTAATCAATGAAGGAAGGATCGGTTCCTTCTACCTCCAATTAACCTTGATTCGAGATGGTACAACTCGATGGAGTGTGTCAATATCACTCCCGATCTTGTGGTCACAAAGACGAGAAGAATCTTTGGGCTCCTCCACCTTATTCAAAATCTAATCGGCGGTGGTGTCATCTTGTGCTTGGCGGAATAACGACAACGTGGTATGTGCAAGTGAGAATGCAGGCCCTACTAAGTGGAAAAGTGTGGTAGCAGTCATATCCACTGAAGCTGATGGGATTAATACCTTACTCACAATGCCAATAATTCAACTAAAGGGAGGAAATAATCCTTTGAAAGTAACCGCTCCCGAGCCTATCAACTTGCCATGCCGAGCACAATATCCCATTGTTAGCTTGTGCAAGGTTCTGTGGAATTATGGAGAAGGTGAAGGATCCACCTCACATACAACTGTTGTAGTGTCGAAGGAAAATTCACTGTATCTCCCCCATCGGGTGATAAAGCCCACCACAAAATCAAAGGGGAAAATACCCATGGAGAAGATTGAAAAATTCCTCTGCGCTATGGGTCATAATGAAGCTACGGTGGTTTTAAGCTTAAAAGAAGCTCCACAACAAATATCAATTTTGGACTTGGTCCTAACTTCCGAGAATCACCGGAAGGTCTTATTAAAGGTTCTAGAAGAAGCCTATCTCCCGACATCAGTGGATACAGAAAAGTTTCAACATATGGTTGATCATATTTTCAACGACAATGTGATATCCTCACACATTCTGCGTATCTTTCCATGTCCTCAAGATAGACTCGGGATACAACCTGCTCCTGGGACGATCATGGATTCACATGGCAGGTGCAGTCCCCTCCACTCTTCATCAATAGTTAAAATACATCATCAACAATAGCCTGGTAACAGTCAACGCTGAACCGGAAATTCCTCAGCACGGGGACATACTGTTCATCAATGCCAATGAGGACGTTGAACCAGTCAGTTTTCATGTTTTGGAAATAAGCAACACCAAATACCATGCTATTGGAGCACCATTGCCCGAACCCAAAATTTCTGCCGAGGTAATGTCGGCTACTCAAGAAATGATGTCGTTGGGTCATAAGCCGGGACAAAGGTTGGGTAAAGATTGCTAGGGTATCAAGTACCCCATTCGCTTAACCAAGCAAGCTGGAATAGTTGGACTAGGCTATTCTGCCAGCTCTAGTCACATGAATCCTCATAAGCATCAACAGATTCCACCATGTGGCGTTTGGCTTTGCCTTCAAACTCGAGAGTCGACAACCTCACAGAAGGTGCCGGCCGTGATGTAATGGCTATGTTATTTCAAGCCGATCTGATGAAGGAGAAAGAAATCTTTGTTCCAAATCCCGCAGTGGAAGAAGAGGAACGAAGAATCAAGTAAGACGTCATACGGATGATGTCCAGTATACGCATCATCGTTCATGATGAACATACCAATAGATACACCCCAGAAGATGATTGCCCAAACGTAATGGCCATCATTCGGGACAGGGAAGATGGTGACAATCCCTCCATCACTGCCGTCCACCCAGACTTTACCCTTGCCAATTGGAACAATATTCCTTGCATTGGTTGTCAAGGGTAAAGCAGGCAGAAACTCTTTCTGCCCTGTAGATATAATAACTGCTTACTTTTCTATACAGTATTAGCAGTTTATTTTTCCAGTATATGCTAACACTGTGTATGATCAACACATTTCATATAGACTAATTGAAAGCATATTTTGTTTCAGGACTCTACATTTAGATGTGCCTGTACTTGCGGATACGATGCCTCTCCTACACAAGGATTGTACCTTTGATGTAGAGATGAATTCAGCCTTGATGGATATACATGATGACATTGAGGTGCCTCCAGAAATTCAAGAATGGGTCAAAGACAAACCCAAACCCAAACCCAACCTTGATCAAACCACTTCCTTCAATCTCGAAACCTTAGAAAGCCCTAAGTTAATCCAGATCGGTTTAGACCTTACCCCAAACCAACGGAATGACATGGTTACGCTATAAACCCAATTTTAGGATGTGTTTGCATGGTCTCATGAAGACATGGTGGGTTTGTCCACTGACATTGTCCTTCATCGCCTTCCCATTAAAGAGGGATTTAAGCCAGTCAAGCAGAAACTCAGGCGATTGAAACCTTAGTGGAGTTTAAAGGTGAAAGAAGAAATTGTGAAATAATTTCAAGCTGGCATCATCATGGTGTCTACATATCCTGAGTGGATATCCAACATCGTGCCCGTACCCAAACCTGGAGGGAAGGTGCGAGTTTGCGTGGATTACCGGTACTTGAACAAAGCTTGCTTAAAAGATAGCTTTCCCGTGCCATTTATCCACATTCTCATTGACAATCTTCTAATAATCGACATGTACTCCTTTCTTTGATTGCTTGCATGGGTACCATCAGATTATGGTTCTTTGAGGAAGATCATGAGAAAATAGCTTTCATCACTCCTTGGGGAACTTTTTGCTATAGACGGTTGTCATTCGACCTCATCAATGCCGGAGCTACCTATCAACGAGCTATGATGGCTCTTTTCCATGACTTAATGCATAAAGAGATTGAGATCTACATGGATGACATCATTGTCAAGTCCGGAAGGAGGATGACCATATAGACCATCTCAGAAAGTTGTTCAACAGGTTGCGTAAGTACAACTTGAAGTTTAATCCAGCTAAGTGCACCTTTGGCGTTAAATCAGGCAAGTTGGTAGGATTTCTAGTTAGCCACAAAGGGATAGAGCTGGATCCTGCCAAAATCCAAGCCATCACCGAAATGCCCATTCCTCGACGAGAGAAGGAAATCTGAGGATTTTGGGAAGAATCAACTTTATCGGCGGGTTTATCTCCCAACTCACAAAGAACTTTGTGAGCCAATCTTCAAGCTATTAAGGAAGAACTCCTCCATGAAATGGAATGATGAGTGCCAGAATGCCTTTCTTACAATCAAGAAACAGCTAGTCAAAGCTCCCATTTTGGTACCACCCAGGGATGACGTTCCCCTATTTATGTACCCGTCCGTAAGTGACAACGCCATGGGCTGCATGCTAGGACAGAAAGACGATAGAGGCCAAGAACGAGCTATCTATTATCTCAGCAAAAGGTTTAGCAGCAGTGAACACAAGTACACTCTGATCGAAAAGATGTGTTGTGCTTTATCATGGGCTTCCATGAGGTTACATCATTACCTCCATGGTCACACAACCCATCTCATATCCCGCTTAGATCCTCTCAAGTACGTGTTTAACAAACCTATGTTAAATTGCCGGCTGTCCAGATGGCAGTTGATCCGACAACAATTTGACATCGTATATGTGACTCAAAAGTCCATCAAAGGTTAAGGAATCGTGGATCAACTGGCCGCCGCACCTTCAGGGGATTTCAAACCCTTGGAAACATATTTCCCCGATGAAGGAGTAATGACAGTACAACAACACCATCAGTATGATACGCACCAATCATGGAAGATGTATTTTAATGGAGTCATTAATATGGAAGGCTCACGGAGTCTGGAGCGATTCTAGTATCTGGTGGGGAAGCGATATCCGCTTCTTTGTCAAATTCTGGTTTGTCAACACCAACAATCTGGTTGAGTATGAAGGTACATCTCATAGGCCTAAAACTTGTCCATTCAATGGGCATCGAGTGATTAATCGTCTGGAGATTTAGAGTCGGTAATCGGACAATCCACCGTAATCTATCAAACTAAGGAATTACATTTCTTTCGCCTTACCATGGCGGAGTTTTGAAGATGGCTTTGGAGTTCAAAGAAATCTCCTTTCACACATTCCTCGTAATAGGAACGATTTTGCGGATGCATTAGCAACTTTGGCCTCCTTGATTCGCATATCAGACAAGGAACACTTGCCGAGCATCGCAATTTCCCTGCACAAGGCCCCAGCCTATGGGAATTACATTGGAGAAGTATCGGATGAGCTACCTCCCATCCAACCTCCTTGGTATCAGCATATCAAGGAATATCTACGAGATGGATCTACACCCGCTGAGGCGAGCCCGACTGAGAAAAGGCGGATCAATTGACTTGCTATGAAGTTCTACCTGAGTGGAGATGCGCTCCACAAAAGAGATGCAGGACTAGGTCTCCTCAGGTGTTTAGACAAAGATCAAGCCCAAAGGCTTATGAATGAAATCCATGGTGGAGTCTGTGGCCCCCACATGAGTGGCCCCCTCCTTGTCAAGAAAGTCCTCAGGACGAGACATTATTGGCTATCTCTCAAGGCTGATTGCAACGACCACGTCAAAAGATGCTATCAGTGCCAGATTCATGGGAATGCTATACACGACCCTCCACGGGAACTCCACAATATGAGTTCGCCTTGGCCCTTCTAAATGTGGGGAATGGACGTTATCGGGCCCATCGAGCCTAAAGCCAGTAATGGTCACCGATTTATCTTCACCATGATCGACTACTTCACCAAGTGGGTAGAAGCAGCCTCCTTCCCCAGGGTCACTAAAGAAGTCATCATTGCTTTCATCAGAAACAATGTTGTTTGTCGATATGGACAACCAGAGGTGATTGTGTCAGATAATGCCAAAAACCTCAACAACAAAATGATGGAGGAATTATGCAGTAAATTCCACATCAAACATCTTAACTCTGTCATCTATCGTAGAAGATGAAGCGGTCTTTGTTGAAGCGGCTAACAAAAACATTAAGAAGATTATGCAAAAGATGTCCGCATAACTAGAAAGATTGGCACGACATATTGCCTCGACTCTGTTAGCCCTCTGAACCTCAATCGCAAGACTTCAACTGGGCAACCCCTACACTTTGACCTATGGGATGGAAGCAAGTGCTCCCCATAGAAGTTGAGATGGAATCTCTCGTAGTGTTGATCGGCGCTTTCGGTGGATGAAGACCAATGGGTACAAGACGGTATCACTAATTGTCTCTAATAGAAGAAAGGCGAATGCGGCTATCTTCCATGGTGGATTATATCGACCAAAGGATCGCCGGATCCTACAACAAAAAAAGTCCCATTCTGGCGATTTAAATAATATGACTTGGTTTTGAAAAGATTCTTAACAACCAAGATCAAAGCTAAAGGAAAATTCGCTCCTAACTGGAAGGCCCGTTTATTGTCAAGGAAGTATTGACGGGGAGGCTCTCAGTTGTAAGAAATGGAATGGCGATGAATTTTCACAACTCATCAACTCAGACACCGTGAAACGATATTATATCTGCAGTAACCAGCAAACACCCTGATGCATAATCGTCAGGTCACCAATCATTCCGGTTATTTAACCCTTTACCACATGAGGCTTTTCTACACTTTGCCCCTCAGGGAAACATACTCTTCAAGCCAGCAGCCTGGCTTTCTCATTTGCGCTCATATAACTTAGGTCATCCCACCGCGGATTGAACCTCTTGCGTTTATAGTTTGGCTACCCATACCTGGGATCAAACTTTTCACCTACAGTTTATCCTCAACCTAGGATTAAACTTTCTCCTCCCCGCACTCTGACCTGCACATGGGATTACGCTTTTCTTCGCATACGAGGGCGAACTACGTTGACCGATCTCCTCTTCAATAGAGTACGAGGGCAACCATTTCATATGGCTCTCACGCAATAAAACAAAAACAACAAAAACATTTCTACCCTTACAAAAGCAAAACAAACAAAACATTCCTACACCATGTCATTGTAGATACGTTGAACCTCTTACACCAAAGTTCGAAACCACGCAGACTGATCTCCTCTTCAATAGAATACGTGGTAGCCATTCATGGTTCGGTCTCACCCCCTACCAAAACACAAACCATTGTTAACTGGTACTGGGATTCTCTTTCAATCCACTACATTTCATTTGGCTTCAGACCAAAGGGATGGAATTGCTTGAACTCCTCCCAAATAGGAGATTCAGTGACCATCTAAGTTGCGGTCATACCTTGAAGAGCAACACCAAACCATAAGAGGTGGAATTAAATAGGCTTCTCCTAAATAGAAGTACTGGCGACCATCTGTGCTGTGGTCAATCTCAGAGAGGAAAGCCACACTCCTCTCCACATTTCCATTCAGAAATATAAGTCCCACGACACCAAAGATGGTAGGGATATATAGATCAATGATCCATTCTAAACTATCCAGAGACAACTCAATGTCCATCCACCCAGGAGGAATTCAGAGTACATCAAGATCACAAGCCCTGAAGCAGCAGGCAAAATATCAAGCAAATAACAAGGCATTTCTAAAAGGGAAGTGATCCAAAAATATATCTCCCTGTCATATATAATGCTGTTTGATATATACAATGTAAGATTTACAGGACAAAATTGCTAAGCTAGTCTATGCAGGTAAATACAAGCTCATCTACAAGTCAGGGTATATGCGAGCTAACACACCCAACATGGCGTCCCTCTCAGAAGATGGAGGCGAAGCTGTGGTCTCCTATATGAGAATATCCACACGACCCAACAGATCTGTAGCCATCTGCATGATTACCATATGCTCATCAATATAAGCGCTCATCTCTGCGATCATACCAATGGTAAGGGACCTCGCTGCAATACTATCTGTAATGGCTACATCCCGGGCAGATATGGCGGTATCCCGCTCAACTATCACTGCGTCTATGGCTGACCTGGCCTCATCACGCTCAGCGATGGCGGCATCTCTATGAGCCAATGCCTCGTTTCTCTCTAATAGAGCGGCATCCCTCACATCAAGAGCAGTCGACATCATAGATCGAATCTGATCTCTCTCAAAGGTCATCAGATGAAGACTCTGCTCTAAGTACTGTGCCAAGTGCTGAATCACAAAAGTACTCGTACTAGGTGAATCCAAAAGAAATGATGGCAACCCAGCAATAGGCTCCTCCTCGATGTAGGTATCAATGTCCTCCGTAGGCACTACATCGTCTAACTCGCTTTTCGGTACTGCAAATACTGCTGCAGTCGATAAAATCTCCGTCTCCATCCATGCGGAGTACTCTGCAGAATAATCGGGATGACTGACAGAAAAAGCAGCTATCTCACGCTGATCCCAGCAAGCGTATACACGAGATCGGGTCCTCTGCTGAGAGGTATCGAGAAGCTGAACAACGAATTGCCCCTCGAAGGGTAAAATCCTCGAACCGGGTGAATCTGCGACATCACGGCCAGTAGGTGATAAGTAGTCACGCCCCTCAAACCATCCAAAGGGAGGAAATCCATGCTCGGAGCGTCAGTAGTGAAGCTGTATGGTGAGCAAAGCCCCGAGCACAACAATATGCTAAATGGATCTCTGATGTCTGCCAAAAATGCGGACCAGGACTGAGCATCTATACACTCCGGCGGCTGAAAGGAGTATGACATGGCCACATCATGGGATAAGCAATACCCATGTCGTCTAAGGGTACCAACTGATCATAAGTGGGACATAAACTACACATACAGCATGACCAAACTCCCAGTGAACACTCCTGACGGGTAAGTACAGCAGTAGGATGCTGACCGCAGAGTCTCTGCTACAATCATAGGCACAATGGTATGACCCTCCCTGAGAGCTCTCACGGCCATAATAACGCTTATATCTATCTCATCCATATACCGCGACATGTACACGTATGACAGTGCACATAGCATCAGTACATCAACTCTGGCCAAACGCCAATGATCCTCTGACATGGTGAAATCCTCGGAATATTGTGAGTAGCTAAACTCCGTGCCAAATCTGTCATACAGAAAATGCTGAGATATCACGTGGCCAGATGTCAGCTCATCCTGCACTACTCTGAGCCACAATCTTGTGAGAGTCATGAACCGTCTACTCATGTCTCCCAAAGCCATGTGCACGCAAGGTCTGTCTAGGGGCAGCATCGTCAATCATGCATACTCCTCTAGGGTAGCAATCAACTCATGGGTGCCAAATCGTAATACTCCTTATCTCGGTAGCCAATGCTCTAGCATCCCGTCTACAAACCTCGGGAACACGAAAAGCCAAAAGGGTCATGGTATCTTTGCGACCAAGAGATCTCTGATCACCCTATCTGGCGGTGACATGATATCGTACTCACGATCAAGATACCCAATGCCACCAGCGACGGTGGGGTATAGTCTATCTGACTAATCGTAGAAGAAGACATCTGTGCGGGCCATGTCATAAGACCATCCAGGGGTCAATGCCGAATATCTCTGGACATATATACATATGCATAACATGATACATGCATAACAGATAATGGATGACAATATGATATAGGGAATGAAAAAATGGTGCATACATTCCTAAATATATCATCATCTAATACATCAGCTCTGTACAGCTACAAATACATGAAAATGGGGCACAAACGCCCTACTACTAATAGAGGCCTATCAAAAGATATAGCGAGAATGGGGAACAACCACCCAATATCTAACAGAGGCCTATCAAAAGATATAACGAGAATATACATCAAAAGAAGACCAGGATCTCGATGTCCACGTCCTCAATCTTGTCCACCTGATGTAACTCCTCCTGAGTCACTGGATCTCTATCAACAGGGATGTCAGGCCTATAAAGAGGAAGATCTGTGCTGACAAAACCAAATGGGTCGTCTGAGGGGCCAACACCTGAGCTGGAAGGAACAAATGACTCCGCCTCTGCTGGATCTCTGCCCAAATGCCGAATAAATACATGTGCCTGATCCAACTGCCGGGTCAAGCTATCAATCTGGGTCATATGAGTCGGAGCTCGGACACAAGCTACCCAATCCATCATCATCAAAGATCCCGAACGATGTCCCCATAAAGCGTGGTGGCACAGATCGGGCCCCGATAAAGGCGAGGAGCCACCAACGTTGGAATATCTCTTGAGTACATGGACCCTCTGATAAAGCAAAATCGTCAACTCCCAACAATGGAATATTAGTGACAAGTGTCTATGATACGGGCCAATGACGCCTGGCAGGAGGCAAGATCGGTATACGGATCTCCCCTGTGATGCTCCTAATAGCACGCTCGCCTAGATAGAGCTCCCAGCCTCCATCTGTGAAGAGAGGAACTCTCCTGGTGGAAATCAAATACTCAACTCCAGTTGGGTGTCCATCCTCAAAGCCAATGGTCAAATGTTCCCATGAGTAGGGAATCCATGTGATGGCGTCAGCCGACAGCAACTCCAGCTTCATACGGCAGTGAGCGCAGCCCTCAGCTACAGGGACCTTTAACAAAATAGAATGGTGCCATCGCCGTCCTCGTGGATAGGTATCTAAACCTAACACACTCACAGGACGCAAATATGGGAGCCTCTCATAGGCCCAAAACTGCCAACACAATGGCAAAACATCTGCTATTAGTAAATACTCTTAACCTATGAATGGGAAAAGATAAGAGAAATACTCACCAGCAGAAATGGGTAAAATCCTAGCCAAGCCTCAGTTAAACCCTGTGAGCGCATGCGCATGCCCCGGAGGAAGTAGGCAAAGGTGTAAGAGCCCCAATCATACTCTCCAATACGGTCCACATCACACGTGGCGCTGATCAAAGCAAAGGATATCGTAGAAGAGTTATCTGCTATGAAGCAGCCTCAAATGATCATCAGGAACAATCACCGCAGAACGCGATCCCTGATCTTTACATCATCAAACATGGGCTCACTCAAAAGCCCGCTCATAGCATCTACGCTCAAAGGACCTGAACGAACAGTCCTGCCTTTGAGCGCCTCCGCCGGAACTCCTAATAAGTATTTGACGGCAGTAGGGGTAATAATCGCCATGCAAGGCACTGGCTCCCCTCCAAACTCCATACCTGTGATAAATCGCTAATCTATAGGCGTCATCATCACCTCGCAATCCAGCAGATAGAGTGACTGAGTCTGATGAAACCATCGCCCAGACAATGCCCTGAGGTAACCCTAGGGACAACGACAGGGAAGGATGGAGAAGAATGCCCCAAATCCCCACTCATGCACTACCGCTCTATAGTCAGGATGAAGCGCCTGGTACATGGAGTGAATGCTAAACCAGTTCCCTCGAGGCTGTGTAAAACCAGGAACCTGCATGAAATGCAGATCAACATCAAAACCCTTTAATCCTCATCAATAGGAAAGAAGGAAGATCAAAGTCTAACGCCATACCTCGTTAGCGTGCAAGTACATCGATGGATGTTCCGCTTCAAATCACCCAGCAACTCTGGGTTTACCACCTGAATACTCGGGAACTCCCTACGAGGGACATGTGCAGCAGGAGCGGGATCCTCAATTGGAATATTCGCCTCCTCGTCCTCAACATCTGGAACATCTACCTAGACAGGACGTATCACGGCCTCCACCAACCGACGAGGTCGGCCTCGACGAAAGGAGGACGAGGCACTTGAAGCCCTCCTCAAACGCCGTAAGCGGTCTGTAAGAAGGCCGCTTTCGGGTGATCCGGATCCATAATATCTGGACAACAAGTCTCCAAAACACCTCAGAAAGGGTGTGGTATTTCCTTACCTGGAGCTTTTTTAAATGCATTTATGACTATATGCATTCATGCATTTACTTTAACATATAATAGAGTTAAAATGCATGACTACCCAATGCCTACATTTGGAAAATTTTTGCCATAGTCCCCTTTGAAAATAGGAATATCCACATGCACTCAGGCATGTCTAGGTGGCCATTCAGTAGCACACCTGCCCCAAAGTCATATACATAATATATGCATTAAAAATTAAAATCATCATGCATAAGGCCAACCTCAATGCTAGGAGTTTTGCTTTTCTACCTTTTGCTCATTGGACCTCAAATAGGACAAAAATAGCGAAAAAGGTGCCAATTTGACTGTCTCAAAAGTCAAGTTTTTTCACATCATTATGTTCAAAGATGGTTTAATACTAACATTTACTATGTTGAATATTTTTTTATCAAGTCATTTGTGCATACATAATCACTACTATGTGTTTAGATGCATTTCGTGCGATAACTCACAATCCAACAGACAAAAACTGGAAAAAATATATGCATACGTTACCAGGATAGTGTAGAACACTTGTACGGTGACAGAATTTGCAGAAAGCAGCCCAAACTCAGCAGATCTGAAGATGGCTCCCGGTTTTCTCTAGGAGAAGTAAGTTAGAAATGAACTTGCGAAGGCTGGTTGCAGGATTTATGATTCGCGCCTGGCCGTAGGCTCACCTGCGGCTGTAGAAGGTGCACCTACGGCTCCTCTATGGGGGTCCCACCCCTCCGGCTTGGTCCAGTTCAAGTTGAAACGGAGTTCTCACGGATTAGAAAGGTCAAATCGTGAATAAAAATGCCATGCGATTGAGAAAAACAGCATACAATCCTGGTTTTCTCAAATGAGACTTTGAATCTGCACATCGTCCATTGGTAGTCACCCGAACACGAGGTATACCCTGCCAATAATCTCAGTTGTCGCAAATCACATCCGGCAATACCTCGTACATGTCCGATGCCGCCAACTCCGGGTCGTTACCCTAAATAGGTCCCCGACGGGGGTTACAACGTGGGTCCCCGATGGGGGTTACAACGTAGATCCCCAGTGGGGGTTACAACACGTTCATCCGTTGACATTTCTATCAACGAAGGTCAAGCAGCCTTGACGTTATTTCAGCCGATGGCAAGTAAACCCATCGAAGCATTGAGAACTGTTCGATAGTTGCAGACGCGTTTCATGCGTCCCCAGTAGATCTCGACGGGGTTACAACATGACTCGACGGGGTTACAATGTATATCTCCCGTGAGAGTAGAACGCATGCTCATTGTAATTAACATATATATCAACGAAGGTCAAGCAACCTTAGCGTCATTTCGATAGATAGCGTTTAAACCTATCGAGCTATAGAGCTATTCGAGGTTCTCATACCCAATCGCTTTCATATTCTAGCGGATCCCCGGCGGGGGTCACAACGCAATGCTCCGTTGATCTACACAACAGCGTAGGTCGAGCAACCTTGACAAACTATCCATGAAATGCTCCGTTGATCTACACGACATCGGAGGTCGAGCAGCCTTGACAGTATATCCCACAGGATTTTTGAACCGTTGATTCACATGTCGGTGAAGTACACGTCAACGAAGGTCACGCACCCACGACAAAGATTTGTTGGCGATAGAATCCAACAGAATCGTGACATATTCTGGCGATACTAACCAGGAAAGGTCCATGTTATCAAAGAGGATAGATGATGGAATATGTTATACACATCCTCAAACAGACCAAGCTTTATCCCCACAGATCTATTGCACATAAGAGATACCTCTTCAGGATCAAGTCGTTATCAAAGACACATGAATTTGGTGATAACCCCAACATCAACATCCTAACAGATTTGGATTACACACATGGTCCGGTCATCATTGCCCATCCCTAGTTGAAGCAACAGGGAGCCAGCAATCATCCCCAGCATGTTGGGCTACAACCCCGTACACATGCATCATACATTTGTATCATGTTGCTATCCATAGTACCATGTTTATCTTGTTGTGTTTCAAGTGTCTAGGATTCTTTATCCTACCCATGCATCGCCATACATGAGTATGATAAAGAGGGGCATCTGTAGACACTCGAAATTTTCTATACCATCATTATTAACATTGCAGGAGGATGATTCGTCTTTTAAGAGAGAACCACGAAAGACAATCCAAATCCATACTGGGATACTAGGAAGTTCAAAGATCAAACCCACGGATCGCGCGATGGGAGTAACCAAATCCAACCTCGGAGATAACCCCGAGACCTGCAGATACAATATCGGAACACACACCAGAGAAGACAGATTAGTCTCGGAGACAACCCCGAGGTATCCAGTCTCAATCCCAACCATAGGAATAGCCACCAACCTTGGTGATAACCCCAAGGAATGCAATTTTGGCGATAACCCCAGAAATGCTTGTTTCAAATGCGACCAGCTTCAATCTCGGCACTCACAACGAGATACACTGCACCAACCCGGTAATAACATCGGGAAGACAGGCACACCTCAAAGATGACAATGAGGACCTTCAATAATTGCAGCAGTCCAATCTCAAATAAGTCTCGAGCAACGTCTCGCTGATCTACCAATCGGCGATAACACCGGTGAGGGAAACATCGTCATCTCGTCAAACACGATGCCACGTCACGTCTCTGCTTAACGATGTCCCACAAGGCTAACCAATCCCGAGTGACTATTGTCAAGGGTAGCGGATGAAAGTTGAAGCTTGAAGACCGGAGGGCATCGTCCCATCTTCAATGACTTCGCACAAGCTCTAATCCCATGCCATCGTATAACTCTCAACAATGGCGGTCCGAAATAGGTCCCGTATACCTTAAACGGATGCCCGAATTTCACTTTTGAAAATCCAAGTGGACATTATAGTGCCTGAGTGCACGTACTTCGAGACGACCCGACCCAACAAACCCAGGCCAACCCGGGTTGCCTCTGGTACACCTGCGGCTCAGCCACAGGTACACCTGTGGCTCATATGCCTATAAATAGAGGGCTTGGGGTGCTAATTTTCTAAGAGAAAAAAGACATGGAAACCCTGCACACCCCGGCTCTGACTCGCCCATACTGATGTATTTCCCACTTTTAAACACTTGTCAGCTCATATATAGCCTCTTTTGTACCCACAAAGCCAAGAGTTTACCCACTCTAAAGATATAGAAGCCTTTTTTAGCAGTCAGCTGTAAGCCTTCTCACACACTTTAGAGTCTTTCTCTTCATCTTTGCACACACCCTTCTACATGTTGAGAGTCGTGTTGCTTGCTTTTGCCCGAACTTTGGTCCGTGGTTTTATTCCAGCTTGTATATTATATATATATATATATATATATATATATATATATATATATATATATATTGAGCCTACACTTTTGGCCTGGAGCCTACACTTTGATGCTGGAGCATTTATTGCTTTAATATATATATATTTACATTTATATATATTAACTGTGTGTCGAACTTTGTTCGATGAGCCTAAACTTCGGTCTGGTGCGTTTACTGCTTTATATATATATATATATATATATATATATATATATATATATACATTTATATATATTAACTGTGTGTTTGGACTTTTGTTCGATGAGCTTGGATTTTATATCCTAATGCGTTTCGCTTATATATATATATATATATATATATATATATATTAATGGGTCGAACTCGCTCGATGAGCCTAGATTTTACATCCGGTGCGTTTATTGCTTATATATATATATATATATATATATATATTCGTCCTGCATGGAGTTTCCTTCGTGGAAGTTGATCGCTCTTACGGCTTTATTTATAATTTATGATCCCCCATGGAGGTGCTTCGTGGTTGGTGATCATGTCTGTATATATATATTTACAACTTTTATATATATATATACCTGCTTACTGCTTTCATACAAATTTCATCATTCTGTGCGCCTAGGAATCATGTGATCACAGATTCATCCCATTGGATCTAGATTCGGTTCCCGTAATTGACATTTTCAGCTGTAAGCAGCTTGTAAATTATTCTGCGGTGTCTGAATTTCCTCAGATGGTTTCCATACCCACGAGGAAGTCGGCATTATTTTTGTATATTATTTTCGTACGGATGCCTCTCATCCGTCAAATAAAATCAACCAAGCTGATCACTTAATAAAATGGGAGTGTAAAAGGTCTCAATTCCTATTGAGCATCAGGGTTTGAAAAACCTCTTTTATAAAACATCATTGCCATATTTTGCTAAAAACTGAATTTTTACAAAAATTCAAACCCTGTGGATATAGGTTCGAACGAGGCCTCGCACAACTTCCATATAATAGCACATTGACCCACACACACACATACACACACACACACTCAGATAATAGTTTCTTGAAAAGAGGCAGTCACCGTGGTAACACGGATGTCAGGGGGTGCCTAACACCTTCCCCCCGGATAATCAAGTCCCCGGACCCTAAGCGAATCTGGTTTCACCAATTCAGATATCGATGTCACACCACCGGGTCAATGTGCAAACCATTTCTCGATTTGTGTTGGTACAATCATTTAAAAACCAATCTGGCGACTCTTAACGGTCCATCATAAATCGACATCATACATGTCGGACCTTTTCACTTATTTTTTCAAACAAATCTCACATAAAATGAGAACACCAAAGAACAAGTAACGGAAAGGGACACCCAAAAATCCCGACGTCAATAATAGACAGTATTCAAACTAAAATTAAGTCCTCATTATATTTATTATCACACTATTTCATAAAATAGTGAGGACTACTATATCCACCATCTCAGACCGTCACTCTGTTCCCCGACTAGTCCCGGCTACGTTCTCATTTCCTGAAGAGAACAATGAAAGCAAAAGGCTGAGCTCAACTAGCCCAGTAAGAAATATTATGACTAAAATAATGCAGAATAAATTATCATTAGCCTTCAACAGTGTTAAACTGATAAAATACAATAAACATCAAGTTTAACTACATCGGAACAAGTAATCCATTAGATGAATCAAGTAGAGCGTGAAATCTACTATCTTCTATGATTTAAAAAGTTTTTCATCAACTTTATCGCTGAGACTCAGCTTAATAAATAAACCACATCATCGAATCATCCCTACACTACGTATGAATGATATTCATGTAATCATCAATGATCATGATCATACCAACAAATGTCCATCAATGCACTACGGGCCAATGATGACTTTTACCACATCATTTGTAACATTACAGTCATGATTATACCGAATAATCCCTGGTCATAATCATATCAATCAATAGTACATCTATGCACGTAAGCCACATATTACTTTTATCATAATATAAGCATGATGATGACTACAATGATATAAGAATTCAATTAAAAGAAAGTAAATGATAAATTTTTAAAGATTTATAACTTAATTTATCCAGAATTCAATAATGTCCAAATTGTCAACATGATATTACTTTGTGGAGTAAAATTCAAGAATAATATTGTATCAAAAATGATTTGGACAGCAAAGAAATCAATTTTTGTCATGAATAATTCCCTGGGTGAATAGTACCCGAGTGAATAGTACCCCATGAGTAGTACTTCGGGAATAGTATCCCATAAATAGTATTTTGTGAATAGTACCCATGAATAGTACTTAATGAATAGTACCCCATGAATAGTACTTTATGAATAGTACCGTAAAAATGAACACTACTCATGGACAGTACTCCGACATGAAAAGCTTAAAATTTAACAAGAATGTGTAGAAAATATCCTTATGAAACGATACTAGATGAAGTGCAAATTTCAAGGATATTCTACTAATTTCACGGAGTATAAAAGCAATACTTTAACAAAATGAGGGTATAATCAGGAATACGAGACGAAATAATATTACTCACATACTACAGAGTATGGAAAAATATTATTCCTATGAATACTGAACAAAATAATATCCCTTACCTCAGAAGAAGACTGGATACTGGAATAGTGAAGTAGCATGCTTCTCTTCTTCTTTCTCTCTATAGTTTCCCTCTCTATAATTCTTCTTGTGAGTCTTAGTGAATTGGTGAGAATGGAGGAAGAATGAACTTCTATTTATAGAAAAATATAGTTTCGATAATTGTACATTTTGGGGCTCGAAATATTATAGTATAATACCTTTATCTTTTCCTTCATTTTTAATTTAGTCCTGCAAGTATTATCAAACTTGCACCACCTCCCCTAATAGTATATCATGTGAATCAATAGTACAATCATGTGACTCAATAGTTTTATACATTTGAAAAAAATAATTACAGTATAGTACCTTCATCTATACCTCCATTTTTAATTTAGTCATGCAAGTATTATCAATCTTGCACCACCTCCCCTAATAGTACATGCATGTGAATCAATAGTACACACATGTGAACAAATAGTTATAAGCATGTGAATTAATAGCAATTAATTACTCATTTATCCGATTAATTACCTGATTGGTCAATATAACCTCCAGACATCCATTATTATCGAAATAAATGTCGATTTCCACTAACACTAATAATCCCAACACAATGGAATTATAAATTTCATCTTTAATCAACACGAACTTATTCATCATTAATATTATAACTCACAATATTTAACAACCAGATCATTCTCAGGAAATAGGGGGCTTTTCGATAAGGATTTCTCCCTATTGGCGCGCAATTAGGTGACCAAACCTCTCCTCGACAGAACTTTCTAGACATCGTCAATATTACAAATAATAATATGAATAACTTTGTTGTCTCAATTAATGATTTAATAATAATAAATATTATAAAGATGATACTGTAAAAATAATTGAATTAATAATATGAGAGATATTATGCAACAATTACTGTAGCAATAATTGAGTATAACTGAGTGACTTCTCACGTAAGCATCAATAATCAATACAGTGTGCTACTATGCAACCATGCGTATTACTGTACTTTTACCACCGGGTAGTTCAATAGTTTAACGGTAAAACTTTCGTCGTTATTTTTATAAAAAGATATTTATGTCATTTTCTAACTATGATAATACTTCCATTGTGGGGTCCACCAATGATTGTGCCGTCGTACGAATATTCCCTATTAAAACGAATATTCCCCGACCAATCGAATATTTTATAACAACTTGCTTACTTTGAAAAATTTATAAATATTAACCACAACTATAATAATATAACAAATCCACACCATAATATTCAAAAATATATTTTGAGAAAAATTAATCTTTATTCATAAAAGTTGGGGTCTTATAGCTTTGATACCATCTGTGAGAGCCCCAAATCCGGGTCCTAAATCACCGCGGATCCGGTACAATCATTCTATCACTATTGCGAAAGATATAAACATAAATTGTTTATACAATAAACTTTACACACTATTCCCCAAGGTCGAGTAACCTTAACTTATACACAATTCATAACCTGTCTAACATATAACATTATTATCATACTATACTATTACAATTTAGCTGCACATATTATCCCAAGCTGAACTTGGCTTTATCCTTTCTTGTATCCGAACATATTCACCTTATCTGCAATATTTATCATGATATAGCAAGGGTGAGCAATAAGTTTTCCCAGCAAGTTTAAGTGCAATAAATTAAAGATATATCATGATAGAAAGAATTGAACAATAAGCTGGCTAAAGTTCTACAATATAATTATGAACTAGCATGAACAAATTTTACATAGCTAAACGAACATTGAACATGAACATATATATATATATATATATATATATATATATATATATAATGAAGGTGATCAACCTTTCATACCTGATGAATACATGCAGTATGCACATAGTACGATTTAATAATTTTTAGACATGTCAGTCAACAATGATTAACTACAAGTATATTTGAATGAAACAACTCGAAGTCGAGTTAAGAAAAACTTGCCTGAACCGTTGATTACCGCTATGCAATTTAATAAGTTTTGTTTGAAAACCTAATATAAATAATATCGATCTACAAGTATTAGAATAATATCATCACGGTATTTAAAATAACCTAAACACATTATCATATAATCCTATCCGTCTATAACCGACATAAGACTTAGCCTCAAGTCAAACTTTTAAAGTCTGAGTCGAGTTCAGTATAATTTTGACATCCTGACAGCTTAGTCAGAGAATTATCGAGTTTAAGTTCAATTAAACTCTGCCTAACACTTTAACAATTATCATAGATAATTATATTATCAGTCAAAATATTTTTCCAAGTCTCATAATAATTTTTAAATAATTATTATTATTTATCATGAATTTTTAATCATTAATAACGTATTTATTTGAATTAAATACCACATAATTCCTTTATCATTAATATTTATTTTATACTAAATATTAATGAAAATCATAACATAATATTGTAATATATTTAAAATATATCAAAGTATTTTAATACCTTAAAAATCATATTTATATGATTTTCAAACCTTTAAATCCATTATCCGATAATTGCTATTAATAATAAATATTAATGTTTTTCATGACAAAATATCAAAAGTTATATTTTATACCTTCAAATATTTTTATAACACTTAAATTATTTTTATATGATTTTTAAATTATTAATTCTATTTTTCTATAATTTATTTAATATATTTATTAAGTAAATTAATTACCAATAATACTAATTAATTAATGAAATTCATCAAAAATATTAAAAGTCACTAAAAATAACTTAAAATATTTTCTTATATCATAATATGATTTTCATGATTTTTCATGTATTAAAATCATTTTTAACTAATTTATTTAATATTATAATTAAATAAATTAAATACCATTATTATTCCAAAAATATTAAATATTTATGAAATATATTCGTAATAATTAAAAACTAATTTTCAGGCTTTAAAATAATTTTTAAGAATTTATTTTGTATTTTTAATAATTAAAAATCATTTTTATCTATTTATTTATTAAAATAATTCATTTTCCGAAATTACTGTCACTAAAGGGCCCTATAGCGACAAAACCGTCGCTATAGGTGCTCTTGAGTGTTCTTGGCCAAACCCAGAAACTCAAAGGCAGTTAACGAGTTAGCTAGTTTGACCGGTTCTAGATTCGTGATTATACGGTTTTTAGCAACTGAATATGTTAATGTTGTAGTACTAATGTAGTACTACAACAATAAACAATTTATGACCAAATCATAACACAATAGATAGATCAAAGCTCCAGAAAACCTGTCAGAAGTTGTTCTTCATTTCTGGGTTTTCCAGAAATGAAGAACAGTTCGAGATGGCCACTTTTGATCCTTATAACATGAAATCTGGGCTTGCTTTGTATGATATGAAGGTTCAAATTTGTAGTGGAGATGTCAGTGAAAACCTCTATATCATCAGATCAGTTTAAAAACAACAACAAAGGAAGATTTAGGCCGGTCAAAGTACTGGTCAGGAAACGGTTCTTGAAGATCTGGGTTTCCCAGAAACCTTCATCCGGCAAGTTAGTCAACAGTTGTTTGACCACGATTATCTATGATTCTGTGCAAGATCTGTTGGTTCTAAGAGCTTGGATATGTAGTTCACATGACAGGCTACAAAGATCAAACAACATCATGGCCAAAATAGAAAACAACAACAAGATCAGAGCTCTGCAAAACGTCACGACTTTTTTTTTTGGGCAAATCAACGCCTGCCAGAACCAATTTTTGAATGAGCAATGACCTTTCGATCGCTTATAACTTTCCATCTACACATGATCTGGGCTTGATTCAAGTTCCAAATCAAAGCCCCTACAACATACTACAAGTATATAACTTAAAACAGAACAAAACATTAAAAGAGAAGGATCTTAAGGCGCCTGACATTCGGCTGTCAGTCAATATTTTTCCAGTTTTTCCAAATTTTTGAAATCTACAATTTCGTGCATCTAGATGTTATAGATCCTTGATCTAACAACCCAGACCACTACTCAACACCCTTAAACACAACTTTAAACAACAAACAACTAAATCTAACATCAGGTCATAAAATTTTTAAGATTTAGGGTTTATACCTCTTTAGTGCTTTGATCTTGAATTTGATCATCACGATCTGTTCTTGAGATGCTATGCATCATTCTACGGGCTTAATCACTAATTAATTTCGTGGGACTAGAGAGAGGATGGCATGGTTGAGTGTTTGTGGACAATTGAAGCTAGATAATGACTTTCTCTCTCTTCAATTATTTATATAATTGGATGCAATACATATGGCTGTGATATATGGCTGATTTCTGGATTTTAAAGCACATGGGTATATCTTAGCGAGTCACCAACTATAAATATGGCAATAATTTCAAGCTACTTCAATAATGCACAAAGGGTAATTTAGTCATTTGCTTTCTAAATTTAATGGCATAATTATAACATGTGTAAACCCTTAGGGTTTGACCCTTAGGGTTAAAGCCTAAGGTTCTGAAAAATTAATTTTCTAGCATTTTTCAAATTAGGTTTTCAAAATAGAAAATTAATATTTCTAAATTATAATTAGGATTCTATAATTATATTAATATTTCCTAATCATAAATTCAAGCTTTCTAATTAGGATTAATATTTTTTTAATTAAAATTGCTAATTTAGCAATTAGGGTTTTAAATTTAAAGTTAGGGTTTCTAACGAAATAATTAGGGTTTTCTAATTAATAGAATTTCTAATTAATCAAATAGGCTTACCCCTAATTAGATTTGTGATTAATACACAAAAACCTTATACCTTGTATTTAAATCCCCAAATTAGGGTTTCAAATTCCTGGAATCTGAAATTAGGGTTTTCAAAACTGGTTTTAGGGTTTCTTATAAATCGTAAGAATTTTTGAACTGAACGTTGACGTTCTTAATATATACTTAGGGTTTGGCACTGATATAAGTTATCTGGTCAACCCTTGACCCTTAACCACATGATGTACACATATAATACCATATACACAGAACATATTCACTTATATACTTAATCCTGAATAATTCACCACAAAAATTTTAAATTAACAAAATTCCTTCACGAAAATCTCAAATCTATTCACTTATTTTTTGTTTAGGTTTATTATTTAACCTTAATTCAATATTTTAAGATTTAAATAAATATCCAAATTCTCGGGTCGTCACAAAAACTCTCAAATTGACTCTCTGATTAAAGAAAATTGTGAAGACATTGCTCAATCCAGGAATCGGCTCCACGAACCTGTCCAAGGCATGAATCGTATATAAGACAACATTCGAACCCTTGATGCTGACATAAAGGGGGAGAATAAAGGGGAAGGAGAGAAAAGCAAAGGAAGAGGAAAACAAATTGCTCAATCCTCAAGGAGTCCTCCCACAAGACAACCTCGCTATCAAACTCCATGATCTGAATAGCAGCAGCGCCAACCAATTCTAATGGCGCAACCGCTAAGGAGTCGAGGGCCATCTCCTACCTCACAAGAAGTAAGCACTACTGGCCTAAATATTCCAGTTGGAGATCTTGCATTTATGAACAGACATGATCATTGAGAATGGCTAAGTCAAAGCTAGATGGAAGACATTGCATGGAGAGATGAAGCTAGCAGAAGAAAGAGAGCTGTAAAGCATGCCAATCCTCCAAGAAGCAAAAGGCAGAAGAAATAGAGATAAGTTAAAATTTATTTCTTATTGATGTAACTATGCTTTATTGTAATATTTGTCTTTACAAACATCAATAAATTCATGCTTATTCTCTAGATATTTCAGCTACTCACTAAAAAACTAAGTCATATTTACCTTCCAGCAACTGCATTTAGAAATTTATGATTATGATACAAATCTCCTTGGTTATGTCAACATCAAATAGGGGGAGATTGTTGGGTATTGCATATTTAAATTTGATGTTGAAAGTAAATAATCATGCTTAAATGTAAAGTCCTTCAAAGAACATATGTACAAGGACTTAGATGATAGATAAAAATTGTTAGGTTAATCTGTGCTTTATGTTTATCATTCTGTAAATGAATGTATAGAAGAAAAGATCAAAGTTGTTAGGATGATCTATTTTGAGATGAAATAGATAGGTATCAACAGAATCGTAGTCTGTCGAGCCAGCCAAGGGATTACAGAAGCCAAGGCAGAATCGTAGAGTATTAAGAAAGTTGCTACAAAATTGTAGTCTGCTTTGGATGGCCACACTCAAAATCGTAGAGTTGGTCCAAACGCCTGTCAAGCCAAATCAAGAATCGTAGTCTGTTCTCGGAAGCGTAGGGTCTGCAAAATCAAGCAAGCATCGTAGTCTACCAGTGCTTAACAGAAATCGTAGTGTTCTCCTCTATCAGTCCGGATCAAGCACGAATGTGGCAAGATACCAAGATCATAATCGTAGTGCATCATCTGTCTGCATCAGAAGCATCGAGCTTTGTCCATTTGTTGAAGAATAAAATACAACAAATGAGGAATGGATTATAGACGTTGAGACTCTCGGGAATCCCAATGACTCAACACTCATCCTTAGTATATAACGAAGAAATGTATTGAAGAAGCTAAGGAAAGTATTACATATCAGCTAAAAACACATTTTCAGGTGTTAGGTGAGATAGTAGTCTGCCGTGTCAGTGGGTCAGACGGTTGAACAGAAGATTTCCAGGAAGTCACCATCAGTGCTCAGAAATGTCAAATACAATTAATGCTTCAATGGATGACTTCAAATAAACATATTTCAAAAGCACAACGAAAAGCTGAAGAACACTCAAATGCCAAACTCTACGATCTGTAAAGAAAGCTTGCTCAGCTACTCAGTTCTTTCGAACACGAGATTAGCGACAACTGAGTAGCACAACTCAAAAACTCAACGCTCATTAAGTTTAGTAAGAAGTTCCAAGTCTATTGGACTTGAAGAGTTCTAAGTGAACTAAGAAGTTCCAGTACTGCTGGTTTCGAAGTAATCTAAGTGATTCGAAGATTGTAAAAACATCCTTAGTGGATTTCCTACTCGAGGAGTAGAAGAGTGGACTAGGAGCCTTGAATGCTATGAACCACTTAAAACACTATGTCTTTTATATTCTTGTTATAACTGCTATATCTGTCATAACTGCTTATCACTTATTAACTTGGTTTATCTTAAAGGGAAAAAATAAATCTCAAACTCCGCTGTGATTAAATCATTAACAAATCTGACAAGTATTTTGTAAAAGAAAATTTTAAAATATCTATTCAACCCCCTTTCTAGATAACTATTGTGCCTCTGAGAACTAACATACTGAAATGAAATAGATATATTTACTCTAAACGTCGTAAAACAAAGAATTCATCAGTCAAATCCTTGCATGCGCGTAGCCAAAGCTTTCAGCGTCCTCTAGATACAGATTTAGGGTTGTGTGGTTACTAAATATTTACAAAATTAGGAAGAAAATTAGATTTGTACTGATCTTGGCCATTCTAGCTTTCAGGTTCAAATTCTATAACTTTTGAACTGATCAAAAGCTAGATATGGCTATATCCAGTACATATCTAGTTAACAAAGCTCAAATATTGACTATTTACAAGAAATGAACGATAAAAACTTCAGATTTAATGAATATTAACCGTTAAAAAAGTATATATAACACTTATATATGTATTAGAGCAAGCGAAGAAGCCAGATTCGGCGAAATCTTATAGTTAGGCATGAGAATGGCTATCGAACGACTTTAAACGCCTCAAAACTCATTTTCCACCAGTTAAAACATGATATATTGCTATATATATATATATATATATATAAAAGTGTTTGTATAAGAGATTTACAAAGATTGAACAGAAGAAAAGCTTCCTTTCGCTCTCAAATGGCCTAATTTATCTCTCCCGAACCCTTTCTTTCTCTTTCCCTTTTTTAAAAGAGATGGGGGGAGGGAGTGTATATAGACCCTATCAGCCGCTTGACCCTAGTGGGCCTAGCCTTGTGGGTCCCATTGTCTTGAAGTACGTGCACTCCGACCAATGCGCAATCTACTTAAACATTCATAACTTTTAATCTGGGAAATCGATGGAGGCGTGCTATACCTTTATGGAAATACCTTTCCGAGAGCTACACAATGACATGTGATTTCACCTTTTTTGAATCCGGGAAGACGGGTCCATGACCAGATCTTCGAGTCTTCGCAGTCTGTCCGTTGAGCTGTCTTACGCTGTTTTCACTCGGGATTGCTGTTATTGTTCTGCATGACCTTTTTCATGGTAATTTGAACAGTTTGGATATTGATTTGGCAAAATTACTCTTTTTTCCTTTTGGGTTTATTTCCGAGCTTAATGTGCTGCAGCTGTCTTTCCTCAAGCTTGTCTCTAAAGTTGATTTGATGTCCCATGGGGCTGTCTCTGGGAGTCTAATTTGATTATTTCCTAGGGTAGTCTCTGAGGTTTTGGTTTGATGATTTCCCGGGACTATCTCTGGGGGTATGGTTTGATGATTTCCCAGGGTTGTCTCCGGGGGTTTGGTTTGATGATTTCCTGGGGCTGTCTTTGGAGGTCGGTTTGATGATTTCCCGAGGTTGTCTCTGGGGATCTGGTTTGATGATTTTGACTTCTAAGGTTATCATTGGAGGATAAAAGACGATTCTGTCCTCCTACATAGTTAGTAACATAAATGAAAAATTTTGAGTGTCTACAGATGCCCCATTTATCATGTTTATGTAATATAATGGAATGAACAGGATAAAGATTGCCAGACACTGGAAATATGATAAATGCAAATGTCATGCAATACATGGTATGATATGCTATGAATGTTATATGTCTCTGTGGGGTTAGCTGCCACAGGTTGTATCAACGACCATCCTTATTCTCTGCTGGGATGATTTTTATGGCTGATACCACTGGACCTTTCTGAATTCAACGTTGGGGTTGTCACCAACGGTCTTTATCTTCAGATACGTTTCTTGACTTTACCTCTGCTGGGGATATTCCTCTTTTTTTGAGTGACCTCATTGAGGATTCCCGATGCTCATCCTGATGATAACTTGCACCAATTTACATCATCGGATCCTTCCCGATGCTACACTGGGGCTATCTCCAACAGTTTGGATTTCTATCTGATTACTGCCGACGTTGCTGTTGGGGATATAGCTTACAATGATTACTATCACGACATCCTCTCAATGCCTACTCGAATGTTAGTTTTCAAAGGTTGCCTATTGTTGGGTGTAATCTAATTAAGCACATCACGCAAGTATATGTGATCAAAAAACAATATAATGATAAGTAAAGTATCGTTCCCACAGAGACAAATATAAATTTTTAATCTAACAGTTACCAGCTTTGTATTACCTCAATTTTATTAAACTAAATGATTTAATAATGAAATTAATGAAAAACTAATAAATAAAATAAAATCAACTAACTGCCACAAATTTTAATCCGATAATGGAGAATTAAGCCTACAACTTCACTTTATGCTTCACTCAGATTATCACACTTCCTTTTAATTCAATTTAACTATTCCAGTTCATTAATCAAAAACACGAAAATAGATGTAGCCATCTCTCAATGCACTATACCCACATCAACTTAAATCCACAGATGATAGAATTAAGCCAAACACCCTAATTAACTAATTCACTATATCTCTATGTGAATTACAATTAAAGAAGGTTTATTCCCAAGTTCTCATATGATTACATGCGATGCATATGTATATCTCTATCCTAAACATAAATTATGAATTCCATCAAAACACAAAAATCACAAACACATGCTATCATGACCAAGTCTAAACTCATACTTCATCTCTCGAATTCATACAAGTTTGCAAAGAATTGGTGATCAAGAAACTCATAGATTACACATAAATCATATTTGATGAACTGAAAATAGCATCATTGAATTAAACTTGAAGCATGATAATCCTCATTACACAAAAAGATCCATTATAGGCTTAATAAGATAATTTAATTCATGATTAATGAAATAAAAACTGAATAGATCAAAGAATCAAACATCCCAATTACATATCTAAAATTTGAAGAATGAAAAATAGCAAATAGAACCACCCTTTTCTTCAATCCAATCTGCAATCTTCTTGTTCTTCGCTCCTTGCTCCAATTCCTCCACAATCTTCAAAATCTATGGCTTGAAAGTTGTTGATGATTATTGAATGTTGAATGAATGTTAAAGTTGATAATCTCTATGTTTTTATCCCTGAATACGTTGCTTCTCTAGTCCCAATCACATATAAAGTCCCAAAAGATACGCAACAGCAGAATTGAAATTGCATCAGAACTCTTCTAGCTTGGCCGCGCACCCCCGCCCCAGCGGGGTATTCCCTCTCTATAACCCCCGCCCTGGTGGGGTATCCAAGTTGCTGATGATGTGTACCCCGCCCCGATGGGGTAATTTGAACTATGAACGCCCGCCCCGGAGGGCTATGCTCTGCATCCCACTGATTTTTTTCCTGCTTTTGCTGCACTTTCTTGTTACATTTGTAATGACTGGGAATTTTCAAACAATTATATCTATATTTTTACGGATAATTTTTTTATATTTTATTTATTAATTATTATGAAAATTGGTTTCGGTAATAATATTTTGTAATATGTGCGATATGGATTTAGCAGGATAGTCAATTTAAAATTTTAAGTTGACTAAGTGTGAAAGTTAAGTCGGATATGGATTCAAAACCCTAATTTTGGATTTTGAATAAGGAATACGAATATTAATATAATATTAATTATATTTCAGTACTATACGTATGTTTAGTATATGTGTAATGTTAATATTGTGGAACAGTTATGGTGTAGCAGGAGAAAACCCTAATGTTAGTTACTAAACCCTAGTTCAGAAGTTAAATACGAGTTCAAGACTGTTTAGTGATTGTGTTATATGATTAATGCCAAGTATTATAGATTTTAATGTTAATTAGGGAAAACCCTAATTATTAGAAACCCTAATTGCTAATTAGAAACCCTAAATATTAATTTAGGAAGTTTAATGATAATTAGGAAACCTTAAATCCTAATGTTCAAGCCTTGTATAATTAGAAAACCTAATACAATTAGGAAACCCTAATTTATAATTTAGGAAACTAAATTTTACAATTTTTGCCCTAATCGAAAATCTTAGAATTTTAAATTTCAAAACCTTAAGGTCAAACCCTAAGGGTTAGACAAATGACTAAAGAGCCATTAAAATTGCAAGCAAATGGACCAAAATACCCGTTTTGCATTATTTATTAGAAAACTTGTAAATCTTGCCAAAATTAGAGTTGGTGGCCAACCCTAGATCAACCATGTGATTAACACACAATACATATCAGCCATATATCACAGCCATATGCATTGCATCCAAATATATATAGAATTAATGAGAGAAAAGTTCACAAAAATAGCCCATTTGTACACAAACACTTAACTTAGACCTTCTCTCTCTAGACCCACGAAATACATTAGTGATCAATTCCAAATCAAGTCCATACCACTTCCATAACAAATTAAGAAGCCCAGATTTAAGATAGATCAAAGTGAGGTATAAACACTAGACCCAAATCTGATCTCTAATGTTATGTTAAAAGTTGTGTTTTTATGTTTAAATATGTTATATGTAGTGTAAATAAGTGACCTGGGTTGGTATATTATAGATCTATAACATCTAGACGCACAAATTTAAAGATTTCAAAAATCTGGAAAAAGTTGAAAATGTTGTCTGACAGTCAAATGTCAGACCTCATAGATCAGTACCTGTTATTTATTTATTTTTGTTTTAGATGTTTGTAGTTATAGTATGTCATTAGGAATTTGTTCTGGAACTTGAATCATGGTCAGATCTGGTATAGATTGCAAATTATGGGTGGTCAAACCTCATTGACTGGCAATGACTTAGCAAATTATGGGTAACCCAGAACTTACCAAGAAAGCTCTGACAAGAAGTTTAGGGGCTTTGATCTTTCAGTTGTTTGATTATTTGTTCTTATTTTTGTATTTAAGTTGTAATATGTTATATGGACTACATACTTATGCCTTTAGATAACTAAAATATCAAACATGATTAAGATAGTGGACGGTCAAACCAAGCAGAATGATCACGAATGGTGTTTTCTGGGTAACCCTGAAAACTTAAGAAACTTATTTCTGGCATGGTTTAACCGGATCATATATGGTAGTTATGATGTTGTTAGACTGATTTTATGTGATAGATCTGTTCCTTTACATATGGACTATAATCTGGAATCCTAAGAACACCAAAACACTACATGGATTGCAAGTTGTGGAAGCCCAAAAGTTGCTACTCGAACTGTTCTTCATTTCTAGGTAACCCAAAAAATGAAGAACAACTCTGACAGCTACTTTGCAAGCCTAGATCTCACTTGTGTGATGCAATTGGACCATGATTGTTGTTGATACTTGTATTGTTACATCAACACTACAAGATCAATGTCATAGCTTACCTAGAAACATTAAGATCTGATAATTATGAGTGGTCAAAGTAGCTACCTTGAACACTACTTATGAATGTTCTTGAAGCTCAAGAACACATTAGGTGACACTTTCTGTCGCTAAAAGCTTTAGCGACAGACTTATTAATTTTAATTAAAGAAATTTCCAAAAATCAATTAAAATAGAAATAAATTTATAAAAATTCCAAAATTAGTTTTAAAAATTATTTGAAGTTATAAAAATCAACTTTTAATAATTTGACATATTTTTCATTAAAATTAATATTTATTTGAATATTAATGATATTTAATTTATTTAATAAATGTATTAAATAAATTAGTTAAAATGATTTTTATATTATTAAAAATATTTTAAATGATAATAAAGTATTTAAAAATATTTTAAGTTTTAAAACATACATTTTAATATTTGAAGGAAAATATCATTAATTATTTAATATTAATGATATTAGATATATTTAATAATTATATTAAATAAATTGGTTAAAATGATTTTAAAATTATAAAAATCATTTTAAATAAAAATAAAGAATTTAAAAATATTTTAAGTTATAAAATGTGACTTTTAATATTTTAAGGTAAATTTCATTATAATTTAATATTAATAATATTAGATTTATTTAATAATTATATTAAATAAATAGTTTAAAAATAGTTTTATTGATTTAAAAAAAATCATTTAAAAAAAAATATAAATGATTTAAAAATATTTAAAGTTATAATAAATGACTTTTAATATTTTGATGAATAATACATTAATATTTAAATATTAATAGTAATTATTTTAAATGTTTTAAAAATCATTTAAGGGTAATATTAAGAGTTTAAAAATTTTGAGTTATTATAAATAACTTTAACATTTTGGCAATTATTTCATTAATATTTTAATATTATTTAAATATTAATGATAATAGAATTATTCGATATTTAAATTACTTAAAAATAATTTCAATGATTGAAAAATCATGATAAATTATAATAATTATTTAAAAATTATTATAGGCCACTGGAAAATAATATGACTGATATTTAAATTATTTAAAATAATATTAAACTACATAATAGAGTTTTAGACTCGATAATTACCCGATAAAGCCGTCGGTTTACCGAAATATTTCAGAAATTGATCCGGACTTAGATAGTTTGACTAGATAAGTGTTTGTTTATGTCCTAGTGAATATATATATATATATATATATATATATATATATATATATGTGTGTGTGTGTGTGTGTGTGTGTGACAATGTGCTTAAGCTATATGATGACTGCAAATAGCAATACTAAGTGTTATGATGTATTATTCTAATTAAAAGAATGATCTTATTAATGATAGGTCGTTGTATTAAAGATAGAACTAAGTCGTGTAACTGTAAGTACCAGACCAAACAAGTATCTTTACCCTTGCATTTACTTTATGCAATAGACATGTATAGGCAAGTATCATTATTCTTTACAATTACTTTTACAATGATCCTGTGTAAGTTGGTTATTGAATTATAATCTGTTATACAAGTTCTTTAACTCTACTATTATAGATCAAGATATATATTATGTTCGTTAATTTCCAAATTTGGTTATACAAGTGTCCTCACTTGGATAATTGTTATACTGGTTGATATATACCTAATAAATTCTGGTATGCATACATTGATTTATAAGCCGTCTAAGCTATTTGACTCGGCTAAACATAGATTTAAAAATATTGTTGAACATGATAGATGTGACAACCCGGAAAATCGGATTGTCCAGAATTTAAGTTTAAAGAATTAGTTATTAATAAAATGAATTTTTATTAATACTATTATGTGCTATGTGTTTATTAATCGTTCTACAACCTAGGATGTTTATAACACGAGAGGATTCTGGCTACGAGCTAGACTGAACGAATAAGAATTTTTAAGACGAGAATGAAATTTTTCCGGGAATAAAAATATTCCTGAGAAAAAGATGAAATAGGCACTATTCACCCGACGAAACCAAAGGGTTAGGGTTTGAATAACCTAAGCCTTTTCGAGAGTTCGGTATGTTGAAATGACATTCTGTCGAAAGATTTGACGATAATATATTGTGAAAAGTTAAGTAAGCCGATAAAAGTTTTTCTAGAAAAATGTGCATAAATCAGACGAAATAAAAATGACGAAAAATATTGTTATGTACTTTTCATTCGTTTAGCTAAGTTAGGGGAAAATATGAAGGAAAACACTTAACTTCCAAAAGTATTTTTTAGTTTTTCGAATTTCTGAAGAATGTGTAAAAGTTAAACTGTAGAGGAAAGACGAAATATCCAAAAATATTTGGATTCTGAGAATCGCAGTTTTTAAAACTGTCGGATGAATTCTGCAAGACGGAAGCACGAAGCTTCCAAGGGAAGCTTTGTGAATAGTAAGGCGGTTTAGTAAAGAGGTGTGAATAGTAACCTTAGGGGCGAAATAACTATTTTGCCCCTAGCCTTGAAAATCTATAAAAGGAGAGCTAAGCTCATTTGTTGGTGATTTTGAAAATCACCAACACTTGAGATAGAGAGAGAGATTTCAGATGAGGTGGAAAAGGAAGAGGAAAAGCTTGCCCGAGTGCACGCTTTGTCCATACAGAAAGATTAAAGAAGAAAGGTAATCCAAAACCTAACTACTGAATAAATTTTCTTTTAAGTTTTCTTTGTTTAAAACATAGCTTAATGAGAATAAGAAGTAAAGGATGTTAAGAATGATTTCATATGGTTGAAATCATGAAGAAATAAGAATTAGAAGTTTATTTTATAAATTTCTTAAGGAAGTATAAGATTCGTAATGAATTTGAACAATTCGAATGAATCATATGAACGATTCGGTGTAAGAAGTAAGGAATGGTGTTTTATAACATCAAATTCCAATAAAAAGTGAAAATCGTAATCAAAATATCGATTAAAAATGAAGAACGAACGAAGAACGCGAAGAACACGTGAAGAATGTTGTTGATGGACAAATTTAAAACCATCGTAGTATAACTTGTTTTTGATGGACAAGTTTAAAACCATCGCGTATAAGTTAGTTGCTTATTTCTTGGTTAGGAACTGTATAAACGTTCATGAAGAACGGATTAAACTAAGCTATAACGAAGTTATGGCAAAATTTCGTAAAAGACGAACGAGAAGTAGAAAGTATGTAAATGAAACCGAATGTGTATGGTTTCATAAGAATGTAAGAGAACGTAGAAAATGTGAGTCGTGGACTCAAGAACGAACGAGTTCCGAGTTCGGATGACCGAATTACAGACGAACAAACGAAGAACGTTAATAATATAAAATGAACGAATGATGATGATTAAGCCAATTGAATGGCATGTTTGTGATAACCCGGGAGTTTGAATAATCCAAATTTTTTGAATATATTTTTTTTAATATTAATATTGATTATCAATTTTGTGTTGAGTATCTATGATACGAGTCTCGAGATGTGGTCAATTTTTGTATTAACTGAGAAAATAAGAGTAGAGTTGTGCTTAACGGAGAATAGAAACCCTAACCCTAAGTTCGGATAGGGATTCGATTGAAAATATAATTAAAATAATTATATTGATGAGTACGTGTTTGTACTGTATAGAATGTTGATCAATGATTGGTCGTGTGATAACCCGAGAATTTGGATATTTATAAAATATTAAAATATTGAATTAAGGTTAAATAATAAACCTAGACACAAAATAAGTGAATGGATTTGAGATTTCCGAGAAGGAATTTTTTGAATTTAAAATTTTTCTGGAGATTTATTCAGGATTAAGTATATAAGTGAATATGTCCTGCGTATAAGGTATTATATATGTACAGTATGTGGTTGAGGGTCAAGGGTTAACCAGTCAGTGGCAAACCCTAATATTATATTAAGAATGTCAACGTTCAGTTAGAAAATTCTTACGATTTATAAGAAACCCTAAAATCGGTTTTGGAAACCCTAATTTCAGTTCTGGGAATTCAAAACCCTAATTCGGAATATGAAACCCTAATTTGAGAATTCAAAGGCTAAATTTAATGATTTAAGTATTTGTGATTATAAATATAATTAGGGACAACCCTAATTAACTATTTAGAAAACCCTAATTCTTGGGTTATAAACCCTAATGCCCATTTTGGGAAAACCCTAATTATTATTAAAAAAATTTAATTAGGATATATTAATCCTAATTAGCAAGCTTGAATTATGATTAGGAAATTTTAATATAATTAGAAAACCCTAATTATAATTTAGAAATATTAATTTTCTATTTTGAAAATCTAATTTTTGGAAATCCTAGAAAATAAAATTTTGAGAACATTAGGTTTTAACCCTAAGGTTAAACCCTAAGGATCAAATCCTAAGGGGTCAAACCATAAGGGTTGTAACAAATGTCCATTATGCCATTAAATTAGTAAGCTAAATGACTATTATGCTCTTTGTTGCATAATTGAAGGTTACTTGCAAATCTAGCCAAGATCTTGAGTTAGTGACCAACTCTATCTACCATATGCCTTAAATCACAACATTTTAGTCATCTAGATCAGCCAAGTGCATTGTATCATCAAAATATATAAATTAAAAGGAGAGAGAAAACTTCACTTTATTTTTCATTTTTGTCAACCCATTCTCTCTCTCTAAAATTCGGGACTAAGAAAGATAAAGAGTGATGAGATAATTCAATACCACACCATAGCTTAACAAGATCAGACTCCAAAGATCAGATTCAAGGATCTAAGCTTATAAGGTATAAACCCTAAATCTTGTGATCCATGTTATTTGTTATGATTTGTTGTGTTAAGTTGTGTATTAGGGTGTCATTTAGTGATCTGGGTTGATAGATCATAGATCTATAACACTTAGATGCACGAAAATAGAATTTTAGAAATCTGGGAAAAAGTTGGAAAAGTGGCCTGACAGTCATATGTCAGTGCCTTTAGATTCTTCTGTGTTAATGATTTGAGGTGTTTGAAGTTTTATATGTGTAGTATGCCATGAAGGCTTTAATCTAGAACTGGAATAAAGGTCATATCATGTCTAGATCTCTTGTTATATACAGTCAAACTGCGTTGATCAAGCACGAAAAAAGGGTTTCTGGGTAACCCAGAAACCCATCAGTTCTCTGACAATGTTTTGCAGGCGCTAGATCTTGTTGTGTTTTGTTAGTTATGTTGTTAGTTTGTTGTTGTAGAGGGGTATATTAACTACACATGTATGCTATTGTATCACTTAGATCATAACTGGAATGAAATATAATCACGGTCAAACTAGTTGACCACCAGCGTATGAAGAAATCTGGAAAACCCAGATTTCTCAAGAACTCGTTCCTGACAGTTACTTTGACCGGCCTAAATCTTCCTTTGATGTTGTTGTTAGATTGATCTGATCATATAGAAATGTTCACTGACATCTCCACTAAAAATTGGAACCTTCATATCACACAAATCAGATCTGGAGTGCACGTTATAAGGATCGAAAGTAGGACCCTATACCTGTTCTTCATTTCTGGAAAACCCAGAAATGAAGAACAATCTCTGACAACATGTTTGATGCCTTATAACTTCTTGATATGATGCATTCTAGCCATAAAACTTGTTTGGGGTTATAGTATTACATAAATACTATAACATGAACTTCATTTCGAACCCAGAAACGTAATGATCAAAGAGTTATAAACGGTCAAACCCACCCACTTGCTAACTGACATGGGTTTCTGGGCAGGCTCAAGAACAGACCAATAACACCATTAGCGACGATTTTGTCGCCTATGGTACCTTAAGTGACATATAATTTCGGAAAATTAATTATTTTATTAAATAAATAGAAAAAATAGTTTTTAATTATTAAAAATAAATAATAAATTACTAAAAATTATTTTAAAGTCTGAAAATTAGTTTTCAATTATTCGAATATATTTCATAAATATTTAATATTTTTGGAATAATAATGGAAATTGATTTATTTAATTTAAATATTAAATAAATTATTTAAAAATGATTTTAGTACATGAAAAAATCATGAAAAATTATATTATGGTATAAAAAAATATTTTAAGCTATTTTTAATGACTTTTAATATTTTATGATGAATTTTATTAATTAATATTAATGGTAATTAACTTATTTAATAAATACATTAAATAAATTATGAAAAAATATAATTAATGATTTAAAAATCATATAAAATGATTTAAGTGTTATAAAAATATTTGAAGTTATAAAATATAACTTTTGATATTTTGTCATGAAAATATTAATATTTTAATATTAAAAGCAATTATCGGATAATGGATTTAAAGGTTTAAAAATCATATAAATATGATTTTAAGGTATTAAAAATACTTTGATATATTATAAATATATTATAATATTATGTTATGATTTTCATTAATATTTAGTATTAAATAAATATTAATGATAAAGGAATTATGTGGTATTTAATTCATTTAAATACGATATTAATGATTGAAAAATAATTTTAAATGGTAATAATTATATGAAAATTATTACGAGCTTATGAAAAATATTCTTACTGATAATATAATTATCTAAGATAATTGCTAAGTGTTAGGCAGAGTTTAATTGAACTTAAACTCAATATTTGTCCGACTAAGCCGTCGGGATGTCAGAATTGTACCGAACTCGACTCAGACGGTAAAAGTTTGACTTGAGGTTAAGTTTTATATGTGTTATAGACGAATAGGCTTATGTGATAATGTGTTTAAGTTATTTTAAATACTGTGATGATATTTCTAATTTGTATATCAATATTATTTATATATTAGGTTCAGACAAAGCTTAATAAATTGTGTAACGATAATCAACGGTTCAGGCAAGTCTTTCTTAACTCGACCTCAAGTTGTATTATTCAATTATACTTGTGGTTAATCATTTCTGATTGCCATGTCTAAGAATTATTAAATCGCACTTTGTGCATACTACATATATTCACCAGGTATGAAAGGCTGATCACCTTCATTACCATTCAGTCCAGATATATATATATATATATATATATATATATATATATATATATATATATGTTCATTATCAATGTTTGTTCAGCTATGTAAAATTTGTTCGTGCTAGTTCACAACTATATTGTAGAACTTTAGCCAGCTTATTGTTCAATTCTTTCTATCATGATATATCTTTAATTTATTGAACTTAAACTTGCTGGGAAAATTCATTTCTCACCCTTGTTATATCATGATAAACATTGCAGATTAAGGCGAATATGTCGGATACAAGGAAATGTTGAAGACAATTCCAGCTTTAAGTTTATGTGTGCAGCTAAATTTGTATAAGTAATGTATATTAATGTTATTCTAAGTCAAATAAGTTATGAATTGTGTATAAGTTAAGGTTACTCAACCTTGGGGAAATAGTGTGTAAATTTATTATATAAATAATTTATGTTTATATCTTCTGCAATAGTTGTAGAATGATTGTACCAAATCCGTGGTGATTTGGGACCCGGATTCGGGGCTTTCACAGGTCGGGTAGTGTACAATATTAGTAAACCATAATAAGGGATTAGAAACCTTAATCTCAAGATTAGAAACCCTAACACGTAGTTAGGAACCCTAATCGAAAACCGAGAAACCCAAAATTTAAATTCGGGAATCCTAAACCCTAATCCTAATTAGTAAGCCCTAAAGTGATTAGTAAACTTTAATGTGTTTAGTAACCTTTCATATAATTAGGAAACACTAATTATATTTTAGAAATCTTAATTTTCTATTTTAAAACCATAATTTAAAAAATCCTAGAAACTAATGTTGTAAAACCTAAGGGTTAGTGTGAGACCCCATATTTTTTGAATAAAGATTTAATTTTCTCGAAATATTTTTCTTTTTTTTTAATATTATGGTGTTGATTTGATGTAATGTTATAGTTGTGGGTAATATTTACAAATTTTGCAAAGTAAGCAAGTGGTTATATAATATTCGATTGGTCGGGGAATATTCTTTTTGTTTGGGAATATCCAAATACAGCAGACAATCATTAGTGGATCCTATGAAGGGAATTATTGTCGGATTGAGAAAACGACAAAAATATTTTTTATGAAAATAACGGCGGATGTTTTACCGTTAATCTGTTGAAACACCGATGTTAAAAATCTGAATCTGGCGTAGTTGCAAGTGCTTTACGGTATTGATTATTGATGCTTACGTGAGAAGTCACTCAGTTTTGTTCAATTATTGCTACAGAAATTGCTATATAGTACTATTCACGAGTTACTATTCATGAGTTACTATTCACGAGTTACTATTCATAAGTTACAATTCATGAGTTACTATTCACGAGTTACTATTCACCTGGTTACTATTCACTCTAGTATTGTGCATTCGGGTATTTGGGTACAATATTATTCTATGAGGAGATGTGCTAATTTTTCAGACCGTTGGTTGAAGATATAATAGTAAGTCAATATGGACCGCTGGTGGAGTTATAATAGTAAATCAATATGGATCGCTGGTTTAAAGTTTTGATAGTAAATCAGTATAGACCGTTGTTTTAAGTTTTAATAGTAAACCAATATGGACCGTCTGTTTAATAGTAAATCAATCTGGACCGTTCATGAATTAGTTACTATTCATTCCATTTTCCTATAAATAGAAGCTCATTCCTTCATTATTTCTTACGAATTCATTAAAACTCTAGAGAGAGAATTATAAGAGAACCTATAGAAAAGTATTCTGTTACTTCCATACTCTTATATTCAGTTTCTTTTACGGTAAGGGATGTTATTTATTGTACTAATGAAGAGAACTTCTGTTATTCCATTATTTATTATTCTGTTGAAATAACCTGTATACGCGGGCTACCCTATACATGGTAACATTCTTCTAGTATTCCGTTCTTTATTATTCTGTCGGAATATCCTGTCTGTGCATTTACGCTGGACCTGGTTCCATTATTTATTATTACGTCGAGAATATCACGTCTGCATGCGTTTCTGGCGGACTGGTTCTATTATTTATTATTACGCCGAGTAATATCACATGCATGCGTTCTGTGGGACTGGTTCCATCCTTTATCATTACGTTGGAATAACTTTCTGCATGCGATTCTATCGCATGCATGGTGATTTCTTTTGTTATTCCATTCTTTATTATACTCAAATTGGTTAAAACTTTGACTTCTATACTCCATGAAATTTGTGGAATATCCTTGATATTTGCGCTTCATCCAAAGATCTTTTCATGGAAATATTCTTACGAGCATTCTTGAATTTTACTCTACAAAGCGATGATCGTGTTGACAATTTGGACGTTATTAGTTCCTAGATAAATTAATTCTTGAACTTGTTTTATTGAATTCTTATATCATTGTCATCATCCTCATGCTTATATTATGTTGAAAGTCATCTCGTGGGGCTGTAGTGCATAGATGGACTTGGTATGATTATGACCGAGGATTATTCGGTATAATCATAACCGTAATGTTACAAATGATGTGGAAAAAGTCCTCATTGGCCCGTAGTGCATTGATGGACAGTTTTTGGTATGATTATGGCTATGGGTTCTCTTTGGCCGTAGTGCAAAGATGAATTATTTTATTGCATGATTAGGACCGTTGATGAAAACATGATTATCTTTAGCCGTAGTGCATGGATAATTCGTGGTCGTGATACTAAAGAATATCCTTGGCCATAGTGCAGGGGTGATTCGATGATGTGGATTATTTATTAAGTTGAGTCCCAGTGATAAAAGTCATGAAAAACCTTTTAAATCATAGAAGATAGTAGATTTTATTCTCTACTTGACTCTTCTAATGGATTGCGTGTTTCGCTGCAGTTAAACTTGATATTTGTTATATTTTATCAGTTTAACACTGTTGAAGGCTAATGATAACTTATTCTGCATTATCTTAGTCATAATATTTCTTACTGGGCTAGTTGAGCTCACCCTTTTACTTTTATTGTTCTCTTCAGGAAATGAGAACGTAGTTGGGACTAGTCGGAGAACAGAGTGATGGTCCTAAATGGTTCATTAGTAGTCCTCACTATTCTGTGAAATAGTGTGATAATAAATATGAGGACTCCTTTTGAGTTTGTATAATCTCTAGTAGACAATATTTGTATTCAAACTCACAGTTTAGGTTTTGTCGTATTGTACACGATAGTTGTATTATTAAGTTGTATTTGAATTCTGTACCATGTATCTGGCGACTCAAGATGGTGATGTATACCTAATTTTTGGGGCGTCACAGTTGGTATCAAAGCTTAGGGATATGATCCCTAGCTAGGATGTGAGAATAGAACTAGGAGGGGAGAGACGGGGAATTCCTTTGCTAGTATGACCTACCTAAGTTTATTTGGTATTTAATTGGTCGGTCAGAATATAGGGATAATATGTGACATATTAATTAACCTTTTATTTTGTGGCAGTATCTGAAAATGACATCTGAGGATGTTGAGAATAACAATGGAGCACAGGCGACCGTTGATTCACCACATATCAATAATCAGGATGATGTGCATCAGGAAGGTGACAATCCTCATGCAAACAACAACACTGACCAAATGATGAATGATCAAATGTTCAGAGGCTTTATGAAATTCATGCAACAGCAGGCGAGATCGGCTCCTGTCCAAAATGTAGGTGGAAACACTGGAAACTCTCGGGCGATCACCGCTTATCTGATTCAAGGAATTTGGGACCACCGGAGTTTATTGGAGAGCCAAAACCACTTAAGGCGGAAGCATGGATAAAGAAGATCACCAAGATATTTGATGTCTTGGGATGCTCCGAGGAGCAAAAGGTTCCTTTTGCCGCCTTTATGTTGCGAGGAGAGGCAGATTACTGGTGGGAATCGGTAAAGCGTACTCAACTCGCCTTATTTGAAGATGTCTTGGGAAAAGTTCTAAGAACTATTCAACGACAAGTACTTTCCCGAAAGTATTCGTCATATAAAAGAGGTAGAATTCATCAAATTGGAGCAAAATAATATAACCGTGTCGCAGTATGAAGCCAAGTTTGCCGAGTTGTCCCGGTTTGCGTCCCACATAGTGGATAATGAAGAGAGAATGACACAGATGTTTTTAAGAGGTTTGAAGTCGGAGATACGTCAACATCTTATTTCTCATAAACTGTGTTTGTATTCAGATGTTGTAAATATGGCTCAGTTAGTGGAGCGCGATAACGAGTCAACGCAACGAAAAGAGAGTAGCCGGCAAAATGATATTACCAATGAGAGCAGTCATCGAAGCGGTGACAACAAGCATGGAGGGAATCAACATGCCAGAAATGGTAACCACTTCGGTGGTAATCAGGGCCAAAATAATAAGAATGTACATTTCAAGAAGAGGAGATTCAACAATGATGGAAGGATGTCAGCACCAGCACCCGTTGTTAAGGAAGGAGAACGACCACCTATCATATGCTTCAAATGCGGAGGGAGGACACATCGGTCAAAGCATGCGATGTCGTATAAAGCATGTTATAATTGTGGAAGAGAAGGTCACTTAGCCCGATTTTGTCGTTCACCGAAGACAAGTTCAGCTAGGATGGAGGCACCAAGGGCCGTCTCAGAAAAGTCAAAGCCGGTAGTTTAAGAGAGAGCATTTTTTTTCGTGACAAGGAACCTGAATAAAATTATCACGGGTATGTTAGTCATAAACTCTTGTGAAGTCTATACCGTGTTAGATACCGGTTCTAGTTACTCTTTTATTTCGCCTAGTTGTGTTCAATGTTTGAAGTTAACTCCAGAGAAGTTAGACTTTGATATATCTGTTTAAACTCAGTTGAGAGAAACCTTCGTTACCTCCACTATTTATAAATCTTGTTCAAATTAACACTTTAACGTTACCTGTCGATCTTATCTCTTTAAAAATACTTGCCTTTGATGTAATTTTTGGAAACGATTGGTTTACTACTCATCATGTTTTTCGTAATGTTGATAGCTTTCATACTCCTAACCAACCTGTTATACGAATTCAAAGTAACCAAACCACTAAAGTCAATCATTGTCATATCAAGCCATAAATAAAGAGCCCTGATCCTTTCGTTGTTGACTTTCTTGTGTGGAATGCAACCGAAGCGGATTTCTTCAGAGGCAACGTCGTGAATAACGATGACAAGTTGATAGGTATCAATATGACGTGTTATCCAAGTCTTGGATGAGAGTCACAGTTTTGAATGATATTTTTATCGTTAATAAATTTCTTGACGTATTCCTGAAGACTTCTTAGCCTACCCTAGAGCGTGAAATTGAATTTTGTATTGACTCCAGTACAAAACCCATTTCTTAAACCCTCAAATATTTCTTCAACCAAAATGAACGTATCATGCGCCAAAGACGTTGGCTCGAGCTGTTGAAGATTACGATCGTACCATTCAATATCATCGTGGAAGAGCGAACGTGGTAGCTGACGTGTTGAGTAGAAGATCGTATGCGTTAACGAGTGCGATGTTGTTAACACAAAGACTCATTTCGTATAACTTACAAATGATGAAGATAGAGTTAAAGATTCTAGGGACCCACATGAAGATAATGAATATACGAGTAGAATCAACTTTAATCGATAAAGTTAAAGCCGCTCAAGCTACATACTCAGAGCTGATGAATGTGAAGAAGAAGGTTCAAGAGGGCGTTATTCTAGAAGAAAGAATCGACGAAGAGATGAAATCTCAACCCTCGATTTAATTGACCCATTTTAAATCCTCGATCAAGTAGGAACTGTGGCTTATAGACTCGTTTTACCACCAAGTATGTCGCGTGTTCATAACATTTTTAACGTATCGATGTTACGTAAATATGTGGACGACCCGAACCACATTATTAATTTAGAACCGACCGAGATAACAGAAGATTTAACGTATAAGGAGATACGTGTTAACATCTTGGATAAGAAGGATCATATTCGATGCTCAAAGGTTATAACTCAAGAGTTAGAATTTGAAGTGAAGTCAAGGTATCCTCACCTATTCGGCATACCAGGTACGTACGTAAATTTTGAGGGCGAAATTTCATAAGGAGGGGAGATTGTGAGACCCCAGATTTTTTGAATAAAGATTTAATTTCCTCGAAATAATTTTTTTTTTAATATTATGGTGTTGATTTGATGTAATGTTATAGTTGTGGGTAATATTTACAAATTTTGCAAAGTAAGCGAGTGGTTATATAATATTCGATTGGTCGGGGAATATTCTTTTTGTCGGGGAATATTCGCACGACGGTACAATCATTGGTGGACCCCGCAAGGGAATTATTGTCAGATTGAGAAAATGACAAAAATACTTTATGAAAATAACGGCGAAAGTTTTACCGTTAACTGTTGAAACACCCGGTGTTAAAAGTACAGTAATACGCTTAGTTGCATAGTAGCACACAGTATTGATTATTGATGCTTACGTGAGAAGTCACTCAGTTTTGTTCAATTATTGATACAAAAATTGCTGCATAGTACTATTCACGAGTTACTATTTATGAGTTACTATTCATGAGTTACTATTCACTCTAGTATTGTGCATTCGGGTATTTGGGTACAATATTATTCCATTAGGAGATGTGCTAATTTTTCAGACCATTGGTTGAAGATATAATAGTAAGTCAATATGGACCGCTGGTGGAGTTATAATAGTAAATCAATATGGATCGTTGGTTTAAAGTTTTGATAGTAAATCAGTATAGACCGTTGTTTTAAGTTTTAATAGTAAACCAATATGGACCGTCCGTTTAATAGTAAATCAATCTGGACCGTTCATGAATTAGTTACTATTCATTCCATTTTCCTATAAATAGAAGCTCATTCCTTCATTATTTCTTACTAATTCACTGAAACTCTAGAGAGAGAATTATAAAAGAACCTATAGAAAAGTATTCTGCTACTTCCCTACTCTTATATGCAGTTTCTTTTACGGTAAGGGATGTTATTTGTTGTACTAATGAAGAGAACTTCATTATTCCATTATTTATTATTACGTTAGAATAACTGTATCTGTGGCTACCCTATACATGGTGACATTCTTCTAATATTCCGTTCTTTATTATTACATCGGAATATCACATGCATGCGTTCTACGTGGGAATTCGGGTTCCATTATTTATTATTACGTCGGAATATCACATCTATACGCTTTCTGTTTGGACTGGTTCCATTATTTATTATTCTATCGGAATATCACATGCATGCATTTTACGGGGACTGGTTCTATTATTTATTATTCTCAGCCGGAATATCACATGCTCATGCGTTTACGTTCGGACTGGTTCCATCCTTTATTATTACGTTGGAATAACCTGTATGTGCGGTCTATCACATGCATGGTGATTTCTTTTGTTATTCCATTCTTTATTATACTCAGTTGGTTAAAATATTGACTTCTATACTCTATGAAATTTGTGGAATATCCTTGATATTTGCGCTTCATCCAGTATCTTTTCATGAAAATATTCTTCTGAGAATTCTTGAATTTTACTCTACAAAGCAGTATCGTGTTGACAATTTGGACGTTTGATAAGTGGATTTTATATACACAAATCGATATTCATTTCAAGTTTAAATTCGTAGTTATTTTCATGTTTTGTGTTCGTTTTTACTCGTTTCGTGATATTTTATGTGTAGGGTGGTCATGGATGCAATTGGTGAGGAAAGGGGGTCTTTTTGGAGCAAAAGTGGAAAAAAGCTGGAGCTTGAAAAATTTGAAGTCAGTGGCTATGCGGGCACGGGAAAACTTGTTTTGTGCCTCGCACTACCCACGCGTCGGGCCAGGGGGTCCCGTGTCCCGCAAATTGTATCTGTTTGGTTTCAACTTCTGTTGGTGCTCGGTTTGTTGGACTTGAATGATGCGTTTGGACTCTAATAAAAGGAATTTTCGGCCAGAAGAGAGCCAGAGCTTGCTATTACGTAGAAAAAACAACAATTATACAACACAAAGGCAAGAATTCAAGAGCGATTTCAAGGATTGAAGAGCGAACGTTAGAGGAGTAATTTTCAGAGATTATCACGACGGTTGCGAATCAAGGCGACGTGAAGGGGTTTTATTTATTCTTCTTCTCCTTAGTCTTATTTGTAATTGGGATGATGTTTTCAACAAATTATTCAGTTTTTAATTCATTCGTTATGAACTAATTTACTTATTAGACTTGTGATGGATCTTTGGGCGAAACGATGATTCAATAACTTTGATTTCCAATTCAGTAAGATATTTTCAATTTATCTATGTTAATTTGAGCGTGAATTTATGAATTTCCTAATCAACAGTTCTTTGTGGATTTGAAAGGAATCGAGAGAGGATATTCGAATCTAGACCTAGTTAATATAGCATGTGTCATGAATTTGTCGATAGCAGATTTGTGATTATTGTTAAGGTAGAGATACGCTTGACATCGCATGTAATCGTATAGAGAGCTTAAACTTCAACCATTTTGATTGCAGTTCACATAGAGATATAGTGAGTTGGTTAATTTAGGTGTTTAACGGATTTCTATCTTAATTGTGGATTGATGTTAATATGGTATTTGTGCATCGAGAGGTGGCTTTTACTACGTTCGTGTTCTTGATTAATAAACTAGAATATTGAATTGAGTTGGAATAAAGGTTTGAAAATCAGAGTGAAGCTCAGGGTGAAATCATAAGTCTAATTCTCCATTAATTGTTTGAAATTCCTGATTTCGTTATTGGTGACTGTTTTGTGATAGTTAATTTCTTTATTAATTTAGTTTTTTTTTTATATAATTTAAAACAATTGAATTGATTAGTTTAATAAAATTAGGGTAAATACAAAATTGATACTTGTGAAGTTAAGATTCTTGATATTTTATCCTCGTGGGAACGATACTCTATTCACTACTATATTACTTTTTAACCACGTGCACTTGCGTGTTTTTAAGCGTATTGATTTTACCCAACAAGTTTTTGGCGCCGTTACCGGGGATAATTTAGCCGAGATTTTAATATTTGTTTTTACAATATCAGTTTAATTAGTCCAGTTTTACTTAAACATTTTTTATTTTTGTTTTCTCTGTTTCAGGTTTTCGACATTGGTTTATGCAAACACGATCTAAACATCCAGACTTGCTTCCTTTTGAGGGCGACATTGATGACGATTTCAAAAGTTGAGTAAGTGGATTGAGGAAACGATGAACGAATTCGAAAATTTCGATAAGGAAGAAAGCGATGGTCACGCCGAAGACTAGAAACATATTTAATTCATTTACTCATAACTAGTTCATTTTCATGAAAAATACCAAATCTGGTCCCAAAAATATTTCTTTCACGGGATTTTTTGCGAATATAGTCCCATCTTGAACATATATTTTTTCTCGAATTTTTAAAATTCATTTACTATTTTTCATATGGCTAAAATTGCGAATATTTAGACATTTATCATAAATTGTACTTTTGTCCAAAAATTCCAAAATTTCTGAGGGTATACACTGTTATATACATGTACTCCCAATAAATATTTCACCAATTTTGGAGTTAACCACAAGGAGTTATAAGGGTTTACTTTTAAAATAGTTTTTCCCATAAAATCCATAATTTTAATCTATACATCCAAAAATCGCCATTTTGGACACAATCTAGAAAACTCATCAAATTATCATTTCAAAATTTTTCAAATTTTTTGAGGGTGAGAAAATTTCTGAATCTTTCCTGGCGAGAAACCCCTTTTTAATGAAAATAGTATTCGTATGAATACGAATGATCATTTACCATGCATGCGGTAACCTACATAGACATGTTATTTCAAAGAAAATAATAAAGAATGGATCCGTGTCATGCGTAAAACGCAATTGCAGACGAGGATATTCCAAAGAATAATAAATAATGGAATAATGGAAGAATTCACCAGCATGCGATAGATCGCATGCAGAAAAGTTATTCCAACAAAATAATAAATAATGGAACGAAGTCATGCGTAAAGCATAGACATGATGTTTCAACGAGAATAATAAAGAATGAAATAATGAGAAGAATTTCACCATGTATGCAGACTTAGACAAACAAAGTTATTCCAACATAATAATAAATAATGGAACGAGTCCCAGGCGCGCGCATGTACAAGATATTACATGAGAATAATAAAGAATGGAATAATGAAGAACTTCACCAAGTATAGGGTAGCTCAGCGATATCTGAGTTATTCCAATGAATAATAAAGAATGGAATAACAGAAGTTCTCTTCATGAATACAAAAGAAATAATACCCCTTACCGTAAAAGAAACTGAATATAAGAGTAGGGAAGTAACAGAATACTTTTTTATAGTTTCTCTATAATTTCTCTCTCTAGAGTTTCAGTGAATTCGTAAGAAATTATGAAGGAATGAGCTTCTATTTATAGAAAAATGGACTGCATAGTAACTAACTCATGAACGGTCCAGATTGATTTACTTTAATCTGACGGTCCATATTTAAGGAAAAATCTTTTAAATAAAATATAATATATTCTATTTATAATCTAATAAAATAAATAACTTTATAAAAGATTTTACTATGCAAACACTATGCATAATAAAATATAATATATTCTAAGTATTTATCTAATAAAATGATAACTTTATAAAAGTATTACATTTTTATATAAAAGATTTTACTATTAGCCTAATAAAATGAATAACTTTATAAAAGTATTACATTTTATATAAAAAGCTTTTACGCTTTTATTACATTAATAATACCAATAAAACAAAAAGCGAGTGACTTATCACATAAGCATCAATAATCAATCTTAGTGTGCTACTATGCAACCACGTGTATTACTGTACTTTTACTACCGAGTAGTTCAACAGTATTAATGATAAAACTTCCGCCGTTATTTTCAATAAAATATTTTTGTCATTTTCTCAATCCAACAATAATTCTGTTGTGGGGTCCACCAATGATTGTACATCGTACGGATATTCCCCGACAAAAAGAATATTCCCCGACTAATCGAATATTCCCCAACACAACGAATATTTTATATCAACTTGCTTACTTTGCAAAAAAAAAAAATTCACATATTACCCTTAACTTTAAACTTTTATCAATTTAACTATTTACCAAAATAGGAAAATTGAATACTTTTATTTCATAAAATTCGGGGTCTCACAATCACCTCTCCTTATGAAATTTTGCCCTCGAAATTTACGTACGTACTTGATATTCGAAGAGATAAGAATACCTTTCTTTCTTTTCAGATTTTACCTTCCCAGTAATTTCCTTGCTATCATGATTTTTCCATTTCTCATCTCCTGTATTTCAGATATCATTCTAGAATATAGCTTCAAAACAAAGGTTAATTGACATATCATAATTTGGCAACTTATCAAGTAAACAATTTTAGCTTAGGTAAGTCACAATAGCGAAGTATATAACTCGTCTCTCCCCTCCTAGTTCTAGACTCTTATCTCCGACAGCAACCATATCTCTAAGCTCTGATACCAACTGTGACTCTAATCCCTTTACTTAGATAGCACCTCACATTGATACCTATCAGTTTGCCACCGAAAGACGACGTCCCCTACAGAGAGTCTGGCTTCGGTGCATTCCAGGACTTGGAAGTCACCAGCGAGAGGCTCGGGGCTCTTCACACTTATGGCTCTGATACAAACTGTGACTCTAATCCCTTTACTTTGATAGCACCTCACATTGATACCTATCGACCTTGCCATAGAAGAGGCAGGCGTCCCCCTACGGAGAGTCCGGCGGTGAATTCGAGACTTGGAAGTCACTAGCGAGAGGCTGGGGCTCTTCACACTTATGGCTCTCGATACCAATTGTGGACGCCCCAAAATTTGGTATACATCACCCATTCGAAGTCGCCAGATACATGGTACAAAATTCAAATACAACTTCATTTATATAATTGTTGGAGTCGTCGTATAGAATCGACCACGATTAACTATGAGTTTTAATACAAATGTATGTAACTCTCATGGTACCTCGACCACAACCTTACAATGATACTTTACATAAAAGTATAGTTAAAAAGCTGTTTTAGAAATTAAAATCTTTGGGAAGTGCTCAAGAGAAACCTTCGTATATGGGAGGCCATAAATACAGGTTATGATAGATATCACATGTCCACAGAATTATCCTTGGTTAACCCAAAAGTCCCCAAACAAAAACAAGAAGATTACTATCATCTTCTTTCCAATGGTGAGTCTTCTCTTGACATATAAATATCTCCGTTGTCTCCAAGTGAAAATTATGTTTCAAATAAACTCCAAGATCATACAGGTAGTGCTCGTAGATATATTCAGCAAGTGGATGTGCACAACCATGTCTTATGAGAACACGAGGTTGTATGTCAATAGACATCTTGTATGATAGTGGCAAAATACCCTTCCAAAGTTGGGTTCGCCTCACCCTATTTGATTCACCAAATATAACTACTAAATGATGTTTAGAATACAACACACTTTTCTATCTTTGTTTAGGGAGAACCTCTCTGACTAGAGACCAATTGATTCTATTCCTCTGTTATCCCCAGATTAGACGAAAATGACACTCTTACCAGCAACACTCTTATTACCTGAAAAGAATTGTGAAGCAGAAGGGTGAGCAAAACTAGCCCAGGAAAGAATATCATGACTAAAGATAATTAAATTATCAATAGCTTTCATCAATAATAAATCAGAGATTTAGAACATATGGTAGATGATAAAACTTTTCAACCATAGTTGCAGCGAAACGAGCAATCCATTAGAAGAGTCAAATAGACCATAAGGTCTATTATCTTCTCTATGTTAAAAGTCCACCAATAATGTTTTATCCATGTAAAATAAATCAACAGTTCCTATCCACAATCATATGAATAACGCATAATCATAATTGTGGTTCTAAATTCCTCTTCGTAACCAGGACGAAGATAATTTTCATCACCTATCTTCACCTGAAACATCAAAAATCAAGGTTATACCTAATCAGAATTCATGCTCATAATCATACTAATAAATTCATCTTTGTACTACGGCCAAAGATATTCATTAATAATTCATCTTCGCACTACATGCCAAAGACATACAACTGTATTTTAGAAGAGTCAAGTAGAGCATGATATCTACTATCCTCTACGAATTAAAAGTGTATAATAAATATGTTATCGCTGAGACTCAGCTTAATAAATAATCCACATCATCGAATCACCCCTGCACTACGGCTAAGGATATTCATTAATATCACATCCATGAATTTATATTTCATCACGAGACTCATTTCGATAATCAATCCATATCAACTCCGGAATTATCCATGCACTACATTTAAGGATATTCGTTAATATCACGACCACGAATTATCCATGCACTCTGAAATTTAAAGATAATCGTGTTTTCATCAATCAGTTATGATCATGCCATAAAATAATTCATCTTTGCACCCTTGAAGAAGAGAATTCATAGCCATAATCATACCAAAAACTATCCATCAATGCACTACGGCCAATGAGGACTTTTTCCGCATCATTTGTAACATTATGGTCATGATTATCTTAGAATAATTCACGGTCATAATCATACCAAGTCCATCTATGCACTACTACCAAAGATGACTTTCAACACAATATAAGCATGAGGATGATGACAATGATATAAGAATTAATCAAATGAGATAAAGGATAAATATTAAACATTTGTAATACAATTTATCCAGCGTTCAATAATAACCAAATGTTATCAATCACTTAATAATCTCATAATCTAATATCATTAATATTATAATAATATTTTAATCATTTCTTAAACTTATAAACAATTTATTTTAATTGTTTACACTTTATCAAATAATGCATTTAATCATTCAAAAATACCATACTCATAAGATTTTATAATCAATGATCAAATCTCTCATCAAAAAAATCTGCATATACCCTATATAGGATTCTCAAGCCATAAAATCATATTTTCCAATTTTATTACTTCGCATAACATATTTAATTCATTTACTCATAACTATTTCATTTTCATGAAAAATACCAAATCAGTCCCAAAAATATTTCTTTTCTGGGATTTAGCAGAATATAATCCCATCTTGAACATATATTTTTCTCAGAATTTTTAAAATTCATTTACTATTTTTCATATGACTAAAACTGCCGAATATTAAGACATTTATCATAAATTATACTTTTGTCCAAAAATTCCAAAATTTACAGGGTATACTCCTGTTATATACATGTACTCCCAATAAATATTTCACCAATTTTGGAGTTAACCACAAAGAGTTATAAGGGTTTACTTTTAAAATAGTTTTTTCCCATAAAATCCATAACTCTTAATCTATACATCCAAAAATCGCCATTTTTGGACACAATCTAGAAAACTCATCAAATTATCATTTCAAATTTTTCCAAAATTTTTGATGGTCAGAAAATTTACGAATCTGCCCCTGGCAGAAACCCCTTTTTAATGAAAATACTATTCGTATAAATACGAATGATCATTTACCATGCATGCGGTAAACTACATAGACATGTTATTTCAACAAAATAATAAAGAATGGAACCAGGTCATGCGTAAACGCATAGACAGGATATTCCAACAGAATAATAAATAATGGAATAACAGAAAAATTCACCGAGCATGCGATAGTAGCCTTGCATGACGAGTTATTCCAACAGAATAATAAATAATGGAATCAGGTCATGCATAAAGCATAGACATGATGTTCCAACAGAATAATAACGAATAGAATAACAGAAGAATTTCACTATGTATGCGGTACTTCGCATAAACAGGTTATTCTAATATAATAATAAATAATGGAACCAGGTCCGGCGTAAACGTACAGACAAGATATTCTGACAGAATAATAAAGAATGGAATAATAGAAGAATTTTAAGAAGTATAGGGTAGCCCGTGTATACATGTTATTCTAACAGAATAATAAAGAATGGAATAACAGAAGTTCTCTTCATGAATACAAAAGAAATAATATCTCTTACCGTAAAAAAAACTGAATATAAGAGTAGGGAAATAGCAGAATACTTTTCTATAATTTCTCTATAATTTCTCTCTCTAGAGTTTTAGTGAATTCGTAAGAAATTATGAAGGAATGAGCTTCTATTTATAGAAAAATGGACTTCATAGTAACTAACTCATGAACGGTCCAGATTGATTTATTTTAATCTGACGGTCCATATTTAAAGAAAAATCTTTTAAATAAAATATAATATATTCTATTTATAATCTAATAAAAGCGAATAACTTTATAAAAGATTTTACTATGCAAATACTATATGCAGCACTATACAAAAACACTATGCATAATAAAATATAATATATTCTAATTGTTATCAATAAAGCAGATAACTTTATAAAAGTATTACATTTTTATATAAAAAGATTTTATTATTAGCCTAATAAAGCGAATAACTTTATAAAAGTATTACATTTTATATAAAAAGCTTTTCATTTTATTACATTAATAATACCAATAAAACAAAAGCGAGTGACTTATCACATAAGCATCAATAATCAATACCGTGTGTACTACTATGCGAACCGCGCATATTCTGTACTTTTACTATCGAGTAGTTCAACAAGTATTAATGGTAAAACTTCCATGAATTATTTTCAATAAAATATTTTTGTCGTTTTCTCAATCCTACAATAATTCCGTTGTGGGGTCCACCAATGATTGTACCGTCGTATGGATATTCTCCGACAAAAAAAATATTCCCCGACACAACGAATATTTTATATCAACTTGCTTACTTTGCAAAAAAAAAATTCACATATTACCCTTAACTTTAAACTTTTATCAATTTAACTATTTACCAAAATAAAAAAATTGAATACTTTTATTTCATAAAATTCGGGGTCTCACATTAAAAACTAATTTTCAGACTTTAAAATAATTTTTAGGAGTTTATTTTGTATTTTTAATAATTAAAACCCAATTTATTCGATTTATTTAATTAAAATATTAATTTTCTAATTAAACTGTCGCTAAAGGGTTCCTATAGCAACATGAGCGTCGTTATAGGTGTTCTTCGTGTTCTTGGCCCAAGCCCAGAAATTCATTGTCGGTTTATAGGGTACCTACTTTGACCACAATTAGATCTAGGTTCTAATTGCTTTCAGGGCTTGTAATTGTCTAAATGTTGTAGTACTAATGTAGTACTACAACCCTAAATAAATTTCATGGTCAACATACTCCATATCAGCAAGATCTAAGCGACAGAAAATGATGTCAGACATGTTCTTGAGTTTCTGGGTTGCCCAGAAACTCAAGCAGTTACAAGGGGCTACTTTGTGGTTCAATTTGCTTGGTGATCTGGTCATTACAATGTTGTTCTTAAGGTCCAACTCTATAGTGCTAATGTCGTAGAACCATTACATAGCATAACATTGACTTAACAACATAACCTACTTAATATATGGGTCGGTCAAAGTAGTCACGAAAATTGTTCTTGAACATTTCCGGGTTTCACGAAAATGTTCTTGAGCAGTTTGGTCAATGCTACTTTGACCCTCCTTAAATTCGATTATGTTACATATTTCGGTAATCTAGAGGCATGTAAAAGTAGTACTCATGTCAGTCTACACAAAGGAAACACTAACTTGACCAAACTAATTAAGACCCGCAAGATCCGAGGCCTGCAAGACGTTGTCGAAGTGCGGAAAATTTCAGGTTGCCCGAATTCCGGGTTAAGGTGATCGGTCAAATAGGTTTGACCACTTATATCTGGAGTTCTAGACATGATCTGGGCTTGATTCAGGTTCCAAATCAAAGCCCTTACAACATACTACAAGTCTATAACTTAAAACACAACAAACAATTAACATACAAGGATCTATGAGCCCTGACATATGGCTGTCAGACAACATTTTAGGGTTCAAAGTCAGTTTATAAAAACTTGATTTTCGTACCTCTAGATGTTATAGATCCATGGTCTAACAACCCAAATCACTTATTAACACCCTCTAACACAACTTTAAACAACAAATCATAACATCTAACATCAAATCTAAGGATTTCGAAATTTAGGGTTTATACCTCCTTTTTGAGCTTAATCTTGATTCTGACTTTGATGTTTGTTCTTGGCAAGTTAAAGGTTGGCATTGGTTTTGTTTCTCACTCAATTTCTCTCTAGAATTTCGGATGGGGGAGAGAGAATGGACTTGGCTCAAATGAAAATTAAAGTAAGCTTTATCTCTCTCTTAATCTATTTATAAAATGATGAAATGCCTAGGGTTGATCATTTGATCAGTTGTTGGCTGATTAAAGGTGATTTACTAGACCATGTGGCTAGCTAGAGTTGGTCACCAACCACAAGTATGGCTAGATCTACACTCCACCTCATTAAAATATTAAAAAGGGCACTTTGGTCATTTGATTTTTACTTTTAGTGGCTAACTTATCAAATGCTCCAATCCTTAGGGTTTAGGGTTTGAACCCTTGGGGTTTAGGGTTTTAACCCTTAGGTTTTTAAAAATAAATTTCTAGGATTTCCAATTTAGGTTTTCAAAATAGAAAATTAATGTAACATTCAAGATTTTTTTAAAATGTAAATTATAAATATTATTATTTTATATAAATATTTATTGGATGTGTTTATTATTGGATAAATAATTGTTCAATTTGATTGATTTGATTTAGTTAATTATTTATTTGTTAAATAATTAATGTGTTATGTGGATTGAGTTATGTGATTAAGTGAATTATTTAATAAATTGTTATTAAATAAAGTGTAACAAATAACTATGTTATAAAGAGTTATTAAAATAAATTAAAGTAATTTTAATTTAGTTTTGCCAAACAAGGTTTAAGTATATTAATCCTTTAATTTTTAAATGGTTTACCAAACAAAACCTTATGGCTTTTGGATTCCTTTTGAATTTAAATTAATAACTAAATAAATAAAATAATGTATATATATATATATATATATATATTTGGAAACCGATAACTTATTAGCATTATTTATTATAGTTTCAGTTTTTTTACGTTTCAAAGGTAAGCATTGGTTTAGTTTAATATTACGTATATTGTATATGGCTTAAGTCTAAAAACAAGTTCAGAAAAAGGTTTTCAGAGAGAAAAGTTTCACAGTTTTGAGAGAGTTTGAGAGAAAACGTGATTTTCAAAGCGAGTTTTGTTAACAAAGATTCTTAAGCAACAAAAAGGTATGTCTATGACCTTAATATTAGATACCCATATATATCTCCGTGTTCTCTATTTCTTAAGAATTAGTGTGTATAAGTTTTACAAAATTCTTGTAAACCATGTTCTAGAATTGGTTATGATAAAATGTGTGATTGTAATTGTTATAGATAGCATGTATATATATATATATATATATATATATATATATATATATATATATATATATATGTGTGTGTGTGTGTGTGTGTGTGTGTGTGTGTGTGTGTGTGTGTTGTATGCTAAATTACCATTGAGAAAGAGAACTTGGTTTTTATAGTGAAAAATATATATATACGAATATATGTTTTGCATGATAACTTCGTGTATGCGAATTGTGAAATTTAATGTCATGTTTGTTACTTGGGTGTGAGTGTAAGATAACATACTACAAAGAAATCAATTTGGGTGGTAACAGTGGAATTTCAGTTAACTGAATTTTATATATCAACAATGGAGCTTTGAGTTTTAAAAATATGGTTGCAAGGATTAAGTTTTCTAAAATCGTTGTTAAAATTGTTAATAATTGGTATATGGATGATTGTTAGCATTTATGTGTAAATTACGTGAAGTTATACATGTTAATTGGAGTTAGTTGTAGTTAAGAATTAAGACAGTAGCTTTGCTCTATTCTTGGTTTGGTTTTTGTGAGTTTCGGCGTCCCAACGCCAAAATCCATGCTCCAGCGTCAAGTCTCGCGCCTCAGCGCCAAAAATAGGCCAGAGGTTCGCGTCCCAAATATTTGGAATTCGTGCTCCAAGCAATGGAATTTGTGCCCTTATTTGGATTTCGCGCCTTCAAATTTGGAAAAGTGGTCTGAGTTGGACAGTTTTGACCTCCTGTAGTAAAATGGCCATAACGTTTTCATACGAACTCTAATTGAGGTAATTCAAGATGATTCAGAAAGAGAACGAATAGGCCTATAACGTTTATTCATTAAGGTGTTCAATTTGAAATCATTATAAAGGGTCAAAATGTCCATCTCCAGGACTGTTGTGTATTTGGAGCCAATCAGAGGGCGTCGGGATGTGCGAATGCAAGTGCAATCCTTTGAGTATTAGTATAACCTAATGATAACATGTTGGACATGTAATAGGATGTTGTATCAAATTGTTACTTTGTATATGGTGTAATGACATGATCACTTAAGTAGTTGTAATAAAGCTAAAAAGTAATGTTCATGAAAAGATGCAATGTTATTTAAACTTAAACTTAGTTAGTAGTTATACTAACAGTAAGAAAGAAACTCATGAAGGTAATGTTAGTGTAACTAATGTGTATTGTCAATACATATGGTATGTGTAGGACTTGGGGTGAACGTGAGTAGTGATTGTTTAACCTACGCACAAGGCAAGTTCCCTAACCTTTGCTACTTTATTATTCAGCAAGGTTACTTTTCCTTGTTTTGTTATACTTATGCAAATTCTCTATTTCTAATCTCTTGTTTAACGATTTATTGTCATGCAAGTTCTTTAACTCTACTTTTATAATAGTTGAGCATGTTTTCTTATCCTAAATCTTCCTTATGCAAGTTCCTAAATCTATTGTTTACATTGAGTAAATCTTCTAACTCCATACCTTCGTTGAGTTAGTTTGTTATGATTAACTTAGCTTAATGTTGTTCAAAGAAAGTACGATAAATTAATTGTTAATATTTAAATGAAATTAAATGTTTATTTTATGATGATTCAATAATTCCAAATTAGATTAAATAATTAATTGATGAACAACCCTATTATTAGGGGTTGCACTTAGTTTTATTGTGTGATAGATTAATTTAATTTTAATATTTATTGAATTAAATATTATTTATTTAATTATTAGCATAAATAATTAATTGATTTTGGTAGTTTATTTAATTATTTGTGAGTTATATTTATTAAATTAAAGAATTTTGTTATTCAAAGTATGTAATTATGTGAGTTTATTAAATTAAAAATATTTAATAATAAGCCTAATATTAATTTTATAATTAATGAGAAAATTAATTATATAATTATGTGAATTAATGAGAAATTATTATATTTTATTCAAATTAAATTAAATAATATATTTAAGTTATTGTATAATTGGGTGTGACACAATTTAAACTATAGTATAAGAAAATCATTAATTATAAATAGTTATGAAACCTATTCTTTTAAAAGCTAACCAAACAAGGCATTAGTGGGAGTTGATATCGAGTTAACCCATGATGATGGGTAATCGACCTCCACATCGCACGTCACTTCTTTATTTATATACGCCTTCTTTTTTATTTCTAATTTCTAAGTCTCGGAAAAAAAGAGAAAGAGTTTGAGAAAGAGAGAGAGAGAATTTAGAGATTTTTAGAAAGTAAAATGAAGGAAATGTGAGAGCTTTTAAGTTGGGATCAATCTGTGTAATCCAACAGAGTAATCAAGGTAATATCTTCTTCCCAAATTTTAAATTTACGTTGTTTAAGTTTTCATAAAATGGCTTCACGTTTTTGTTAAAAACTCGTGAATGGGAAAAGGGTATGATTATGGGTTTTTGTGTATGTGTTAAGATGATATATCATATCGTATTTGATTATATATATATTATACAAACCATATCATCGGTTTCATAATTACAATGTATGTTATGGCTTCAAAATTTACAGAGTATGGAATATGGCCATATGGCCCTTATACGTGATTTTAATATGTCAAACATAAATTGTTTTGTAAAATTTCCACTTGTATATAATTATGCATGTTAAAATGAAAGAAACAAAACTTGAATGGATGGATTTGGTGTTATAACAAATCCGTGTAGTGGTAATTTTATGTTTTATGTTCAAAACCTTCAAGAACATCAAGAACAATGAAATTTACATGTTTTAATTCAATAATTATGTGTTTTAATGGTTAAAATCATTCTATAAAGGTTGGGTAATGATTATGGATGAATTCTAGTATATGGGTATGTTTAAATTGGTGAAATTAGTAATCATGTAATGATAAATTTTTTGAACTCTACATGTTCTTCGCGAATTGAAATTCAAAATCGGAGTGTCATCATGGCGCCAACTCCGGGCCTAAAACTCTCGTCTTCGTGTCATGAAGTCTCAAGTCAATCCACAGCACCAAGTATAAGTATAAGACAGTAAGTGGCGTGAAGTAGTGCCACTTAGCGTAATGTCCGAAAATGAGTTTTTAAAATATTTAAGTCTAGCAATGTGTTATTAACTTAATCTAATAAACATAAAAATATGTTAAAAGTATAGTGAAATGTTAAAACATATTATTAACATATCAATAACATAATTGCATGTGGATTGAATTATTGAGTGCATAATGAGCTTCTTATTCGTGAAATGTTATTACGTAACAATAAGTGTGATAATTTGACTAAGTATAGTCATAACAAAAGTTTAGACAAGAGAATGAACTTGTGATGACTAGTTACATTATAATTAACTATAGTTGTGAATGGAAATGATATGTAGGATTAAATTCAAGGAACATGTTTAATTAACGTGTAATCTACGCACGAGGCAAGTTTCCTAACCCTACTTGTTATCATTATTCAAGTCATTCTCATTATTATTAATCAAGTTCAATTGTTATATTAAAGATTAATTATCTTTTCAAAGTATGATTCTGTTATACAATAATTGTTCTATTGTATACATATTGAGATTATTATTCAATTTAATTACCATTTATTGTTGAACCTTGTTAGACTAGTGAACCCTCATTTGATTCAACTAGTCCATAGTTGATGAACGTTCTAAATTTTAGAACCCTTATTGATTTATCCAAACCAAACTTCCTTTAGTGCGACTCTAATGTCAAATCGAGATGAACAACCTCAGTATAGGGATTACTTATGTGTTAAGCGTTAAGATATTGTGCACAGTATGGTACTAAGGGTTGATCCCCCTAAGTACGAGTAGAAAGGTCCATAGTCTTATGACTGTTAAAGGTTTCAAGTACTACCCTTGATAACCTAGGACATAGTTCAAGGTCTTATGACCCTCAGAAATCTTTTGAATTCTTGTTATTTATTCTTGATTCAAAAGTTGAGCTTTTATTTCAGAAGTCTTTGATTCACTCGCATGTTATTATATATTGTTATTTTATTTTATACTTGTGGGCAATCATGCTCACTCTTGCGTAATAATAACATTGCAGTTAAGAACGAAAGGTACGATGAGCCTTCTACTAGCAAAGGCAAGGGCAAAGCTAATAAGTGATGAAGACTTGTTATTAAATTTTAAGAATGTTATTGTAAAGACTTGATGTTGTTTAAGATTTAATTGTTTATGTTTCCACACAGATGTTTAAGGTTAGTTTAACCTGGGATTGTACTTATTATTCAGATGTTGTAACCCCATAAGGGGAGAATTTTATTTCTATCTATTGCATGGTTTGCATTTATTATGGGTAGATAGATAGATGATATTTGTATATTGAACACCAAATCCCGTGGAATTTAAATACCCAGATTTGGGGGTGTCACAGGTTGGTATCAAAGTTGTAGGTTATGAACCTTAGGTGGGGGAACAACCTTAGGTAGTAGCCTTATAGAAAGAACATAGTGATTGAAAACTCTTATCGAGTTCTAAGAAATGAATTTCTGTAATTCATTAAAGATAATAAAAGACTTTATGTGCTTATGTGTTAAATTATGTGCTCACTAGTACGACTTAGTAACTAAAACTTGAAATTATGTTGTCAGGATGTCGGATGTTGGAGGAACTAGTCGAGCTGGGGAGGAGGAACCCCGAGTACCTACAGTACCTACAGAGGAGGAGCCCCGAGACATTCATGTCGTTAGGGAACAGTTGGTACAGAGAGGGTCATCTCCATTGATCACTGTTGTTGGTCAGGAGCATGAACCTGAGACTGATCCTGAGGAGGATCTGGAGGAAGAAGATGAAGAGGAAGAAGAGGAGTTTCCACCGCACTCCATTGATGTTGAGATGTACGACACGTTATACGACAATAACGTAGAGTTACGAGACAATGTCCAGGATCTGACTGAGCGGGCGATTATTCAGCAGATTACTCTCGAGCAGAAGGAGAGGGAAATTGAGACTCTTCACTCACGACTAGGAAATGTAGAATGGGATTTGGTCCACGAGAAGGGTCAAACCGAGGATAAGACCGAGGAGATAGAGAAGTTGAAGAAGGAACTGAAGGAAAGATCTGAAAGGCTGATCATAGCAGAGGAGGGCTGGGTAAGAGAGTCACGTCGTGCTGACCTTGCAGAAGAGGATGGCCGTGGAAAGAAGGCTAAGCTTGGGGAGACGTACTCTACACTTAATAAGGCAATGGATGAGGCAATGGATCGAGTTTTGAGGTACCCAATCCAGTTCGAAGGGCTACCATTGTACATGCTGGACCGCAGGACGATGTCTCGTATCATGGAAGAGAGCGTAGAAAAGGTTATTCAAATCGCCTTAATGATAAGTGATAGAATTTGTTTAATTATGTGATAAACTTATCTAGTATTTAGATGTAAATTCCGATGTGGTTATGAACAAAGGGATATTTTTAATATTTTAAATCCTGTGGATTCTTTATCTCCGGATAATGGATGTAAATAGTAGTAATGCTATCGTTTGATGTTAAAACTTTTGATTTGAATGAATATATATCAAGTTGTTTGAGATAATGTGTTAAATAATTATATTAAATTGTTGAGTTAAGTCTTAACTATTTAGAGAATTTAATAGAGATTTAATAAGCATATATTTTAACAGAAATATGCCGCCAAGAAGAAGACAACAACGTCAACCAGCTTTCAAGAAGGATCTACAAATAACAACAATAACGCCAATGCTAATCATGTTCAGCAATTGGTTAACTTACTAGCTGGAGCAATGAATAATCAACCTCAAGCTCCACCAAATACTACATTTAAGGATTTCAAGGCGGTGGGACCGCCAGAGTTTAAAGGTTCCATGAACCCGATCGCGGCTCAAACGTGGGTTATGGAAATGGAAAAGGTTTTTGATGTTGCTAGAGTTAGAGAAGATTAGAAGACCGCTTTCGCAACGTTTATGCTGAAGTCTGAAGCCAGTTACTGGTGGCAAGCAAACAAGGTCCGTGGAGGTGAAGGCGTGATTACTTGGGAGAGATTCAAAGAGATGTTTTTCGAGATGTATTTCCCGACCAGCTCGCAGAACCAAATGGAGGTTCAGTTTCTAGAGTTGAAGCAGGGGAATATGTCCATACCTGATTATGCGGCTAGATTCAACGAGTCAAGCGAGGTTTGCCCAGATCAAGTCACACACGGATGAGAGAAAAGCAAGAAGATTTGAACAAGGGTTGAAGCCTTGGGTGTATAACAAAGTATCAATATTTCAGCTAAACACTTTTGCTGGAGTACTGGAAAAGGCCATCCTCGCTAAAGGTGGTAGCGATGCGGTGACCAAGTACAATCAGGATCAGAAGAAGAAGAAGACTGAAAGTGAAGGAAATAATAAGACTAGTGGAAGTGGCACAAGAGGTGGTAATTTTAATCAGAAGAAGAGGTGGAATGACAACTCATCATCGGGGAGTCAGCAAGGAGGTCAGAAAAAGAGGATTGAAGCATGCCCGACTTGCGGGAAAGCTCATCTGTGGGTTTGTATGAAAGGAAAGCGGGTGTGCTACAATTGTGGTCAGGAGGGCCACATAGCACCTAACTGTCCTAACCCAAAGAAGGGTGCCTGCTTCACTTGTGGTTCAAAGGATCATTTGGCAAGAGAATGTCCTAAGAAGGGATCTAGAGGGGCAGGATCAGGAGGAAACAAGGGAAATAGCAGTGGAAACGCCTTGACTATCACTGGACCAACCGCAACCAACCGACCGACCACCAGGACTTTCAATATGACGGTGCAGGATGCAGTTCAGTCTCATGATGTGGTGTCAGGTATCATTTCGATCAATAAAATTAATGCTTATGTATTATTTGATTCGGGTGCTACTTGTTCCTTTATATCCGATGACTTTGCTAAGAATTTAGATTTGCCTAAGGATGAGTTGGATTACCCCATGAACATAGAAATTGTGAATAGAGAAATAATCCATGTTAAGTACGTACATAAGAACTGTAGAGTGGATATTAAGGGTAATATCATGAATGTAGATCTTATCCCTATTCGACTTGGGGAATTTGACGTTATCTTGGGAATGGACTAGTTATTCAATTACGGGGCTGTAATTGATTGCCAAAAGAAGCGTATTAACCTTATGACTCCGTCAAAGGTTGTGTTTTATGGTAGCAAGTCGCCTAGACAAGCGAGTTATCTGACGATGATGCAGGCCAGGAAGTTGTTAAGACAAGGTTGTATAGGATATTTAGCTTACATAGTCGACAGTCGTAAAGAGAACCCGAGAGTAGAGGAGATACCGGTAGTGAGAGACTTCATCGATGTCTTTCCAAACGATTTGCCAGGCCTTCCGCCAGATAGAGAAGTTGATTTCGTGATCGATTTGGCGCCAGGAACCGCTCCAATATCGAAGGCACCATACCGAATGGCACCAGTAGAGATGAAAGAATTAATGGTACAACTACAAGAATTACTGGACAAGAAGTACATTCAACCAAGCGTATCGCCGTGGGGAGCGCCAGTGTTGTTTGTGAAGAAGAAGGATGGAACGATGCGGCTCTGCATTGATTACAAAGAACTGAATAAGGTCACGATTAAGAATAGATATCCATTACCGAGGATCGATGATCTATTTGATCAATTGAAGGGAGCAAAATACTTTTCCAAGATAGATTTGAGAAGTGGTTATCATCAACTGAAGGTGAGACCAGAGGATGTACCGAAGACAGCGTTCAGAACACGATATGGTCACTACGAATTTTTGGTTATGTCGTTTGGTCTAACGAATGCTCCTGCATTATTTATGGGATTAATGAATGGTGTGTTCAAACCGTTTTTGGACAAGTTCATAGTGGTATTTATAGATGATATTTTGGTATACTCGAAAACCAAGGGAGAACATGAAGAGCATTTGAGATTAACGTTGGAAGTATTAAGAAAGGAGAAGTTGTATGCCAAGTTTTCGAAATGAAAATTTTGGATCGAGCGGGTGCAATTTCTTGGGCACGTGATCGATAAAAACGGAATTTTGGTAGATCCATCCAAAGTTGAAGCCGTGATTAATCGGGATCAGCCGAGGATGCCGCCGAAGTAAGTACGTAAGTTTTCTTGGATTAAGCGTGGATATTACGTAAGGTTCATTCAAGACTTTTCCAAGATCGCAACTCCGCTAACGAATTTAACTCGAAAAGCTGTGAAATTTGTTTGGACGGAGAAGTGTGAGGAAAGCTTTCAAGAATTGAAGAAGAGGTTGAGTACAACACCTGTGTTGTCTCTTCCGGATGATACAGGAAATTTTGTTGTTTATAGTGATGCATCGCATAAAGGACTTGGTTGTTTCCTGATGCAAAATGGCAAAGTCATTGCGTATGCATCACGACAATTGAAGGATTACGAGAAGGGATATCCGACCCACGACTTGGAGTTAGCTGCAGTAGTTTTTGCTTTGAAAATTTGGAGGCACTATCTCTACGGGGAGAAGTGTGAAATATATACAGACCACAAGAGTCTGAAATATATTTTTTACGTAAAGACTTGAATATGCATCAAAGAAGGTGGTTGGAATTAATTAAAGACTACGATCGTGAGATTTTATACCATCCGGTAAGGCAAATGTCATTGCCGCGCGCTTTAAGTAGAAAGGGTCTCGGGAGAAGTTGATGATGTTGACCGCTCAGAGGAGCTAATTTAGAAATGGAGAAACCGGAGTTGGAAGTGAAGTATCCTATGGAAATTGATGAGAAGCTATTTCGATGCAACTGGTACAACCCTATTGGATAAAGTTAAGGAGGCTCAACTTCGGGACGATGAATGAAAAAAGGTGATAAGGAAGATATCTCAAGGAACCAAACCAAGATTTAAGATGGATAAGGAAGGAATATCGAGATTTGAGAGCGTAATTTGAGTACCGCCATTTTAGAGATTAAGGAAGACATTTTGAGGGAGGCTCATAGCTCACGATATTTGATTCACCCTGGTAGTACCAAGATGTATCAAGATCTTCGACAACACTTCTGGTGGCCGAATTTGAAACGTGATGTTGCAGAATGTGTTGTCAAGTGTCTAACCTATCAGAAAGTGAAAACGGAACATCAGAGACCGAGTGGATTGCTACAACCGTTGGAGATCCCAGAATGGAAATGGGAACATATTTCAATGGACTTCGTGGTTGGCCTTCCGATGACTTAGAAAGGCTACGACGCAGTATGGGTGATCGTTGACCGACTAACGAAATCCGCACACTTCCTTCCGATAAAAATCAGATTCAACTTAGATCAAATGGCAAGGTTATATGTAAAAGAGATTATTTCAAGACACAGAGTGCCAGTTTCAATTATTTCCGATAGGGATCCGCACTTTACATCGAACTTCTGGAAACGTCTACAGGAATGCATGGGTACGCAATTGCGGATGAGTACGACATATCACCCTCAAACAGATGGACAGAGTGAAAGAACGATTCAGACATTAGAAGATATGCTAAGAGCCTGTGTGATGGACTTTAAAGGAAATTGGGACGATCACCTACCGCTTGTAGAGTTCGACTACAATAACAGTTACCACGCTAGTATTGGCATGCCACCTTATGAAGCGTTATACTGAAGGAAAGTGCGAACTCCGCCATCGGGATGAAGTTGGTGAAAGACAATTGCTAGGCCGTAATTGGTACAATGATGCATGAGAAATAGTCAAAGTAATCCGAACACGACTGGTAGCAGCTCAAGATAGGCAGAAGAAATACGCCGATCCACATCGTAAAAATGTTGAGTTTGAATCGGGTAGTTATGTATTCTTAAAGGTCTCCCCCTAGAAAGGAAAGATCAGTTCTTGGAAGAAAGGAAAATTAAGCCCAAGATTCATTGGACCATTTGAAGTACTTCAAGAATAGGAGAAGTTGCGTATGAGGTAGCCCTACCTCCAAAGACTCGAGAATGTCCACAACGCCTTCCATGTTTTTTTTTTACGACCCTACAAACCCGATTACAAGCATGTAATTGAATACGAACCCCTACATTTTGAAAAAGACTTATCTTACTTAAGAAATTCCCATTCAAATTGTCGACGTAAAAGAACAAGTTCTCGTAAATAAAGTAATACCTTCTTCATTAAGGTAATTTGGAGGAACCACAACGTCAAGAAGCTACATGGGAACAAGAAGAGAATATGATGAAGAATTACCCTCATTTATTTACTTAAAATTATGTAAGCGATTCGGGGATGTAATCTTTGTAAGGGGGGAGAATGTAACGGTCAAATTTATTGAGTCGTGATTTCGGGGATGTAATCCTTTTAAGGGGGAAAGATGTGACGAACGAGATTTTTGTAATTTAATTTTAATATTTATTGAATTAAATAAATATTTTCGATGATTTAATTATTAGATTAAATAATTAATTGATGAAATGGTGATAGATTAATTTAATTATATGTGTTATATTTATTAAATTAATGTAGAGAATTTTATTATTCAAAGTATGTAATTATGTGAGTTTATTAAATTAAAAGAAATATTTAATAATCCTAATATTATTTTAATTAATTAATGAAAAATTAATTATATGATTATGTATGTAATTAATGAGAAATTATTATATTTTATTCAAATTAAATTAAATAATATATTTGAGTTATTGTATAATTGGGTGTGACATTATTTAAACTATAGTATAAGAGAATTATTAAATTAAATAGTTGTGAAACTTTTTAAAGCTAGCCAAACATGGCCCTTAGTGGGAGTTAATAGACAAGTTAACCCATGATGGGTAATCGACCTCCACATCAGGTCATTTCCTTTTTTTAATATATTATTTTTTTTCATTTTTTCTAAGTCTAGAAAAAAAAAGAAAGAGTTTGAGAATTCAGAGAGAGAATTTAAAGGATTTTGAGAGAGAAAAAGAAGGATTGAAGAGATTGAAAAAGGTTGTTATCAATCTTGTGTAATCAAACAGAGTAATCAAGGTAATCTCCTCCTTCCCAAATTTTAATTTTACGTTGTTTAAGTTTTCATAAAATGGCTTCACGTTTTGTTAAAAAACTCGTGAAATGGAAAAGGGTATGATTATGGGTTTGTGTAGTGTTAAGATGTATCATATCGTATTTGATTATATATATATTATATATACCATATCATCGGGCTTTCATAATATATAATTATATATGTTATGGCCTCAAAATTTATAAGAGTATGGAATATGGCCATATGGCCCTTATACGTGATTTTAATATGTCAAACATAAATTGTTTTGTAAAATTTCCACTTGTATATAATTATGCATGTTAAAATGAAGAAAACAAAACTTGAATGGATGGATTTTGTGTTATAACGAATCATGGCATTAAATTTTTTGATTTATGTTCAAAACCTTCAAGAACATCAAGAAAAGTGAAAATTACATGTTTTAATTCAGTAATTATGTGTTTTAATTGGGTTAAAATCATTCCATAAAGGTTGGGTAATGATTATGGATGAATTATAGTATATGGGTATGTTAAATTGGTGAATTTAATGACCATATAGTGTAAATTTTCGCCGATTCGTGTTCTTCGCGAACTAAAAATTCAAAATCGGAGTATATCAGTCGGGCCGCTAACTATAACTCAAAGTGAAAGTCTCAAACCGCAGTGACTAAGTCTCGAAATAGCAGCCACTGCAGCGCAGTATAGAAGAGCAATATAAATTATGGCCAGCAAATACCACTTAGCGTAATGCCCGTAAATGAGTTTTTAAAATGTTCAAGTCTATAGAAATGTGATATTAACTTAATCTAATGAACATAAAAATATGTTAAGAGTATAGTGAGATGTTAAAACATATTATTAACATGTCAATAACATAATTGCATGTGGATTGAATTATTGAGTGCATAATGAGCTTATTATTCGTGAAATGTTATTACGTGACAATAAGTGTGATAATTTGACTAAGTATAGTCATAACCAAAGTTTAGACAAGAGAATGAACTTGTGATGACTAGTTACATTATAATTAACTATACTTGTGAATGAAAATGATATGTAGGATTAAATTCAAGGAACATGTTTAATTAACGTGTAATCTACGCATGAGGCAAGTTTCCTAACCCTACTTGTTATCATTATTCAAGTCATTCTCATTATTATTAATCAAGTTCAATTGTTATATTAAAGATTAATTATCTTTTCAAAGTATGATTCTGTTATACAATAATTGTTCTATTGTATACATATTGAGATTATTATTCAATTTAATTACCATTTATTGTTGAACCTTGTTAAACTAGTGAACCCTCATTTGATTCAACTAGTCCATAGTTGATGAACGTTCTAAATTTTAGAACCCTTATTGATTTATCCAAACCAAACTTACTTTGGTGCGAACTCTAATGTCAAACTGAGATGAACAACCCTGTATAGGGATTACTTATGTGTTAGCGTTAAGATATTGTGCACAGTATGGTACTAAGGGTTGATCCCCCTAAGTACGAGTAGAAAGGTCCATAGTCTTATGACTGTTAAAGGTTTCAAGTACTACCCTTGATAACCTAAGACATAGTTCAAGGTCTTATGACCCTCAGAAATCTTTTGAATTCTTGTTATTTATTCTTGATTCAAAAGTTGAGCTTTTATTTCATAAGTCTTTGATTCACTCGCATGTTATTATATATTGTTATTTTATTTTATACTTGTGGGAAATCATGCTCACTCTTGCATAATAATAACATTGTAGTTAAGAACGAAAGGTACGATGAGCCTTCTACTAGCAAAGGCAAGGGCAAAGCTAATAAATGATGAAGACTTGTTATTAAATTTTAAGAATGTTATTGTAAAGACTTGATGTTGTTTAAGACTTAATTGTTTATGTTTCCACACAGATGTTTAAGGTTAGTTTAACCTAGGATTGTACTTATTATTCAGATGTTGTAACCCCATAAGGGGAGGATTTTATTTCTATCTATTGCATGGTTTGCATTTATTATGGGTAGATAGATAGATGATATTTGTACATTGAACACCAAATCCCGTGGAATTTAAATACCCGAATTTGGGGGTGTCAATGAAGGATTGATCCCCTAAGTACCTTTGAGTCCTTATAGTCGTATGACTGTTAGAGTTAAAGTTGAAAGATTACTTATAACTGTGGACATGGTTCGTGGTCATTAGACCCTCAGTGAATGTTATGATTTTTGAATGTTAATAGAACTTATTGTTCAGTTCTATTAAGCCTAGTATATGGCAAGTGATGTAAAGGTTAAAGTTTTATTTATTGTTATTCCAAGTGAGCCTTGTTTGCTCACTCTTGCCTGTAAAATTTCTTATAGCTAAAGCTGAAAAGGGTGACGTACCTAACACCAATAAGGGAAAGGGAAAGATAAACAAGTACTGAAGAGTTGTAATAGTTTTGATAGTTTTATTATCAGACTTTGGTTTAAAGATTGTAATGAAGTTTATTTAATTTTCAAAGATGAATGATTTTTGTAAAGGTTAGATAACTTTGGGAGATTTTATTTAATGTAATCCTCGTATAAGGAGTTTATTTATTCAATTATATTATGATTGGGTAGTTAGATATGAATGTTTTGATTAAGTGAACACCAAATCTTGAGGTAATGACGTACCAGGATTTGGGGGTGTCACAAGTTGGTATCAAAGCTTTAGGTTATGAACCTTAGGTGGGAGAAAAGCCTTAGGAAGTAACCTTTGAAAAGATAGTGGCGATAACTCTTATCGAGTTTTAAGGAAGAAGTAATAACACACTTATGTGATTATGTGTTTATAACTTATGTGCTCGTGAGTGTCGAGTAGAATGATTAATAATTAAAACTTTAAAACTTTCTTGTCAGGATGACTAATGTCGAAGAATCCAGTCAGGCTAGAGAGGAAGGACCTCAGATGCCTATAGAGGAGAAGCCTTACGACATTCAGGTTGTTTGGGAACAACTACTGCCACGGGAGTCAGCCCCGTTGGTCACAGTGGTTGAAGATGAGGATGATGATGTGGAGACGGATGAGGAGGATCCCGTGGAGTTGCCACAGGAGGATGAGGATGAGGATGACGAGGACGAGGACGAGGACGAAGAGGAAGAGACTCCACTAACCTCGATGGCTGTTCGTATGTATGATGAAGTCTATGACCGTAATGTGGAACTTCAGGACACAGTTAAGGAGTTGTAGGAGATAGTAACTGAATAATAGACTGCAATAACACAGAAGGACGACGATATTTGGATCGAGATGAACGTCTAACTAATGTTGAAGAGAAGTTGATGCAGACTGAAGGAGAGAAGGAACAACTGATCGAGATGGTCGTGGAACTGAAGAACAAGCTGAAGGAAGAAACTACCAAGAGGGCGAGAGCTGAAGACGCATACGAGGAAGCTTATTAACGAACTGGAAGAACAGTAAGGGACGCACAAGCAAAGAGGATGAAGATGGAAGAGATGGATAAAGTATTCAATACCGTAATCAATCGAGCTCAAGATCGGGTCATGGGTTATCCAATTCAGTTCTAGTGTCTGCCATTATACGTGTTAGATCGCCGAATAATGTTCCGAGTTATGGAAGAAGAGCGTCGAAAGGCTACGGAGTATCTTAATAGATCATCGTAGGAAATGTGCCTATTATGCACGTAATAAGTGTTAAATAATGTGTAAATCCCTAGTGTTAAGTAACCATGGGATATGATAATGATGATGTTGTCCTGTAACTTTTGTAGTTCAGGGAAGGAATGTAAATAGCAGTGATGTTATTATTTTTATGTCTTTCGAAGTAATGATAAATAAATAAAAGTTATTATTTTATTCAAAGTGTTATGTGTTATGTGGTTATTTCTTTTATGGAGGCAAGTAATTAGCAAATACTTAAAGAAGTTAAGTAGTAGTCTAATAGATGTTTTTAACAGAAAATGCCTCTCAGACGTGAACCACCCCGACAAAGAACTAATGAGAGAACTAACAATAATGATGTTGAAGATAATCCCGTCCAACAACTAGTATCTTTATTAACAGGAGCGTTGCAGAATCAACCTCAGAACCAAGGCACAACGTTTAAGGATTTCAAGGCGGTTGGACCACCTGAATTCCGTGGGTCCATGAATTCGGTCGAGGCACAGACCTGGATTATGGAAATTGAGAAGGTGTTTGAAGTCGCTAGGGTAGGGGATGAACAGAAGACTGCTTTTGCAACGTTCATGTTGAAATCAAAAGCTAGTTATTGGTTGCATGCCAATAAAACCCGGGAAGGCAGTTCTCGCTGAAGGTGGAGGCGAGGTAGTGACAAAATTCAATCAAGAACAGAAGAAGAAGAATGAGGGGGAAGTGAAGAATGGTAGCGGAGGCAATGGAAATAGAAACAACAACAACAATTTGAAGAGGAAGTGGAACAGAAACGGTGGTACTGGAAACCAGCAGGGTAACCAGCAATTTAAGAAGTTTGAAGCATGTGTTACATGCGGGAGGTTTCATAAGGGGGTGTGCTTGATAGGGAAACATGCATGTTTCAACTGTGGCCAGGAAGGTCACATGGCCCCAAATTGTACCCAACCCAAGAGGAATGTCTGTTTCACATGCGGATCCAAGGATCACTTTGCTCGTGAATGCCCTCAGAAGAAGGTTGGAGAAACAACAAGAAGCAAGGGAGGTAGCAGTGGAGGAACATGGGTCATTACTGGACCTACAACATCAAACAAACCCACAGCCAGAACATTCAACATGACTATGCAGGATGTTGTGCAATCAAAAGATGTGGTGTCAGGTATTATCACAATCAACGATATTAATGATTATGTATTATTTGATTCGAGTGCTACTTGCTCGTTTATATATGATGAATTTGCTAAGAGGTTAGAATTGCCTAGAGAAGAACTAGATTTCCCTTTGAACATAGAAATTACGAATAGGGAAGTGATTCCTGTTAGGTTCGTATACAAGAAATGTAGGGTGAACATTAAAGGAAATATCCTGATGGTAGATTTAATCCCAATTAGACTTGGAGAATTTGATGTTATTTTGGGAATGGATTGGCTGTTCAAATATGGAGCAATAATTGATTGCCACAAGAAGTGTGTAAACCTTATGACTCGGTCAAAGGTAGTTTTCTATGGTAGCAAATCGCCTAGACAAATGAAATGTCTGACGATTATGCAGGCCAAGAAGTTGTTAAGTAAAGGTTGTGTGGGTTATTTGGCTTACATAGTCGATACTCAAAAAAAGGGTGTGAAACTGGAGGAGATACCAGTGGTTAGGGAATTCGTAGATGTATTTTTGAAGGATTTGCTAGGACTTTCGCCTGACAGAGAGATTGAGTTCGTAATCGACTTAGCGCCAAGAACTGCACCGATATCGAAGGCCCCGTACAGAATGGCTCCGGTAAAAATGAATGAACTGATGGTGCAACTGCAAGAGCTGCTGGACAAGAAATATATTCAACCAAGTGTATCACCGTGGGGAGCGCCTGTATTATTCGTGAAGAAGAAGGATGGATCAATGCGTCTTTGCATTGATTATAGGGAGTTAAACAAGGTCACTATTAAGAATAGGTATCCGTTGCCTAGAATAGATGACTTGTTTGACCGGTTGAAGATGAAGTCTTTAAGTACTTCTCAAAAAAGATTTGAGAAGTGGGTATCACCAATTGAAGGTAAGAAAAGAGGATATACCTAGAACGACATTCAGAACTAGGTATGGACATTACGAGTTTCTGGTGATGTCTTTTGGTTTAACAAATGCCCCTGCTGCGTTCATGGATTTGATGAACAGGATATTTAAACCATTCTTAGACAAGTTCAGTAGTGGTATTTATCGATTTACATTCGGTGTATTCCAAAACTCAAGAAGGACACGTGGAACATTTACGTTTGACATTGGAGACACTAAGAAAGGAAAAGTTGCACGCGAAATTCTCTAAGTGCTAATTTTGGCTCAATCGTACAATTTTTGGGTCATGTGATTGACAAAGATGGGATTTCAGTGGATCCATCTAAGTGGAAGTCAGTAATAAATTGGGAACAACCAAGGACACCTTCTTGAGGTGAGGAGTTTCTTGGGACCGGGTTGGTTATTATAGAAGATTCATTCAAGATTTTTCCAAGATAGCTACTCAGATTAACAAATTTGACACGGAAAGTCGTGGAAATTCGCTTGGACGGAGAAATGTGAGGAGAGCTTCCAAGATTTGAAGAAGAAGCTAAGTGTGGCACCTGTGTTAACCCTGCCAGATAATACAGGAAATTTTGTGGTGTATAGTGATGCCTCACATAAAGGATTGGGTTGTGTTCTTATGTAGAACGGCAAAGTTATTGCCTATGCATCAAGACAACTGAAGGATTATGAGAAAGGTTATCCGACTCATGATTTAGAATTGGCTGCAGTAGTATTTGCTCTCAAGATATGGAGACACTATCTTTACGGAGAGAAATGTGAGATCTACACAGACCACAAAAGTCTGAAGTATATTTTCACTCAGAAAGATCTGAACATGCGTCAGAGAAGGTGGATGGAATTGATAAAAGATTATGATTGTGAGATCTTTTATCATTCAGGCAAAGCGACCGTGGTTGCAGATGCTTTAAGTGGGAAAGGTCGGGAGAAGTTAATGCTGATAACAACTCAGGAGGAGCTCATTTCAGCAATGACAAAGCTAGAGCTGGAAATCAAATTTCCACAGGAATCTGACGAACGCCTATTCTAGTTAGAAGCCGGTCCAACTTTTATTGGACAAGTCAAGAACGCTTCGCCATAAGATGAAGAATGTGGGAAGATAAAAGAGATTATGGTTAACGGTAGCGATACGAAATACAAGATCGATACCGAAGGGTTACTACTACAGACGAGGAAGAATTTAGGTCCCAAAGAATACACGGTGAAAGACGAAATCTTGACTGAAGCTCATAGCTCAAAATATTCAATTCATCCAGGAAGCACGAAGATGTATCAAGATTTACGCCAACATTTTTGGTGGCCGAATATGAAAAGGGATGTTGTAGAATGCGTGGCGAAATGTATGACATGTCAAAGAGTAAAAGCCGAACATCAAAGTCCCATCGGATTACTTCAAACGTTTGAAATATCAGAATGGAAGTGGGAGCACATCACGATGGATTTTGAGGTGGGTCTTCCAACTACTCAAAGAGGATGCAATGCGATGCGATTTGAATGATAGTGGACAGACTGACAAAATCAGCGCACTTTTTACCAATAAAGATTAGGTTCAATCTTGATCAGTTGGCAAGATTGTACATTAAGGAGATCGTTTCGAGACATGGAGTGCCAGTGTCAATTGTGTCGGATAGAGACCCGCGATTCATGTCAAACTTCTGGAAGAGACTACAAGAAAGCATGGGAACTCAGTTGCGAATGAGTACGACTTATCATCCATAAACAGATGGCCAAAGCGAACGAACGATCCAGACATTGGAAGATATGCTGAGAGCATGCATCATGGATTTCAAAGGAAGCTGGGAAGAACAATTACCATTGGTGGAATTTGCCTACAATAATAGTTATCACGCGAGCATCGGCATGCCGCCTTACGAAGCGTTATACGGAAGAAAGTGCAGAACTCCACTGTGTTGGGATGAAGTTGGTGAACGTCAACTGCTAGGACCAGAACTAGTGCAACAAACTGCTGAGGTTATCAAACTCATCAGGACAAGATTGGTAGCAGCTCAAGACCGATAGAAGAAGTATGCTGATCAACACAGGCAAGATCGTGCATTTGACGTAGGAAGCTACGTATTCCTAAACGTTTCTCCTTGGAAGGGGAAAATTCATTTCAGTAAGAAGGGAAAACTAAGCCCGAGATTTATTGAACCCTTTGAAGTGCTGCGAAGAGTTGGAGAGGTAGCTTACGAGGTAGCTCTACCTCCAGAGTTGAAAAACATTCCCAATTAGGGTTACGACCGTATAAACCCGATTACAAACACATGATCGAGTACGAACCGTTGCAGTTCGAGAAAGATTTTTCTTATGAAGAAATTCCTATCCAGAAAGTTGACAGGAAAGAACAAGTGCTCAGGAATAAAGTAATACCTTATGTGAAGGTGATATGGAGGAACCACAATGCAGAAGAAGCTACGTGGGAACTCGAAGAGAAAATATTGAAAGAGTACCCTTAGTTATTTGTTTAATCTGTGTCTTCGATTCTGGGGACAGAATCTTTGTAAGTAGGGAAGAATGTAACGAATGTGTTGTTTGAGTTGTGATTCTGGGGACAGAATCCTTATAAGAGGGGAATGATGTAACATTCCAGATTTTTTAAAATGTAAATTATAAATATTATTGATTTATATAAATATTTATTGGATGTGTTTATTATTGGATAAATAATTGTTCAATTTGATTGATTTGATTTAGTTAATTATTTATTTGTTAAATAATTAATGTGTTATGTGGATTGAGTTATGTGATTAAGTGAATTATTTAATAAATTGTTATTAAATAAAGTGTGACAAATAACTATGTTATAAAGACTTATTAAAATAAATTAAAGTAATTTTAATTTAGTTTTGCCAAACAAGGTTTAAGTATATTAATCCTTTAATTTTTAAATGGTTTACCAAACAAAACCTTATGGCTTTTGGATTCCTTTTGAATTTAAATTAATAACTAAATAAATAAAATAATGTATATATATATATATATATATTTGGAAACCGATAACTTATTAGCATTATTTATTATAGTTTCAGTTTTTTTACGTTTCAAAGGTAAGCATTGGTTTAGTTTAATATTACGTATATTGTATATGGCTTAAGTCTAAGAACAAGTTCGGAAAAAGGTTTTCGAGAGAGAAAAGTTTTTGAGTTTTGAGAGAGTTTGAGAGAAAACGTGATTTTCAAAGCGAGTTTTGTTAACAAAGATTCTTAAGCAACAAAAAGGTATGTCTATGACCTTAATATTAGATACCCATATATGTCTCCGTGTTCTCTGTTTCTTAAGAATTAGTGTGTATAAGTTTTACAAAATTCTTGTAAACCATGTTCTAGAATTGGTTATGATAAAATGTGTGATTGTAATTGTTATAGCTAGCATGTATATATATATATATATATATATATATATATATATATATATGTATGTATGTGTTGTATGCTACCATTGAGAAAGAGAACTTGGTTTTTACAATGAAAAATATATATACGAATATATGTCTTGCATGATAACTTCGTGTATGCTAATTGTGAAATTTAATGCCATGTTTGTTACTTGGGTATGAGTGTAAGATAACATACTACAAAGAAATCAATTTGGGTGGTAACAGTGGAATTTCAATTCACTGTATTTTATATATCAACAATGGAGTTTTGAGTTTTAAAAATATTGTTGCAAGGATTAAGTTTCTAAAATCATTGTTAAAATTGTTAATAATTGGTATATGGATGATTGTTAGCATTTATGTGTAAAATACGTGAAGTTATACATGTTAATTAGTGTTAATTGTTGTTAAGAATTAAGACATTAGCTTTGCTCTGTTCTTGGTTTGGTTTCTGTGAGTTTCAGCGTCCCAGCGCCAAAATCCACGCTCCAGCGTCAAGTCTCGCGCCTCAACGCCAAAAATAGGCTGAAGTTCGCCTGCTGGAATTGACTGCTGCAATTCGCGCATTGCCAATGAAAAGTGGTGGTCTTAGTCGGACAGGTTTGACCTCCTGTAGTAAAATGGCCATAACTCTTTCATACGAACTCTGATTGAGGTGATTTAAGATGATTCGGAAAGAGGACGAATAGGCCTATACCTTTTTTTTAAGGTTTTCAATTTCAAATCGTTATGAAGGGTCAAAATGGTCATCTTCAGGACTGTTGTGTATTTAGAGCCAATCGGAGGGCGTCGGGATGCGCGAATGCAAGTGCAATCCTTTGAGTATTAGTATAAACTAATGATAACATGTTGGACATGTAATAGGATGTTGTATCAAGTTGTTAATGTGTATGTTGTGCAATGACATGATCACTTAAGTAGTTGTAATAAAGCTAAAAAGTAATGTTCATGAAAAGATGCAATGTTATTTAAACTTAAACTTAGTTAGTAGTTATACTAACAGTAAGAAAGCAACTCATGAAGGTAATGTTAGTGTAACTAATGTGTATTGTCAATACATATAGTATGTGTAGGACTTGGGGTGAACGTGAGTAGTGATTGTTTAACCTACGCACGAGGAAAGTTCCCTAACCTTTGCTACTTTATTATTCAGCAAGGTTACTTTTCACTATTATGTTATACTTGTGCAAATTCTCTATTTCTAATATCTTGTTTAACGATTTATTGTCATGCAAGTTCTTTAACTTTACTTTTATAATAGTTGAGCAAGTTTTCTTATCCTAAATCTTCGTTATGCAAGTTCCTAAATCTATTGTTTACATTGAGTAAATCTTCTAACTCCATACCTTCGTTGAGTTAGTTTATTATGATTATGCAAGGTTTTCCTAAATCTAAACTTGTTATATTAGCATGAAAATATCTTTATTCTGTTGAACAATTTACCGTTCAAAGTTATTATTTGTTATACATGCTTAATATTAAATTCTAAGATGTAACCTTAGCTTAATGTTGTTCAAAGCAAGGTATGATAAATTATTCCATTGTTATGCTATTAGATTATTCCTAAAGCATGAACTTAGAACGAAATGTTTATTCAGTTATGATTATTCAATAACATAGTGTTATTATCTTTTATTCAACTAATCCTTAGTTGATGTCCGTTGAATTCCAAATTACATTGAAGTGTATCCAAACCAAACTGACTTTGGTGCGGACTTGTACTCTAAATACTGAGATGAATAACCCTATTATTAGGGGTTGCACTTAGTTTTATACTTTGTGCTGAAATGTTTATATACAATACATGTACGAAGGATTGATCCCCCTAAGTACCTTTGAGTCCTTATAATCGTATGACTGTAGAGTTAAAGTTAAAAGATTACTTATAACTATGGACATGATTCGTGGTCATTAGGCCCTCAGTGAATGTTATGATTTTTTGAATGTTAATAGAACGTATTGTTCAGTTCTATTAAGCCTAGTATATGTCAAGTGATGTAAAGGATAAAGTTTTATTTATTGTTATTCCAAGTGAGCCTTGTTTGCTCACTCTTGCCTGTAAAATTTCTTACAGCTAAAGCTGAAAAGGGTGACGTACCTAGCACCAGTAAGGGAAAGGGAAAGATAAACAAGTACTGAAGACTTGTAATAGTTTTGATAGTTTTATTATCAGACTTTGGTTTAAAGATTGTAATAAAGTTTATTTAATTTTTCGCATGAATGATTTTTGTAAAGGTTAGATAACCTAGGAGATTTTATTTAATGTAATCTGTATAAGGTGTTTATTTATTCAATTATATTATGATTGGGTAGTTAGATATGAATGTTTTGATTAAGTGAACACCAAATCTTGAGGTAATGACGTACCGAAATTTGGGGGTGTCACAATTAATATTTCTAAATTATAATTAGGATTCGATAATTATATTCAAGCTTGCTAATTAAGATTTATATTTCCTTAATTAAAATTGCTAATTTAGCAATTAGGTTCCATAATTATACATTAGGGTTTTCAATTGAACAATTAGGGTTTTCTAATAATCAATTAGGGCTATCCCTAATTAAATATAAAATCAATAACATAAAAACATTATACTCACTACACCAAAAATGGCCTCTAGTGAAGGACAAATCCTTCACAAGACATACTATATCACTCACAAGTGCTTTATTGCGAAGAAATATTTCCTTGACACGATTGCTCGCATTAGACCTCCTCGCAATTGGGTATCTTTCACTAAGTAGTAACTAAATATTTTTTGTGAATGATATATTGTGAATAACTTTTTTATTCACAAATTGTATTTTGTAATGGAATATTGTTATTCAGTGAAAAATTAGTTTCCTTCACAAATAATATTTTAAGAAGGGCTATTTGAAATTAGTGAATAACTTTATTCCCTCACAAATAATATATTATGAAAAACAAATTTATTTAATATGAAAATTTTCCTTCACTAATTATAAATTGAGAATGTATTTTCAAATTAGTGAAGAAAATAATCCTTCATTGATTACTAACTAATTAACTAAAAAGATTTTAGTGAGGAAAATAAATCTCATTAATGTCAATTTCTCAAGTAAATTCATTCACAAATTATAAATTTATATATAAAAAATTAATTGATAAATAATCAAAATTCATTGCAACTCACTAGCAAAATTTGCAAATCAGCAATATATGCAAAAGGCTACAAAAAAGGCAACATCCAAGGTCTAAAAGAGCAAAGGGTCAAGTGTCAAGTGTCAAGTGCCAAGTGCCAACAACGGATACATAATTACAGAATCCAGGGATTTAGGATATGGCCCATTACTAGAGAAGGGTCACAACAAAAGCGAAATGGGAATAATATATACAAACTAATGTCAAGTATATCATTCTAACAAACCAGAAGGAAACGGCCACAAGCCTTCAACAAAAGAACATTAAATTGCACACTTTATCCTGCAACCGTGGCAACTGGGGGACGGGAACAACCCCAGCAGATGTCAACACTTGAGGATGTTTCTGATATGACCTCAAACTTCATAAATTGGCCCATCTGAGTGGCTGCCAAGTGAACATAGCACTATTAAAGGTGTCCTCAGAAGCTCTGGTAGTTGATAATCAACAAAAGCATCATGTACGCATCTAGGATAGAGATGGTAACATTCTCCTGGTTGAACACGGCCTGCTCTTCCTCTTCTCTACAAAATACATAGGGTAATATCATTTACACGTGCAATAATGGCCAAAATAATACATTGTAAAATATGAATACTCTTGCATGAAACTATTTGAATGTCTAAATTAGCAGACGTTACTGACCAGGAATCTCCCACATAATATCATCACAAAAAGATATTTGAAATATCACATTGGGGTCAGAGTAGTCTTACTTGCCGAGCAAAAGCCTTTGAGATCCATGAAGGCAGCAAACATGGTGTGTTATTCAGTGCATCATAAGACGTCTCCTTTGCTTTTCCACAGTCCACAAAAACCACATCATTAATGGTTATACTTGTCTCAGCCATGTTTGTGGCCAGAACTATTTTCCTGACTCCTTCTTCAGGCTTATTGATTATCAACCTCTGATATTATGAAAAAATATAACCCATTAAATTATTATTTCCATTTCAATTCATAACACACTTGTGATCAAGCTTTGTAGTACAACATAGAAGTGAAAGTTAAGTTATGAACTTATTTCTTCTTTCAGCAGGAAGGAACAATTTAAAATAAATAAAGAATATTCAGCAAGGAATGATAGCTTCCAAATGGAATTAGATAGTTGGAATTATGCTCTCAGTTTCCACAATTTGCCCATGTGACAGTGGAATTAAAGCGCAGTTGAGAGACATTAAAGATCAAACCATTGAAGTTAGCCATATATATTGGCAACGTGTTTGTGGGTACGAATGAGATGGTTTCAAGCAAAAAATAACCAAAGCAGTTGGGAAAAATATATTGGATTAAAGAGTATTCTGAAATCTACAATGTCATTTCCACAAAAAATGAAAAGATAAGAAATTCTACAGCCTGTTAGTTTTCTTTTGTACATATTATATATTTGAAAGAATGGAAAAAGAAAAAAGAGAAGACGAGTACTACTTTTCTCTTCATTTTCAATCCTTATACTGGATACCCCTTAACAAGTTCAAATGTAAAACAAAACTATCTGATTGAGGCAAACTAATATGGTTCAAGTTAATCTTTGCTACACAATTGTCTCGCCTATGTCTCAAACGTGATTCAATATTGAACGTTTGAATTTTCAAAGAGGTACATACAAACAAGAAACACGAAGCAGTCATATAGCACTCCAAAAAAGGAATATAAAAAAGTCTATCTAGAACGAAAATGCTAAAATCAAAGGCTTCAAAAGAGAATTTATCAAACTGAAACTAGAAAAATTAACGAAGGACAAGTATCTTACATGCCATCCCCAAATTCCTCATTGATTATATCCTTGATGCTCTCCCCGAAGTGCATGAATGCTTCATTTAGTCTATAAATTGGAAGTCAGCTAATTATTGACAGCACAATAACTAAACCCATTAACAGAGAGTTCAACAAAATTTAGACATACTGTATATTGTAGGAAAAAGTCCAAAAAGTTTACAAAAGTTCAAAAAGTTCTAAACTATATATAACTTTACGCTAAAGAGCAATAAGGTTTTGCCATATAGTATAGAAGTGAAGGCACAAACTTATAGATTCTCCCAGCTTCTCCCCTTGCTCAGAAGCAACTCTTTCAGCCACTGACATTGCAGATATTCGTCTAGGCTGAGTACAAATAATACTGCAAGAAGCACCACGAGCAGCTTCGACCTCAGCCTCTAAGATATAATATGCTTCCAGGAGCAAGTTCAGGACCAAGAACAGCAACAATAGCATTTATAAGGCGACCCACTCCCTGCTGAAGCTCAACCCATCCATTCTCTTCACACAAAAGAATATTCATAGCAAGGCCAAGTGTTGCCTGTAGAAACAGAGTAAAGAGAAAGAAAAGAACTTTGCAGTCAAAGAACCAAAAAAAGTGACCAAGTGCTTAGCTCAAAAACTTCCGCAAAATCAAATCTTCGTGCTTCCATATCCAGTACTACTTATTCTATTTATTTCCTTTTAACGGTTATACAAACCCTAAAATGCAAACCAAGACTATAAAAACCCAGCCATATCAATTCATCACAGTTATTAACCAAAAATGATCCTTAATTCAAAATTTCAGTTCCCTTAACCAAGTTTCCATCAACTACAAAGAATTATAGAGAAGTAAAATTGAAATTAACCTCTGCAAAATCAGATTGCTGGCCCAGATTATGCTGAGACTCGGGTCGAATCTCGATATCAGCGGACTCATCCACAATTTCTTGCATATTATTCTGAATGAACTCATCGAAAGAATCAAGCTGCTGACGAACCAAACCCTTCTCTTCAAAGTAAACACTGATCACAGACCAAGCATCTTCTTGAGTTATATTTTCTTCTTCATCGTCGTTGAATGACGGATCGTATTCTTCTTCCAAATCCATTTCTGGGTTTTACCGAACTGTTAATAATCTCGCGCGGAGTTTAGCTGTTTTTTCGGAGTGGTGGAGTCAAATAGAGGGAATTGGGTTTTGACAGAAGTGTGGTTATTTATTGAAGACGAAGAGGAGGGTTTTGACTTTTGAAAGAGGGCGTGGACTTCTGAGCCGCCTTCTTCTTGCTCGCGTCAGACACCATCTAATTCACAGAAACAACCAAAATCAAATCCAAAACCGATCAACAAACCCCTAAAATAGAGAACGATTCAGAATTGAAAATAGAACGTACCTTGAGAACTGGTGCGAGTGTCGAGGAGAGAGACTGCCTTCAGGTTGTGAAACGAGGGAATAGAGACTTGGAAATAAAATTGGGGAATATGGTTGAATGTATTTTCTATTACGATGGAGTGATAGGAATACTGATATGTTCCGAACACAAAAGTTAGATAATATTTAAAAAAAACAAGTTAGTTAAAAAATGTAATTATTATAAGTAAATTTATTACTACTACAAAATTTTTAATGTATTTATATTATAATTTTTATTCAACATAATTAATTATAAAAATTATTTAGAATAAAATAGCGATCAATTTTATCTCTTGCAAAAAACTTGTGAACAATAATATATAGTGAATAATAATTTCTTCACTAAATAGATTTTTTCCTCGCAAATTTTCATCATAAATTGGCTCCAAAATCTTTCTATCATCCCAATTTTGTGAGGAAAAAAATATAAATTGTGAAGGATGTTTCTTTCGCTAATAACTATATTGTCACTATACTTTTTTCCTTCAGTGTTCCTTCGCTAAACAACTCCTCATGTGAAGGAATAAAAAATTTCCTTCGCGACATCCCTATTTGGTGTAGTGACTTATTTTTAAGCTTCCCAATTAGGGTTTTAATATTCCGAATTAGGGTTTTGGCTTCCCGAAACTGAAACTAGGATTTTTAGAACCGGTAATAGGGTTTCTTAACACTCGTTAGGGTTTTCTCATTGAACGTCAATATATTATTATGGTTTATGACTGATAAAATTTATCTAGTCAACCATTGACCCTTAACCACATATTATATATGACCATATACACAGAACATATACACTTATACCCTTAACACTGTAAACCTTAACCAAAAATTTTCAATTTCACAAAACCTATTCCTAAAATGTCAAATCCATACACTTATTTTATGTCTAGGTATAATATTTAACCTTAATTAAATCTTTTAAGATTTTAATAAATATCTAAATTCTCGGGTTATTATATTCACCTCTTCTTCTAAAAATTTCGTCCCCGAAATTTACCTTTACACCTTACACCCTCATACTCATTACCACATGCTACCCAAACATTTCTCATAAGAGTTAAATTATTCAAATCGTGCTGAGGAGTCATATAGACTACAAACTTTCATTTTCGAAAAGGTCATATGGAAATTCATCCGCAAACCGTCATAACTTACGAACATATAGGGGATTAATTCAGATGCCTGTCTTGATCGATTCAAGCATCGTTGGTTGGAACCATTTTCCCGTTTCTCTTATCCGCCTTAGGCACAAATATTTCGTTACCTCAGTCTTTATCGGATTCCTTACCAAAACAATTTGGTTCAGGGAAATTTTCAAAGAACGCTTAGTATTTTATAAACGTTGGTCTAGCTGAATCTAATAGAGTAGACTCATATCAATAATTCAATTCAATCGAATTATTTAGGTGTAGCAAAACCCCGTTGGCAAAATTAAAATTTTTAAAAATATTTTTGAGAATGACATCATGATGCCGTACTGTATTAACAGTCCGTTTGAGGATACCGTCATTGTATGACTTTGTCATAACACATCATACAATAGTGGAGCAATAATTTTTAGATCGAATTCACACTATGTATTCCTGTATTTATAACTCTATCAACTTTTTATCATCTCTGCACCAGGTTACATGGTACATGAGGGATAAATAAAAATATATTTTGATATTTCAAATCATTTGCGTCTAGCCGAAATAAGTAGTATAGACTATACTTTAAACCGTTTCAAAAATGATTACGAGTCTACATTTTTCTTAGCTTAATATCAAAATTTCGAAGTCTAGCATAGCTAGGAGTTTTGAAAAACTTATGTCTCCACTAATAATCATTTGCTTAAACAGTCTATCTATTCTTATTATTCTTAATACTCTATTTACACACAACTATACCCAGTTCGTCAAACTTACCACACTTATGAGTTCCAGAACTTGCCACGGTCATATGAGTTTGAGAACTTATCCTAGTCAGACCTTTGGCGTCCATTCGCTGAGGGGTTCATAAACATTTCATATAATTATGAGTCAGGAACGTACCATAAGTATGAGTTTTAAGAACTCGTACTTAACCTTATTTTCTCTACCTATAACCTATCTATCTGTTATACACATGGGAAAAGAACCACATTCTCAACACGCATATAGCAAATAGCGTGACTCAGACATTTCAATGATTATCAGTGCCAAAAACTAAGTGGTTTTTACACCAAGTACAATTCCCCACCCATAACAAGGAATCATACAACTCAGCTACTGACATGAGTCCTCAATTGAAATCCCCACCTAATATAACTCCCTTCTCAATACGAATTTCATTTAATCCGTACTCATAATCCTTTCTTGAATCTGTACCAATTCATAGTACAACAAACACAACAATCTTGCAGTAAATTTTTCAATCATTCGCTTGATCCTTCTCCATACTATAACCTTATCTGATCATGGGGTGATCTCATCGTATATATTACAATTCATTTCTATGTCTTGATCGTTTTATTTTACGATCTCCTATCTTTGTACTTTTAGTCTTTTAGACTTTATCTATTTACCACTACTGTTCACCTTTATTATCAGAGTTAGGGAACTCCGTATCTTTATAACTCCTTGAGATTCGTCTTTGAATCTTACTGACACACTAACTCTATGTGAGTTAGATATTATCCTATCACTGCGGTTATTAGTCTAAGGTAACTCTACCCTAGGTTTATAACCAACAGCTTTGATACCAATTGTAGCGCCCCCAAATCGGGGTCCTAAATCACCACGGATCTGGTGCACTATTTCAAACTATTGCGGAAGATATAAACATAAATTGTTTATAAATTAAATATTATACACTATCCCCAAGGTCGAGAACCTTACTTAAAACCTGAATTAATATCGTATCTAACATACAATGTTATAATAATACAATACTGTTACAAATCTAGCTGCACATATATTCCCAAGCTAAACTTGGCTTTGACTTTTCCTTGTATCTGACGTATTCACCTTAATCTGCAATATTTATCATGATATAGCAAGGGTGAGCATAAGATTGCCCAGCAAGTTTAAGTTCAACAATTTAACGATATATCATGATTGAAAGAATTTGAATAATAAGCTGGCTATAATTCAACAATGTAGTTATGAATTAGCATGAACAAACTTTTGACTGAACAAGTATTAAATATGAACAAATATATCTGAATCGAATGGTAATGAAGGTGATCAGCCTTTCATACCTGACTTATACATACAATATGTACAGAGTACAATTCTACATGGCAATCATCAATGATTAACCATAAGCATATCTGAATGAAACAACTCCTAATAGAGTTAAGAAAAACTTGCATGTACCATTGATTACTGTTACGAAATATAACTTAGCTTTATCCGAAGACCTAATATAGATAATATCGATCTCCAAATATTAGAATAATATCATCACAGTATAAAATAACCTAAACACATTATCACATAATCCTATCAGTCTATACAACACATAAGACCTAGTATCGAGTCAAACTATTGCAGTCTGAGTTGTGTTCAGTACTATTATTACATCCCGACGGCCTAGTCGGACAATTATCGAGTTTAAGTTCAATTAAAATCTGCCTAAGCACTTAACAATTATCTTAGGTAATTTATTAATCAGTCAAAACATTTTTCATAAGCTCGTAATAATTTTCAGATACTTATCATCATTTATCTTGATTTTTCAATCATTAAAATCGTATTTATCTAATTTTAATACCACAATATTCTAATATCATTAATATCTATTTATTATCAAATATTAATGAAATACATGCCATAATATTATAATATATTTATAATATATCAAAGTATTTTAATACGTTAAAATCATACTTATATAATTTTTAAAACCTTTAAATCCATTATCCGATAATTTTCATTAATATTAAATATTAATATTTTTCATGACAAAATATCAAAAGTTATATTTTATATCTTAAAATATTTTTATAATACTTAAATCATTTTTATATAATTTATAAATCATTAATTCTATTTTTTCATAATTTATTTAATACATGTAGTAAATAAATTAATTACCATTAATATTAATTAATTAATTAAATTCATCACAAAATATTAAAAGTCATCAAAATAACTTAAAATATTTTCTTATAATATAATTTTTCATGATTTTTCATGTATTAAAATCATTTTAAGTAATTTACTTAATATTATAATTAAATAAACTAAATACCATTATTATTCCAAAAATATTAAATATTTATGAAATATATTCATAATAATTAATAATTAATTTTCAGACTTTAAAATAATTTTTAGGAATTTATTTTGTATTTTTAATAATTAAAAATCATTTTATTAGATTTATTTAATTAAAATATTAATTTTCTAATTAAACTGTCGCTAAAGGGTGCCTATAGCGACAGGAGCGTCGCTATAGGTGTTCTTCGTGTTCTTGGCCCAAGCCCAGAAACTCATAGTCGGTTTACAGGGTACCTACTTTGACCGCAATTAGATCTAGATTCCAATTGCTTTCAGGGCTTGTAATTGTGTAAATGTTGTAGTACTAATATAGTACTACAACCCTAAATAAATTTCATGGTCAACATACTCCATATCAGGAAGATCTAAGCGATAGAAAATGATGTCAGATGTGTTCTTGAGTTTCTGGGTTGCCCAGAAACTCAAGCACTTACAAGGGGCTACTTTGTGGTTCAATTTGCTTGGTGATCTGGTCATTACAATGTTGTTCTTAAGGTCCAACTCTATAGTGTTCATGTCGTAGAACCATTACATAGCATAACATCGACTTAACAACATAACCTACTTAATATCTGGGCCGGTCAAAGTAGTCACGAAAACTGTTCTTGAACATTTCTAGAGCAGTTTGGTCAACGCTACTTTGACCCTCCTTAAATTCGATTCTGTTACATATTTCGGTAATCTAGAGGCATGTAAAAGTAGTACTCATGTCAGTCTACACAAAGCAAACACTAACTTGACCAAACTAATTAAGACCTGCAAGATCCGAGGCCTGCAAGCCGTTGTCAGAAATTTTGGAAAATTCTGGGTTGCCAAGAATTCCAGTTGTGTGATCGGTCAACTAGGTTTGACCACTTATATCTGGAGTTCTAGACATGATCTGGGCTTGATTCAAGTTCCAAATCAAAGCCCTTACAACATACTACAAGTCTATAACTTAAAACACAACAAACAATTAACATACAAGGATCTATGAGCCCTGACATATGGCTGTTAGACAACATTTTAGGGTTCAGTTTATAAAAACTTGATTTTCGTGCCTCTAGATGTTATAGATGCATGATCTAACAACCCATATCACTTATTAACACCCTCTAACACAACTTTAAACAACAAATCATAACATTTAACATCAAATCTAAGGATTTCAAAATTTAGGGTTTATACCTCCTTTTTTAGCTTGATCTTGATTCTGACTTTGATGTTTGTTCTTGGCAAGTTAAAGGCTAGCATTGGTTTTGTTTCTCACTCAATTTCACTCTAGAATTTCGGATGGGGGAGAGAGAATGGACTTGGCTCAAATGAAAATTAAAGTAAGCTTTCTCTCTCTCTTAATCTATTTATAAAATGATGAAATGCCTAGGGCTGATCATTTGATCAGTTGTTGGCTGATTAAAGGTGATTTACTAGACCATGTGGCTAGCTAGAGTTGGTCACCAACCACAAGTAGGGCTAGATCTACACTCCACCTCATTAAAATATTAAAAAGGGCACTTTGGTCATTTGATTTTTACTTTTAGTGGCTAACTTGTCAAATGCTCTAACCCTTAGGGTTTAGGGTTTGAACCCTTAGGGTTTAGGGTTTGAACCCTTAGGTTTTTAAAAATAAATTTCTAGGATTTCCAATTTAGGTTTTCAAAATAGAAAATTAATATTTCTAAATTATAATTAGGATTCGATAATTATATTCAAGCTTGCTAATTAAGATTTATATTTCCTTAATTAAAATTGCTAATTTAACAATTAGGTTCCATAATTGTACATTAGGGTTCCAATTGAACAATTAGGGTTTTCTAATAATCAATTAGGGTTATCCCTAATTAAATATAAAATTAATAACATAAAAACCTTATACTTATTTTCAAGCTTCCCAATTAGGGTTTTAATATTCCGAATTAGGGTTTTGGCTTCCCGAAACTGAAACTAGGGTTTTTAGAACCGGTAATAGGGTTTCTTAACACTCGTTAGGGTTTTCTCATTGAACGTCAATATATTATTAAGGTTTATGACTGATAAAATTTATCTGATCAACCATTGACCCTTAACCATATACTGTAAACATATATGACCATACACACAGAACATATATACTTATACCCTTAACACTGTAAACCTTAACCAAAAGTTTTCAATTTCACAAAACCTATTCCTAAAATGTCAAATTCATACACTTATTTTCTGTCTAGGTTTAATGTTTAACCTTAATTAAATCTTTTAAGATTTTAATAAATATCTAAATTCTTGAGTTATTACAGTCACCATGTAGTCATAACTGTCGACGGCGGTGACACTTTTGAATTTGCGTCGGTCGAAGGTTCGTGATGGCGGCGTGCTGCCAGAAATCTCTCCTCGTTGCCTCTTTGAAGTCGGTTTAGATGTCATTGAATTCAGGAGGTCTTAACACAAATCTTTCTCCCCCAAACTTGACTCACACAATTTGTCAAACACTTGGAGTGCACACTGTTGTATCCCCCCAACTTAATGCATTTGTGGTAACTATAGTGATAGAAGGTGGTGAGTTGAATGAATAAACGGATGAAATCAAGAAAAAGATCGAAGAATTCAAAGAATGGTTCGGAACAAAGAAATGGACGAACGAAAGTAAAGTTGTATGGATTCACAAAGAAATACTTTGTCGATAGGAACAAAAAAGAGATATCGAAGTAATTATTTTGCTTCGAAATTGATAAAAGAAACTAACTCACTCTTAGTGTATCTGTAAGACCCCAACTTATTATGAATAAAATCGAATTTCTTCTATTTATTATTGTAAATAATAAGGTGATAAATGTGATATAATACTTTGGTTATGGGGGAAATGTGCAAATTTTGCAAAATAATCAAGTGGTTACAAAATAATCATTGTTGTCGGGGAATATTCATTTGGTCGTGGAATATTATTTTTGTCGGGAATATCCAAATACGACACAGTATGATCATTTATGGGCCCATAATGTAATAATCGTCGGATGGCGAAAACTACAAGTTTGAGTTTTATAAATAATAACAGTAATTATTATCGTTAACTTTGTTGGATTACTCGGTGGTTAAAATACTGATGTCGCATGGTTGCGTAGTAATATTACTACAGTATTACATGATATTGTTGAATTATTGATTCTTACGTAAGAAGCCTACTACTCAATAATTATTACGGTAATTCTTGCTCAATATTTTATTTTATTGATTCAATAATTCTTTGCGTTGATATTTTATATTATTGTTGTTTCAATAATTATCACTGCACATTATTTTCCATTATCAGATCAATAATTCATATTATTTGAATAATATTATTAGATAGCATTATTGGCAATGTCTAGAAAGTTCTGTCAAAGAGAGGTTTGGTCACCTAATTGCGCGCCAGTAAGGAGAAATCCTTATTGGAAAGCCCCCTCTTTCCTGGGAACGACCTGATTGTCATTATTGTGATTCTGTAATATTATTTGTGAATAATTAATTATTGATTTATATGATAAGGAAATATTTATTTTATGTGGATATAGATGAAGGAATTTAGCACGAAATATTTGTTGAAAGTTTGGCATATTTTATGTGGAACTACAATTATTTTCTTTGATAAATTATTCTTTCAAATATATTATTATAATATATTACAATTGTTTAATAATAATATTATTATATATATATATATATATATATATATAAGCATGTGATTAAAAAGAAGAAGTGAGCAAATTGTATTCGAATGCATTATTCAAAAGCAGTATGCCTTTGTTTCTTTTCTAATTTGGTGGGTGGAGAAACGTAGTCTGCAAAGGCATTTCAAATGTTGTTTTTCATGCGTAGGGCCTCAACCTTGGAAAAGAAGGATTGTTAGGCATGATTGAGAATGGCAATTGCCTGCAAAAAACAAATTTTCAACGAATGGGACCCCAACTTTGGAAAAAGAAAGAATTAGGTGAAAGTTTGGCAGGAAAGTTGGCTGGAGTAAATAATTAAGCAGATTCGTTATCTCTCCCTCCGTTACTATAAATAGAGGGGTAACCCTCCTTCCTCAATCACACCTTCAAATTCAGAAATTCTTATTCTAAAATTATTGTGAGTATTTTTCTTGAGTATAAGAATACTTTGAGCGTTGTTTTTCTGCAAGATTTTCTCAGAATAATATCCGATATTCCAGTCAAATCCAACTTCTACTAAGGTAAAGGATATTATTTTATTGCAACACTCGTGAGAAATATTATTTTCTTTCATACTCCATATTACGTAAACGATATTATTTCTTCTCGTATTCTTAAATTTGAACTTACTATGGTACGTATTGCTTTTATAATTCCTGAAATGATTAAAAATTTCGCTTCATCTAATATCATTTCATAGAAAGATTGGTCTGAACTTTTTATCAAATTTGGAACTTTTCATGGTCGAGTACTTATTCACTTGGTCTTTCATTCACAATCTTTATTCACAAAAGAAAAAAAATTATTTTTTTTCTTCCAAGTTATCTGTTGTGACCCTTATTCTTGAAATTTAATCCATGTTTTGATCTTCATTCTTGAATTTTACTCCACTATAGTTTATTATGGAGTATTATTGATCTTGGATAAACTGTAATACAAATCCCTAATATTTGTCCTTCGGTCTCACTGGATTCGTTCTCTAAAATGTTTTTCATCATTCTCAGTCCTTAATAAGTGATACTTGATGAACATATTTGGCCTGTAGTGCAAAGATGAATTATTATCTGATGAATATCTTTGGCCCGTAGTGCAAAGATGAACAGGTGTTGAGATGAACAAAATCAGCTGATGATACAAATAAATATCTTTGGCTCGTAGTGCAAAGATGAATATTTGATGAAAGATGTATATTGATTGATGTTACAGGGATAAAATATTGATGATGGATTTTTAAATCTTAGAAGATAGTAGAATTCATTCTCTACGTGACTCTTCTAATGGATTATTTTTTTCGCTGCATTTGTTGATCTAAAACTTGTTGTCTATTATATTTTATCAGATTTTTCCATGTTGAAGACTAATGATAATTTATTGTATATTATCTTAGTCATAATTTTCTTTACTGGGATAGTTGAGCTCACCCTTTTCCTTGTTGTTCCATTTTCTTCTCAAAAAGCGAGAATATAGCAGGAACCAGTCGGGGTAGAGAGTGATGGTTCTAAAAAGTTATTTTAGCAGTCCTCACTATTTTTGTAAAATAGCGTATGAATAATTGTAATGAAGACTTATTTGAGTGTGGATATTGTCTTGAAGACAATATTTGTATTTAAACTCACAGTATGTGTTGTTGTATTATACATGACAATTGTAATAATGAAGTTGTAGTTTTCTTTCTGTACCATGTATTTGGCGACTCAGAATGGGTGTTGTATACCTATTTTGGGGGCGTCATAGTTTGTATCAGAGCTTAGGGATATGGTCTCTGGCGGAGATCGGGGAATAGAACTTGGAGATGAGAGATGAGTAAATCTTTCGCTAGTATATCCTACCTAAGCTTATTTGTTGGTCGGTCATAATATAAGAATATTATGTGATATGTTAATTTATTTAATTAACCCTTGTTTTAAGCGATGATTTAAGAATGGTCACGAGAACGTTAACAATGCGAAGTATGAGACCTGTGGAACAACCTTTAGTCACAAACCGGAGAGCGTGCAATGTGGAAGACAATATTCCTCCGTAAACAACACTACCGAGCAAACGTTGAATGATGGAATGTTTAGGAGCTTTTTACAGTTCATGAAAAATCAGACGAAGGAGACTCGTGTACAAAATACGTGTGGAAGTGATAGCAACGCGCATGATGCATCGCTACAAATGCAAGCGATTCAAGGAGTTGGGACCACCGAATTTATCGAAAAAGCGGATCCGATCGAGGCGGAAGCGTGGGTCAAGCAAATTACCAAGATATTCGATGTCTTGGGATACGGAGGAACCGAAGGTTCCATTCGCCACATTTATGTCCCATGGTGAGGCGATTTCTTGTGGTGAGAGTCGTGAAGCGCACTCACTGCCGTACTCAACATGTCTTGGGAAATATTTCAGAAATTATTCAATAACAAGTACTTTCACCAGTACAAAGTACCTAATAGACAACACTTAATAGACAATATTTTTTATAAAAATGTTATGGTATATTTTTTTACAACGTTTTAAAAAAAAAATGTTATTGATATATATACAAAAACGTTATCTATTTAAAAGGGTATTTTTTTAATTTTAATTAGATAACATTTTTTTTTAAAAACGTTATCAAACACGGAGCATGAACTGAACTCTTAAAATTAAAATTAAAACTAAAACATACGTCTTTTTCTCTCCAAAGGCTCGTCGGTGCAGAGAGCTTCGGTTTCCTTCGAACTTGCAGATCGAGCTTCGGTTTCCTTCGTTCCTTCTCTTCGGTTTCCTCGTTCCTTCTCTTTCAGTTTTCTTCTCTGGTTATGCAGTGTTGGTTGTGTTCGATCTGATTGAATGTTCCATTTCTTCTTCTCTATTTCTTTACAAACTGGGTGTTGTTTCGAGCTTTATCGGCGGCTGTTATGGGGGCACCCCTCTGAAACTCTTTTTTTCGATCTTATATAGCTAAGTCCGAAGGCTTAGATGGCGGGGCTTCTCTGTTATAGATTAGTAGGGGTTTGTTTTGAGGGAGGGTTTGAAGTTATGATCTGGAGGTATGGGGTTATGGTTTTGGGGTCCAGATCTTGATGTTCTGCTTGGGTTGGAGTTTGGATGTGGGATCTGCTCGATCTGGTACTTCATTTTGGCTTTCACTGTGGGTATTATCCGATCTGGACTTCTGATTTTTTGCTTATTCCTTTAGTGTTCAAATCTGGATGTTATCTTTGTTGTTCCGATCTGTGCTTCATGTTTTGATTCATTGTTTATCCTGCTCATGGCCAGATTGGATGTATTATTTTTTTTCCTATGCTCGTTTTAGCGTTTGTTATTTGTTCATAGGTGATTATTTGGTCATTTCTGTTTTGCTGGGTTTTGCTATCTGGGTTTATTGCATTAGTTAGGTTGTTGTTCTGCTAATGTACTATTCTATATTTCTATTCAATAATTGCGGTGTCTTGTTGGATTCAAGGTAAGAGATTCGTTTTAGCCTTCAAACACACTGTTTATTCCGTGATTACTAGTAAAATGTTAGCTCCAACTCTTGAATGTTTCAAACTAATTTTCATATTACCCTTTCTTCCTCTAGTTCATTTAATATGTGTTCTATTGAAAATGGTGTATTATCAAGGTGCAAAACGTTCGATTGATATACTCGGTAAGAGGTTGAGTAATTTTGTGCAATCTGGACATTGTTATTCTACTTGGGCATGTAGGAGAAACCCCAATTCAATTACTGAACTTAGAGAAAGCAAAACCTCATTTACTCCTAGTTATGCCAATCAGAAATGCAATTTTGGAATTTTTGTTAGACGATATGGGGTTGGAGTTCCAGTTTCGGATCAAATGGATCGTATAAAGCAGTTGAGGGAAAGAACTAGTGCTCCCATAAAGGAAGTCAAGTCTGCTCTTGTTGAATGCGATTGGGATATTGACAAGTATTTCTTTAATATATTTTCTTTTTCTTTGCGGTTTCTTGTTGTTTTGGTTGATAATATAGCAGTTTAATGCAGAGGCAGCGCAGAAGAAATTGAGGAAACGAGGTGTGGTTCTTGCATCTAAAAAGTCATCTCGAACAGCTGCTGAGGGTTTACTAGCCCTGGCACAGAATGAGAACAAGGCTGCTATTATTGAACTTAACTGTGAGATAGACTTTGTTTACAGTGATAGTTATTAGTTTGAATGTTTCAAACTAATTTTCATATTACCCTTTGATAAATGTATGCAGGTATTTGAAAGAGCAAGCTGTGCTATCTGCATCTGAATTAACAGCTGTTCAGTTTCTGTTGCTGATTTATACAGACTTTTAGAGTTGTTTAGAGTAAATTTTGTTAATCCACTTCGGGGATGCTATTTTGCAGAACAATATTATGTTTAATAACATCATGTTACATGTATAATTTTCCAGGGAGGGAAATCTGCAAGGATTGTCAATTGTGTTTTGGGACTTAAATCATACAGCGACTGGAAACAGACTGGTGTCAATTCTAATTTTTTTTATGATTCAGCGTTAGTTACCTTACGCCTGTTTTGAATCCACCCTGTAAATGCATTATACACTTTCCTGGGTTTCATTTTAACTTCATATTTGAAAGGTTCTTAATCAAATGTTTGCATATGTGTGTCATAGTGTCATTTGTGTCTGCTATCTCCTTAAACAACTTTCCTCGTATTTTTTGTTCAGTTGGGCAAGTAATTGAACCTAAATACCCATTGTTTTCTGTGTTTGCTATTCTGTATTTCACTGTCTGATATCTTTTTCGCTTATCAGGTTTTAGTATGTGCTCCAAGTAACGTGGCTGTAGACCAACTGGCTGAAAAGATTAGTGCCACTGGCTTAAAGGTAACAATACTTCTCAGATTATGCTGATAGTTTGCATGTCTTTATTGAAAATTTTGACCATGTTGATGAGTAATCGACATGAATTATTAGTGGGCCTATTTCCTGACTTTCTTAGCAGTTTGAATTTTTTTCTACTAGGTTGTAAGGCTCTGTGCAAAGTCAAGGGAAGCTGTAAGTTCCCCTGTTGAGCATTTAACTCTTCATTATCAGGTTTGTTAATTTGCTGATGTCATTTTATTCTTTTGTCTTGTAATATGATATTTAATGCTCTAATATCTCCTTGAATCACAGCTTCTTCCTCTGACCAATGTCTCGTTAAACAATAGAAACTATCATGTTAAAGCATACTTGGGTATATCCCCCAGCAACACGCCTAGATATTGGCTTGCATTTTCAGCATCTGTGCCACCTCTTGGTTTCAGCACTTTCATCGTCACAAGTGCAGCAGCCAACTCCCAGTAGCAGCCAACGCTGCATCAGCAGCAACAGTCAAGACCCATGACAGCAACAAAGAAGCAGCAGAAAGCCCAGCAACAGAGCCAAAACCAGCATCCAACGTAGCAGCCGAGAAGCAAAAATTAGTCAGATCAGGATCCCCTGGACCAAGCAAAGTAACTCTTGTTAAGGTTAACAAAAGTGTTTTACCAGAGATTTGTTACTTTTCTGTTTTTATTCTGCTTGTTTCACTTCCTTAACTATAATGTTAGCCAGATCGTAGTGATTTTCTAAAGATACCTTCTTCTGTATCATCTCTAATGTTGCTATGTGCATGCCAGATTGATCCTAGTATTCTTGGTGGGCTTGTGGTGGAATTTTCGCAGAAGGTTTTTGACATGTCCATCAGAACCAGGGCAAGGCAGATGGAGAGTTTAATTAGGTAGTAGTTTAATTTTATGGATAGTTTGTTATATTTTGTGGATGTAGTCAAATTCACAATTCAATATAGTAGTAATTATATTGAAAAGTGAATTTGAGATGTATGGATAGTTTGGCATTATTGAGTTGTAAACGTATTGTATTATGGTATTAATATTCTTTGTAATTGGCATTACAAAGAATTATTGTGATGTAAACGTTTTGTATTGTATTAATATTCTTTATAATTTTAGCTATATATCGTGGCATTAGCATATTGCAGGTGCATTGATAATATAGGTGAATCATAATTTTTTTTTTTAATCTACAACATTTTAAAAACATTGTGTAAATGTGCATAAACGTTGTCTGATATACTAAACAACAACGTTTTTATCCAGAAAACGTTGTGAAATCATACATTCTACAACGTTTTTAAGCATCTTTTAATTTTTGAAAAACAAATCTATAACGTTTTTTTCCTAAAAAACGTTGTGTATTGTGCTTAACTACAACGTTTTAAAAATGTTGTGTAAGGGTGTCAAATAGACAACACCCTTAACCACGATGATTTTCTGACTGAAATCACAACGTTTTTTCCGCGTTGTCTATTTACTGTTTTGTAGTTGTGTTTCTTGATAGTATTCGTCATATGAAGGAGGTAGAGTTTATCAGACTGGAACAAAACAACATGATTTGTCCCAAAGATGAGGCTAAGTTCACGAGTTATCCAGGTTTGCACCTCATTTGGTAGAGAATGAGGAACGAATGACGTGGATGTTTCTGAGAGGTCTAAAACCCGAGGTTCGGCAATATCTTATCTCTCATAAATTTTCTTTATATTCAGATGTTGTAAACAGGGCTTAGTTATTAGAGTGAGATAATGAGTATGTTCAACCAAGGGAACACAGCCAGGGTAATACTGGTGGTAGCGGTCAACGGGGTAATGAAAACCAGCAGGGAGGAAAACATTCGGGCAAAAGCGGTAACCACTCTGGTGGTAATCGTGGTCGTGATAATAGAAGGAGCAAGTCGGGAGGAGATTTCAAAAAGAGAAGGTACAACAATGCTAACGTGAAGACGTCAACACAAACATCAACTGTTTCTAGGGGAGGAGAACGAGCACCGATCGTTTGTTACAAATGCAGGAAAGAGGGACACATCAGCCCAAACTGCCCACAACAATCCAAGGTATGTTATAACTGTGGAAATGAGGGCCATATAGCTCGAGAATGTTTTGTAGCAAAACCAAGTTTAGTGAGAATGGTGACTCCAAAAGCTGTCCCGGATAAGTTGAAATCAGCGATTCCTGGAAGAGCGTTTATCGTGACTGACCAAAACATGAAGAACCCGAACGAGGTGATCACAGGTAAGTTTATCATAAACTCTTGCGAAGTTTATACCTTACTAGATACTGGTTCTACACATTCTTTTATCTCCCCTGCTTATGCTCAACGTTTAAACTTGACTCCGGAGAAATTAGACTTCGATTTATCAGTGGAGACTCCGTTAGGAGAAACTTTTGTTACGTCCACTGTTTATAAATCTTGCTTAATCCAAGTTGGCACCATCACATTACCTGTGGATCTTATCATTTTAAAGATACTTGCTTTTGATGTGATTTTAGGGATTGATTGGTTAACCACTCATCATGCCAAAATTGATTGTTTTCGTAAGGTTATTAATTTTCATATTCCTAACCAACTTGTTATGCGAATTCAAGCAACTAAACCACTAAAATCAGTCACTGTCATATCAAGCTATAAAGCTATTCGTTTATTGAAAAATGGATGTCAAGCTTTCTTAGCCCATGTTATGGATTTGAACAAAGACAAGTCGATTTGAATAATATTTCATTGTTAGTGAATTTCTCGATGTATTTTGTCAAGAACTTCCTGCCTACACCCCGTAACGTGATGTTGAATTCTTTATCGACCTTGAACCGCAGATACAAAACCCATTTCTAAAATCCCATATCGAATGGCTCCTATTGAACTTGAGGAGTTAAAAGTCCAACTACTGAGGAATTGTTAGACATCGATTTCATTCGGCCCTAGTACATCTCCTTGGGGTGCTCCTGTTTTTATTCAGTAAAAGAAGAAAGACGGGAGTATGCGACTTTGTATTGACTACCGAGAATTGAACCATGTCACCATCAAGAATAGGTATCCTCTACCTCGCATTGATGACCTGTTTGACCAGTTGCAAGGATCACAATTCTTTTCAAAGATCGATCTTCATTCTGGATATCATCAGCTAAAGATTAAAACTGAGGATATTCCAAAGACTGCCTTCAGAACTCGATACGTGCATTATGAATTCTTAGTCATGTATTTTGGATTGACTAATGCTCCTGCTGCTTTTATGGATATGATGAACCGTGTATTTAAGGAATATTTGGATCAGTTCGTTGTTGTCTTTATTAATGACATCCTCATCTATTCCAAAAGCCGTGAAGATCATGAGCACCATTTGAAGCTGATACTTGAAAGGCTTCATGAAAACAAGCTATATGCCAAGCTGAAGAAATGCGAGTTCTGGTTTGAGGAAGTAGCATTCCTTGGGCACGTGGTTTCAAATATGGAGTATCTGTTGATCCGGCCAAGATTGAAGCAATACAAAGTTGGGAGCAACCGAAGTTGGTGACCGAAGTGCGTAGCTTTCTGGGCTTAGCTGGTTATTATCGGAGATTCGTGGAAGGATTTTCTCGAATCGCTACACCGTTAACTCAGTTGACTCGGAAGGATACAAAATTTGTATGGAGTGAGGAATGCGAGAAGAGTTTCCAAGAGCTCAAGAGGAGACTCATTTCGGCACATGTTCTGGCAATACCATCTGGTTCGGATGGATTTGTTGAAAGTAGTATGCACACAAGCAAATCATGTTTGATGATAAAGCATATACTTTGTAACAATCTTATTCATTTATTAATAAAAAGTATTAATTTATTAAAGGCTTTTAAATATGTGATAAACCCATAGTTTTAAGCAATGATTTTAGAATAATGATGATGATCATTCTAATGAGATCTAAATTCTTAGAAAGCTTAAAACTAAAATAGTTCCCAATCGTTGGATTACTAAATTAAGAATTAGTGAATCCGGATAGATTGGTACGTACGTTGCTTGCTCATTGGATGAGGATGATTGATCTCATGATCATTTGTGTGGAGACACTAAAGCAAGTATGTAGGTGCTTATTAGAGAATAAGTTCATTGAACGTGGCTCGCTAAGGAATACCTAATAGAGTTTTACTTGCCTATCAATAGGAATTCTCAGAGTGATAGTAGACAAGAAGTGAACCTTGGACTTGAGATCATCATAGTATCTTGTGTATGATGAGTTATACTTTAACTTATTCCTTAAGACCCTTAGGGTATATCAAAGGGTATGCTTGGGTATAATAAGTTATACATGGAGATAATGTATGATCAATAAAGAATCCACCGCTTCTAGTAAATGAAGAGAAATGTCCTATGTGATTCGATAAATGACAATCAAGTAGTCCTTGGCCAAGGCAGAATGAAATTAGAAAGGAGTTTCTAATTTGCATTATTTGGTGTTGTGCATTTAAGAGTCGAAATACATATAATTAAATAAAATAAGACTTGACAGTAATTTCATGTCTTATATCTTAATTGGGACATTGTATGGTGGAAGGATTGAATTGTACGGTAACTATTTACTCAAAGGTTCTTTTATGATTAATGTTAAAATCTATATTATCTTGAAAGCCGTTGATCGCTAGGGAGACTTATCCCTATTGTAGAATAAATATTATTTATTTAAATAAATTAATAATTTAATTTATTTATTTAAATAAGATTAGAATTGTTCTAATTGATTTATTCACAACCGGTTTAATATGGAGAACCTAAAGGGTCACACCATAAAAGGAAAAATAATTATTTAAGAAGTTAATAGCATAATCGTAATAATAAGTTAAGTATATTTAATTTAATCTATGGTGATATAATAAATTAAATAGCTTAATATTTTTTGTGATTTAATATTTTAGAAATATTAAATATAAATTAATAAGAAGAGTTATTATTATTATTACTATTATTATTATTTAATTCCTAAAGGAGTTTGAGAATTAATTAATAAAAGTACTCTCATATATCCTAATTAGATTAGGAGGCTAGTTAATTAAAAGAGTTTAATTAATTATCTTTAATAAGATTAGGGAGCTTAATTAATTAAAAGAATTTAATTAATTAAAATAAAACCCAATTCCTTAATTGTTAAGGAGGGTTTCCTACCTCTATAAATAAGAGGAGTCTTATTATGGGTGAAAGGGTTAGAGTTATTGTTGGCTTTTTGACAACATACGTAATTCCAATAGTTGAGAGAGTATGCTCTTTTTCTATGAGAGATGGAAAATTAGGGTTTTGCCAAATACTTGAATCTTTCTTCTTCCTTGGTGAATCACCTCTAGAGGCCAAACACTTGGGTGGCTAACATTGATCAAAGGAAGAAACCAAGCCTGGTGGATTCAAGTTGAACGCGAAAAGGATTGGAGGTGAACTTGTACCTGAGGAAGCTTGAATCTTCAAGGGTATGATTCTTGTTCTTTATCTTTTCGTTTAATTAATAATTGCACATAAAGGGTGGCTAACATTGATCAAAGGAAGAAACCAAGCCTGGTGGATTCAAGTTGAACGCGAAAAGGATTGGAGGTGAACTTATACCTGAGGAAGCTTGAATCTTCAAGGGTATAATTCTTGTTCTTTATCTTTTCGTTTAATTAATAATTGCACATAAAGGATGATCCGGATATATGGTTTGTAAAATTTTAAAACTCTGATTTTTCATGTTTCCGCTTATTTTTTGCAATTTGATTGCGCTCATGAATATTAGAAACCTACCAGTGGTATCAGAGCCAAACTTTTATGCGAATTATTAATTATTTTATTTCGATATGTATATTGATATGTGTTTAGAATAATTTAATTGAGCATAATTTTGTTGTATAAAATTTATTTTAAAAAAAAAAATTCCCGAAAACTTATTCAAAACGGCAGACTGATATTTGGTTTCTTTTTGAATATATAATATTCGCTGGAATCTGTTGGTTTGGAATCAACGTGATGTTGTTATACATGTTCTATATATATATATTTAATATATTTATATTAACATGAATCTTATAACTAATAAACCATATAATGGCTTCCTGCATTCTTGGTGATCACGTGGCCCATGAAAAGTTAGTTACATTAGTTATTTATATGATTAACCTGAAGCTACAACATAATCATTCCGTTTTTTTTGTTTTGTTTTTATTAAGGGATCACGTGATATATGATTACGTGATTACAGGATATATATTATATATTATTTATATATATTTTAATAATTTTAATCTTAAAATAAAAAAAAAATTTATTTTAATCTTAAAATAAAAAAAAGTTTATTTTAATCTTAAAATAAAAAGGTTTATTTTAATTTTAAAATTAGATTTCATGCTAACTAATTAGAGTTGAAATTGGATTCCATGATAACTAATTGGAGTTGAAATTAGATTCTTTGTTTCCTTAAATAAATGAGTTTATTTAGATATGAAATAAGATTTCATATTATTCAAAATAAAGGAGTTTATTTTGAATAGAAAAAAGAATCTTTCATTAAATAAAGAAGTTTATTTAGATAAGAAATAATATTTCATATTATTTAAAATAAAGGAGTTTATTTGTGAATAAGAAAGAAATTTGTGTTTCTTTTAATAAAGGAGTTTTATATATATATATAAATAACGGATTGATTTCATAATTAATTAAAATAAAGGAGTTTATTTTGATTAAAGATTTTGATTAAAATAAAATAATTTATTTTATTCAAAATTGGATAAATTAAAATAAAAGAGGTTTATTTTGATTTAAAATTTGGATTAAAATAAAGGAGTTTATTTTGATTCAAAATTAGATTTTATACTAACTAAATTTGCTCATTAAATGATATCATATATATATTGAATGTTTATTATTCATGAGATGAATGTTTATTTTGAGATAGATGATAATAAATGAGATCATCTTTCATTAATGTATGAAGTTTATTTGATAATGAATTATGTGTTTTATTATGGACTATTTTAAAATAACTCATGCAAGTATTGTGAGTAATAAAGAGTAAGTAAAGTATCGCTCCTATTTAAAGAGGTTTTTTGGAGAATTAATTAATAAAGTTCACCAAGCATTAACCCATAACCATTTTTAACCATTTTATTTAAACGAATGATAATATATTTTATATTTAAACTATGAAATTAAATAGTACTAACTACCCCTAGAATGAGACTAGATAATAAAGACATGAGATTACAATTTCCCTATTGCATCATTTAAATCAATACACTTCTAGTTAAACCAAATTAATTATAACGGATTGTTAGTCGAGAACACGAAAGTGAAATATAGCCATCTCTCGATGTACCATATACATATCACATATAATCCACAATTGATAGAATACACATGAACACCCACATTACCTAAACCACTATATGTCTATGTGATTTACAAATAATTAGGGTTTGAACCCAAGTCCTCAATCGACTACTTAGTGGTGCTTCTTGAGATATGTCTATCCTAAGCACCTAATCATATATTCCATCACCATGTAGAACATACAAACACAAGCTATCAAGATCAAATCTAAACCCATACTTCGCCTTTCAAGTTCATATGGGTTATCACAAGAATTGATGGCCAATCAACTAAGCAAATAAGCGTGAATCTTAATAGACAATCTCATAACAATTAATAAGACTAACAATGAAGTATGTCAAAATAAACTAGGCAATAGATTCCATTGCAATCCCAAAATAGAGTTTAACTCATAGTTGAATTAGAATCCATGATCCACAATTGAATATACATTGAAAGATACAATAGAAGTAAAGAGAGTTAGGGATCAAGAATAGCAAATGAAGTTTCTTCTCTTGTTTCACTTTTCAACCTTCAAGGATCTTCAATTGCTTCAATCCCCAAATCTTAGTTATTCTAGGGTTCTAATCTAATCTAAAAAGAAAGAGAAGAAAAGAAATAATGATAGCTTTAGCCCCCAAGGGGTGGAAATTTTTACATCATGGAAATAAGTCTAATATATAAGCCCTAATTGAATCCCTCTCTCCGTTACGCTTCAATTGCACTGTTTAATGAAAAGTCAGCTTTGGTCAACACCCGAAGTCGCGCGGCCACGCAAGAATTGGCTAAGTTGGTTGGCGCACCGCACGAAAATCTAAAAATCGCGTCTTTTTTGCTATCAGAAGTCGCGCGCGTCATGCAGCAGAAATTCTGCACCGCGCTGGGTGATTTTTCCGCTGCAGTGTTTCTAGTAAAATGGCCATAATATTTGATCCGGGAAGAGTTATGGGGCTTGCCACCTATCAAATCGAAGATATCGACGAGCTCTACAACTTTCATTCTTTGATGATTGAGAAATTCTGGCCGGATGAAGGTTGAAATCGAGCTGGAAGGGACTGCTATGAAAATGGCTAACCAAAACAGCGAAGTTTGACGTCCGTTGGTACAACGATCATAACTCTTGCATCCGAACTCCGATTAGAGCGATTCAAGATGTTCCGAAAAGCTACGAAGACGCTCTACAATGTAGTCCAAGTTCCAAGCCAAGAACATGAAGTAACATGAAAGCCCAAATGATGTCCGGATTGCCTTTTCTTTGCATTTTCTTTGCTTTTCCTTACCAATAATCGCTCACACCGCTCCCAAACGTATAACCTACAAAATGAACACAAAATGCATGAAAAGTAACTAAGACACATGAATATAAGCAACTAATTCAAGTAAAAGATACCGGATAAGTGTATAAAAAATCCACTTATCAAATACCCCCAAACTTAAACCGTTGCTTGTCCCCAAGCAACACAATATAATGCAATCTATATGCTATGCAAGCTACGCTACTATGACAATGAATCCCCAGATTTCCAGCCATGTTATGAATTCTAGTGAGACATGCCTCAGAGAAATATCAAGATTCAAGAACAAAGCATCAAACTAAGCTAAAGGCATAATGACATACAATCAGATAATCCTAACCTGCTATAAAGATGTTGTGTGTGTGTGATGTGTTCACAGATAAACTTGACAAAGGTGAAGATACCACATGCTTTATTGCTTAAGGCAGAAAATTTAGTTTAAATCAAGAACTATATATACTAATGAGACATCAACTACTCCAACACATCAATACAAACTAAGGTTCAACAATGGGTTTATTCTCGCTTTTTTTTTTACTAATGAGATTTTGATTTTCGCACTTTCCATGATGTTTATTGATTTTTATTTTTTTTTTTATATATATATAGCGAAAAGCGCTTTTACGCCCATCTCACTTTTTCCATTTCCATTTAAACTGCATTTTCCATTCTCGCCATTTCCATTTAAACGAGTGCATTTTACGCCCATCTCGTCCCAATAAGAAAGCATACCCATGTGTTCCCAAAGTTTGAGTATCTGTGTTTTCATAGTCTATGTCTACTTTATACACAATTCCATCTTTAAAACAACATTTTCTACTCAAGAAACCAACATGCTAATCTTAACCAACAAGCAAATAGGAACATTGTCGCTATACCGGTAACATCTAAACAAACAAGCATGAATTATATCATGTATAAAATTATAACTAAGCTCAAGATATCAACCAAATTCAAAAATCTATCAAATTTCTATTTCATCATTGGCCAAATTAGAATTCAACTAACTAAAAGCCTGGGATTATGCAATGTTATGCAACTAAACACATACTAAATAAACAAGACAAAAGAAAACTAAAAAAAATAAAAATAAAAAAATTTCATACTAAAATACCCCTACTATGCAACTTAAACATGCAATAAAACTATATGCAACTAACTATATGCAACAACTACTCACTACAACCCAATACCCCCAAACTTAAAATAAACAATGCCCTCATTGTAATTAAAAGTGAAAGAATACTCCCCTAAGTGGCAATGTCATCTTCGTCACCTCTCATGATCCGATGGTATATCAAAGTGATGGCTAAGTTTGAGATATTCTATGGTTGGAAACCGAGTGTGGGCTTTAACTGTCCGAATGCTTGAGTCGTAAATTCTAAAAATTTAAAAAATTTTTTTCATGATCGAGCTATCGCTACGCATCACGCGCACAGTGTTTGGCTTGTAGTTAGAGTGCTAGCAATGCATGACCTCCAACTCTGGCTTTCTTTTTTGTTTGACTTTTGTTTGATCCTCGAATGCTTATAGCAATTGGATTGAACCCGAGAGGAGAAACAATCAAACTATTATTAAGATTTACCATTATCTAACATCTACTAAATATGGAAATGTAAATAAGAATTAAACAAGGAGGGAGAAAGATTGGATGGGGTGCCTCCCATCTAGCGCTCGGTTTATAGTCCGTTAGCTGGACTCTTTTCTTGACACCGCTATCCGATTCCTCTACGATAAGATAAGAACCCTCCATCCATTAGAACCGCTTATGTGTTTTGGTAGGTTTCCCCATCATGAGAGTTCTGTGAATTGAAGCCACCTAGCATATTTCCTGTACATGATGTCCCTAGTTCCATTGCAATGCCAGTGCTTCTCTCCGTTGTATCTGTGAATAGATTTTTGCATTGAGGCATGAAAGATATAACAATTTTTTTCTTCTATTATTTCTCTTCCTCACCCCACCATGGTTTGTAAGAGGCCTCTTATAATCGCGCAAAAATTCTTGCTTTGGATGTGACTACCAAGGGACATGGGTGTGCAAATTTCATCGAATTTTTCAACTCTAATCGAGAAGGCACTTGGGGTATTATACAAGTCATCTCATGTTCTTCATTTTCCATACCCCCAGTTGTCTCCTCTATGTCCACTCCTTTCAGTTCATTCCGTGGCATGCACA